>JARQOC010000001.1:393320353-394791485 GCA_033576535.1 Allobates femoralis | reverse complement strand
GCTGACCCTGTCTGCCCTAACGTCCCTATACAGTCTCCTCAACTGTCGCCGACCACGAACCTCGTCCCTCTCTGATCCTAGATCTATCCTATCTAAGGATCAGATGGAGAGGTTCACTAGACCCCTCCACTATCAACTAAAGACAAACACCAGGGAAGACAGACATTTGGGAAAAGGAAACACTTATCTGACAGCAGAACACAGCAACCTCCACAATCTCAGCTTCTGCTGGAGCAAGGATAAAGTGTGCACAAGGAACTATCACCTGCACCGAGGAAGGGTAATGAACCTCCTTATAAAGGTGGAAGGAGTCTGCTGGGTCCTAGTGACCTACAACATTGGTGGATAAAACCAGACCGAGCGCAAGACCTCCACAGCCGTCTCCCCATAATAGAGAGATCTCATCACACCTTCTTTCCATCAACACAGAAGGTAAATGCTCCTGAAAGAGACGGACCATCCTCAACCATTATGGCTGGTGGGCCAAACGCTGGGATCGTCTGCGCGTGGCCTCCACCCTGTCATCCGTGCCACCCGTGACAAGACGTCCATCTAGAAAGGAAATAGTATCTGAACTAAATGATGTGTGTAGACTGGAGGATCTGGCGTCTCAGGGTCTTCCAGGTTTGGACGCCGTGAATAGGCATGTTACCTTATGGGCGCCCTGGATTATGTATAGGGAATCACAGGAATTAAAGGAATGGTTGTCTCAGTGGGAGGATTGATAATTCTATCATAAGCAGAAGTTAAGGGACTATTATGTAATATCATCAGCATTACCTTTAGCTACCAAGGACATTTTGCTCAGCTCATTATTCTATTGTTTATCTTCTGTGTACTTTCCTTTTCTTTCCTTTCTCATCCTTACTATACTTTCTTGCTTCAGCCCACTAAGGTGGAGTGAGCACATCAATACTTTTGTTCTATAATATAGATATAGTCTTTTTAATAAGAAACAGAGAGAGTTCTATTTCATAACTAAGATATGCATAATCACATTTTGTGAAATTTTTGAGCTGAACCTAAAGCCTCACACAGGTGGATTTATATGGAACGTTTTCTTCATTCATGAGGCGCTTTGGTCATCTTTGTTTTGAAGAAGATGCTAAATTTGTTCAGATACATGATTTATGTCTGTAAAGTTATTTACTATCTCTGCAATATTCGAGTTTTTTATTTTCCTTATCACCGTATATATATTTTTGTGAAATGACATGCAAAAATTTAAATAAACACTGATTTAACCAAATTCCCTTAGGTGTAGTCTCCTGAAGTAATCCTCCATGTCGCTGCCCAGTTCAATTTTATCTAGAGCTTTAGTAGGAGAAAATGAGAGTACCCTAGAAAGCACAGCAAGTTCCACTTTGTTGGGTTTGTAATCCAATACAGGATTAAATGTTTCACATGGATTCATGCGTTTTTATATAAAATGAGTGGAAAATCTGGAACAGAAAGGCGCAAATAGGGTATACCTGTGTATAGGGTATGTGCCCACAGGACGTTTTTGCTGAGTTTTTCCTGTGGTTTCTGCAGCAGAAAACCATTGGTTTTATGGTAATGTATGCTAATTTGTTCCTGCGGTTTTGATTCCCAGCAAAACCAATGTGTTTCACAGAAACGCTGTGCCCACACATTGGTTTTGCAAATGTCAAGAACTGTCAAATACCTGCGTTTTTGGTGCAGATGGGAAAGAATTGACATGTAAATTATTTTCCTGCATTTTTGCTAAAGTCAATGGAAAAAACGCAGGAAAAACGCACAAACAACGCACATAAAACGCGCAAAAAACGCGCAAAGAAACATAGACAAGATCATAGCTAATTTCCTCAGGTTTTGCTGCTTTCAGGACTGCTTAAAAAACGTCATGTGGGCACATACCCATACAGTGAACAATGAAAGACAAGGATTTGCTCACCTTGGGTTGTGAGAGTCACAACCACACTGCCCCACATATGGATTTGTAACCTGATGATGGTATGCAGCACCTCTCCCAGGCACAGTGAACAAGGTGTAATAGGAAAGAGATGTAGTATCTGAACCACGCTCCCGTCTTGACAATTCAATCCAATGCAAGGATTTCTAATGGGGATTTTATTTTTCTACGTGTTTTGGGGTATAGCCCCCTTAATTAGGAAAAAATCACCGATGTACCTTGGTACATATACTGTATATGTATGTGTCTTCAGAAATTGTTTCATTATCAGCCTGATGAAGGGGCCATAGTGTCCAAAAAGCTTGCTTTACTTACCATCTTTTCAGTTAGCCATTAAAAGGTATCAGCCACTGAGGACTCTCAGATTCCTATCCCTGTTCAGATAATTATCTAATAAATGCTAACTTTATGAAAAAAAAATATTTTAAAAATGCAATATTAACAGTCTACTTGACTAATAGACGCTTGAATAGAAGGGTTCTTCCCTACAGGCCTTTTTTCTTTTAAAGGCTGGAAAACAAATTTGCTAAAAGAATATTGACACTAACCTTCATTGGCAAATGTAGTGAGTGGCCGATATGCAGAAGGATCAGAAACATTGATTATAAAGCAATAACTAATCACACATCAACTGTTATGGCTTCATGATTTATTGTACATTTTGTCATTTTTTTGGATGTGCTATACCTACTGACAATAAGTCATGGATCTGTAAACAAGTGTGAAAAGAATAAATTATTATTAATTTAACAAAACTAATACTCTGCTGCTAACACAGAAGATGACTCAGATGAGTCCTAAAAAAAAAAAGAAAAAAAAAAAGGAGGACAATGATTCAATAAAGGAATTATTTTAGTCAACATTGTGAAGCGTATTGACTACAAGGTCGACGTAGGATGATACCAACAATATATTTTTTGGGAAATAATCAACAGTCCTTCACCTTCAATGACAGCATCACAGGAGGAATAACAACAAACTTAATTTTTAAGCGAGGGATAACAGCCTGCAGGATTCTCCAAATGAGAGGTCCCCACTAAAGTCTAGTCTTTAATGTATTGTAAATGTATGGACAGAGGAACATGTGGCAGCTTTGCAGATCTGCTCTGTAGATGCGTTCCCTCTCTCCGCCCATGAAGTTGCCACGGATCTGGTAGAGTGAGCTGTTAACTTCACAGGGGGTGATAAACTCTGGTTTGAATAAACTGTGCAGATGGCTTTCTTAATCCAATTGACAATTGGCAATAGTGCCTTTAGAGGATTTTTTACCCTTATTACGGCCAGAGGGCTTGACGAACAAGTTCTGATCAATTCTCCAACCTTCGGTTTGTTGAAGGTAAGAGAGGACTATCCTACTGACATCTTCTTTAGGATTTGGACAAAAGGAAGGCAGAACAATATCCTGGCTTCTGTGAAAATCAGTGACCACCTTAGGCAGGAAGGAAGGATGATACTGTCCTTCAGAACTTTAAGGTAGGGTTCTCGAATACAGAGGGCCTGGAGTTCTCTCACCTCTTTAGCTGAGGTGATTGTAATCAAGAAAGCTGTCTTCCGGAAAAAGATTTGTAAATTAGCAGAGGGCAGAGGTTCAAATGGCATCTTTGTCAGTCCTTTAAGTACTATATTAAGGTCCCAGGGAGGAACCTGACAGCGGAGTCTTGGTCTGCTCCTGATGGCAGATGTCATGAACAATTTATTCCAGCGATGAGTAGCTAGATTTTGGTCAAAGAAGGAAGTAATTGTAGACACTTGTACCATCAGAATACTGGGGTGTGAGGTCTAATTCAAGGCCACTTTGTAGAAAGTCCAAAATCTGCGTAATATTTGGATGATATCGAACTGGAGGATTCGGGTCACACAAACATGAACATGTTTTCCAAACTTTACATAGATGGCATTAGACACTAGTTTTCTGCTTTTTGTAGAGTGTTATTGACTTTGCCGGAGAGACCTCTAGCTTTCAGAATTCTGGCCCAAGTATCCAAGCCACTAGGTTCAATTTCCAATGGTTCGGGTGAAGTGTAGGGCCCTGATGGAGACGTGTGCCCTCTACAGGTAGAGGGAATGGACTATCCTAGGCTAGCTCTAATATTGCGCTGTACCAGCTCTCCCTGGCCACATGGGTGCCACCAGGATCGTGGTGACCCAGTCTGTCATTTTTTGTAGAGTCCTAGCAATGGCTGTAATTGGAGGAAAGGCGTATGCAAGATTGAACTTCCACAGGTGTGAAAACGCACCAATCCCCAGGGCTCTGATTCTGGGGTTCATGGAGAAGATGTTTACTACTTTTGTATTTAGATGAGTGGTGAAAAGGTCTATATCCCCACCCTGGACACCAGAGTTGTGAAGACCCCCTGGTTCAGACTCCACTCCCCCAGGTGAATTACTCGCCTGCTGAGGTAGTCTGCTTGGGTGTTGGTAGATCCCTTCAGATGTATCACAGACAAGGATAACAGGTGTTTTCCGGCCCAAGAAAAAATCCTTATAGAAACTGTTTTTAGACTCTCAAATTTTGTGCCCCCCTGGGGTGATGAAGATAAGCAACTGTGTTAATGTTGTCTGATAACACCCCACATGGTGGCCTTGGATCAACCTGCTTGCTGCTTTGAGGGCCTCTTACACCGCCTTCAGTTCCCTGAAGTTTAATGATCTAGTACTGATTCTGGAGGGCCATATGCCCTGGAAATGAGTTCCGACACCACAGCACCCCAACCCCTTTTGCTGGCATCTGCCAAAGGGTCCAATGGATATTGATCCCAGCGTACGCCCCTTTGTAGGTTCTGAGGCTTCAGCCACCAAGCAAGGGAGGTCTTTACATGGCCTGGAAGGATAAATCTTTTAGTTCCTGTTCCAGCGCCCTGTCTTCCCTTTTCCTCTGTGTGAATGGGGTTGATCCTGGGAGAGGCGAAAAAACGCTTCTTGGAAATTTTCTGCTCAGGAAGAGATTTCTTCTTGTCCGTGGTTTTATCAAGTATCTTGTCTAGCGCAGGACCAAATACATGTTCCCCCTGGAAGGGGACAGAGTAGAGCTTTACCTTTGCCGTAATATCTTCATTCCACAGTTTCAGAGTTTCAGTCACAAAGCTTTCCTAACACCACAGAGGAAGAGAATCTAGGAGTTCTTCCTGGAAGGTACCCTGCAAAAGATGTTCCAACAATGGATTAATCTAGTGAAATAGAGACCTGGCAACACAGGTAGAGGCGATATTAGTTTTCAACAAGTTTGAGGAGGTGTTCCAAGATTTCTTCAACAGGCTTTCTATTTTACAGTCCATGGGGTCTTTCAATTGAAAAGAGTCTTCAAATGGAAGTGCAGTCTTTTTTGCAACCCTGGAAACCTGGGCATCAACTTTAGGGACTTCTCATTTACAGCAATCACCATCTAAGGGGAACCTCTTCTTCAGCTCTGAAGGAACACTGAAATGTTTTTTCGGGTGAATATTATTCATGTAGGATAAGGTTCTGAATATTCTCATGAACAGGGAACCTCTTTTGTTTTTTGCTTTGAGGCCCCCAAACATCCCATCCTGTATCGAGTGGCATACTTCCTCATCCTCTACCCCCAGAGTGCTTCTCACCATATTTAGTAACTCCTCCATGTCTTCAGAAGAGAAGTAATATTTTTTCCTATTTGTAGTTTTAGAGGTAGAATCTTCTGCCTCTCACATATCCTCTGAGCCTGAGGATTGAACCTCACCGGAATCGGATTCAGAGTCTTCTAGTACTATTTTGCTCTTCTTTGTAGGAGGTCTTTTAATGAAAGGAGGAGGGGGGTGAGATATGGAAGCCATGAAAGATTGAATTTCCTGTTTGATCATGGATTTAATACTATCCATAATGGCCACTTTACACGTGGCAACAGGAAGATAGAAACCGGCAGGTGTCGGAGACAATTGTACCTTTTACCTTCAAAATACCTTGCAGATACTTGAATTACACGCAGCCACTTCAAGGTGTTTTGAAGGTAAAAGGTACAATTGTCTCCAACACCTGCCGGTTTCTATCTTCCTGTTGCCGCGTGTAAAGTGGCCATTAGAGATGGCTGCTCAACTCGTAGGATGTCATACGTACAGGGTTGGCATAGTTTTTTCTTATGGGCAGTGGGTAGCTTAGTGAAGCAGACTGCACATTTACGGGTAGAACACTTCTCCTCCTTGGGGGCAGGAATCTTGTCTCCCTAAAAGAGAGAGAGAAAAAAGGATAAGTCCACTGAGTAATCACCCAATGCGGTGTATGGAGGAGGACCCTAAACGCTATTTTAATAGTGGGGCGTATGCCGGGCTCTGCCGATGCATATAGGGAGAACTTCTCGCTGTCCATGGTCTGTCAGGTCAGTACATTCACACACAGACACAAAGGGTCTTACCTGGATGAGTCCTCAGACTGGGTTTAAACGAGACTGGGTCCCAGGGATTCACAGTGTGAGGACTCCTCCCTCAGGTCTCAGAAGGGGAAAATCACCTCATCTGCTGCACTTCCGGGTTCCAGGCATGGCCGCAGCCATGCCGCCAGCGCGTGTGCTCCATCGTGGAACACAACCCAGAAGTGATGCCAGCATACTGGCAATGTTACTTCCGCTGCGTGCAAAGACTCAGACAAGATGCCAACTCAGGGAGAAGGACGCTGGGGAGCTACAGGAAGTCCCCCAGCCAAACATCACTGCTCCACTTTGCTACCCCAGGCAAATGCAGGAGGAACAGGAAGGTCCCGAGTCCGAGGAGAAGGCAGTAGTATTAGGGAGGAGGAGAGCCGAAGCCCATAACCTTTGCTGTCCAATAAGCAAATAGTAGCAGGTGTTCCTAGTCACTGGCCACATGCAGCACCATCAACCTCTTCATGCCCCATAGGGGATAGCAAAAAACACTGGTGGTTGCAGGAAGGTTAGGGTAGCTAACCTCTTTGAGTTTCCTGTCCCCTATTAGGGCAGGGAGACAACCTCCTGTGATGCTGATGTGGAAGGTGACTGGAGAAAAATAATCATAATTTAGCTGATGACCACTTGGGCCGGCATCCATAAGAGACTATAATTTCTTGTATTTACATAAATGCTGTATAAACTGCAAGTGATCAGACTAGTTTCAAGTCTCGTAATTATTAAATGTTGAACAAAGTAGAAAAAATGAATAGAATACACTTTTAGCACAATTATGAAATAAAACAAATTTGGTATTGCTGCGTCTAATCTATCAAAAGAAACTAATCTGATTACCGTATATACTCGTGTATAAGCCGACCCGTGTATAAGCCGACCCCCCTACTTTTGCCCCCAAAATCTGGGAAAAACTATTGACTCGTGTATAAGCCGAGGGTGGACCCCAGCACAGGTATACAGCCCCCAGCAGTGTGGTATACAGGCCCCCCCGATGGTATACAGGCCTCCCCAGTGGTAGTATACAGCCCCAGCAGTATGGTATACAGCAGCCTCCCAGTGGTATATACAGGCCCTAGCAGTGTTACAGCAGCCTTCCAGGGTATATACAGCAGCAGCCCCAGGGTATATACAGCAGCAGCCCCATGGTATATACAGCAGCAACCCCAGGGTATATACAGCAGCAGCCCCATGGTATATACAGCAGCAGCCCCATGGTATATACAGCAGCAGCCCCAGGGTATATACAGGCCCCCATCAGTATACAGGCCCCCCCCATGGTATATACAGCAGCAGCCCCATGGTATATACAGCAGCAGCCCCAGGGTATATACAGGCCCCCATCAGTATACAGGCCCCCCATCAGTATACATGCCCCCCCATGGTATATACAGCAGCAGCCCCATGGTATATACAGCAGCAGCCCCATGGTATATACAGCAGCAGCCCCATAATATATACAGCAGCAGCCCCAGGGTATATACAGGCCCCCATCAGTATACAGGCCCCCACCAGTATACAGGCCCCCCATGGTATATACAGCAGCAGCCCCATGGTATATACAGCAGCAGCCCCAGGGTATATACAGGCCCCCATCAGTATACAGGCCCCCCATCAGTATACAGGCCCCCCATCAGTATACAGGCCCCCCCCATGGTATATACAGCAGCAGCCCCAGGGTATATACAGCAGCAGCCCCAGGGTCTGTACAGCAGCAGCCCCAGGGTACATACAGCTGCAGCCCCAGGGTATATACAGGCCCCCATCAGTATACAGGCCCCCCATCAGTATACAGGCCCCCCCCATGGTCCGGAAACCTGTAAAGGAAGATGATTATACTTATCGCTGTCCGGCTGCAGTCCCCGCTCTGCATCGCGATCCTCCATCTGCATCGCGATCCTCCATCTTCATTCACCGGCTTTCGACTTCCTGTGTTCTGCGCCGAATGACGTCATTGTCGGCGCCGACAGGAAGCCGGAAGATGGAGGAGCGCAATGCAGATGGAGGATCGCGAAGCAGAGCAGGGACGGCAGCGGGACAGCGATAAGTATAATCATCTTCCTTTACAGGTTTCCGGACCATGGGGGGGGCCTGTATACTGATGGGGGGCCTGTATACCTCTGGGGGGGGGGGGGCGCCCGTATAGTGACTCGCGTATAAGCCGAGGGGGTAACTTTTCAGCCCAATTTTTGGGCTGAAAAACTCGGCTTATACGGAGTATATACGGTAGTTTGTGATTCATAATTCCATATTAACAAATAATATCAAGTCCACATACATACATACAGCTTTCTACACTATAAACACATACAGATAGTCACAAGACAACAAACATGTACCTTATTTTTTTGGACTATAAGATAATATTTAATTTACCGGACTATAAGACACAGCCAAATTTTAGAGGAGGAAAATAGAGGAAAAAAATTAAGTAAAAAAGATGGGTATAATGCACTGTTATGGGGGAGGGGGATCTACTGCTGACACTGTTATGGGGGGGTAATGTCCCCATCCTGGGCCCCTTCCAGGTAATATATGATCCCCCATCCTGGATATTGCCCCCCCCCACTATGATATATAGCCCCCATAACTTGGATATAGCTCCCATCCTGGTATATCATCTCCTAGCCTGAATATGGCACCCCCTGTCCTGGATATAGCTTTCATACTGGTATATCATCCCGTAGCCTGGATATGGAACTACCCATCCTCCTTATGGCACCCCCCATCCTGGATATAGTACTCCCCAACCGCCATATGGCACCTCTCATCCTCCATATGGCACCCCCTATCCTGGATATAGTACTCTCCATCCTCCATATGACACCTTCCATCTTCCATATGACACCCCCTATCCTGGATATAGTACCTTCCATCCTCCATATACCGTAGCACCCCCCATCACGGTATATGCCCACATGCTGCCACTCACACAAAAATAAACGGTGTAACTTACCTGTACGATGCTCCCCTCCGTCTCTCCCTCTGCAGCATTGATGTCTTCCTGTCTGTGCATGCCGGCATCCACTGTGCTGTTCCGGCCACATGATCGGATACTGGCATACACAGGAAGACATCAATGCTGCAGAGGGAGAGATGGAGGGGAGTGGTGGACAGGTAAGCTACACCGTTTATTATTTTTGTGTGCATGGCAGCGGGGGGTATATACCATGACAGGGATGCCACATCCGGGGGGGGGGGGGCGGGGGGTGAGTACATTTGGTGTACTGTCAATATGCACCGCTCCCCTGCCCATCTCTCAGCGCTGAGAAGTGATGGACAGGGGGATGCAGTGAATATTACAGTAGGCTAATGAGCGGAGACACGTGATCACCAGCTGCCTTTGCAGCCCGCGCCAGCCGAAGCTCCACCAGCACAACCCCACAGCACTACAACATGCACACATATATACGTATATTTAGACGCACCTCCACTTTCCCACAGAATTTGAGGGAAAAAAGTTTGTTTTATAGTACAAAAAATATGGTACATGCAAATGAACTTTTATAAGGCTAAGTGCCCACTGTGCTTCTTTTTTTGTGCTGCGTTTGTAATTGCACAAACCTATTGCGTTTGTGCGCATAAAAACGCAGCACAAAAATGCAGCAGAATTATAAGACACACAAAGATGGACACACAGAGATAGACAGGCACATAGACAATTTCTCACCCTCCCCAGTGATCCTGCGGTGATCCCCAGTGATTCTTCCTCTGTGCAGTGGTGGGAGATGTCTTTATCTATTTGCCATGACCTTACACCACGTGACTCAGGCTGTCAGGCCCTGGCTCTGATAGGACGATACCATCAGGTCCTAACAGTGTACAGATGAAAAATCACCGGGGCTCCCTGGGGAGGGTGAGTATTGGAACATTTTTGTTTTGGAAATCGCAGGAAAAAAGCCCCACTGACTGTGGGAATACCCATCCATTTGTGGTGCTTTTCTAGGGGGTTAGAATACAGTCTATAGGGAAAACGCAGCCCGAAAATGGGCAAGTTAATTGTAGGAATATAAAAAAAATGCAGGCGATTTCTGCTACAAAAACGCACATGTGGGCACAACTTTTGGGAAATCACATAGTCTGTAATGTTAAAGCTGTGGGTGCTACATTGATGGTGCAGAAATGCTGAACAAAAACGCACAGTGGGCACTTAGCCTTAAACTTACATTACTGAGGGAGATGGCTTTGCTTGTCTTGTATGCAAAGTCCTAGAATATGGCTGACTGAACACTTCCGGGCACATGAGTTTATCACATGATGAGTCACATGTCTTTGTTTATATAACAAGCTGTTTGAAATGCAATATAACATATGCTACAAAAGTATTGGATTAAGTTACCATATGTTTCCAATGGGCTCTAATGTAAAAGTAAGAATTAGTCTTACTGGTAATTATGTTTCAAGGAGTCCATCATGACAGCACCATAGGAGATGTCTCCTCCTATCCTAAATAGGGACAGGAAACACAAAAAAGAGATTAAAAGCCTCCCACCCCATCCACTCCAGTGGCTTTCAAATTACCACACTCTGATGGATCCAACACAATTTTATATAACTCTTACACTTACACAAGATATTAGCATCACACCCATGTAAAGGATAAGGGAGGGAAATGAGGGTGCTGTCATGACTGACTTCTGGAAACATAAATAAAAGTAAGACTAATTCTTACTTTCCAGAGCATCCCTCATGACAGCACTATAGGAGTATACCAGTTAAATACTTCTGTTTGGGACAACAGCTTGCAGGACCTTTCTACCATATGCAGTCTGTTGATGTGAAAGTACATCTAACTTATAGTTATGACAGAATCTATTTAGGCCTGCCCAAGAGGCAGCTCTGCAAATCTGCTCTACTGATGCACCCACTTTTTCCACCCATGAGGTAGATATTGCTCTAGTTGAATGGGCTTTAAAGGCATCCTGTCACCTCCAAAGCGCCTCCTAAGCTACCAAAACATGTCCTTGCAGCATCCTATCACTAATCTCGCACTCCTTTTGTCTCCTAAAGCATCCTGTGAAAGTGGAGAAAAACGTTTTAATACTCACTCATTAGTGATTATAATTAGCAGGGGCCATATTCTTTAGTCACCAGGGGTGTGTTGTTAAGCAGCTCCAGGATCCTCCCTCTCTCTCTGTCTGTGCTACTGTGAAACTGAAACTGAAGGCAGGACTAATGATTTGCATTCTGTGAGTGATAGAGAGAGGGGAGGGCAATGCCTGCACATCACAGCAGAACACACAGAGACAGGGTGGATGCTGGAGCTGCAAAATAGCCCGCCCTGGTGACTAAAGAATATAGCCCCTGCTAATTATAATCACTAATGCGTAAGTATTAAAACGTTTTTATGCACTTTCACAGGATGCTTTTAGGAGACAAAAGGAGTGTGAGATTAGTGATGGGATGCTGCAGGGACATGTTTTGCTAGCTTAGGAGGCGTTCTGGAGGTGACAGGATCCCTTTAAGTATGTCAGGAGGGGTTCCCTTCTAGAGAATAGGCTGCTGTAATCATAGACATTAACCATCTAGCTAATCTCACTTTAGATGCTTGCTTCCCTTTATTTTTTTCCACAGAATTGTAGGAATAAATTTTAATCTATTCCCCAGTTTCAGGTAGCCTCCAGATATGGCACCCAGAGGTAATCAAGGAAGGGGACAATGTATTGTGATGCTAAGTACAAAGTTTTTAATAAATCACAGGTACAAATACATTGAATCTGATCCACAGTACATTTAAAAATAACAACAGGACATGCAAGGCAAGAAGGAGAAAAAGACACAGTAGGTACAATTGTTAGCCAAACATGCCTATAGGCAATTGTTAAATCTCTGCTACAAACACATAGCTAGAATAGTTATAAGAAAACCAATGAAAAGGCATATGCTCTAAAGAGGTGAGCATATACTGTATATATATCACATCTAAGGGAACAAAAGTGTGTCTTATAATCGGAAAAGTACGGTATATATACAGTTATCACTGTTTTATACAGAAATATACAAATATGATTCCAGGTAGCGACAAACAAGTTCAGATGTATTCCAAGTCCATAGATAAACATGCTCATCAATCCTCAACAATAGGGTCCTCCAAGGAAAACCGATAAAGTGCAAAGTGACTGAATATTAAAAAAGAAATAAAAACACACACAATTAAAACGAGCTAGGTTACAAAGGCAACGGCATATTAGAGTATGAACAATACAGCTCAAACACTGAGAGGTGGAAAGGGAAAAAGTAGGGTAGGGTAACCAACCACAGGAGAGTTGATCCTGCGCCGTGTCTCCGTACATAAATGTATGTATGTATGTGTGGTGCCCCTGCGGGTATTAGCCACAGTATAAGATCATAATAGTTGCACTCACATAGAAAGCCATGCCACTGCACTACCACCTTTGGCCAGTAGGGGGAGCTCCAGAGACACCAGAGATTTCCCTAGAGATAAAACACTGGTCTGAGGTAGATTTTGAGACAGTTGGAGCCAGGAGCTCAGAGTGACAGGAGCTGCATTGAGTTCCTGAGGACTGACTGACAATTTTCTAGGGCCAAGCCATCGGTCTGAGGAGGAGAAAACTGATAAGAGGAACACTTTCAGAATCGGGTAGCATCATTATCTACCCTAGATAAAAAGCGCAGATACGGATACCGGATCCGTGGCTGCATTAGTTATATACAATACAGCAACCGGACAACGTGAGGTAACAACAAGCTTACAGGGCCAGACACAGCAACATACTAAGAGTTCAGCAGTACTCCCGGAGGGGGTAAGCAGAGAGTGACAAAGGACTTAAGTTGCCTGTTGAGTGGGACCCAGAGAGGACAGATTTGGGCCGGCAGCCAGTTCACACACGGCAGCAGGGCCATACAGACAGCGCAAGCAGGAGGTAAAGGACCCGGTGGGGCCTGAGCAACTGAACCCCTTTGCAGACTCTGGAGACGGGACTTGTTGTATTGTAGTTTGGTTGAAAGTAAACCAGTTAAACTTCATCTGTGCCTCAGCCTCTGATTTAACAGCTACCATCTATCCAGGATTGGGACCATCACCGCTGAGAGAATTTGCTGTGAATCAAGTAAGTGTCTGTGCCCTTAACATCTCCTCACCAGACTTCCATCTTCATCCATCATTAACTTTAATATCACCTGTCCAGGGGACCATACAGCCCTACCCGGAAAAGGGCTATACCATCTCAGCTGTCTCTCACCATCATCCCCTGGCCAGTACAAGGCAGTGGTGGCCATATATAGCCACATTATTCCGGGTGGTGTCACGACAATAACATCTACAAACTTTATAAACTATATAAACTTCTAAATCCCCTGTAAATACCCCCCTTTAGGAGTGTGTCAGCCTGGGGCCACGGCCTGGGTCCAGCCACCAGTGATTCCCCTAAGGAAAGGGACCCTGCGCCGGGTATCCCGGTCCCCTAAGCTGGGCGGCACACCTTCCTTTTGGCGTCACGAACAGGATTTACCGTGCCTGGTTAAATCGGGTACTGTGTGCCGTGATTAATGCCGAAAATTGTGAGACAATTCGAGAAAAATTGACTTTTTTTTTTTTTTAATCAAAAAGTGATTTTCCCATTGGAAACCATTGAAATAGACTTTTCCCCATTGACTAACATTGAAACAAAATGGCCGCCAGCCTCTGAGGTAAAATTGCATCATCACTAATTACCTCATAACTGCCACAGCACGAGACTGCTATTTGAACTGTGTCATAGCCCTGAGCTCTAATCTGACTGAAAAATTTCAGATTCTGCCATTACTGAGCTCGCGGCGAGTGGAAGCAGCAGGGGGCGTGTCCTTGTGGGCGGCACCAAGCTGAGAGCTCTGACATCGGCAAAAGGGGAAAACCAATCCTGCTGCACAGCGGAACGATTATACGCCATCCCGACGAAAGCAGAGGACCGGAAGGGTCCGGATTAACTAAGGGGGCGCAACATGTCGCAGCACGGAGACGCCGAAACACCCGGCGACACAAATGCAGCTGAAGCACAAAACAGAGCGCTCGGCAGCGCAGCGGCGCAAGGTGCAGCGCCCATTATGCCGATGTTGATGCCATATACCCCAGGTGCTCCATGGCTTCCAGTGTATGAAGTTAAGCCTAATACTTTTGATGATTTTAAAGAAAAACTGCTGGCCTATTTAAACATGTTTCCAATGGCAGAAGCTCAGCGTGTCGGTTTGCTGATGGCACAGTTAAGTGGTAATGCCAAGCGAGAAGTCACAGCATGGTCCGCTGATCTAAAAGACACTGCTGAGCATATTCTAGCTGGATTAAAGGCAGTATTTGAAACTACTGCTGGTAGCAAAGCAAAGACCAAATTCTTCAATTGCAAACAAAAGGCCAATGAGAGTGTGAGAGACTTTGCCCTGAATTTACAGGAGGCCCTTAAAGCGCTTACACTGGCTGAACCAATGTTTAACAATGGCGCTGATAAATTGCTAAAAGATCAATTCATTGAGGGACTATTAACCCCTTCTCATCGAGGGCATGCGAGTATGCTGACTTTCAAGGACCCTGAAGTGACATTTGCCCAGTTAAAGGAGAGCGCTATTCGTCTCCAGCAGGCAGAGGCACTTTGGGATCAGGATCCTGAGCAATCCATTACAGAAACCCCTCAACAACAGAGAGTGCCAGTGACATCAGTTAAGCCCCTGGAGGCCAGTGCTAATGATGCTTTCCAGCAAAAGCTTGACTCTCTAAAGGTACCGTCACACGCGGCAATTTTGCAAGCAATTTCACTGGCAATTTGATGGTTGCAGTGAAATCATGGATACATGGTTCTGTTTTGTTGCCGTGTAGAAATGGAACAATGTGTCCATGATTTCACTGCAACCAGCAAATTGCCAGTGAAATTGCTTGCAAAATTGCCGCGTGTGACGTACCTTTACAGACATTGTCACCTCAATGGCTAAAACCATGCAGGAAATGAGAGAATCACAGACTACACCCAAGATGGAGTTGGCGAACCGCAGAGAGGATATTCCCTGGATGAGACCCCAGAGATACCCAGTGTGGAGAGGACGACCCAACGACCGTTACCAGCCGGATGGACAGCCTATTTGCCGCCGTTGCCGGAAGCCAGGCCACATCGCCCGCAATTGTGATTTAAACAAGGATCCCCTGGGAATGCGGGCCGCTTCGCAGAAGTGAACTTTCAAGGCCCAACATCCTGGCACGACAAGTACGTCGGAGGACGTCCCATTATCCCCATCGTGCTGGATGGTATTCCCCTCAATGCCTTGTTGGACACTGGTTCCCAGATTTCATCTATACCACATATCCTTTATAAGAGGTACTGGGTAGATTCAGACATTGATAAAAGACCATCTAATGTTGAGCTAAGTATATATGCTAGTAATGGAAAATTGGTACCGCAAGTAGGATTTAGAGAGACGACCATTAAGATTGGTAGAGTAGAATTAAAGAATCAGGGTATCATAATTGTTGATGTTAACCGACGGGAACCTTTTGTATTGATAGGTATGAATGTTTTAGAAAATTGTTTTTCGAGGTTATTACTATTTTACAGCAATTTGCGGAAACTGCCCAATCCTGCCAGCAGAGAATTCTCCGGAGAGAGATAAAAGCATTGGTGCTGAAGCAACAAGTAGAGGTTGCAGGTGGAGAAATCGGCAGTGTGAGGGTAAGTGACCCAACTCCTATAGTAATACCTCTAAAAACTGAAATGCTGGTATGGTGTAGAGCAGCCATTGGTATTAAAGGACGAGATTACCAAGCCTTGGTAGAGCCTGTGTACACTGATAGTAGACCCACGATATTAACGGCTAGAGGAATAGTCGAGGTACACAGGGGAAGAGTGCCCATACGTCTTTTGAATTGTGGAGAGGAAGAGGTCACTTTACCAAGGTACGCTACAATGGCCAAGCTATACAATGTTGACAACAATGCCATCATAGCCATTGGGCCCTTGAATCCGTCATGTCAGGTGGACGACAATGGTTCAAGTGGAGAATTAGAAGATTGGTGTCAGCAGCTGCATATAGGTACAGATTCAACACCTACCCACAAAAAAAAAGGGGTGTACCGACTAGTAGAAGAATATGAACGGGTCTTTAGTAAACACCCATTAGACTTCGGACAGATTAAAGGGGTAGAACATACAATTCCTACCGGTAACCACCCACCAATAAAAGAGAGATATAGACCCATACCGCCCGCTCATTATCAATGTGCTAAAGACATGCTGAGGGAGATGAAACAGGCCGGGGTAATAAGAGACAGTTGTAGCCCCTGGGCAGCCCCTCTGGTAATAGTTAAAAAGAAAGACGGAACCATGAGAATGTGCGTAGACTACCGGCAGATTAATCACATTACCCATAAAGACGCCTACCCCTTACCTAGAATTGAAGAGCCATTAGCCGCTTTAAGATCTGCTAACTATTTTTCCACCTTAGACTTAACAAGTGGGTATTGGCAAGTCCCTGTGGCTGAGGAAGATAAAGAGAAGACAGCGTTTACCACACCGATGGGTCTCTGTGAATTTAATTGTATGCCGTTCGGACTCTGCAACGCACCCGGTACCTTTCAGCGATTGATGGAATGCTGTCTCGGACACAAGAACTTTGAAACCGTCCTTCTGTACCTAGATGATGTAATAGTCTACTCAAAGACTTACGAACAACATCTACAAGACCTGGCAGAAGTGTTCGAAGCCTTATCCCGGTATGGTATGAAGATCAAGCCATCAAAATGTCACCTTCTAAAGCCAAAGGTACAATACCTGGGACACGTTGTGAGTTCAGAAGGAGTAGCACCGGATCCCGAGAAAGTAACCGCAATAAGGGATTGGCCAAGACCTACCAGCGTGAAACAGGTGAGGCAATTCCTGGGACTGGTGGGCTACTATCGTAGATTTATCCAAGGGTTCACCAAGCTAGCAGCACCTCTACAAGACATCCTGGTAGGGCAGTCGAAGAAGCCTTCAAACCGCAATCCTCCTTTCCAGTGGAGCGATGAGAGGGAAGATTCCTTTGAAAAGTTGAAGAAGGCATTGACCGGAGAAGAAGTTCTGGCATACCCCGATTACCATCAACCTTTCATCCTTTACACAGATGCCAGTAATGTGGGACTGGGAGCAGTACTATCTCAGAAGCAAGGAGGCAAGGAGAAAGTCATCGCCTTTGCAAGTAGAAAGCTCCGGCCTACTGAAAGAAATCCTGAAAATTACAGCTCCTTCAAGTTAGAACTACTGGCAGTAGTCTGGGCTGTGACTGAGCGTTTCAAACACTATTTGGCAGCTGCAGAATTCACCGTCTATACTGATAACAACCCATTGACCCACCTGGATACAGCCAAGCTAGGTGCGCTGGAACAGCGATGGATAGCCCGGCTGTCTAATTACAACTTCGTGATCAAGTATAAAGCAGGCCAAAAGAATGGAAATGCAGACGCCTTATCCCGGATGCCGCACTTGAGAGACGTGGAAGAAGAACTGGTAGAACTTGAAGAAATTGAACTACCCGCCTTCCATAGTCCCAAGGTAGGACAGTATCAATCCAGTGCCTACCAGAAACATCAACAGGTGAATCTCAACCCATTAGCACACCACAGATGGGCTGACACTCAAGACAGCAATCCAGCTGTGAAGTTGGTGAAAGAACTGCTGACTGAGCAAAGTGCGTATCCCAATGAAAATGCACCGAAAGAGACACATCAACTCTGGAAAGAGAGAGGCAAAATGTTTCTGTACCAAGGAAAGCTGTGCAGAAGATATACCAATCCAAAGACGCATGAGCTAGAATGGCAGATCATTGTGCCTAAACAAGATGTAAAAATGGTCCTAGAAGCTTATCACAATGGTGCTGGTCACTTCGGGTGGAAAAAGCTAGAAGTACTTTTAAGAGAAAGATTCTACTGGGTTGGAATGAGAAGATCAATTGAAGAATGGTGCAGAAATTGTGGTCCGTGCAACCTCAGAAGAAAAGATCTAAAAAACCAAAGAGCACCACTCCAGCCTATAGTTACCAAGCAACCACTTGAGCTTGTAGCAATAGACCACGTGAAATTGACACCAAGCCGGTCCGGCTATGTCTATGCTTTAACCATAGTGAACCATTACTCACGTTTCCTGGTAGTAGTGCCCGTGAAAGATCTCACTGCAAAGACAGCAGCTAAGGCGTTCCAGACATACTGTTGCAGACCCCATGGATATCCGGAACAAGTACTCGCAGACCAAGGCACAGTATTTGAATCAGAGATCTTCAGAGAATTTTGCAATATGTATGGCTGCAAGAAGATCCGTACAACAGCCTATCATCCGCAAACAAATGGCTTATGCGAAAAAATGAACCATATTGTAATCGATCTCTTAAAGACTTTACCAGAGACAGAGATAATCCTATGGCCAGAGAAATTGCCTGACTTGGTAGACCTCTATAACAATGTCCCGGTAAGCTCCACAAACTGTACCCCAGCTTACCTTATGCGTGCAAGACCTGGAAAGCTACCAATAGATCGAGAAATGGGCATCGTAAAACCTGACGCAGAAGTGCAGGATTCCAACTGGGACTCCCTACGCCAACAACAGTATCACCAAGTGCAAGAATGCGTAGAAAGGAATCTCCAGAAAACTAGAGAAAGACAAGAGCAA
Organism: Allobates femoralis; assembly: GCA_033576535.1. NCBI lineage: Eukaryota > Metazoa > Chordata > Amphibia > Anura > Aromobatidae > Allobates > Allobates femoralis. Next base: position 394,772,566 of record JARQOC010000001.1, on the reverse strand, counting down.
TACTTCAACCAGAATGCTCTAGCAACCCCATTAAAACCTGGTGATCAAGTGCTCAAGAGAAACCGTCGCACTAATAAACTGGACAATCAGTGGGAATCCGTCCCATATACAGTTTTACCAATGAGAGTGAACAATTCTAAAATGTGTCTTATAAGCAAAGATGGTGGATTAACATCAGTACTAGTGTCAAGAGACAATCTAAAACTATGTCCAGAGACATTGAAAGAAAAAGAAGTCATTCAACATGAACCAGAAGTTATTCAACCAGTACCGGTTCAACCTGTTAAAGAAAAAGAAGAAGATGGAGTATATCATACCTATCTAGGAGACTTTCCTAAAACCTGGCCAACCTACAATGGTGCAGTAGTAGTTCCCATGATGGCCTTCTATCAAACACCAGACCCTGTACCACAAGAAGTCCCAAGACAGGAAGAACAAATTCCTAGTAATAATAGTCCTGGACACGGTGGAATTGCCAACCCCACAAATGTGGAATTATCCCTAGCAGAACCAGAAGTACTTACTAGGTATACGTCCACTCACACCATCACATTGAGTACACCCAGTACACAAGCGTTACGCAGATCACAGCGTAGTACTCAGGGTCAATTACCAGCAAGATATGCAGACTACCAAATGTAAATAGATATTTCAACCAGAAATATCTGAAAGGAACTTGTTTAGTTGTTAATTAGTAGTTATTAGATGTAACGTTAAAAAGCTCAGTACCTACAGAGACTATTCTGTATGAACTACTTGCATATTCTTGAATTCTTTTCTTCATTTATCAGCCCGGAGGCGGTAAATTAAAGCTCCGGAAAGACTGCTTTTTGAACATTCTTAAGTTTATTCATAAACTTTGTTGGAAAAATGGACGCTAATTGCAGTGCCTTTCCTAACAAATAAATAGCCCTCAAGGACAGAGCTGTATTAATGGACGCTATTTGAAGTGACTTTTTACAAGACTCTATTGTTTTTTAAACTTGAGTGGTTTTTCTAACTTTTTATTTTTTTTTAAGACTCTGTAGATATTATCTGTTATATCTTATGTTTATTGTCCCACAGTCCCGGAGTACTGTTCTTAACTAAGGGGGAATGTGGCGCCCCTGCGGGTATTAGCCACAGTATAAGATCATAATAGTTGCACTCACATAGAAAGCCATGCCACTGCACTAACACCTTTGGCCAGTAGGGGGAGCTCCAGAGACACCAGAGATTTCCCTAGAGATAAAACACTGGTCTGAGGTAGATTTTGAGACAGTTGGAGCCAGGAGCTCAGAGTGACAGGAGCTGCATTGAGTTCCTGAGGACTGACTGCCAATTTTCTAGGGCCAAGCCATCGGTCTGAGGAGGAGAAAACTGATAAGAGGAACACTTTCAGAATCGGGTAGCATCATTATCTACCCTAGATAAAAAGCGCAGATACGGATACCGGATCCGTGGCTGCATTAGTTATATACAATACAGCAACCGGACAACGTGAGGTAACAACAAGCTTACAGGGCCAGACACAGCAACATACTAAGAGTTCAGCAGTACTCCCGGAGGGGGTAAGCAGAGAGAGACAAAGGACTTAAGTTGCCTGTTGAGTGAGACCCAGAGAGGACAGATTTGGGCCGGCAGCCAGTTCACACACGGCAGCAGGGCCATACAGACAGCGCAAGCAGGAGGTAAAGGACCCGGTGGGGCCTGAGCAACTGAACCCCTATTGCAGACTCCGGAGACGGGACTTGTTGTATTGTAGTTTGGTTGAAAGTAAACCAGTTAAACTTCATCTGTGCCTCAGCCTCTGATTTAACAGCTACCATCTATCCAGGATTGGGACCATCACCGCTGAGAGAATTTGCTGTGAATCAAGTAAGTGTCTGTGCCCTTAACATCTCCTCACCAGACTTACATCTTCATCCATCATTAACTTTAACATCACCTGTCCAGGGGACCCTACAGCCCTACCCGGAAAAGGGCTATACCATCTCAGCTGTCTCTCACCATCATCCCTAGGCCAGTACAAGGCAGCGGTGGCCATATATAGCCACATTATTCCGGGTGGCGTCACGACAATAACATCTACAAACTTTATAAACTATATAAACTTCTAAATCCCCTGTAAATACCCCCCTTTAGGAGTGTGTCAGCCTGGGGCCACGGCCTGGGTCCAGCCACCAGTGATTCCCCCAAGGAAAGGGACCCTGCGCCGGGTATCCGGTCCCTAAGCGGGGCGGCACATATGTATGTATGTATGTATGTATGTATGTATGTATATCTATATATATAGATATACATATAGATAGATAGATAGATAGATAGATAGATAGATGAAAAAATGAAAGGCAGCACTTCCTTCATAAGATCCAAAAGGGTTTTATTAGCCCTAGGACTGCAACGTTTCGGCTCCTTGCCTTTTCCAAGTCAGACTGCTTGAGAAAGGCAAGGAGCCGAAACGTTGCAGTCCTAGGGCTAATAAAACCCTTTTGGATCTTATGAAGGAAGTGCTGCCTTTCATTTTTTCATCTATCTAAATTACCAGTGGAATGGTAGGAGGGCTTTGCACCCGACGGTGAAGTATTGTGCTGTTTCGTTTTTTGACTTTTTAGATAGATAGATAGATAAAGAATCCAAAAAGACAGGCAGCACTCCAAATCATAGTTGTGAAAAAGCAGCTTTACTCAAGCCATGTGATACAACGTTTCAACCTTGCGGTTTTCATCAGGCATAGTGCATCATGGGTATAGCTGTGTTATTTATGCAGAAAACATCATATGATCAATTATCACATTTTTGGCATTAAATGCCATTATAATATCATTAAAAAATTACAAAATGTGCCCAATCGTTATATATATATAAAGTGCCTCATATAGTGCTAATAAATAACAGGTACAGTACTCCTGGTAATATTAAGATCATTAATTAGTGCTAATAGAATGATTGGTGACATATGTGAAATACTGAAAATAAATATATACTCAGGTGATAGGATTATGCTTAACCTTCACTTCATATCACGGATGCCTCATGTTCCCGGCGTCTTCCTGGTTTGTTTGCGCATGCTCTATTAGCGGATGACGTCATGACGTCGCAGCATCCCGAGCATGCGCATTGCAAATGAGATCCGCCGCCGCCATCTTTGTTGCTGGCCGGTGATCTATTTTGCCCATACCACATATGTGCTGTGCGATTTAAAGTGTAAAGGTAAAAACCTTATTTAATAATACATTTTCATAGGTTTAAATAGGACACCAAACCCAAACCAGACACCGAGGAGTTCATGTTACCAAACCATAATGCCCACAGTGCCGAAATGGAATGGCTGTGAAACATGGAACATCAGGACAACCCAGTAATTAAGCTGAGGTGCCAAATGACCAAGAGCCACAATACACATACCCCTCCATACATAAACAATCACCACTGAGTTGGTGCCCAAAAGAAACATTTCATTACACATACACACTTCTGCAGTATACAAAAAGTATTCTTTTATTAATGTAACCATATAGAAAAATTATTTTCAAGGGACAGAGACATCGTGACATGGTGTAAACAGGCTTTCAAGCAGTATCCATCACCTGTAAAGAGAAAAAAAAAAAAAAAAATTAGTATAATACAAAGACAATATGCACACATATAAAATGAAAAAAAATAGAATATCAAATATATTTTTACAGTTTTAAGATAAACCATGCAGTTTGAAATCAACATTGAGTCCCTCTGGTCTCAATGTTTTCAATGCATGTATCCTCTGAAGCTCTTTCCTTTTTAATATAGCAGTTCTATTACCACCTCGTCTCAACGGGGGAACATGATCAATAATCATGAACTTCAGATCCATGTCTTTGTGACCAAACTCAACGCAATGTTTAGGTACGGGGAGATCCGTTCTCTTTTTACGAACTGAATATTTGTGTTGACAAAAGCAGGTCTTAAAATCACACGTGGTTTCTCCCACGTACCTCAAACCATATGGACAAATAAGCATATAAATAATAAAATCAGAATCACATGTTAAAAAAAAATTGATCTTATACATTTTTACTGCATTCCTATCAGTAAATTCAGTGCCTTTTATCATGGCTTTACAATTAATGCAATTTAAGCATGGATAACAGCCTTTTCTTGTAATCCCAGTGAGAGAACTTTGTTTCTTTTTCTTAAAGGAACCAACATCAGCATGTACAAGCTGATCCTTCAAATTTTTATTTCTCTTATAGGCAAAGAGAGGGGGATCACGAAACTCCGAAATTTCACAAAACACAGAGACAAATGGAACACGTTTAATTTTATCTCTTTCTTTAGGTACCAACAAGTAATTTCTTTCAATTGATTTCAATTTATTTTTATGTTTTTCCAAGAGCTTCATTGGATATCCCCTTTTGGCAAATATATCTGTCATTACCGTCAGGGTACTATCCAATGACTGTTCATTACTTTCTATTCTCTTTGCTCTCAGGAATTGACTGAACGGAATAGATTCTACCATGTTGTGAGGATGGTGACTTGAGAACAACAAACTATTATTCCTGTCAGTGGGTTTTACAAAAATACTAGTTGACAAATTATTGCCATTCTTTGTCACAGAGACATCAAGGAACTGTAGCTGTTCTGAAGAACTGACCATAGTGAATTTAATAGTACTATTAATGCCATTCATAAAATGGAAAAAGTCTAAAAGGGCCGTCTCTGTACTAGTCCATAGGAGGAAGATGTCATCAATGTATCTCCACCACCCCCTGACATGTAGAAAGAGGTGGGATACAGAGACGACACCCTCCTCCAGGACCCCCATAGCAATGTTTGCGTTTGCGAGGGCCATATTGGCCCCCATCGCGGTCCCTCTTTGTTGTTCGAAAAAATCATCACCAAAAAGAAAGTAATTTTTTGTCAAAACAAGTGTTAATTTTTCCACTAAATCAGAGTAACCTCTACCAATCAGCTTTTTTCTGATACACTCAATTCCGAATTCGTGTTCGACTGACATGTAGAGACTTACTACGTCAAAAGAAACGAGCAAGTAATTATCATTTTCTAAATTCAATTCAGAAATTTTTTTCAAGAAATCTCCTGTATCCTTCACAAAGGAGCAAAACTCCATAGCTATAGGGTTCAAAATTTTATCCAAAAAGACCCCCACGTGGCTGAGCACAGAATTCGTGCCAGCCACAATGGGGCGTCCTGGTGGATTCGTTAAAGATTTATGAACCTTGGGAAGGGCATAACTTACTGGAGTAGACGGAAATTTAATCATTAAAAAATCTACCAAATACTGTTCAATCAATTTATGCTTAAATGCTGTATCCAGTATTTTTTTAAGCTGACGCTGAATCTTAAATTTAGGATCCTTTGTTAATATTTTATATACATTAGTATCTAACACTTGAGATCTTAATTCTTCTAAATATTTCTTCTTGTCCATAATGACAATACCACCACCTTTGTCTGCACTTTTTATAGTAATACCGTCATCATGAGTAGGTTCCACCAATGCTTCTTTTTCCATAGTGGTCAAATTTGGATTAACAAATTCATTTTTCATGTCTGCCTTCAATTTATCGATATCTTTATTTACTCCTTCCATAAATGCTGATATTGCTGTAGAACAGCTGGGAGGAGTAAAATTACTACTCGTAGGTATTCCCAAACTTCTACAGTCAAAGCTATTTTGACTTTGTTTGCTTGTTATAGTGTTCCCATGAAACCATTCTCGCAACTTTATACGTCTATAAAATTTTTCAAGATCAATAAGTAATTGAAACCAATTTTTTTTTTTTTTTCTCTTTACAGGTGATGGATACTGCTTGAAAGGACGATGTCTCTGTCCCTTGAAAATAATTTTTCTATATGGTTACATTAATAAAAGAATACTTTTTGTATACTGCAGAAGTGCATATGTGTAATGAAATGTTTCTTTTGGGCACCAACTCAGTGGTGATTGTTTATGTATGGAGGGGTATGTGTATTGTGGCTCTTGGTCATTTGGCACCTCAGTTAAATTACTGGGTTGTCCTGATGTTCCATGTTTCACAGCCATTCCATTTCGGCTCTGTGGGCATTATGGTTTGGTAACATGAACCCCTCGGTGTCTGGTTTGGGTTTGGTGTCCTATTTAAACCTATGAAAATGTATTATTAAATAAGGTTTTTACCTTTACACTTTAAATCGCACAGCACATATGTGGTATGGGCAAAATAGATCACCGGCCAGTAACAAAGATGGCGGCGGCGGATCTCATTTGCAATGCGCATGCTCGGCGACACTGCGACGTCATGACGTCATGCCGCTAATAGAGCATGCGCAAACAAACCAGGAAGACGCCGGGAACATGAGGCATCCGTGATATGAAGTGAAGGTTAAGCATAATCCTATCACCTGAGTATATATTTATATTTCAATATTTCACATATGTCACCAATCTTCTATTAGCACTAATTAATTATCTTAATATTACCAGGAGTACTGTACCTGTTATTTATTAGCACTATATGAGGCACTTTATATATATATAACGATTGGGCACATTTTGTAATTTTTTTATGATATTATAATGACATTTAATGCCAAAAATTTGATAATTGATCATATGATGTTTTCTGCATAAATAACACAGCTATACCCATGATGCACTATGCCTTATGAAAACCGCAAGGTTGAAACGTTGTATCACATGGCTTGAGTAAAGCTGCTTTTTCACAACTGTGATTTGGAGTGCTGCCTGTCTTTTTGGATTCTTGGTCTTGCTGCAGTTGAGCTCTGCTACAGGAAGTATTGCACCCGTTTTTCTACATGTTTTGTGCTGATTCTACTTTTTGTCTTTTTTTTTTTTTAGATAGATAGATATAGATAGATATAGATATATAAATAAAGTAACCTTTTGAGCAGCAATGCCTTCAGGGTGCAGGACAGTTTGGCTTCCTTCACAGCCTTTCAATACATGAATAAAGCCATGATGAGAACCCTGGTTGGTAGCTGGGAAGTCTCATCTGTGGTGCTCACTAAGGTTTTTTTCCCCCTAAAAAGGTTTAAAGACAAGTGAGGGGTTTCATATTTGTGTAAGAATGTTGCGGCGCACAATCAAACCAAGCTGATAATTATATGGTTAAAATATATGGAATATAACATACTAGATGGCGGCCCGATTCTAAAGAATCGGGTAGTCTAGAATCCATATATAGTTTATTGTTAAAAAATTAAGAATAATACAATTAATCCATGATATCTATTCATGAACTATGTATAGTTGTAGGATGAATATTATTTTTGGACAATTGAATTATTATATTGTAGGGCTCTTGGTACACCGACTGGTTAATACTTGATACTTAGTAAGTAGCTTGATTTAAAAAATCAATATTGATATTCTGCGTATCAGCCAGTTTGTGTTTGCCCATCAACCACGTCAAGGTGGCCCTACGTCTCATGGGTCCCTACACTAACTAATTCCTATTTATGAAGACTAAAAGCTGTTTTAGAGCAGCATTTTTCAGCTAATACAATTTCCGCACTTGACACCTAAGGGCTTACTTGCGACACACTTGCAGCAATTCTGATGCAATGTATATGGAACTTGCGGTTAACCTGCCGTAAATGCGGCACACATGGCCTCGGCAGGTGCACGAAATGCAGCCGCTACAAAACCGCAGGTCAGTGCGGCTTTTGCAGCCGAAACTGCCGTAACCACGTATGTGGCACCTGCCGCAAGTGAACCACAAATTCCATATAAATTGAATGCAGCTTACGGCAAGTGTTCGGTAAATGAGGCCTTAGGCAGCAAGTGCAGAAATTGTGTTTTTTTCCACCAAAACGTCCACAAATAGCCGATGTTAAAGCTGAATCTATAATTTTCTATCTATATATGAAACTATCTATATGTACAGAACACACCTTGAGATGGAGATGTGTGTGAACAGCCATCCCACCCGTCTCTCAGCTGTTCACAAAAACCTCTCCCAGTGAAAAAAGAAATGCAAATTTCTCAGCACCTATAGTGCTGGAGCTTAAGATTGTGGTTCATATCACCAAATCCATAAATTTGGATGATACACATCTATCATCTTTTACTAAATGTGTGTTCATATTATATATATATATATATACTATGAACTGTCTAAATAAAGGATTTAAGATGTAAAACTAAAAACTATATATGTTACGTGGCTATTTCCTAATTAAGTACTTGAAATTTTTATATCTATGGCTAAACTAATTTTTTTGTTTTTTGTCCTATATATCTATGACTACACTCATTTTTTTTTTTTTATATATATATAATATATATATATATTATCCCTAAACTAAATATATCTATGACTAAACAAAAAAAAAAAAAATTTGAAGCTAAAACATTTTTATACACAATATTTCGTGTAAAAACTTTGGGACTATCAGGCAGTAATTGTCCTTGAAGTGGTGTATTGACCACTTTGACCCTGACATTGCAACGCTGTTTGACTCTGGAAAATGCAACATAGAGTTGACCATGGGCAAATGCTGGTTCTGGTAGATATATCCCAACTCGATTGAGGGTCTGCTCTTGGGATTTATTAATGGTCATTGCAAATGCTGGCTTAATCGGAAATTGTCTACGTCGTAATTTGAAAGGTAATCCAGTCTCTGATGGACACAAATCAATTCGTGGAATGAATACCACATTTCCTGCTGCTGAGCCACAAATTACTTTAGCTTGTATGATATTGCCATGTAACGCAGTGACAATCAGCCGAGTACCATTGCAGAGACCTTTCTTGGTGTTGATGTTTCGTAATAACATGACAATGGTGCCAACTTTAAGTTTTAGCCGATGTGAAGGCATTCCAGTTGGTGTTAGTGAATTTAAAAATCCAACTGGGTATTGGTCGAGGTCATCAGCTTCATCAGGATCGATGGAATCATCACTGATATATTCACTATAGTCACCTGGCAAGCGATCTATGACGTTAGAATTGACTTTCTCAACATCTTCATTTTTTGGACATAAAATAGCATGAGAAGCAGCAATATTTATGCTCTCGGTGTCATTCACATCAATAGAAAGTTTATCTCCAAAAATATCAGTGATTAAACAGCCAGTGTACACCATGTCTGTTGGAATTTCAAAGACATCGTCTCCAAGGTTATCTTCATTTGACAGCTGTCCATTTCCCAGTCGAAGCAACCAATTGCTGTATTCAGGATCAATGGAGCGCATGTTGTTGATAAGCGGCAGTCGAGCAAAAAGTTGCCATGTTTGTGAATATTTAATACAGCTCTCTACAATATCTGTTATTGATCCATGAGCAATAACAGGAAGACATTGTCTAAAGTCTCCTCCAAGAACAATAACTTTTCCTCCAAATGGTGTTTTCTCTTTCTTAGCCACATTCGTTGTCATGATGTCTCGTAAAAGTCTATCGATGACATTCAAGGCATGTTTAGATAGCATTGTGCACTCATCAATAATAAAAAGTTTCGTATTCTGCAAATGCTTAGCCGCATCGGTATCATTTTTAATCCTGGAAACATTTCATTCACAGGTATTGGAATGCCATAAAGAGAATGTATTGTTCGTCCCCCTTGTAGTAAATTAGCCGCAATTCCTGTAGTGGCAGCAGGTGATACAATGTTTCCTTGTCCCCTTAGAAGATGTAGGAGGAGATGATATAGATAGGTTTTTCCACTACCACCAGGACCGTCAAGGAAAAAGCACTTGGGTGTTACATTATTGTCTTCTAAAGCCTGATTAATGGTATCATAGGCCAAAAGTTGTTCCTCATTGAGAGTAGCTTTCATCTCAGCAGCTGTTCTTAGCTCATAATCCTTATCATACTGCGGGAGCAGTTGTGGTTTCTTAGCTGGGCGTGGTAAATTGAAATCAGTATAACTTTTCCCGTGAACTTTTAGAACATCTTGGACATCTGTCATAGCATATCCTTCACAATTTATACAGTCTTCAATGTTGGAGTGGTATGCACGGCAGTAGTCTTGTACAAAGTGTTCTTTAAATTCATCCCACAACTCAAGAGGATTAGCTGGAGGGCCAAATATACAGATATAGGCAAAGAGGTCGCGAAGCTGTGCAGGCATATTAAGAATACAGGCATCAAGTAAAGTATTTCTCCAGACACCATCATCGAATAGTAATCCAAGTGCTAATGCTGCTTCTCTGAAGGTTAGATGTATGACTCCATTGACAGTTTTAAGACTCTCAAAACTGGTTGCACCTTTCACATGCAATAACAACAACCGTAAATAGTAGCGTTCCTGGTCTTTTAGACTTACAGTATACATTCTGCCAATAATAGAGCTACCTGGGGGGCGTGCCTAGGATGCTGAGCTGAGCGGTCGCATCGCGTGTGAGCTCCCGCCAGCACTCAGCAATCACCAGCAAAGAGCGGCTCCAACTGCCCGGTACCAGCCTCTGCGATGGGCCCTAAGAAACCGAAGACCGCACAGCAGCCTCCGGTCCCGCCACCAGATCAGAGGACGGTGGTAGAGGCCTTCAGAGCACGGGAGACCGGCGCGATCCGGAAGCCGGCGCCATTTTCTTCACAGCACATGGAGGAGGGGGAGGCCTTCACAGCCTCGCAGGGAGAAGCCGGTACAGCGGCAGAGGTAGGACAGGGGCATGTTGGGCTAGACACAGCTGCCCTGGGCGACCCTGGACTGGCCACAAGCCCGAGATCAATGTCCACTGACCCCTCCGGCCCCCCCTCCCCACTATATTACGGCCGCTACGAGGCCCTTATGGTGGACGACCCCGGGCACATGAATACGCCCTTACCCCAGAGGGGAGATACTCTGCGTCGGGGAGATCCAAAGGAGAGCCCTTACAGACCCTGCGGGACCCCCCTGCTCCTGCAGCCATCCGGGGGGCGTCCCAATACCTCCATCCCCTTAACTACCCTGCAGGCCATGACTGCGATGAGCCCCCCAGGCATGATGAGGCTTCAGTGGACTTTGCTCAAATAGCCCCAGGCAATTGGAAGGCTCTCCTCGCTCTCATACCCTCCAAAGAGGATTTTAAGTCCCTGATTAAAGGGAACCTGTCACCCGATTTTAAGCTCCTAAACTATCTCTAGCTGTCCCTATACCTTCCTAGCAGCTCCCTATCTCTCCCTTTCTTATCTAAAGTGGCCCTATGAAAGAAGTGTAAAATAAGATAAAACTTACTGCAGTCCCCGTAGTTAGGGGACTGGGTAGGCGTGGCCTCTGTTCCTTCCTCACACCTTTATCTTGTAATGCACGCCACGCTGGGTGGCATTATTCAGGGTCCACTCAGCCCCATTAATTGTAATCTCCCGCCCTCTACACCTCTTTGCACTGGCCGGGCGTCACAGCCGGCGCAATGCATTATGGGCCGTCACGTGATTGGCCCTAGTGCATTCTGGGTCCGATCACGTGATCGGCCCCAGTGCATTATGGCCTTGATCACGTGATCGGCCCCGGCTCTGCGCATGCGCAATGCGCTTATTGAAGCCGGGGCCGATCACGTGATCAAGCCCATAATGCACTGGGGCCGATCACGTGACGGCCCAGAATGCACTAGGGCAGATCACGTGACGGCCCATAATGCACTGCGCCGGCTGTGACGCCCGGCCAGTGCAAAGAGGTGTAGAGGGCGGGAGATTACAATTAATGGGGCTGAGTGGACCCTGAATAATGCCGCCCAGCGGGGTGTGCATTACAAGATGGAGGTGTGAGGAAGGAACAGAGGCCACGCCTACCCAGTCCCCTAACTACGGGGACTGCAGTAAGTTTTATCTTATTTTACACTTCTTTCAGAGGGCCACTTTAGATAAGAAAGGGAGAGATAGGGAGCTGCTAGGAAGGTATAGGGACAGCTAGAGATAGTTTAGGAGCTTAAAATCGGGTGACAGGTTCCCTTTAATGAGGTGAAAGAGACATGTAGGGTGGAAATTGCCACTGTCAGAAAAGACATACATCAGCTATCTGGCAGGCTGGACTCTCTGGAAGAAGACCATGATGTCACCAGATCCCACTTAAGTGAATTGCATGACTTAGTCCTCTCTCAACAACAAGCTATAGACGCCTTCCAGAATCACCTAGAGGACCTGGACAATAGAGAAAGGCGGTGCAATATCAGAGTCCGAGGGGTCCCGGAGTCCGAGGACCAGGAATCTCCAAAAGCTATCCTCCAGTCTATATTCAATACTATTCTGGGTGATCCCTCATCCCCACCGATAAAGATGGACAGAGCTCACAGAGCCCTTAAACCCAAGGGATCACCGTCCGGCCAACCTAGAGACATTATATGTTGTCTACACGACTTCGAATTAAAGGAGAAAATAATGGCTGCAGCAAGAAATCTCGGACCCACGCAGTTCGCCGGAGGAGAGGTTCATTTGTTTCCTGACCTATCCCTGATCACCCTGCAGAAAAGGAGGCATCTCAAGCCTCTCACCAAAGTTCTTATGGAACAACAAATTACATATAGGTGGGGGTATCCTTTTGCCCTTATTGCACGCCGGAATGGTCGCACGGCCATCCTCCGCACCCCTGCAGATTCACCGGCCTTCTGCAGGGAACTGGATATCCCGCCTATGGAACTGCCCCATTGGAACATTGTGCTTCCGGGTCTGCCTCCGGCCCCGGTGTGGTCTGGGGGTTCCTCCCGGAGGGACCCTAGGAAAAGAGGGGGAGGTTGCGGGCTTCCCTCCTCCCGTCGCCCTCGCTGATTGTACTTGCGACCTTTGCAGTGTTTTTCCTTTAGATTTTTCATATAGGCCCATGCTGGCCCTTATGGTACCAAATTTATGCTTCACTAATACTCTGCTCGTATTTATGTGTTTCCATTTTCCTTGATATTTTGCCTTAATGCTGGTAAAATTTTTTACACTAAAGGGTCTGGGGCTGCTAGCCCCTACCCCGGATCTTTTCACCTAGTGCTGGCGGGATCCCTCACGTTTTCTTTTGAGACGTCTACTCTTCGACGGGGGTTATAGTTTTTTTTTTCTTCCCCCCCTCGGACTGAGGCGTTGCGCCCGCCGGCTGTAGTCGGCCGGGGCAGGTCCCCCCTCTGTTCTCTCTGGACACCGAATTGGGTTGGGATTTTTTTTCCCCCCTTACCCATTGGGTGCGGTGGTCAACCCTACATCGAGGTCCAGCCGGACAATTGTCCGGGAAAAACATGTCCACAAGGACTGGTTCAATTTTCCTTTTTTATTTACTGTTTGTATATATGTGTTGTTTTGATGTTTCTGATCTTTCTTCTTATCCTCCCCCCCTCCACCCCTCCTTCCAGGTCCAGGGATGCCTTCACCAACATCATACTATGCCTATGGATTCCCACCTATGGTACGGTTAGTAACACTTAACGTGCCGGGTCTTAATTCACCCCGCAAACGCAAACTTACTCTCCACGAGTTAAAAACCCTGAGGGCGGACAATGCTTTCCTTCAGGAAACGCATTTTGATGCTGGGGGTTCATTTGCCTTTGCCAGGGGTGCCTACCCGTCCAGTTACTCTGCATTCTCTAATAATAAGAAGGGGGGGGTTGCCATTCTACTTTCAGCCAGTTGTTCGGTCCAGGTTCAACAAACACATAGTGACCCAGGGGGCAGATATGTGATCCTAGAGGCCCAAATGGGTCCACAGAAACTGATTCTGGCAAACATTTATGCCCCAAATTCGGGCCAGGCTCCCTTTTTCAGGAGGATCCTCTCCCTTCTTCGTGGTCTCCCTCCAGCTCCCATCCTACTGGGAGGGGACTTCAATGCTCCCTTCTCATGTACACAAGACCGCCACTCGGTCAGGGGAATCCCCCCTTCGGAAGGCTTACAGAGGCTATCCCTAGCATTTCGGAAGCTGGTCAGAGAGGAGATCCTATTTGATACATGGAGAGTGGATCATCCTGGAGAAAGATCCTTTTCCTATTACTCTGTCCCCCATCAGATGCACACAAGAATTGATTACTTTTTTGTAAGCAGTGCCTTGCTTCGTCTGATGGTGGGTTCTGAGCTGGGGTCCATAACTCGGTCAGATCACTCGCCAGTGATTCTTGATCTTAGGGACTCCCAACCCCCGAGATTTTTCGGGCACTGGCGCCTGAATGAGTTTCTGGTGAAGGACTCCCAGATCAGGACCTCACTACAGGCACACTTGGAAGAATATTTTCAGTTTAATCAGACTTCGGTCTCATCAACATCAGTGCTTTGGGAAGCCCATAAAGCGGTGATGAGGGGGCACTGTATTTGAGAAGGTACCAAAGTTAAAAGAGATGACATAACACGGCGCCGTACGCTGACATCTCAGCTGGCGTCCCTAGAAGCCAAACTGACGACCAATCCATCTCTCCCTACACTGCGCGAAGTACTAAGCCTGCGCGAAAAGTTAAAGGACATCGCGATTAAAAAAGTGGAAAAACTACTTCTATATTCTAAACAAAGATACTATGAAAGAGGGAACAAAGCCCACTCCCTACTAGCACGACGACTAAAAGAGCGCACTTCTAGAGCATGCCCACAGGCCTTAAGAGACACAGATGGCACGATTCATTATAATCCCTCCAGCATTTCTAATGTTTTCTCTCTTATTACACACGTCTCTATAATCTGAGTGATCATGGGGGAGGGGGCCTCTCCAGGGGGAGCGGAGACGTGGAGGCCTATCTGGCCAACCTCAACCTTCCTAGGTTCCCAACGGAAGCTCTAGCATCCCTGGATCAACCGGTCACATGCGAAGAGGTAGAGGAGATCCTACAAGACCTACCTCAAGGAAAAGCCCCGGGCCCAGACGGTCTTACATATCTATACTATAAAACTTTTTCCAAAATTCTTCTCCCCCACATGACCTCCCTATTTAACTCCTTTATGGACGGTGCGGAGATCCCCTCTTCTATGTCACATTCCCACCTAGTGCTTCTACCTAAACCGCCCAGGGACCCCATGGATTGCGCTAATTATAGGCCCATTGCACTGCTGAACTCGGACATTAAGATATATGCCAAAATTTTAGCAAACAGGTTAGGTCCTTGGCTTCCTCAGGTTGTCCACAAAGATCAGGTTGGGTTCATACCCTGCCGACAAGGTGGTGATAACACAAGACGAGTAATAGACTTGATAGATGTGGCCAACAGACGGAGCCAACAGATGCTGGCCTTAAGCCTGGACGCCGAAAAGGCTTTCGACCGCCTGGATTGGTCCTTCATGTTCGCATCCCTTCAGTCCTTTGGCCTCTCGGGGAGATTCCTTACCGCAATCAGAGCCCTTTATAGAACCCCCTCTGCATCTATTAAACTCCCTTTCATTACGTCCCCTCCTTTCCTATATCTAATGGGACAAGGCAGGGATGCCCGCTTTCCCCCTCCTCTTCGCCTTGTGCATCGAACCGCTGGCTGCTGACATCCGTAACAACCCAAACATCTCAGGAGTGGCCCTCAGCACGAAGGAATTTAAAATATCCCTTTTTGCTGACGATGTCCTTCTCACCCTGACGAACCTCCACGTCTCCCTCCCTAACCTGATGTCCTCCCTAAAAATGTACGGCTCTTTTTCAGGCTATAAGGTCAATCGGAGTAAAACAGAGGCTCTACCCATCAATATTCCACCGGACGTATTGGACTATCTGACCCTGATTTTCAAATTGTGGTGGAAGACAGACACTATAAAGTACCTATGGATCAACATCTCGGCCTCCTTTGGTACTCTATATAAGCATAATTTTCCCCCGCTCTTCAAGGAGTTGAGGGCTCTCCTCTTTAAATGGGCACCTCTGTCTCTGTCTTGGTTGGGTAGGATTGCCGCGATAAAAATGACGTTACTCCCTAAGCTTCTGTACTACTTCGAGACCTTACCTGTGACAGTCCCTCTGGGGGATCTTAGATCCCTCCAGACAGCCATCATGAGATTTGTGTGGAATAATAAGAGACATAGAACAGCAAAGGATATCATGACAACCCACAGATCCCGGGGTGGCCTTTCGGTTCCGGACTAGTGCGGTACTATTGGGCCACACACCTCAGAAGAATCCCGTCCTGGTCTGCTCTTTGGGCATATAATAAATGGACGGAAATTGAAAAATTGTGGATGGCACCGGTCCATCCCAACTCCTTATTATGGCCACCCGCCCAAGTGGCTCCTCACATCCCATTGCTGGGTCCAATGCAGGTGACTTGGGAGATTTGGAAGCACTGCCAGAAGAGATTTGCCCTAGCCTCCCCATCGTCGCCAATGGTTTCATTTATCTATCACCCTCTACTATCGGGAGGGATGGAATCGGCAATGGTTCACCCGTAGCTATCCGCCGGCCTTTTTAGTTTCGCAGATGTAGTAGACAAAAGGACTATGGGACTCCGACCCTTTGAAGATTTGAGACATATCCCACCTCTCACTAATAGAGCTTTCTATCAATACCTCCAAATTCGGAACTTTGCCTCCTCCCTATATGGCACCTCGGGGGTTTCAGACCCAACAGACTTCGAAAGAATATGCAGGAGGGGAACAAGCACTAAGGGTTTGATATCAGAAATTTACCAACTTCTAGCAGTCCTGGGTAGTGGTGACCGTGGGAATTTCTCTTACATGACAAAATGGGAAGCCCTCTTGGGCAGACAGATTCCCCTCCAGACCTGGCAATACATTTGGGACAGAGCATCCAAAACCTCCATATGCACGCTTTATAAGGAGAATCAATATAAGCTCATGATGTTTTGGTATCATACTCCGGAATTCCTTCATAAACTAAATCCCCTCCTACCCGACACTTGTTGGAGGTGTAGTAGAGATGTGGGCGATCTGCTTCATATCTTTTGGTCGTGTCCACGACTGAGGGAATTCTGGAGTTCTGTCAGAGATCTTATCACGCGGATTCTGTATGTTGATATAGAGCTGGACCCAATGATATACCTTCTTAATGCGTACACTGGACGGGTGGGCAGGCTGGCCTCTAAGCTTCTTCTGCATATTCTAACTGCAGCTAGATGTCTGATTGCCCTTTTTTGGAGGAGATTTGAGCCACCATCCCTCAGGGATTTGTTCACCAGGTTGTCGGACATCAGAAGGATGGAATACCTGACGGCCTTGATGGGGGCCAAAGTAGACCAATTCAACCAGGTCTGGGCCCCATGGGACTATTTTGCCGCCCAGGAGGGTGTCTAAGGATAAGGCAGTGTCCCTGGCCCTGGGAGACACTACTCCCTTAACCCTTCCCTCCCCACTTATTCCCCTCCATTCCAGTCCCCCCCCTTCACCTCCCTCCTTATCCCCCCACTTTCTGTTCTATTCTTTGATGTATCTTTTTTAGTTTTTAGGGTTTTTATTACCCCTTCTGTTTTTTCCTTTTTTTTTTCTCTTACTGCTTGATGTTTTGGGGAGATGATCACCATTGGCGACCTTCCGGCGTGGAGGTCCCTTTTCTGGGAAAAACCCCAGATTATGTTGACTACGAGGAAGTGGTAGATCTCTAACATCAAGGACTTGGGATGTATCTGGCTATATGGACGTCAATCTCTTAACTTTTTAAGTATCTCGCCGTAAAAATGCCACTACCTAACTTTTTTGAATTTATCTCCATATATTGCTGTATTGCCGCAAATTATTTGACAGTATGCTGTTTTCTTGTATTATATGAAACTTAATAAAAATTTATGTTGGAAAAAAAAAATAGAGCTACCTGATCGTTTTCTTTTTTCCCAAGATCCTTGTTGCCAAACATACCATTCAGGAATTTCGCGGTAAAAATACTTATGAGCATGTTGGTCGTCCTTATTAAGATTAAAGTAGGCCATAAGTGTAGAATTGGTATGAAGCTTTTGTTTGATGCTTGGAATGGAGTCATCCTCATGAAAATAGAGTTGTTGAGAATGAGGCAGATGGACGGCAAGGCGAATTATGCTATGAGATTGCTTATGCATAGGATAAGCAAAGATTCTCCAAGCTGCCTCTGGTGCACTAACATATCTTGAATCCATGAATTGATGTGTTTCATCATGTTGGATGTTCGTCTGGCAAATTTCAAGATTGGCTTTATCATGTCCTTTATACACGTACTTAAATAAATATTTCACACTTTGAATGGAACCACAAACTTCGACATTATTATGGCACTTGTATTTTAATAATAGGAAAGGATTGTATGGTACTACCCACAAATTATTAATCATCTTGGAATGGTGTTCAAATGAAGGACCCATGGATCTGCGATAAGTAGGATAATCATCCTTAGCAATGATGGTAGATGGTTGTAAATCTTTTGGGAAACCTTTTGTACACTTTCCATTATCCATACAGGGAGAGTTGGGGTTGTGTTCTCCACAGGGACCATGTATCATGTGTTGTATAACAATTTTATGGAGCTGAGGGTAGTCAGTAGGATGAGGAATTTCTGCCCAGACGGTATTGTCTATGTCCTCCTTAGTTCTTAATTTGGAGTTGCTGTCCAGAATAATTAAAATGTGAGCATGTGGAAGGCCACGTTTTTGAAATTCAATTACATGAACCATAGCGCAAACTTTCACAAATAATCCGTTGTGAATGTCTTTGAAGAGTGCTTCCAGTTTTATTTTGAAAACACGTTGCCACCAAATCAGGTCTGTGTTCCACACGCTGCCAAAGTTCCAAATTCTGAGTAATCTCACTCCATTTCAGATTACAGGTCATGGTGATGAATAGATCAGGGCGACCATATTTAGTCACAATAGCCATGGCATCCTGGTACCGCTGCTGCATATTCCTGGGACTGCCTTCAAACGAAGATGGTAAAATGACCGTTTTTCCAATGGGGATGCCCTTCTCAATGGATTTTTTCTGGAGATATTCCTGGAGTACGCAATAATCCTCTACTTTCAAATCCTTTTGGTGTTGACGGATATAATTTAGGCGATTTGCCTCGATTTTCACATAAGCATCCACTAAGTACTGCTGAGTGAGTTTTCCACCATTCAGGATTGGATTAAACTGATTACGGACAGACAGCACATAGCAGTAATATTGCAATTGTGTAATCCTGCGTGGACTTTGCCCTTGATGCTTGAGTCCATCATGCCAGCCCTGGTCTCCGTAAGGGAAAAATAAAGGATAGAGTAAAGCATCTAAATTACTGTGTAGAATGCTGACCTGTTGTGTTCTTGGCGCCAAAGGATTTTTGGGGTCCGGTTTTAAATGTATTAAAATATCACGATGGAATGGTGGCTCTCCATTGTCATTTTCAAATACGACAGCAACTTCATCGACAGTTGGATTATTATATCGGTGAGGGTCTTGATTCCGATCTTGTTTAAGGGCCATGATGATATTTGGCATGAGAGTGTCATTAGCTTCAGCTTTAAGATGTTCTTCATGTTCCACATCCCGTAACATTTTGTAAGCAGCAACAAAGGGATTCACATTGTCTAATTGAAGAGCAATTATACTCATCAAAGCGGGATGGCATTTTTGATTTTGTTGACAGTTTAAACATTGTTCATTCGCAGTATCGGTATCCAAAATATACAGTTGGGCATAAGCTGGAACTTGATCATCAGAGGGATGTAGTGTTCCAGTACGATGATATATTTGTCCATGTATGCTGAAACAGTAAGGGCCATGTCCAGGTGGAGGGGAAATATTGGCACCCATGGAGGCGAAAGCAAATGAGCTGTTAATACTACGGATGTTTTCCATGAGATTCTTACTGAACTCACTCTCCCCTGTCAGCAATCGTTTAAAGACCTCAGGATATTGGGGTATAGGTATATGGACTTTACCCTTGTGACAACACAGAGTAAAATTTTTATCTGCTGGTATCTCAGCATTAAAATGGAATGCTTTACAATGTTGACATAAATAGTTCATAGGACCACAGGTGTGTTCTACTATAGTACTGTCATCATTAGTAAAACCTGTAGGATGTAGAGGTTGTGGTAACGGAGCATTGCAATGGTTCTGTAAGCCAACATATATAAAGCGTGGACCTGGTGGAGGATCTTCACTGTCTACAGATTCAATCACTGAGGAGTTGGAAGGTGTATCATGGTCAGGGTCTATCAATGTGAAGGTGCAAGCGTTTTTTTTTGCGCTGTTCACGGCGTGCAGCAGCTGCATTTGGTAATGGATTGTTTGTTGCCTTAGAAGAGTCAGGTGTGAAGCATGTCTTATAAGCAGACTTAACGGTGTTCAGGCGACGGCGTTTATCATTTGCAGTGTCGGTAGGACAGTGTTTGCGCTTACGTGCAGATTTACCAACGGTTGCAGGAGGTTCAGGCAGTGCACTTTCAATGAATGGAGACATAGAAGCTGTATTGTGGGCAGACTCTATGACTGAGGACGTGGAAATATTATGTTTGCAACGTTGATGGCGTGCAGCAGCAGCTTTATTAGTTAATCGATTAGTTTTTTCCTCAAAAGACTCATTAGTGACGCGTTTAATGAAAGCAGCATTAACAGTGTTCAGGCGCTTGCATCTGTCCTCTGTAGTCTCGTTGGCACGCTGTGTGGCTTTACGTGCAGCATCGGCGGCTTTGATCTCTGCGTCATTAATATACTTTCTATCACACCTGATCTTACGTGCGGCATCAGCAGCTTTTAGCTGTGCGTCATTAGTATACATAACAGTGTCCAGGGTCTTGCAGCTGTCCTCTGTACTCGTTAGCACGCAGTTTGCGCTTACGTGCGGCATCGGCGGCTTTTCGCTCTGCGTCATTAGTATACTTTCTATCACACCTGATCTTATGTGCGGCATCAGCAGCTTTTGGCTGTGTGTCATTAGTATACTTGCTATTAGAGCTCATGTTGGCAAAGCTAAAGAGCTTTAAGCGTGGTAGTGGCAAACAACAGGTTAATAAGACGCAGTGTCAGGTAGTAGGAAAATAGCCAGTTAATAATAGGCAATTGTTCTTTGCAGGAATGCAGATATTAATTATAGGCAGTTTATATTGCAGAGAAATTGCTGGGCAATAATGGACAATGTCCTTATGTGGCAAATGATACAGCAATATACCCAGTGTGCAGAGTTGGCACAGAAGAGGTTACTAAACGGCAGTCTCTCAGTAAAACCAGTCAGTGAACAATAGGCAGTATATATAGAGAAAACACCAAACAGAAGTTCAATATTGGTGTGAAAATGTCACTGAACCACTTCACAACGAAATATATATAGTGTAGGTAAATAGTCTTATCTCTTTTTTGACAAATTAGGCAGGAGCTTGAAGTGCGACGTCACTGGGACCGCCTCCACGCAGTAGAAACTCTGTCTGAGGTAAAAATTCAAAATGCGCACCTTAAAATGGCGGGTGGAGTGTGTCGCAGTGCGGCGCGATTCTGATTGGTCGCTCGCGGAAGGCGCCGACCAGTCAGAAGCGCGCCGCAAGACACAGCGCCAGGTTTAGAATCTGAAGTCAAAAGATAGATTTTAAAGATGGCGCCGTTCGGCGCTATGCTATGCTGATTGGTCGCCGCCAGCCACGAGCGACCAATCAGAATAGCGGGGCACTGGAGCGGGCACAAGGTAGCCGGGAGCCGACCTCGGCTCCCAGCTACCTCGCGCCCGCTCCGCCGTTGGCGCCGTTTGGCGCAGCGCTATGCTGATTGGTCGCCGCCAGCGACCAATCAGAATAGCGGCGTGCTGTATGGCGCCATACTTCAAATACACTGTCCTCAGTGTATTTCAAATATCGCGGCATTGCGCGCGCCGCTATTCTGATTGGTCGGTGCGCTGAAGGCGCCGACCAATCAGAATAGCGGGGAGTGCTAGGCCGCCATATTTGAAATACACTGTAGTCAGTGTATTTGAAGTATGGCGCCATACAGCGCACCGCTATTCTGATTGGTCGCCGCGTTCAGAGCGCGGACCAATCAGAATAGCGGCGCGCTGTATGGCGCCATACTTCAAATACACTGTCCTCAGTGTCTTTCAAATATGGCGGCTTAGCACCCGCCGCTATTCTGATTGGTTGGCGCGCTGAAGGCGCCAACCAATCAGAATAGCGGCGCGTGCAACACGGTGCCATATTTGAAATCCAGTGGGAACTTTGGATTTCAAATATGGTGCTGTGCCCCGCCCCACTCTTCTCATTGGTTGCTCGCACCTGGCGGCGACCTTTGAAAAGAGCGCCGCGAAACACGGCGCCATCTTTAAAATTTTTTCTTTTTTACTTCATAGATTTTAAAACATGGCGCCGTGCCGCGGCTTGAATCTGATTGGTCGCTCACAAGCGAGCGACCAATCAGAATGGCGGCGGCAGTATCGGGCAAATCCCGGCTGGCTCGCGGCTCCCCGGAGCTGAGCCGGGATATGCCCGGCAGGGAGATCCCCGGCTCTCTCCAGCGGCACGAGGTAGCCGGGAGCAGAGCTCGGCTCCCAGATACCTCTGGGCCGTTCCGAAGATAAATGTCCGCCGGACCTCGGCCCTAAGCGCCCTGAGGTCCGCTCCGCTTAGGGCCGCCATCTTGGTCCAACCTGAGCGGGAGTATGTGACGCTGGTGACGTCACTTATCTCCGGACATTTATCTCCGGACAAAGCCACGGAAGTTGGCTTTTGTCCGGAAATAGAATTCTAGGCAATTATATAATAGAAAAGTATGAGCCACCCTTTTTGAGTTAAAAAAAACTAAAAGGAGGTGAGAAGATAATAAAATAAAAGGCATTTGGTGTGCTGGAGCGATATGACAGTTACCACGCATGCGCTGAGAACACTGTAAACAATCGCAAAATGTACTATGACCAGCAGCCATGGCAACCTTATACAACAGGGCCTGGCGCTGGCGCAGTTAACAGCAGAGGGATAGGGGGTAACCACGTATGCGCGGGATTACCACTAAGGTTGTGAGACCTCGCTGCGACCTGTAGCCACGGTAACAGTAAGCTTAGACCTGGCACAGGCGCAGAATAACGTCTTGAACGCCAGCCCATTACGTGAGGCAGGGGGAATAATGGCGGTGCACAGTGAGTATAATATCTGCTTTTATGCAGTAATCACGTTAATTATTCATAGCAGGTGTGTTGGAATTGACTGTTTAAGTACTTTTATAGAGATATAAGAATAAAAAGAGACAGATAAGAGTGGAAAAAGTAAACAAAGCAAGTAACTATAATCACTATATAACATGTACTAAGGTACAATGTAATGTTAATCACGGTTTTATTTGTACAACACATAATTATAAGATTGGTATGATTATTGTAATGAGGTAGACTGTACAAAAGGCTGGGCTACAGAGCATGTGATTGCTTGACAAAGGGCGTGTGTGCCCCATACGTGGCCACCTTCTGTCCATCTGATGCCAGAATAAAAAGACTACTGAGAGAGATTGCATCTGAAAGGAGTGCTGCAGTGAAATTCTTAAAGTTGTATATCCGTAGGCAAAATCGTGTCAGACCCCGAAATCGCCGTGGCTTTGTCACTATGTGACGTCACCACGCGCGAGCAATGGCCGCGAAGCGGCCATTGCGAGTCGCTGGCCGAAAATAGAACCAGAGGCTCGGCCACAAACTTACCGATTTACCGCTGAGGTAGCGCGAGCAATGGCCGCGAGGCCATTGCGAGTCGCTACCTCAGTCGCCGCATCTGCCGCAAGTCCCCCTATACTTTCTATGGGGATCCATTGCGAGTCACTGTGTAGCGCGAGCAATGGCCGCGAGGCCATTGCGAGTCGCTACCTCAGCCGCCGCACCTGCCGCAAGTCCCCCTATACTTTCTATGGGGATTACCGCAACCGCGCCGCAAGTGTAACGGTTGCGGCGCGTGGCGGTAATCCCCATAGAAAGTATAGGGGGACTTGCGGCAGGTGTGGCAAGTGCAGTTTTTTACATTTAATAAAAATACTAAAAAATAAATAAATAAATAATATAAATAATAAACAATAAAATAAAACATAATAAAAAAAAAAAAAAAAAAAAAAATATATATAAAATTTATATATTAATTACATTAACCCCAAAAAGTATTCAACCCCCCCAAAAAGTATTCAACACCCCCCAATAAGTATTCAACACCCCCCAAAAAGTATTACAAAACCCCCCCAAAAAGTATTCAACCCCCCCAAAAAGTATTCAACCCCCCCAAAAAGTATTCAACACCCCCCAAAAAGTATTCAACCCCCCCCCCCAAAAAGTATTCAACCCCCCCAAAAAAGTATTCAACCCCCCCAAAAAGTATTCAACACCCCCCAAAAAGTATTCTACACCCCCCAAAAAGTATTCAACCCCCCCAAAAAGTATTCAACACCCCCCAAAAAGTATTCAACACCCCCCAAAAAGTATTCAACCCCCCCCCCAAAAAGTATTCAACACCCCCCAAAAAGTATTCAACCCCCCCAAAAAGTATTCAACCCCCCCAAAAAAGTATTCAACCCCGCCCCAAAAGTATTCAACCCCCCCCAAAAAGTATTCAACCCCCCCCAACACAGTCAGCCGCGTTTTTTTCGCGGCCGCACCTACCGCAAGTGCAAAACCGCATTTGCCGCACCTGCCGCAAGTCCCCCTATACTTTCTATGGGGATTACCGCAACCACGCCGCAAGTGTAACCGCATCTGCCGCGTTTGCCGCATACGCGGCAGATGCGGTTACACTTGCGGCGCGGTTGCGGTAATCTCCATAGAAAGTATAGGGGGACTTGCGGCAGGTGCGGCAAGTGCGGTTTTGCACTTGCGGCAAGTGCGGCTGCGAAAATCTTAAAAAAAAATTAAAAATAACAAATAAAAACAAAAATATAAAAAAAAAAATAAAATAAAATAAATATAAAAATAACAATTTTTGCTAATAATAATGCTATTAATGCTAATAATTATGCTATTAATGCTAAGAATTATGCTATTAATGCTAATATAAATGTTAATAATGCTAATAATAATCATATTAACGCTATTAATAATGCTATTAAGGCTAATAATCATGCTATTTATGCTAATCAAAATGCTATTAAGGGTAATAATAGTGCTATTAATGCTAATTAAAATGCTATTAATGCTATTAATAATACTATTAATGCTATTAATGCTATTATAATACTATTAATGCTATTAATAATACTATTAATGCTATTAATAATACTATTAATGCTATTAATATCTATTAATAATGCTATTAATGCTATTAATAATGCTATTAATTGCTATCAATTGTATTATTAATGCTATTAATGCTATTATTAATGCATATTAATATATTAATCTATTAATGCTATTAATGCATATATTATATGCTATTAATATAATACTATTAATGCTATTAATAATCTATTAATGCTATTAATTATTATAATGCTATTAATGCTAATTTAAAATGCTATTAATGCTTATTAATTGTTTATTAATGCTATATTAATGCTAATAATAGTGCTATTAATGCTATTAATAATACTATTAATGCTATTAATGCTATTAATAATCTATTAATGCTATTAATAATGCTATTAATGCTATTAATAATATATTAATGCTATTAATGCTATTAATAATGCTATTAATGCTATTAATAATGCTATTAATGCTATTAATTGTATTATTAATGCTATTAATGTATGTAACTATTAATGCTATTAATTGACTATTAATGCTATTAATGCTATTAATAATGCTATTAATGCTATTAAATCTATTAATAATGCTATTAATGCTATTAATAATGCTATTAATGCTATTAATGTTATTATTAATGCTATTAATGCTATTAATAATGCTATTAATGCTATTAATAATACTATTAATGCTATTAATGCTATTAATTAATGCTATTAATTGTATTATTAATGCTATTAATGCTATTAATAATGCTATTAAATCTATTAATAATGCTATTAATGCTATTAATAATGCTATTAATGCTATTAATTGTATTATTAATGCTATTAATGCTATTGTATTATTAATGCTATTAATGCTATTAATAATGCTATTAATGCTATTAATAATGCTATTAATGCTAATAATAATGCTATTACTGCTAATAATAATGCTATTAATGCTAATAATTATGCTATTAATGCTAATATTAATGCTAATAATGCTAATAATAATCATATTAACGCTATTAATAATGCTATTAAGGCTAATAATCATGCTATTAATGCTATTCAAAATGCTATTAATGCTAATAATATTGCTATTATTGCTATTACTAATGCTATTAATGCTATTAATAATGCTATTAATGCTATTAATAAATACTATTAATGCTATTAATAATGCTATTAATGCTATTAATAATGCTATTAATGCTATTAATAATGCTATATTAATGATTTATGCTAATTAATAATGCTATTAATGCATTAATGCTTTTAATAATGCTATTAATGCTATTAATAATACTATTAATGCTATTAATTCTATTAATAATGCTATTAATTAATGTATTAATGCAATTAATGTATTAATTAATGCTATTAATGCTATTAATAATGCTATTAATGCTATTAATAATACTATTAATGCTATTAATGCTAATATTAATGCAAATTAATGCTAATAATAATGCTATTAACGCTATTAATTAATGCTATTAATGCTAATAATCATGCTTTTAATGCTATTCAAAATGCTATTAATGCTAATAATAATTGCTATTAATGCTATTAATAATGCTATTAATGCTTTTAATAATACTATTAATAATGCTATTAATGCTATTAATATGCATTAATAATGCTATTAATTGCTATTAATAATACTATTAATGCTATTCATGCTATTAATAATGCTATTAATGCTATTAATAATACTATTAATGCTATTAATTCTATTAATAATGCTATTAATGCTATTAATGCTATTAATTGTATTATTCATGCTATTAATGCTATTAATAATGATATTAATGCTATTAATAATACTATTAATGCTATTAAGCTATTAATAATGCTATTAATGATATTAATAATGCTATTAATGCTATTAATGCTATTAATAATGCTATTAATGCTATTAATAATACTATTAATGCTCTTAATGCTTTTATATAATGCTATTAATGCTATTAATAATCTATTAATGCTATTAATTCTATTAATAATGCTATTAATGCTATATAATGCTATTAATAATGCTATTAATGCTATTAATACTGCTATTAATGCTATTAATAATGCTATTAATTAATACTATTAATGCTATTAATGTTAATAATAATGCTAATAATGCTAATAATAATCATATTAACGCTATTAATAATGCTATTAAGGCTAATAATCATGCTATTTAATGCTATTCAAAATGCTATTAATGCTAATAATATTGCTATTATTGCTATTAATAATGCTATTAATGCTAATAATAATGCTATTAATGCTATAATGCTAATATTAATGCTATTAATATTAACTAACTATTAATGCTATTAAATATTAAAAATGCTATTAATGCATTAATGCATAATAATAATGCTATTAATGCATTAATAACATTAACTAATTAAATGCTTTAAGCTTTATATAATGCTATTAATTATAATAATGCTAATTAATGCTATTAATATGTATTAATGCTATTAATAATCTATATGCTAATAATAATGCTATTAAGTAATATTAATGCTATTAATGCTAATATTAATGCTAATAATGCTAATAATAATCTATTAACGCTATTAATAATGCTATTAAGGCTAATAATCTGATTTATGCTATTCAAAATTATTATATTGCTATTAATGCATATATATGACTATTAATTGCTTTAATATATAATACTAATGCTATTAATTGCTATTAATGCTATTAATCTATTAATAATACTATTATTTGCTATTAATAATGCTATTAATGCTATTAATAATGCTATTAAATGCTAATTAATAATGCTATCTACTAAGCTATATGCTATTACATAAATTTCTATTAATCCAATTTAGCTTTAATAATGCTATTAATGTATTAATAATACTATTAATGCTATTAATGTATTAATAATGCTATAATAATGCTATTAATCAATAATGTTATTAATGTGATCAAAATATTAATGCTATTAATGCATATAATAATACTATTAATGCTATTAATCTATATTAATGCTAATAAGCTAATAATAACATATTAACCTATTAATAAGCTATAAGCTAATATCAAGCTTTCTATTCAAAATGCTATATGCAATAATATGCTATTAAGCTATTAATAAGCTATTAAATGCTTTTAATAATCTATTAAATGCTATTAACTATAACTATATAAAATGCTATTAATGCTATTAATAATACATAATAATGCTAAACTATTAATATGCTAATGCTATAATAATACTATAAGCATAATTCTTATAAGCATTAATGCTATATTAACATGAATAATACATGCTATTAATGCTATTAATAATGAATATTAAGCTATTAAATACTATTAAATGCTATAATGCTACTAATAATGCTATTATGATATTAATAATGCTATTAATGCTATTTCATAATAATGCTATTAATGCTATAATAATCTATTAATGCTTTAATGCTATTAATAATGCTATTAATGCTATTATTTATTAATGCTATTAATGCTATTAATAATGCTATTAATGCTATTAATGTATTATTATGCTATTAATGCTATTAATATCTATTAATGCTTTAATAATGCTAATAATAATTATGCTATTAATGCTAATATTAATGCTAATAATGCTAATAATAATCATTTAACGCTATTAATAATGCTATTAAGGCTAATAATCATGCTATTTATGCTATTCAAAATGCTATTAATGCTAATAATATTGCTATATTGCATTAATAATGCTATTAATGCTATAATAATGCTATTAATGCTATTAATGCTAATTAGCTATTAATGCTATTATTAATGCTATTAATGCTATTAATAATGCTATTAATGCTATTAATAATGCTATTAATGCTATAATATATGCATATCTATTAATGCTATTAATGCTAATATTAATAATGCTAATATAATAATTACTATTAATGCTATTAATTATCATGTAATTAATGCTATTAATGCTAATTGATATTGTATTATTAATGCTATTAATGCTATTAATAATGCTATTAATGCTATTAATATATAATTAATGCTATTAATGCTAATTAATAATGCTATTAAGCTATTAATAATCTATTAATTAATGCTATTAATGATAACTAATTAATCATATGCTATTACATGCTATTATATAATGAACTATTAGCTATTAATAATGCTATTAATGCTATTATTAATATTATAAATCTAATATAAAAGAAAACTAATTAAAAATGCTATATCTAAATCAACCATGCTATTTATGCATCGGATAAGCATATTATTAAAATCTAAAATATAAACTATGCAATGCTGATGTAGTGTATTAAAGTGAGTGTGTGTGTGTGTGTGTGTGTGTGTGTATATATATCCGGGATTGACATCTACACCATCGCAACTACAGCCACAAAAGTTTGCACAGTCACACGTCTGGACCCCGAGAGCATCATAGACTATGCTGTGAGGCAAAATTTTAACCCCGCGCATTCCAATTCACCAAACAATTTTGCCCCTATCTACATAATGGGGAAAAAGTGACAGTTACCAGTTGACAGTTGTGAATGAGAGGGGCTTAATGATAGCACCAAAGACTAACAGCACATACCAGCATATAGTCACTAAGGTGGGGCCCCAACATGAGATATTCACCATGCATGGGGACATGTATACACACCACACACACACAAAGAGTAACAGCAAGTGTATAGTCGCTAAAGTGCAGCCCCAATATTGGATACTCACCACGCACCCGAACAAACACACACACACCACAAAAAGACACACACAACACAGAGACACACGCACACCCCCAAGGGGACACACACACACTCTATAGCGACACATGCACTCACCCCACACACACACACCACAAAGAGACACACATAACACAGACACACACCACACAGACCACCCCCACAGGGACCACACACATAGCCACCCTATAGAGACACATGCACTCACCCCACAGGTACACACACACACCACAAAGAGACACACACACCACACAGACCCCCCCACAGGGACACACACATACAAACCCTATAGGGACACATGCCCTTACCCTCAGGGACACACACACACCACAAGAGACACACACAACACAGAGACACACACACCCCCAAGGGGACACACACACATTCTATAGCAACACATGCACTCACCCCACACACACACACATACACAGACACACACCACACAGACCACCCCCCCACAGGGACACACAACATAGCCACCCTATAGGGACACATGCACTCACCCCACAGGTACACACACCACAAAGAGACACACACACCACACAGACCCCCCCCCACAGGGACACACACACATACAAACCCTATAGGGACACACACACCACAAAGAGACACACACAACACAGAGACACATACACCCCACACAGACACCCCCCCACAGGGACACACACACATACACACCCTATAGGGACACATGCACTCACCCCACAGGGACACACACACCACAAAGAGACACAACAACACAGATACACACACACACACCACAAAGAGACACACACAACAGAGAGACACACCACACAGACCCCCCACAGGGACACACACATACACACCATATAGGGGCACATGCACTCACCCCACAGGGACACACACACACACCACAAAGAGACACACAAACAGAGATACACACACACCACAGAGAGACACACCACACAGACCCCCCCACAGGGACACACACATACACACCATATAGGGGCACATGCACTCACCCCACAGGGACACACACACACCACAAAGAGACACACACACAGATACACACGCACAGACCCCCCCCCCCACAGGGACACATACATACACGCCCCAGGGACACACACACCACACAGACAGACACAGATGTGCACAAATCACCTCACACAACTCGCCTCATACGTGTGCTATCTTTATTTTCCAAACATAAACATCTGATTAAAAACAGCCAATGTACAACACATGTGCCATATAGGGAATTAAGGCAGATGTCAGTCACATGAACTGTCTATTATGTGTATGTGTGAGGTAACATATACTGCCCGGCCAGGGGGAGGGTTTACTGTTGGCTGGAGACTTATTAGGCTGCCTATAGCAACCAATCACAGCTCAGCTTCTATTTTCCTACAGGTCATTAGTATGACATATTCAAATTCTATTTTGTTATAGCTAACAGCAGTTATTTATTAACCCGGGCGTAGCCGGGTACTACAGCTAGTCTAATATATAAAGCTGAATGTGTGTGTGTATGTATGTGTGTATGTATATCCGGGATTGGCATCTACACCGTTGCAACTACAGCCACAAAATTTTGCACAGTCACACATCTGGGCCCTGAGAGCGTCATAGGCTATGTTGTGAGGTCAAATTCTAACCCTGCGTGTTCCAGTTCACCAAACAATTTTGCCCCTATCTACATAATGGGGAAAAAGTGACAGTTACCAGTTGACAGTTGTGAATGAGAGGGGCTTAATGATAGCGCCAAATACTAACAGCATATACCAGCATATAGTCACTAAGGCGGGGCCCCAACATGAGATATTCACCATGCACAGGGACATGTATACACACCACACGCACACAAAGAGTAACAGCAAGTGTATAGTAGCTAAGGTGCAGCCCCAACATTGGATACTCACCACTCACCCGAACAAACACACACACACCACAATGAGACACACACAACACAGAGACACACACACATACACACCCTATAGGACACATGCACTCACCCCACAGGGACTCACACATACATACACCCCAGGGACACACACAACATAAAGACACACACAGATGTGCACAAATCACCTCACACAACTCGCCTCATACGTGTGCTATCTTTAATTTCCAAACATAAACATCTGATTAAAAACAGCCAATGTGCAACACATGTGCCATATAGGGAATTAAGGCAGATGTCAGTCACATGAGCTGTCTTTTATGTTTATGTGTGAGGTAACATATACTGCCCGGCCGGGGGGAGGGTTTACTGTTGGCTGGAGACTTATTAGGCTGCCTATAGCAACCAATCATAGCTCAGCTTCTATTTTCTTACAGGTCATTAATATGACATATTAAAATTCTATTTTGTTATAGCTAACATCAGTTATTTATTAACCCGGGCGTAGCCGGGTACTACAGCTAGTATATGTATATATATATATATATATATATATATATATATATATATATATATATACACACACATAGATATATATATAGACACGGGGCCGTATTTACCACTAGGCACTGGAGGGCATATGCCTAGGGCGGCAGGTCGCGGCGCCAGGCTTTAAGCTTCCCTCCCCTCCACCAGACTCTCTATGTAAACCGGAGTGTTTTCAGGGGAGGGAGGTGTCGGTGGAGGCTTCAGTGTCCTGGAATTCACTGAACACTGCTGAGGTGGAAGACCTGTTAACTCTTAGAACTATGCCACGACATTTTATGCCACATCACATTTGTGACCCTGCTAGTTTGCAAAAACACAGCATCAAAAAATTAAAAACATTTGGGCCTAAGAGGCAGAGACACCAAGAAGGCACTTGCCAAATTGGAATGCCACTGGATTTATACACAGGGCACTACGCCACCGGCAGGTCTAAATGAGCATTTTAGTTTCTCCGCCTTCCTCTAATGTGGTCCCTCTGTGTACCCTCTGGTATGTGCCCTCTACATTTTTACTGATATATCCCCAGTGCTACACTGTCCCACCTATAAGCCAGTCCTGACCCTTGGACGTTTCCTCTTTTTTCTGGTTTAAATTATGTGCGTTGTTGTGCTGCTGAGTTTTTGTGGCTTCAGTCCCTTTGATATATATTTCACATATGAACTGCGGCTATATGTGGATTAATCCCCTCTTCTCTTTTTTTCTTGTGTTGGATCCCGGATCCATCTCTCTTCATCTTGCATGTCTATCTAAATGTCTATATATGCAGTCTTGGCAATTGTGCAACCCATAGGGAAATAATGGGAATAACATCTCTCTATTAACATACTGATCCCATTTTTTTTTGCCACTAGTTGTCTCTGATGTCTATATATATATACGTATATGTATGAAGACACTGCGCAGGATCGACTCTCCTGTGGTTGGTTACCCTACTCTCCATTTTCCCTTTCCACCTTTCTCAGTGTTTGATCTGTATTGGCCATGCTCTAATATGCCGTTGCCTTTGTAATCTGCCCCCTTTTTAATTGTGTGTGTTTTAATTTCTTTTTTAGTTTTCATTTTGCACTTTATCGGTTTTCCTTGAAGGACCCTATTATTGAGGATTAATGAGCATGTTTATCTATGAACTTAGAATACATCTGGAGTCTTCTGGACTTGTTCGGCGCTACCTGGAACCGTATTTGTATATTTCAGTATAAAACAGTGATAACTATTTATGTATTTTTTGGTTTATTCCATGTGGATTGAAATCCCTCTTTTTTTCATAGTATGGTCCGTCATTTGCTCACCCCTCCTTTTTGGCTGTCCACATGCTTAGGTGCCTTTGAGACAGGAATATGAAGGGTTAATTACCATTTTGGCACCACAATGTGTCTTACACAAACAACCCGAGTCTGTTCTCTGTTGCTTACAAGCCAGTGCGGATGCGCAGTATGCCCCAGTCATATGTCAATGCCGTGGCCTCGTGTGGTGGCGTCTCGGATCACATGACATCTGTGGAGGTTTTCTTCCTTCTGGGACGCTCTCGATGCTGCGCTGGGTTTACCACTGCCTGCGGTCATGTCGGGCGTGAGCCGCAATTGGCCAGCCTTTTTTCCGGTCCTCATATAAGGAATGCCAGTCTCCACAAACCCCACCACTGCCCCCTGAGGAAGCAACTGAAACACGTGTCGAGGATTCTCCCTGACACTGTAGGTACTGCTTGCACGCTGTATGGGTATGACTTCATGCTTGCTCTGTGCTGCATCATGACTGTGAGATAGGAAACCATTACACTAGGTATCACTATGTGATATTATTGTAAGCACATCAAAAATGCATAATTGTATGGCTTATCTCCTTAGAAAGATGTGAAATATACATACTCACCACTTTAGACCATATGCCTTTTGATTGGTTTTCTGATAAATATTCTAGCATTGTGCTTGCAACACAGATTTAACAATTACCTGTAGGCATGTTTGGCTAACAACCGTACCTTAAAACCTTAAAAATGGGAAATCATCCAGCCCGGACGGATTTCAAAATGAGTTTTATAAAAGCTTTGAGAACTTGTTGGTAGATTTCCTAGTTAGATTAGCAAATAAATCCGCGATCGAGGGCCAATTGCCTGCTGAGATGCTGGAGGCTCTGGTGATCGTTCTCCCCAAATGCAAAGGTGATCAGAATGACGCAAAAAATGACAGGCCCATTTCTTTATTGAAGAGTGACACTAAATTATTGGCTAAATTAGCGGCCCAAAGACTTCAAATTTTAGTACACAGACTAATTAACCCATATCAGGTGTGTTTTATTCGGGGAAGAACGACATCAGATGCTACAAGAAGAGCCCTTAACCTTATCTCAATTATAGACAAAAAGAAATCTCCAGTGGAATTGTTGGCCCTCGACGCGGAAAAAGCTTTTGACAGGGTTAATTGGTCTTATATGTTCAAAACCCTTGAAAAATTTGGATTCCAGGGCAGGATATTTAACAGCATTACGGCTATGTATTCGAACCCGTCGGCCCGGGTACACACAAATAACTTTCTATCAACTAAGTTTCCATTATCCAATGGCACCAGGCAGAGCTGTCCCCTCTTGCCTATACTTTTTGCCCTATTCATTGAACCCCTAGCTGCAAAAATTAGGTCCGACCCATAAATAGATGGCATAAGCTTCAAACAAACCAGCTCGAAAATCTCACTGTTTGCAGATGATATTTTGCTTACTATGTCAAACCCCCTTTCATCGCTCCAGCATTTAAACTCATTGATAACTTTTTGCGGATGTTTCGTTTTATAAAATCAACTATTCCAAAAACCAATGTATGACTTTCAACTTAGATGACGATTTGGCCACTGCTTTGAAACTACAATTCGACTTTAATTGGCAACCGCATCAGATCTCGTACTTGGTAAATAATAACCTGTTGGCCCTTCACAAATCTCTCCAATCCGAATTAATTCATTTGAGTAAAATAGACCTATCATGGTTGGGGAGAGTCATTACTTATAAGATGATGGCTCTCCCTAGACTTTTATATTTAATTCGATGCATCTCATTGCCTATACCTAAAAAATGGTTCAGTAAATTTCAAACACAACTCAGATGGTTTATTTGGAACAAAAACAAGCCACGAATATCAATCGCCCTTTTAGAAAAGCATAAGAGGCGGGGTGGATTTGGAGAACCAAATCTTTTCAGTTATTATCAATCAATGATACTGAAACTTTCAAATGGTTGGCTGCTAGGGGACAATCCTATTACCTGGGTCTCTTTGGAAAAGGCCCGAATAAATTACAGTGACTTGAAGCTAGTTATCACGGCTTATCTTATAGATCCTAGCAAACCTCCACCAAATTTGCAGACACCCAAGGCAGTTATCTCTGTTTGGAGAGATCTGCTCAAAAAAAACAAAATCAAAATTTAAAGAATCGCAGCTTAATTCTCGTCCAATCCAAATTTTGGAAATTTTAATCCCTAAACTGAAATTGAATACATGGTTAGAATTGGGTATCTCAGTAATCCAAGATATAATTCTGGATAATAATCTTATCCCCTTTCAATCCCTCCAGGATAAATATATTTTACCTAACAAACGAGAATTCGACTTGGTTAAAAATACAATTATTCCTAACTTCAAAAAACATCCTCTTCTCTCTCCCCCAGTTTATTATTGACCTCTTATCTTCACCCCTCGAGAGCCCCAAATCGGTGACAAACCGTCTGTATAGGATTTACAACGACGACATTGAATTACTAAAGACTAAAAACATAATAACTTGGGAAAAAGAACTCCAAGTTCAGATAGACATATCTCAACTCTCTTCATCATTAGACATCATTTACTCTAACATGAGTCCCACTTTAAGATCTTGTCTACATGGTACTGGACACCAGAGAGAATTCATCAAATCTCACCATCGACACCATTCGACTGTTGAAGGGGATGCGGGAGGGTGGGGACCCTCTCACATATTTTCTCGGGATGTCCTAAGCTTAATAATCTCTGGGCAGAGATTAGAAATCTTATTAAGAGCCTCACTGGTTTATGAATTTCCCTCAATTCGTTCTTCTGCTGCTGGGTATAGATGCTTTCCCCAACAACTTTAGACACATGATTTGCCACATTTTAATAACTACTAAATTGCTGATTGCTTCACGTTGGAAACAAGTTGAGGTCCCAACTATAGCAGATGTAATAGACAGAGTCTCTGTCCACAATATCTATGAACTAGATGGCGGCCCGATTCTAAAGAATTGGGTAGTCTAGAATCCATATATAGTTTTATTTACGAAAAGATGGTGGCCCTATTCTAACACATCGGGTATTCTAGAATATGTATGTAGTTTATTTATGAAGATTTAAGAATAATGCAATGAATACACAGGTTTTTCGGGATAAAATATATACATTATCATTTAAATCCTGCGGCAATATCACTGATTGGTCGCAGCCGGCCATGACCTGTCAGCGAAGACGGTTTAAATCCCACGCCAATATCGCTGATTGTTTGCTTCCGCCCATTTGAGATGTGGTTGGGGACCGCCCCTTTAAGATGTGGTTGAGGACTGCTCCTTTAAGATGTGGTTGGCGACCGCCCTATTAAGATGTGGTTGGGGACTGCCCCTTTAAGAAGTGGTTGGGGATGGCCCCATTAAGACGTGGTTATGGACAGCCCCTTTAAGAAGTTATTGGGGACTGTCCCTTTAAGAGGCTGGGGACCACCCTTTTAAGAAGTGGTTGGGGACTGCCCCTTTAGCACGTGGTTGGGGAGACGTGGTTGTGACTGCCCCTTTAAAAAGTTGTTGGGGACGCACCTTTAAGAGTTGGGGACAGCCCCTTTAAGAACTGGTTGGGGACGGTCCCTTTAAGATGTGGTTGGGGACCGCCCCTTTAAGACATGGTTGGGGACTGCCCCTTTAAGACTGGTTGGGGACCGCCCCTTTAAGATGTGGTTGGGGACCGCCCCTTTAAGACATGGTTGGGGACTGCCCCTTTAAGACATGGTTGGGACTGCCCCTTTAAGACATGGTTGGGGACTGCCCCTTTAAGATGTGGTTGGGACTGTTTCTTTAAGATGTGTTTGGGGACTGCCCCTTTAAGAAGTGGTTGGGTCCACTCCTGTAAGACAGTTTAGGATGGCCCCTTTAAGACGTGGTTATGGACAGCCCCTTTAAGAAGTTATTGGGGACTGTCCCTTTAAGAGGTTGGGGACCACCCCTTTAAGAAGTGATTGGTGACTGCCCCTTTAAGACATACTTGGGGTCCGCTGCCTTAAGACATGATTGGGTGCCGCCACTTTAAGATGTGGGTTGGGACCGGCCTTTTAACACGTGGTTGGGGAGACGTGGTTGCGACTGGCCCTTTAAAAAGTTGTTGGGGACGGCCCCTTTAAGATGTGGCTGGGGACTGCCCCCTTAAAAAGTGGTTGGGGACAGCCCCTTTAAGAACTGGTTGGGGATGGCCCCTTTAAGAAGTGGTTGTGGACCGCCCCTTTAAGACATGGTTGGGGACCGGCCTTTTAAGACATGGTTGGAGACGTCCCCTTTAAGACATGGTTGGGGACTGCCCCTTAAGATGTGGTTGGGGACTGCCCCTTTAAGATGTGGTTGGGGACTGCCCCTTTAAGATGTGGTTGGGGTCAGGCCCTTTAAGATGTGGTTGGGGACTGCCCCTTTAAGATGTGGTTGGGGTCCGGCCCTTTAAGAACTGGTTGGGGATGGCCCCTTTAAGAACTGGTTGGGGACAGCCCCTTTAAAAAGTTATTGGGGGACTGTCCCTTTAAGAGGTTGGGGACCACCCCTTTAAGACATGGTTGGGGACTGCCCCTTTAAGACGTGGTTTGGGACCGCCTCTTTAAGATGTGGTTGGGGACTGCCCCTTTAAAAAGTGCTTGGGGTCCGGCCCTTTAAGAACTGGTTGGGGATGGCCCCTTTAAGAAGTGGTTGTGGACCACCCCTTTAAGACATGGTTGGGGACCGGCCTTTTAAAACATGGTTGGGGACTGCCCCTTTAAGATGTGGTTGGGGACTGCCCCTTTAAGACGTGGTTGGGGACCGCCCCTTTAAGACGTGGTTGGGGGCTGCCCCTTTAAAAAGTGGTTGGGGGCTGCCCCTTTAAAAAGTGGTTGGGGTCCGCCCCTTTAAGAACTGATTGGGGATGGCCCCTTTAAGACGTGGTTGTGGACCGCCCCTTTAAGACATGGTTGGGGACTGCCCCTTTAAGACATGGTTGGGGACTGCCCCTTTAAGATGTGGTTGGGGACCGCCCCTTTATGAGGTTGAGGACAGCCCTTTTAAGAAGTGGTTGGGGTCCACTCCTGTAAGACATGTTTGGGGATGGCCCCTTTAAGACGTGGTTATGGACAGCCCCTTTAAGAAGTTATTGGGGACTGCCCCTTTAAGACATACTTGGGGTCCGCTGCCTTAAGACATGATTGGGTGCCGCCACTTTAAGATGTGGTTGGGGACCGCCCCTCTAAGACGTAGTTGGAAACTTCCCCTTTAAGATGTGGTTGGGGACCGGCCTTTTAACACATGGTTGGGGAGACGTGGTTGCGACTGGCCCTTTAAAAAGTTTTTGGAGACTGCCCCTTTAAGAGGTTGGGGACGGCCCCTTTAAGATGTGGTTGGGGACCACCCTTTTAAGGCATGGTTGCGGACCGCTCCTTTAAGATGTGGTTGGGGACTGCCCCTTTAAAAAGTGGTTGGGGTCCGGCCCTTTAAGAACTGGTTGGGGATGGCCCCTTTAAGAAGTGGTTGTGGACCGCCCCTTTAAGACATGGTTGGGGACTGGCCTTTTAAAACATCGTTGGGGACTGCCCCTTTAAGACGTGGTTGGGGACCGCCCCTTTAAGATGTGGTTGGGGACTGCCCCTTTAAGACGTGGTTGGGGACCGCCCCTTTAAAATGTGGTTGGGGACTA
Organism: Allobates femoralis; assembly: GCA_033576535.1. Taxonomy (NCBI): domain Eukaryota; kingdom Metazoa; phylum Chordata; class Amphibia; order Anura; family Aromobatidae; genus Allobates; species Allobates femoralis. Next base: position 394,733,617 of record JARQOC010000001.1, on the reverse strand, counting down.
CCCCTTTAAAAAGTGGTTGGGGACAGCCCCTTTAAGAAGTGGTTGGGGACAGCCCCTTTAAGAACTGTTGGGATGCCCCTTTAAGACGGGTTGTGGACCGCCCCTTTAAGACATGTTTGGGGACTGCCCCTTTAAGACATGGTTGGGGACTGCCCCTTTAAGACGTGGTTGGGGACCGCCCCTCTAAGACGTGGTTGGAAACTTCCCCTTTAAGATGTGGTTGGGGACCGGCCTTTTAACACGTGGTTGGGGAGACGTGGTTGCGACTGGCCCTTTAAAAAGTTGTTGGGGACCGCCCCTTTAGGAGGCTGAGGACGGCCCCTTTAAGACGTGGTTTGGGACCGCCTCTTTAAGATGTGGTTGGTGACCACCCCTTTAAGACATGGTTGGGGACCGCCCCTTTAAGACGTGGTTGTGTACCGCCCCTTTAAAATGTGGTTGGGGACTGCCCCTTTAACCCCTTCACGACCCTTGGCCCACCGTTTGGGCCATGGAAACAAGTTCGTTCCCGACCCTTGGCCCAGGGGGTGGGCCATGGAAAGATCGGGCTCCTGCAGGCCAAGTGAGGGTCTCACTGACCTGTCACTTGGCCTGCAGGTACATGGGGTGTTGTACAACACCCCATGGGAAGTCGATTTGCCCCCACCCCCCCGGCTACAGGCGCGGTGATTGGCACTCAAAAGTGAAAGTGAAAATCACCGCGCCTGTCATGCTTCCCTGCCTGCCCCTGCTCTCCCTACCCTCCGATGTTCTCCCCTGTCATCCTCTAACTGCCCCCTGTCCCCCACCTCTCTATCCTGCCCCCTCTTCATCTTTCTTCCCCCCCCCCCGCTTCCTGTCCCTGCGCCCGCTTCCTGTCCCTGCCGCCCGCTCCCTCTTCCTGCCTGCCCCCGCTTCCTGTGAGTGCCCCCCTCCCCCATCTCCTGTCACCCCCCCCTCTTCCCCCTGCCTGCCCCCCCCGATCACCGGAGCGGCGATCGCCTCTCCCACTCACCCCTCCGGCGATCGCGCTCCATCCTGCACGGCTGCGTCCCGCTCCTCTCCTCTTCTCTCCGGCCGCTTCCGCATCTGACAGCACTGTGCTGGAGCTGTCAGATCACTTCTACAGCTAGATCCTGAGGATCCAGCTGTAGGAAGTGATCTGACAGATCCAGCACAGTGATCCACAGTGACCATTTATGTGATCACTGTACTGGATCTGTCAGATCACTTTCTACAGCTGGATCCTGAGGATGCAGCTGTAGGAAGTGATCTGACAGATCCAGCAAAGTGATCCACAGTGACCATTATGTGATCACTGTGGATCACTGTACTGGATCTGTCAGATCACTTTCTACAGCTGGATACCTGAGGATGCAGCTGTAGGAAGTGATCTGACAGATCCAGCAAAGTGATCCACAGTGACCATTATGTGATCACTGTGGATCACTGTACTGGATCTGTCAGATCACTTTCTATAGCTGGATCCTGAGGATGCAGCTGTAGGAGTGATCTGACAGACCAGCACAGTGATCCACAGTGACCATATGGTGCCATCTTCGGGATCACTGTACTGGAATCATTGTCAGATCCACTTATCTACAGCTGGATTTTGATGGATCTAGCTGCAGAAAGTGATCTGACACCCGGACGAAGTGACCACTATGTGCATCACTGCGCCTGGGCTGCCATGATTCGCGCTTCCCGCAGAAAGCTATCTAACAGCACCCGGCGCAGTGATGCACATAGTGGGTCACTGCGCCCAGGCTCTTAGATCGCTGCTCTGCAGCCCGATCTCCCTGCATGGGCATCGAGCTGCAGAAAGCAATCTAACAGCCCGGACGCAGTCATGCACATTGTGGGTCAATGCGCCTGTGCTGCCAGATGGCTTTCCGCAGCTCGATCCCCATGCATGGGGATCGAGCTGCGGAAAGCGATCTGGCAGCCCAGGCGCAGTGATGCACATAGTGGGTCACTGCGCCCAGGCTCTTAGATCGCTGCTCTGCAGCCTGATCTCCCTGCATGGGCATCGAGCTGCAGAAAGCAATCTGACAGCCCGGACGCAGTGATGCACATAGTGGGTCAATGCGCCTGTGCTGCCAGATCGCTTTCCGCAGCTCGATCCCCATGCATGGGGATCGAGCTGCGGAAAGTGATCTGGCAGCCCAGGCGCAGTGATGCACATAATGGGTCACTGCGCCCGGGGTGTCAGATCACTTTCTGCAGCTCGATCACCATACTGGCGGATCGGGCTCCAGAGTAGCGATCTGAAAGCAAAGGTGATCGAGCGTCGTGGGACCTTCGTTGTGGACTACGTCGGATCTTTATATAATAAAGATGGAGTCCGAATTGTGTCTGTGTTTTTTTTTTCAAATAAAAAGATTTTTCTCTGTGTGTATTTATTGACTATTTACCGTACTAGAGATTCCTAATGGCGGGTCTAACATTGGCCCTATATTATGAATCTCGGGCTTAGTGCCAGCTGCCAATAAAAAGCTGGCATTAACCCCTTTATTACCCAGTTAGCCACCGGCACCAGGGCAACTGGAAGAGCGTGGGTACAGCACCAGAAAATGGCGCTTCAATGAATGCGCCAATTTCTGGGGCGGCTGCGGGCTGCAATTCGCAGCATGGGGGGCCCAGAACGCTTGGGCCTCTCTATGCTGAGGATTCCAGCCCCCAGCTGCCTAGTTGTACCTGGCTGGACCAAAAATATGGCGGAGCCCCACGTAATTTTTTTTTCTAGAATTAGTTCTAGAAATTTTTTAAAAAATGGGCTTCGCTGTATTTTTGGTTCCAGCCAGGTATGACGAGGCAGCTGGGGGCTGGTGGCAGTCTGTAGCTGCCAAGTTGTATCTAACTGGACCAAAAATATGGCGGCGCCCTATGTCATTTTTTTTCTAGAAATAATAAAAAAATAGGCTTCGCTGTATTTTTGGTTCCAGCCAGGTATGACGAGGCAGCTGGGGGCTGGTGGCAGTCCGTAGCTGCCAAGTTGTACCTGGCTGGACCAAAAATATGGCGGAGCCCTATGTCATTTTTTTTCTAGAAATAATTCTAGAAATAAAAAAAAAAATAGGCTTCACTGTATTTTTGGTTCCAGCCAGGTATGACGAAGCAGCTGGGGGCTGGTGGCAGTCCGTAGCTGCCAAGTTGTACCTGGCTGGACCAAAAATATGGCGGAGCCCTATGTCATTTTTTTTCTAGAAATAATTCTAGAAATAAAAAAAAAAATAGGCTTCACTGTATTTTTGGTTCCAGCCAGGTATGACGAAGCAGCTGGGGGCTGGTGGCAGTCCGTAGCTGCCAAGTTGTACCTGGCTGGACCAAAAATATGGCAGAGCCCCATGGGTCCCCTATGCTGCGAATTGCAACTACTAGACTAGTATGTTTTTTCACAAAAAGTTTCTTTATTCATTTATACATCTCAATTTGTGAAGCACATGGTGGTTCAAAGTGCTCACTGTGCATCTAGATATGTTCCCTGGGGGGTCTAGTTTCCAAAATGGGGTCACTTGTGGGGGAGCTCCAATGTTTAGGCACACAGGGGCTCTCCATACGCGACCTGGTATCCGCTAACAATTCCAATTGTTGGCAAACACCAGGTTGCGTATGGAGAGCCCCTGTGTGCCTACACATTGGAGCTCCCCCACAAGTGACCCCATTGTGGAAACTAGACCCCCCAAGGAACGTATCTAGATGCATAGTGAGCACTTTGAACCCCCAAGTGCTCCACAAATTGATCCATAAAAATAAAAAAGTACTTTTTTTTCCACAAAAAAAATATTTTTTCATTTTTACAGATCAATTTGTGAAGCACCTGGAGGTTCAAAGTGCTCACTATGCATCTAGATACATTCCTTGGGGGGTCTAGTTTACAAAATGGGGTCACTTGTGGGGGAGCTCTAATGTTTAGTCACACAGACGCTCTCCATACGCAACATGGTGTCCGCTAACAATTCCAATTGTTAGCGGACACCATGTCGCATATGGAGAGCCCGTGTGCCTACACATTGGAGCTCCCCCACAAGTGACCCCATTTTGGAAACTAGACCCCCAGGGAACATATCTAGCTGCATAGTGAGCACTTTGAACCCCCAGGTGCTTCACAAATTAATGGAAAAAATTTTTTTTTGCAGAAAACAAGTACTTTTTCATTTTTACAGATCAATTTGTGAAGCACCTGGGGGTTCAAAGTGCTCACTATGCATCTAGATACGTTCCCTGGGGGGTCTAGTTTCCAAAATGGGGTCACTTGTGGGGGAGCCCCAATGTTTAGGCACACAGGGGCTCACGAAACGTGACATGGTGTCCGCTAACAATTTGAGCTCATTTTGCATTCAAATTGTTAGCGGACACCATGTCGTGTTTGGAGAGCCCTGTGCGTCTCCACATTGGAGCTCCTCCACAAGTGACCCCATTTTGGAAACTAGACCCCCAGGGAACATATCTAGCTGCATAGTGAGCACTTTGAACCCCCAGGTGCTTCACAAATTGGTCCGTAATAATGAAAAAAGAAATTTTTGTGGAAAAAAAAGTGCTTTTTCATTTTTATGGATAAATTTGTGAAGCACCTGGGGGTTCAAAGTACTCACTATGCATCTAGATACGTTCCCTGGGGGGTCTAGTTTCCAAAATGGGGTCACTTGTTGCGGAGCCCCAATGTTTAGGCACACAGGGGCTCACCAAACGCAACATGGTGACAGCTAACAATTTGAGCTGATTTTTATTCAAATTGTTAGCGGACACCATGTCGCTTTTAGAGAGCCCCTGTGTGCCTAAACATTGGAGCTCCCCCACAAGTGACCCCATTTTGGAAACTAGACCCCCAGGGAACATATCTAGATGGGTAGTGAGCATATTGAACCCCAGGTGCTTTACAAATTGATCTGTGAAAATGAAATAGTACTTTTTTTTTCACAAAAACTTTCTTTTAGCCTAAATTTTTTCGTTTTCACATGGCAACAGCATAAAATTCATCCTAAATTTGTTGGGCAATTTCTCCTGATTACACCGATACCTTATATGTGGTCATAAACCACTGTTTGGGCACACAGCAGGGCTCAGAAGGAAAGGAGCGCCATTTCACTTTTTGGATGTAAAATTAGCTCCAAAATTCAAATTGCGCTCCTTCCCTTCTGAGCCCTGCCGTGCACCCAAACAGTGGTTTATGACCATATATGAGGTATCTGTGTACTCGGGAGAATTTGCACAACACATTTTAAGATCCATTTTATCCCGTTGCCCATGTGAAAATGAATGAATTGAGGCTAAAAGAACATTTTTGAGAAAAAAATTAAAATATCCATTTTTTGTTTCCACTTTGCCTTAGGTCCTGTGAAGCACCTGAAGGGTTAATCATCTTCTTGAATATAGTTTTGAGTAGCTTGAGGGGTACAGTTTTTGGAATGGTGTCACTTTTGGGTGTTTTCTGTCATGTACACCCCTCAAAAGGACTTCAAATGTGATGTGGTCACTAAAAAAAATGGTTTTGTAAATTTTGGTTGAAAAATGAAAAATTGCTCATGAACTTTGAACCCTTATAACGTCCTACCAAAAAAATTTTTTTTTTCCAAAATTGTGCTGATGTGAAGTAGACATGTGGGAAATATTATTTAATAACTTTTTTCTGTCACATATCTCTCTGGTTTATCAGAAAAAAAAATAAAAAATGTGAAAATTGTGAAATTTTCAAAATTTTTGCCATATTTTTGATTTTTTCACAAATAAACACAAAAATTATCGACTTAAATTTAATACTAGCATGAAGCCCAATGTGTCATGAAAAAACAATCTCAGAATCGCTAGGATCGGTTGAAGCGTTCCAGAGATATAACCTCATAAAGGGACACTGGTCAGAATTGCAAAAAATGCCAAGGTCTTTAGGGTCAAAATAGGCTGGGTCCTGAAGGGGTTAAAAAGTGGTTGGGGTCCGGTCCTTTAAGAACTGGTTGGGGATGGCCCCTTTAAGACATGGTTGGTGACCGCCCTTTAAAATGTGATTGGTGACTGCCCCTTTAAAAAGTGGTTGGGGACAGCCCCTTTAAGAACTGGTTGGGGATGGCCCCTTTAAGACGTGGTTGTGGACCGCCCCTTTAAAGCATGGTTGGGGACCGCCTCTTTAAGACGTGGTTGGGGACCGCCCCTTTAAGATATGGTTGGGGATGGCCCCTTTAAGAAGTGGTTGTGGACCGCCCCTTTAAGAAACGGTTGGGGAACGGCCTTTTAAAACATGGTTGGGGACAGTCCCTTTAAGAAGTGGTTGGGGTCTGCTCCTTTAAGACGTGGTTGTGGACCGCCCCTTTAAGACATGGTTGGGGACTGACCCTTTAAGATGTGGTTGGGGTCCGCCCCTTTAAGAACTGGTTGGGGATGGCCCCTTTAATACACTGAGCACAGTGTATTTGAATTATGGCGCCATGGCGCGCGGCGCTATTCCGAGGTCGGCTCCCGGCTAGCTAGCGCCCGTTCCGTCCGCTGGAGCTCGGCCCTAAGCGCAGCGGACCTTCCTGAAACAGAATTGAAACATCTACTAAACAGGAAAAAAACAGCTTTTAAAAGGAAAGACAAGGAGGAGATGAAAATTGTACAGAGAGACTTAAAGGGGAAAATTAAGATTGCCCGTGAAGCATTCAGAATTAAATTGGAAAATAAATTGTCACACAACAACTCCAGAGAAGTGTGGGCTGGAATGAAGCTATTGACTGGGTTTAAGGCAAGGTCAGATCAGAGGGGTGGGGGGCTGATCATGGCTAATGAGATGAATGAGTTTTTCAACAGATTCAACGATAAATGTGCAATGTCAACAGGGGAGAAGGCCGGGGAGCGACAAGCAATATCAACTGGGAGGAGGAAGTTGGAGACTTTCTTGATCTCAGAAAATGATGTGAGGGAACAGTTTAGTAAGCTGGTCATTGGTAAAGCAGCAGGGCCTGATGGTATCTGTCCACGTGTCCTCAGAGTGTGCAAATCAGTTGTGCACTGTCTTCCAGCACCTGTTTAACTGGAGCTTACAATCACAGAGAGTACCAGTTCTATGGAAGATTTCTTGCCTGGTGCCGGTTCCCAAGACTACCTTCCCGAGCTCCCATAACGACTATAGACCGGTGGCCTTAACATCGCATGCGATGAAGTGCTTGGAGAGAATTGTACTTGCCTACTTGTGTCCGAGGGTGTCTGCTTTATGGACCCCCTTCAGCTTGCATATCGGCAGAGTCTAGGGGTGGACGATGCTGTAGCATATCTGCTACAAACAGTACATTCCTTTTTGGACAATGATGGAACCACTGTACGTGCCATGTTCTTCGATTTCTCCAGTGCATTCAACACCTTACAGCCACTATTATTACGTAAAAAGCTGGTTGAAATGGCGGTTGATGAGGACTAGTGAATTGGATCATTGATTACCTGTCGCACAGGCCACAGTTCGTAAGGTTGGGGGCGGCCGTATCGGATATGTTCGGAGCAGTGTTGGAGCCCCTCAGGGAACGGTGCTGTCGCCATTCCTTTTTACGTTATACACAGCTGATTTTCAGTATAAATCAGACCTTTGTCACCTTCAGAAGTACTCTGATGACTCAGTGATAGTCGGAGGTATTGAGAGAGGCCGGGGAGAGGAGGAATACAGAAGGGTGGTCTCGGACTTTGTTGACTGGTGCCAGGCTAACCATTTAGAACTCAACGTAAAGAAAACAAGGGAGTTGGTGTTGAGTTATGGAAGGTGCATGAAGGATTGCTTACCTATCACTATTGATGGTCAGGATGTGGAGATGGTGGAGAATTTCAAATATTTGGGGGTTCACCTGGACAGCAAGCTTGATTGGAGGTGCCATATGGAGAAGGTTTGCAAGAAAGGGATGAGTAGACTTTACTTCCTAAGGAAGTTAAGGTTGTTTAATGTGTGTAGCAAAATGCTTGAAATGTTCTACCAATCTATTGTGGCGAGTGCAATCTTTGCTGCAATAATATGCTGGGGTAGTAGTGTGCGCACAGCTGACGCTAATAAGCTGAATAAACTTATCAAGAAGGCTAGTGCGGCGGTGGGTCTACAACTTAGGACTTTCGAGGAGGTGTTAGAGGATAGAATCAATAAGAAATGCAAGGCTATAATGAGCAACAATACACACCCGCTCTCTGAACTATTTGCGAAGCAGAAGAGCACATTCAGCAAGCGTCTAATCCAACTAATGTGTAAAAAGGAAAGATACAGAAAATCGTTTGTTCCGACAGCGGTGGGGATGTTTAACAAATGTATAAGTGTAAAGCGTCCCAAGACTATGTGAAGTTCTATGTGTATGGGGGGAATAGGTGAGGTACATGTACCAGTCTACCCACATCTGCTGTCCATATAGACTTATTTTGTAAAGTGTGAAATGTTCTTGATCTTTGTTCTGCTGCTGTAATACTGTAATTTCCTCCGGGATCAATAAAGTTTATCTTATCTTATCTTATGGCCGCCATCTTGGTCCACCCTGAGCGGGCGTAGATGACGCTGGTGACGTCACTTATCTCCGGACATTTATCTCCGGACAAAGCCACGGAAGTTGGCTTTTGACAGGAAGTAGAATTCTAGGCAATTATATTATATAATAGATATAATTTAGCACTTAGACAGAAGGACTTGAATAAATATAAATTTAAATGGGATATTTGGTCGCAAAGTTTTATGCCAAACGTAATTCTCTAACACCCCATTAACGTTTTGACAATACGATTTTTCATTTCAGGTTTAATAACAGTGTATTTGTATTACTTTACTCTACTCATTATCTGACTGTAGTTGTGAAACTTGGGTTATGGTACTATTGTAAGAATTTGGGATGTGAAAAGAAAGGTGTTACCCTTCTTGTGAACCAATTTGTATGATTAAGATGTAAGTTCCTTTTATGTTGTCTGTTTTTCCCCTTTCCCCATATTTATGTTCTTCCTTTGTACATCTGTGATAAAAATATCTTGCACAGATATATTTGTATTATATAATTATAACCCGCATATGTTATATATACAAGAACCACTCTGTATAATATATTATATAAGGTAATTACAGTTTTGTTATTTGAAAACTTAATAAAAATATTTTATTGCAATAATTTTTATTAAGAAAAGAAATATTCTCAGACAGCAGAAACTAGTCATAACATTCAAATGACATACATATAAATGTCTGTATATAAAAGGTATAAAAGATAAGGGGGAGTGAAGGGAAGTGGAGGGGGAGGAGGGGTGGAACAAATTGGGCCATCTTCATATAAAACATGTCACCTAAAATATTAGAGGTGAAACTAAGTCTTATAACACCATGGCAATATACGAAATGTATACACAGATAGATATGCCAAACGTAATAAAGTATTGCATTACATTTAAGGACAAACTCACTGAAGTGGGAGTGGAATCGGGTGTGCTAGGGGATGGGAAGCCCACACAGTCCAAGAATCCAGAGTTCGGAGTCTAGTCGGAGAATCCAAAGCCAAGTGATATTCATAATGGAAGTTCAAATTTAGTTTGTCATCTCTGCCAGGCTCGGAGAAGAGTGAGACTTCCATCTCGCCGCTATACATAGTCTGGCTGCAATCAACACATACGAAACTATTTGACGTACATGTGGAGGGTAGGCCTCCATACCAATGTGCAGAACTGCAAACTGGGGGGAAAGGGGAACCAAAATTCCCGTTACTGTCTGAAGAAGGCTGGCAACAAGATGCCAAAATGCCACCACCTTTGGGCAAAACCACCAGACGTGAGGCATATCGCCCCTCCCTCCACACTGTTTCCAACACAACGGGGTGAGCTCTCTATTAAATTTGGCCAGCTTTGTCAGAGTGAAGTACCATCTCAGATGGATCTTCTTGAGATTTTCCAATTGGTTGACACACCTACTAGAGGACTGGACCAACCTAATCGCCTCTTCCCATTCTTCCTGTGGAGACAAGAAGTCTAGATCCTTTTCCCACTTGATCATGTATTCTGGCTTTGAAGGGGAACTCTTAAGCAACAAGCCTCCGTAAATCTTAGACAATCATTTGGTGATTTTCAAGTCGGACAACAAAAATCTCGTAACAGGGGAGAGGTTTATGTGCACTAGTTATGTGGATCTTAGATTTCAGACAGTGTCTGATCTGGAAATACTGCAGGAAGACACCCTTGAGTGAGGGGAATGACATGATTAAGGAGTCAAATGGGATCAATTCGCCAACCGCCAGTAAATCACTCAGAGTCTCGACCCCTGCGCTTGTCCACAGGTTCACGTCCAAAGAAGAGATGTGAAAACGCAGAGCAGCCAGCGGAATCACCAAGGGGTGGAGAAGAGTCCACCCATCGGGAGACCGTCTCCAATGACCAAGCATCGGGCGAGCAGCATCCAAACCACACACCCTCCCTGTTGGACCTAGGGACTCCGCAGCCAAAAGCCCTCGCAGAGAGCCCCCTCCCAAAGATTCACCTTCAATCTGTATCCATCTCAAATCTTTAGGAACGTGCCACCACCTTTTTGCCTCCTCCAAGATTACAGCCCTGTGGTAAGCCTTAAGGTCAGGGATTCCCATTACATCTACCCTCAGGCCAAGAAACATCACTTGTTTAGCTACTCTAGGTTTTTTACTGGACCAAATGCAATTAGTCACCAAGTTCTGAAGTTTTATCATTAGCTTATTAGGGAATGAGATTGGCAAGCACCTAAAGCAATATAGAACATTCATCCAGAGAATGGCAGCAACTCACCATTGGTGATTATACATGGACGTCTATGGTCAAGTTGGTTTGACTCCTTATGGAAATATGCACTTTACAAGGAATTGTTATCACAATGTTTAACATTTTTGTCATAGCATTCTCACAGTTAAAAGAAGGGTGGGGTATAAAAAGCAGGAAGTAACGCCCACTCCCATTGCGACCCGTCGAAGAACGAGACCGTGTGAAACGGCCCGTTGTTGCAACCCCCGTCCTCCCTCCACTACCACTGAAAAACCGCCTGTTTTTATGGAATAAACAATAAAGAAACACTGCTGAAACCTGCCCGGTGAGTTGCTGCCATTCTCTGGATAAATGTTCTGTGTAACGTAATCTCTAACCTGGAAGTGCACCCGAGACAGGAAATCCAGTAGAGCTGTGAGGAGAAACACAGCGTGCCCCTGAGAGAAGGGAGAGGAGAGCTCTGTGTCGACTAACTGGTGCCCAGCTGCCCTGAAGTGCCTAAAGCAATAAGGGTGTGTGCCCACATAGTGGTTTAGTGTCGGTTTAGCAGCGAAAAACCGCCGGCGGTTTAGCATAGGTTTTATTTAAATTTATGTAAATCCTTAGCAGCTTTAGGACTTACAAGTAACCCTATGTAATTTAGAAAACGCTGTGCACACATAGTGGGTTTATGTGAGCGGATCCGCCAGCGGTTGAGCGGTTTCCTAGCGGTTTAGCAGCATACAACATGTCAATTCTTCTCAGCGGTTTTTGAACGTTTCCATGGACAAAATCCTCCATAGAAAACCGCCGGAAAAACCGACTGTAAAACGCTGTGCACACACTGAAAAAAAACGCTGAGACACCGCTGGAAAACCGTTGGTGACTTCTGAGCTCAGGAGTCTAGGCTCCTTGAATTTTCCAGCGGTTTACTGACGATTTGAACGTCACTAAACCACTATGTGGGCACACACCCTAAAGGATCTTTGGGCGAATCAGCATCTTGAACGCCTGTGCTCTGGCATTCCAGGAGAGATCCCGCAAAGGATGCGACTCGATGCAGCCTCTCAAGATGGTCGTCAGAGACTCCAAATTCTTCACTGCTACTAAGTCCGACGAAAGCGTGACACCCAAATACGGGATCCCCTCCGGACACCAGTTGAAAGGGAATTGCGAGGCTAGCCTAGTAGACATCAAAGGAGGGACATGGACAGGAAAAATAAGCGACATAGACGCATTCAATTTATAATAAGAGACCCAGGAAAACGCTGAGAGGGTCTGCATTACAGCTGGTAAGGAGGTGTCGGGATTAGTGCAGGAAATAATAATGTCATCTGTGTAAAGACCAATGACATGCTCACTCCTCCCAACCCTGATCCCCGAAACCAGGAGGTTAGTGCGGATCGCCACAGCCAAAGGCTCCACCACCAAGGCGAAAATCACCGGCGATAGCGGACAGCCCTGGCGTGTACCATTCGTGATGGAGAAGAGGCCAGACCTGAATCCAGAGGAGAGGACTCTAGCATTGGGGTGAGAATAGAGGCTGAGAACTGCAGAGGCAATAGGGCCTACAATGCCAAAACTCCACAACACTTCCTTAAGGTATCCCCTGTCAATCGCTTTTTCGGCGTCCAATGACAGGAATACACTGGGGGCCTCTCTGTTCTCAGCCACCCCGATAAGGTCCAACATTCTCCGGGATCCATCCTTCGCCTGCCTCCCCGCCACAAACCCCACCTGATCCGGGTCAACCAGAGACGGGAGGATCTCGGCCAAACGGTTCGCCCAGAGTTTAGAGTAGATTTTTAAGTCACAATTTAGAAGAGAAATAGGGCGATAATTGCTATGTAAATCCGGCCTCTTACCTGGCTTGGGAATAGTAGTTATTGTGGCTTCTAAAGCTTCAGCAGGTATCGTGTCCGTACGTTGCCAAAGGTTAAAAAGTCTAAGAAGAGAGGGTGAAAGATGACGTGAAAAAGACTTATAATAGTCGTTGGGGAAACCATCCGGCCCAGGAGCTGAATGTTTTTTTGTTGAGGTAATAACTTTCGTGATCTCGGCCAAAGAAAAAGGGGAATTCAAGGACCCCAATTGTTCCTCGGATACCACAGGGAGGTTCAAGGCCGCCAAGAAGGTGTCAATAGACTGAGTGGTCGGTTGAGGGGTACACTCGTTATTTTTCAGATTGTACAGATCAGCGTAGTATTGAGCGAAAATTTCCACTATTTCTCTCGGGTCTCACTCGTGTACCCTTATTGTCTACCATAGAGTCTATTACTGCGCTAGCTCTACGTTTTTTGATACGCCTGGCCAGAATGGCCCCTGCTCTGTCCCCAATAGCGTAATGTTTTAGTTTAAGGCGACGAAAACCTTTCTCATGTTGGTGTAACAATAATGCACGAAGCTGATGTCTGACCAATGTTATTTGAGCTATCAGACGCGACATCAGGTCCCGTTTATTTTGTGTTTCCAGACAGTGAAGGCACTATATCAAATCGGACCTCAACTGATCTCTTGCTCTTTTCATCTGAGAGGCTTTCTGAATAAAGAGACCTCTCAAAACCACTTAATGGGACGCCCATAACGTGTCATCCGACACCTCCCCATTGTCATTTGTATCAAAGAAAGAGGCTAGGTTCTGTTCCATGACATGTAGGACTTCCTTATGAGAGAGGAGACCAACATTCAACCTCCAAGAGCGGTCAGAACGCTGGTCAGCTCCTAGTCTGATCTCCAACGATGCCGCCGCATGGTCCGACCAGGTTATCAGTCCCAAATCCGCAGAGGCACAGGACGCAATCGTATCACTATCCACCATGAAGAGTCGATTCAGGAGTATGTCCTGGGAGTAGAAGGAAAAATCCCTCTCTGTAGAATGCAAATAACGCCAGACATCGTCGAGTTGAAGTCTAGAGCTGCACAAGGGCCCCAGCTCTCTTTCTCTCTGACCTCTCGCACAAGAGCTATCCATTTGTTTATTCATGACCACGTTAAAGTCACCACATGACTGTCATACCCTGAGCCACCTCTCTCAGCTGTTTAAAAAAGGACTTCAAGAAACGTAACTGGGCATCATTGGGTGCATACAGATTGCCAATCGTTATAGTCTTGCCAGAAATGGAGCAAATCAAAATGAGAAACCTCCCAGCCGGGTCCACTACTAGGTTAATCAGCTGGAACTGGACAGAATTTTTAACCATATTGCAAACGCCAGCCTTTTTTGTCGTGTGATTGGCAAAGAAAAGATTGGTGAAAGATTTATGCCGAAGTCTGCCATTATCTCCTTACAGGAGATGCGTCTCCTGGATACAAAAGATGTCAGCTTTAGAATGACACACCTCCTTCCACAGAAACGAACGTTTGGGTGGGGAGTTCAGCCCTTTTACATTTAACGTGACTAATGTAAGACTCATATCTGTTAAACAAGAATTCTCAATACCGCAGGCACCAAACACTTAAGGAAACGGGAAGGGGGGGGGGGGGAACAAAAGGTAAGGGACAAGACCACTAAACAAACAAAGGAAAGAAACAAGATGGGGTAATCAGAAGGTTACAGACAACAAATACCACAAATATGTAAACTCAAAAATTAACTCAGTACGATGACCGAGCTTCTGGAGGTCAGGTTCACCAAATCTCTCCTCCGTATAAATACAGAAGAGGAGGTCGAGTATACTTCCATCGAAAAAGTCAGCCCGACCGTGAACCTCGTGGCCAACAAAGGGATCAAATAAGGCCACAACAAATGCAGGAAATCAGCAGAAAACACAACCCCAACAGTCAAGTGCGGGGAGAACGTTTGATCCCGTTCTCTGTAAAGGAGGATTCTCTGGATTCTCCTCGTGGTTTGGAGACTGGTGATGAGGTCTTGCTAGGTGGCGCAAGATTCCAGGCTCTCAATGCCTTTCCAAGCGAGTAGGAGAGGAGAATGACTGACGGGATCCTTTATAGCGAAAGTTCACCTTGACTGGGGAACCCCAATTGTACAGGATTCCTTTGTCTCTTAAAACCTGACAATAAGGGGCAAAATCACGTCTCCGTGCCAGAGTCACGGATGACAAGTCAGGGAAAACCTTCCAATCTCTGAACGGAGCATCAATCTGAGGACTGCATCTCAATGCTTGAAGGATCAGGTCTTTGACCCTAGGATATACAAAGCAGATAAGAGTGTCTCTAGGAAGGTCCTTGTGTATGTGCACAGGCTTAGGGAGCCTATATGCCTTGTCAATAGAGAAATCAGCAGGGGGAACCTCCGGGAGGATGGTCTAAAGAAAGGTGGTGACAGTGCCTGAGATGTCCTTATCTTCTACAGATTCCTCTAATTTTTATGTTCCCCTGCGTAGCTTATCCTCCAGGTCCCATAATATAGTAGGCACACTATGAATCTCTATATCCAAGACCTGAAAGTCATCAGCTAGCTGGTTGTGTGCTGTAGCAAATTCTGCCACCTTGCTCTCCAAGTGACTTGTCCTCTCCCCTGTAGCCACCATGTCTTCTCTCAACTTACTGATCAGACCCCATGTCTGACTGTAGTGTCTTGCGCATAGAATCAAACAAGGAGCTCATATAATATTGTGTAACAGGGCCCATCTCTTCATCTCTCTCAGCGCCCTTGTGGGGCTGCGGGGAGCACGAGGAGAATGGGGAAGCTGCAGCCGGCGCCATTTTGGAGCTGTGTGCAGGCTGCTTCTCCAGGTGGAAGAAATCAATCACCTTTTGTGATGCGAAGGGAAGAGGCACGAGGCATCCTTGGGGGTTCCATGAGTCCTCACCCAGCTGTGTGTAAACCGAGTAGTCCCGCAGGTGATAGTAAGAGCCAGTATGAGGGTTCTCTCTCCAGGACAAAGTGCCACCAGGTCCGCGCTGCCACAAAGAAGTATCAAAGACACTGGAATGCTTTGAACAAAGTTATTTTTAGCTTTATTTTCCGACGTGTTTCAAAGCTCAAAACCCAGCTTGTTCCTCAGGGAATGACATCAGCTGGGTTTTGAGCTCCGAAACGTGTCGGAAAATAAAGCTGAAAATAACTTTGTTAAAAGCATTCCGGTGTCTTTGACACTTCTTTGTGGCAGCAAAACGTATTCAATCAAATAGAGAAGAAATGGAGCCGCACTCAAGGCTTCTGGCAGTGGATATTTATTCAATCTTCATACAACAGGTTGTGCACAGCAGGTGGGAGGATGGGGGGTGCACAACCTGTTGTATGAAGATTGAATAAATATCCACTGCCAGAAGCCTTGAGTGCAGCTCCATTTCTTCTCTATTTGATTGTTATAGAAGGATGAAGGATGTGTCATAGTATACTAGATGACAGTATGACTGCGTATGTATTTGTTGTTGTTAACCCTTTGTCTATGAGTACCAAGACCTATATACATATATCTAACTATATCACCAATAATAAGCATATCCACCTCATGTAATGGTGTAAACTGACAGTGTAAACCCTCAGTATCTGTCAGTGACTAGAAGCAGCCTGTCCTCAGTATCTCTACCATCAGTGACTAGAAACCGCCTGCCCTCAGCCCCTCTACCATCAGTGACTAGAAGCAGCCTGTCCTCAGTATCTCTACCATCAGTGACTAGCAGCAGCCTTTCCTCAGTATCTCTACCATCAGTGACTAGCAGCAGCCTTTCCTCAGTAGCTCTACCATCAGTGACTAGAAGCAGCCTGCCCTCAGCCCCTCTACCGTCAGTGACTAGGAGCAGCCTGGCCTCAGTACCTCTACCGTCAGTGATTAGAAGCAGCCTGCCCTCAAGATCTCTACCATCAGTACCTCTACTGTCAGTGATTAGAAGCAGCCTGCCCTCAGCACCTCTATCGTCAGTGACTAGGAGCAGCCTGTCCTCAGCCCTTCTACCGTCAGTGACTAGAAGCATCCTTTCCCCCTGTTTGTCTGGTGATCTGATCTTAAACAAAGACTGAAGTCACAAGAACTGAGCACAATATGGGACAAGCACTTTCAACTATGATGTAAACATGTGGAGAAACATACTCTTTTAATGGACTAACTTTGATATATATTTTAATTTTTTTATCAATTCTTCAACATGCATAATTCTTTGATGTGCCCAGTCCCGAATTTATAGATTCTCTATGGTTCTGTGAAATTTATATAGGTTTTCATTAGTTGACAGTCATTTTGCCATCAATTAAGATAGTGCCAATACTCAGCGCATGCGCCATAGTAACAAGGGCAATTGCGCCGGCGTGGGCCTGGCGCCGCATATTTTCGGTTAGTGAAGACGCGGGAAATACAATTCCGACCCTGGAACTCGCGGCGCCGAGTGCCCATGCAGCAAGGTAGCCGGATTACAGGCCCTAATTACCGCACAATCATGTAACAGGTGCGTAACCACTATTTGACCCAAGGCTTCACTCTTCTCTCTCTCCCCCTGAAAAAAGACTCGCTCTGAAACACGTCGGGGTAGCCTTGAACACGTGTCCCCTAACCCCTTGCTATATGGGTCAGTGTCTAGGCTGGAGTCACAGAAGAAGACTAAGGTCGAAACGTCTGACACTAATGAGCTGATGATAAAGCAAATATAATTTTTGTCTGATAACCAAAAATAAAGAACGTAATTTTCTTGATACTTTTTGGACTTTATTGACATTATTTGGTGTGTCTGATTACTCTTGAAAATAGGCAGGCTGTTAGGCTGTTGTTGGCACTTATAATGTTAAAATGTAACTGTGCTTGCCTTTTAATATGTCTTTTACATGCCTTTCACATGTCTTGTATCCTAACATATGCCATTGACTTCTATGTACTCACCCCTCTGTATGTATAGAAGTATATGACCTTGTTCTTTCCCCTTCCAAATCTTACCCTGGCTTTTGTGATTTCCAGAGTTTTTATAGCCTCACTGTATCTAATAAATGTTTGCACTTGCATGTCAGTGAGATTGTTACTGTCTTTACTGGGTTTTTACCACAACGCAAAACTCTTGTCAGGTTTTATAATGTATTGAGTTGTTGAGATGCGAGTCCAACATGGTTACCCATATTTTTCCTCTACCATCAGTGACTATAAGTGGCCTGCCCTCAGTATCTCTACCATCAGTGACTAGAAACAGTCTGCCCTCAATATCTCTACCATCAGTGACTACAAGCAACCTGTCCTCAGCACCTCTACCGTCAGTGACAAGGAGCAGCTTGCCCTCATCACTTCTACTGTCAGTGACTAGAAGCAGCTTGCCTGCCCTCAGCACCTCTGCCATCAGTGACTATGAGCAGCCTGCCCTCAGCACCTCTACCATCAGTGACTAGGAGCAGACTGCTCTCAGCACCTCTGCCATTAGTGACTATGAGCAGCCTGCCCTCAGCACCTCTACCATCAGTGACTATGAGCAGCCTGCCCTCAGCACCTCTGCCATCTGTGACTAGAAGCAGTATCCCTCAGCACCTCTACCATCAGTGACTAGAAGCAGCCTCCCACAGCACCTCTACCATCAGTGACTAGAAGCAGCCTCCCTCAGCACCTCTGCCATCAGTGACTACGTGCAGCCTGCCCTCAGTACCTCTGTCATCAATGACTAGAAGCAGCCTGCCCTCAGTACCTCTACCATCAGTGACTAGAAGCAGCCTGCCCTCAGTACCTCTACCATCAATGACTAGAAGCAGCCTCCCACAGCACCTCTACCATCAGTGACTAGAAGCAGCCTCCCTCAGCACCTCTGCCATCAGTGACTACGTGCAGCCTGCCCTCAGTACCTCTGTCATCAATGACTAGAAGCAGCCTGCCCTCAGTACCTCTACCATCAGTGACTAGAAGCAGCCTGCCCTCAGTACCTCTACCATCAATGACTAGAAGCAGCCTGCCCTCAGTACCTCTGTCATCAATGACTAGAAGCAGCCTCCCACAGCACCTCTACCATCAGTGACTAGAAGCAGCCTCCCTCAGCACCTCTGCCATCAGTGACTACGTGCAGCCTGCCCTCAGTACCTCTGTCATCAATGACTAGAAGCAGCCTGCCCTCAGTACCTCTACCATCAGTGACTAGAAGCAGCCTGCCCTCAGTACCTCTACCATCAATGACTAGAAGCAGCCTCCCACAGCACCTCTACCATCAGTGACTAGAAGCAGCCTCCTCAGCACCTCTGCCATCAGTGACTACGTGCAGCCTGCCCTCAGTACCTCTGTCATCAATGACTAGAAGCAGCCTGCCCTCAGTACCTCTACCATCAGTGACTAGAAGCAGCCTGCCCTCAGTACCTCTACCATCAATGACTAGAAGCAGCCTGCCCTCAGCACCTCTGCCATCAGTGACGAGGAGTACCCTGCCCTCAGCACCTCTGCCATCAGTGACTAGAAGCAGCCTCCCTCAGCACCTATGCCATCAGTGACTAGAAGCAGCCTCCCTCAGCACCTCTACCATCAGTCATCAGTGACTAGGAGTACCCTGCCCTCAGCACCTCTGCCATCAGTGACTAGAAGCAGCCTCCCTCAGCACCTCTACCATCAGTGACTAGGAGTACCCTGCCCTCAGTACCTCTGCCATCAGTGACTAGAAGCAGCCTCCCTCAGCACCTCTACCATCAGTGACTAGAAGCAGCCTCCCTCAGCACCTCTACCATCAGTGACTAGGAGTACCCTGCCCTCAGCACCTCTGCCATCAGTGACTAGAAGCAGCCTCCCTCAGCACTTCTACCATCAGTGACTAGGAGTACCCTGCCCTCAGCACCTCTGCCATCAGTGACTAGAAGCAGCCTCCCTCAGCACCTCTACCATCAGTGACTAGGAGTACCCTGCCCTCAGTGACTAGAAGCAGCCTCCCTCAGCACCTCTACCATTAGTGACTAGGAGTACCCTGCCCTCAGCACCTCTACCATCAGTGACTAGAAGCAGCCTCCCTCAGCACCTCTACCATCAGTGACTAGGAGTACCCTGCCCTCAGCACCTCTACCATCAGTGACTAGGAGTACCCTGCCCTCAGTACCTCTGCCATCAGTGACTAGAAGCAGCCTCCCTCAGCACCTCTACCATCAGTGACTAGAAGCAGCCTGCCCTCAGCACCTTTACCATCAGTGACTAGGAGTACCCTGCCCTCAGCACCTCTACTCATCAGTGACTAGAAGCAGCCTCCCTCAGCACCTCTACCATCAGTGACTAGGAGTACCCTGCCCCCCTCAGCACCTCTACCATCAGTGACTAGAGCACCTGCCCTCAGCACCTCTACCATCAGCTGACTAGAGACCTGCCCTCAGCACCTCTACCATCAGTGACTAGAAGCAGCCTCCCTCAGCACCTTACCATCAGTGACTAGAAGCAGCTCCTCAGCACCTTACCATCAGTGACTAGGAGTACCCTGCCCTCAGCACCTCTCCATCAGTGACTAAGCACCTCCCTCAGCACCTCTACCATCAGTGACTAGAGTACCCTCCCTCAGCACCTCTACCATCAGTGCTAGGAGACCCTCCCTCAGACCTCTCCATAGTGCTAGAGCACCTCCAGCACCTCTACCATCATGCTAGAGACCTCCCTCAGCACCTTACCATCAGTGACTAGAACCCTGCCTCACACTCTCACCATCATGACTAGAGACCTCCCTCACACCTCTACCACAGTGACTAGAAGCAGCCTCCCTCAGCACCTCTACCATCAGTGACAGAAGCAGCTCCCTCAGCACCTCTCCATCGTGATAGAGACCTCCCTCAGCCCTCTGCCATCAGTGACTAGAGAGCCTCCCTCAGCACCTCTACCATCAGTGACTAGAGCACCCCCCTAGCACCTAAGACCCATTCAAGTGACTAGGAGCTCCCTCAGACTCTCCATCAGTGCTAAGCGCCTCCTCGACCTCTCATCAGTGACTAGAGCCTGCCCTCAGACTCTACCATCAGTGACTAGAAGCAGCCTCCCTCAGCACCTCTACCATCTGACTAGAACCCTCCTCAGCACCTCTACCATCAGTGACTAGAAGAGCCTCCTCAGCACCTCTCCATCAGTGACTAGAGTACCTCCTCAGCACCTCTCCATCAGTGACTAGAAGCAGCCTTCCTAGACCTCTCCATCAGTGACTAGAAGCAGCCTCCTCAGCACTCTACCATCATGACTAGAGCCCTCCCTCAGCACCTCTCAGACGCATCAGTAACCTGCCCAGACTCACATGATAAGCAGCTCCCACCTACCACATGATAGAACCTCACCTCTACATCTGAAGACTCCTCACCTCCATCAGTACGATCCTCCTCACACTCATCAGTGACTAACCCCAGACCTCTCAAAGCCCGCACCTCACATATATAACCTCACCTCAGTGACAGAGACCTCTCCCTTCCATCATGATAGACCCTCAGACTCTCCTGATGAGCCCTCCCTCACCTACACAGTAAACCTCTCAGACTCTCCATCAGTGAGCTCCTACATCTCATCATGCTAGAGACCCCACTACCAGTGACTGAGCCTCCTCAACTTCACATGATAACCTCCACTCTACACAGTGACTAGACCCTCACACCTCTCCTGATAGATACCCTGCCCTCCGCTCTACCTCATATGAGACCTCCTCAGCACCTCTGCCATCAGTGACTAGAAGCACCTCCCTCAGCACCTCTACCATCAGTGACTAGAGACCCTGCCTAGCACCTTACCATCAGTGACTAGAACACCTCCCTCAGCACCTCTACCATCATGACTAGGCCCTCCTCAGCACCTTACATCAGTGACTGGAGTCCCGCCCTCCATCCTCTCCTCAGCCTACTCATGATGGAGCCTCCCCAGCCTCTACATCAGTGACAGAGACCTCCCTAGCACCTCTCATCAGTGACTAGAAGCACCTCCCTCAGCACTCTACCATCAGTGATAGAGTACCCTGCCCTCAGACCTCTCACATGACTAGAACAGCCTCCCTCAGCACCTCTACCATCAGTGACTAGAGACCTCCCTCAGCACCTTACCATCAGTGACTAGATACCTGCCTCAGCCTCTCCATCAGTGACTAGAAGACCTCCCTCAGCACCTCTCCATCAGTGACTAAGACCTCCCTCGACCTCTACCATCAGTGACGAGTACCCTGCCTAGCACCTCTACCATCAGTGACTAGAAGCACCTCCCTCAGCACCTCTACCATCAGTGACTAGAAGCACCTCCCTCACCCTCTCATCATGACTAGAAGAGCCTCCTCAACCTCTCCATCGTGACAAGCACTCCCTCAGCACTCTCCATCAGTGCTAGAACCCTCCCTCAGACCTCTCCATCAGTGACTAGAAGCACTCCTCACACCTCTACCATCATGACAAGAAGCTACCCTCCATACTGCAGTCCCTCCTCACATCAGTGACTAGAGTACCCCTCAGACCTACATCTGACTAGAGACCTCCCTCACACCTCTACCATCGTGCTAGGGTACCTGCCCTCAGCACCTTACCATCAGTGTAGAGACCTCCCCACTCTACCTCGTGACTAGAAGACCTCTCACACCTCTACCTCAGTGACTAGAGTCCTGCCTCGACTCTCCATAGTGACTAGAAGACCTCCTCAGACCTCATTGACTAAGCGCTCCTCAGCTTACATCTGCAGCACCCTAGCACCTTACACAGTGAGAGCCCTCTCGACTCTACCATCAGTGAGAGTACTCCTCGCTCCCATCGTGTAGAAGCAGCTCCCTGCACCTCTACTCAGTGACTAGTCCTGCCTCAGCTTACCATATGACTAGACCTCCTACACCTTCCACAGTGAAAGACCCTCAACTCTCCATCATACAGGAGCTCCTGCCTCATACCAAGAACCCTCACTCATCATGACTAGGAGCTCTCACCTCTACACATGACTAGAGACCAGCACCTCCATGACTAGTCCCTCACTCCATCTGATAGACCCCCAACCTCACCCAGATAGAGCCCCCTCAGCTTCATCAGCAGAGGCTCTCAGCACTCCCATCAGAACTCCTAACTTCCATCGCTAACCCCAGACTCCTCGTAAGAGCCTCCCTAGCACCTTCCTCAGTATAGACGCCACTTCTTGAAGAACCCCTGCCTCAGGCTCCCTCAGCACCTCTTACCATCAGTGACTAGAGAGACCTCCCTCAGCACCTCTACCATCAGTGACTAGGAGTACCCTGCCCTTCAGCACCTCTACCATCAGTGACTAGAAGCAGCCTCCCTCAGCACCTCTACCATCAGTGGACTAGGAAAGCAGCCTCCCTCAGCACCTCTACCATCAGTGACTAGAAGCAGCCTCCCTCAGCACCTCTACCATCAGTGACTAGAAGAGCCTGCCCTCAGCACCTCTACCATCAGTGACTAGAAGCAGCCTCCCTCAGCACCTCTACCATCAGTGACTAGAAGCTACCTGCCCTCAGCACCTCTACCATCAGTGACTAGAAGCAGCCTCCCTCAGCACCTCTACCATCAGTGACTAGAGCAGCTCCCTCAGCACCTCTACCATCAGTGACTAGAAGCAGCCTCCCTCAGCACCTCTACCATCAGTGACTAGAAGCAGCCTCCCTCAGCACCTCTACCATCAGTGACTAGAAGCAGCCTCCCTCAGCACCTCTACCATCAGTGACTAGAAGCAGCCTCCCTCAGCACCTCTACCATCAGTGACTAGAAGCAGCCTGCCCTCAGACCTCTACCATCAGTGACTAGAAGCAGCCTCCCTCAGCACCTCTACCATCAGTGACTAGAAGCAGCCTCCCTCAGCACCTCTCCATCAGTGACTAGATACCTGCCCTCAGCACCTCTACCTCAGTGACTAGAAGCGCCTCCCTCAGCACCTCTACCATCAGTGACTAGGAGTACCCTGCCCTCAGCACCTCTACCATCAGTGACTAGAAGCACCTCCCTCAGCACCTCTACCATCAGTGACTAGAAGCAGCCTCCCTCAGCACCTCTACCATCAGTGACTAGGAGTACCCTGCCCTCTACATCTACTAGTACGACCTCCCTCAGCACCTCTACCATCAGTGACTAGGAGTACCCTGCCCTCAGACCTCTACCATCAGTGACTAGAAGCACCCTGCCCTCAGCACCTCTACCATCAGTGACTAGAAGCAGCCTCCTCAGCACCTCTACCATCAGTGATGGAGCCTCCTCACCTCTCCATCTGACTAGAAGCAGCCTCCCTCAGCACCTCTACCATCAGTGACTAGAAGCAGCCTGCCCTCAGCACCTCTACCATCAGTGACTAGAAGCTAGCCTCCCTCAGCACCTCTACCATCAGTGACTAAAGCAGATCCTACCCACCCTGCCATAGCCCCACCTCTACCATCAGTGACTAGAAGACAGCCTCCCTCAGCACTCTACCATCAGTGACTAGGAGTACCCTGCCCTCAGCACCTCTACCATCAGTGACTAGAAGCAGCCTCCCTCAGCACCTCTACCATCAGTGACTAGGAGTAGCCACTGCCCTCAGCACCTCTACCATCAGTGACTAGGAGTACCCTGCCCTCAGCACCTCTACCATCAGTGACTAGAAGACCCTCCCTCAGCACCTCTACCATCAGTGACTAGGAGTACCCTGCCCTCAGCACCTCTACCATCAGTGACTAGGAAGTACCCTGCCCTCAGGGACCTCTACCATCAGTGACTAGAAGCAGCCTCCCTCAGCACCTCTACCATCAGTGACTAGAAGCAGCCTCCCTCAGCACCTCTACCATCAGTGACTAGAAGCAGCCTGCCCTCAGCACCTCTACCATCAGTGACTAGAAGCAGCCTCCCTCAGCACCTCTACCATCAGTGACTAGAAGCAGCCTGCCCTACACCTCATCCATCAGTGACTAGAAGCAGCCTCCCTCAGCACCTCTACCATCAGTGACATAGGAGTACCCTGCCCTCAGCACCTCTACCATCAGTGACTAGAAGCAGCCTCCCTCAGCACCTCTACCATCAGTGACTAGGAGCAGCCCTGCCTCAGCACCTCTACCATCAGTGACTAGAAGCAGCCTCCCTCAGCACCTCTCCATCAGTGACTAGAAGCAGCCTCCTCAGCACCTCTACCATCAGTGACTAGAAGCAGCCTCCCTCAGCACCTCTACCATCAGTGACTAGAGCAGCCTGCCCTCAGCACCTCTCCATCAGTGACTAGAAGCAGCCTCCCTCAGCACCTCTACCATCAGTGACTAGAGCAGCCTCCCCTGCACCTCTAGTACTCATCCATCAGTGACTAGAGAGCCTGCCCTCAGCACCTCTACCATCAGTGACTAGAGCACCCTGCCCTCAGCACCTCTACCATCAGTGACTAGAGCAGCCTCCCTCAGCACCTCTACCATCAGTGACTAGGAGTACCCTGCCCTCAGCACCTCTACCATCAGTGACTAGAAGCTAGCCTGCCCTCAGCACCTCTACCATCAGTGACTAGGAAGACCTCCCTCAGCACCTCTACCATCAGTGACTAGAAGCAGCCTCCTCAGCACCTCTACCATCAGTGACTAGAAGCAGCCTGCCCTCAGCACCTCTACCATCAGTGACTAGGAGACCCTGCCCTCAGCACTCTACCATCAGTGACTAGAAGCAGCCTCCCTCAGCACCTCTACCATCAGTGACTAGAGCACCTGCCCTCAGCACCTCTACCATCAGTGACTAGGAGTACCTGCCTCAGCACCTCTACCTCAGTGACTAGACAGTTCAGCACTCTACCTCTCAGCTCAGACTTACCATCGTCAAGCAGCCCTCGACCTCTCCATCAGTGGTTGACTTAGGCAGTACCCTGCCCTCAGTACCTCTACCATCAGTGACTAGAAGCAGCCTCCCTCAGCACCTCTACCATCAGTGACTAGAAGCAGCCTGCCCTCAGCACCTCTACCATCAGTGACTAGGAGTACTGCCCTCAGACTCTCATCAGTGCTAGAGCTACCTCTCAGCCTCTACTCAGTGACTAGAAGCAGCCTCCCTCAGCACCTCTACCATCAGTGACTAGGAGTACCCTGCCCTCAGCACCTCTACCATCAGTGACTAGGAGTACCCTGCCCTCAGCACCTCTACCATCAGTGACTAGAAGCAGCCTCCCTCAGCACCTCTACCATCAGTGACTAGGAGTACCCTGCCCTCAGTACCTCTACCATCAGTGACTAGGAGTACCCTGCCCTCAGCACCTCTACCATCAGTGACTAGGAGTACCCTGCCCTCAGTACCTCTACCATCAGTGACTAGGAGTACCCTGCCCTCAGTACCTCTACCATCAGTGACTAGGAGTACCCTGCCCTCAGCACCTCTACCATCAGTGACTAGGAGTACCCTGCCCTCAGCACCTCTACCATCAGTGACTAGGAGCCTGAGCTTTCCTGCTCCTTCTCGGACGCAGATGGATACCAGGGCAGGTTGGAGCAGTCACACACAGTCTGCAGCGTCTCGTCACCACAGCATCCTCTCGCGGGATCTCGCAGCCTCTCGTCCGCCATATTTCGCCCTGCTAGTATTTTGGTTTCGCCTCCTGCCTGGAGCAGAGGAGTCATAGACAGAAGTGCAGCTAGAGGAGGGACCGTTACGTTCCGGGCCCCGTGACGTCAGAGGCGCTTGGTTCCGCTGGCGGAGCGCGGGACATTCTGGACTGGGCCTGACACAATTTTGAGGCCGGGACATTGCAGTGCTGCGGAGGGGGGAGGTGGCGGTGAGATTACCGGACCGGGGCAGCAGAGGCGACGCTTGTCCCCCTCCCCCCCTCCCTCGCTGGACCGAGCTGGCTTCGCTGGGAGGCTGACAGAGAGGTGTCGCGGCCCCGTATCCGAGCTGGCGGCGGAGGAGAAGGCTGTGAGGTGAGCAGGACTCGGGCCCAGGCCTGAGCGGAGGAGGGGGCGGTGGGCGGTGGTAGAGCTGTAGGCCCCGGTCTGGGCCTGTCACTGACACCTACGTGTGCAGGCTCCTCACCTGAGCTGAGGTGAGCGCTCCTCCGCCATGCATGCTGCCCATACACTGGCACAGAGCAGGCTGTGGACATGGTGTTCTGTGTTGTCCTGAGCACCGGCTGTCATGGGAGATCCTGAGCTGTCATTTATTGTAATCGATTCCTGGGAGCTGCCGTGTGGAATTCCACCCAAAATCCAGTTACTCCAGAGATAACAGCTGGAGCCAACAGGAGGGTCACCCATATTAGTTGCCAGATTTAGTTTGTGCTGACCTATTGTGGGGTCCAGACCACCCAGGAGACTAGCGGCCAATTAAGGCTGCACCTTCTATAACAAACCCCAAACCTGGCCAGCTTATCAAGATGGAGAGCTCCATTCAACCAGAACAAACCACGAACCTCCAGTCATCTTTATAGCCATCACATTGACTTGGAGTGCAAAGTTTAGGTGGAAGATGCCTGAAAGATGCTTGGGTCACCGAAGACATGCTGAAAAGCCTGAACATATGAACAGCCAGTCGTTTTACATTGAAATTATGTTCAGTCTTTTAAGCGCTTTTTCACGCTGGTATCACCATGGACCACACTAAAAAAAATGTTGTGTCCACATACCCTTAAGCTTAAAGGGTACCTGTCACTAATTTTGGGTGTATGAAACTAGAACCGCCTATGAAGGTGGCTATTATGCCCTGACTCCCCCATACATTAAATACATTTTAAATACTTCCTGCCCTGTATTCTAATTATGTTTACGTTCTGATGGACTTGATTGCAGCTCGGTCCATCGCCTCTCCATCCAACAGCCTCTTCTTTTGAGTGACATCCGAATCGCGCACCTGTGCAGAGGCTTCTCTATCATTCCTGAGCACTGTTCTCTGCCCTACTGCGGCGAGCCTAAACTGTTCTGCACATGCAGGAACCACTCAGGTATCTCCGCAATTGCACAGTGCATCAGCATGATCCGGAGAGGCCTCTGCGCAGGCGCTTGATTTAGATGTCACTCAAAAAAAGAGGCTCTCTGACAGCGAGGAGAGGCTGTATGGACCTACCTGCCATCAAGCCCATCTGACCGGAAACAGGTAGTTATAATACGGGGCAAGACATTTTTAAAAGTTATTTATTTTGTGTACAGGAGTAGTCAGGGCATAATACACATCCAGATCTGGTGACAGATTCACTTTAACAAGACACTTTGGCTGAGAACCCCATCGGCCAATTCAATATTTTTGATAATTGTGTGATTCTTGGTTTAGAAAATACCAGATCCAATGTACTTCAGTTAACTGGCTCGATGATTAGGTGAGGCTATCAGTGTTTGGTCTGTGGGAGTAGGAATATGGAAACCCACTGATCTTTACAGAGACCCCACCAATCAAACGTTTATGGCATATGCCTATTAAAGGGGCACTTCCATCTGACCTGGCTTTTATCTTATTGGAAACTTAATTCATATACCGTATATTTTTTTTTTTTGTTTATGCCTTTATTAATTTGCAATTAAAAATGTAAATATCAACGATTTTGAGAAGCAGAGCAGACATTATGGGTAGGACAGTTTAATGTCTGGTCTTTATTGTAAATTGACAAAATATTCCTGGCCTAGAAACATGGTGATGGGGGGGGGGCAATGCCAAATGGAAATGGATTTAGGGAATAAAGGTCTGTTTACATGGAGCAACCTGCAGCATGATGCGAGCACCAGTAAGCTTTTAACATAGGCAGGCAAACAAACATTCAGTGCGCATAGGCTATACGAGTTCTCAGCCATTCTAGGCCTGAGTAGCCAGGATGATGCACTGCCCAGACAAGAGTGATTAGATGTTTTTATTGCAAAAGATAATTTCACTCGATGACCTAGTGTTTTACTCTTGCCGTTTCAACAAATATGCAGAATTATTTTTGCGGGTGCGTTAACACACTGCATATTTGCTGTGCATTTTTACGAGAGTGCTCTTGCAGTTTTTGCAGCCAAAACCAGGAGTGGAACAATCGGAGGTAAAGTCTAATAGAAACAAGTGCTCCACTTCTGTATTTAATCCCCACTGCTAGTTTTGGCTACAAAAATTGCATGAGCACTCGGGAAAAATACGCAGCAAATAAGCAATGTGTGAACGCACCCGTAGGCATCTTTCATATGTCCTTGTCTCCGACACGGACATACAGAGGCACATGACACTCTGTGGCTCCTTTCACACATTTTTTTTTTTTTTTTTTTTTTTTTTTTTTTCCACACGGTCCTTGTCTCTGTGTGCTCCACACGGAGACATGTCTGGTTTTGGTGGGCAGCACTGACCCATTCAGGGTAATGGGTCCATGCCAAAAACGTCTTGCACATGGATGACATCTTTGTGCATGGACCTGAGCCAAGAGTTTTATCTTAAAGGGAACCTGTCAGACTGTTTTTGCCCCTCCAGTTATCACTGTCTGTAGCTGCAGCTTTATAATACTATTCTAATCATCCCTGTCTGAGCTCACAGTGTAATGTGAAAGGTGAAAAAAAAAAAAAAAAAAGCATTTATACACTTACATTTTCTTATGTAATGAGGCAGTCAGTCCCCAGCTTGGAGGACGAGGACTATTTGGCAAGTTAATAGTTAACATTTCACCCTTGTGCTAGAACATGTTGGGAGACCTGATGTGATGTCACAACCATGTGACTACAATAGGCGGAGCTAAGTTCTCATAGAACATGTTTCCTGGCTTAGCGCCGCCCACTATGGTCACATGATCTTTACATTACACAGGTCCTTTAGCCATCCAAGTTAAAAGTGAGTTAACTATTATCCTGCCAGACAGTCCCCCTCCTCCAAGGTGGGGACTGAAGTGTAAGTGTATAAATGCTTTTTTTCCACCTTTCACATTACACTATGAGCTCAGACAGGGATGATTAGAATAGTATTATGAAGCTGCAGGTACATATAGTGATAGAGGGATCTAAACCACCTGACAGGTTCCCTTTAAAAATAAAGAATTTCATACTCTCTTGTGATGTCCTGTCCTCTCACTTCCGGGGCCACTCATTAAACTCATAAAATATTCACTGCATTGAGAGCTGCCACGGCCCCAGATGAGAGTGCTGGACAGCACACGCATGACACACCATGCGTGACACACGACCCCACAAAAATGGCCTGTCTCACATGTGCGTATGTTGCGCAGATTTATGAAAGAGGCCTGAGGGTGTGTTCGCAGTGGAGATAATGGTGCTGATTTTTGGAGACTAAAATCTGCACCTTCAGACAAAATGCGCACCAAAAAAAGTCATGTGCATGGTGTGGTGTGTGTCTGTGTGTGTTTTGTTTTTTGTTTTTTTTTTGTGCAAGAAGGTGCAGATTTTTGTTATGCGTGACATGTTAAGGTACCGTCACACGCAGCAATATTGCTAGACAATTTGCTGGTTGCAGTGAAATCATGGACACATTGTTCTAACTTGTTGCTGTGTACAAATGGAACAATGTGCCCTTGATTTCACTGCAACCAGCAAATTGCCAGTGAAATTGCCTAGCAATATTGCCATGTGTGACGGTACCTTTAGTGTCACCTCAGAAACAGGGCTTGTGTCGTATGTTAATGTGTGTAATTGTGATTAAAATTTTATTGTCTTTGTCAGCATGTATATAATTTGTGGGGACCTGGTGAGAGGCCACTATCTACGCCGCTTTTGACAGTTCAGTGTGTACAAAACTTTCTGAATAGGCATAGCTTGCGCTCCTATGCAAATTAGGTAGAAGAGGTAGAGAAATCTCCACTTTTGCTACAAAAGCAGACATTACTTCAAACTGTTTATAATAAAGTAGTGTTTTTCAACAATCGTGTAAACCCTCAGCTGCCCCCACAAATTATAAATGCTCACAATTTTTTAATCAGTATAATGGTGGGTTTACACGTCCCGATATCGCGGCGATATCGGAGGCAACGGCGCGGGACGCGCGCATTTTTTCAGCCCTTTTCCCGGTTTACACGCTGCGATATCGGGAAACAACGTCCCTCCGATGTGTACGCCCACCAACCCAGTAACGACCATTTAACATGGGAGTTAATGGGTAGCGTCGGCGTACAGATCGGAGTTGGGCTGTCACACGCTGCGATGCTGCTACAACGGCCATGCGATATCGGGCAGTTGAATAGCTCGGCTATTCAACCCCGATATCGTTTTGGCATCGTTCCAGCATCGCGTTGTACGCTCAAACCGTACAACCGCAAACGATATCGGGTCCAACTCGCGACCCACGTGACTTTTTGTCGGAGTGGGGTCGGAGTTGGACGCCGATATCGCGGCGTGTAAACCCGCCATTACACCCATTACCTTAGGACACAAGCCCTGTTTCTGATGAGGGGTCGGGGAATTGGTGTATTTAGTGCAGAAAATTCGCAGCAAGATTTGACATACTGCAGATTTTCCCACACTAAAATACGCAGCATATCTACTTCGTATTTTAGTGGCACCATGAGGACAGGAATTATCAAAACCCATAGACTTTTCTGGGAAAACATCCTGCTTCGCATATTTAGCAAAATACTCAACTTGTGAATGGGCCCTAAATGCCCCTTAACGTCCAAAGGAGGGATTGGATAACCTGTGTGTTTGGGAGCCTTCTGACTCCAAGTGAACCAAAAAAGATTAGACATTCAAACTGGAGATTCATATGCTGCCAATAAAGGTTTGTAGCAGCAGCCCACTTCCCTCTCCGTATTGAGATCACATGGATGCTATTGAAGTAGGCATGATCAGCAGCTTTACAAAGCCTAGGAGCCTGGTGTAATGTACTTCTGCTATACTTTGTAGCAGTCCAATAGTGGCGAAATCCTAACATTACAACCAGTTTATCAGTTCAGAACTACTGTAATTGCCTACCATGCCGGCTACACTGCCTGGTTTGAGTGCTACTGGCTGGAGAACTATGGGGTTTGCCCTAAGGCTACGTTAACACATTGCGCATTTTTGAGCGCTTTTCAAAAATATGCAATGTGCCTTTTGTCTGCCGGCAAAGTGAATGTGAAATTCACTTTGCCGTACAGACACTGCGTATTTGTACGCAGAGCTTTTATGGGAAAAAGTGTTTGCGTAAAAAGAATTGACATGTCAATTTTATACACAGCAACGCCGCACTTTTTCCCATAGGGGCTAGGGGCTGCTGCATCTGATATCAGAGTGGAAGGAAGAATCCTGGTTCCTGCTCCCCTCTGTAGCGGCCGTCACACGCAACGATTTTAAGCCCGATATCGTTTAAGCGATCTCCTTTTTGATCGCTTAAGCGATATCGTTTTGGCATCGTTGCATGTAATCAAGCGATTTTACTATGTAAAATCGCTTGATCGTGACATCGCAGATCTGAGCTCCGGAGCTCAGATCTAGCGATGAACGATGTCACGATCTGCTTCATCGTGGTGTATGACACCACGATGATCCATCTCCCAGCGGCAGAGCCTATGCTGGGAGATGGTAACTATGGTACACGTCGGGTTACTAAGCGACGCGCGGCGCCTAGTAACCCGATGTGTACCATAGTAACCAGCGAGATCGCTGCTCCACATCGCTGGTGAGTCTGTCTGTGTGACATCTCACCAGCGATGTGAGCGATATTGTAAGCGATTGCACGTGGTGATCGCTTACAATATTGCTAGCGATGTCGCCATGTGTGACGGCCGCTTGTGACATATGTGACCGCCCCCATTTGATTTTGCAGTGTATTAATATACACTGCGAAATCTAAATTAAAGAAAGTCAGAGGTATTAAAAATAATAAAGAATTAATACTTGCTTCTCTGCCGGCTTGTTCGTGTTATCCGGAGCCAGGCACCGATCTGACAGGACCTTGCGTGACGCTATGGGCAATGATTGGCCGCTTGCGGTCATGTGATATGCGCATCACATATCCCATTGACCGCGAGCAGCCAGTCAGCGCCCATGATGTCATGCAAGGTCTTGTCACATCGGTACATGGCCTTCGCTCAGCTCTGGATAGCACGAACAAGCCGGCGGAGGGTAAGAATTAATTCTTTATTATTTTTAATACCTCTGACTTTCTTTAATTTTGATTTCGCAGTGTATATTAATAAACTGCGAAATCAAATGGGCGGTCACAGAGGGGAGGAGGAACCAGGATTCTTCCTCCCCTCTGTGACATCACTTCTTCCCCGGGCCGTAAAAAAGCTTGTTGTGTGAAAAGCACTGCTTATTTTTTCTGCGCGGGTGCAAAACGCTGGTAAAAGCACCCATGCAAAAAAAAAACGCAAGAAAAGCGCTATGTGTGAACATAGCCTATAGGCCCCGTTACATCTGGCCACATTGCCGCCGATTACATAGGCCTATCAGCGGCGACATTGGCCCTACGTCGCCTAATGTAAAAGGGCGATGTCGGCGGCTGTGACATCTCGCCTGATTTCACATCAGTCGCTTCTGACATGTCCGGTGGCATCAGCAGGTGTAACGGGGCCTTAAGTCTTCATGAAGGCAACCTGCAACATTGAATCCTCCTTTACACATTTACACTTGTACATTTCATTTAAAATTTAAGGGTTTTATTAACTAAACTTAATCAATATAGGTAACAATGATGTTTATTGAAAACAAAATGTGAATGGAAATTTTTTTTTTTTAAAAACATGATACTGCTGTTGCACCATGAATACGGATGATTATTTCATATGGCCCATGTGAAATATGTTAATAAAAATAATCTTAGGCAGCTTTCACATTAGCGTTTCCTGCCGATCGTGGCAGATTCGGCTGCTTTGCTGCATCTGGCGTGTAATGGCTAACTTGCGGCAAGCCCCATTCATTCTCTATGGGACTTGCGGTTAGGTGCTACATTTGCATGATCAAGCAAAACCGCACCTGACTGCAAGAGAATGAATGGGGCTTGCCACAAGTCAGCCGTTACACGGCAGATGTGGCAAAATCTTCCGGATCTGCCTAAAATTATTTAAAAAAAAAAAAACTCTTATGTGAAGGGTCCCTTAGAAAATTATTATAGTTACACTATCTCAACTTTTTTTTTTTTTTTTTTTTTTTTTCTGCTCCTGAACTAGTTATTCATTTTTAATATTCTCAGCTCACAGGTAAAATCTGTCTTGAATGAGTTTAGACTTATCAAATAATGATGGGAGTTAACAGTTTTGCTTATAAAGGTCTATTGAGAACTATGTCAGAACTTAGAGGGATCTTTTAATTCGCTCTCTGGAATCCATGGTCTGTATGCAACAAACTTCCCTTCATCCATAACTTTCTCACTAAGGCTGGTTTGACACTACGATTTTGTGCAATCTGACGCTGTCTGATATAAATCGGACAGCATCGGATCCAAACTGATCCCTGCAATTGGATGCCAAATATGCATCCGATTCTGACATTTTGCAGGATCAGTTTGGCCGGCTCTTCCTGTCATCTCGCTCCTCTCTGCCTCCTGTCACCTGTCTGTCCCCTGCTCTCCCCCGGTACTCCGGCATATCCCCTCTTCTCCCCTGTGTTTTCCTGTTCTTCCCTGGTACTCCCGCTTCTCCCCTGTGTTTCCCCCTCTTCTCCCTTCTCCTCTGGACTAAAAAATAAAAAAAATCTTTATTCTCACCTGTCTACGAGTCCTCCGGCGTCTCCAGCTATATCTTCTGATCCTTACAGGACCTCGCGTGATGTCAGTCACATGACCGGTTACCGCGGTAACCGTTCATGTGACTGTGACCTCACGGCAGATCCTACAGGCAGGAGGTGCTGGAGACGCCGGGGGACTCGTGGACGGGTGAGAATACATATTCTTTATTTTTAACCCCTGCTTTGCTTAATTTTACTTCCGCAATGTATGTATATACATTGCGAAGTGAAATTGGATGGTTAGGAGCAGTTTTAGTGTACTGAGCATGCTCCGTACACTAAAATTGGGTCCGAGGAGACATGAGATGTTTCCTCGGACCCTGCTCCATAGGGCCCCATGTTAAAAACATCGGATCGGATTTGGCCTAATTGCCATCCGATCTGTCAGATCCGATTCTATCCGATTTTTGATTCGGGTGCAAAAAACGGAGCAGTCTCCGATTTTTGCACCGGAAAGAAATTGGAAAAAATCGGATCGGACGCAATTCGGATGCCATTTAGTGCTCATCCGAATCGGTCCGATCCACACAGGTTTACATGGGGGCAATTTCGGATCCGATGCTATCCGATTTATATCGGAGAGTGTCGTATTTAACAAAATCGTAATGTGAAAGCAGCCTAGCTCTGTTAACCTCCTGGCCCTCACAGAGACCTGGATCCAGAACTCAGACGCTGCTTCCCTTGTGCTAATTCTCATGGTGGCCTACATTTCTCCCACTCCCCAAGACCTGGGAACAGACATGGTGGTGGAGTTGGCTTACTCCTGTCCTCACAATGTACTTTCCAGGTCATCCCTCCAGCCCCATCACTCTCATTCCCTTCTTTTAGGTTCACACCATTAGGCTCTTCCACCCACTATACCGCCCCCCAGGGTCACCTGCCCAGTTTCTCGATCATTTCTCAGAACATGTCCTCAGAATTACCAACCCTCATTCTGGGAGACTTCAACATTCCCATAAACAGCCCCATCTCCACATCTGCATCCCAGCTCCTATCTCTAACCACTCCTCTTGACCTCTCACAGCTCTAAACTTCTGAGACACACAAAGATGGTAACACCCTTGACCTGATCTTTACCTAGCTCTGCTCAACCTCCTCCTTAGGTAATTCACCTCTTTCCATCATCGCCACGACAGCACCACCTGAGACAGAGGACCGCCCATCCAAGACAGGAAACCTCTGAGATAAAAAGGCGGGACCTCTCCTGGACCTCAGTTTAGGTTTCCTGTCTTGGAGGTGGGAGACCTCTGAAGCTCATGCGGTCCTGGCCTGACCCAGTAGCTGGAAGAGCTGTCCTTACCTAGGCAGTGGCTCCGGACTTGGGTGCAGAGGCTCCTCCACGGGGTATCCCCTGCGGTGGTGGAGGGCACAGGGTCTTGTAGAGGGCCACCAGCGGCTTGTTCTTGGCCCTTGTCGCCGCCCGGGTGTCACAGCTGCACGGTTGGGGGCTGCCCTGCAGTACTGTGCCCCGGGTGAAGGGGATCATTTCCAGGCCGGGCGCATCATTCCTGGGTCTGTAAGGGGCCTGGGAGCGTTTTTTCCGGCGGCAGGTTGAATTTCGCATCGGGAGCCGCTACTTCCGGTTTGGTTGCGGACTGGAAGTGACGTTCCGCGCATGCGCAGAGCGGGCCAAGATGGCGGCGCCCAGCGTTCGGCAGCAGGGAGACGCTGGAGCGCTTCCAGGTGCTATGGGGCAGAGCACGGAGGGCAAGGCCGGCCAGTTGTCCAGCGGAGGGATGGAGCATCAGTCCCTTTTGGCTCCCATCGGGGGGGAGATTCAGCAGTCTGGTGGCGGCCACAAGTCCTCACAGAAGGGATCCCAGACAGATGTGGACCCTAAAGCCCCCCAGAAATCGGTATGCATCTGGTGGGTAAGTGCCTTCGGGCTGTGCTGTATGTACACCGCCTTCTTGCTTGTTTTTAGGACAGCAAGAAAAAGGCTGCCAAACAGAGGCATAAGGAGTGTGCTATCTGCAAAATCCCTCTTCCTGATGATTGTCCTAAAGACTTGTGTGCCCCTTGCATTGAAGAGACTGTGAGAGAGGCTGTCCCCAGTCTGGCCTCTAGCCTTAGGGATTTAGTGAAGGAAGAATTTAAGTCCCTGCAGAAATCCGGGAAGGATAAGGGGCGTAAGAGGAAGAAGTCCCAGGGCTCTTCCTCTGGTTCTGACCGTGCCGCTCATAAGTCTAACAAGGGGAGACGCAGGTCTAGCTCATCCTCGGCCTCGTCCTCCTCCTCTGGGTCTTCCTCCTCAGATGACAGCGGGGATGGGAAGCCGTGTTTCCCCCAAAAAGACACTGATTTTTTGATAAAAGCCGTTCGTTCCACTATGGGGTTAGTGTATGTCAGTGACCCCTCTTCGGTGGAGGATTTAATGTTCGGTGGTCTGTCTTCCAAGAAGAGACGGACCTTTCCTTTAAATCAGAGGGTCCAGGCCTTAATTGTGGATCAATGGACTAAGCCTGATAAGAAAGGCTCTCTTTCCTATTTGGCGAAAAAGAAGTACCCCTTTGATGAGGAGGCCACTACTTCCTGGGATAAATTCCCCCAAGCTTGACGTAGCTGTGGCCCGGGCGTCTAGGCGTTCCTCTCTCCCCTTTGAGGATTTAGGGAATTTGAAGGATCAGCTGGACAGGAAGGCAGACGGCTACTTGCGTAATTCCTGGGAATCCACTGCTAGCATCTTTCGTCCCTCAATTGCAGGCACATTGGTTGCTTGGTCCCTCATGATTTGGTTGCAGCAGTTGGGAGGCTCAGGTGAGGGACGAGGCTCCTAAGGAGGAGATCTTGTCTTCCATTCCTTTGGCTCTTTCTGCGGCAGCTTTTCTGGCGGATTCCTCGGCTGACTCCCTGAAATTGGCGGCGAAGGCTACGTCCTTTTCTAATGCTGCTCGTCGTGCCTTATGGTTGAAGGCCTGGCCCGGTGATGCCCAATCGAAGTCTAAGTTGTGTTCTTTACCTTGTACGGGTGATTTTCTGTTTGGCAAACCGCTGGATGATATCTTGGAACATGCTAGTGACAATAAGAGAAATTTTTCCCCCTGGGATTCCGGCTTCCACCTTCCATGGTCGTTCCTTTCGTAAGCCACGGGAAGTCCCCTCGTCGGAACCGAGATTCTTGGGCCGATAGGAGAGACAAGAAGTCGGGTTTCTTGTTCAAGGGTTCTTCCTTTGACAGGAAGCACCAATCTAAGTGACGGCTTGCTCCAGGTGGGAGGAAGGCTTGCCCATTTTTTCCCAGCCTGGTCTGGAATTGGGGCTTGCGATTGGGCTCTCTGTCTTCTCAGAGACTGGTTGAAACTGGGGTTCGCTTCGGCTCCTGTGGGGTCCCTGGTGATTACGTCTGTCAGCAGTCCAGAAAGATGCAATTTTCTGATGGGCGAGGTGGGGGCCCTTGTGAAAAAAGGAGTTGTTTCCCCGGTTCCTCCAGCCGAATGCTGCAGGGGGTTCTATTCCACACTATTTCTCGTGCCGAAGCCAGACGGCTCGTTCCGGACGATTATAAACCTGAAACACCTGAACAGCTTTCTAGTTCAGCGTTCATTCAAGATGGAGACTTCGAAATCGGCAATCAGGTTATTGTTTCCAAATTGTTTCATGGTAGTTCTGGATCTGAAAGACGCATACTACCATGTTCCGGTTCACCGTCACCACCAGCAGTTTCTGAGGTTCGCCCTGTATATGGGGGCTCCCTCTGCCATTTCCAGTACCGGGCTCTCCCCTTCGGGCTGGCGATGGCTCCTTGGATTTTCACAAAGCTGCTGGCAGAAGTGATGGCTCACTTCCAACGTCAGCAGATTTTGATTATTCCATATCTGGACGATTTGCTGATTGTGGGGGACTCCAGGGATCAGTGCCTCGATCGTCTGCAAATGATTCAGTCTTCCCTGGGTCAGTTGGGCTGGATTGTTAATCTGGAAAAGTCCAGGCTACCGTGTTTCCCCGAAAGTAAGACCCTGTCTTACTTTTTTTTTGGGGGCCAAAAGTGGCCCCCGGTCTTACTTTCGGGGGGGGGTCTTACATTGGGTGCCCCAGCAGTGTGGCCTACAGGCCCCCTCCTGCTGGGACACTGCGGGAGCGGGTCGCACGTCGCGTGCACCCGCTCATTACATATGCACTGCAACCCCCTGGCAATCAGCGACAGGGGGAGCAGTGCATTATACGGTATATATGGGCCCCCTCCTGCTGGCACACTACCCCCCCTGTTCTGAGGCCCCCACCGCTGCTGCTGCTGCAGACATCTTACCCTCCAGGGTCTTCTTGCAGCAGCCAGCGCGTCCGTCCTCTGTCCTCGGCTGTCTCCCGGATCATGTGACCGGCCGGTCGCAGTCGCGATGACGTCATGCGCTGCGACGGGTCACATGATCCGGGTAAGATGTCTGCAGCAGCGGTGGGGGCCTCAGAACAGGGGGGTAGTGTGCCAGCAGGAGGGGGCCCATATATACCGTATAATGCACTGCTCCCCCTGTCGCTGATTGACAGGGGGATGCAGTGCATATGTAATGAGCGGGCGCACGCGACGTGCGACCCGCTCCCGCTCCCCCCCCTCCCTCCGCTAGGGGCCTTACATAGGCCCCCCCGTTGTAAGGCCTTATAATCGGGGGAGGCCTTACATTAGCAGGCCCCCCCTTTACCCCTAGGCGGCCTTACAATCGGGGGGGCCTTACTTTCGGGGAAACACGGTAGTTCCCGCCACGCATCAACTGTTTCTGGGGATGGTTCTGGACTCGGTCTCAGCTTTGCCTCCTTCCGAACGACAAACGAGTGCGTCTTCAGTCATCCCTTTCTGCAGTACGGGACTCTCCTCGAGTGACTTTAAGGAGGGCTATGTCTCTCTTGGGCTCCCTCACGTCCTGTATCCCAGCAGTCCCTTGGGCACAGTTGCACTCTCGGGCCCTTCAGTGGGAGACTCTCCAGCATCAACTCAGGTTGGGGGCGGCATTGGACACAAAGATTGTTCTGTCCCCTCCGACTTTAGATTCTCTGGGGTGGTGGCTGGTCCCCGAGCACCCTTCCGTGGGCGTCCCGTGGGGTTGTCCGGTCTCCGACGTACTTACCACGGATGCCAGTTCCTGGGGATGGGGGGGCCCCACCTTCGGACCTGTCCGCTCAGGTGCCTGGGACTCACGCCTCTCTAGGATGTCCTCAAATATGCGGGAGCTTCTGGCAGTTTGGGAGGCAGTTTCTGCGTTCCTTCCTTCCCTTCAGGGGCGCCATCTAAGAATTCTCTCCGACAACAGTGTGTCGGTGGCTTACTTGAATCATCAGGGGGGCACCTGGTCTCAGGCACTCATGGGCGTTACACGGGACATTTGTCAGTTGTTGGAAGTCCGTCACATTTCCCTCTCTGCCCTTCACATACGGGGGGTGGCAAATTCCATGGCGGATTTTCTCAGCAGGGTGCAGCTCCGACAGGGGGAGTGGGCCCTGGATCCGAGGGTTTTCGCTCAGATTGTGGACAGGTGGGGCCTTCCGGAGGTAGATTTATTTGCAACTCGGGTGAACAGGCAGGTGCGACGGTTCTGTTCTCTGAATCCCGGAGACCGGCCCTTTGCTGTGGACGCTCTGCTGATCCCCTGGTCCTCGGGCCTTCTGTATGCCTTCCCTCCCTTGGTAATGATTCCTGCAGTGCTTCGGAAGATCAGGGAGGACAGAGCCAGGGTCATCATGATTGCGCCCTTCTGGCCCTGGAGAGCTTGGTTCTTTTGGCTCAGTCGCCTGTCCATGCAGGCTCCCTGGACTCTCCCGGTCTCTCCTGTCTCTTGGGTCTTCTCCTTCGACTTTCTTCAAGCATTACAGGCTTGATCTTTCTTCCACTGATGAGGTGACCTTTGATAGACTGGTTCTGCAAGCGGTGGTCCCTCCCTAGTTTTTCTTTTCTCTGAAATCTCTCAGGTGGTGCTGTCGTGGCGATGATTTAAAAATCTAAATTACTTACCGGTAATGGGTTTTTCCGGAGCCACGACAGCACCAACGCATCCCTCCCTATTGCCTGTTGGTGTTGGTCACGTTTGTGGGGGGTGTGCATTGTTGATTTCTTTTGGTGGTGGTTGTGTACTAATGCTTGTTGGGTTCTCCTCTCCAGTCTCTGTAACCTAAACTGAGGTCCAGGAGAGGTCCCGCCTTTTTATCTCAGAGGTTTCCTGTCTTGGATGGGCGGTCCTCTCTCTCAGGTGGTGCTGTCGTGGCTCCGGAAAAAACCATTACCGGTAAGTAATTTAGATTTTTTTCCCTCTCTGACCACAACATTCTCTCCTTCATGCTCACTAACCTTCGTTCACCACAGCCCACCCCTACCTATCACACGTCCATAAATCTACAGGCCATTAACCCTCTTGCACTCTCAGACTCTTTCGTCTCATCACTGTCCCCAATCTCCTCATTCTCCTGTCCAGATCTGGCAGTAAATCACTACAATGACACCCTCAGAAGCACCCTGGACCAAATAGTACCCTCAACCTCAGAATCTCCTAACACAGAGTGAAACAACAGCCCTGGCTCACATCACAAGCTCGATTCCTCCAGTGATGCTCTAGGAGTGCTGAACGCCTATGGAGGAAAACTCGCACACCAGAAAACTTTATCCATTATAAATTCATGCTAAAAATCTACAACTCTGCCCTTCACCTTGCTAAGCAAACTTACTTCACCACCCTGATCTCCTCACAACAATCCTAAAGCACTCTTTGACACCGTTGCCCCTATCACTGACCTCTGTGCTTATGATCTGGCCTCTTACTTTATGGAGAAAATAGACAACATCTGCCAGGAAATCAGCTCCCAGCCTCCAAGCGCTGTAAGGGGCCCGTTACACTCTTCAATGTCCCGGCGAGCCCACCAATGATGGGGATCGTTGGGACATTGAAGGCGGATCACTGGTGAGCTGTCACACAGGCAGACTCGCCAGCGATCCGGACCAGCGAGTACGCTGGTATCCAAGGTAAACAGCGGGTAACTAAGCGCCGCACGGTGCTTAGTTACCCGCAGTTTACCTTGGATACCAGCTCCCAGCTTTGCTGTGCGGCGCTGGGAGCTCGCTGATCGTTGGTCTCCCGCTGTCACACGCAGCGATGCTGCGCGTTCAGCGGACATCCAACGAGATTTATGAACCGGTTCATAAATCTGCCATCAACGACACATTAAGTGTCACACACAACAATGTTGTTTAGACATCGCTGCAACGTCACCAAACCGGTGACATTGCAACGATATTGTTACTGATATTGTTGTGTGTGACAGGGCTTTTACTCCGATTCTTTCCCACTGACCTCTGCCAGCAAAAGGTAATGGTGACCACTCTCTGCTTATTCTTCTTGACCTCTCTGCAGCTTTTGACACTGTTGACCACCATCTCCTATTCTCTATGCTGCACTCCATCGGCATAAAGGACACTGCTCTCTCCTGGCTCTCTTCCTATCTTTCTGACTGTTCTTTTAGTGTATCATTCGCTGGATCCACTTCCTCCCCTCTTCCTCTCACTATTGGGGTCCATCAGGGTTCAGTCCTTGGACCTCTTCTCTCTCTACACAGCCCTGATTGGACACACCATCAGCAGATTTGGCTTCCAGTACCATCTCTATGCTGATGACCCACAATTATACACTTCAGTCCCTGACCTTACCCCTGTGGTTTTACAGAACCCCAATGCTGTCTGGCTGCAGTTTCCAACATCATGTCTGCTCTCTATTTGAAACTCAACCTTTCCAAAACTGAACTTGTTTTGCTACCGCCCTCCACTAACCTCCCTAAATCTGACATCTCTCTCTATGTGCGGCTCCACGATAACGCCTAGGCATCAGGCTTGCTGTCTGGGTGTTATGTTTGACACTGATCTCTCCTTCATCTCCCATACACAATTTTGGCCGCTCTTGTCGCTTACACCTGAAGAACATCTCTAGAGTCCGCCTCTTTCTCACCATGGAAACAACAAAAACACTCACCGTGGCCCTAATGCACTCCTGCCTTGACTACTGTAATTCCCTATTAATTGGCCTCCCTCTCTCTAAACTTTCCCCTCTTCAGTCCATCCTTAATGCAGCAGCCAGGATCACCCATCTGGCCAACCATTACTCAGTTCCCTCCGCTCTGTGCCAATCATTGCACTGGCTGACTATACACTACAGAATCAAATTCACATAGCTTGTTCTCACCCACAAAGCTCTTTACAGTGCAGCGCCCCCCTACATCTCCTCCCTCATCACTGTCTGTCACCCCACCCGTTCTCTACATTCTACAAATGACCTTCGACTAACATCTGCACTTATCCAATCCTCCCACTCCCGGCTCCAAGACTTCTTCCGAGCTGCACCAATTGTCTGGAATGCTCGACCCTAAGAAGAAATTAGGACTATCCACAACTTGCATGGATTCAGACGCTCCCTAAAAACACATCTGTTCAGACGGCCTATCATGCTCCCTGATAATATTCCTTTGTACTGTATATAGTCCATCCACTATCTCTCTGGACATAGCTCTTCTTCAAACTCCACCATACCCAAAAGCTCTACACTGATGTCTGGTGACCATTCATCTAACTTTTTCTATCCCCCATTTCCTCAAGATGCCTGGACCATCAGTGGAGTAAGCCCCTGTACTTTGTGTAACCCCTATCCTGTTGTAGATTGTAAGGTCTTTTGAGCAGGGTCACCTTTATTTTTGTTTTATTTATTGTATTGTATTTTTTACATTGAGTCTATGCTTATTGTATTGTATCCAATTATTGTGCTGTATTCTCTCTACTGGGATTACTGTATTGTATATTTTTCGTATATGAACCACTGTATTGTAAAGCGCTGCAGAATATGTTGGCGCTATA
This sequence comes from Allobates femoralis, assembly GCA_033576535.1. Lineage (NCBI taxonomy): Eukaryota > Metazoa > Chordata > Amphibia > Anura > Aromobatidae > Allobates > Allobates femoralis. Next base: position 394,690,785 of record JARQOC010000001.1, on the reverse strand, counting down.
TAAATAAAGATTTATTATTTAAACAGATCGTTCTGTCATCCTCTAGCTCCTTTTCAACCACTCCTACTCAGTCAATCACCCTCTATTTGCATAGAATTAAAAAAAAAAATCTGTTATCTATCTCGTTAAAGGGAACCTGTCAGCTCGTTTTTACCCCCTATCCTATCACTGCCTGTCCCTGCACCTTGATAGCACATCTCTAACCATCCCTCTCTGACCTAAAACTGCAATATAATGCTTGAGAAAAATGATTTTATTAACTTACATTTTCCTATGGTAATGAGGCATCCAGGCTACGGCGTAGACTGACATTTTGAAAATCCTGCCTCCTCATAGTAAAACGCGCAGCCGGACATCATTTCCGGTCCCACGCAGTGCGTGGGTGTATGGACTTCACAGGCCAGCTTCGGTACATGCACAGTGCACATAATGAAGCTAGGTTGTACACCTGATAAGCTCATACAATGCTGCGTGTTATACTATGAAAAAGAGGCGGGAATTTCAAAATGGGGGGAGCGCAGGAGGAGGAATGATGACGCCCAGCGGGGCGTGATTACAGCAGTGAGGGGGAGAGAATGGAGACACGGAGACTGTCCATATCTGTCTACGCCATAGCCTGGATGCCTCATTACCATAGGAAAATGTAAGTTAATTGTTTTTCTCAAGCATTATATTGCAGTTTTGGCTCAGACAGTGATGGTTAGGGATGTGCTAGCAAGGTGCAGGGACAGGTAGTTATAGAATAGGGGGTAAAACAAGCTGACAGGTTCCCTTAAACAGGGAAATATGTCGTTACTGAACAGATTTTACCCATGAGTTATTGGAACCTGTCAGATTGTTCTATATGCCCCTCTGCTACCACTACCTATCCCTGCACCTTGTGAGCTGATCCCTTACCATCTCTGTCTGACCTAAAAGTGCCCTATAAACCTTCAGAAAAATGTTTTATAAACAACAGGAAAAGCGGGCTCCAGGGCTCCATTGACACCCCCCCCCCCCCCCGTCTCCCCTTTCGCTGGCTCTTAGCACGTCCTGTTGGGTGTCATCATTCCTTCTCCTCATCCTCCCTCCTCCTTTTGAAATTCCCGCCTCCTGTTGTAGTCTGATGCACCAACTGGAATGTCCTATCCGGCCTAGTGCATTCTGGGGTCTTATGACATATATGCTCGGCTTCAATATGCGCATTGCACATGCGCCAGAGCTGGGCCGTACCTGTGATTACCCTCACAATGCACCAGACCGGATATGATGTTCCGGCCGACGCAACAGACTACCACTGGAGGCGGGAATTTCAAAAGGAGGAGGATGAGCAGGAGTAGTGATTATGCCCAACTGGGCGTATGAGAGCCAGCGGGGAGGATGGGGGAGCAGTGGAGCCCGCCTTTCCAATCACCGGATGGAGACTGCATGTAAGTTTATACAGCGTTTTTCTGAAGCTTTATAGGGCACTATTAGGTCAGACAGGAATGGTTAGGGATCAGCTCACAAGGTGCTGGGACAGGTAGTGGTTGCATAGGGGGAGTAGAACTAGCTGACAGGGTTGTCTTTTACAAGTGAAGAATCAGTTCAGATGATGAAAGAAGTGCGTTTTTTTTAAGATGTGAAGATGTCAACATTTTCTGCACTACAGCTTCTGTTCTGTATCTCCCAGTCACTGCTGTGCAGGCTACAATGTGCTACGTCAGTTCAATTTTGACTGCATTGAAAAATAATGGCTGTCCGACTTGTGTGAATATTTATTGAACATTTTGAAGATTTTGTGCCAGAAGTGGAGTTTGTCACAGAGGTGTGTATGAATGTATAGAGAAGTCCAAGGAAGTGTCTGCCATGAGCACAACTGATGCCAACATTGCTTTGTGGATTGATTCTGTTGGATAGACGATTGATAGTAGGTTATATCCCTTGAAAGAAGTTTTGAGGATTATGATTCACATCTAATGTAGTGATGACAGTGTAGTTTAAAATGTATAGAAAAAGGATTGTGAAAGTTTGACGATACATGGACAAAATGTATTGACAAGCAGGGAGATTGTTGAAAAAGATTATGTATTTGCCTTTTCTGAAAGTTTTTATTATATATTTTAGACCCGAAGCTTGGTAAAATTTTGACTTATATGAGCATAGTTACTTGTTTCTATTTGTATTATTGATTTACTACATACAAATTAATTATATTGTGTGCGGGTGTATGGTGGTCCCTGGTATGTAGCTGTAACCATGTAGGGCAGGTGTCGGCTATATTACACAGACAAACAACCCTTAATAGAAGCGACCAGCCTTACCACTGATTACAGCACTTAAACACTAAAATGTTGCTGTAAATTGCCTAAGACTCACACACACACACACACACACACACACACACACACTGCAAGCGTGATCATTGGGAGTCCATGGATTATTACGATAGCTGGGGACCCTGTACTTCTTTGATGGCCAACCACGGGCTTGATGACATAGGAAACTCTCATTTTTCACTATGTACAGCACTATTATTGTATTGTTGCAAATACCAGCAATACAATGATCACAGGCTCAATTCCTCAATTCCCCTTAGGGAAGGCTGGTTGCACATTAGCGTTCACTCTACATGCGTCTGAACACAAAGACGCAAATGCAGCGTATATTATTCTGATGCGCTGAGAGAGAAAACTGTGTAGGAATGTATGTACTCCGATAGGAACTTATTACACTGGCCGGAGACAGAGATTGTCCACTGATTTGTATGTGTTTGCCAACTTTTCTTTTCACTCACTCTTAGGCTACTTTCACATAACGATTTTTTTAAAATCTGATGCTGTCCGATGTAAATCGGACAGCATCGGATTCTTCTGATGCCTGGAATCGGAAAGCCAAATAGGCATCCGATTCTGACATTTTATCTGATGCCCGCCCTCACCTCGCTCCCTGTCAGCTGTCTCTCCCCCAGTCCTCCAATGTGGTCCCCCGTCCTCCATAGCGCGTCCCCCCCTTCTCCCCCGGCCCTCCATAGCGCTCCCCCCCCCCCCCCTTCTCCCACGGCCCTCCATAGTGCCCCCCCCCCCTTCCTTCTCCCCCGGCTCTCCATAGTGCCCCCCCCCCCCCTTCTCCCATGGCCTCCATAGTGCCCCCCCCCTTCCTTCTCCCCCGGCTCTCCATAGTGCCCCCCCCCCCCCCCCTCTCCCCCCCTAGTGCCCCCCCCTTCTCCCCGGCCCTCCATAGGCTCCCCCCCCCCCCCCTTCTCCCGGCCCTCCATAGCGCTCCCCCCCTTCTCCCCGGCCCTCCATAGCCCTTCTCCCCTGGCCCTCCACTCTGCACGGTCCCCGCGCGTCTCCCGATGTCTTGCTGTTCTGTGCTGACAGGACCTCGCGTGACGTCACAATCGCATGACTGCCGGTTATTGGTTACTGGCAGTCATGTGATTGTGACATCACGGCAGGTCCTGTCAGCACAGACAGCAAGACGCAGGAGACGGCGGGGGCCTCGGGGATAGGTGAGCATAAATGTTTTTTTTTTTTTTTTTTTTATTAACCCCTTTAATTTACTTTTAGGAGCTATTTTAGTGTACTGAACATGCTCAGTACACTAAAATCGGGTCCGAGGAAACATCTGCTCCATAGGGTCCCATGTCAAATTGATTGAGTCGGATCGGATGTGCATTAAATGCCATCCGATTTGGTCCGATCCGAGTTTGTCCGATTTTATTATTTAAAAAATCGGACAGAATCGGATCGGACCAAATCGCATGCCATTTAGTGCACATCCGATTCGGTCCGATGCCCATAGGGCTGCATGGGGGCCAAAATCAGTCCTATGGTGTCCGATTTTTATCGGACAGCATCGGAACTGATAAAATCGTAGTGTGAAGCCAGCCTAAAGTGAAGTAGGTAAGGGGGGGAAGGAAATGAGGTTAGGGTGGTTTCACATTTGCGTATGTAAACGCAGCGTTCCAAACGCATACGCACTGCGTTCCTATGTTTAACATGGGAACGCATGGTGCCTGCGTTTGGCTGCGTTCGGATGCGCATAATTTGTGCGCCTTTCGAACGCAGCCTGTTGCATTTTTTTTGTGGGCGCTTGTTTTATCAGCAAGTGCCTGCAAGCACAGAAACAATGCATGGAAGTCAATGGATCCGCAGTGTCCTCCGCATGACAGCGCAGGAGAATGCTGCGGATCACATTGAAATCTCTCCCGGTGGCTGCCGCTGATCTCACGAGAGATCAGCGGCGGCCACCGGAGATCAGCTGGAGCAGCCGCTGATGGCATGAGCACCGCTATCTCCCGGCGGTGTCGGCGCGGGAGATTTGAAGAAACAGCTGATCTGACAGCTGTTTAAACCTCCCGCACCCACACTGAAGAGTTGTTGGCGCGGGAGATTTAAACAGCTGTCAGATCAGCTGTTTCTTCAAATCTCTTGCGCCGACACTGTTGGGAGATCAAGCTGCGGCTGGGAGGAGAAGATCGCCGCCGCTGATCTCTGCCTCCCGGCCGCCGCCGAGATTGCTGTTTGGCTGGCCGGGCACCATACCGATATGAACGCATGCAGAGATTCTCCGCTGCGTTGGCATCAGTATAGCAGCTTTTGCGTCTGCATGCCCTCCGCATGCAGACACAAACGCTAGTGTGAAGGTTGCCTTAGGTAGCAAGGTTAGTTACTCTAGCATGCAAGATGTTAATAACCTGGCACCAAGCAGCGTATACTAGTTATGGAAGGGAGAAAAAACACCTGCAACACACTCATTCTATCAGTGTGCACGGGTGAAAAGCCAAACAACAATTGTAGCACTAAAAAAGAGAAGCTGCACTCTGCTCTGAGCATAAAAATATACAAAATTATTTCAGTTAAGCAAGAATACAAAAATTGAGACACTTGGCTTTAAAAATATGGCAATATCATTAAACTGCCCAGTCGCCACGTCGAGGCGTGTCTCTTGGACTATTTTTAAAGCGAAGCGTCTCAATTTTTGTATCCTTGCTTAACTGAAATAATTTTATATATTTTTATGGTCCTAGCAGAGTGCAGCTTCTCTTTATATATATATTTTTTTTAAGTTATGGAAGGGCCAGGTCCTGCCTATATGAACCTGTAGGTCATCTTATGGAGCCGGTGTTGCACACCCGGTAACAAGACAATGAGAACTTGATCTAGAAGGAAAGAGGTGGCACTCACCGGGTTAAGGTTGCTCCTGTTTATTCAACCGTTAAAGTTGACATCTGGTGGGGGAGAGGGAGGAGTCGGCGGACGGATGCACGCCGTTTCGCGGGGTGAATAGGACACGTTGAAGCGGAGACCCAGCGAAATGGCGTGCCGTTATCCACCGACTCCTCCCTCTTCCTGCACCAGATGTCAACTGTCACAGTTGAATAAACAGTAGCCACATTAACCCGGTAAGTGCCGCCTCTTTCCTTCTACACAAAGTAAGTATTAGTCTGTAATACAGGTTTTTTTTAAAGGTTATGTGTAAACTATTTACTAAAAACATGAACTCTACAGATGTTGAACATGAAGATGTTTTCTCATCAAGGGCTTGTCTCAGATGTTGCGATCAATTAGCCCCCTTCACAAGTACATGGAACGGCCTCAAGAACTGTGCCTGCTCCATATGTAACAGATGGTTCCCGTAATACATAGCCAGCATCTGCCCATAACAGCTATTTAAAATAAATCTGTCACATGTTTTTGTTAATTTTAACCTTCGAGTGGCATAATATGGAATGTGAGAGCCTGAATCCAGTGATTTAGCACTTGGCACACTGTGTGTTGGAGTTTCACTGTTATCAGAATGACACAAGCACTATCTGACTACAACTCATGTGCAGCCCAGACCAGATAATTTGTATATTCCCCCCCCCCCCCCACCCGCAACCCACTCAGGAGCAGCTTGCTCACAGTCAGTGGTGTGGGTGCAGTTATACGAAGTGTAATGGCCGCTTTACACGTCCCAACATCGTTTCGATATTGTATACAACAGCACGGGAGCGCACACTTTTTTTTTGTCAGAAATCCAAGATCGCATAGGAGATGTTACACAGGGCGATATCGGCAGGCCACACAACTGCGATGTATATGCCCCCTTGTACTCGCGAACCAGGGAACGACCATTTAACATGGGAGAGAATAGGGGAAATTGTTCTCCAAATCGTTGTTGGGCTGTCACACAGCACGATCCTGCCAGATCGTCCATCCAATATTGGGCAGTTGGAGAGCTTGCTCATTTCTTCCCCGATATCGTTTTGGCATCGTTCTTGCATCGAATTGTACATTCACACCACACAATGCACGAACGATATCGACGCCAACGCACGAACCGCGTGACTTTTTATCGAAGTTGGACGACGATATCTGGACGTGTAAAGCAGCCATTACTCTTAACTTTGCTACATCTCCATCACACAATGCAGGATTTCTATTAAAACCACACCAAGCGGCCCAGATAAATCCCTGGAATCAAGCTTTTGTGCCATATTGTTATGATGCTTTCATATTAACTAGCAAAAACTACTATCGGATTCCCTTTAAATGCACCTGTACATAACTAATATCTTTTAAATAGTGCATTTGTGGTTTTTTTTTTTTTTTTTTTTTTTTTTTACCACCCCATCCCCCAATCCTCTTCAATATAGATAGGAAAAAATTTGAAGCACCCACTCCACAGGTTCATCTTTGAAAAACTGTCTTTTTGTTTGTTTGAGCATTACATGGCTTGAGAGTGGTCCATGCCTGGACCGAAACGTTGATGTAATGGTCAAATAAAAAGACAATTATTCTTATTTTAGCCTGTGGACTGCTGCTTCAATTTTTTTTCTATTTAAATCAAATCTATTTGCATATAATTTTGTTTGGTCCAAATCCTTAAAGGGAATCTGTCACCAGACTTTTAGGACCTCTGTCTGAGAGCTGAATAATGTAAAGACATTCTGATGTCACTTAGGCTGGTTTCACACTACGATTTTTTGTAATCCGACGCTGTCCGATAGAAATCGGACAGCATCGGATCCAAACTGATCCCTGCAGTCGGATGCCAAGTAGGCATCCGATTCCGACATTTTGCGCGATCAGTTTGCCCGGCTCCTACTGTCATCTGCTCCTCTCTGCCTCCTGTCGCCTGTTCTCCCCTGGTTCTCTCCTGGTCCTCCCCCCTCCTCTCCCCTCTCCTCCGGAATAAAAAATAATAAACCATCTTTATTCTCACCTGTCCACGAGTCCCCCGGCATCTCCAGCTGTATCTTCTGATCCTAGGACCTCGCGTGATGGCACAGTCACATGACAGGTTACTGCGGTCATGTGACTGTGACATCACGGCAGGTCCTACAGGCAGGATATGCTGGAGAACTCGGGGGATTCGTGGACAGGTGAGCATACATATTCTGTATTTTTTAACCCCTGCCTTACTTAATTTTACTTCCGCAATGTATGTATATACATTGCAGAAGTAAAATTAGATGGTTAGGAGCAGTTTTAGTGTACTGAGCATGCTTGGTACACTAAAATCGGGTCCGAGGAGACATCAGATGATTCCTCGGACCCTGCTCCATAGGGCCCCATGCTAAAGGATCAGGATCAGATCTGGCATAATTACCATCCGATCTGTCAGATCCGTTATATTTTTTTCCCCCCAATACCCCCCCCCCGATTTTTGATTCGGATGCAAAAATCAGACAGTTTGGTTCAGATGCAAAATGTCGGTTCAGTTCCATGTATGTTTCTCGAAGTCAAAAATCTGTTAGCTATGGAGTACTTGATCATGATTTCATCCGCCATACCATGAGAGAGCAGGAACTGCCCGACACGCTGCAGTAATGCCACAAAGGTTGCTAGAGTTCAGATTTGCATGGTCACAAGGGCTATTGTGTGAACTTGAACTCTTGGGAGCTGTGCACCAAGATCCCTGCGGTGCGCACATGGGTAGTTGGGTTTTGGACTCTGCCCGCAGTGCAGCTGCACAAGGCCGAGAGGCATCTGTGCAGGCGCAGTCGATGGGGAAAATGGGATGTGGATAACGCAGGAGGCGTTATCCACATCATTGAGAAGAGTTGATCGGACGGCGAGAAGACGCGGGACAGACCGCAGCAGAGGCGGAACAGACCGATCTGCAAGCATGCCCTTTGGACCAATAATGGGTAATTATACAGGTTGGGAGATTTTAAGAAGTAGTTTATTTGGTGTACACTGGGAGTCAGGGCATAATAGCCACCCTCTTAAAATGCAGCATAGATGCTGCTGTAGGTGACACTTTTAGTTTAATATGCACAAATCTGGTGACAGGTTCACTTTAAATTTATTTCTTGGAAAAAAAAAAAGACGTGGGGCTTCGCAGTAGTTGCCAGCCAGATACAACTAGGCAGCTGGGGGCTGGAATCCTCAGTGTGGGGAGACCCAAGCATTCTGGGCCGCCGACGCATCAAATTGCATTAAGTAGAAGCGCCATTTTCCAGCACTGTACCTTAACTCTCTCGGTTGCCATAGTGCAGGTGACAGACTGGGTAATAAAGGGGTTAATGCTAGCTGAATATTACCAGCTGGCACAAAGCCAGATGTTCATAATGTGAGGCCATTGTTGGACTCGACCATTAGGAACCTCTAAAAATATTGTCTTTTTGCCAAGAAGAATGGGCAGCTTTACAATATGAGAAAATAAAGAGCCTCATCCACAACTGCTACAAAAGACTTCAAGCTGTTATTGATGTTAGAGGGGCAATACACTGTATTAAGAACTGGGGTATGTGAATTTTTGATCAGGGTCATTTGAATGCTTTTGGTTGTCATGATTTAAAAAGAGAAAACACAGTAGTTTGACAATAAATGGCTTCACTCAACCACTAATCATGAGTAGAAAAAAAGTTTTTCTGTTATTATTCACATTCTCTGAAAAAAAATCTGCCGGAGTATGTAAACTTTTGAGCAAAACTATACCTAGACGTCCTTTTGGTCATAAAAGGGTTAAGAAATTCCCTGTCATTGGAAAAATTGGATGACAGAATTCAGCGTTGTCTGAAATTTACAAAGTAGTGTACATGGGGGCTGAAACTGTCGCCGTGAGAAACTGATCTCGGAGCTAAGGAAGTTTTGGGTACTAGATGGAAGATTTTGTCTATGTTTGTACCTGTAATGTTTACCATGCAGAAGTAATAGTCAGTAACATGTCTTTTAGGCTCTTGCCACACCATTTGAACTTTAGAGCTGAGATCTATTTTTCTGTGACACTTAATCCTCTGTCTACGGTTTTCAACAAATGTCCTTGACACTTTGATGGGCAAGGTTTTTTTGCATCGGATCTAAGAAATGGGTTCAGTGAGAGAGTACCCACTCCCAATACTTAGCAAAGCAATCAAAGATGTGGAACATGTATCCAGAGAACCCCTTTTGAAACTGAGAAACAAAGATGAGTCAACCATAATAAGTCTCTCTTCTCTCTCTTTCTCTCTCTTTTCTCTCTTTTTCTCTCTTTTTCTCTCTCTCTTCTTCTCTCTTTTCTCTCTCTCTTTTCTCTCTTTCTCTCTCTCTCTTTTCTCTCTTTTCTCTCTTTTTTTTTTTCTCTCTTTTCTCTCTTTTTCTCTCTTTTTCTTCTCTTCTCTCTTTTCTCTCTTTTTCTCTCTTTTTCTCTTTCTCTTTTTCTCTCTTTTTCTCTCTCTTTTTCCTCTTCTTTTTTCTCTTTTTTCTCTCTTTTTTTCCTCTCTTTTTCTCTCTTTCTCTCCTTTTTTCCCTCTTTTTTCTCTCTTTTTCTCTCTCATGATATGAGTGGGAACCAGGCATGTAGGGTCCATCCGTTCACCTTTTCTGCGTCCCACAAAGACACGGTGGTTGGAACCGAAGATCTCAAATTTGGACTCATCAGACCAAAGCACAGATTTCCACTGGTCTAATGTCCATTCCTTGTGTTATTTAGCCCAAACAAGTCCTTAGCAGTGGTTTCCTAGCAGCTATTTTACCGTGAAGGCCTGCTGCACAAAGTCTCCTCTTAACAGTTGTAGAGATGTGTCTGCTGCTAAAACTCTGTTTGGCATTGACCTGGTCTCTAATCTGAGCTGCTGTTACCTTGCAATTTCTGAGGCTGGTGACTGTGATGAACTTATCCTCCGCAGCAGAGGTGACACTTGGTCTTCCTTTCCTGGGGCTGTTCCTCATGTGAGCCGGTTTCTTTGTAGCACTTGATGGTTTTTGCAACTGCACTTGGGGACACTTTCAAAGTTTTCCCAATTTTTCGTATTGACTGACCTTCATTTCTTAAAGTAATGATGGCCACTTGTTTTTCTTTACTTAGCTGTTTTTTTCTTGCCATGATACAAATTCTAACAGTCTATTCAGTAGGACTATCAGCTGTGTATCCACCAGACATCTCAACAACACAAGTGATGGTCCAACCCAATTTCTAAGGCAAGAAATCCCACTTATTAAACCTGACAGGGCACACCTGTGAAGTGAAAACCATATCCGGTGACTACCTCTTGAAGCTCATCAAGAGCATGTCAAGAGTGTGCAAAGCAGTAATCAAACCAAACGGTGGCTACTTTGAAGAACCTAGAATATAAGACACATTTTCAGTTGTTTCACACTTTTTTGTTAAGTATACAATTCCACATGTGTTAATTCATAGTTTTGATGCCTTCAGTGTGAATCTACAATTTTCATAGGCATGAAAATAAAGAAAACTCTTTGAATGAGAAGGTGTGTCCAAACGTTTGGTCTGTACCGTGTGTATGTATGTGTGATAGTGCATATATATATATATATGTTCCCATTAGTCTGTTATTACACGAGTGGGCAAGGAGTATATCAGTAGAAACACTGGAAAAACCTATTACGCATGCCACTTTGCCAACTACAGAACTGTAGGAGTTCTCTTTCTCTGTAAATGTGTATGTGGGATACATAGGCAAAACGAAACGTGATTTCAGGAAAATAATTTGGGAGAATCTGGGCTATGTGAGAAACAACCAGGATACACCCACTGCAAGATGCCTAACGATGCAACATCGGGGTGATGCAAATCTCATTACTTGAAATAGAGACCCCACCGCAAAAAAGGGGTTTGGGATAGGCTGATCCTCCAAAAAGAATCCAGATGGATTCATAGATCTATGCATGGTGGCTTATTTGGACTGAATGTGGTCCTGACATACACATGCTTTGTGACCTCTGTTCGACTTCCTCCCCGAGAAGCCCTCGTGACTCCCAAACACTAAGTTACCCTGACTCTTTGCCCCGCTTAGGGTGACCTTCACGTGCTATATAAGAACACTAACTCAGAGGCAAGGGAACAATGCCTAATTTGTGCTCCGATATTAAAGGGAACCTGTCGGCTCTTTTAGCCCTCCTAACCTATCACTACCTGTACCTGAAGCCGCCTACTACTTTCCTAACCATCCCTCTCCGACCTATGTGGCATTTATAATCGTGGAACAGAACAGTTTATAAACTTACAAAATCTGTGACGAGGGGATGTTCCTGACGGAGGGGCAGTGTCTCCAGGGCTGCCACGTCACGCCGCCTCATACCCGGGCATGCGCGTGTAGAACCGCCGCCTTCAACATGTGATCTGCACATGCACTGAAGGCGGTCTTGTGTTGGTCCCCGGTCACAAGGTCACCAGGCAACGATCCCCGGCTTCGGACACCCGGCGCACTGCACATGCCCGGGTATGATACAGTGTGACACGGCGGCCGGCATCCGCATCATACGCCTGGAAGTGCAGGGCGTGAGATTTAAATCAGGACATCGGTCCTGAAGGAATGATGCCGCTCATCGGGGCATAATTAGAGCAGCGAGGCGGGGGGAAATCACGAACCTGGAGACACTGCCCCTCTGTCAGGATCGCCCCCTTGTCACAGATTTTGTAAGTTTATAAACTGTTCTGTTCCACTATTATAAATGCCATATAGGTCAGACAGGGATGGTTAGGAAAGTAGTAGGCAGCTACAGAGACACGTAGTGATAGGTTAGGAGGGCTAAAAGAGCTGACCGGTTCCCTTTAAAAGGCATGCGTGTCTGCCAAACTCACTGGCCCATAAGGGTATAGTGTATTTACCCCCTGTGGCACAATCCATAGACTTTATTGAGAAACGAAACCCACTAACCATTAGTGAGGGATTTACATTTGGCCATGTAAACATAAATTTGAGCCCATATTTACCCCTCACTCTCTCCCCTTTAACGGAATGGAATCACATGATTAGACCCCCAGCTCTCTTGCTACTAGTATACCCCTATCGGTCTAAAAGGGTGGAAATCGCCATTATATTTTGCAATTCTTCAGACCTAGGACTGTCGGCAAGCTGTATAACCCCTCCCCCCCCCAATTCATCTGGATTTATGTCTGTTTGATGGGTGACATAATTGACTTAAAACTAACGGGTGATATGTACCTTTTATATAATGACGCCAATCTTCAGGACTTGCTGCATATTGTGGCAAAGGGAACCATGAATATCACCTGATGATTCTTTCTCCCTCCTGTTCTTCCACCTATGTATACATTTATGCCTGATATTTGATACACATTAAGTGCTAGCATAATGTAATCCAAGCCCCTGCTAAATAGAATATGGTCAACGGTAGTTATGGGACCCGCTAGCCCATAACTAAGGGACAAGAAAACACTGATACGCATGACAGAGGAGGTTTCGAACCATGCATTCAGACTTATTTCCGCGTTCCACACTGGGGGAGATGCATGCTCACCCCGGGCTGATGCATTCCAGTGTGGAAAGCGCGCTCAGTGTCCACACGCTGTACACTTTCGGGGGACGGGCATCACTCTAAACAAGGGAGGACTATATTAAGCCTCCTGATGCTGGCGGAATGAACTCCTCATTGCCGGAGTTTGAAGGCTGCCTTCATTAGAGGAGCCTCAACCTGTGAGATACCTGTGCAGATGCAATTCCATTTGGAGCACCACTACCAAGGTGGGCTAAAATGGAGGTTTAGTTAAAACAATATTCTAAGAATCTGCTGACATTGTTATAGGTCCATAATTATCTATTTGGGACAAGAATAAACAATTTGGGAAAGAATAAACTCCTGGACCATATGGGACAAAGACACAGGTCAGTGTAAACACCAAAACACATAACTACAGCATGTAAATATTATACACAATGCTTGGACTTAACCTTCCCTTTATCTATAGCAACACCAAAGCGGCTACCTTTAGTTGTGCAACCAAGGGACATATAGAGTGAGGGAATTCAGATCTGACCATTAGAATCAGGTTAGTATTATACATGTTTATTATCTTGTTGTACATCATGGGACTGGGGATTGCTCATGTATACGTTTTACCATTAATCTTATAGAATTAGAAGGACACCTGGGGACACAGGATATGTGCGACTGTAAACAAATGGATGGAGGGTAGACCTGTTTCCACACTAACTAATATCTATTTATAATAGATGTATTCAAATATAACACCTCCAACAATATGTTTATTCATTTATATAACGCTATTAATTCCATAGCACTTTACATACATCAGTAATGCTGTCCCCATTGAGACTCACAATCTAAACATCCTATCAGTATGTCTTTACAATGTGGGAGGATCTTGCCAGTGGGAATGCTAAACCAAAAACACTTGGTGTAAAAGCTCCGTTATGTGCTACACTTTCAACCTATATCACACAATTGGGTGTACTAAAGCTATTCTTGCCACTTTTTATAGGCATGTTAACCCCCTTAAGGGACTCCTAGGAGGAAATATGGGATTCCTCAAGTAGGAAGCATCATGTGACTCCTATAGTGGGGAACGTAGTTATTCGCCCTTTCATGTTATTCACAGATGAATTATTCATTTGGATGGGATATTAACAGGAGTGTCCCCATAAACCCTTTAACTACAAGTTTACTACAAGTTCCCTCCTGAATTGCATGGCCAATGTAGTGGATTCCGACTCATAGCCTATTTGGTCATCCCATCCTAACAGGGGAGTCTACTATTGATGTATTCATCATACTGAGTAGTACAACTATAGCCCCTGACGGGCCTTTTTGACATTAGAAAAGGCGAAATGAGTTGGTTGGGGTGCTAGACCATATTTATGGTCTGATATCGATCTTTCATCAACCTACCTCATCTTGGAGACTACAGACAGGAGCATAGACTTGACCAAATGACTGGATGAACCTTGACAGGCAGCTTGGAGTTCACTAGTTAGTGATGGGGCCTAGAGGTCTTTGATAAAATGGACTCTATCAACTAACCGAGACTGTTGTGCTCCCCGAATACTTTTCTAGAGACAAAATTGTGTCCAAATTACTCTGGTGATCATGACGTATTAGTTAAACCTACGAATGTAATTTAGTCTATTTTGTGTCCCAGTATGTCCTTGAAGTGGTAGATATTGTGCACCATTGTATGTGTGTGTTTGGGGTGTTGACACATTAATGTCACTAGTTCACTTCAATCACTAGTCTATACTAGATTTTAATGTGGTAGTGATTTCACACAACCGACTTTTATTTTTTTTATTTTATTTTAATCCGGCGGGGATACGGAGAAAACTGCATCTCCCCCGCAATTGTAATACCTTATGCAACTGGATGCAGTAGCATCCAATTGAATTAGGTTGTGTACATTTTTTTTTGATGGATCCAGTGAAAAATTACACTTTTGGTAAATGCCCCCTAGTGGGTGTGTCATATGAAACTGGGCTCTAGGCATGCTCTGCAAAAAAAACTGATCCAGCATCCAGATCCAGGAGGATCTGGCTTCCGCCAGATCCAGGTTTCATAGATCACAATACTATATTAGGCCACATTACCCCGAATCCGGTAGTTCTCTTTTTTTTATCTTTTTTTTTTTTTTTTTTTTTTTTTCTTTTTTTCTTTTTTATAAACACAAGGTCACAAACTGTTTTTGGTTTCTGTTCAAGAATCGTTCTCGGCATGATCCAGCTGGGACCGCATGAGCTTGTGTCCCCATTGAGAATCAGTGGGGGAGAAAACTGATGTGGTGCATACTGTTTCAGCTAGATTCGCCTGAATTAAAGGGATCCTGTCACCCCCAAACCACCTCCTAAGCTATTAAAAGCTGTCCCTAGAGCATAGTAACACTTACCCTACACTCCTTTTAGCTCCTAAATGCAGCAAGTGAAACTGAATCTAAACGTTATAAAAGTACCTCATTACTGATGTTAATGAGTGATTATGGTATTCATAGTCACTCAGCCAGGCTGCCCCTCTTCATACTATCACGCCTCAATAGGCGTGATCTTCATGATACATTCAAATGCGCCTCCCTGCTCTCCTATTCCGGACCGCTGCTGTGTGGGGGCTGTATGACGTGATTCGCGTCATTTCCGGCGCCGGGTGACATATTTACACCCGCGCCGCTGTTAGGCTGGCTTCACATTAGCGTTTGTGTCTGCATGCTGATGGCATGCAGACACAAACGCTGTCAGAAGCAGGGACACTTTGATGTGTCCGCAGCGGATAATGTCCGCCTGCGGACACATCACTATGGAGCCCGGCAGCCAATCGGCGCTGTCCGGGGGCGGGCCGGAGGCGGAGATCAGCGCCGGAGATCTCCGCCCCCCGGCCGCCGGTAAGCTCCGGGACTGTCGGCGGGGAGAACAGCTGATCTGAGAGCTGTTTGAATCTTCCCGCGCCGACACTGTGAGGAGATGTCGGCGCGGGAAGATTCAAACAGCTTTCAGATCAGCTGTTCTCCCCGCCGACATCGCTATGAGATTACAGGCGGCGGGGAGGAGGACAGCAGAGGGTCAGCTGATCTCCCGGTGGCCGTCGGTGAGCTCCTGTGACATCACCGGCGGCCACCGGGAGATTTTTCAATGGGTCCGCAGCGTTCTCCTGCTGTGTCATGCAGAGGACACTGCGGACCCATTGAAGACAATGCTTTTTTTGTACGCTTGGGGACGCTTGCTGATTGTCCAAGCTCCCCAAACGCACAAAAAAACCCAACATGCTGCGTCCCGGGTGCGGATGCTGGACACCGGAAGCAGCAGATATCGTCCGCATCCGCACCCGAACGCAGCAAACGCAGGCACCATGCGTTCCTATGTTAAACATGGGAACGCAGTGCGCATGCGTTTAACTGCGTATGGGAACGCAGCAAAACGCTGCCTTCCCATACGCAAATGTGAAGCCAGCCTTAGAGCTTCGAGCCCCGTACTGTGCATGCGCCTGCGCATGCGCAGTACGGTACTTGAAGCTAACAGCGGCGCGGGTGTAAATACGTCACCCGGCGCCGGAAATGACGCGAATCGCGTCATACAGCCCCCACACAGCAGCGCCAGGCCGAGAGGAGAGCGGGGAGGCGCGCAGGGAGGCGCGCATTTGAATGTATCATGAAGATCACGCCTATTGAGGCGTGATAGTATGAAGAGGGGCAGCCTGGCTGAGTGACTATGAATACCATAGTCACTCATTAACATCAGTAATGAGGTACTTTTATAACGTTTATATTCAGTTTCAACTGGCCATAGTGTAGAGTGGAGGCGTGTTTGTAGGAGACTGGGAGGAAATTACCAGTGTGTGATTTTCCCTCCTTACTCCCCTGTTTTGGCTAGCATCCTTGTGGTGTCCGTGTGCAGTGCTTTTTTTTTTTTTTTTTTTTTTTTTTTTTTTTTTTTTTTTTTCTTCCCCCCCCCCCCCCCTCCCGCAGCATCTATTACTACACAATTGTTTACAGGAACATTTCACTGTGTTGTGAGCTTCAGAATGATAATGTATCAGTATAAAAACTGATGCCACTAGGATGGTCTGTGTGCTGTCCGTTTTTTTTTTTTTTCTTCTCGCACCCATTGACTTGCATTGGCGAGTCTCGTACAAGACTCTGACCCAGTCGCAGCATGTTGCTACTTTTCTTTTTTTCCATCCAGATTCTGGATGAGGAAAAAGCTTACGACACATGTTAATCTGTTCTGACTCTTTTATTAACATTGGTCAGAGGGCAATGCGAGATTCTCTCGCATTGCACCCATCTGATTCTCATGCCAGTGTGTCCTTGCCTTTAGTGTCACTCTCTGGGTTTATTAGCAGGTCATTGGCTCCAATACACCAGGGAATACAGAGTGAAATTGATTTTCTGTTTGTTCATTGTCACACCCCAATGCATTTCCAGATACAGTAGTTCAAAACATAGTTGTTGTTCTTTACAGCTGGTGCATAGCTTTGGGGTCATAAAGTGATCAACCTGGTTCCTTTCAAAAGGTGATATAGTCATATAAATAGTTCCTTAGGCATATGTTTAGGATGGGTTACTTTTAAAGGACCATTGCATCTCCAAGCCATGACAGCAACCACCACTTCCCTCCCTTCCTTTTTCTGGTTGTGGTTCAGGATTGGGGTGTTAAGATATATATTTAAAATTTCTTTTGGTGGTGGTTATGTACTTATGTTTTCGGCTACTCCTCTCAGAGCTCTGTAAACCAAGTGAGGTATAGGAAAGTTACCGTCTTTTTATTGCAGAGGCTTCCGGTCTTGGATAGGTGGACCTATTGGATGGTGCGGTCTTGGCTCTGAAGAAAAACATTAGTGGTATGTGTGTGTGTGTGTGTGTATGTGTTATATATATTATATATATATATATAATATATTAATATTGAAAGGAGAGTGTGGAATTATGTACTGCAAATGATAAAGTGAAAACAAAAATGTCTATAGAGTATAATTGCCCGTTACCCTAACTTACGTTCTTTGACAAGTTCTTAGACTGTTTTTCCAGGCTTCTGTTAAATCCTGACATTGTACACATTGACTACTTGCCAATGACCATGTTCACATGATCATTAGTATAATATTTGCATACTTTCAGCTATATTACAACTAAATGTGCCTACCTTCTCTCAGTACAAGTGAAATGAAAGAAGTATGTCCAGTCACTACGTGCCTGCATGTATGCAAATCGCACACTTGCAGCCAGGGGACCATTCACTATTACTGGCAATATCGGTGAAGCTTGACGACGTTGCGTGCACTGCATGGTGTTAGGATTTTGACGTCTGCAATCACACAGAGTGACTACAGACGTTTATCGCAAGACTAAACAACCCCTTTAATGAGGTTAGTAGTTGTTTCTGAGAATTGTTCTGACTCGCTGAATGTACTTTAGTATGTAAATTATTAAGATGCTCTGCTGGCACGTCCCTTTGTTGACCATTGATGTCCCAGATGTGGTTCAACTTCGGAGACTACAGGCCATGGTAACAAGTTGGACCATAAAAGCTGCTCACTAACATGAACAGCAATGTGGCCTGGTGTTATGTAGAAAAAAAGACTCTTGGGATGCTTTGGAGAAATGTCCATACCATTGATTCCCCCATAAAATCAAGGTGAAACTGAGCCTTTAGTGTACCTGGGATGAAGAAAAATCACCGAAATAGGACATAAAACTTCAAAAAATCTAATCCAAAATTTCCATTGCACCGAGCAGGAGGTTGCCACCTCCACTGGGAGGCAACACAGGTGTCTGAATACCGGTGGTCAAACCTCTGCAACCTAAGCATGGGGGCGTTTATGGCACATGCGACCAGCCATGCTGACTGGGAAGAGACTGGTGGTATTTATATGTGAGGCACAGTGTCAGAGCTCAGCATCTTGGTCATGCCCAGCTGTTAGACAAGGCGGGTCGCTCCGCACCAAATACATACATCACAAGTGACAGACGCCCCCAGAGGGCTCCGCCTCAACTGCAGAGATATAAAATGGTGCAACAAAACACTATAGATGAAGATGTGAGGCGATGGTAGATATTTTTGCCAAAATGACATAAACTCGTAACCCACCGTCACGGCCTCTACGCTTACGAGTCCTAACCATATGTCTCCTGACCATATGTTTGTTTAGTGGGTAAATTACTAAACCTTTAGAAATTGATATTTCACATGGCTAAATTTTGGTGAGTGAAGACTAGAAGAGTTTGGCTCTTGTATATTATGCCACCCCATAATCCAGGGAGTAGGAATGCTGTGAAGGCCTCTTGATGGCATAGGTCTCGTGGTTCATCCGATGTAAAGAACAATGAATGAACCATTGAGCACTGCCAGTGAGATTATAGATCCCACGCAAAGCCCAGAGTTTTTCAAGAAGGATACTTGAGAACCACGGTGTGGTTTTTTTTTTTTTTTTTTCTTTATTCTCTGAAGTACAAATCCACAAGTACATTAAACCACTCAAAAGATAAAAAACTTCAAAGCAAAAAAAAATGTGTAAATGTGGTCGTCACTACTTTTAAACAGTTGGCTTCTTTGTTTACCTGAAGTGGGTTAAAAATACTCAAAATCCTGAACATATCAGCATTAAATTGTTTGTACATAGAAGTGCATATGTTCATTCTTTTTTAGCATTTAGTGCTTTTTCGGGGTGGAATCTGTCTGAAAAAGACATACTAGGGGTGAGCGGGTATACTCGCTACTATTCGGAACTCGCCGAATAGTAGCGGTATTCAGGTACTCGCTACTCTGAGTATCTTATGATTACTCGGGAGTAGTGAGTAGTCCATTCACTTTCGCAGTGTATCTATAGATACACTGCGAAAGTACCCTAAAAGTGAATAAAAGTTGTTAAAAATAATAAAATTACATATTCACCTGTCCGACGCCTGCACCGGGACCGGCAAATAAGACCCCGGGACTGTCCCAGAAGACTTGCGATCACCGGACGACAAGGACATGTGACTTCCAGCATTATTATTATTATATTTATTTTATTTTTTTGAAGTGCACAATTTGGGCAATAAATGCATAGTTTTGATGCGATTTTTCATAAAATCACTTAAAAAAACATTAGTTTTACCACAGTCGCAGCAAAGGACTGAATGCGTCCTCTAAGTGCAACCTTGGGCCATGTGCCCTCGCTGCATATTTTAAGAAGAAAATTCTGCATCAAATACGGATCTGTAGCCTGAAGCCCGCAAAGTCTGAGATTTCGGAAGTGCTGTGCCATTCTGCGTTTTTTATGCTGCATGTTTGGTGCATTTTTTTTCTGTATCTTTGATACAAAAAATCTACAGCATATCAATTATTGATACTTTTTTTACATCTTTTTTTCAGCCCTCCAGTAATTAACTTCATTCTAAAATAAGTGAAAAACTGCACCGAAAATGCAATCCATTTTTTATTATTTATTTTTTTTTTTTATTTTTTTTTTTTATTATGAATAACTGATGCAGATTTGATTCAGAATTTCCTGCACCAAGTATGGGCCAACTACAGTGTGGGCACAGGGCCTTAGAGTTTAATCTATGACCTTTTGATTGGGTGACCTAAATTTAAAAAGTCAATTTGGTCAACGTGGAATGTTTCTGTTTAACACGCAAGTAGATGTTTGAACTGTTAAGATGTGCTAACATTCAGTTGTTGTGCTGCAGCTTTAAACTGCACACTTTATGGTAATCTGTCAGCAGATTTTGCTGAGACAAGTTATCACTGAGATTTCAACAATACAGTTCTTATCACACGGTTTATTGTGTACCTGCAATGTTTGTATTGGCTTCAGAAGATTATCATTGCTGAACTAGGTCAGCTAGTGGTCAGCTAGTCCAGCACTCCCACTGCTGTGATTAGCAGATCACGGTCTATGGACTTTGTACATAGAGAGATTGATGTGGCAAGGCGCAGCTTTCTGAGCTCTGCTACATGCTAAATCTAAAAACTGACACACCGCTGCACCTAGTAAACTAAGTGATATATCATTGGAGTCAGAGTCTCTTTGCCTACATCATTCTGCTCCCAGATGAGGGGCTAAAAAACCTGCTGACAGTTCAAACGTGGTAAACTGGTAACTGATTCCTATTTTAAAGTGAACCTGTCGCTCCCCACCCCCAGGGCCTATTAAAGTAATAGAGCACTTATGCTGCATTCTGTGAAGCACTATACCCTCCAGGGACACCGAAAGAAACGACTTTTATAAATTTTCCGCCATGTATGCAAATACCTATAAAAAGTCCGGGAGGTATGTTCTCTCGCCATGACCTGAACGTCTGCCTGTTGTCAATCCTCCTCCTCTGGCCTCCGGCCACCACCTCCTCTTTTCCTCCTGATGTCATCGGCGCCTGCACTCTTCATTCAGTTCTCGGGCATGTGCCATGCACACTGCCCAAGAACTTACAACACATGATTTAAGCAGATAGCTCCTGCGTATAGCGGAGGCCCCAGATCCCGCCCAGCGGTGTGTTATGGTGCATTCACACTGGGGGGCCGGGAATCTGGTGCCTGCGCAGGCAGTAACACTGTGCCTGTTCCCTCCGCCTCTTTCCTCCCCACCCCGCAGCGTGAATACATCAAACACACTGCAGGGCGGGACTTGGGGCCTCCGCTATACGCAGGCACGATCTGTTTAAATCATGTGATCCAAGTTCTCAGGCAGTGCGCACGACACATGCCCAAGAACTGAATGAGGGACACAGGCACCGATGATGTCAAGAGGAACAGAGGAGGTGTCCCTTTGGGGTATAGACATAAGAGCTACCTTCACAGAATGCAGCATAAGTGCTGCTGAAGATGGCTCTTTTACTTTAATAGGCCCTGGGGGAAGTGACAGGTTCCCTTTAAATATTAAAGGGGTTATCCGGAAGTTACCCCCCCCCCCCCCCACACACACACACAAAAAATGTGCCTAAGCACTAACAAGCAGGTAGTTGCCACCTACCTGCCTGTTGTGCCCAGCACCATTTAGCACTGACGCGGAGCACTCTGAGACCGCTTCAGCCAGCGATTTTTGCCGCTTCCACTGACGTCACGTCTACAGAGAGGCGGTTTTCTCCCCTCTGCTGATGGGCGTCATAGCAAACATCATGCTGATTGACAGCTGGCTCCCCCAATCAACATGAGGTTGACTGTACCACCCCTTCTACAGAGCAGAACGAAAAGAAGCCGCCACTCTGTTTACCCCGTCATGCTGTCACTGGCAGGAGCTGTCTGTTACTTCTCTGTGGCAGGGGAGAACGGCAGAGGTGTAACTAGGTTTTCTGGCACCCGGGGCAAAGATTTATTTTGGCAGCAAAACAACACTTTCCCCCTTCCCTTCCCCCCGCCGCATTTTTATATACACACATATATTTATAATAATCTTAATAATTATTATATTATATATATATATTATATATATTTATATATATATATATATATATAATATATATATATATATATATATAATATATATATATGGAAAAAAGTTCTCAAACAGCAAACCTGTTTGGGTGCAAAGCAGATGACTTCCTTTACAGCCTTACATACATACGTGTACAAAGAGTTTCACTGCAGCACTCCTTTAGTGAAGATCAGTAGTCTTTTATTGTTGGCTTCTTATACATCAACAGGAGATGGCCACGTATCGGGCACACACGCCCTTTGTCAAGCAATCACATGTTAACCTTCTCAGCCTTATATGCAGTCTACTAAATTGGATAACATACATTATTAATTAATCATAAATTAGTGCATTACAGTGTATTTGTATTTTTTTATGATTCACTTTGTGCCTGTGTGTATTAAATATATTATATTATACTCTTCTTATCTTACGTCTCATACTTTCGGAACTCTAAGAGCTTGTTGTTACAGTGTTTCCCTTTAATTTTATCTTAATTAGGTAAAGTACCTCATATTATTTCATATTAATGCCACTTGTGTTTACTTACAGTACAGCGCCATTACTCATACCTCGTCTCGGCGTTGCGGAAGTGTATACTGATCATGCGCCTCTCTTGATTTACTATCACCATAGCTACGAGCCCGTAGCGTCATCTCGCGATGACTAGGTGAATCTCGCGCATGCGCGATGTCTTTTTACTTATGTTTATGCCGTTTTCGCATACGTCGCTGCTAAGCAACCTTAGCGAGCGGCGATATGCTATTTCATTGATATAACTATTTAATAATTGGTCACTTATTTCTGAACTTAGAAATAAAGTATTAGAACCTCTATAATAAGGTAACTATTAGATGTTTTATCTTAATATGTATCGTCTTATATCCTTGTGCTTACCGCTACACACATTCTTTAACCCCTCACATGTCTTTCACCCCAGTTAAAGGGCTAAAGCACAGTGAGACCACTCTTGGAGATCCTGGATTAGAGCCCAGTTTCTCCACTATGGTGGTCATAAAGGGTTACCTCATTCATACCACGGAGCACAAAGGACAAACAATATAGTTACTGGTTAATTCTTTTTTTATTTTTTATTTATCTTTATCTCATATGGGACAAACGCCTCAAGTGGTGGACACAGAGTTCACACTCGCATGCGCCAGATTCACCTAGTCATCCGTAGACGCTACGGGCTCGTAGCTATGGTGATAGTAAATCAAGAGAGGCGCATGATCAGTATACACTTCCGCAACGCCGAGACGAGGCACGAGCGGTATGAGTAATGGCGCTGTACTGTAAGTAAACACAAGTGGCATTAATATGAAATAATATGAGGTACTTTACCTAATTAAGATAAAATTAAAGGGAAACACTAACAACAAGCTCTTAGCGTTCCGAAAGTATGAGACGTAAGATAAGAGTATAATATAATATATTTAATACACACAGGCACAAAGTGAATCATAAAAAAATACAAATACACTGTAATGCACTAATTTATGATTAATTAATAATGTATGTTATCCAATTTAGTAGACTGTATATAAGGCTGAGAAGGTTAACATGTGATTGCTTGACAAAGGGCGTGTGTGCCTGACACGTGGCCATCTCCTGTTGATGTATAAGAAGCCAACAATAAGGCTGCCTTCACATTTGCGTATGTGTCTGCATGCTGATGGCATGCAGACACATACGCTGTGCAAAGCAGGGTCCAAATGATGTGTCCGCAGCGGAGAATGTCCGCCTGCGGACACATCATTGTGCAGGCTGCCAGCCAATCGGCGTTGTCAGGGGGCGGAGATCAGCGCCGGAGATCTCCGCCTCCCGGCCGCCGGTAACCTTCGGGACGGTGTCGGCGGGGAGAACAGCTGATCTGACAGCTGTTTGAATCTTCCCGCGCCGACACCGAGAGGAGATGTCGGCGCGGGAAGATTCAAACAGCTCTCAGATCAGCTGTTCTCCCCGCCGACATCGCTAGCACATTACCAGCGGCCGGGAGGCGGAGGACAGCAGAGGCTCCAGCTGATCTCCCGGTGGCCGTCGGTGAGCTCCTGTGACATCACCGGCGGCCACCGGGAGATTATTCAATGGGTCCGCAGCGTTCTCCTGCGGTGTCATGCAGAGGACACTGCGGACCCATTGAAGCCAATGCATTTTTTGTGCGCTTGGGGACGCTTGCTGATTGTCCAAGGTCCCCAAACGCACAAAAAAACCCAACATGCTGCGTCCCGGGTGCGGATGCTGGACACCGGAAGCAGCAGATATCGTCCGCATCCGCACCCGAACGCAGCAAACGCAGGCACCGTGCGTTCCTATGTTAAACATAGGAACGCAGTGCGCATGCGTTTGACTGCGTATGGGAACGCAGCAATACGCTGCCTTCCCATACGCAAATGTGAAGCCAGCCTAAGACTTCTGATCTTCACTAAAGGAGTGCTGCAGTGAAACTCTTTGTACACGTACACACACACACACACACACACACACACACACACACACACACACACACCACACATTTTATATATATATATATATATATATATACATACATATACACACACAGTTGTGGCCAAAAGTATTGACACCCCCGTAATTCTGTCAGATAATACTCAGTTTCCTCCTGAAAATGATTGCAATCACAAATTCTTTGGTATTATCTTTATTTAATTTGTCTTCAATGAAAAAACACAAAAGAGAATGAAGCAAAAAGCAAAACACTGATCATTTCACACAAAACTCCAAAAATGGGCCAGACAAAAGTATTGGCACCCTCAGCCTAATACTTGGTTGCACAACCTTTAGCCAAAATAACTACAATCAACCACTTCCAATAACCATAATGAGTTTCTTACAATGCTCTGCTGGAATTTTAGACTATTCTTTGGCAAACTGCTCCAGGTCCCTGACATTTGAAGGGTGCCTTCTCCAAACTGCCATTTTTAGATCTCTCCACTGGTGCTCTATGGGATTCAGGTCTGAACTCATTGCTGGCCACCTTAGAAGTCTCCAGTGCTTTCTCTCAAACCATTTTCTAGTGCTTTTTGAAGTGTGTTTTGGGTCATTGTCCTGCTGGAAGACCCATGACCTCTAAGGGAGACCCAGCTTTCTCACACTGGGCCGTACATTATGCTGCAAAATTTGTTGGTAGTCTTCATACTTCATAATGCCATGCACACGGTCAAGCAGTCCAGTGCCAGAGGCAGCAAAGCCACTCCAAAACATCAGAGAACCTCCGCCATGTTTGACTGTAGGGACCGTGTTCTTTTCTTTGAATGCCTCTTTTTTTCTCCTGTAAACTCTGTTTATGCCTTGGCCCAAAAAGCTCTACTTTTGTCTCAGCTGACCAGAGAACATTTTTCCAAAACGTTTTAGGCTTTCTCAGGTAAGTTTTGGCAAACTCCAGCCTGGCTTTTTTATGTCTCTGGGTAAGAAGTGGGGTCTTCCTGGGTATCCTACCATACAGTCCCTTTTCATTCAGACGCCGACGGATAGTACGGGTTGACACTGTTGTACCCTTGGACTGCAGGGCAGCTTGAACTTGTTTGGATATTAGTCGAGGTTCTTTATCCACCATCCGCACAATCTTGCGTTGAAATCTCTCGTCAATTTTTCTTTTCCATCCACATCTAGGGAGGTTAGCCACAGTGCCATGGGCTTTAAACGTCTTGATGACACTGCGCACGGTAGGCACAGGAACATTCAGGTCTTTGGAGATGGACTTGTAGCCTTGAGATTTCTTATGCTTCCTCATAATTTGGTTTCTTAAGTCCTCAGAGAGTTCTTTGGCCTTCTTTGTTTTCTCCATGCTCAATGTGGTACACAAAGGACACAGGACAGAGGTTGAGTCAACTTTAATCCATGTCAACTGGCTGCAAGTGTGATTTAGTTACTGCCAACACCTGTTAGGTGTCACAGGTAAGTTACAAGTGCTGTTAATTACACAAATTAGAGAAGCATCACATGATTTTTCTAACAGTGCCAATACTTTTGTCCACCCCCTTTTTTATGTTCGGTGTGGAATTAGATCCAATTTGGCTTTAGGACAATTCTTTTTGTGTTTTTTCATTGAAGACAAATGAAATTAAGATAATACCAAAGAATTTGTGATTGCAATCATTTTCAGGAAGAAACTGAGTATTATCTGACAGAATTGCAGGGGTGTCAATACTTTTGGCCACAACTGTGTGTGTGTATATATGTGTAATATATATATATATATATATATAGTGTGTATGTATGCATGTATGTGTGTGTGTGTGTGTATGTATATGTATATGTGTATATATAATATAATATACCGTATATACTCGTGTATAAGCCGACCCCCCCCTACTTTTGCCCCCAAAACCTGGGAAAACCTATTGACTCGTGTATAAGCCGAGGGTGGACCCCAGCACAGGTATACAGCCCCCAGCAGTGTGGTATACAGCAGCCCCAGAGGTATATACAGCAGCCCCAGTGGTAGTATACAGCAGCAGCCCCAGTGGTATATACAGCAGCAGCTCCAGTAGTTGGTATACAGCAGCCCCAGAGGTATATACAGCATCCCCAGAGGTAGTATACAGCATCCCCAGAGGTAGTATACAGCATCCCCAGTGGTAGTATACAGCATCCCAGTGGTAGTATACAGCATCCCCAGAGGTAGTATACAGCATCCCCAGAGGTAGTATACAGCATCCCCAGAGGTAGTATACAGCATCCCCAGAGGTAGTATACAGCATCCCCAGAGGTAGTATACAGCATCCCCAGAGGTAGTATACAGCATCCCCCGAGGTAGTATACAGCATCCCCAGAGGTAGTATACAGCATCCCCAGAGGTAGTATACAGCATCCCCAGAGGTAGTATACAGCATCCCCAGAGGTAGTATACAGCATCCCCAGAGGTAGTATACAGCATCCCCAGAGGTAGTATACAGCATCCCCAGAGGTAGTATACAGCATCCCCAGAGGTAGTATACAGCATCCCCAGAGGTAGTATACAGCATCCCCAGAGGTAGTATACAGCAGCCCCAGAGGTAGTATACAGCAGCCCCAGAGGTAGTATACAGCAGCCCCAGAGGTAATATACAGCAGCCCCAGTGGTAGTATACAGCAGCAGCCCCAGTGGTAGTATACAGCAGCAGCCCCAGTGGTAGTATACAGCAGCAGCCCCAGTGGTAGTATACAGCAGCAGCCCCAGTGGTAGTATACAGCAGCAGCCCCAGTGGTAGTATACAGCAGCAGCCCCAGTGGTAGTATACAGCAGCAGCCCCAGTGGTATATACAGCAGCAGCTCCAGTAGTTAGTATGCAGCATCCCCAGAGGTAGTATACAGCATCCCCAGAGGTAGTATACAGCATCCCCAGAGGTAGTATACAGCATCCCCAGAGGTAGTATACAGCATCCCCAGTGGTAGTATACAGCCCCCGCCCTCCTTATCATGTCCCCCCCCCCAGGCTGCGGCAGCTGTCAAAATAACAAACACTTTATACATCACCTTCCGGCGCAGCTCCTCCGCTCGCCGGCTTCTTCTTCCTTCTGGTGCCGGCTTCAGTGACTGCGCGCAGGAAATGACGTCACATGACACCGGCACAAGCAGGAAGAAGAAGCCGGCGAGCGGAGGAGCTGCGCCGGAGGGTGACGTATAAAGTGTTTGTTATTTTGACAGCTGCCGCAGCCTGGGTGGGGACATGTTAAGGAGGGGGGCTGTTTATTACTCTGGGGGAACCATAATAAGGAGGGGGGGCTGTGTAGTGCAATATGCACGGCATCCCCCGCCGCTGATGGACGGGGGGATGCCGTGCATATTCATTGCACTAATGAGGCGGCCCCACGTGCCAATGTTTGTACTAAGAACTTCAGAATTAAAAGATAAGATTTTGAGTTTTTTCAGAAAAACGTAAGTTTTTAAACTTTTTTCTCAATCACATGGCTTATAACATTATACAACATTGGGAGTAGCTGTGTGCTGCAAGGAATTTTTTCTGCTTTATATGTCTCTGCGTCTCTGCATGCACCAGTTCACACTGGTCTGTGAGCGCAGTGCAGCTTTTTTCATCATATATATATATCGTATATACTCGCGTATAAGCCGAGTTTTGCAGCCCAAAAATTGGGATGAAAAGTACCCCCTCGGCTTATACGCGAGTATAATACACAGGCCGCCCGCCACCATCAGTATACATGCGCCCCCCCCCTATCAGTATCCAGGGCCCCCACTTGCAGCCCAAACCTGTAAAGCAAGATCATTATACTTACACCTGTGGCCGCCCCCGTGGCCGCTCTGCACTGCGCTCCTCCATCTTCTTCCGGCTTCCTCCGATGGACCCAGGCAATGACGTCATTGTCTGCGTCAGAGGAGGATGATGGAGGAGCGCGGTGCAGAGCGGGGACGGCGGTGGCCACAGGTGTAAGTATAATGATCTTGCTTTACAGGTTTGGGCTGCAAGGGGGGGCCCTGGATACTGATAGGGGGAGCGCATGTATACTGATAGTGGCGGGAGGGCGGCCTGTATACCACTGGGGCTGCTGCTATATATACCACTGGGGCTGCTGCTGTATATACCACTTGGGCTGCTGCTGTATATACTACTGGGGCTGCTGCTGTATATACCTCTGGGGCTGCTGCTGTATATACCTCTGGGGCTGCTGCTGTATATACCTCTGGGGCTGTTGCTGTATATACCTCTGGGGCTGTTGCTGTATATACCTCTGGGGCTGCTGCTGCATATACCTCTGGGGCTGCTGCTGTATATACCTCTGGGGCTGCTGCTGTAACACTGCTGGGGCCTGTATATCTGTGCTGAGGTCCACCCTCGGCTTATACACGAGTCAATAGGTTTTCCCAGGTTTTGGGGGCAAAAGTAGGGGGGTCGGCTTATACACGAGTATATACGGTGTGTGTGTGTGTATGTGTATATATGTATATGTGTATATACCTCATAGTGCAGTGATGGCGAACCTATGGCACGCGTGCCAGGGAGGGCACGCGGCCTCCCACCGGCAGTTCAAAGCTGTGTCTGAGCAGAGGAGACATTTCTCCTCTCTCCGACACTTCTAGACCCGCCCTCCCGGCCAGCGTCATGTGACAGCGGTCACGTGACGTGCCCGGCATCACGTGACCGCCCTCAGCGCGGGAGACACACAAGATGCAAGCTGCAGCAGCGGTGAAGGAAGAAAGGTGAGTATGACACTTTTTTTTTTTTTTTTTTTTCTTTTCTCCAGGATGGGGCCATACAAGGAGGAGGCAGGAGGGATGATGGGGCCATTCAAGGAGGAGGCAGGAGGGATGATGGGGCCATTCAAGGAGGAGGCAGGAGGGATGATGGGGCCATACAAGGAGGAGGCAGGAGGGATGATGGGGCCATACAAGGAGGAGACAGGAGGGATGATGGGGCCATACAAGGAGGAGACAGGAGGAATGATGGGGCCATACAAGGAGGAGACAGGAGGGATGATGGGGCCATACAAGGAGGAGGCAGGAGGGATGATGGGGCATTACAAGGAGGAGGAGGCAGGATGATGGGGCAATACAAGGAGGAGGCAGGATGGATGATGGGGCATTACAAGGAGGAGGCAGGATGATGGGGCAATACAAGGAGGAGGCAGGATGATGGGGCATTACAAGGAGGAGGCAGGATGATGGGGCATTACAAGGAGGAGGCAGGATGATGGGGCCATACAAGGAGGAGGCAGGATGATGGGGCCATACAAGGAGGAGGCAGGATGATGGGGCCATACAAGGAGGAGGCAGGATGATGGGGCAATACAAGGAGGAGGCAGGATGATGGGGCAATACAAGGAGGAGGCAGGATGATGGGGCAATTCAAGGAGGAGGCAGGATGATGGGGCAATACAAGGAGGAGGCAGGATGATGGGGCAATACAAGGAGGAGGCAGGATGATGGGGCAATACAAGGAGGAGGCAGGATGATGGGGCAATACAAGGAGGAGACAGGAAAAATGGGGCAATACAAGGAGGAGACAGGAAAAATGGGGCAATACAAGGAGGAGGCAGGATGATGGGGCAATACAAGGAGGAGGCAGGATGATGGGGCAATACAAGGAGGAAGATGGAAGGATGGGGCAATACAAGGAGGAGGATGGATGGATGGGGCAATACTAGGAGGAGGATGGATGGATGGGGCAATACTAGGAGGAGGATGGATGGATGGGGCAATACTAACAGGGGGCAGGATGGGGCATATTATGTGATGGGGCAGGATGGGGCATATTGTTATGTGATGGGGCATATTGCTGCAAGAGGACAAGGAAAGGGCATTACAACAGGATGGGGTATTACTACATGATGGGGGCAGGATAGGGACATTGCCACAAGGGGACAAGGATGGGACATTACCGAAGGGGACAAGGATGGGGCATACTACAAGGGGATAAGGATGAAGACATTACTACAAGAAGGGGGTCAGGATAGGAACATTACTGCCAGGAGAGGGTCAGGATGGAGCACAACTGCAAGGAGAGGGTCAGGATGGATCATATAGCTAGGAGAGGATCAGAATGGAGCGAAAAGCTAGAAAGAGAGGATCAGGATGGAGAACATAGCTAGAAGGAGGTGGTCAGGATGGAGCATGTAACTACAAGGTAAGGGTCAGGATGGGACACCTTACTAGAATGAGAGGGTCAGGATAGGACACATTACTGGAAGGAGACGATCAGAATGGAGCACATTACTACAAGGAGAGGGTCAGGATGGAGCACATTACTACAAGGAGAGGATCAGGATGGAGCACATTACTACAAGGAGAGGATCAGAATGGAGGACATTAGTACAAGGAGAGGGTCAGCATGGAGCACATTACTACAAGGAGAGGATCAGGATGGAGCCCGTAACTAGAAGGAGAGGGACAAGATGGAGCAGAAAACTACAAGGGGGAGGTCAGGATGGGAAACATTACTACAAGGAGAGGGTCATGATGGAGATATTACTACAAGATTAGGACCAGGATTGCAGTATGAAATCTGCTTGCATTCCATGATAAAATCTATCTCCTATCTGTCTAATATTCTGCATTTTTTCCATACAGATCAGTCCACCTGCTGTGAACCAATGATTATTACCTCTATATTTTTTAATTCTTTTGAGATTTTGTTATTTGATAATAGCATGTCAGACAATGCAAAATGTGAAGAGAAAAATTTTAAAAAAAATTTATTTTTTTTAAATGATTTTCAAAGTTCGGAAAAAGTGTGAATTTCACTGTTGCCTGCCTTTACTTTTCTCCTCATAACTCAGGCTAGGAATAAGATAGAGAAACAAAATAAACACCATTCTACTCAGAACTGTCCAGGCTTTCACCAGATATGTCATAAGAGTATATTTGTTAATTTTAATTTTTTACCCATGCGAACGCAAACACAACATTTTGAAACGCATTTCCGAAAAAATGTTTTAATAAAAATTTACCAAAACTGCCCATGTGTCTTTTATGCTCTTAGCCACATCTGTACCAAATTTCAAGTTGGGATCGTGATGGGATCATATTTTAAAATATTTAACTATTATAGTGTCAATTCAAAAATCACCAAGAACACAATCGGTCATTTTTTCACAATTGCCCCTCAATAGTTTGAATTTGATATAAAGAAACATAGTCTTGTAACATCTCAAATGAAAGCTGTTACCGTTCTGAGTAAAATGATGCCTCTCCCACTTCATTATCTTATTTCTAGCCTGAGATAAAAAAAAATGTAAAGTCATACCAGGCCAAAATTCACCCTTTTTTTAAACTTTAAAAATCTGTAAAAAATTAACTGATGAAGAGAAAAATTCTAAACTTTCAATTTGTAATTACCGTATATACTCGTGTATAAGCCGACCCGTGTATAAGCCGACCCCCCTACTTTTGCCCCCAAAACCTGGGAAAATCTATTGACTCGTGTATAAGCCGAGGGTGGACCCTAGCACAAGTATACAGCCCCCAGCAGTGTGGTATACACCAGTCCCAGAGGTAGATACAGCAGCCCCAGTGGTAGTATACACGCAGCCCCAGTAGTATATACAGCCCCAGTGGTAGTATATACAGCCCCAGTGGTAGTATATACAGCCCCAGTGGTAGTATACAGGGCCCCAGAGGTAGTATATACAGCCCCAGTGGTAGTATATACAGCCCCAGTGTTAGTATACAGGGCCCCAGAGGTATATAGCAGCCCCAGTGGTAGTATACAGGGCCCCAGAGGTATATACAGCCCCAGTGGTAGTATATACAGCCCCAGTGGTAGTATACAGGGCCCCAGAGGTATATAGCAGCCCCAGTGGTAGTATACAGGGCCCCAGAGGTATATAGCAGCCCCAGTGGTAGTATACAGGGCCCCAGAGGTATATAGCAGCCCCAGTGGTAGTATACAGGGCCCGAGGTTATACAGCCCCAGTGTTAGTATACAGGGCCCCAGAGGTATATAGCAGCCCCAGCGGTAGTATACAGGCAGCCCCAGTAATGCAGGGCCCCCCCAGCCTGACTCCGGTCACCTGTAAAGCAAACTATACTTATCAGTGTCCCGCTGTCCGCGCCCGCCGCTGCCGACATCGCGATCCTCCATCTTCATGCGACTCCTTCCTGTTTCCTGTGCGCGTCGCAGGGAATGACGTCATTGCCGGCGACGCGCACAGAAACAGGAAGGAGTCGCATGAAGATGGAGGATCGCGGACGGCAGCTGCGAGCGGGTGCGAGCGGGACACTGATAAGTATAGTTTGCTTTACAGGTGACCGGAGAGACGCTGGGGGGGCCCTGCATTACTGGGGATGCGGGGGCTGCTGTATACAATGTATACATCGGTATGTACCGATGTATACATCGGTATATACAGCACTGACTCGCGTATAAGCCGAGGGGGGTACTTTTCAGCCCAATTTTTGGGCTGAAAAACTCTGCTTATACGCGAGTATATACGGTAACTAAAGTAGTACTTCATAAAGGAAAAAAAAAAAAAAAAAATCTAAAGACGTCAGGTAAAAAAAAAATTCATATTTGGATCACTTGATATGGAATGACCCATTGACGCTATTAATAGTAAAATATGTTAAAATATGATCCCATCAAGACCCCAACTTGAAATTTGGTACAGATGTCGCTAAGAGCATAGCAGACACATGGGCAGTTTTTGAAATATTTAAAGCGCGCCGATTTTTCGGAAATGCGTTTTTAAAGTTTTGCGCTTACGATCACATGGGTAAAATATTAACAAAGATCCTCTTGTGACATATCTGGTGAAAGCCTGGATAGTTGTGAGTAGGATGGTGTTTATTTTGTTTCTCTATCTTATTTCTAGCCCGAGATATGATAGAAAATGTAAAGCCATACCAGGCCAAAATTCGCACTTTAAGACTTTAAAAATCTGTAAAAAATTAACTGATAAAGAAAAAAATTCAAAATTTTTTTTGGAAATTAAATAAAGTTGTTCTTCATATAGAAAAAAAATTTAAAAAATTTGAGGACGTCGGGGAAAAAAAATATTTTTGGATCACTTGACATGGAATGACCCAAACATGACCTGTTGGTGGGTCCTGAGGACTGGAGTTGAGAAACACTGGTGTAATGTAATATGCACTGCATCTTCTTGCCTAACTCTGCACTGAAGCTTATACTGTGATGGGGGAGTTAAATACTTAGTGTAATGTAATGTGCACAGCTCCCCCTACCCTCCTCTCAGTACATGACCCCTCATGCTGCGTACACACAAGAATAATAAGCAACTTAACTCCGTCGCTCCCCTGCAGCACCGTGGCGTCCAGCAGTCTTCCGGTCTGTGGCGGCATTTGATCATGTGAGCTGCACAGCACTGTGACGTGATCGCTGCGCTCCGCTCACATGATCAGATGCCCGGGACAGGAAGACCAGTGAACACCACGGTGCTGCAGGGCAGCAATGGAGAGGTAAGTTAAATTGTTTATTTTTGTGTGCGCGCAAGCATGTGGGCCATATACTGCAATGGGAGGCCATACACCATGTTCCAAATTTTTATGCAAATGTACTTTTTCTCTGATTTTCCTAAATGGTCGGTGCAAATGACAGTCAGTGTAAGGCCATGTGCACACGTTCAGTATTTAGTGAGTTTTTTTACCTCAGGATTTGTAGACAAAACTAGGAGTGGAGCAATCAGAGGAAAAGTCTAATAGAAACACCTGCAGCACTTCTGTATTTAATCATCCACTCCTGGTTTTGGCTACAAATCCTGAGGTAAAAAAACTCATCAAATACTCAACGTGTGCACGTGGCCAAATAAAAAGCAATTTATTGAAAAAAATCCGATTTAAATCAAAAAAATCTGATTGTTTTTTATAAAAAAAAAAAAATAAATTGATTTTTATCCACCCTGATTACAACTGTCTTGCTGCACAAAACTATTCTTGGCATCTCCATTGCTTATATATTGGTGGATGGGCATGATCATTTCATTGGAGGATCTCCAAACAATGAAGCTGATCCACATTTATACACTATGGGCTTTACTGCATGGGTCTTGCTGAACCTCGTGTACCAGACAATACATTTAGAATCTTGTATGGGTCTGGTTGTTTTGCGCATATAGCGATTCTGACCTTGGTGGGTAGGAGCCTATGGTGCGCCACGTCGACTAGCACCATCAATCCTTATATGAGCGACAAATGTGCCAAAGTGACATTGTAGGACCAGTCTCTGAAAGATTAACTTGTTCTCCTAGCTCTGCTGGTGTTCCTTCATCTCTCGAACAAGCACACATTTGCCATATAGTTTGCTCTCGTTTTCCTCCATATTTTGCCCATCACTCCAGTATAGTTTTTTGTTCCTGCTGCATTATGCAGAGTAACTGTTTTATAAGCAAGACTAAGTTTGATCATCAGCAAATTTGTTTCTGTGGGGGGCATGCTGCCCTTTGTGAGTAATAATTCCTGGAAGGATTTTCATGTTCGGTAGCGCAAAGTCTTGGAAAGCTTTGAATGGGTTATGGAATTCAGGGTAAAATTGATGGAAGACTGACTGATACATAAGAAATAGTGGGATAAAACTAGTACCTCACTAGATAAATACATTACAGGGTAAACTTACAAAAAATCCATTGATGTGGTTTTCAGTTGTTCTTGTACCAAATAGGCTCTGCAAATAAGACATTTATTGCAAATAGAGCCACATTTATTCTGGAATTCAAATATTGCTCTGTCCGTTCTTAGTCCTGCCATTTGTACAAACCGAACATTTTATGTTCAATATGTATTTATTGGATGGTAAACCATAATACAGTTATATAGTCTGAAACAACATTAAGTCACACTATTCGCTTAAAAGGCAGCTATATCAGTAAGTTTTAACATTTACACTAGGCCAACATGGCCTTTTGAAAAGTTGGTAAAGAGGAACAAAACTTTGAAAAGCACATTAATAAGGTTAATCCAGTAAGAACCGTGTTAAAAAAAACCATTGTAGTGGAACTGATATAAGGTGTAACACCAATAACATGTAATACAGCACATTTCTCCTGGAGCCTTCTGTGAGGATCGGTGTCTTAGAGATAAGTTTCAACTCTCCAGAAATCCCGGGATGGCTCTGTGCAATTCTTAAAATGTGCATGAAACAAATAGAACCGAGAGAGAAAGAAAAAAGGAAGATAAAGATAAAGCAGTAGAGCAATTTATAGCAAGAAAACCTCCTCTTCTTGCTCGCGGACACATTTCTATTATTAAACACTGGGTTAACTGGTTATTAGGCCCTGTTTTCTAACTTAGCGGATCATATCTGTGGGCTCCACTGCAACATATTTCAACCATCTAAGTAGGAGAGTAGGAAAGAAAAAAAAAAAAAAAAAAAAAAAACAGTTAGAAAATGGGGGGTGAGGAGGGAGGTGAGCTGGGAAAGTAGGGGGGGGGGGAGTAATGGATAGGATAAGGAAGAGCCCAAATGGGAAAGGAGGGCTAAAGCTCAAAGAGCCTCTCTCGAGAAGCAAGGTCAAATGAAGCCCCATACCACTCTTTGGGGGCTAGAGTCCTCTGAGACCAAATTCGCTATCGCCACCCCTCTCTAGAATGCATCCCTAAAAGCTTGGGAATCCCTGAATAGAATCCAAGGGCTCCAAACCCTAAGATAACGATCTCTGCCATCGGTGATCTCAGCAGTGAGTTCCTCCATTCGGTGTAATTTCACCATCTGTCAACCAATCCGTCAAAGAGGGCGTGTGAGTAGTTTTCCAAAATCTGGGTATAACTGCCCGTGCTGCAGTTAGAAAGAATCTGAGCAGATCCGCTTTTTGAGATTTCAGAGATCCGGGGAGTATATATAGTAAGGCTATTTCCGGAACCATCACCTGAGTCTGACCACAAACCTTCCCGTATAATTGAAATACAGCTTGCCAGAAAGGCTTAATGCCCTCACAGTTCCACCAGATGTGTGTCATAGTGCCCCCCGACCTCCCACATCTCCAGCAGTTATCAGGAGCAGTGGGGAAGGCAGCATGTAAGTTGGCCGGACAACGATACCAACGGGTCAAAATTTTATAATTTCTCTCCTGAGCTAACCACGTCATTGAGAGTTTGTGTAAAGATGCATGCCTTCCTCCACTCCTCTTCAGAGATCTCCACATCCAATTCTCGCAACCATCTGTCCATAAATCTGGGTCTGTCGTCTTCAGCTCGATTATTTAGGAGACAGTATAAGGTTGAGATTATGTGATCTGGCGAGGAGTCCATAAGGAATAGTCTCTCAAGTACAGTCGGGGGGGGGGGGGGGGGGGGGAGAGAAGTCTACGCCCGGGGACCCTTCCGTTAAGTAAGATCTAAGCTGCATATATTCCATCCAAGCTTTCCCCGAGTTCACGTCCGCTAAAATTCCAATTGGCTCAAGGGCGCCTCCTGTAAATACCTGCATCATTCGGGGTCTGTCCCTACAATTCCACTTCAAAAAGGTTTTAGCCTGTGCCGCCGGGAGGAACGAGGGGTTATGGAAAAGTGGAGTGAGGGCGTCCCACACTTCTTGCTAGGAGACCCTTCCTTACCAGTGGGTCCCAGATTCTAAGAGCCATAAACACAAGAGAGTCCTCTGGGCCCCTCCGGGGTCTGTCGGTTGGCAGTATCCAGGGTAGGCACCAAAGCGGTGTGGCCACTGCATCCTGCTCCAACTCCACCCATTGTTTAGTCTCACTATGGTACTGCCAGTCCACCAGATGATTTAATACAGCGGCCATATGGTATAGTCTAAAGTTGGGCAGTCCTGTTCCCCCCTGTATTTTGTGCCGGTATAATGTGATGGCGCTTATTCTAGGACGCTTTCCGCCCCAAACAAATCTGCAGATAATTGCTTGTAACTGTTTAAAGTACTGGATCGGAACATCTACAGGAGCAGACTGAAACAGAAATAAGAAGCGAGGGAGGACATCCATTTTTATGGCATTAACCCGGCTGAACCATGATAACCGCCGTTTGTCATATCTACGGAGGTCAGCCGTCGTTCTCTGCAGCAGAGGCAGGTAGTTTGTGTCAAACCATTTGGAGGGGTCTCTATTGAACACTATCCCCAAATACTTAAATGGGAAGGTCTCCGCCAGGTGCTCTCTCTCCCCACTAGGTAGTGAAACATCTAATGCCTCTGTTTTGTGGGTATTTATCTTAAAGTTGCTGTGCTTGCCATAATCTTCAAAAAACTTGAGTAACTACTGGAAGGAAGTGCGTGGCTGTGTGACAAACAATAGTAAGTCATCGGCAAAAAGAGCAGCTTTATATTGTTTATGGTTCAGTTCCAACCCCCTAATATCCGGATTTTTACGAACTGCTACAGCTAGGTGCTCCATTATGATTATGTATAATAACGGGGAGAGAGGGCAACCCTGGCGAGTTCCATTATTAATTGGGAATGGCAAGGACAGTCCCCATTGGCTCTGACTCTGGTTGTAGGGCAACTGTAGAGGGACATTATTCAATTCAGGAAACGAACCCCCAGGCCCAACCGCCCCAACGAGGCCTCAAGGAAGTGCCAGTTGACCTGGTCGAAGGCCTTTTCAGCATCGACTGATGGTAAACACAACGGAAGTCTACGGGCACTCGACCGTGCCATAAGAAGCATGAGTTTATTAGTGTTGTCTCTAGCCTCTCTCCCTTTTACAAACCCCACCTGATCATTATGGATAATAGAAGGGAGGAGAGGGGCCAATCTGTTTGCCAGGAGTTTAAAAAAAAAACTTAATGTCGATATTAATTAAAGAAATAGGTCTGTAATTGGCTACTTCAGTGAGGTCTTTATCAGGCTTAGGGACAACACTAATATGGGCCTCCAAGGACTGCGGGACCCAAGAGCAGTCAGGAGATATAGCGTTGAAGGTCCTCGTCAAGAACGGAGCAACCTGGGTGCTGAACAGCTTGAAAAATTTGGAGGTAAACCCATCTGGACCTGGACTTTTTCCACTAGGGGACTGTTTGATCACCTCCGCCTCAGAGAAGTCTGCTTCAAGAGAACTGGCCTCCTCGGGGTCAAGGGCCGGGGGGGGCCATCTCGTCTATAAAAGATTTTAGTTTTTCTGAATACCTCTCCTGATCCATATCAGCATAATGCCCTTTGATGTTATAGAGGCGATTGTAAAAGTCTCTAAATGCTTGTATGATATTGTCAGGGTTCTGTGAGATTTCTCCATTATGCTGTTTAATCTGTGGGACCCGGCCCGGAGTGCCCCTCAGGTGGAGCAATCTAGCCAACGGCCTTCCGCTTTTATCACCAAACTCGTAGAGAAACCTGTGTAGCCTCTCCCTACCTCGCAAATACTTCTGATCTATAAGATTCCTAAATTCGTCTCGGGCTACAGTAAGGTCTACTAGGATCTGTTTCTCTAAAGTCCTTTTATGGGTTTGCTCCAGATCAGCTATCCTCTTCACTAGGGCCTCTACTTTAGCTATTTTGTCACGCTTAATTCTGGAGCCATGTTTGATTAGGACCCCTTTGACCACACACTTCCGCGTTTCCCACTGTGTTGGGAGGGCTGTCTGGTCTCTGTCGTGGACAGCCAAGAATTCTGAGATCACCCCTTTTATCTCTGAGCAACAGAGTTCATCATTTTAAGAGGTTGTCATTCAACCTCCAGGACCACTGCCTGTCATGTCCTCCCGGCAGGCGCATTTGGCAGAAAACCGGAGCATGATCGGAAAGACCTATCTGTCCAATGGATGCCTGTGGTTGCCACGTCAATACTCTCTGACTAGTTAAGAAGTAATCTATTCTGCTATAAGATTCATGGGCATAGGAAAAAAAGGAGTAGTCTCTGCCATGGGGGTGTAGGGCTCTCCACAGGTCTACCAGGCTCAGGTTCTGCATTGCCCGCTTTATAGCTTTAAGCTTAGACCCCGAGAGACCTCTTCCACTTGAGGAGTTATCCATCAACGGGTTCAATGTAAAATTGAAATCTCCACCCACTATGATCACTCCCTCCGCAAAGTCAGCAAGAGCAGATAAAAGGGCTATGCATTGGCTGGCTGGATTGTTATTAGGCAAGAACCAGTTTGCTATTGTTAAGATTGTAGAGTCTACTTGGAGTTTTAAGAAAATATACCGACCGTTCTCATCAATTACCGAGCCCAGGACCGTATGAGTTAGAGAGCGGTGTATAGCGATGGACACTCCCCTGGATCGTCCCTCTGGCTTGGGACTATGGAACCATTCGCTGTAGCGTCGATCACTGATGGCAGGGATACGACCCTCTCTAAAATGGGTCTCCTGGAGGAGCAAAAGCATAGAACCAGATTTATGCATTTCATTTAGTATTTTTGAACGTTTCTGAGGGGTGTTGAAACCCCTTACATTATAGGAGCATATCTTGAGACCAGGCATCCCAACCTCTGGCTGCATTCTATAATCAGGGTAAATCTGTCAGAATGTTTTAGTTTGGTTCAGGGATTTATTGAAAAGTTAATCTGCAAGTTGAGAGAGGGGTAGAGAGGTCAGACAGAGAATAGAGGAGGGCCAAAGAGCAGAACCGAAAAAAGAACGAAAGAAAAGGAACGAGGAAGAAGGGAGGGCCGGGGGTACCTGTGACTTAAAATAGGTCTCTTATAGGTTAATGTCGCAGTTCGGCCCAATTTACACTTGTTAAACAATCAGATTTTTAGGTTCTTACTATATAATACAGAATAAAATCTAGAGAAACGAGAGAAGAGAATAAGAGGAAGAGAGAGAGAAAAAGAGAAGCAGAAGTAGTTAATCAATTAGAGTTTAAGCAAAAGCGTAGGGATATTACTTTCCCACCGCACCGGTGCGAGAGGGAGTCCCTGTAGGGGTGAAGACCTTCTACAGTGGAGCCTCCCGTCCCAGGTCTAAATTCAAACATATACATAACCATAACATTCACATCTTGTCACTGAAAGGCATAGAGTTCAATGGGGCAAAAAGAGTCCTAAAGGGCAACAGGCCCAATGACCCCATAAAGGAAAAGAAAAATATGTTGTGGTATATTTCAGGAGACAATATAATGTTAGGCCATCGGTCAGGGGCCCTCTCTTATCCCGGGGGGTCCGAGCTGCGACAAAGTCTATGGGCAGGCTAGTAAAAAGCCGAGTTAAAAGGGAGGAAAGAAGGGGGGGAAGGAGTGGGAGGGAAGAGAGGTAAAAAAAGATGGGAGGGGGGGCAGGGAGAAGGCAAGAGGGTAAGGAGCAGGGGCTGAGGGGGACGGGAGGGGGGAAAGGAGAGAAGAGGGGGTTTTTCTTCAAGGTGTAACGCCGGTGGTCTGGTGTCTTGGTTCCCTCGGCGTTACTGCGCTTTCACCCAATGCTCCTTCCCCCCCTGTCCAGCTGGGAGACTGTAGTATGTTACCTGGATAGGATTCTGCTCAGTTCCCAGCT
This sequence comes from Allobates femoralis, assembly GCA_033576535.1. NCBI lineage: Eukaryota > Metazoa > Chordata > Amphibia > Anura > Aromobatidae > Allobates > Allobates femoralis. The sequence goes on along the minus strand of JARQOC010000001.1, from coordinate 394,649,973 downwards.
CCGCTGCGTAGCTGCACGTGTTGTATTGTCAGTGCACCGATGCCCAGAGCACCTGGCAGCGGCTGCAAGCCTAGACACACGTGGAAAGTCATGCACCAGCTGCAGAGGACCTCACAACCCGCGGATAGCTTCCACAGCGGGAGCCAGGGTCCACACGAGAGGTAAACAGCGGAGCACTGACAATACAACACGTGCAGCTACGCAGCGGAGCTGGGAACTGAGCAGAATCCTATCCAGGTAACATACTACAGTCTCCCAGCTGGTCAGGGGGGGAAGGAGCATTGGGTGAAAGCGCAGTAACGCCGAGGGAACCAAGACACCAGACCACCGGCGTTACACAAGGTAGGCCCGGACTTTCTCCAGTAAGGTATTCAATCAACACGGCAGAATCTCTCTTGATTTTCTCCGGGATCTCTTTAACGACGTGGTCTACGGTCTTCATTTTGATCCTGTCAGCGGCGAGGGCCTCCTCCAAATCTCTGTAATCCCTCCATCCCCCTCAAGGGGAATTCTGGCCATCCCTGGATCAGAACCTGCGGCAGGTCCAGAGCTGAGGTAAAGGAGGGTAAGTCCGCCGGGGACCGCAGCGCAAACTGTCGACCATCTCGTCTGACTTGGAGTCTGAAAGGGAATCCCCAGCTATAGGGGAGGTCATGATCTCTCAGAGTGTCCAATAGGGGGCGCAGAGCTCTTCTTTTCTGGAGAGTCAAACGAGACATATCAGGGAGTATAGCCAAAAACTTATCCTCGTATTTGCACTGCTGTCTGTTGCGCACTTTATTTAAGATAGCTTCCTTGGTCAAGTAGTGGTGGACCCTGCAAATCATCCCGTGGCCATTCCGAGTCTGCGGGTCTGGGACCCAAAGCTCTTTGTGCTCGATCAAGTTCAATGTTATTTGAGGGGGGATCGCCCAGGATCTCGTTAAATAGGCTCTGTAGAACTCTGGAAGGTCTCTAGAGGCCACCGTCTCAGGTAGACCCCTAATCCGCAAGTTATTCCGGCGCCCCCTATTTTCGCCGTCATCTAAGGCGTCCACCAAGTGTGTGATTTGGTTTGACTGGTTTTGGAGGGTAACTTGTTGGGCTCTACACACTTCAAGGGCCGAGATTCTATGAGCGTGGTCTTGGCCCTGGGAGTCTACTCTGGAGACCTCTCCCCTTAGGCATGATAACTCGCTCCTGTAAGCCTGCTCCAATGGGCCTATATATGCCTCCATGTCTTCACGGGAATGGGATAGATGCCATTCTAGCCCTCAAGTCATTTAGTTCACCCAGAACACTGAAACTCTGCAACTGATCCTCTGTTTGTATCTGGAGGATATATTGCAGTCCTGCAGGACCAGGGAGGGAAGTTATGCCTGGACTAACAAGGGTATATACTGCTGTAGATGCTGGGAAGGGGGTCCCTCCAGATCCCCCCTCTCCTCCCACCTGGGCCCACTGTGATCTGTGTGGTGGAGAAACCGGTTTCTGCTGTGTAGGGGTGACTCAGGTTAGCAGTCTCTTCTCCCTGTATTACTGGCTGATAGGGATCCTGAAGTGGGGAATCCTCCCTGAATACGCCCCTCACTCAGTCATTGCCCACACACAGAGCGGCTCTTCAGCTGAAGCTCACCTCTGGTGCAGGCAGTACAGGCAGCTGACTCTGAGGCAGAGACGTGGCCGGAGTGTTTTCATATCTCGCGCTATTTCCAAGCGCGTCACGTGATGCGCTTGGAAATAGCGCGAGATATGAAATTCCAGGCAGGTCTCTGCCTCAGCTGCTTAGTTATACGAGTGAAGCAGTCGGCCAATCAGGGCATGGCTGCTGCACTGATTGGCCGACAGCTCCCCTCGTATAACTATGCAGCTGAGGCAGAGACCTCAGCAGTGTAATGAGCAGGTGACGGGCGCGGTGGGCGGGGACATAACAGGGGGCTGGGAAGCTGACAGGACGCCGCGGACCGGCACAAAGACCCCCGCGGCCCGGTCCTGTGCCGCGGACCGGTGGTTGGGGACCCCTGTTATAAAAGACTATTATTAGCTGTAATTGCAAACAAGGGTTATTCCACAAAATATTAAACCTAGGGGTTGAATAATAATTGACCCACACTTTTATGTTTAAAATTTATTAAAATTCAACTGAGCAACATAACTTTTTGGTTTGTAAGATTTATGCTTCTGTTAATAAATCCTACTCTCGTTTGCAGTTTGAAGGCTCTAACTTATTGGCATCTTATCAAGCCACCTAAATCTGCAGGGGGTTGAATACTACTTGTAGGCACTGTATCGTCTTAAAGTGACACTGAACAGAAACACTTGCAAAAACATTTTTTGCAGCTCTTGAGTTCCGCTGTGCTGCACCTGTATTGTAAGGCTGTGTGCACGTGATCCGGAGGCACTGCGTCTTGGATGCAGTGCCTCCAGTCATGCGGGAACCTGTGGGTGCATGCAGGGAGACTAAAGCCGCCCTGTATTCATGATCTGAGGTGGGAGCAGGGCGGCTTCTCCCTGCATTCATCCGATGATGACCGCTTGTGACTTCGAAGTGTGACATTAACATGCTTCGGAGATGTGGAAGTCTGGCATCACAGCGAAGAACATGCTGCAGTCGGGAGAAGCAGAGTGAGCTTGCAAGAAAAAGTTGTTTTACCTGCAAAGCCGCACAGCCATTCCGCTTGCAATTGCGTACACTGTGGTGGTTGGTCACGTAGGTGTTGATGGTAGGGGGGGGCCTCTCTTCTGCCTGAAATGGAATATAAAAGTCCTAGTCCATGCAGATATTGCTGGTTGGCAGTTGGCAGCACCTGGCCACCATATGCTTAAGTCTGGAGTAAAACTGGGATTACGATTTTAATTTTTTTTTAAATTATAAAATGCACATACATATTCGATGGCCCTATATACCAGGATGGGTGCCCTATATACCTGGACGAGAGCCATGTATATCAGGACGAGGGACATAAATACCTTGAAATGGTCCAGGATAAGGGACATTACCCCCATTGTCAGCAGCAGTCGCCCCCTTCAATAATGGTGCGTCTTATGGTCCGGATCTTCTCATATTGAAAACAATTCTGTATGTTGTAGAGCAGGGAATGTTTGTCTAGCCTTGCGGGTACCTCTGTCTTGATATTTACAATGTAGTGGTTTTTCCTAGTGGAAGCACTCATTCACAGTTTCTAAAACAGTCATATCCCAGTCACCTTGAACTTTATTTGATCCTGGTATTGCTTAACTCTGGAGACTTAGTTACCCATCCATGTAGTGAAATAAATCACTCTCGCAGCTTTTTGAAGGATAATTGTATGTCTGATGTTTCTGTGTGCCATGGTTTACTTTGTCTAACAGGAATATGCTACTAGGTTCTTGGCTAGAAGCTATTTCCAGAAGAAATTGTAGAAATGATTGAAGAGATATTTGGCGTTTTCACATCAGTTTAAAGTGGCTTCACTAAAAATAGATGGGAATGGGGCTTGGCTTCCTACCTCTGCCTGTCAAATTCAGCAAAAGTGCCAGTGTTCACGGTAATGTCCCTGACTAGAGTAACATTTCTGCAAATGCATAAAGGTGTGTCTTTTAATGAATTTAATGCATGCTATTGTTGCCGAGCATCATTACAGGAACATGATCGGGATCAGCAGCGTTTTGGAGGGTGTTCTTTTGCTGCATCCCAAACGCTGTATTGTACAGTACAAGTACAATGGATGGGAGTTGCAGAAATCTCATGCCCACTTTGCTTCTTTCTAACACTGCATAAACTATGTGGTAGATTTCCTATCTCCAGCATGTAAAATTCTCTTGTGGAGACTCTTGAGTTTCCTGCACGGGAAAACGCAGCGGGGAGCAGCAAAAACAAAAAGCTGCGTCTAGTATAATCTCAAATCCTGACGTGTCCATACCTCAAGACTTATGTATAAAATGGCATACTTAACCGCACACTGTCAGCAGGTATATGCTTTTGAGTCTGGCAGTAGTGTAATGTAGGGACAGAGACCCTGATTCCAACAATGTCACTCACTGGGCTGCATGCTGTCTTTTTGATATAATCACAGTTTTCTGTTTCGTATCTACCAGTTTTCCAAATGCTGAGCTCTGGATAACCCTGACCACACCACTGATTGTCAGCTTTCTGCCGATGTACAGTGTATACTGAAATTTGGGTACAGGGTTTCCGAGAACAATTGACTGAGGCATGGGACACTTGGTCATGTAACAATAATCTGCAACTCCTAGGAAGCCTCTGCAAAACTCATGGGGACATGTCCATTTTTCGAGTCACACTGATGTAAATGAAAAATATAAGTCTACTAGATGGAGGCCCGTTGCTATCTCATCAGGAGGGCAGTGATGTTACGATTGGAATCTGCTTTGTGGTGCTGGATGAAGCAGCTGTCTCTCCCCACATCTGCTCTCCCTCCCCTGTGGTGCTTTCTTGTGTCATTTGTGCTCACCTTTGAGCGATCTTGCTTCTGTGCGTTCTCCCCCTGTGTGCTGTTTTCTCCCCTCTTCTGTTTCCTTTGTGCTGTCTCGCTGTTGGCTCTCTGTCTTTGTGCATTCTCTACTCCCCTCTTGTGCATTTTCTCTGCCCCCTGTGCCCTCTCTTTCTCTGTGCGCTCTCTGCCTCCTGTGCTCTTTTTCTTCCGCACTGTGCACTCTCTGCTGCACCTCTTTCTGCCTCACTGTGCTCTCTCTGCTGCACCTCTTTCTGTCCCAATGTGTGCCCTTTGTCTGTTCCCCCCGTGCACTGTCTGCCCTCCCGCTGCAAGGTGTGGTGTACTGTGCATGCGCGTTACCCAGATTTGCGCAGGCGCAGTACATCAGAGGAGCAGCAGCATTTTTTTTTTTTTTTGCCGCCTCCTGTTTGCAGCAGTGCGCAGGCACATTACATCATATGGGCAGCTAGGTGTGATGTACTGCACCTGCGCGTTCGACTTATTCGTGCAGGCGCAATACATCAGAGCGGCAGGTTTTTTTTTTTTTTTTCCTATGCTTGTTTTGTATATCAGGGCAACGGCGTTTCTTTTGGTGGCACTCCTCTTTGCGGCGGTGTACGGCGTTCGGGGCAGCCACCGGAGGTAGTGCAGTAGCTACTTGTACCACCAGCGGGCTTAATATTAACACACCCATCACCTAGGTGCGTTAATATGGCGTGGTTCCTGTGCGGTGCATGGCATTGTGGGATTTGTGGACTTCAGGCCAGAAGCTGACCACTCACAGGATTAAGTATATAGTAGACCGCTATATGCCCACAGGCGTTTGTGCTCTGTTTAGGAGATCCATTTTGGGCTTTTTTTTTTTTATTTTTTTTTATTTGCAGCGGATCCTATTCCTTTTTTTTCCATTCGCCTTCCACGACCGCATTGGAGGATGTCGTCCACGCCCTATTGGGGGACAGGAACACAGAGAGGTTAAAAGCCCCATCCCTTCCTCAGTACTCCAGTGTCTTCCTGTTCCCCTTGGGGCATGGAGAGGTTCCAGTGCTGTCAGGCCGGCAGAGGCAGCATTGGGGTGTACTTACAGCCGGGCCAGGGATGGACGTCGGGGGCGGCCTCCTCCTCCTTCTCGGGGCTCCCGTGGTGGGACCATCCGGCCTTCCTGCGTCCTACGGGGCAAAGCAGGCCATGTATTGCAGTGCCGGAGGCCTGTTCAGCTCTCCGGCGTCTCCCTCCTCCAGCTGCAGTCCCTGGGGCATGCATCAGAGGTTCTGGGATGGCACTTCCTGTTTCGGGCGGTGGCTCCTGTACAGGCTGGGTGCGGCTCCAGGGAACCCAGCAGGCCTATCGCGCGATACTGCCCACAGCCAGTGACCAGGAGGAGGGAGGGAACAGGTGTTCCTCATTGGGGGCAAGGTACTTCTGGATAAGTACCCGCCGGAAGCTACACCCAGGTAAGGCTGATCCCTGAAACATGGGTCTTCTGCAGAGCCCAGCGTTCCCCCAGCTCATGTAAGTGTTTCTGGGGGTGGTCACAAGGGGTAGAGTTATTTAGGCCCTGCACTCCCACTGGGACCCCCTTCTCTTCCCTTTTTTTTCTATAGGGCCACCTGTGAAAGAGAGCAAAAACCCGTCCAGGAAATATGGCTGCGGCACGAAATTTCCCTCTTCCTACAAAAAGGTGTCGGCCATGACTGACAGGGTTGTCAGGATGGACTCCCCATCCCTGCTTGAGGAGCTCCAATCCATTAGCGAAGAGGGGCAGGCTTTTATCTCGGCACTGCCGGTTTTTGCTGCAGCTTCCAGGCCTTCCCCTTCGAAAGAGAGGAAGCTCCAGGATTGTGACTCTGTGGATCTCATGGAGGCTGGCCAGAGCTCAGCGTCAGAGGACAGCGAGGATATTGCCTCTGTCCAGACACGAGAATCTGGACTGGACACTACTCCAGTCCATGGGTGAATTGGTGGACACTGTCCACAGTACCATGGGAGTAGAGGTGGTGGAACCCCCTTCTTCTGTGCAGGACTAAAGGTTCAGAAGCCTGAAGGCTAAGCGGCAATTGGACTTCCCTGTCCATGAGGTCATCTGGGTTGTCATCCGCCGGGAGTGGGAGTCTCCAGAACATCGGCTGCTCACCCCATCTGAGTGGATTGGAGGGTGATGACTTTGTCTGGGAGGTCCTGAAGGTGGACATCCAGGTGGCCAGGGTAGCATATAAGACCACGTTGCCTTTTGAAGATTCCTCCCAGTTGAAGGACCCCCTCGATCGTAAGATGGAGAGCGTCCTCAAAAACTCCTGGGAGGCGGCAGCTATGTCTTTAAAGGTGAACATTTCCTCTACATGTGTGGCCAAGTCTTTCTTTAAGTGGATCGCCCAGCTGGAAGAATTCCTCCTGCAGGGTACTCCCAGGAAGGAACTTTGGACTCCATTCCACTTCTGAAACGTGCTACAGGCTTCCTGACCGATGCCTCTGCTGAGTCGATCCGCATTGGCGCCAGGTGCGTAGTGTTGGCTAACACAGCTCACAGGGCAGTGTGGCTTACTTTGTGGAATGGGTAGGTCACGTCTAAGCTCCAGCTGTGTGGCCTCCCCTTTCAAAGGTCTTTTGTCTTTGGTCCGGCATTGGATGACATCCTGGGAAAGGTGTCAGACCGGAAAATGTGTCTCCTGGAACATAAGCCCTTTCGGAGGCAGTCTTTTCGTCCTGAGCGCAGCCAACCCTCCCAGTCTAAAGGGAAGGGTAAGTCTGGTCGCTGGGCATTCCAGAAAGGGGACAAGACCCGTAATATCTTGCTCCCCCAGCAGTGGCATCACCAGCCGCCCCCTAAACAATGCCGCCTTCCCCATTGCGGGGCGGCTCCTGCGGTTTCTGCCACAGTGGCAAGCAATCTCCTCGTGCCCTTGGATCCTCTCGACCATTTGGAAGGGTCTGCACTTGGAATTCGAGAGCCAGCCCCTCCGTGTCTTCGAGTCCCCTCCCTTCCTTAGGGGGACTCTCCCACATTTTTTCTTGTCGGGTCTTCGAGACCTGTTGGATTCGGGTGTTGGGTCCCCGGTTCCTCCTGGAGAGGAGGGCCGGGGGCGTTACTCCAGGTTGTTTGTGGACCTCGAGAACGCGTATTATCATGTCCCCATTCACCCATCCCACAAGCGCTTTCTGCGATTCGCGATCTCCGGGGCAGGCGGGACGGTCTATTATTGGTTTAACCCCTTCATGACCTTGCCATTTTTTGCAATTCTGACCAGTGTCCCTTTATGAGGTTATAACTCGGGAACGCTTCAACGGATCCTAGCGATTCTGAGATTGTTTTTTCGTGACATATTGGGCTTCATGATAGTATTAAATTTAGGTCGATAATTTTTGCGTTTATTTGTGAAAAAATCAAAAATATGGCAAAAATTTTGAAAATTTTGCAATTTTCAAATTTTGAATTTTTCTTCCGGTAAACCAGAGAGTTATGAGACACAAAATAGTTATGAAATAATATTTCCCACATGTCTACTTTACATCAGCACAATTTTGGAAAAAAAAAAAAATTTGTTAGGAAGTTATAAGGGTTCAAAGTTCATGAGCAATTTTTCATTTCTCCACCAAAATTTACAAAACCATTTTTTTAGTGACCACTTCCCATTTGAAGTCCCTTTGAGGAGTGTACATGACAGAAAACACCCAATAGTGACACCATTCCAAAAACTGCACCTCTCAAGCTACTCAAAATTACATTCAAGAAGATTATTAACCCTTCAGGTGCTTCACAGGAACTAAGCAAATTGGAAACAAAAAAATGGATATTTTAATTTTTCTAACACAAATGTTCTTTTATCCTCAATTTTTTCATTTTCACATGGGCAAAAAGATAAAATGGATCCTAAAATTTGTTGGGCAATTTCTCCTGAGTATATCGATACCACATATGTGATCATAAACCACGGTTTGGGCTCACAGCAGGGCTCTGAAGGTAAAGAGAGCAATTTGACTTTTGGAGCTAATTTTCCATTCAAAAAGTGATATGGCGCTCCTTCACTTCTGAGCCCTGCCGCGCGTCAAAACAGTGGTTTATGACCACATATAAGGTATCGGTGTACTCAGGAGAAATTGCCCAACAAATTTTAAGATGAATTTTATCCTGTTACCCATGTGAAAATGAAAGAATTGAGGCTAAAAGAACATTTTTGTGAAAAAAAAGTACTTTTTCCATATTCACAGATCAATTTGTAAAGCATGTGGGGGTTCAATATGCTCACCACCCATCTAGATATGTTCCCTGGGGAGTCTAGTTTCCAAAATGGGGTCACTTGTGGCGGAGCTCCAAAGTTTAGGCACACAGGGGCTCTCCAAATGCAACATCATGTCCGCTAACAATTTGAATGGAAAATCACCTCAAATTAGCGGACACCATATCGCATTTGGAGAGCCCCTGTGTGCCTAAACATTGGGGTTCCACCACAAGTGACCCCATTTTGGAAACTAGACCCCCCAGGGAACATATCTAGATGCATAGTGAGCACTTTGAACCCCCAGGTGCTTCACAAATTGATCCATACAAATTAAAAAAGAAAATTTGTGTGAAAAAAAAGTATTTTTACCTTATTATGGATCAGTTTGTGAAGCACCTGGGGATTCAAAGTGCTCACTATGCATCTAGATAGGTTCCTTGGGGGGGTCTAGTTTCCAAAATGGGGTCACTTGTGGGGGAGCTCCAATGTTTAGGCACACAGGGGCTCTCCATACACAACCTGGTGTTTGCCAACAATTGGAATTCTTAGTGGACACCAGGTCGCATATGGAGAGCCCCTGTGTGCCTAAACATTTGAGCTCCCCCACAAGTGACCCCATTTTGGAAACTAGACCCCCCAGGGAACATATCTAGATGCACAGTGAGCACTTTGAACCCCCATGTGCTTCACAAATTGAGACGTAAAAATGAATAAAGAAACTTTTTGTGAAAAAACATACTAGTCTAGTAGTTACAATTCGCAGCATAGGGGACCCTATACATTTGGGTCTCTCCATGCTGAGGATTCCAGCCCCCTAGCTGCCAAGTTGTACCTGGCTGGCAACCAAAAATACGGCAAAGCTCCATGTCATTTTATTTGTAGAATTTAAAAAAAAAAATGACATGGGGCTCTGCCATATTTTTGGTCCAGCCAGGTACAACTTGGCAGCTACGGACTGCCACCAGCCACCAGCTGCCTCATTGTACCTGGCTGGAACCAAAAATACAGCGAAGCCCTGTTTTAATTTCTAGAACTAATTCTAGAAAAAAAATTACGTGGGGCTCCGCCATATTTTTGGTCCAGCCAAGTACAACTAGGCAGCTGGGGGCTGGAATCCTCAGCATAGAGAGGCCCAAGCGTTTTGGGCCCCCCATGCTGCGAATTGCAGCCTGCAACCGCCCCAGAAAATGGCGCATTCATTGAAGTGCCATTTTCTGGCGCTGTACCCACGCTCTTCCAGTTGCCCTGGTGCCGGTGGCTAACTGGGTAATAAAGGGGTTAATGCCAGCTTTTTATTGGCAGCTGGCACTAAGCCCGAGATTCATAATATAGGGCCAATGTTAGACCCGCCATTAGGAATCTCTAGTACGGTAAATAGTCAATAAATACACACAGAGAAAAATCTTTTTATTTGAAAAAAAAAAACACAGACACAATTCAGACTCCATCTTTATTATGAAAAGATCCGACGTAGTCCACAACGAAGGTCCCACGACGCTCGATCGCTCCAACATCGTCCATAACGAAGGTCCCACGATCACTTCCTGCAGCTAGATCCTCAGGATCCAGCTGTAGAAAGTGATCTGACAGATCCAGCACAGTGATCACATAATGGTCACTGTGGATCACTGTGCTGTAGCTGTCAGATCATTTCCTGCAGCTAGATCCTCAGGATCCAGCCGTAGAAAGTGATCTGACAGATCCAGCACAGTGATCCACAATGATCACATAATGGTCACTGTGAATCACTGTGCTGGAGCTGTCAGATCACTTTCTACAGCTGGATCCTCAGGATCTAGCTGTAGAAAGTGATCTGGCAGCTCCAGCACAGAGCTGTCAGATCCGGAGGCGGTGAAGAGGAGGAGGAGGAGCGGGACGCAGTGGAGACAGAGCGGCCGCCGGAGGGGTGAGTGGGAGAGGCGATCGGCGCTCTGGTGATCGGGGGGGCAGGAAGAGGGAAGAGGGGGGTGACAGGAGAAGTAGGGGGGCACTTAGGAGGAAGCGGGGGCAGGCAGGAGGAAGCGGGCAGCAGGAAGAGGAAGCGGGCGGCAGGGACAGGAAGCAGGTGGCAGGAAAAGGAAGCGGGGGGTAAGAAAGTTGAAGAGGGGGCAGGAAAGAGAGGTGGGGGACAGGGGGGCAGTTAGAGGATGACAGGGGAGAAGATTGGAGGGTAGGGATAGTAGTGGCAGGCAGGGAAGCATTACAGGCGTGGTGATTTTCACTTTCACTTTTGAGTGCCAATCACCGCGCCTGTAGCCGGGGGGGTGGAGGTGGGGGCAAATCGACCCCCCCTGGGGTGTTGTACAACTCCCCATGTACCTGCAGGCCGAGTGACAGGTCAGTGACACCCTCACTCGACCTGCAGGAGCCTGATCATTCCATGGCCCAGGGGGTGGGCCAAGGGTCTGGAAGGGGTTAATGTGCTGCCCTTTGGGTTTTCGTCGGCCCCCAGAGTTTACCAAACTCTTGGGGGAAGTGATCGCTTTTATCCAGACCCAGGGGATATGTGTGCTTCCCTATTTAGACGACATGTTGGTGGTGGCTCCTTCGACAGTGGTTCTGCGCACACAGGTCTCCAAAACGTTGGAGATTCTTCAGTCCCTGGGGTGGGTGCCCAATCTTTGGGAATCGGAATGGGTGCCGGCAACCTGTCGTCAATTCTTCGGAGTCTTGCTGGCCTCCTCCAGACAGGCCTCGTTCCTTCCTGCGGCACATCAGCTTCTGCGCTGCGTGCATCTGTCCTGCTTCCAGGCAAGGAGGTCGCCCTCCTTGCGGGAAGCAATATCCCTGTTGGAGGCCATGAAGGCCTCCATTCAATCGGTAGCATGGGCTCATGCTCCTTCCCGACTGCTCCAGGAACACATACTGAGTTCCTGGGACAGACGTCAGGATTCCTTAAACTTGCGGGTCCGGAACCCGGGGCGAATGGTAACTTCGCTTTCCTGGTGGATGAATCCCAGACACCTTTGGACGAGGGTGGCCTGGCTGCAGGCTCCTGTGACCTCCGTTACCACTGATGCCAGCAGTTCCGGTTGGGGCGCGATGGTGAATCGCACACCGTTCCAGGGGATTTGGAGTCGCTCGGTCAGTCGCCAGTCTTCAAACTTCCGGGAACTTCTGGCAGTGGAGGAAGCACTTCATGCGCAGCTCACGTTCATGTCAAGATCCTGTCAGACAACGTGACTACGGTTGCCCTCTTGCTGCACCAAGGCGGTACTCGAGGCTTACACTTGCAGGGGCTGGCAAGACTGATCTTTTCGTGGGCAGTACTCCATCATCTCTCCTCCTCAGCAGAACATCTGAAGGGAATGGCCAATGTACAGGCAGATTTCTTGAGCCGCACGGAGGTCCACCCAGGAGAATGGTGCCTCAATCCGGAAGTATTTCGCTCTCTTACGGACAGGTGGGGTGTCCCTTCGATCGACCTGTTCGCTTCAGGCTAGAATACAAAGGTGCCACCCTTTTTCTCCCTGACGCGGTCGGACCGATCTCGGGAGCTGGACGCCTTTGCCCATCCCTGGGCCTTCTGTTTGGTGTATGCAGTTCCTCCAATCCCGCTACTTTCCAAGGCGTTGCAAATGATTCGGGCGGAGGGGGTGACTACTATCCTGGTGGCTCCCCTGTGACCCAAACGGGCGTGGTACGACGCCATCCGAGACCTGGGCCTGGAGGGACTGATTAGGTTGCCCCACTGTCTCGACCTACTGTCCCAGGGTCCTCTTTCACCCGGGCCTTCAGTGGCTCTATCTGGCGGCCTGGCTGTTGCGGCCGGGATCCTGAGGACCATGGGTCTCTCCCAGGCAGTGATCTGCACGCTTCGGCAGGGCAGGCAGCCTGTGACGCACGATATTTACGGGAGGGCGGGAATCTGTTCCTGTCCTGGTGTGCTCCTTCCATCCCGGCATGCATCATCCTTATGTGGCCCAACTCTTGGATTTTTGCAGCGTGGCTTGGATTTGGGGCTTCGGCCGAGCACTCTAAGTTCAGGTGTCGGCACTTGGGGCAGTTTTTGCCCAGGATCTTGCTTCCCATCGATGGATCAAGCGGTTTTTTACTTCTGCTTGGGGGCAGCGTCCCCGGTTCGGCCTTCTGTCCCTCCCTGGGATTTGAAGATGGTTCTCCAAGGGCTTTCTCCAAGTCCCTTTGCACCCTTGTCTGCTGCATCCCTTACGTCGCTCTCAAAAGGTGGCGTTTTTGGTGGCCATCACTTCTGCTCCAGAGTTGGAGAACTGCAGGCACTCTCTGTCCGGGCCCCGTGCCTCTTGGTGTCCGTTGTTCGCATTACGCTACGGTTGCATTCATCTTTTCTTCCGAAAGTTGTATCGGCTTTCCATCGGTCCCAGGTTGTGGTTCTACCTTCATTTTCTCAATCTCCTGCTAATGCGGCTGAGGCAGTGTTTCACTCCTTCGATGTTCGTCAGACTGTCCTCCACTACCTCCGAGAGACCGCTTCCTGGAGGTTAGATCAGAACCTGTTTTTGTTCAGCATTTTGGGAAAAATACAGGGAAGAGGACTTCCAAGGCTATCATCGCTTCCTCGATAACGAAGGTGATCTGTGAGGCCTATGTCGCTTTGGTCCTTGCTCCTCCGGTGGGGTTGAAGGCTCCTTCAACTTGGGCTGCTGCTACGTCCTGGGTGGAACAGGCTGGAGCTTCATTGGAGCTGATTTGCAGAGCAGCTACATGGTAGTCTCTCCTCACTTTTTCTCGCCACTATAGGTTAGCTCTGTCCTTCTGTTGGGATCTGTCCTTTGGTAGGGAAGTCCTACAGGCAATAGTCCCACCCTGAGGAGGATCGGTGGTATTCCTCTAATGCTGTCGTGGAAGGCGAATGGAGAAAACTGAATTAGTCCTTACCGGTAATTGCTTTTCTTGGAGCTTTCCACGACCGCATCAATTCCCCCCCTTGTTGGTGTTTGATTCCGGTTTGTAACAGGTAATCCATGGCTAAGGGTGATCTTGGTAAACACTGGAGTACTAAGGAAGGGGAGGGGCTTTTAACCTCTCTGAGTTCCTGTCCCCCAATAGGGCGTGGACGACATCCTCCAATGCTGTCGTGGAAGGCTCCAAAAAAAGGAATTACCGGTAAGGACTAATTCAGTTTTTAGCAATTGTTCACGGCGCACTGTACATTTACAGTACACGCCGACTTTTTTATGAATGGAAGTAGTAGAGCCGACAATGTGCGGCTTCTGTTAATTGACTGCTTTAACCCCTGCGGTGTAAATGTAATGTGCTACATGGCTCCAGGGGAGTGTGGGGACATGTGGCACAATATTATTAACCCCTACAACACCGGCTTCATAGCCGCTCCTGCTGTTGTGTACCAACATTTAGCACACAGCTGCAGGATCGGCTTTTACCTGTAAAATCACACACAGAAATAATAAATTGACGTTTATAAAACTAATTTGACATACAATAATGTGCCAGTGCTGCTGTCACAACGATGGTACATTATTTTAACGGCATTGCTCCGCATCGGATGGAAAAATTTCCCTCCGATACTGGCGCAATGCCAAAATGGATATCGTTCTCGATATCCTTTTTGTGTGACAACGCACGAACAATATATACATATCGTTCGTTTGATGTCTACCACGTGACTTTTGTAAGGATATTGTTAACGATATCCTAGCGTGTAAACCCACCATTAGTCACATGGCCTGGTCCTGTCAGTATTTTGGTATGTGCCCACAGGAAGGTTTTGCTGCGTTTGAGATCAGGTTTTGCCTTGGTTTTATTTAAATCTATGCTAATCTAATCCTGAGTTTTGTTTCCAGCAAAACCTATTTGATCAGGGAAAAGCTTTCACACACATATTTTTTTTCTCTCTACAGAAAATGGAAGCACCACAGGCGTTTCCCCTTTAGCAACAGTGTAGAAAATAATTGACCATGCTCATTCTTTGTAATGGCGGCTTCACACTGGGGCACGATCCGATCCGGGGCTGTCCGGGATGACCCTGACAGCTGCGGACCGCATCAGCACACAGGACTGGAGGGCTAATTTGCCGTCCGGTGTGCAGCCGCACACAGCTCCCGCTGCTGATAGGTCAGAACCGCGGCTGCAGCTGCGTGCGCTGCACATTGGACCGGAGGGCAAATTAGCCCTCCAGTCCTGTGGTGCTGATCCAGTCTGTGGCTGTCAGGGTCATCCCGGACAGCCCCGCACTGGATCGTGCCCCAGTGTGAAGCCGCCCTAAAAAGCAGCAAAACCTGAGGTGTTTCCACTTTCTTCACCAAACAAAAACCAATGTGTTGGGACAGCTAATCCTAGAATCATAGGTTTGCTGGAAAATAAAAATGCAGCAAATCCTGTGGTGTTTACACTGTCTCCAGAGAACAAAAACCAATGTGTGTTAAAGCTTTTCCCTGATCATAGGTTTTGCTGGAAACCAAAACTCAGAATTAGATTAGCATAGATTTTCATAAAAACCAAGACACAACCTAATCTCAAATGCAGGCACACCTTACTGTGGGCACACATACCCTTTTTAGGTCTTGCCAATGCCTGGAAGGAACACATCACTGAATCACACCGTTGGATCGCTGGGGAGGTTAAGTATTATTGGAGCGTTTGTGGAGTGGAAAGTGCAGTAAAAAAGCATCTGTGTGATACCAATCCGTTTGTGATGCTTTTTTTTTTTTTTTTTTTTTTTTTTATATATATAAATCCCGTTCACTTTTCTGGCAGACGCAGTGTCTGATCTGTTTTTGGTGCAGTTTAAAAGAATGTGGGGGGGGAAGCACTCCTAGCCTATGGGTCTGTGAAAACCTGTGCAGCACACAGATGGCATCAATGTGCCGTTTTGGTGCTGTTTTTAGCATTATGCCTCATTCACAGGCTGCATATGTGTCGCTTTTTTTTACGTGCGTATGTGCCCCAAAAACGCATGTGCATCTGCGTTTCCCAGCAAAGTGAATGGACATTCACTTTGTGCCATTCAGATGTCACGTAATTTTACGCAGCGTCCTTGGAGCAAAAAATACGCGCGTAAAAAGAATGAACATGTCAATTATTTCCAGTTTTTTACGCGCGTTTCTTCCATAGGCCCCTTTATAAGCACTGTAAGAAACACGCGTAAAAAAGCACAGTTGAAATTGTTCTCTCGCGCTTTCTTTTACACGCGTAAAAAAACTAGACAAATACGCAGCGTGTTAACACAGCCTTAGAATGAATAAGATGAGCTTTGTCATTTATTTATCCATATGTGAAAACATCAAACACTGATGTGTACCATTTTTTTTTTCTGCAATATTGAAACATACTGATGTCTGAATGAGGCCTTAGGGATGAAGAAAGTTAAATGTTACTAATAATAAATATGCTTCATCAGAGAGAGGTCGGTGAAGCAGCCACTAACCAGCGTGTGGCTACTACTGTATTCTCCCTTTACATTGCTTATATACACGTTTCAGCTGTTCAGTGAGAGTGCCTGGTGTCCAGACCTCCACAGATCTCATGTTGATGAAATAGCCGTTAGAATTGTTCCCATAATTATTTAGCTTGTGTCACTATTTGAATGTCTTTTTTTTTTTTTTTATTTTTTTTTTTTCTAATCGCAATTACTTTACCTACAATGAGTGTTTATGGTTGCCTCAATATTTAAGTATGTCTATTAAAATGTTATGGTCTTCATCTAAATTTGACCCTGCACGCTGTAAAGATTCTGCTGTATTGTCTGTTGGAGCAATCCTCACATACAATCCACACAAGTAACTGCTTGCATGGTTGCAGTAAAATGCCAGCTAGCAACTTGTCCTGTTTGTCTGTGCTCTACTGAAAGCTGAGTAGCTAGTTCGTAGGTACACAGCCATGCAAAAGTATTTCTTCACACACCCCCAGCCCCCCCCCCCCCCAGCTTTTTAACTTGTCTTGTTACCAGAGCTGGGGAGTCTGGGACTATTTCTATTTTGGGTGGAGTCGGATTCAGGGAAATTGAGGAGTTGGAATCAAATGTGTTGCTTACTGACTTCACAGCCCTGGTTATGGAGTCTGAGTCGTGGAGTCGGCCATTTTGGTTGAGTTGGATTCAGGGAAATTGAGTCATTCGGGTCCGACTTCCCTGCTGCGGCACCTTTGGATCCTGCTGTCAGTGATTGATAGTTGTATCCAAAGGGTTAACAGAATCAATCAGATCCCGGATCCGATCAGTGCTGTTAGCCTGACATCTCAGCTGATGAGATCAGCTGAGATGTCTGGCAAATGATGTGAGCTCCGACGCGGAGCTCACATCAAACTGTTAACCAGCTCATGACGTTGTACAACGTCATGGGTCGGGAAGGAGTTAAATACACCACACTGCTTGTGGTGCAACTGAAATTACCTGGGATTTTGTAGTCCTGATCTGTGCTGGGAATCTTTTATCATCTTGTTCATTGTCATTATAAATGGACAGGTTTTGCACCTGTTCTGGTTGCACGGAAATGTTCCTGTTTTGGAGAGGACAGGGAGCTACTGACAATGATGCCTTTTAAGGTACCATTACACTGGGCGATGTAGGAAGCGATTCACAATGGTAGATGTTGCCTGCAATGCCGCTGCGATGTTGCAACAGCTATTGCTCACTGGGTTGTGCACAACCCGGTGAGCGATAACCATCAATGTTGTAAATAGGCGGCATCGCCAGCAACATCGCTATCGCCGTGTCACACGTAGTGATGCTGCAAGATTGCTGGATCAACATTGCCAGGTTTACCAACATGTTGGTAAACCTGTCAACTGCGATCCAGCAATTTATCGCAGTTGCATCGCTGAAGCAGGGACTTTTCATTAATGTTGTAGGCAACATCACCCCGTGTAACGGTACCTTTATGGCCCCTTTACACGCAGCTACAGGTAACAGGTTTT
Source organism: Allobates femoralis (assembly GCA_033576535.1). Lineage (NCBI taxonomy): Eukaryota > Metazoa > Chordata > Amphibia > Anura > Aromobatidae > Allobates > Allobates femoralis. The sequence goes on along the minus strand of JARQOC010000001.1, from coordinate 394,632,488 downwards.
CTACAGGTAACTTACTGGCTGATGTGAAATCATGGAGACATAGTTCCATTTGTACACAGCAACAAGATAGAACCATGTCTCCATGATTTCACTTCAGCCAGTAAGTTACCTGTAGAAAACCTGTTACCTGTAGCTGCGTGTAAAGGGGCCATTAGATTGGGATGGGTGTCTGAAACACTGGTTCTGGAAATATTGATTTTAGTCGGGCATCTTTTTGTAGTAGTGGATGTAGTTTCTGTGCAGCTCCTCTTAACACCTCCAGATTTGAATTATGCTGTGCAGAGGAATGCTGCAGCATCTCTCTGCATACCTCAAGCAATCGCACTGTGCAGTGCTGAGGCGCCCTAAGGGGCCATGCAAAATAATAGGTTACAGTTTTTAAAAATATGAAGAATTTTTCTAAATAAAAAAAGTTAAATTCACTTCCCTTCCCCCCCCCCCCCCCAATTGCAAATAAAACTATTTAACAAAAAAAATACATGTTTGGTATCGCTGTGTTCAGAAATGCTGGTTTATCAAAATATAAAGTCAGTTAATCAGATCTGTAAGCTTCGTAACAGAAAAAAGTCCAAATGCCAAAATTAGGCTTTTTTGGTCGCCGCAAAATTGCAATAAAATGCTCTAACAGATGATCAAAACATCACATTTACCCAAAAATATCATTAGAAACATCAGCTCAACACACAAAAAATAAGCAGTCACACTGCCCCAGATCCCCAAAAAAAATAGCACACTACAGGTCGCAGAAAACATTCCAAATTGCAATTTTTTTTCTTTAAGAATTTTTTTTTTTGTAATAACAATTTTAAATAAAAGTGAAAGTGTACATGTTTGGTGCCTACAAACTCATACTGACCTGAGGCATCGTACTGACATGTCAATTTTACCACATAGAAAACATGGTGAATAATATCCTCCCCCGCCAAAAAAAATATAAAAACTCGTGCCCTTCAATACGCTGTTTTTATTAATCTGTGCTTTCTTTTTCTTTCATTCAGAAAATGCGGTGAAGACACGGATCTTAAAATCTACAAGGGCACTTGAGGTAACTCCTGTAACCTAAATATTGTTGGTGTGAAATGCTCATTTGTTATATGCTTGGCTTCATTCCCAAGCTACTTGTTCATCTCTTAAAACTGCTGTGTAATTGCGAAGTTTTTTAAGCAATGTCTGCTCTTTAGACTTTGTTAGGCTGGCTTTACACTGCGTTTTAGGCCTGTCCGTGGGGATCCGTGTGGTGTCAGGATCCCCACGGATCCACACGGATCCTTGCAATCGGTTTGCAAATAGCCATCCGATTCTATGTAGGATCCGTGTGGATCCTGATCTCCCTGCCTGTCCCTGCTTCTTCGCGATCTGTCCCTGTCTCTCCCTCTCCCTGTCTGTCCCTCTTCTATCTCTGCTCACCCCTATCCTCCCAACCCCCCTCTCTCCCCCCCCAACCTCCTCTCCCCTCCGGTATGTGAAAACAAACATAAAAATTTACCTTCCGCCGGCTCCATGCGACAGTCTCCTTCTGGTGGCTGCAAGGACCTCTCGTGATCACCAAAGGCCCTTCAGCCACCAGAAGGAGACTGTCACATCCCCGCAGCCGGCGGAAGGTAAAGTATCCTCTGGGAGGATTTTTCTTTTCTTTCACATACCGGAGGGGAGAGGACACGGGGGAGTACGGGGGGGAAGGGGGGGGAGGATAGGGGGGAGCAGAGATAGAAGAGGGACAGACAGGGAGTGACAGGGACAGACAGGGTTATGTACTGAGCATTGCCTCTGGGCATGCTCAGTACATAATCATGGAGCAGACATCGGATCCAATTTAGAATCGGATCTGATGTCCATAGGCTCCCATTATGTAGCCCTACGGACTATCACGGATCCGCGGTGTCCGATTTTAGTCACTGACACCAAACTCTCAGCAGGCTACGATTTTGGATCTGTGACTAAATCGGATGACTACGGATTGTGCATAAATCAGATGGCAAAAAGGACACATCCGAGCACAATCAGAGCCCATAAGGATACATGGGAGCAAAAATCGCATCCGACTCTATCCGATTTAACGCGGATGCCTCAAAAATGTAATGTGAAGCCGGCCTTAGGGCCGCTTTACACACACCAACTTATCTGTCCAACTTCAGACCAACTTACTGGTTGCAGTGAAATCATGGACACATTGCTCCATTTTGTGGCTGTGTACAAATGCAACAATGTGTCCATGATTTCACTGCAACCAGTAAGTTGGTCTGAAGTTGGACAGATAAGCTGGTGTGTGTGTGTAAAGTGGCCATAAGAGTTGTCTTTTGGGAATTCAACATTTCTAAATTTAGAGCGGCGTACATATAGAAGATTTTTTAAAAACTTTAAAATTGCTTTTACAGAGTTATCGGAGAGTATCAAATATATCTATAAATAAGGATATTGTGAAATATTCTAGTTCCACTAAATCTTTGTGTAGCGATATTACATTAAAGTTCATAAAATGTGAATGCTTTCACTTTAAGGCTGCGTTCACACATCTGCTTATTTTGGTGCGCTTTTTTGCCGCGTTTTTCGGCCTCGCAAAAAAGCGCAACAAAATACGCAGGGGCTTTCACACACTGCGCTTTCTTTGTTCCAGAAAGCGCAGTGATGTCACAGAGGGGAGGAAGAATCCTGCTTCCTCCTCCCCTCTGTGACAGCCCCATTAGATTTCACAGTGTATTACTATACACTGTGAAATCTAAATTAAACAAAAGCAAGTGTATATGGAAAATAAAAAACAAACAGAATACTTCACCTCTCCGATGCCTTTTCCCGCTGTCTGGTCTCCAGTTCCAAGTGAGATGTCTTCTGCCAGGACCTGTGGTGACGTCAGAGGGGCGTTCCCGGCGCTGATTGGCTGATCGCGGTCATGTGATACGTATCACATTACCGCGAGTGCCCGGGAACGCCCCTCTGACGTCTTGGACACTTGGAACCGGATACCGGACAGCGGGAAAAGGCGTCGGAGGGTACGTATTTCATTCTTTTTTTATTTTTCATTCACTTGCTTTTGTTTAATTTAGATTTCACAGTGTATATTAATACACTGTGAAATCTAATGGGCTGTCACAAAGGGGAGGAGGAAGCAGGATTCTTCCTCCCCTCTGTGACATCACAGGGAGAAAACGCAGGAGCAGATGCGTAAAGAATTGACATCTCAATGTCTACACTGCAAAGTGAATTTCACATTCACTTTGCTGGCAGACAAAAGGCACATTGCGTATTTTGAAAAGTGAGCGTAAAAAAGTGCAGCAAAATACAGAATGTGTGAATGCAGCCCTAGGAAGTCTGTCAGATTTTGATTATGTAAGGTTTCATTCACACATCGGTATTTTTATAACAGTATTTTGCCAGTATTTTTATGCTAAAACCAGGAGTGTCACAAAAACAGAACAGGTGTCGATCTTGCAATTATAATTTTTCTTAATGAATTACAATCCTGTCTTTGGCATACAAAAGCTAATGCAAAAATACTGAATGAGGGTCTGATAGATAATGTGTAAGTTATTACCCTGTGTGCTGTTATTTATTTATAGTGAAGTTTTTATTACCCGGGGTTATCAATGATTGACTACACTAGTCCAACCATGTCCTCTCCCCTATGGTTAGCACCTCTCTGTCTATAGCCTTTGTAAAAGGAGAGCCTGATGTGGGTGTGTTACCTTTTTATAAGCTGTGCTCCATTGCAAAATCTAAAAACTGATTGTCAGAACTGCTGGACCTAGTAAATTAAGTAATACATCATTGGATTCAGAGTCTATTCGCCAACATTAAGCTGCTCTTAGATGAGGTAACAAAATCCTACTAACAGATTCCTTTAGACATGATTTATAACTGAACTCCTGTATATAGAAAAAAATTCTATCTAAATTTTGTCTAAAACCTTTTTGTCTTAAAACCTTTTAAATTTTGTCTAAGACAATCATCCACTCACTGTGACCTTACATCAGCGTATTGCTGCTTCCCTTCAATTCTGGTATGCTAGGTCAGCGATCAGGGTGTGTGGTTTGCTTTTTTTCCCTTCAGCATACCAGTCTCCTAACCAAGGCTTATCCAAGGCTGTGTATGAGTTTAATATACATCTACCCCCTTAAGCCTTGTGCCCACAGTGTGTTTTTGCCGCAGATTTCTTTAAAATACACAGCACACTAATTTCCCATCAAAGTCTATGGGAAATTTGAAATGTTGTGCCCATGCTGTGTTTTTTCTTGAGCAGAAACTGTGCAGATTTTACTGTTGAGAATCTGCATCACTTTTATTATTAGGCTGGCTTCACACTTGCGTTTGTGTCTGCATGCAGACGCAAACGCAGGCAAAAGCAGCCCATAATAATGTGAACGCAGCAGAGAATCTCTGCATGCGTTCACATTACTATGGTGCCCCGGCAGCCAATCAGCTGCCTCTGAGGGCGGCCGGGAGGAGGAGATCAACGGCAGAGATCTCCTCCTCCCGACACAGCTGATCTCCCGCTGGTGTCAGCGGGGAGATACAGCTGATCTGACAGCTGTTTAAATCTCCCGTGCTGACACCGGATAGGGTGATATTAGCATGGGAGATAAGAAACAGCTGATCGCTGCTTCAAATCTCCCGCGCCTACCTCACCCTATTTGGTGTCAGCGTGGGAGATTTAAACACCTGTCAGATCAGCTGTATCTCCCCGCTGACACCGGCGGAGAATCAGCGGCGGCTCTGCATGAGAGATTTCAATGAGATCCGCAGCGTTCTCCTGCGGTGTCATGCAGAGGACACTGCAGATCCATTGAGATCAATGCATTTTTTTGTGCACTTGCGGGCGCTTGCGGATAGAACAAGCGCCGTGAACGCACAAAAAAAATGCTGCATGATGCGTTTGGAGCGCGGTTGGAGGGCGCATAAATATGCGCTTCCGAACGCAAATGTGGCCAAACGCAGCCATACGCAGGCACATGGGTTCCCATGTTAAACATAGGAACGCATGTGCGCAAGCGTTTGGCTGCGTTTGGTGCGCTGCGCTCCAAACGCAAATGTGAAGGCAGCCTAACTGTGGATTTTCAGCGTTTTTCACCCATAGGCCAGGGTCACACATACCATCCATTTTTGCCTTAAATCTGTTTTTGGGAATATTTTGGACATTTCTTTTTTTTTTTACTTCAAAGTCCAAAAAACGCATATACGTTAACGCGTGTGTGTGTGCGTTTTTCAAAAAACACATGCGTTTTGCTTTTTGGGGGCAATAAAAAAAAAAAAAGCATGCATTTTTTTTTTTTTAACATGGGGCCCTATGGGAGACGCACGCGTTAACGCATGGTACATATAGGCACCATGGGTTAACGCATGCGTTTTTGGTAAAAAAAATTACTAAGTCCAAAAATTTCCCAAAAACGTCCTGGACCTCAGGGGGCACTATTGGCACCCTTAGATGGACTGAGCCATTTTTCTAAGGGCTTAAAAATGGGCATGTGTCACCCTGGCTATAGACATCAAAATATGCAGCTGTGTTCACACAGTGCGTTTCTGTTGCGTATTTGGTGCTTTTCCTTCTACCAAAAAATGCAGGAACTGAAGGCACAACAACAGGAAAGGGAAATGCCACTAATTTAGGTACAGAATAGGTGAGTGCAGTGTTAATAATTCTTTCTTATGTACATGTGTATGTATGCATGTATGTGTATATATATATATAAATATAATATATATATAATTGCCGTAGGCATTTTCGTGTCGGCCCCCGAAAACGCCGTGGCTATGTCACACTGTGACGTCACCATGCGCAGCAGGCCGAAGCGCACGAGTCTTGGCCGAAATGGAACCAGAGGCCCGGCTACAGAGTTAGCGATTTACCGCTGAGGTAGCGCGAGCAACGTCAGCCGCCGCATGTCCCCTTATACTTTGACTGGGGATCCATGCGAGTCGCTGTGTAGTGTATTGCGAGTCGCTATCACAGCACGTCTCCCTATACTTTGTATGGGACTACTATTTAACTACTACTACTACACCGCTCATTAGGCTCATGAATGTATCGGATCTTCAGCACTCACACTCAGCTGTTTTACTCAGCGAGTCGCTGGCCGAAAATAGAACCAGAGGCTCGGACACAAACTTAGCGATTTACCGCTGAGGTAGCGCGAGCAATGGCCGCGAGGCCATTGCGAGTCGCTACCTCAGCCGCCGCACCTGCCGCAAGTACCCCTATACTTTCTATGGGAATTACCGCAACCGCGCCGCAAGTGTAACGGTTGCGGCGCGGTTGCGGTAATCCCCATAGAAAGTATAGGGGGACTTGCGGCAGGTGCAGCAAGTGCGGTTTTTTAACTTTAATAATAATAAAAATACTAAAAAAATAAATAAATAATATCACAATAAAATAAAACATAATAATAAAAAACAACAAAAAAATAATATATAAAATTAATATATTAATTACATTAATTAAATTAAAAAAATTAATCTAATACCCCCAACACACAAAAGTATTGAGCACCCCCCAAAAAGTATTGAGCACCCCCCAAAAAGTATTCACACCCCCCAAAAAGTATTCAACAACCAACACCCCCCAAAAAGTATTCAACACCCCCCCAAAAAGTCCTCACACCCCCCCAAAAAGTACTCAGACCAGCTATAACTATTATAAGCAAATTTATGCACGTTCTAGAATCCCGATGCATTTGCATCGGGCTCACAGCTAGTAATATATATAAATAAAGAAAAATTGATGTTTTTTAAAAAGTTATGGCTGGATCACGATCCTGTAGCTCCAGTGACGGGTCAGCGAGATGACACCGGAGCTACAGGCAGGAGAGGACTTAAGTGATGCTGGGGAAGAGGGGGAATGGAGGGAGGTGGCAAAGCCACTTCGCGTCTGCTGGTCGCTATGATTGGCTGTTTGAAGTTTTAACAGCCAATCACAGCGATTGTGACTGTACAGCTATAGAAAGGGCTGTCATAGCCCCTTCCATGGGATGGAGAGCTGGAAGGGGCGGGTATCGCCCCCTCCAGCCCTGATGGGAGTGATCTGATGGGATGGATCTTCACTCTCATCAGAGCTGCTCCACAGCCTGCACCCGCTCTCCCTCCAGTCCTAATCTCCCCTGTCTGTTTTCTCATGCTCCCCTCCTGTGCTGTCCCCTTCCATCTCCTGCTCCAGTCCTGATGTTCCCTCGTCCCTCTTACTTCTCGCTCTCCCCTCCTGTGCCGTGCCCTTCCTCCTCCCGCTGCGGTCCTGATCTTCTCCCATCCTTCTTCCTCCACCCGCTGCCCTCCGGTTATCTCCTCCTGTCCTGTGCCCCCCGCCACAGTCCTGCCGCTTGTCTGCTCCTCCGCCGCCTCACTCCCTGCATGGAGATAAGGGTGCAGAGGAGCGGTGTGACAGCCAGGGCACAGAGTTCTGCGTGATCGCTGTGCCCTAACTGTGTCATCCCCCTAAGTGCTGTGATCTTGGCGATCACAGTACTTAAGTGTCCGGGGAGCGGGAGCACAGTCTTCTACCTCTGCTCAGTTATTGGCTCATCACAATGAGCCGATCACCATGGTGACCGTGACTCTGACCCCAGAGACTAAAATGGACACTTGATCCCTTGTTGTAGTCTCTGGGGTCATAGTCATGGTGCACTTTTTGACAGATCATTGCCATACAGTGCACCATGACTGTGACCCCAGAGACTATAACAAGTGGACACTTGATCCCTTACTGCACAGTGATGGTGCACTGTATGGCAATGATCTACCATACAGTGCATCATCACTGTGATCCCAGAGACTGCATCAATGGATCAAGTGTCCTCTTGTAGTCTCTGGGGTTGCACTGGTGCACTGTATGACAGATCATTGCAATACATTGCACCATCAGTTTAACCCCAGAGACTGCAGGAAGAGGACACTTGATCCCTTGCTGCAGTCTCTGGATGTAGCAGAGGTGATCGAGCTTCGTTGGACCATCGTTGTGGAGTACGTCGGAGGGTATGGAGTAATAAAGATGGAGTCTAAATTTGTGTTTTTATTTGAAGAAAAAAAATAATAAAGATTTTCTGTGCGGTGTATTTGTTTTTTTTTTTTTTTTTACTATTTACTAGAGATTCCTAATGGCCGGGTCTTACATTGGCCCGACATTATAAATCTCGGGCTTAGTGCCAGCTGCCAATAAAAAAACTGGCATTAACTCCTGTATTTCTAGTTTGCCACCTGGACCAGGGCAAGAGTCCTGGTACAGCACCAGAAAATGGCACTTCAGTGAATCCGTCATTTTCTGGGGCAGCTGCGGGCTGCAATTCCGCAGCATGGGGTGCCAAGAATGCTAGGGCCTCTCCATGCTGAGGATTCAAGCCCCCAGCTGCCTAATTGTACCTGGCTGGCGACCAAAAATACAGCTAAGCTCCACATAGTGTTTTTTTTATTATTTATTTATAGAAGGAATTTGACAAAAAAATTTGATGTTGGTCTTCGCTGTATGTTTGGTTGCCAGCCAGAGACGAGGCAGCTGGGAGTGGGCAGTAGTTCGTAGCTGCCAAGGTGTACCTAGCTAGCAACCAAAAATATGGCAAAGCCACACGTCTTTATTTATTTTTCTCTACAATTAAAAAAAAAAAAATGACATGGAGCGTTATCGTATTTTTGGTACTACTTGGCAGCTGGGGAGCAGGAATCCTCAGTGTAGAGAGACCCAAAGGTTCTGGACCCCAACGCTGTGAATTGCAGCCCACAGCAACCCCAGAAAATAGCGCATTCATTAGAGGCTCCATTTTCTGGTGCTGTACCCCAACTCTTCCAGTTGCCCTGGTGACGGTGGTAAACTGGGTAATAAAGGGGTTAATGCCAGCTTTGTATTGGCAGCTAGCACAAAACCCGAGATTCATAATGTCAGGTCAATGTTAGACCCGGCCATTAGGAATTTCTAAGAAATAGTACATAATACACAACACACAGAGAAAAATAATTATATTAGAACAAAAAAAAAAAATTAACTCAACTCCATCTTTATTACTCCCACATGGCCCTCCATGATCCTTCATCTAGAGTCTGCAGGGAGAGAACAAGCATCCTCTCCCTGCCGAGTCGGCAACTACATTGACCGAAGGGACTCTGTGAGTGACGTCATGTGACTGCCGCAGGGGAGTGGTGAAGTCACTTGCTGGGTCACCAGGGCTCCCTGTGGCAGTGTACTCAAAATGCTGTCACTTGTGGGGGGGTTTACACTGTTTAGGCACATCAGAGGCTATCCAAACAGGACATGACACCCACAGATCATGCCATCAAAATCTGTGTTCCAAAATGTCACTCCCTTCCTTCAGAGCCCTGCCGTGCGCACAAACTGTGGTTTTCCGCCACATATGAGGTATCTGTGTACTCAGGAGAAATTGCCCAACAAATTTTGGGATCCATTTCATCCTGTTGCCCATGTAAAAAGAAAAAATTGAGGCTAAATTAACATTTTTGTGAAGAATAAAAAAAAAAAAAAAAAAACTTTCATTTTTAAGGATCAATGTGTGAAGCACCTGGGGGTTCAAAGTGCTCACTGTGCATCTTGATCCTTGGGGGGTGGGTGGAATTTGGTTTCCAAAATAGTGTCACTTGTGGGGGAGCTCCAATTTTATGGACACAAAGCTCTCCAAACGCGACATGGTGTCCGCTAACGATTGCTGCTCATTTTACATTCAAAAAGTCAAATGGAGCTCCTTCCCTTCTGAGCCCAGCGGTGCGCCCGAACAGTGATTTTCCACCACATATGGGGTTATCTGCGTATTCAGTAGAAATTGAACAACACATTTTAGGGATTTTTTGTGCTTTTACCCTTGTGAAAATGCAATAATTGAGGCTATAAAAAAGGATAAATAGGGAGCGCACATAGGGCGTTATCTTCTTAATAAATAGTCCAGTCCCCCCAATCGGTGTGACTCACCTGCGGTGGTTGTGAGAGCCACAACAAACTGAGAGAGCCTGGCAATGGTCGCTGCAGGAGCCCACTGAAGATAAATGATTTCCACCGAAGAAAGAGCTGGGCTTTGTAGTCCTCGCTGACCTCAAGAAACTTCCAGTCCAGTAAAGGGTTAATCAGGTTCTGGTTTATTTGCCTACGTGTTTCGTGGCTTTAAATCTGCCACTTCATAGCCCTGATGAAGTGGCAGATTTAAAGCCACGAAACGCGTAGGCAAATAAACCAGAACCTGATTAACCCTTTACTGGACTGGAAGTTTCTTGAGGTCAGCGCGGACTACAAGCCCAGCTCTTTCTTCGGTGGAAATAATTGAGGCTAAAATAACATTTTTCTTAAAATGAAAATGTTCATTTCTCCCTTCCACGTTGATTTTGTTCCTGTGAAGCACCTGAAGGGTTAATAATCTTGAATGTCATTTTGAGCAGTCTGAGGGGTGCGGTTTTTTGGAATGGTGTCTTTTTTTGTGTGTGTTTTCTGTCATGTACGCCCCTCAAAGGGACTTCAAATGTGACGTGATGTCACTAAAAAAAAATGGTTTTCTAAATTTTGCCGCAAAAAAAGAACTTTGAACCCTTCTAACTTCCTAACAAAAGTGTTTTCAAAATTGTGCTGATGTAAAGTAGTGGGAAATGTTATGTATTAACTATTTTGGGTCCCATAACTCTCTGGTTTACCAGAATAAGAATAAAAAAATTGAAAATTGCTACATTTTTGCCAAATTTCAGTTTTTTTTTTCACAAATAAATGCAAAAATTATTAACCTAAATTTACCCACTAAAACATGAAAGCGTCCTAATATTAAAGCGTTAGTTATTACCTCATAAAGGGACACCGGTCAAAATTGCACAAAATGGCCAGGTCAGTAAGTTCAAAACAGGCTGGGTGGTGAAGGAGTTAAATAAAATAAATAAATATTGTGCTGGTTTTCACTCTATTTATGGTAACCAGCACAGGTAAAGCAGGTAGATACGGGCTGCCACCCACCCCAGCTGCCTCGTTTGACCCTGTCTGGCAATCAAAAATACAGGGGAGCCCCATTTTTTTTATTTATTTTTTTTTTTAAATAATTTTAAAAAATAATTGACGTGGGCTCCGCCCTATTTTTGATTGTTGGACAAGGTAAATCGAGGCAGCTGGGGCAGTGAATGTGGCCCATGCTTTTTGGTCAAACCATGCTAAAAATCGCAGACCACAGCTGCTGCAAAAATGACACGTTCATCAGATACGCCATTTCTTGGTGCTTTACCCTGCTCTTCCATTTGCCCTGGTGCTGGCTGCAGACTGGCTAATAGGGAGTTAATGTCAGCTGAGTAATTGCCAGCTGGCACCAAGCCCGAGATTCATAATGTCAGGCTAATGTTAGACCCGGCAGTTATGAATCTATAAGTAAATAGTGAAAAAACACAACACAAAGGAAAACCATTTATTTGGAGAAAAAAAAAAAGGAAAGACAACCCTGTTTACCCCTCTCTTACCCCCAAACAGCAACTCAGACGGAAATCCACAGCACTACTATTAGCGAGGTCCAGTCACTGCGTCAAATCCTGAGAAACTCTCTACAGGCTCTGATCGGTGGTGACGTCAGTCAGGCTCATCTAAGGACAGCGATGCCCCTGATAAACTTTCTCATGGCACCCCGATAACAGCCTGGTGTCAGTGTGAGGCTGCTACTCCTGGTGACTGGATATGTCTGCTCACAGGGATGTAGCAGAGTTTACAGATCTTTTACAGACCGTGCTGTGCATCATCATCAGAGGGTTTATTTGGGGGCAATAAAGAAGGGGAAACAGGAATGTGTGTGTTTATTTTCTTTTTTTCCTTTCCCTCTAAAAAAAAAAAGTGATTTTTCTTTTTTCTTTTTTTTTTCTTTTCTAGTAAATACATATAGATTCATAACCGACCGCCTGGTCTAATATTGGCCTGGCACTATAAATCTTGGGCTTGATGTCAGCTAGCAGACGGCAAGACTTACCTGACATTAACCCCATATTACTCTGTCATCGGCACCAGGGCAACTGGAAGAGCAAGGTAAAGTGCCAGGAAAAGGTGATTCTAATGAATGTTCCGTTTTTGGGAGAAGCTGCGGGCTGTGATTTTTGGCGTGTGAGGACTAGAAAGCATGGGCCTCACCACACTGAGAATCTCAGCCTCCAACTGCCTAGGTTTACCATGGCTGGCAATCAATAATAGGGCCATCGTCAATAATAGAGCCCACGCCTTTTAATCATTATTTATTAAAATAATTAAATGAAAAATAGGGCTCCCATTTTTATCCCCTACCTAAAGGTGCAAAAAAAAAATGTAAGTGTCTGAAATAAGACTTTGGATCTAAGAAATCCAGGTATCACATTATTCAGCTCCCATTACTTATATGCCCATATAGACTGCTTAGGTGAGTTGATCCTACTGATGGGTTCCTTTTAAAAGCTAATAGATCTGCTGCTAATGACGTTATACCACAGTGCTCCCTCAGATATTGTGCAGTGTATGCCTGGATAGGCTAGAGCTGTTTTGTGGCATAAAGTAAACCTAAAAGAGTTTAGGCTGTTGGTTTCAGTCTTATGACTGATCCTTATATGTACTTTTGGACCACACCCTTTCATGACCTACTAGTGTAACAAAATGGCAAGTGGTAATATACTTGATCTAGCTTCTGTTGTGTAATATGAATATCGGGTAATGCTTGTTTATATCAGACCAGAAAATTGATAAACTGTTGAATGTGTAGATGACAGGTAATTGGTGTAGTCCAATATGTAGGGAAGAAAAAGATGAAGATGCCAGTAACCAGAGTGTTTATCCTGTGTCATATAACCTTGAGCTCATTTCACTGCACTCTTCCAGTTGGTGCAGTCTCCAATTTTGGCCACAGCAAAAAAACGTACACAAATCGGATCCAACAAAAATCGAATGGCAATTTGGCCAAATCCGATCCGTGCCCATAGGATAACATGGGGGACAAATCGGATCCGTGGCTGTCCATTTTACAACGGACTGCTCATGGATCCTCAAAAATTGGAGTGTGACAGCACCTTAATATGTTGAAGGAAAAGGGACTTGTGATCGCGCTTATTTGCGAGAAGCACCCTGCATTTAAATGAATATGAAATACACACCTCTTGTTCAGATGTTGCTGCCCTTGCCTTTCTCAACAGTTCGCAGATTAGATAACATGGTATTGACTGAGCAGTAACCATTGCCTCCAAAGGTACCGTCCATGTGGAAACCTCTCCAGCAACATCGCCGGCAACTGACGGGACCGCGCACGTTTTTGGCTGCTGGCCAAGGTCGATGTGCTCCTGTCAGGAGAGACATCGCCGGCAACGCTGTGGCTATGTTGAATGCAACTATCGCTGCCAGTGTTAAATTTAACTCTGGCAGCGATCCTTAAAATTGCAGTCAATGGGGGAAGTTGCTTGCAACATCGCTGTTTCGATGTCAGATAGGGTGATTCGGGCAGATCGCCTGAGCAATATCGCCAGGTTTCAGGACATTGTCCTGAAACCAGGCGATGTTGCTGAAGCAGCTATCGCCGTTGAAATCGCCCGTTACACGGGGCAACTCGCCAGCGATGTTGCCACAACTTTGCCACGCCCCTGAGTTGCCGAGAATGTTTCCCCGTGTAACGGTACCTTTATGCATTGTATCTGTGCACACAACTAACACATGTATGCTTCGTGTTATCTTCACATTGTGTTGGTGCATGCACTGAATGAATATACCGTAGCTCAGGGTCCTGCTGAACGTTGTCCTGTCATATGTGGGCTGCATTATTTTCAAGCATTTAATGTTACCTTGCCCTAAAAATACAGTGATACCTCAGTTTTCGTCGATAATCCATCCGAAAACTATCGACAAAAACCATAACTGATGAAAACCAAGGCAACGATTTTCATAGGAAACAACATAAAATCACTGACCTACAAAAAAACACGTTCTAATGAATCAAGATAGCGGTTAAAATTTGTAACTCTCAGAAATGACTATAAAAGGAATATGAGAGACTAATTTAAAGAAAAAAATAAGCATTTAATGTTTTATTTTTATAAACTGTCTTTTTGGTGTTTGGAAGACGCTGAGGAGGGGAGAGAAGGGGGCACATATTATGTTTTGAAAGGGGAATCAAATTTTTTTTATGCCAAAATAACCAGCGATGTACGGACAAAACTGAAAAACTGACAAAAACCGAGGAATCGACGAAAACGGACACATTTTTTATTGAAAAGATCGCCGAAAACTGAAACAGACGATAACCGAAGTAGTCAAAAAACGAGGTATCACTAATTTTTTCTGTAGGATAATGGACATGCAATAATTTTAATCCCCATCCTGTCCTGAGCAGACTCTCCATATGGTTTAGTAGGGTCTTGAATGCTCTATTGAAGTGTACTTTGCTACAGATCATCGGTGCCAAAAAAAACACTTGATGTAAAATGGCCCTCCCTATTTACATTAACAGGGAGCAAGTGTTCTTGTTCCTACTTATTAATGGGACTGAGGCTATGTGCCCATGGCTGTGTTTTTTCCTGATCAGGTTTTGTTGCAAAGAAGTAGTAGCATGTGCTATAATTAATCTGGTTTTGGAGCAAAAACGCTCCAAAACTGATGTTCCCTGATGAGCCCATGGTGAGCTTCAGTGATTTCTTCCTTCCATGAATCGGCAAAACCTGCTCGAAGTGTCTTACAGGACCTGTGCCCTATGTGACTCACCCGGTGCAAGGTCCTGGAAGTACCGTATCCATGCCCAGTAGGATGAAATCACCGTGGAGAGTGTCTGTCTTTTTTTTTTTTTTCTTTGAAAACTTGATAAGGTTTTCATGCAGAATGTTCCTGACCACAAATTGATCACTATTTATTGGTCATCCATGACAGCACCCCAGAACGAGAGTCCTCCAAGGACAAGGAACCATCAGGCTTTACAAGGCACGGTTCCTCTCCCTATGTCAGTTTGTTCCCTGTCCTTGAACGGGGAACCTCAGGAATGGCAGTTCTAGAAGACCGAGACCCTAAGGGGTCGTACCCGAGGGCTGCATGGAGGACTGTGCGACTGCTTCATGGAGGGTGCAGGCGCTGGATAGGCCAGATTGAGACTCGTAAGCTCCAGACACCAGGGTTACTGCTCCCAGGGAGGAGGCTCCGGCGTGTGCGACGGTGCCTTCTGGTCCAGCGGCGCTGTGTTGGAATTGGTGTCCGCCGGGTGTCCAAGACTATGCACGTGCCTGGCCAGCCGGAATGGTGGGCCTGGTGCTGAGTGCGCCTGACTTCTGGGGGTGGGTCAATGATGTCACGCAAAGCCCTGCTGATTGGTGGCCGCAGTGTACCTTGGATACCAGCCGGTGAGCGGAGAAGGCTGGTAACCAAGGTATACATCAGGTAGCAGCACGCGCTGCCTAGATACCCGCAGTTTACCTTGGAGACCAGCTCCCAGCGCATGCTGAGAGGCGCTGGGAGCTGACTTATCACTCATCTCCCGGTGTGTCACGCAGCGATGCTGCTTGTCCACCTGGCGACCATCGTCAGGTTTTAGAACAGGTTCTAAAACCTGAATACCATCAACCAGCGACTTATCGCTGGTTGAAACGCCCTGTCACACGCTTCAATATCGCTGCAACGTCCTGTGCAGCAGAGATATTGCAAGCGATATTGACGCGTGACATCCCCATGAGGGACAACAGCAATCTTCTGCCTAAAATGGAGTCTGATAGATCAGAAGAGAAATGTGAGTCCTCACCAGCATCTTCACCATCCTCTTCTGATAACGAATCTAATAGACACCATTGTTTTTCAGTAGAGGATGTGGGCAGATTAGTTAAGGCGATCCGATCCATGATGAGGATTGAGGAGGAAAAATCACAGCCATCTAGGGTTGGGACAAAAGAAACATTGTCCCTTTCCTCTTGATGAAAGGCTCCAGGATCTGGTTTCCATAGAATAAAAGAAATCAGATAGGAAGGGTGCTCCTACTTCTTTTCCAAAGCTCAAGTATCCCTTTGAAGAGGCTTCGTGTTCAGCTTGGGATAAATCACTCAAATTAGATATAGATGTAGCGAAAGCTTCTAAGAAGTATTCTTTGCCCTTTGAAGATATGTGCACCTTAAAGGATTCCCTAGACAAGAAGGCTGACCAGTTCCTTAAGAACACCAGGGAGTCCTCAGCGGGTGGGCTGAGACCAGGCCTGGCGGCCATCTGTACTGCCAGAACCTTGATGGGCTGGCTAGACCAACTAGTTTCCCAACTCCAAAATAGGGTTTCTAGGGAGGAGATTCTGGCCTCAATTCCCATCATGCAAGGGGCTGCAGCTTTCCTGGCAGATGCAGCGGCAGATTCCACCATGTTGACAAGATCCGCAGCCTCCTCCAATGCAGCTAGGAAGACGTTGTGATTGAAGAACTTTGCCGTGTGATTTGCAGGCAAAGTTAAGTTGAGTCTTTCTCCCTGCGAGGTTAAATATCTGTTTGGAACAGCCCTAGATGACCTCTTGGAGAAGGCAGGGAATAAGAAGGAAAGTTTCCATATCTGTCTTTTTCTATCTTTAAACAGCCCTTTTGGAGCAGATGATATTCAAGGAGATATTCCCCGAAAAAAGATCAGTCCAGTTGGTCTGACCGGAGGAAGGGTGAAAAGGGGGTTCATGGTCGTGTCCTGCGACTACAAGAAGTCCTCCAAATGATGCTGTTCCCCATGTGGGAGGTCGACTCTCTCTCTTCCTCCCAGCCTGGGTTCAAATTTCATCAAGTCCTTGGATTTTGGACCTCATAACATCAGGTCTGAAATTCTGGTTTCCACATTTTCCTCTGTCCAGATTCCTCGTCTCTCCTCCCAGAACATCTCAGGTCAAACGGCGGGCGTTGGAGAACGAGATTTTCAAGGCTATCCTAGTTCAGGTTCCAATTCAGGAGGAGGGGACAGGGTATTACTCTCACCTCTTTTTGGTTAAAAAAATGGATGGATTTTTCGTGACTATTTTAAATTTAAAAAGCTTGAACAACCTAGAGGTGCCAACTTTCAAGATAAAGTTTATTTGGTCTGCAGTTAAAATGCTCTTTCCAGGCTGCCACATGGCGGTTCTGGATTTGAAAGACTATTATCATGTTCCCATATGCGTCCAGTCCCAACAGTACCTCTGGGTGGCATTTTTGGTGCACTCCCAAGTCCAACATTTCCAGTATTGAGCTTTTCCTTTCAGCTTGCGATCGCTCCTCGTGTTTTCACCAAAATAATCTCTCAAGTGTCAGCTCACCTCAGGGAGCAAAATGTCCTCATTGTGCCATACCTGGACGATTTTCTGATAATCGAGAAATCAGCCCAGCATTGTGCAGGCTTGGTTCATCAGGTCCTCAAGATGTTGAGACATCTGGGTTGGCTCATCAACATGGACAAATCCAAATTAACTCCATCAGTGTCCCAGATTTTCCTAGTCCTTTCCCTTAAGACGTTCCTCTTGGTAGCTTTGACTTTCGCTTGCCGAATAGGGGGACATTCAGGCCCTTTCAGCAGACAATCCTTTTACCTTATTCCGTGACGATAATAATCTTATGACCTGACCCAGCATACGTCCCTAGGGTAGTCTCTACATTCCACAGTTCACAAAAGATTCTTACACACTTTTTGCAATAGCCCTACAAACGATAAAGAGCTAAAATTATATTCTTTAGATGTCAAAGGCTGTTTAGAGAGATACCCAGAAATCACAAGCCCTTGGACGAGGGATAGGTCCCTTTTTGTTTGTTTTCAGAGACAGATGAAAGATTGTAGGGCCTCCAATGCCACATTAACTCGCTGGGTTAGGGACGCTATTAGCATGGCCTGCTCTACAATTGGCAATGAAGTGGAGACAAACCTCAGAGCTCATTCTGTGGCGCCCCTGCGGCTAGGCGCCACAGAGTGGTATTGCACTTTATTATAAAAATGTAATATTCTTTGTAAGTTGCTAGTTCGGGGTTTAAACCTTATGGAGTCTGTTTCTACACTCACTTAAGACCGCACCACCTAGAGTATGGGGAACGAGTACTTGGTAGGTCCCAGGAGGGTGGGGGAGGAGCCTAGGATAGAGGAAGAGTGACAGTTGACAGTTTACCTCAGACGGTGCTGGGAAGGCAGACAGAGTGGTCAGGCCTGACAGCCCAGCTGAGAGGAGGGAACCCCATCTTCAAGTGGGGGGCCCAGGACAGAAGGCAACGGGCCAGGACTGGTAGGAGCCAGCTGGTCACGTTGAGGGAATACCGGCGACACGGAAAGCCGAGGCAGCCAGGAGTTTAGCCCTGACTGCAAAACCAACGAGCTGCAGGCCCAACAGAACCGGGTTGCTGACAGCGCCATAAGGTACCTCTACCCTCAGGACTGAAAACCGGTTCAAGACACTAGAAGAAACTAAAAGGGACAGGCAGCTATTGCGGTGCTGGAAGGGAGCCTTCTCTCTACTTCTCTGGGGTGCCCTATCCAGACCGGTAGTGCACAGACCTTGTCTTCTAGATACAAACCGTAGGACTGGCGGGAGAGCTCTGCGAGGGTGGAGAAGACAGATACGAATAGAATAGATCCTGAATGACTTGAGAGAGGACATCTTGAGACTCAATAAGAGAAACCCTGAGCTGGCAACATCCACCCTGTAAACCAAACTGTACCGTGTCTTATTTATGCCATCAACCGGTACCGAGTAAAGTGGAGTTAAACTTGAACTGGACTCCGTTATTCTTCCCGCCGCAGCCCGGAGGGCTCAGCAGCAGCTCAGCAGAGGGGTAAGAACAGCAGCACCATCTCAATCACTGCCCTCCCTCACCATCTTCCTTCATCGCTGCCCTGAGATAAAGCTCCAACTGTGGGGAGCTGTACCACACTTTGCTGCCCCATCCATCACCTCAGCGGCCGGCTGGCAGCTCTGGTACCAAATTACCGGACACTACAGGTGGCGTCACGATCCCCTGTAAATAATCCTTTTATCCCTTATTCCCCCATCATCAATATCTACCCCAGTTGATCACCAGGGAACGGCACCGGGATCCTGACCATCCGTGACTCCCTACTCAGCGGTCCCGGTGACAGAGTACCCCATCCCTTAGCTCTGGTTGATTCAATTTCGCAAGGGCCATGGCTACTACCAGTGCTGAAATGTCAGGCGTATCTATTGATCAGATCTGCAGAGCAGTGACATGGTCTTCAACATTGATTTTCTATAAGCACTATAGATTGGATCTTTCTGGTGCTGATGTCACATTTGGGAGTAGGGTTCTACAGGCTGTGATCCCTCCCTAAATCTACGTTTCTGTGTAATTCTCTCGTTCTGGGTGCTGTCATGGACGACCGATAAATACGGAATTACTTAATGGTAATGCGTTTTTTCGGAGTCCATGACAGTAGTCGCATATTCCCTCCCATTGTTGAGGGTTCGTCTCTTCTTCTTCTTCCCTTGTTTTGTTTTTACACGTGGTGTTCGGGGTTGTGGTGGACTAGCTATGTTCTGGAGGTCCGTTTTTCAGACTATGCAACCAAGTGACATAGGGAGAGGAACCACCCCTTTTAAGACTGATGGTTCCTCATCCTTTAAGGGCTGGTCCCTCTCTTGTTCTGGGTGCTGTCATGGATTCTGCAAAAACATATTACCTACAAGTAATTACTTGTTTTGTGTGGGCCCATAACCTAAACATTCCAACAATCACTTAAAGTGAATAGAAAAAGACTTCTATATAGATCAGTGGTTACTTGTTGATGAGACCTTGAAGCGCTGTTATGGAGTAGTTTACATTTAATATTACTCCAAACAGACTGAATTCGTGGCTTTCCTGTAGGCAACAGATTCTTCAAGTCACCAGAATGAACTGGATCTGAAGAAAGAAACAAAACTCCCCTCCAAGGCGCAAAGTCAAAGTAAATGAAAGCAAGTATCGACAGAAAATCCCTCCAGCAGTAGATGCAAAGCATTGTGGGTGCTTTAATTTTTTTTAAGAGTTAACTTTTGCCTTGATGTTGCACATAAAGTATACCTTCATTAGGAGGATATCATTAGAAAAATGATAAAGTTAAGTGAATGCATGTGTGCAAAGAATTCTAAAAATATCTTGTTCACACACTTAAGGGGTTTTCCCACAAACAAAGCTAATTTTAAAGTTGATTTTAATCGATAGATCTTAGAATAATAATTTCCACAATTGGATGTATTAAAAAAAATGTTTGTGCTGAGATTATATAGGCCTCCGGTATGGCTGGCTACAGGTGCTGTGAAATCTTCCTACCTCCGTATCCAAATGAGGACAAGACCTGCACATTCAGCTTACGTACACTCAAATGTGAAACCACAGCAATCAACACTTGGTTTATTTTGGCATGGATACAGTAAGGGTGCTTTCACATCTGCGTTTTTCATAATTCGCGGCAGATGCGGTGAAAAAACCGCATCTGCCGCGTTTGCCGCATAACGGTTCCACTTGCGGCACGGTTGCGGTTTTTTCCATAGGAAGTATAGGGGGACTTGCGGCAGATGCGGCAAGTGCGGTATTGCACTTGCGGCAGGTGCGGCAGAGAAAAAAACCGCGGCTGACCGCGTTTTTTTTCGCTGCCGCACCTGCCGCAAGTGCAATACCGCACTTGCCGCATCTGCCGCAAGTCCCCCTATACTTCCTGAGGAAAAAACCGCAACCGTGCCGCAAGTGGAACCGTTATGCGGCAAACGCGGCAGATGCGGTTTTTTCACCGCATCTGCCGCGAATTACGAAAAACGCAGATGTGAAAGGGCCCTAAAATAGTTATTGGTGTAATACTGTGACTTTCTCTGAAGCCACGGACGTCATGGATGCTGGTCAGAAATGCAAAACTTCTTTTCTATTATATGCAAATTGAACAACTAAATTGCAATTATATTTGGAGGAACAGCACAATATCTGTTTGTTATGCACTGTGTAATTCCTGTTTCTGACGTTACAGGGACATAATACCACAGCTCCTGGGCAGGTGAGGACACAAGAATATACAGACATTACACTACTGGATCACAATTCTTTCTTTGAGGTAAAAAGAATTCTTTCATTCATGAGCTGTGATCCTGTGCTGTAATGGCTGTATAATCTTTTGTGTCCTCCCCGGCCCATGATCAAAGCAATGTCTGGAGAATTGAGACAGAAAAAAGCGCAGTGGGTCTTATCGCTAAAGATGATCAAGCAATTATGATTCTATATGCTCAACTGGGCTAATTGTGAAAACCCACAACTAGTATATGCACCTGTACAGCTGCCTCTGGATCAGCACTTCCACTAATCCGCTCTGCCTCCAAAGAATGAGGACCACACAGGGTCTGAATACAATGATGGTTTGTTCCGACACATTTCTGGGCTGTCCCAGCTCCTTCATCAGGGGTACAAGGGTCAGAATAAACCATCATTGTATTCAGACCCTGTGTTGTCGTCATTCTTTGGCAGCAGCGTGGATCATAGAAGCACCATCCTTTGGCTCTCAGGATTAAATCTTGTCCCTGTACCGTCAGACACATTAATTACACAGTACACAGCACAGGAATATTTTTTGTAAACCCATCCAATTGTGGAAATTATTAGTGTTCCAAGATCTGCTAAATAAAATTTAAACTTTTTTCGAGGTAGAACCACTTTTATGGTACCTTTACACGCCGCTACAGAAGGTTAGAAACAACCGGGTGTCGGAGACAATTTTATCTTGTACCGTCAACACACCGCGAGGTAGCGGCGTGTAAATCAGGTTGTTGCCACCCGTCACTGTCGACACCTGTTTTTGAGCAGTGCTCTAAAACAGGTTGGTTTCAACCCAATGGTAGCGGCGTGTAAATGAGGAACAGGAAGGTTTTTTTCGTCACCTAGTGAACTCCCTGGGGCGTGACACAGCCTCCGGGATACCGCCCCCCTTCAGCGATCATTGGTGGAAGCTCCTGCGTTACGATTGGTTGTCCCTGCATAGGGCGGCATATTTAAAGGGAACCTGTCAGGTGGTTTATGTCCCCCCAGCTATCACTGTCTGTAGATGCAGCTTTATAATACCAGTCTAATCATCCCTGTCTGAGCTCAGAGTGTAATGTTAAAGGTGAAAAAAAAGCATATATACTTGCATTTCAGTCCCCACCTTGGAGGAGGGGGACTGTCTGGCAGGATAATAGTTAACTCACTTATAACTTGGATAGCTAAAGGACCTGTGTGATGTAATGATCATGTGACCATAGTGGGCGGAGCTAAGCCAGAAAATGTATTATGTTCTATGAGAACTTAGCTCCGCCTATTGTAGTCACATGGTTGTGACATCACATCAGGTCTCCCAACATGTTCTAGCACAAGGCTGAAATGTTACCTATTAACCTGCCAAACAGTCTCCGTCCTCCAAGCTGGGGACTCATTACATAAGGAAATGTAAGTGTATAAATGCTTTTTTTTCACTTTTCACATTACATTCTGAGCTCAGACAGGGATGCTTAGACTGATATTATAAAGCTGCATGTACAGACAGTGATAGCTGGGGAGGCATGAACCAGCTGACGGGTTCCCTTTAAGGAGCTGACCAGTCACACTACACAATTGCAATAGCATCATGTATTAGCCAACCTTCCTGCGCTGGCTGGCCAATCATGATGCTATTGCATTGTCCAATCACCGTACAAGTGTCTCGTAATCCACAACTCTGGCACGCCTATGTGTTGTCCCTGCTGCCCCAGGTCCGCCCATATTACCTTCTGTAGCGGCGTGTAAATGAGGGAAGGTGCTCTACAGAAGGTAACCTGCGGCACCCAGCGGTGCTTCCAGGGATAGAAAAAAACCTTCTGTAGAGCACCTTGTATCGGCATGTAAAGGCAGTATCAGGTACCGTTAGCAACCGTTGGAACGTGCTCGTGCACGTGAGACACCCGGTTGTTTATAACCTTCTGTAGCGGCGTGTAAAGGTACCAATAAAGGTAATCTGCAAGTGGGTTTTTGTTATGTAATTTTTGAATCTACAAGCTGTAGCGGTTAAATACAGATTTCAGTCTCTTATCAAGCTCTGTACTGTTGTTTACCAGAAAAGTTTGTTTTAGGAACAAGAGATTGTCATTGCCTCCTATTGTAATTAGCAGATCACATTGTACATTCTGAACCTGGTGTGAGTTGGGGCAGCTATCTCAGCTCTGTTGCATTGCAAGATCGAAGAACTGTCGAAACTGTTGTACCCAGTAAACTGTCATGCATAGTTGGATTCAGGATCCTCTTGTTTACACATAATGCTACTTTCAGATTCTTTTTAATAATCCTGATTAATATACATTTTATCATAAAAACTCCCTTTTTTGTGCTACTGATATAGTGGTGTAAGGTAGATATCTTTTGCATATTCAACCACCTTGTACCTTATTTACTTGCAGAAAATGCTTACAAAGAGATGAGATTGGGTTCCATCAAGGCCTAGAACTGTACTGAAAAGAACAGTTCTGCACAGGCAATACACGAATGGCCCAAGGAAGCTCGCAAGTGGACTTTCAGGTTTTAAATGACCTGCGGCAGAAATTCCCAGAGGTGCCTGAAGTTGTTGTTTCCCGATGCATGCTGCAGGTTGGTTCTTAAAATTTAATTGAAATAGAAACTATACCTACTCTTACTACTTGGATTGGTGGTTAAGGTATTCCTCCTTTAACAAAGCGGAAAAAGTACTTCCAACTATCTAGGAGGTAGCATTACAATATGTAGCCAATTCAGTTCAAATATTGCAAGTTTGTTGCCTCTCTCAAAATGGGTCATGGATAAAAGGGATTGTTAGCTTATATACCCGTGTTTCTCCAAAAATAAGATAGTGTCTCGTAATTTTTTCCCTCTGAAAAAAGGCCTATGGCTCATTTTTGGGGTAATGCTTATATTTGCCAAAAATGTTATGTGGGTACAGTATACTGGTTGTTAAAGATGAGCATATCTGTAGGGAGGCAGACTTTGGAGATGGACATGCTGACTTGGGAGTGGAGCAGGGGAGCAGCTACCCTACAGCTTGTACAGTGTACAGTACGGTACTTACCCATAAATTTGAACAGGAGTCAGCAGGACTCAAGACACATTGTTCAATCTCGCTCAGGACCTGCAGTTACAGAGCCCATGCGACCCGCAGCCAATCTGCACCCAGAGTAACAAGGCGGGACATACTGACTCTGGGTGCTTATTGGTCACGGGTCACAAGAGCTCTGTAACTGCGGGTCCTGACAGCACTGAAGCCTGAGGGGAGTATTTAAAGGGAACCTATCAGCTCGTTCACTCTCTCTATGCTATTACTACTTGTCCCTGCACCTTGTAGCTGATCCCTAACCATATAATGTAGTAAATAGAATGAGACGGCACACACCGCTGTGAGTGGATGGAGGGGGTACGGAGGTGCACGACGGGCGCACCATTTCGCACTGGATGGTGGACCCGTTGAAGCACATCCAGTGCGAAACAGTGCGCCCGTCGTCCACCTCCGCACCCCCTCCCTCCACTCCTGCCTGTAACCCGTACGAATGAATAAATAAAGAAGCCGATTGACATCACACCAGCGGTGAGTGCCGTCTCATTCTATTTACTACTTTAAATGGATTTTGACACAGAGACTTGAGCAACGCTGCTAATGTCTGGTGCTGTTAAGGGGTCGAATGGAGGGCTGTGACTAGTGCCCAGGACTCTTTGCTTTGATCCCTAACCATTCCTCTCTAACCTAAAAGTGCCCTATAAAGCTTAAGAAAAATTGTTTATAACTTGCATGTAGTCTTCATCTGGAGACAGGAAAGGCGGGCTCCGGGGCTCCATTCTCCCCTCCGCGCTGGCTCCTAGCACACCCTGCTGGACGTCCTCATTCCTTGTGCCTTGTATTTCCCACCTCCTTTGCTACTATGATGCGCCGGCCGGAACGTCATATCCGACTTAGTGCATTGTGGGGCCTGGTCATGTGTTCGGCCCAACTCTGGCGCATGCACGGTGTGCTTGCTTATTTTAACGACGAGGTGGTGCAAGGGGAATGAATACAGTATTCACATCACACTGTATTCTTGCTACACTGGCGACTGTTGTAAACTTTGCAATCGGCTGGTGTATTTCTATGCAGGTATCACTTTCAACTGTGAGTATGCAACAAGGGCTTATTTTTGGACTAGGGCTTTTATTTCAAGCCTACTCCAAAAAGCCTGAAAAACCCTGCTAGGGCTTATTTTGGGGGTAGGGTTTATTTTTGGAGAAACAGGGTACATACAATTTACCAAGGTCACTGATATTTCTGCAACTCTGTTCATTGCATGGAACACTAACAAAACTGGTGAAGCCCCTCTATTCAATGTCTCCCTGAACCTCTGTGATATAAAAATTCAAAAACTTATTTATCCCTTGTGTGTATAATATATATGTCCATTTTTCATTATACCTTTGTGGGGATTTTTTTTTTTTTTATTTATATTTTTCTTCTGTCTCTCCCTTATATACAGTTGTGGCCAAAAGTATTGACATCCCTGCAATTCTGTCAGATAATACTCAGTTTCTTCCAGAAAATGATTGCAATCACAAATTCTTTGGTATTATTATCTTCATTTAATTTGTCTTCAATGAAAAAACACAAAAGAGAATGAAAAAAAAAAAGCAAAACATTGATCATTTCACACACAACTCCAAAAATGGGCCAGACAAACGTATTGGCACCCTCAGCCTAATACTTGGTTTCACAACCATTAACCAAAATAACTGCGATCAATCGCTTCGGTAACCATCAATGAGATTCTTACAATGCTCTGCTGGAATTTTAGACCATTCTTCTTTGGCAAACTGCTCCAGGTCCCTGATATTTGAAGGGTGCCTTCTCCAAACTGCCATTTTTAGATCTCTCCACAGGTGTTCTATGGGATTCAGGTCTGGACCCATTGCTGGCCACCTTAGAAGTCTCCAGTGCTTTCTCTCAAACCATTTTCTAGTGCTTTTGTAGTGTGTTTTGAGTCATTGTCCTGCTGGAGGACCCATGACCTCTGAGGGAGACCCAGCTTTCTCACACTGGGCCACACATATGCTGCAAAATTTGTTGGTAGTCTTCAGACTTCATAATGGCATGCACAAGGTCAAGCAGTCCAGTGCCAGAGGCAGCAAAGCAACCCCAAAACATCAGGGAACCTCCCCATGTTTGACTGTAGGAACCATGTTCTATTCTTTGAATGCCTCTTTTTTTTTTTTTTTTCTCTTGTAAATTCTATGTTGATGCCTTTGCCCAAAAAGCTCTACTTTTGTCTCATCTGACCAGAGAACATTCTTCCAAAACGTTTTAGGCTTTCTCAGGTAAGTTTTGGCAAACTCCAGCCTGGCTTTTTTATGTTTCGGGGCAAGAAGTGGGGTTTTCCTGGGTATCCTACCATACAGTCCCTTTTCATTCAGACGCCGACGCATAGTACGGGTTGACACTGTTGTACCCTCGACTGCAGGGCAGCTTGAATTTGTTTGGATGTTAGTCGAGGTTCTTTATCCACCATCCGCACAATCTTGCGTTGAAATCTCTCGTCAATTTTTCTTTTCCGTCCACATCTAGGGAGGTTAGCCACAGTGCCGTGGGCTTTAAACTTCTTGATGACACTGCGCACGGTAGATACAGGAACATTCAGGTTTTTGGAGATGGACTTGTAGCCTTGAGATTGCTCATGCTTCCTCACAATTTGGTTTCTCAAGTCCTCAGACAGTTCTTTGGTCTTCTTTCTTTTCTCCATGCTCAATGTGGTACACACAAAGACACAGGACAGAGGTTGAGTCAACTTTAATCCATGTCAACTGGCTGCAAATGTGATTTAGTTATTGCCAACACCTGTTAGGTGCCACAGGTAAGTTACAGGTGCTGTTAATTACACAAATTAGAGAAGCATCACATGATTTTTCTAACAGTGCCAATACTTTTGTCCACCCCCTTTTTATGTTTGGTGTGGAATTATATCCAATTTGGCTTTAAGAAAATTCTTTGTGTTTTTTCATTGAAGACAAATTAAATGAAGATAATAATACCAAAGAATTTGTGATTGCAATCATTTTCAGGAAGAAACTGAGTATTATCTGACAGAATTGCAGGGGTGTCAATACTTTTGGCCACAACTGTATGATCTCTAATTTCAAAGGAAATGGACCAGAATATGACATGCATGAGTTTTTTTGAGGTTTTGGGCACACTGATCCATGAATAAATTCGGATGTGTTATCCCTTCTAACTTTTATTAGGTGAAAGTAACGCCATGCATGAGAAAATCTATTGTGTAAATAAGGCCTAAATGAACTCTAAAAAGCACAGTTTATTCTGCTTGAATTTTTGGACTTTACCTAATTTACCTTATTTTAGCCGGGTTTTACACAGTGTTTTTTTTTTTTTCTTTCTATGTTCAGTGGCTCCGTGGGTTGCTAATGCCGAACCACCTGCAAAATGGGATTTGGGTGTAGTCGCCAATGGGGCCATTGACCTATAACGATTCAAACAGTATGTGTTCTCTGTTGTGCATCATTTCTGGCTGAATATACCTATTAGACGAAGGCAGCAAGATATAGTATACTACGTATTCGTGCCCACTTCCAATAGTTTTAAAGGGGAAGTATTAATTACCAACTTTTTGTAAAAAATATAAAATTTAAACCACTTCGACTAGACATATACTACTGAAAACGATGCACGACAGAGCACATGGTGTCTGAATCATTATACTCAATAGCCCCATCAGTGCTTTTATCTGAATCTAGTTTTGTGCGGGGTTCAAATGTAAAACCTGACAGAACCACTGACTGTAGCTAAACCACAAAATCATTTTTCTTTTTCGCTCCATTGGGAGACCCAGACATTGGGTGTATAGCTTCCTCCTCCGGAGGACACACACACAGTATTACACTTAAATCAAAAGTGTAACTCCTCCCCTACTGCCTATACACCCCCTCTAGGAGAGATCCCATCAGTTCTTAGCTTTGTGTTGAAGGAGGCACACTCTGCACTCATGCATTCTCACTTAGTCTTTCTCACTCTCTCTGAGAGTGTCGGATGGAAGAAAAGAGGATCCATAGGATCCCCAGCATGCCTCCTTCCTCACCTTCGGGCAGAGGCGGTTGAGGTACCCATGGGGTACAACGGGCTGGAGCCCTCATGCTGCTTTCCTTCTCCATCCCTTTGGGGCTCTGGAGAAGTGGGATCTTCAAGTGCTTCCATATCAGCTGGAGCTCAGACTCCATCCACAGTCCCTATGGGAATCGGCTGGCTGGAGTTGTGGACCCCCAGGGATCAGCCCCTGCACCTATTAACGTACTCTGTGGGCTTGTGCTGCTGCTGCAGCCCGGTCTAGCCACATGGGGGTGATCAGTGGGACTCCCCTGGGTCATTGGGGTCCAGTACCTGTAGCGCCGCGGGGTTTGCGGTGTTTCCGGGAGGCACCGCGCTCTCCCGCTCCTGAGCGCCGGCCGGCCGCGGATATTTAGACCCCGGCTTCATTGCGGCCTAGTTTTTCGGCCTGGAGCCCGGGCTCCACAGGGGCGGGTTCGGCCGCCTCTGTGGGCGGGCTTGGAGCCTCGGCCGCTCCCATCCCTCGGGTGGTCTCCGCCTCTGTGGGCGGTTTTAGTGCCCCGGCCGCTCCCATCTCTGAATGGCCGCGGCTGTGGTGGGCAGTCTTGGGGCTTTGGCCACCCCCATCCGGGTAGCCGCCCCCTCTGTCAGTCAGGGTCTGTCTGTGCCCTCCGGATTCCCGCTCCCTATCGCCTCGCCCCCTAAAGCCACGCCCCCTTACTCAGCTCCGGCGGCCATCTTTGCTTTGGGACTGAGCCTGTTCTCAGCTTCTCTCCTTCTCCTGCCGCTGGTAGGAGGGTGCGCTGCTTCCGGAGGGCACACAACCTCTCTGTCAGGCTGGTAAGTCACCCCAGACTCTCCGGTGGTGTCTCCCTTTCCTTGGGGCCCCCCTCTAGAGCACCCCTTCTTGGAGGTCCCTGCCTGGAGGCGACATGTTTTCCACCAGGAGCAAAGCCCCTAAGGTGCAGACATTTTATTCATCTTGCACTGCTTGCAAGGTCTCGCTGCCTGCTGGGTCTGTATTCCCTCATTGCTCTGCCTGCACTTCTCATGAGCCTGAGGTGGACCACAGGGCTCCCCCCAGCTCTGCTGCATCAGAGCCTTCCCCTAGCCAGGGAGACCAGGCTATGCCACCAGCTTGGACTGTAGCCTTTACTAAGTCCTTTGCAGACACTTTTGCCCAGTCTATGACGGCTCTAAAGTGCCCCCGGTCCCTCTGCCTCACCCCGCAGGCACTACAGCGAGTCGTCCCCTTCTAGGGGAATGGACTCTGGAGACTTTACAGGGGTCTCACTTAGCTCCCTCTCCACGGCCCCATAAACGGCCACGCAGGGATATCTCTCCTGCTTCCTCTCATCACACGGAGTCTCATGCTGAGGGTTCCCAGATGGATGGGGAAGATGGACAGGATTCCGTGAGGCCCTCTGAGGCCTCAGAGGAAGATTCCTTGGTGGATGACCACGGCGGAGACTTCTCTCTCGGAGGAATTGTATCAGTTCC
Organism: Allobates femoralis; assembly: GCA_033576535.1. Lineage (NCBI taxonomy): Eukaryota > Metazoa > Chordata > Amphibia > Anura > Aromobatidae > Allobates > Allobates femoralis. Next base: position 394,603,075 of record JARQOC010000001.1, on the reverse strand, counting down.
TTCCTCCGTCCAGGTCTCTGGGTTCATTCTTTGATCATTCCAATTTCCGATCAACTGTCCAGACACCCAGGGCTTGCCCTGATAAACGCTTTTCCAGGAAACCGAAGGATACTCGGTATCCTTTTCCTCCTGATGTAGTAAAGGTATGGTCGCTTTCTCCTAAGGTGGACCCTCCAGTCTCTAGACTGTCGGCCAATGCTGTCATGTCAGTCGCGGATGGCTCCTCTTTGAAAGATCCCACTGACCGTCAAATTGAGCTACTGCAGAAGTCCATCTACGAAGCCACGGGGGCCTCCTTTGCCCCAGCTTTCGCTGCAGTTTGGGCCCTGCAAGCAGTTTCCGCCTGCTTGGCGGAGCTAAATGTTGTAGCTCAGGATATTCCCGAGGTGACTACCCTCACGTCTCAAGCCTCAGCATTCACCGACAACGCTAGGTCGGCAATCATGGAAGCCGCCAGTTGTACCTCTGTAGCTTTGGCAAACTCGCTCGCAGCCCACAGAATGTTGTGGCTACGTGATTGGAAGGCTGACGCCACTTCAAAGAAGTTCCTTCAGGGACTCCCGTTTGCGGGGAACAGGCTTTTTGGAGAACAATTGGACGACATCATTAAGGAATCCACAGGCAGCAAATCGACTTCTTTGCCTCAATCTAAGGTTCAGAAGTGTGGCCAGGGTCAGATGCACGCCAAGTTTCGGTCCTTTCGTCCCCCCTCAAAAACCTCCTCCTCCTCTCGTTCATACAAGGATCAGAAGTTGGGCCGGACGTGGAGTTCTAAGGCTCAACAGAAGAAGTCAGCTGGAGCCTCAGCCGCCAAGCCTGCTTCTTCATGACTCACCGCCTCTCCCAGCAGCATCCTCGGTCGGTGGCAGGCTCTCCCAATTTGAGACGTTTGGCGCAGTCTTATCCAGGACCGATGGGTAGTGGATGTCATCTCCTACGGATACAGGATAGAGCTGTCCTCGCATCCTCCGACTCGTTTCTGTCTCTCTTCACCCCCGCCGGCAAGGGCCTTGGCCTTTCGTCAGGCGCTGGATGCCTTGAGACAGAACGGGGTCGTGATTCAGGTCCCCTCCGGGGAGCGTTTCCAGGGATTCTATTCGAACCTCTTCACGGTTCCCAAGAAGGACAGTTCGGTAAGACCGGTGTTGGATTCAAGCTTCTCAACCGGCATGTGAAGGTCAGATCATTCCGAATGGAGTCACTGAGGTCTCTCTATCTCAGGGGGATTTCCTAGCCTTGGTAGATGTCAAGGATGCCTACCTACACGTTCCCATCGCTCCTGCACATCAACGCTGGCTGCGGTTCGCAGTAGGAGAGCAGCACTTTCAGTTTGTGGCTCTGCCCTTCGGCCTTGCATCGACTCCGAGGGTTTTCACCAAGGTGATGGCAGCGATGGTGGCGGTTCTGCATTCCCAGGGCCACGCAGTAACTCCGTATTTGGACGATCTGTTGGTCAGAGGCTCCTCCACGGAGCAGTGTCAACTGAGTCTCTGTTACTCTACACACTCTGCAGCAATTCGGGTGGTTGGTCAACGTACCGAAATCGGTTCTCCTTCCTATTCAAACAATAACTTATCTGGGCATGGAGTTTTATACTGCTCCGGCTCGGATCATTCTCCCAGTCAACAAGCAAACGTCTATCCAAGAGGAGGTTCAGTTTCTTTTGCGGTCAGACTCGGTGTCTATCAGGCGTCTGATGCACGTTCTGGGGAAGATGGTGGCGACCATAGAAGCAGTACCCTTTGCGCAATTTCACCTTCGTCCGCTGCAATTGCAGATCCTGCGCGGATGGAAAAAGAGTCCCTCCTCTCTCGACCAGCACATCCCTCTGTCGTCGTCGACAAAGGAATCTCTTCTCTGGTGGCTGCTTCCCACGTCTGTCACAAGGCAGATGTTTTCTGCCCGCCTCTTTGTTGGTAGTGACCATGGACGCCAGCCTTCTGGGCTGGGGCGCTGTGTTTCTTCACCACAGAGCTCAGAGCTCATGGACGGAACAGGAGTCCTCCCTTCAGATCAACGTTCTGGAGATTCGGGCCATTTATTTGGCTCTTCTCGCTTTTCAGAGATTCCTGGCGGGGAATCAGATTCGATACAATCCGACAACGCTACCGCGGTCGCTTACATAAACCACCAGGGAGGCACGCGCAGGTCTCAAGCCTTCGAGGAGGTCCAGCGTATCCTTCATTGGGTCGAGGACACAGACTGGTCCATCTCTGCAGTTTTCATTCCCGGGGTGGACAATTGGGAGGCCGACTATCTCAGTCGGCAAGGCATGGACGAGGGCGAATGGGCTCTCCACCCAGACGTTTTTCAGCACATCTGCGACAGATGGGGAACTCCGGACGTGGACCTGATGGCTTCCAGGCTGAACCACAAGGTCCCGGTCTTCATGTCTCGCTCCCGAGACAGCAATGCTCTGGCAGCGGACGCTCTGGTCCAAGACTGGTCCCAGTTTCGTCTTCCCCTACGTGTTTCCTCCATTTCCTATGCTGTCCAGGGTTCTGTGGAAACTCAGGATAGAATGTCGACAGGCTCTGATCATAGCCCCAGACTGGCCCAGGAGGGCCTGGTATCCGGACCTGTTATGGCTCTCGGCGGGGGATCCGTGGAGACTCCCGTCACGGCCAGACCTCTTGTCTCAAGGTCCGTTCTTATGCCACAATTCCTCGGCCCTCAGCCTGACTTTGTGGCACTTGAAGACTGGTTGCTGACATCTTGCGGCTTTTCTTCTGAAGTCGCCACAACCATGAAACAAGCCAGGAAACCTGCGTCGTCAAAGATATACCGCAGAGTTTGGAAGATCTTCTTTTCCTGGTGCCATCTCAACGGAAATTCTCCTTGGCCTTTCTCTCTTCCAACCCTTCTTGACTTCTTGCAATCAGGATTAGATAAGGGTTTGGCGCTCAGTTCCCTCAAAGGGCAGATTTCAGCACTGTCGGTGCTGTTTAACAAACGTCTAGCTAACCTTTCTCAGGTGAAGACGTTTCTGCAAGGGGCAAATCACATCGCTCCCCCATACAAACGTCCTTTGGACCCCTGGGACCTTAATCTGGTCCTGGCGGCCTTACAGAAGCCGCCCTTCGAGCCTCTAAGAGAAGTGTCTCTCTCCAGGCTCTCTCAGAAAGTTGCCTTTCTTGTAGCCATTACCTCCTTGCAGAGGGTTTCTGAGCTGGCAGCTTTGTCTTGCAGGTCTCCTTTTCTGGTGATTCACGAAGATAAAGTGGTGCTCCGGCCTGTGGCGGAGTTCTTACTTAAGGTGCTCTCTCCGCTTCACCTGAATAAAGATTGTCCTGCCGTCCTTTTGCCCTAATCCTGTGCATCAGTATGAGAAGTCTTTGCATACTTTGGACCTGATTAGAGCTGTCAGGATTTGTGTCCTGCACGGCATCTTTTCGCCACACGGATGCCCTGTTCGTTCTCACGACAGGCGGGAAAAAAGGAGTGCAAGCCTCCAAGTCTTCCTTGGCTCAGTGGATCAAGGCTTCTATTCAGGAAGCCTACCTTCTCTCTGGTACGCCTTTACCTGCGGGGATTAGGGCTCATTCCACAAGAGCTGTGGGTGCCTCGTGGGCCTTACGTCATCAGGCCACGGCACAACAGGTGTGTCAGGCGGCCACTTGGTCCAGCCTACATACCTTTTACAAAACATTATCAGGTTCATGCGTATGCTTCGGCAGACGCTAATGTGGGCAGATGGATCCTGCAGGCGGCGGTAGCTCACCTTTGATGTTACTGCCACTCTTGGGTCTTTTCCGACCCAGGGATAGCTTTTGGACATCCCAATGTCTGGGTCTCCCAATGGAGCGAAAAAGAGAATTTTGTTTACTTTACCGTAAATTATTTTTCATCTAGCTCCTAATTGGGAGACCCAGCACCCTCCCTGTTGCCTTTTTGGGCGTTGTTATTATGGTTTAGTGACTGGGGTTGTACATGTCGCTGTTTCGGCCATGTTGGCCGAGAATTCTTACCGGACCTTTTGGTCTTGGTGTGGGTTCTTTCCTCCTTTCTGCTTGTGCACCGAACTGATGGGATCTCTCCTAGAGGGGGTGTATAGGCAGTAGGGGAGGAGTTACACTTTTGATTTAAGTGTAATACTTTGGGCGTATAGCTTCCGCCTCCAGAGGACACACAATGTCTGGGTCTCCCAGTTAGGAGCTAGAAGAAAAAGAATTTACGGTAAGTAAACAAAATTCTCTTTTTTCCAAAATTTATTTTAGAAAAGCGTTGACCTGCACATTTTAATATCATTTTTGTATATTTTGCTATTCTAAGTTTAGACATATTTTTCAAGTTTTTACTCAAGTCATAATCCTTTTAACGTGTCTGTTCTTTTGGGATTTTTGTAGCTTTGAATATTCTACATTTGCTTCTTCAGTGCACTCTGATCTCTTGGTGATTTTCAGCAATTTACATTTTAGGAAATGTGCAGTAAGGATGTTTGTCCTATTAAAAGCACAAATGTGTTGATCCACTATGACTGGAGCTGTTAATAGTAATTTTTTTCATATTCTTACTATATTGTCTTCTTTTTTTATTTTTTGGTAAGGTTTGTTCTTGGACTCTATGTTCTAAACACAGACCTACTCTATAGGGAAAAAAAATGCATGATAAACAAATGTAGGCACAAAATAATTTTACTAGCTGTATCTACAAATGTAAGCATAAGCAATAGGGTGCTGGTAGGACTAAAAAAAGAAGAAAAATTTAATTCCAAATAAAGTAGTCCCATGGGCAATGGAATAGAGTTCAAGCATCCCTCGATTCAAAACTGACCACTTTATCTTAATTAGGGTAGATTCATGCTGTGTGCAGCTGCAAAGAAATTCATGCAGCTCACACTCCTCCTGTCCAGAGATCCGGCAGCCATACCCAGTGATGCAATGGAAGCCAGGAATAGCTTGCAATTTAATACTTTATGTGGAACAAATGGGTGGATAAGGGTACAGAGCCTTGGAGGGGCGACCTTCCTCAATATGTACTATAGGGAAGAAAAAATGGGGCCCACCAGACTTTACTATTAAATTTATATAACAGGTGCACAATTGCGACATGTGGACAATATACAGACATATTCATACGCAGTGCAACAGCCCTCTAGGGCGCTCTAACCTTATAAATCCATCTTTCCCACAAAAAGTTAATTGCAAGCTATGCCTGGTCTTCTCATCATTTTCTCATTCAGCTGAGGCTAATTTTGGCATAGAGAGGTAGGACATTTGGTGACTTAGTGGTTGGGTAGCTTTTGTGCTCTTGGATAAAAACTTAAGGTACTAAGCATTTTTTGTTTTATCGTTTACAAGAATATTAAAATTCATGTATTTAGTAATCTATTTATGTTGACACACTGTGTATATCTGTGTGAAGCTTTCACTGTATATAGCAGTGGATTATCATCTGTTCTGTACATCAACAAAGTAGTTTTGCATAACTGATCTTTTAGGCAGTAGCAAGCACAGTTTTTCACTGCTGTTTTTGAGGCGTGAATGACATTTGAGTTCTTCTGGAACCAACTAATAATGTAAAATCTCACAGCAGCTATACTCGTATGTAAATGGTAGATTATAAAATGAGTCAGGCAAGGGCACTGTACATGAGCAGGGCGTGCACATAGGAGTAGGGTGGATCCACAGTTAGGCGGCCGTCACACGCATCAATTTCCTGCACAATATCGCTTAAGCGATATCGTTTGTGCATCGCTGCGTGTAATCAAGCGATTTTACACTGTAAAGTCGCTAGATCGCAGATTTGTGAGCCGGAGCTCATATCAAGCGATAATCACTTGATCAATCTGCCTCATCGTGGTGTGTGACACCACGATGAACTATCTCCCAGCGGCAGAGCCTATGCTGGGAGATGGTATCTATGGTAAACGTCGGGTTACTAAGCGCCGCGCGGTGCCTAGTAACCCGATGTGTACCATAGTTACCAGCGATCTCACTGCTCCACATCGTTGGTGAGTCTGTCTGTGTGACAGCTCACCAGCGATGTGAGCGATATTGTTAGCGATCGCGCGTGCATGTGATCGCTGACAATATCGCTCTCAACATTGAAGCGTGTGACAGCCGCCTTAGATTTGCTTGTTGATGGCTCAGAGTCGGGGCTATTCGAAAGCAGGAAGGCAATGGAAGAGAGGTGCTCTGTGGAGAGATGCAAGGTCTGCTGGGAAATGTAGTTTCTCTATATTAAAATAGGGCAGCTCATTCAGCTATGTTAAGTTGGATTCACCTAGGGGACAGAAACTTGGGCTTGGACTGTATTAATAATGGGTATGCATCTCCTCTGCATGTGAAAAATAATGGAATTCTGCGAAGAGCCCTCTAATTAGGTTTTCAGTTATAAATTAAAAGAAAAAACCAGCAGAAGCAGTGTTCATAGTTCTGCCAACTCTAAATTTAAAAAAAGACAAAAGAAAACCTCATAAAAGCTAATAGACTTTGTAAGATGAGAAACCTATGAAAACTGTTATGGGTCCTTAAAAATGCTATTGATTTTACCTGTGTACAGGCACTGAAATAATTGAGATAGTAAATTCAGTAAGTTTCCTCAATTAATTGTCTTTTCTTTTCCAGAATAATAATAACCTGGATGCTTGTTGTGCAGTCTTATCTCAGGAGAGTACAAAATATCTGTATGGTGAAGGCGATGTGTCTCCTGAAGATTCGAGCATTGCTGGTTTAAGAAATCACATGACATCGCTTAATTTGGATTTGCAGTCTCAGTACCATGAGGGCAGGGATGGAAGCCGAATAAATGGAAACAGCAGGACTTTAAGTCACAGCATAAGTGATGGACATCTTCAGGGAGGGCAATCCAACAATGAACTGTATCAACAAGAGCCACAGACTGCACCGGTTGTGCCTTCTAGCTATAATGTATTTGGAATGACAAATACAATTAATGCTTCAAACCCAGGCCATCAATTTGGACTTCAGTTGGGCAGCAAAAGCTCTTCGGGTTTGCAGACAACCAGGTTCAATCCTATCATGGTTACATTGGCTCCTAATATCCAGTCTAATCGTAATACCCCTACATCTTTGCACATACATGGTGGTCCACCGCCTGTACTTAATAGTCCACATGGAAATTCTATTTATATAAGACCTTATATTACTTCTCAAGGAGGCACAACAAGGCAAACCCCACAGCCATCAGGTTGGATGTCCCCGAATCCCACACAACAGCAAGTTTATCAGCCCACAGCACAAAATCCTTGGACAACTCTTCCATCTTCTTACACTCAATCACATACCTCAGCACAACTTAACCAGCAAGGTCATCAGACCTCTCATGTGTACATGCCTATTAGTTCTCCCACCACTCCTCAAGCTCCAGTGCTTCATTCATCCGGTGGTTCTCAACCTTTAAGCCAATACAACATTCAAAATATCTCAACTGGTCCCAGGAAAAACCAAATAGAAATTAAACTTGAACCACCACAAAGAAGTAACTCAATATTGCGTTCCTCAAGTTCACGTAGTTCCACTAACCCTTCTGTTTTGAATAACCAGTCAAGGAACCAGCCTACTGTTTACATTGCAGGTCCTCAAAATGCAGATGATTGCTTAGGCCGCAGCCAACCTAAGGTTTATATCTCAGCTCCTGGAGGTGATGACCAGATGGTTAGGAATCAGCCAACACTTTTTATTTCCGCTAATCCAGGTGCAGCCAGTACTGCCAGAAATGTTTCTGGACAAGTAAGCATGGGACCTGCTTTTATTCATCATCATCCACCCAAAAGCCGGGCACTTGGAAACAACTTGTCTGCAACATCGCCTCGTGTGGTAGTGACTCAGCCCAATACAAAATATACATTTAAAATAACTGTGTCTCCAAACAAACCTCCTTCAGTTTCCCCTGGTGTTGTGTCCCCAACCTTTGAACCTACAAATCTCCTTCCGTTTGCTGAGTCGGAAGGTATCCATATAGCAGACCCTGTTTTAGCACATGATAGAATAAATGATGGAAGAAAACTAAGCGTGGGTTCAGATGATGCAGCTTATACGCAAGGTAACAATTCTTTTTACTTTTTTTTTTTTTTTTAAATGTTATGGTTGTTTTTTGAGGCACTATTATTAACCACTTTGCCCTATTTCATAGATTTCTGAAAGCATCAATATTTTTACTTCACAGAAGCAACAATTATTTTCAGTTTTTCAGGAAATTGGTTTAACTACTGTGTTTTTTTTGGATGCAACCCAGGATTAGGAAGGAGAAAATGGGGGAAAACGTGCTTCCTACAAATTAAAATTTCTGAAATTGTTCAAATAAAAGTAGAGGGGTCAATATCATAAATGTTCATGCACTAGAGTAGAATAGGGAGGTAATTTGTTTTGTAGTGTATATTCCCACGATCCGGAGACACTGCATCCTGAACTCAGTGTCTCCTCCTGCGAGGGCGCTGTGGACTTCCACGGGTGAATGCAGCCACCCCTGCCCATGGTCAGCATTTGGGACACAGTGGCTTTACCTTGCATTCACCTACCGAGATCGCCACGACTCCTCAGCACTAAATTGACATTCTGCGGACTAGCAGCAACATAGAAAGTCGACCTCGCATGTCCATTAACGCTGCGGAGAAAAGAAGCACAGCGTGCACAGGATTTCTATAAATACCATCCCCTGTGTCTGTACTGTACAATGCAGCATTATGGACGTAGCAATCCATAACACTGCAAGCACTGATTGTTGGAAACACAGCCCTTAATGTTTTCTGCTCCATGTGTTGTATACACATATGCACACAGAATTACAACACTGCTGCATGCACAGTACTTCTCCATCAATCTACAAAGCTGTGCTACATCAACAAAACATGCATAGCTCAGCTACATCATAAACACGCATGGTTGATATATATATATATATATATATGAGCATTTTGTAGACTGTTCTAAGCAGGGCTGAAAAGTTGGTAAGCCAAACATCCGACTCCAACTCCACCCAAAATGGGCACTGACTCTGACTCCACGGCCCTGGTTTTAGGCATGTGTAGCTTTGATTTCTAGGCAACTCCTAGTAGCTTCCTTTCTTCACCTATAATGATCAGGTAGATCAGTGCAAGGACAATAAATACGATGGTGACCTTGTTACATGTCCAATTAGTTAAGAGGTTTTTTTTGACATAGGACTAAAAGCTGTTTACGTGTGGTTGATGCTGGCTATATAAGTGTATAAATGGTGCACTTGCTGTTACAGCTGTGCTCTGATTTCCATAGGTATTCACCACATACTCATGGATTACCATGGCAGCCTGGGGGCCTGCTGCAGGTCCAAGTCACTGCAATTGTCATACTTCATAGGAAGCAATGATTTTCTTTATATACTGCCATACCTTTTGGACTGCAATATATAGTATGTTAATATCATATAGACAATTGCAGGTTCTAGTCTGATAGTGGGACTAAACAAGTAAATTACTAATGTTTTTCAAAAATATTAAATGTCTAAAAATTCAGATAAGAACAACACTGATAAAAAGTAAAGGCTAGTGGGGAAAAAAAGCGTAGGAATAGGGTGTTATCTAATGGCAAATAATTAGTGTTATAAACAGCTCACCTTGCGTGGTTGTGTCAGACAAAACCATTATAGAAGCATGTAACCAGCTGCCACAGACCACGCATAGGTGAATTCTTAGAATAGAAGACACAGATTTCTATTGCACTGCCAGTATGACAAAGGATCCATGACCTGTTTTTCAAAGTACCGTATATTTGTCAAAGCGACACGAAGCGTGCCACCGCTTCATCAGGACAGAAGTGGCATGCTGCAGCTGCCAGTTACATGTTTCTATACTGGTGGTGTCTCACACAAACACGCAAGGCGAGCAGTTTGTACCACTAATTTACCATTGGATAACACCCTATGCCTGCACTTTTTTTTTCCACTATCTTTACTGATCGTTTAGACCAGTGTTGTTCTGAATTTTCAGACATTTAAAATTCTTAACATTTTTGAAAAAAATTAGTAATTTTTTTCCTTTTTTTTTTTTTTTTTTTTTTTTTAAGAACTCTTTTCGTAGATTTATTCTAAGAATGAGATATTCAAATAAGCACAGTTCCTCTCTCAGAAACAGGTCATGGCAGTAGTGTTTATATACCGTGTGTGTGTGTGTTGATTGTGGTTGTGTGTGTGTGTATATGTGTGTATATATATAATAATTCAGCAGCCCTGCTGGCACCGGTTCACATTAGTCTGTGAGTGCTATGCAGTTTTTTTCCTGCTATATATAATATATATGTGTATATAATATAATATATTATAATTTTTTTTTTTTTAAAGTTTGGTTTATCAAGAGAGTCAATCCATATAGTAGACACCATAAAAAGAAATTGAAATACCAGAGTAGTGTGTTTTTTAGTTTTTGTTCTTTGGTCGCCTTGCTTTGTAAATTAGAAAATGCAATGAAACGTTGTCAAAACGTGGTATGTACCTCATATTGAAATCAATAAAACGGTCATCTTGCTATGCAAGAACCAAGCTCTCATGCAGCTGTATCGCTGAGTAAAGTGGCTGTAGAGGCAAAGAGATAAATGGGTCCTGCGGAAATAGACTAAATGAAAGAAATGTCTACTGCACCCATTCACAGGCACTTTACCTAACACTCTGACACAATATTGTCAGTAGAACAAGCCATTTTAATTTGCCAATTAGAATGTATCTGGGTAATTAACCCCTTTAAGTTAAGTTGTCTTCTTAATTATGATCTATTTTGATATGAAACTAGTTTGATCCTTTTGAATTGGGGACATTAGGATCATTGTAGGAAGTTATATTACTGGTCACAAGATCAAAAGTAACTATGTTCTTGTTTTATTCCTGTAGCTTGCTCCACTGGATGCCGTAAGAATGCTTGATGTTATTGCTACAAAGTCATGAGACAGCGAGTTTATTCCCACATTTAGGATCGCTAGTTGGGGGGGGGGGTCAAAGGTATGTCAATGCCTGTAAACTGTCTTAAACAAACTAGATCTGACCAGCCAAAAGGGGGTTAGTGTGGGACAGGACCACCATATGTTAGCAAGCGAGCCTTTACCGCTACAGTTTCCAACAAAGAAGTCTGATCAGGGCAAAAATGGGCCAGATATGTCAGGCGGTAATACCCACTGCAGGTAGATTTTTCTTTTTCTTTTTTTTTTTTTTTGCGACTCCAGGTGGTTAATATACCTAGATGATCACTGTGCAGCTCTCAGACCAGCTCTCCAGTCCTCCTCCTCCGAGTGAAAAGACAGGTCTTCCTCTCAGCAGAGCATGGGTCTCGATGGAAAAAGGAGGTTGTTGATAGCACCGTAAATATTAGAATGAATAAAGCAGATATTTTTCAGCTCACCACTTTGACAGCCGTTTCAGACGCTCCAGCACGGATGTAGCCCTGTCCAGTCTAAGCACAGCTATATCCAAGCAAAGGAAAAAAGGTTGTTTCCAGCAAGCGTTGAAGGAACAGTGATGGACTTTTTTTTTTGCAAAAACTCAATATTTAACGGATCTAAACATGTTACATGTGTATCAAAAAAATCTACCCCTCACCCCCTAAAACTATGCGTTTCGGCGGATGCCTTTATCAAGCTGTTGGAAAGACCTGTGAGCGATTGACAGTCAAATAAATGAATTTTTGATAAAACGGGCATGTAGGGGCTAATGGGAAACAAAGGTGATTAATTGAGGTGAGGAAGTGTTTAATTTGAAAGTTTTGGAAATAAGTACTACTTAACCCAGGTAGTTCAGTACATAGAGAGGAAAAGAGGATTAGAGAACCCTCCCGAATCACGTCTCCTAGCGCAGAAATGCCAGACTCAACCCACAGTTTAAATTTAGGTACGATATATGGAGGGAAAGGGCTTTAACACTCTTTACCTTCTCTGGTAGAGAAATCCAGGTACCTACCACCTGTCGTCATCTCGCAAGTCTGGATTGTATAGTCCATAACGGCGGCCAGAACTTCGTAGGATAAAGGGACTCTGCCTCTAAAACGAGACTCTGTGTGAGTTTCCTTTAGCGAAATGTGTTTCTATCTGTACCCAGCCTAACTCTGAGGCGGGGGACCACCAATGCTTGGCAGCCTCCAAGTAGAACAGCTCTGTGATAGCCAGAAATGTTAGGTACACCCATACCTCCCTGGGAATAGGGAAGATACATGATTTTTCCAGCTATCCTGGCTTTTTTATGTGTCTAGACATACCTGTTAGTCAATTTTTGGAGTCTATTGAGGGATCTAGCTGAAAACATGATAGGGAAGTTCCTAAAAAATATAATCTTTTAGGAAGTAAAAACATTTTGAAAGCATGAATGCGAGCAATCCATGACAGGGCTGGTAAGGGGTGCCTAGAGATGTCAGTATTCAACATAGAGAGCAAAGTTTCCATATTGTGAGCAGCCAGTGTGAACGAGTAAGGATGACATCGCCGGCGATTTTGCAGGCGACGCAGGGGCGTTGCCTATTGTCATCGGCGGCGAGTCGGCCCGTGTAAAGTGACGGTTTTGCGCCGAAAAATCGGCTGAGAGTGGTCGCCTGGTTTCAGAGCACTGCTGTGAAACCAGGCAACCACTCTCAGGCGATGTGTATGCATCGCCCGTGTAACATCGCGATCAGCGATGTTACAGGCGATGGGAGCCATAGTCTCCCATGTTTCAGGATCTTTGCTGGGGTTTCTAGACACCCCAACAGCGACGTCGCCTAAAACATCGCTGAAACGTCACCGAAGGTATCGCCGTGTGTAAACACGCCAACAATATCTCCGGCGATGTCACCTGGTGTGACGGTGCCCTAAGAGTGATTCCCAAATATGGGATTCCATCCTCTTCCCATCTGAAAGGGATTTTAGGCTTCAATTGGTCACGAAGAGTTGGTGGGACAGCAATTGGAAAAATTAGGGGTTTACTCACATTTAATTTATAATAAGAAATGTAAAAAAAAGGGACAAAGTCAACATAATAGCTGCTAAAAATATATCTATATTGGTGCAGGGGATTATGATATCCTCAGCATATAAACCAATGACATGATGTTTGGGACCAATGTGGAACCCAGAAATCTCTGCATTGGACCGAATCGTCTCCACCAGGGGTTATTTTACTACGCTTTCTCAGCGTCTAGGGACAGGAGTACATTGGGGACCCCAGACCTCTCAACAATGCCAATAAGGTCCAACTAGGGCTGGGCGATTAATCGAATTAATTCGATTAATTCGCCCCCCTGCTGTGGCCACGATTTGGTTTTAGTCCAAATCGTTAAATTCGATTAAAAATGGCGGCCGGACCGCTGTTTAGAGCACATGAGGGTGCTCCGGTGCAGCCATCCTCAGTGTAGGAGGACGTTCCTCCTCACACCAGGTGCTGGCCATACTCTGGTGTCGGTGCGGCCTCCCGCTGTCTTGTGTGAGGGCCCCGGCAGCGCTCCTCTGCTCTGTGTCACCCGGCCCGAGCGGTTGCGTAGCAACGCGTGTATTTCCCGGCCTGCGCCGCTCCGGGCCGGAGGCTGACACTTCCTGACGGCGGAGGACAGACCGGGCACCGCCACAAAACAGGCCGAGGAGCGGGGCCTGCCCGGGCACAGGCCGGATCCAGGAGGAAAGATGGTGGGTGCAACTCTGTGTGCGTCCCCTGTGTGTGTGGCCCCGGCGGTGCGTCCCCTGTGTGTGTGGCCCCGGCGGTGAGTCCCCTGTGTGTGTGGCCCCGGCGGTGAGTCCCCTGTGTGTGTGGCCCCGGCGGTGAGTCCCCTGTGTGTGTGGCCCCGGCGGTGCGTCCCCTGTGTGTGTGGCCCCGGCGGTGCGTCCCCTCCATTCCTGCAGTGTCCCCATTCCTGTACAGTGTCCCCCATTCCTGCAGTGTTCTCATTCCTGCAGAGTGTCCTCCATTCATGCAGTGTTCTCATTCCTGCAGTTTCCCCCATTCCAGCAGTGTTCTCATTCCTGTACAGTGTCCCCATTACCTGTAGTGTCCCCCTCCCCATTCCTGCAGTGTCTCCCATCCTGCCCATTATCCCCCATACCTGCAGGATGGGAGACACTGCAGGAAAGGGGACACTGCAGGAATGGGGCACAATGGGCAGGAATGGGGGACACTGCAGGAATGGGGGGGGGCACACATGAAAGGGGGGCACTGTGCAGGAATGAGGGACACTGCAGGAATGAGGGACACTGCAGGAATGAGGGACACTGTGCAGGAATGAGGGACACTGTGCAGGAATGAGGGACACTGTGCAGGAATGAGGGACACTGTGCAGGAATGAGGGACACTGTGCAGGAATGAGGGACACTGTGCAGGAATGAGGGACACTGTGCAGGAATGAGGGACACTGTGCAGGAATGAGGGACACGGCATGAATGGGGGACAATGGGCATGAATGGGGGGCATTGTACAGGAATGAGAACACTACAGGAATGGAGGACACTGTACAGGAATGAGAACAACACACATGACACAGACGCATGTCCTATATCCCTTCATATATTCTATACCTGTGTGTCCTATATCCCTCCTCCCTATATATTGTATATCTGTATCCTATATCCCATCCTCCTCCCTATATATTCTATACCTGGGGACCGGGTCCTATATTCCATCCTCCTCTCTATATATTCTATACTATACCTGGGTCCTATATCTCTCCCCCTCCTTAGAGATTATATAATACCTGGGTGACTGGTCCTATATCCCCTCCCTCCTTATATATTCTATACCTGCTGGGTCCTATATCCCCTCGCCTTCCTTATATATTCTATAATATACACCTGTGTTCTATATCCCTCCCCCTCCTTACAGATTATATACCTGTGTCCTATATCGCCTCATATATTCTATACCTGGGTCCTATATCGCCTCCCCTTCCTTATATATTCTATACCTGGGTCCTATATCCCCTCCCCCTCATAGATTATATACCTGGGGAACCTGCTCCGTTCATTTTTTTCTCTTTATTCATCAAAGAAAAGCAAAAAAAAAAAAAATAGAAAAAAAAATCGAGATTTAAATCGAAAATCGTCCATAGGTTAAAATAAAATCGAGATTTTGATTTTTCCCAAAATCGCCCAGCCCTAGGTCCAACATACATCTGGTGTCCTCCCCAGTTTGCCTTCCAGCACCGAACCTCACCTAATTCGGGTGGATCAGGGACAGAATTAGTCTGGATGCCAAAAGTTTAGAGAAAATTTTCATATCACAGTTAAGGAGAGAAATGAGACTGTAGCTTCTGAAGTCCTCTTTAGGTTTACCGGGTTTAGATATAGTAACAATGGTGGCCTCCAGTCCTGAAGTGGATATAGGGCCAGTTTGTTGCCAGTGGGTGAAAATCATTAAAGAAAAGGAGCTAATGTCGAAGAGAAATGTCTGCAGTAATCGTTAGGAAGTTTGTCAGGTCCAGGGGCAGAATGAAGTTTGGTGATTTTGATAGTCTGCATTATTTCAGACAAGGACAAGGGAGCGTTCAAGGCGTCAAGTTTGTCTGACGCTAGACTTGGGAGGTTAATGGAATCTAAGAAAGCTTGTATGCCTACTTGCGATGGGGGGGGGGAATATCAGCATCATCTTTTAAATTGTATAATCGGGAATAATAGTGGGCAAATGTCTCAGCAGTAGATGTGGGATTGCAAATAAGGTTCCCAATGTGGTCTCGCATAGCATCTATATGACCCAAGCTTTCACATTTTTTTATTGCATTTAGATAGCAGTGCACCCGGTCTATCTCCCATAGTACTGTGAAAGGAGGTTTTTACCTTTCTCATGTTTTATTCGTGTTGCTCGAATAAAAAGGTCCTGAGCTGCATGCGGGTCTGAAAAATTGTTTAGAAACAGAAACAGACAGGTCATTTTTATTGATCTGCTCTAGTTAGTGTATAGCTTAGATAAAAGGGTCACCGTGTTACTTTCCTTGTCTTTCTTAATCTGGAATGTTTTTGTATAGAGAGACCTCCCGCTTAGGATTTATGGGCCGCCCAGAGCGACTCATCATGGTTATCACTAAAGAAAAATTCAGAGAGGGTCACATCCACATCCTTTCTGGACAGAAGCCCCGAGTTTAGCTTCCATTGCCATAGGGGCTGGTGGTGACACGCCATGGAAATCTCTAGGTTTACAGGGGCGTGGTCTGACCACAAAATAAGTCCCATTTCCGTTGACACACAAGCAGGATGGGTCTTGCTATCAACTAGGAAATAATGAATGCTAGAGTAGGATTTATACCTGTAAGGGTACCTTTACACGCAGCAATGTTTCTAAGAATTTCCCTGGCAACTTACTGGTTGCAATGAAATCATGGACACATTGTTCCATTTGTACACAGCAACAAGATAGAACAATGTCTCTCTGATTTCACTGCAACCAGTAAGTTCCCAGTGAAATTCCTAGTAAAGTTGCCGCGTGTAAAGGTACCTTAAAGGGATCCGGTCACCTCCAGAATGCCTCCTAAGCTAGCAAAACATGTCCCTGCACCATCCCATCACTAATCTCACACTTCTTTTGTCTCCTAAAAGCATCCTGTGAAAGTGCATAAAAAAGTTTTAAGACTTACGCATTAGTGATTATAATTAGCAGAGCTATATTCTTTAGTCACCAGGGCTGGCTGTTTTGCAGCTCCAGGATCCTCCCTCTCTGTCTGTTTGCTTTGCTTGTGCAGACTTTACCCTCCCCCCTCTCTATCACTCACAGAATGCAAATCATTAGTCCTGCCTTCAGCTGCACATTACAGCAGCACAGACAGAAAGAGGGTGGATCATTCAGGCTGCAAAACAGCCCGCCCTGGTGACTAAAGAATATTGCCCCTGCTAATTACCGTATATACTCGCGTATAAGCCGAGTTTTTTAGCCCAAAATTTGGGCTGAAAAGTCCCCCCTCGGCTTATACGCGAGTATAAGTATACAGCAGCAGCCCCCGGAGGTATACAGGCCCCCCCATCATGATCCAGGGCCCCCCCTCCCCTTGCGCGGCACACCTGTAAAGTAAAATCATACTTATCACTGTCCTGTCGCGCCGTCCCGCCGCTTGCCAACATCACGATCCCGGGCTTCATTCCGCGTCTTCCGGCTTCCTGTGGTCGCGGACAATGACGTCATTGCCCACGACCACAGGAAGGCGGAAGACGCGGAATGAAGCCCGGGATCGTGATGTCGGCAAGCGGCGGGACGGCGCGACAGGACAGTGATAAGTATGATTTTACTTTACAGGTGTGCCGCACAAGGGGGGGGGCCTGGATCATGATGGGGGGGGCCTGTATACCTCCGGGGCTGCTGCTGTATAAAGCCCTGTGGCTGCTGCTGTATACTACCCCTGGGAAGGCTGCTGCTGTATACTACCCCTGGGAAGGCTGCTGCTGTATACTACCCCTGGGAAGGCTGCTGCTGTATACTACCCCTGGGAAGGCTGCTGCTGTATACTACCCCTGGGAAGGCTGCTGCTGTATACTACCCCTGGGAAGGCTGCTGCTGTATACTACCCCTGGGAAGGCTGCTGCTGTATACTACCCCTGGGAAGGCTGCTGCTGTATACTACCCCTGGGAAGGCTGCTGCTGTATACTACCCCTGGGAAGGCTGCTGCTGTATATACCTCTGGGGCTGCTGTATACCACACTGCTGGGGGCTGTATACCTGCGCTGGGGTCCACCCTCGGCTTATACACGAGTCAATAGATTTTCCCAGGTTTTGGGGGCAAAAGTAGGGGGGTCGGCTTATACACGAGTATATACGGTATAATCACTAATGAGTGAGTATTAAAACGTTTTTATGCACTTTCACGGGATGCTTTTAGGAGACAAAAGGAATGTGAGATTAGTGAATGGATGCTGCAGGGACATGTTTTGCTAGCTTAGGAGGCGTTCTGGAGGTGACAGGATCCCTTTAAGAGAAAAAAAGAATAGTCCTTTTCTGTGGCATGTAGGTGTTTTTCTCTGCATAGAGTCATGCAATAACGAAAAGAGCCAAAAGCATGTATAATTGACCGGGATCAATTGACCGGAAATAACAAATGACTCAAAATAAGTGCAAAATCTTTATTATACAAAAATGGGAAAACAGACAGACTGATAAGTTTAAAATCACTTAAAATTGTCTATTAGCACTATGTCCCCCTATAGTCCTCCTATAGTTAATATGAAAGAATATCCAGCCGGGTTATCTTAAGTTAATCAAGGAAACAATGGATAAAACAAAGTGTTCAGGTAATCCCCTCTAATTTCTACAAAAATTGTGCATAATCATAAGATACACACCAATTGACAATAGGTAGCAAAGTTTAATTCCAAATGTTCTGAGTACACCGACATCCTGGAGATGGATACAGAAAAATTATTTTGATCAGCAACTTCTCTAAGCCCTCCTCCTCCCCTGCGTCATTGCACTTCCGGTTTCGCGGCTGCACCCCGGAGATCACCGCACGCAGGTGAGCTGCAGCATACACTAACTACACTATTTAAGGGACTCAGGCAGACTCCACCATGGCTCCTTCCCCTTGAGAAAGCCATCATTTAAGGCTCTGTCAGGACACTCTGCTATGCACCCCTCCTTTTCTCCTACAGGACAATGGTGACTATAACCCTTTTACTTAAAGGTCTTTGATATGGTCCATTCCATTATCAATAGTGTTTAGGTCTGCGCCTACCAAATCCCAAAATTTGTCATGCAATGATTTCTACCTCTGCTAATCTTAACTTAATTGTGCTACCTATTGTCAACCCCTTCACAGGATGAGGCTGTGACTGTCATGTCTTTATAATACCATAAGGCTGCTTACAAGTATCCTTCCTAGCCTGTGCAACTGGGTTTGTGAGCCGACATAAGGATATATATGTGACTTATCTGTATCTTTTCAGTCTGCTTTTCTTCCTTCCAGGTTACATAAACACTGCTTTAACACACACTATATGTGTAATTTGTGTCTCTAGCAACAACGTTCAGTGGTTGTATAGCAATTAGTGTATTCTTATGATTATGTACAATTTTTGTAGAAATTAGAGTGGATTACCTGAACACTTTGTTTTATCCATTGTGTCTCTGATTAACTTGAGATAATCCGGCTGGGTATTCTTTCATATTAACTATAGGAGGATTATAGGGGGACATAGTCTCAGGTGTTATTATTATTATTATTATTTATTTATATAGCGACATTATATTCCATGGCACTTTACATGCTAAAAAGGGCAGACTAGGACAAGTAACATAGTAACAATACAAGTAACAATAAATGTTGACATTTCGGTTGTACAGAAACAAGAGGGGAGAAATCCTGTCCACAAAGGCTCACAGTCTACGAGAGGCAGGTGGGGATCCAGTGGGAGGGGGATATTCCAGTCATGAGGCGGTGTGGTGGACCGGGTCTTATTGCAGGTGGTAGGCTTGGCGGAACAGGTGGATCTTCAGGCTTCTTTTGAAGGTTCCCAGGGTAGGAGAATGTCTGTGTTGGGGCAGTGAGTTCCCGAGTCTGGGTGAAGCACGGGAGAAATCCTGTATGCGGTTGTGCGAAGAGGAGATGAGGGGGGAGTAGAGGAGAAGCTCTTGGGAGGATCGCAGGTTGCGTGAGGGTAGGTATCGGGAGACCATGTCAGAGATGTATGGAGGGGAGAGGTTGTGAATGGCTTTGTATGTCATGGTTAATGTTTTAAACCGGGATCTCTGGGAAGTAGGGAGCCAGTGAAGGGCTTGGCGGAGGGGGGAGACAGGGGAGTAGCGGGGAGACAGATGGATTAGGCGGGCAGCGGAGTTCAAGATAGATTGGAGAGGTGCAAGGGAGGTATTGGGGAGGCCGGTGAGCAGGAGGTTGCGGTAATCGAGGCGGGAGATGATGAGAGCGTTAATAAGGGTTTTAGCAGTGTCGTGGTCAAGGAAAGTGTGAATCCTATAGATGTTTTTGAGGTGGCGAGGGCCTGGATGTGGGGCTTGAAGGAGAGGGAAGAGTCAAGGATAACCCCGAGGCACTTGGCATGGGGACTGGAGAGAGAGAGCAGTCGTTGACGACGATGGATAGGTCAGGTAGTGAGGGGGAGCGTCTTGGGGGGGAAGACTATGAACTCTGTTTTGTCCATGTTCAGCTTAAGGAAGCGAGCAGAGAAGAAGGATGAGATGGTGGACAGGCAGTGTGGAATTTTGGATAGAAGGTCAGGACCAGACAGGTAGATTTGGGTGTTGTCGGCGTAGAGGTGATATTGGAGGCCATGGGACTCCATGAGTTGCCCTAGGCCGAGAGTGTAGATTGATAACAGCAATGGTCCAAGAACCGAGCCCTGGGGGACCCCAACAGATAGGGGGTAGGGCGAGGAGGATGTGTGGGAGTGGGTGATGCTGAAGGTGCGGTCCATTAAGTATGAGGAGATCCAAGAGAGGGCAAGGTCTGTGATGCCAAGTGATTCCAGGATCTGTAGTAGAAGGGAGTGGTCAACAGTGTCGAAGGTGGCTGACAGGTCGAGGAGGAGGAGGAGAACAGATTAGTGGCGCTTGCTTTTGGCAGTCATTAGGTCATTTGTGATTTTGGTCAGGGCTGTTTCAGTGGAGTGGAGGGGTCGGAAGCCAGATTGCAGGCGGTCAAAGAGGGAGCAGGAGGAGAGGTGAGAGGACAGCTCAGAGTGGACATGCTGTTCAAGTAGTTTAGAGGCGAAAGGGAGGAGAGATATAGGGCGGTAGTTGGAGACAGTTGTGGGATCGAGGGAGGGTTTTTTGAGGATGGGTGTGATCAAGGCGTGTTTGAAGGCTGAGGGGAAGGTGCCAGTGGTGAGTGATAGGTTGAAAAGATGCGTTAGGGCTGGGATGATAACAGAGGTGAGGTTGGGAATGAGGTGGGATGGAAGCGGGTCGTGGGCACTGGTGGTGAGATGCGATTTTGACAGGAGGGAGGAGAGCTGGTCTTCAGTTATAGGGGGGAAGCAGTTGATGGAAGTAGAGGGCAGTATAGGTGAAAGGGGAGGCTGTGGGGACAGTGAAGAAGGAGGCAGAGACAGCTTTGATCCAAAGAAAAGATTGACAGAATCAGTCTTCTGCAGAGATAAGGGGAGAGGGAGGGGGAGCAGGCGGGTGGAGTAAGGAATTGAAGGTTTTGAAAAGTTGCTTGGGATTGTGGGACAGGGAGATTATTAGGGATAAGAAGAAGGTTTGTTTGGCGGTGGCAAGTGCAGTCTTGAAGGCGATGAGGGACTGTTTGAACAGTGCAAAGTGCTCAGTGGAACGTGATTTTTTTCCATCGCCTCTCGGCAACCCTAGATGCCAGTCTCTGGTCTTTAGTGAGGGTGGTGTGCCAGGGTTGCCTATTAGTGCGTGGAGCGTGGTGTGTGAGGGGGGGCTGCTAGGTCGAGCGCCTTGGTTAATGTGGTGTTAGTGCTAATACGCACAATTTAAGTGATTTTAAACTTGTCTCTCTGTTTTTCCCATTTTTGTATAATAAAGATTTTGCACTCATTTTGAGTCATTTGTTGCTTCCCTGATCCCGGTCAATTATACATGCTTCTGGCTCTCTTCCTTATTGAATGACTCTATTTAAAGCATGTGACTGGTGGATCATGTAATAGTGCTGCTCACAAAACCCTTTTCATTTCTCTGCATAGAGGACCAAGTTCCTCCCCCCCACCACCAACCCCCCCCCCCTACCCCAAGCAACTGATCTCGAGGCGCAACCCAGCAACCTCGAAGGAGTGATATTAAAATCTCCACATAGGATAGCCCCGCCTCTCGAGACCTCCTCCACAGACTTCAACTCAGATTTTAGAAATGTCACAGGGGAGTTGTCAGATGCATAGACATTGACAATAGTATGTTAAGAATCAGCCAGTAAGCAAACAAGAACGATAAACCGCCCTCTTGGGTCCGCAGTCATGTGAATAAGCTGGAAAGAAATAGTTTTCTTAATAAAAATGCATACACCAGCCTTCTTTGAAATATGATTAGCAAAGAAAGCAGTGGGAAGAAAGGCGGTTATGGGCCCAGAAAGTGTTGTCTTTCAGGAGGTGGGACTTCTGCACACACACTGTCCACTCTGCAGGCTTCGGACCACATCAAAGAATGCTTGACCAGAGAGTTCAATCCGTTAACATTCAAAGTGACTTATCTTTACACTCATGGAGGAAACAAAAAATACTGAGAAAATGAGCGGGCCTCACCTGGCAAGTAGTAGGGAGGTGGGGGTGAAAAAGGAATAAACAACCAAAAACAAAAAACTCTAAATGTTTATGTAAAACAAGCAGGCAGACCATAGTCTGCGGCGGCGGAGGGGGTGCATGTCAGCACTGGGAAAGGATGTAATCTCGCACATGGTGAAAAAAAAATCACCAGCACTGTAGCAGAGGAAGTTCTGCCACCTGCAGGAACGGACCACAAAGTTGTAGGGCCAAGCAGCATCAGCACGGGGACCTCATCCTGCTGTCTCCTGGTCAGTTGTCATCCTCTTTCTGTTAGGTGCCAAACTAGGGGGGAGGGCTCTCTCTTGTGGACTGAGACGAGAAGTTCCATTTCCTGAGGGCTCGATCCAGTTGTTTAGGCAAGGGAAAAACATGGCGGGTGTTTTCATATGTGAACCGGACCTTCACCGGGAAGCGCCAACTATAGGGGACGCCGTTATCCCTTAGGATTTTGCACATGGGTATGAACTCCCTGCGTCTAGCAAGGGTGCCCATAGTGAGATCTGGGAAAACAGCAAGCTTGGAGAAAGGAGAGACAGGCAACTTTTTAATGCTTGCATAAAGTTCTCTTTTGCCCTATAGAAGTGCATACAGGCAAGCACTTATCTGGGTAGGGTTTGATTAATGTGAGAGGGCTTAGGAACCTGATGAATCTGTTCAATCCCAAGGGATCCCGGAGAGGCATCAGGGAGCACCTCCTTGATAAAATCTGTGAGGAGATTAGCCAAGTCAGGGTCCTCCACAGACTCTGGGATCCTGCGCAGTTTTATGTTACATCTTCTAGATCTGTCTTCTAGGTCCCACAGTTTAAGCTCTGGGGCAGTCTTACTTTTCTCCATAGCAGCATAATCATAAGCAAGTGCATCATGTGCAACTGCATATTCCGCCATCTTCCTCTCAATGTGATCTGTAAGTTCACCCAGATTGTTGATGTCCCTCCTTAGCTTCCCAATCATACTTTTCATGTTGTCATGCAAGGCCTTCCTGAGGGAGGATAGGAGCTTCTGTCTCGTTCCCTGGGTCAGCAGGATATCGTCTGCCTCCTTTGCTGGTGGCTCTCTGGTGTCTTTGGAGGATGAGCGTAAGGGTGCAGACCGGGAGGCCAGCGCCATGTTGGATTGTGGCCCCTGCTCTGCGTCCCTGCCAAAGAAGTCCATGAGCTTTGCAGGGGTCTCGTGGCTTTTTAGGTTACCCCGTGGCATGGTGGCGGTCCCCGGGTGTCTCCGCTGCGTCTGGGAGGCTGAACAGACGTGTGAGTGCCGTGGTGAGCCCCTATGGAGTCCGTGGCTGCAGGAGCTTTCTGCCTAAGCGACCGGCACCATGAGCTTCCAGTCCACACCCCTGTCCTGGGGAATTTAGTACAGCTTTCTAGAAGGCTGTATAGAAGTTCCTACTACTGGTGGCTGCAGGTTATATGCAAAAATACCTGGTGATAGGCTCTTTTTAATGCAGGGATCAAGTAAACAAACACTCGTACTAATCGTTTTCTGGATATGACCATCCCTTCATTGGAAAAATCTTTAAACCCCCTTAACCAGTGAGCCTTTTCACAGTGGCCCCTAAAGGGCTTTATTCATCATCTCTGATTTTTCACGGCATTGATACACAAATATATTGCGCCCCCTCAACTGATTTAAAATCCCACTGGTATCCGCTGTATATGTCAGCTGACATCCTTCAACATTGGCCATTACTTCTTTTGGAATTGAATGGGGAAGGCTCCCCCTTTAATACTATGTTCTCCATTATCTTAATTGTGGTGGCTGATTAGTTGCTATGGTGCTCTCCGGTCGTCTGATGACCCCAGGGTACAGTGACATGTTAGATCCTTTTATAAGCGTAGAACTAACAAGTCTCATGGACTGCAGTGTATGAGAACAGCTTTCAAAGTAAAAAAAAATTATGCTGCACAGTGGGACTAAGCTGGTTTCACACTGCAGTTTTTTTTCCCTGATCAGGTTCGATCAGGTTTGTGTGTCACAACCAGGAGTGTCTCCAAAACCCAGAACAGGTGTCAATCTTTCTATTATACTTTTTCTCTGCAAGTTCCTCTCCTGGTTCCTTTCCTAGTTTTGGCACACAAACCTGATTGAACCTGATCAGGGAAAAACCTGCAGTGTGAAACCAGCCTTAGGCCCCTTTCACATAGGTTTTTTTTTTTTTTTTTTTTTTTTTTTTGAAAATGCGGCAGATCTGGCAGATTTACTGCATCTTCCACCGAACGTCCGCACTTGCGGTAAGCCCCATGCATAGTCTATGGGGCTTGCAGAAAGTGCGGTTTTGCTGATTGTAGCAGATGCAGCAGTTGCGGCCTAAAAAGAAATGCTGCTGACCACGGGTTTTTTTTGCGTCCGCAAGTGCCGCAACCGGTAAAACCGCACTTGCCGCACCTGACCAAAAGCCCCATAGACAATGCATGGGGCTTGCCGGATCGGCGCCGCAAGTGCGGTTATTAGGCGGAAGATGCGGCCGATGCGGTAAATCTGCCGCATTAAAAAAGAAAAAAAAAGCCTATGTAAAAGAGGCCTAAGGGCCCTTTCACATCAGCGTTTTTCGTAATTCGCGGCAGATGCGGTGAAAAAACCGCATCTGCCGCGTTTGCCGCATAACCGTTCCACTTGCGGCACGGTTGCGGTTTTTCCCATAGGAAGTATAGGCGGACTTGCGGCAGATGCGGCTGACCGCGGTTTTTTTCGCTGCCGCACCTGCCGCAAGTGCAAAACCGCACTTGCCGCATCTGCCGCAAGTCCCCCTATACTTCCTATGGAAAAAACCGCAACCGTGCCGCAAGTGGAACGGTTATGCGGCAAACGCGGCAGATGCGGTTTTTTTCACCGCATCTGCCGCGAATTACGAAAAACGCTGATGTGAAAGCACCCTAAGGGTACTTTCACATCAGCGTTTTTTTTAAATCGCGGCAGATGCGGTGAAAAAAACGCATCTGCCGCGATTACCGCATAACCACTGCACTTGCGGCACAGTTGCGGCAAGCCCCATACAATGTATATGTGGGCTTGCGGCAGGTGCGGCAAGTGCGGTTCTGGCATTGTATGGGGCTTGCCGCAACTGTGCAGCGGTTATGCGGTAATCGCGGCAGATGCGTTTTTGTCACCGCATCTGCCGCGATTTAACCCCTTCAGGACCCAGCCTATTTTGACCCTAAAGACCTTGGCCTTTTTTGCAATTCTGACCAGTGTCCCTTTATGAGGTTATAACTCAGGAACGCTTCAACCGATCCTAGCGATTCTGAGATTGTTTTTTCGTGACATATTGGGCTTCATGCTAGTATTAAATTTAAGTCGATAATTTTTGCGTTTATTTGTGAAAAAAATCAAAAATATGGCAAATTTTGAAAATTTCACGATTTTCACATTTTAAATTTTTTTTTCTGATAAACAAGAGATATATGTGATAGAAAAAAGTTATTAAATAATATTTCCCACATGTCTACTTCACATCAGCACAATTTTGGAAAAAAAAAATTTTTGTTAGGACGTTATAAGGGTTCAAAGTTCATGAACAATTTTTCATTTTTCAATCAAAATTTACAAAACCATTTTTTTTAGTGACCACATCACATTTGAAGTCCTTTTTGAAGGGTGTACATGACAGAAACACCCAAAAGTGACACTATTCCAAAAACTGCACCCCTCAAGCTACTCAAAACTACATTCAAGAAGATTAACCCTTCAGGTGCTTCACAGGAACTAAGGCAAAGTGGAAACAAAAAGTGGATATTTTAATTTTTTTTATCAAAAATGTTCTTTTAGCCTCAATTCTTTCATTTTCACATGGGCAACAAGATAAAATGGATCTTAAAATGTGTTGTGCAAATTCTCCCGAGTACATCGATACCTCATATGTGGTCATAAACCACTGTTTGGGCGCACGGCAGGGCTCAGAAGTGAAGGAGCGCAATTTGAATTTTGGAGCTAATTTTACATTCAAAAAGTGAAATTGCGCTCCTTCCCTTCTGACCCCTGCCGTGCGCCCAAACAGTGGTTTATGACCACATATGAGGTATCGGTGTACTCAGGAGAAATTGCCCAACAAATTTTAGGATGAATTTTATGCTGTTGCTATGTGAAAACGAAAAAATTTAGGCTAAAAGAAAATGTTTGTAAAAAAAAAAAAAGTACTATTTCATTTTCACAGATCAATTTGTAAAGCACCTGGGGGTTCAATATGCTCACTACCCATCTAGATATGTTCCCTGGGGGGTCTAGTTTCCAAAATGGGGTCACTTGTGGGGGAGCTCCAATGTTTAGGCACACAGGGGCTTCTCCAAACGCGACATGGTGTCCGCTAACAATTTGAATAAAAATCAGCTTAAATTGTTAGCTGTAACCATGTTGTGTTTAGTGAGCCCCTGTGTGCCTAAACATGGGGGCTCCCCCACAAGTGACCCCATTTGGGAAACTAAACCCCCCAAGGAACATATCTAGATGCATAGTGAGCACTTTGAACCCCCAGGTGCTTCACAAATTCATTCATAAAAATGAAAAAGCACTTTTTTTCCACAAAAAAATTATTTTTTCATTATTATGGATCAATTTGTGAAGCACTTGGGGGTTCAAAGTGCTCACTATGCATCTAAATAAGTCCGTGGGGGTCTAGTTTCCAAAATGTGGTCACTTGTGGGGGAGCTCCAATGTTTAGGCACACAGGGGCTCTCTAAACGTGACATGGTGTCCGCTAACAATTTGAATGGAAAATCAGCTCAAATTGTTAGCGGACACCATGTCACGTTTGGAGAGCCCCTGTGTGCCTAAACATTGGAGCTCCCCCACAAGTGACCCCATTTTGGAAACTAGACCCCCCCCAGGGAACTTATCTAGATGGGTGGTGAGCATTTTGAAGGCCCAGTGCTTCACAAATTGATCCGTAAAAATGAAAAAATAAATTTTTTTGTGGAAAAAAAAAGTACTTTTTTATTTTTATGGATCAATTTGTGAACCACTTGGGTGTTCAAGTGCTCACTATGCATCTAGATACGTTCCTTGGGGGCGTGTAGTTTCCAAAATGGGGTCACTTGTGTGGGAATTTCAAGGTTTAGACACACAGGAGCTTTCCATACGCGACATAGTGTCCGCTAATAATTGGAGCTAATTTTCCATTCAACTTGTTAGCGGACACCATGTCACGTATGGAGTGCTCCTGTGTGCCACCAGCACAAGGGCAACTGGAAGAGTTGGGGTACAGCACAAGAAAATGGCACCTCTAATGTGCTATTTTCTGGGGTGGCTGTGGGCTGCAATTTGCAGCGTGGGGGGGCCACAACATTTGGGTCTCTCCACGATGAGGATTGCAGCCCCCCCAACTGCCAAGTTGTACCTGGCTGGCATCCAAAAATAAGGCAAAGCTCCTTGTCATTTTATTGGTAGAAGTAAAAAAAAAATGATGTGGGGCTCCGCCATATTTTTGGTCCAGCCAGGTACAACTTGGCAGCTACGGACTGCCAGCAACCCCCAGCTGCCTCGTTTTAACTGGCTGGTAACCAAAAATACAGCGAAGCCCATTTTTTTTTTTTTCTAGGACTAATTCTAGAAAAAAAAATGATGTGGGGCTCCGCCATATTTTTGGTCCAGCCAGGTACAACTTGGCAGCTACGGACTGCCACCCACCCCCAGCTGCCTCGTCATACCTGGCTGCAACCAAAAATACAGCGAAGCCCATTTTTTTTTTTTTTCTAGGACTAATTCTAGAAAAAAAATTACGTGGGGCTCCGCCATATTTTTGGTCCAGCCAGGTACAACTAGGTAGCTGGGGACTGGAATCCTCAGCATAGAGAGGCCCAAGCGTTCTGGGACCCCATGCTGCGAATTGCAGCCCGCAGCCGCCCCAGAAAATGGCGCATTCATTGAAGCGCCATTTTCTCGCGCTGTACCCACGCTCTTCCAGTTGCCCTGGTGCCACTGGCTAACTGGGTAATAAAGGGGTTAATGCCAGCTTTTTATTGGCAGCTGGCACTAAGCCCGAGATTCATAATATAGGGCCAATGTTAGACCCGCCATTAGGAATCTATAGTATGGTAAATAGTCAATAAATACAGAGAAAAATCTTTTTATTTGAAAAAAAACCAGACACAATTCGGACTCCATCTTTATTATAAAAAGATCCGACGTAGTCCACAACGAAGGTCCCACGACGCTCGATCGCTCCAACGTAGTCCATAATGAAGGTCCCACGACGTTCAATTGTCTCCGACGTAGTCCACAACGAAGGTCCCACGACGCTTGATCGCCTTTGCTTTCAGATCGCTACTCTGGAGCCCGATCCGCCAGCATGGTGATTGAGCTGCAGAAAGTGATCTGAGACCCCAGGCGCAGTGACCCACTATGTGCATCACTGCGCCTGGGCTGCCAGATCGCTTTCCGCAGCTCGATCCCCATGCATGGGGATCGAGCTGCGGAAAGCGATCTGGCAGCCCAGGCGCATTGACCCACTATGTGCATCACTGCGTCCGGGCTGTCAGATCGCTTTCTACAGCTCGATGCCCATGCAGGGAGATCGGGCTGCAGAGCAGCGATCTAAGAGCCTGGGCGCAGTGACCCACTATGTGCATCACTGCTCCCAGGCTGTCAGATTGCTTTCTGCAGCTCGATCCCCCTGCATGGGGATCGAGTTGCGGAAAGCGATCTGGCAGCCCAGGCGCAGTGATGCACATAGTGGGTCACTGCGCCCGGGGTGTCTGATGACTTTCTGCAGCTCGATGCCCATGCAGGGAGATCGGGCTGTAGAGCAGCGATCTAAGAGCCTGGGCGCAGAGACCCACTGCATCAGTGTGCCCGGGCTGTCAGATTGCTTTCTGCAGCTGGATCCCCAGGATCCAGCTGCAGAAAGTGATCTGACAGCTCCAGCACAGTGATCCACAGTGATCACATAATGGTCACTGTGGATCACTGTGCTGGAGCTGTCAGATCACTTCCTGCAGCTGGATCCTCAGGATCCAGCTGTAGAAAGTGATCTGGCAGCTCCAGCACAGAGCTGTCAGATCCCGGAGGAGGAGCGGGACGCAGCCCTGACAGAGCGGGCTGCCGGAGGGGTGAGTGGGAGAGGCGATCGCCGCTCCGGTGATCGGGGGGGGCAGGAAGGGGGAAGAGGGGGCCTGACAGGAGATGGGGCACTTAGGAGGAAGCGGGGGCAGTCAGGTGGAAGCGGGCGCAGGGACAGGAAGCGGGCGGCAGAGACAGGAAGCGGGGGGGGGGGGAAGAAAGATGAAGAGGGGGTAGGAAAGAGAGGTGGGGGACAGGGGGGCAGTTAGAGGATGACAGGGGAGAAGATTGGAGGGTAGGGATAGCAGCGGCAGGCAGGGAAGCATTACAGGCGCGGTGATTTTCACTTTCACTTTTGAGTGCCAATCACCGCACCTGTAGCCGGGGGGTGGGGGCAAATCGACCCCCCCCTGGGGTGTTGTACAACTCCCCATGTACCTGCAGGCTGAGTGACAGGTCAGTGACACCCTCACTCGGCCTGCAGGAGCCCGATCATTCCATGGCCCACCCCCTGGGCCATGGGTCGGGAATGAACTGGAAACGGTGGGCCAAGGGTCGTGAAGGGGTTAAAAAAAACCCCCCCGCTGATGTGAAAGTACCCTTAGGCTGGTTTCACGCTGCAGTTTTTTTCCTGATCAGGTTCCATCCGGTTTGTGTGCCAAAACCAGCAGTGTCTCCAAAACTCAGAACAGGTGTCAATCTTTCAATTATAGTTTTTCTCTGCAAGTTCCTCTCCTGGTTCCTCTCCGGGTTTTGGCACACAAACCTGATCAGGGAAAAAACTGCAGTGTGACCCCAACCTTAGTGAAGACTTTAACAGTAACGTTAAATAAGATGTACAAGGCTCCTTTCACATAACGATTTTTAGGGAACCGATGCTGTCCGATATAAATTGGACAGCATCGGCTCCCTTCTGATGCCTGGATTCCGGCATAAAATCGCTCCCTGCGGGGTGAAAAAAAGAAAAAAAAATGTTATTCTCACCTCTCCACGAGCCCCCTGCCGTCTTCCGCCATCTTCTTGGAGGCTCCCGGTGGCTCCCGCAAGCTGCCGGTGTCAGCAGAGGGCTTCCTCTGCCTTATAGGACCTGCGGTGATGTCACAGTCACGTGACCGCGGGTTCACCATGGTAACCCGCGGTCACATGACTGTGACATCACCGCAGGTCCTATAAGGCAGAGGAAGCCCTCTGCTGACACCGGCAGCTTGCGGGAGCCACCGGGAGCCTCCAAGAAGATGGCGGAAGACGGCGGGGGCTCGTGGAGAGGTGAGAATAACAATTTTTTTTTTTTTTTTTAACCCTTGTGCTCCTAGTTAGGAGCAGTTTTACTGTACTGAGCATGCTCAGTACCGTAAAACGGGGTCCGAGGAGACATCATGTTTCCTCGGACCCTTCTCCATAGGGTCCCATGTTAAAGGGATCGGACCTAATCGGATGTGCACTAAATGCCATCCGATTTGGTCCGATCCGATTCTGTCAGATTTTATTTTCGGTGCAAAAATCGTAGCAAGCTCCGATTTTTGCACCGATAATAAAATCGGACAGAATCGGATCGGACCAAATCGGATGGCATTTAGTGCACATCCGATTCGGTCCGATGCCCATAGGGCTGCATGGAGGCCAAATTCGGATCCGATGCTGTCCGATTTTGATCGGACAGCATCGGAAATGCAAAATCCGTAATGTGAAGGCAGCCTAAAGTAAAGAAGACGACACTTAAGCTCCCCAATCCAAAATGTTTTGTCGCTTAACATGCATCTTTTGTGTAAGGACAGAAAGCCCCCCTCCCCCCCATACACTTAATTAGTATTGCTGCGTCCAGAACAGTCCAAATTATAAACACCCACGTTATTTGTTCCCTACAGCAAATGCCGTAAGAAAATAAGTTACAGCTCTCAGAATATAGTAACGCCAAAACATTTTTTTTGTACGATCTTGTTTAATGTGTAACAGTAGCAAAGCCTAAAAAAGTAGAGTTCTGATATTACTGTAATTGTACTGACCCATAACATAAAATAATAAGTGAATTCCTGTTTTTTTTTAATTTTCTTACTCTGAATATGAATAATCTGATTTAAATAAAAGATCAAAAAATGTGTCCCATTATAGTGCAAATTTTTTTTTTGCTGCTGTTCTGCAAGAAAGTTTTCATACAGCTTTTTTTCAACCAAAAAAATAAGCTTATAGAAAATAAGAAAATGGCGATAAAAAACCTTTATATAAAAAAATATTTTTTAATGTGAGTAGCAAAACTTATAAATCTGTCACATTGATCTGAAGAAAAAGCAGTCTCATTACAGCATACGATGAACAGTGTAAAAAAACAATTCTTGTACTGCTCTGTTCACTCTGCCTCCTAAAAATAGGGACAAGGATCACTTAACCTGTCTCCTGATGTCTGCTGAGCATTTACATCATGGTTTATGTGCAAATTTCTCAAAATGATTCATACAAAACCCCCAATTGTAATTGCTCACTATAATGAGGTAGATGGAGACAATTTTCTTTTCAGTTGGAGACCACCGGGACAGACGCCAAACAGTCCAAAGTGTCTCACTCTGTCTCATTATTGTGAGTTCCATTGGGGACTTTGCCTGAATCAAATTTTTGGGAAATCTACATACAAAACAGTAGATTCTGACAACATATAGGGTATCAACGCATTTGGAAGAAATTATGAAACAAATTATGGGGTTCTGTTTAACCCTCGTGTAACTAAAAAAGTTTCAGCTAAAAATAAAATTTTAGTGGTAAAAAAATACAAAAACTATTTCTATGTCCCAAAATTATTAAATTGTGATGCACCTTTGTTGAAAATACTTAAATACACCCCTAGATGAATTACTTAAATAGTGATGTTTTCAATATGGACAGTGTTGCATTTGTAGAGCTTCTGGATGTACCAGAAAAAGCAAAAAAAAAAAAAAAAAAAATTTACATTTCATGAACTAGATGGTGCCATTTGCTATCCAAGTTTTGCACATGTTTAAACATTAGTTTTTCCATAGCTTATCTATAAAGAGGATTGGCTCACGGATCAGTGGGTGCCCAAAATAAAAGTCTGAAATTTAGAAAAATGGATCTGGCACACCAGATGATAGAAGTAGGATCCAATCAGGTTTGCATTTATTTATGGAAACAGACACAAGGCAAAGCTGTTCATATATCATGACGTTTCAACCATAAGGTCTTCTTCTGATGTTACAACTGATAAAGAAATCAAATATACATTAGCCCACACTCATACATACGAAAAAGACATTATCCTTCCATTCTAACATAAATGCCAACCTTACACTGTACATATTAAAAAAAAAAGTTACAAATCTGATGAACAGAAATGATACAGTATAATGACAATATTATACATATGGGATGAGGTCCCCTTAGCGGATATTCTTAAAGTGATCCTGAACCCACAAACTGACCCCCGTGGATCTTTATTCCTGTCCCTGCACCCCCTCTTATCTTTTCTAGCCATCCCTTTTGCAGAAAAAAATCGATTTTTAAAGTAGAGAAAAGTTTATATTTACCTCGTCCTGTGTGGGTTCTCTGTTTCTGAGGAAGCCGCAATAAGCAGGCCAGTCTGCTGCTCCCTTGTAATTATGCACGCCCCTCTCTGCTTGCTAAGAACCTTGCCGCGTCATGAAAGGGGGCTGGGCTCCGGTATGGCACGTTTTAGCCCCGCCCCCTTTAATGACGCGGCCAGGCTCTTACCAAGGCATCAAGCTGAGAGGGGCATGCATAATTACAAGGGAGAAGCAGACAGGCCTGCCTAACTTCTAATTCTCAAAAATGAAGGGCTTTTTATTGTAATTTTCTGCTTGTTGCATAGATTACCAGCCATCAGTGTCGCTGTAGTCAGAAGTGGCCAGTCTCCTAGGCAAGGAGTGCAATTCTAATAAGTTGGTCTGATTGTTGGATTCAGTCAGTTTCTCTGACACTGTGCTCCTCCAATGCTGTAGTGGCAAAGCTTCCTCTGCTTGCAGCATTTGAGAGCGCACACTTCAGATCAGTGGGTTGATCGTGCCCCTAGTTCGGATTGTCAATTAGGGATGCCCCACCCTCCGGCAAACAACAAGTTGTAGGCTGGGGAGCCGTTTTCTTCCATGGGAGGTATTAACAAAAACAATTGAGTATGTCTTTCAATTTCCTAGCTTATGACTTAGACTGATTCAACTGTGGTTGAAAGAATGTAATCTCTTTTCCTAAAGTAAAACTCTAGGCAAATTTGGAGATGGTAAAATAAATATATTTTACTAATTTCAAGGATTTTTTCGGAAAAAAAAAAATTTAATTAAGCTTCAAACAGCATTATTCTGATAAAAGATTCAGACAGCATGTTTCTGACAGCTGTGCAATTACAGCCAGGTATGTTTTACTCTGAAACACTACAGCTTTAACAGCTGGCCAGGGTCAACGTGTCTCGACTGACTAATCCTATGTGTGTCCCCAGTCGGCTTATCCTTGCCCCGATCCAGTTGTCTGAAGGTTTCTCCCTATGCATACACATTGGAAGAGACTTGACAGTTAACAGAAAAGGGGTGGAGAAGAAGCCACGTGATCCCCTGCCAGCTTTTCAAAAGTTGCTTTACCCCATGGGCTTGTTCAAACATGTAAGGTTTTGCTGCAGCAAAAATGCCTTTGGGGGGGTTCTAGTAAATCTCTAGATTTCTTGGTAGGAGAAAACCTGCATGTTTACCGTTTTTTGCTGCTTTATTTCTGCGTGTTTTGACCATAAACATAGCAAAAAATGCAGAAAAGAATTGACACGCTCATTCTTTTGAAAACGCAGTAAATCATGTGCAGGTTTCAATTTCTTCAAAGAAATTAAACCAATGTGTGTGGATGGCTTTTCCCTGAATCTCACAGGTTTTGCTGGGAATCAAAAACACAGGTTTAGATTAGCATACAATCATGGTAAAAACTGAGCACAAAAAAGCAGTAAAAAACGAAGTGTGTGAACAAAGCCTAAAAGGGGACTGTGTTGAAACTAAACAAAATGACTATTCAGGTCAATTACAGGCACTCCGTGCATCATGGCATTCCTAAACATTTAACCTCGACTCCCTCTATATTCATCCTTCTCTAGCTATATAAATCCAGAGCTGACAAAGAGGGGTGGTGAAGATAAAGGGGAAAAGAAGCCAGTGGAAAGGTGCATTTAAATGTTTGGCCACATCTTGATGCACCAAGTGTCTGTTTTAAGGTTGTAATGTTTGAATACTAGACACTTGACTGCCGTGCTTGGATTCACGATACTTGTTGTTTAAGGAGCATTAATCTGATTACAGGTTCCCTTTTACAGCAGCTTAAAATGGTAAATAATATTACTAGTTTTTTGCCTAGTGCCATGATTCTCCCAGATTCATTACTGTTCTGGGTCAAGGCTGCCATACTGCTAGTATTTTGCTCAACCCACAGCATATTTTCCTGTGTTGACATATGACCTGAGCGATGTGTGAACAGCGTCTAGCTCATTGTTAATTTAAAAAACCAAGCCATTGATTTTTCTTTATTGTATGCTGTTCTCAGTGTAGAATTCCATATTAAAAATCCACAAATCATGCTTTATATGAACCTATCACATTGCACAAGATGTCTGAATCCAAGTCAAATTGAATAAAATACAGGTTACACAGAATCTCTTCAATTATGGTCCAGTAGTCTGTCCGATCTCATGATTGAGAGATATCCAGTATGGCTCATAGCACAGTAACAATTTCAATAAAACTTTGCACTGAATATCCTTAGTGTCTTAAGTATCGGAAGTAATAGCTACTGTATGTTCTCACAATTAAAGCAGGGAGATACATTACATTATATCGGTGCTTGATATATCAAATATTTGCCGCTTACTAGTAGGAGGTTTGGTTTAGTGGTGGTGTTTGGAACTTTGGTATCTATGGCCTTTATTTAGGGTAGTTACATTTTTGTTCAGTGGGAGTGTGACACTGCCAGTCCTGCAGGTCAGACGTTCCCATTGCTGGTAGCAGCCAGAATTGCTTTAGTTTTGAAGCTGCATAGCTCCGTCAACTGTATAGTGGCCATTGCCGGGTACCGCACATCTCACTATTCCAATCAAGATCAAGAGCCAATCTGATTTTGATAACCTATCCTAAGGGATAGGCCATCAATCTAAAACTCCCAGACAATGCCTTTGAGTTTTGGTATGCTGACAGAGCCATTATGAAATCACATAACTAATCCAGTTTTGGGCTGTTAGCCTTATGCCAAAAGTTAAATAACTAGGTTTTTTTTGGGTGTGTTTGTTTTGGAGTAATTAACTGTCTTTCTTTTAAAGTCTGTCATATCTGCTTATAAACCATAAACTTGCTTTTTCAGCTTTGCTGATACATCAGAAAGCAAGAATGGAGCGGCTTCATCGAGAACTAGAAGTACAAAAGAAAAAGCTGGACAAACTTAAAACAGAGGTCAATGAAATGGAAAATAATCTCACCCAGAGACGCTTTTAATAGGTCGAATTCAGTTTCACAAATTCCATCAGTAAGTTTACACTGTACCCTAGATTGTTGGCTTGCCTCTTAAATGTTTTCTTTTTTTGTTTTTTTTTGTTTTTGTATATACATTAGAAATTTAAATGTTACAGTAGTGAAGCTATTGCAAAGTTAGCATACTGTGGCAACCTTGTGTGAGACTAGGAACTACAGCTTGTTTCATATAAAGGGATAACCCAACTGCTTACCATAGGTCTTCTTTAAAGCAGTTGTATCTTCTGGTTATAATAAAATCCTAAAAAATTAGGAGATGAATCCATGACACATTTATCGGGAATTGCTCTCTAGCAAGTCAGATAATTTCCCTCACTATGGTGACAGACATGGCTCATACAAAGTCTGGTCTTTTTCTGTAATAGCATATGGATTCGAAACATAGATGACAAAGAAACAAGACTCAAGAAGAAATCAACACCTTTGAAATGTGGTGCTGGAGAAGAATCTTATAAATACCATGGATATCAAGAAGAACAAACCAATTTTGAAACAAATGAAGCCAGACATGTCACTCGAAGCAAGGATCACCAATACAACTATCTATTTTGGACATATCATACATAAAGCTCCATTACTGGAGAAGGACATCGTGATCGGAAGAAAAGAAGGAACAAAGTGGAGAGGAAAAGCTGTAATCCTTTGGATTAATATCATGTTAACGGTAGAGAAGACCATGGTGGACTTATCTAGACTTGCACAAAATTACCTTCCTACAGAGGGTTCAGTCATCAAGTTACCATGGCTCGAGATGGAGTTTAAAGCTGTTAAATAATAATAAAATAGTATGTTAACTTGATTTTTGAATTCACGCTACTTTGTTAGTGAACGTACAAAGTATAGCGTCCTTTTTCTTTCCGTGTACATACTGTGAGGCCGTGACAGTAGTCTTATATGAAGGTCACTGTATCCCCCAGAATGTGTTTGGAAACCTTGTGAACCCCGTTGGAATATATTTGTATTCACAGTTACTGTTGTGGGTGCAGCACAAATTAAGAGCTGAATTTGGGCAAGCTATTTAACCAAGTCTTTTTTTTTTTAGGACACCCTGGTTGAAGCTTTTATTTTTGGAGAGATCTGTAGGATTGGTAGTGGAATAGATCTCTTCCCCCAGTCCAGTTCTTGCATCGAGCTCATGTCTGGGAATTTGCATTTAAACTTGCAGTGCACTGCAGAGTGGGGCAGTTAAATCCACACAGCCAGCTCTCTCCACGCATGCTGCTCAAGCAGTCTGGCTTTTAACACAGGCCAACACTGTAATCTAGGACACAACAAGCTTACCCTTGAACTAGAAAAGATCCTACAATATTTTAGAGTAAAAGCAAGCTTTTTTACAGAACTGTACATGCATGTACTGGCTGCCATCCAGAAAGAAATTCCAGGTCGATGGAAAGTGCTTTAATTTGTGTTGCACAATAAAAAGACTGTTTGATGTGAGCATTCTCCTGGGTCACTGCTTCATGTTTCTGGCTAACCTAAGCCGCTGCCTCACAGTCCCTAAAATTCTACATATTTGTAACTAATCTGTGAGTAAACCAAACACAAATCTATACCCAGACTGAATCTACCACATATGTTCTATCCCCCTCAGTGACTGCCAAAACAGCTTAAAACTGACCTGAGATATGTGAATAATATCCCTGAATGGTGAAAATACAGCAGCTGTCGGCTGTACACTATAGCTGACACCTTGCTGCATCATCTGTATTGGCACAGACACAGTTGGCCTTTTAACCATTTTTTCATGCTGATGTCAATATTGACATCTAGAGTTTAAGGGTTCCCCCTGAAACCGCATCGGCATCCTGAGTTCATGATTGTGTGGTCTTGATGTATGCCATGGCAAATCACAGACTAATAATGGCTTTAGTCTGCCACCTATAGTTACCAGCTCAGAAGTTGGCAACTTTTAGTTGGTAAAAATAAAGTTTTTCTTTCATGTAATGTAACTTTGTATTAATTTGTGAAATGCAGCTGAAGGGTAAATAAACTGACAGTAGTTTTGAATATGTTGAGGGGTGCTATTTTTAAAGTTGTATCACTTTAGGGTTTTTCCAATATACAGGTCCCCAAAGTCACATCAAACTAAATAGGTACCCAAAAAATATTTTGTAAATTTCCTGTAAAAATTACTTTACAGTTTTGAAGTTCCTTACATCCTAACAAAATTAATGAACATTTTACAAATAGTGCTGATGTAAAGCTGCCTACAGGTAAATGTTGTTTGTGATTTTCTGTGGTGTGACTATCTGGGTTAATGACACTGTTCTACAGTCAAATTGGTTCAGAGATGAGAAAAGTTGAACTTTATTAATTTTATGGTGCTGAAAACTATTGATTAAATTTATTTGGCTCTTATTTTCAATATCCAGAGGAGTAGTGTAATTACATATGACACTTTTAATTCAGGCTTATAGAAAAATTAAATCTTTATTATTTCATCATTATTATTGCATTGTTAGTAGCTTGTCTTTTACTTCATCTATCTAGAGAAGTGAAAACAATGAATTGGAAGTTTGTATACATTCAATGTGTAGGAGCATGTTCACACTGGCCATTAAATGACAACACCCAAGAGAAAAGCAAAAATTAGCAAATACCCTAAAATAAGTAAATGGCTTCAGTGCATGTGAATAACATGGGGTACTTTGGTTAACATTTTGAATAATAAAAAACTTAAGCTATTCCACCATCTATTTAGGCTATGGAGCCTTCAGTATTACGGTGTCTTAAAATGAGCAATTAAAAAAATGCCAACTTGGCTGTGATGAGCGACAGTTGCATCATCTACTTTTATTAGTTCTCTCTGTAAGGTAGTGTTTTAGGATTATTTAGCTTAGTTTTTTTTTTTTTTTTAGCATGATTTATGTGCTTTCATGTAACTTAATAAAAAAATAAAACCTACTAGTTTTTGCTACATATGTGTGAAAGTCACGTTTGCGTCACAAAATCAAAACATTACGTCCATGGTAACGAAAATCTACAACCTCTATTTTGGCTGCAGAATAGGTGAATCAGAGGCACCACACATACTCTGCAATAGATTTGCATCACATCTTACCCAGTGGTTACATGGGAAGAAGCTATCTACCCTGTTTCCCCTAAAGTAAGGGGTGGTGGTGGTGGGATGTTGCATGGGAATATTGGGGCTTGAAGGGGGATGATGGAAAAATAAGACTCACTGCATTTTATAGAGCAAACAGTAAGCTAAGAGTATGTCTTATTTTTCGGGAAACAGGGTATGCTTTTTGCAGTCCCAATGTTCTGGAGAGGGCTAACCGATAACGCTGCCACTACTGATTCCAAAAGCACAAGAAATCTTTTCAGTTGAGTCAAGTGCGAAAGATGGTCTTGGTGATGTGAAGCAACTCTATCGTGACCCAGACCTTCTGTCAGCAACCTAGCCTGAACCACACCTTATAACAAAGTGAACTGAACGATCTTGTTAGGGATATGGATGTGCCTAAGAAGCTGAGCACTTAGGTTACAGGCTATAGCAGTGGAATCTCCTAGCAGGCAATTTTGAGATTTTTGTTCAACAGTGATTAAAGATCTTGTCCAATACTTCTTCATGGAGGGTGATCTTGTGTCATGCAACATCAACTGTTTATGACTTCTCTTCAGAGCTTTCATTAATCTATCAGAATAGAGGTTCTTCATCCAATCATCAATTCATCCAAAACAAAAAGCAGTCTTGTTTTATAATGGCAAAGCACTAACTTTAATTCCAATTAGTTATACATTCCACATGAAAGAAACAAAGGAGAAAAGGAAACAACTGTTAAGGTGCCTGAACTATGACCAAAATTTGTGGTCCATCTGTGATGACTTAAAGGGAACCTGTCGCCTAGTTTAGCCCCCTTAACTTATCACTACCTGTCCCTGCAGCTTCCTACTACTATTACTAATCATCCCTCTGATCTAAATGTGCATTATAAAAGTCCAAAAAAAGCGATTTATAAACTTACTTGTCCACTGTTGTGTGGCCGTTCTTAGATGGCTGGCTGCCGGGTGGGCAGTTTCTCCGGGCCCACTCTCTCCCTGCCTCACTGCTTTAATTACGCCCCGGTGGGCATGATCATTCATTCAGGAGCGAGCTTTGTTTTAAAATTCTCACCTCCTTCCAGGTATGACGCACTGCTGGCCCAGCGTAATCTCCGGTCCTGTGCAGTGTGGTGGGTGTATTGGCATACAGGCTGGCTCCGGAGCATGCGCAGTGTGCATTCTGAAGCCGGCTTGTACACCCAATACACCCACCACACTGCGCAGGACCGAAATGACGTACTGCGGCCGGAAGGGCATCATACCTGGCAGAAGAAGAATCGATTTTAAATCCGAGGCGTGATTGAAGCAGGGGGGTGTAGAAGAGTACCCGGAGAGACCATCCACCCAATGGCCAGCCATCTAGGAACGCCCACCTGACTGTGGACATGTACGTTTATAAATTACTTTTTTGCACTTTTACAATGCAGATTTCGATCAGAGGGGGATGTTGATGTGGCACCCCAGGGGTTAATGTGCCACAGTAACATCAAGGGTTAATTCCCCACACAACACTGGACACTGCACTAGCACCTCTAGGCCAGAAGGGGGAGCTCAAGCAGCTACCTTATATATATTCTTGTCTGAGGAGAGGAAGTGGGGAAGAGCAAAGTTGTGGGTGGAGCTTAAGTGGCACCTGCAAGAGTGCGAGGAGCTAATGCTGTTTACCTCAGAGTGGAGTGACAGTCAGTTGGAGTTAGTTCAGTGCAGGGAGCACTGAGTAAGAAAAGACTGGTGGTGTAAAGGGGCTGCCTTAGGCCTCTCCACAGCCTGGTACCCACTTCCAGGCCTAGCCAGGGTCTGAGGGAAGGAGTAAGAGAAACAGGAGAACACATCTGGGAGACTGTTACCTCATAACTCGCCCCTAAGGAGTGCACAGACCGGATACCGGATTTGAAACTGTGACTGACACACGCAGTACAGTAAACACCGGACTAGTGGAGGTTCTATATCTACACTGTACCTCAGCGAAGCAACACCGCGGGGTCAGAAGCACACGGAAAGACTCAAATTGCCTAGCAAAGGGGGTACCTGTGAGGAGAGACAGACCAGCAGCCTAGCTGAAGTGGCAGCAGGGCCACACATACAGCGCAGGAGAGGGAAGCTGAGGACCCAGACAGGGTGGGAGCAATCCGGCCCCGGTACAGACTCAGTGGACAGTACTCTGCCAAATATCATCTGCAGTAAAGCCTTGGAAAACTACAAAACCGTGAGTCTGTGTGACCCTTGCACTCAAGTCCTACTCTCCCTCACCAACTGTCATCATCTCTACTACTACCCCTATCCTGCAACATCCATAGCACTATGTATAGACTATTACTACCACTGCCCCTGGGAATCAAGCTCTACCCGCGGAGAGCCATTACATCTCCAGCTGCCAAACATCATCCCCGGAGGTTCTGCAGCAGCGGTGGTCCCCTCACTGACCACAACCCGTGGGTGGCGTCACGACAAACTCCCCTGTAAATATCCCCCCATTTATTGCGGAACCCGGGACACTGTCCGGACCAAGATCGCCGTGATATCCCCAGCAGTACCCCGGTCTGGTACAGAGTACCCCTTCCCAGTGGGCTCCACATTTACTTAATGTAGTGGGAGACTGCAATGACAGTTCGTGATAGGTTAGGGGGGCTAAACTAGGTGACGGGTTCCCTCTAAAGCTGGTTGTCTTCTTACTTGGTCTCCAGACTGGATACACGAAATACTGCTGCTTTCTTTGTGAGCAGCATAGTCCTGCAAGAGAATATTGCTTTAATAAGAGACTGGGTTTTTCGACATTCACTTTAGCCAGTGAGTAAAGATGTCCTACATCCAGCACTTGTTGACCCACACAAAACATTGTTACCACCATTGCATAAAAAGTTGGGCCTTATGGAAGAAGTTTGTAAAGGTAATGGATAAAAATGCAAAAGCATTCAAGTATCTAATTGATAAATTTCCAAGGTTGAGTGAAGCAAAGTTAAAATGGTTCTTTTGGACCT
Organism: Allobates femoralis; assembly: GCA_033576535.1. Classification (NCBI taxonomy): domain Eukaryota; kingdom Metazoa; phylum Chordata; class Amphibia; order Anura; family Aromobatidae; genus Allobates; species Allobates femoralis. The sequence continues at coordinate 394,561,459 of JARQOC010000001.1, read as the reverse complement.
TACGTTTGTAAGCTTCTTCAAGATGAGGAGTTTCTCAATTTTTTTTTTGCAGGGCAAGGAAAAGGCTGCATGGATGGCATTCACATTAGTGTAGCAATTATTTTTTGAAGATTTGGTGGAAAATTTCAAAACAAGGTTCTTGGCTGTGACCGAGATCTCCTTAAAGATTAATTTCTTACTTTTGCATCTAGACTTTTATTTTCCCACCAAACTGCAGAGCAGGAGAGACGAGCATGGTGAGAGATTTCACCAAAATATTGTGGCTATGGAGAAGTGATAACAAGTAAAATGGAATTAATCAATGTTTGCAGATTACTGTTGGACAGTTGTAAGAGATTATCCGATTTCAGGAGTACAAGAGACGAGCAAGAGAGTCATTACTGAATGAAGACCAAATTTTGTAGCGCAAGCTTTGTACCAATTTATAATTTGCAATAGTGTATCCGCATGTTATTTATTTTAATTGTTGCCAAGTTTCCTCAAAATGTCATAAAATTGGCAATACAAAATATCTGGATCTTTATATTTTACAAAAATGTTTTAATGTACTAGAACTTTTATACATTAATTATATGTAGCGGTAAAGAGAAACTCTCTTGATATCATAGAAACAAGCCAACTAAAAATTTTAATACATAGAATAGAATTGGAAGGGATCTCCTGGGTTGTCTGTTCAAACCCCCTGCCTAAAGCAGGATTCAATAAATCATCCCTGTTTGAAGACTCCAGTTGAAGGTGAACGCTCCACCTTTCGTGGCAGCCTGTTGCACTCTTTGATCACCTTCACTGTCAAAATGTTTTCTCTAATATCTATCTCCAGTCTGTCTTTTCAAATGAGAATAAAGCCAATACTTATACAGTAGACAGCTGTTAAGTCTTCTCTGTCTTCCTTTAGCTTTTTTAAGGAAAAAAAAAAAAAAAACAACCACAAACTCTGTAACTGTTCCTCATGATTGTAAGAATTAAATTCAGGAGGTAAAAATCAATTAGAAATTGCTCATTTTATAACTGAACCTGACAACTTTTGAAAATTATATAAAACAGTGTAATCATTAAAAGTTTGAATATTGCTAATTTTTTTAATAGAAATGTTTCAGCTTCGTTTTTTTTTTTGTTTTTTTTTTTATCATTGTAAAACATGTTGACCTAAATTTACATTTCTCCTGAAATATAATGTCATACAGTGGCATGTCAGATTTGAAAAATTTGGCTTAACTAATTAACTAAGCTGTATATACCAGCATACAGCAATGAATAATCCATACATAAATCTAAATCACCAGTGAAAGAAAATATTCATAAACACTGTATATCTAAATATATAACAGCAGGCAATAATGAATAGACCACACACCTAATCATAGTAAACATTGCAGCATCATGCACAGGCACTTGGTGCATCATGGTATGGCAAAATATTTTTAATCGCACCTTCTTACCTGCTTGTTTTCCATGTTTTCCTGCTTTGGCTCTATAAAGCCAGAGCTGGTACTTTACACCAGTTAAGCTCTCCAAAATTCAAGAAACTAACTCTCCCCTTTGTTGGAGAAATTGTTTGCATAATGGTAATCTTACTCATTTTTTCTGGGATTGTGCAGTACTTACCGTATATACTCGTGTATAAGCCGACCCGTGTATAAGCCGACCCCCCTACTTTTGCCCCCAAAAACTGGGGAAACTTATTGACTCGCGTATAAGCCGAGGTGGACTCCAGCACAGGTATACAACCCCCAGCAGTGAGGTATACAGCAGCCTCCAGTGTAGTATACAGCAGCAGCCCCAGTGGTAGTATACAGCAGCCCCAGAGGTATATACAGCACCCATATGCAGCCCCAGAGTATATGCAGCCCAAAGGTATATGCAGCCCCGAGTATGCAGCTATCAGCCCAGTAGGTATATGCAGCCCCAAGTATAGCAGCCCCATATTGCAGCCCCAGAGGTATATGCAGCCCCATATGCAGCCCCAGAGGTATATGCAGCCCCATATGCAGCCCCAGAGGTATATGCAGCCCCAAGTAATGCAGCCCCAGAGGTATATGCAGCCCCAGAGTATATGCAGCCCCAGAGGTATATGCAGCCCCATATTGCAGCCCCAGAGGTATATCAGCCAGCACCCAGAGGTATATGCAGCCCCCAGAGGTATAACAGCAGCCCCATATGCAGCCCCAGAGGTATATGCAGCCCCATATGCAGCCCCAGAGGTATATCAGCCCAGCAGCAGCCCCAGGGTGTATACAGCAGCCCCAGGCTGTATAACGCAGCCCCAGGTTATACAGCAGCCCCATATCAGCCCAGAGGCTATACGCGCCCCCATATGCAGCCCCATAGGTAATGCGCCCCAAGGTATTCATGCTACCCATGCAGCCCCAGAGGTATATGCAGCCCCAGAGGTATATGCAGCCCCGAGGTATATGCAGCCCCAGAGGTATATGCAGCCCCAGAGGTATATGCAGCCCCATAGGTATATGCAGCCCCATATGCAGCCCCAGAGGAATATGCAGCCCCATATGCAGCCCAGAGGTATATGCAACCCCTAGGTATATGCAGCCCATATGCAGCCCCAGAGGTATATGCAGCCCTATGCAGCCCCAGAGGTATATGCAGCCCCATATGCAGCCCCAGAGGTATATGCAGCCCCAGAGGTATATGCAGCCCCATATGCAGCCCCAGAGGTATATGCAGCCCCATATGCAGCCCCAGAGGTATATGCAGCCTCATATGTCCAGTCGCGCCGCCCGCAGCTGCCGACATGACGATCCCGGGCTCCATTCAGCCGGAATCGTCATGTCGGCAGCTGCGGGCGGCGCGACTGGACACTGGTAAGTATGAATTTACCTTACAGGCTGGCGCGCAAGGGGGGGGGGCCCTGGAACTTGATGGGGGGCCTGTATACCTCCGGGGCTGCTGCGGTATTTATTTATTTTTTTCATATACCGTATATACTCGCGTATAAGCCGAGGGGGGACTTTTTGGGCTGAAAAACTCGGCTTATACGCGAGTATATACGGTAATTCTTTCTGGTCAGGAGTTGAATCTCTAATAAATAAATTATCAGGCCTAAATCTGAAACTCACTCCAGAACTAGCAGTATTGCTGCTAGGCCTTGAAGATCTACCAAACAAATATAGACCTATAATAGCCATATCCTTCTCGCAGCAAAAAATACTATTGCAGCTAAATGGAGAGACCCTCTTCCCCCTAACATTGAACACTTAGTTTAAAAAATTGCTTGCCATAACACTTATGAACATGCGTTTGCTCTCAGGAACAACTTACTAAACAAATACTATAGAAAATGGTATGACTGGAATCACTTTATGACTCCTTCATCGCCGTTGTGAGTCCTTGCGTTATGTTAGATAGATTATGATACTGAAATACTCTACACACTTGTGTCTAAATGGTTCCAATGGGCTCTTCACACTCCAATTTATCCCCCCCCCCAATTTCCCTTTTCTACTGCCTTCCCTTATTGATTAACATGATTTATAAAATTGTAAATAGTAATTTAACTGTTTGAATGTAACCCATTTGATGCTAATACGCACTACAAATCTCTGAATCTATATAAGACTTTATAAATCTCGAAGTTACTAGATTCTATGTATAATACTACCTCAATTTTGACTTAATTACAAAAATTTATTAATCTGAACTGTACGATTCTGATATTCTTCCTATTGAACTAGATTGTAAAATCCATTAATTTGTATGATTATATCTATGCAATAAAAATATTTTGAACATATAAAGCCAGAGCTGTCCATCAAAGGGGAAAGTGGAGCAGAGGAAAATGAATAGTTGGGAAGGTGCATTTAAATGTTTTGCCATGTATAATGCACCAGGAACCTGTACTTGTTTGACCAGTCACTCTGTGCTGACATTCGCTTAAAATGTTGTCTGTCTGGTTAAACAGGCTATTAAACGACCACCGATCGACAAATGTTTAGCTGATGGGTGGGTTGTTCAATGCAGCAGGTTGGTTAGTGTAAATCTGACTTTACATCTAGTCTTTCAGTTACCTCTGTTAAACAAATTTTTAGTTTGCTTAAAATATTCTCAGCGGTACATTGCAATTTGTAAACACCAGCATTCTGCCAAGACCCGATAGTCGCCATGGTGACCCGTGGTCATCATGATGACTTCCATGTCACCGGACTATGATAATTCTCAGGGTTCATGCCTACAGAATGCTCTGAGGCTTATGAAATTGCAATGACAGCTGCACTGTGTTGCAATGATCGAACATTGCAATACAGTACAGCTGCAATTAGAGCTGTATAGAGTAATGTCCTATAAAGGGACTAGGTAAAAAATATAAAAGTAAACATTTTAACACCTTAGTGATGGCCCACTGCATATATACGTCGTCAAAACAGGGTCCTTATTCTGTTAGGACGTGAAAATAAGTCACAACAGAAAGGGCCCCGGTTTAAAGCCCCTGGAGCTAAAATCTCCGGTGTTTCAGCTACCGGGGGTAGCTGAGACCCTAGAGATTAGGAATTAGCTGGTGTTTTACCGGCACCTGTAATGTGATGACCAGTAAGCACCGTTTACCGATCATCACATTGCACAAAGTGAAAGTGCCGATAAAAATGCTTTCACTTTGATCCGACATGAAAACACATGTTGGATCAAAGTGAAAGTATTAACCCCCAAGCCCTCCAACCCCCCAGTACTGGGGATCCCCCCACTCCTCCCTGGGGATCACCTCCCCCACCTCTATTACACCTACAAATGGCAGCGGCTGGCGGTAAAACCCGCCGCCTCCGCTGCATCTCTATGCGATCTGTCAGATCGCATAGAGATGACGCCATTCCTGGGGGGCCACTGGTCCCCTCAGTGGTCCCCCAATATCATCCCCCTCACCCCTGATCTCCCGCTCCCCCTGCTGTGCACCCCCTCCTTCCTGCTGCGCTCCCCCTCTGTTCATCAGAGCCCCCCCCCCCCCCTTCCCCAGGTGTTCCCCATGCATCCCCTCGACTCCCCCGCCCCCCCCTTCCCCCGATCCGCAGCCCGCCCCGTTCTCCGCTCCCCCGGGCCCCCTTCCCTGCTCCTCTCATACTTACCCGTCCTGCAGCGTCGCCAGCCGTCTTCTCTCTGTCCTGGCGCCGCTGCTCTGCGTGCGCCGGAACAGAGACAGAGTTAACCCCTGAACGACCACACAGGGTCTTCTGCAGTTAACCCCTGTTGTCACTCTTCTGCGACCCTTGGTGCCACACAGAGAGACTAGAGTTAACCCCTGTAACGGTCCACACAGGGGTTAACTGCAGTTAATCCCCTGTGTGGTCACAAGGGGTTACTGGATCTGCAATTAAGCCCTTGTGACCACACGGGGATGATGACCTGCAGTTAACCCCTTGTGTGGTCACTAGGGGTTAACTGCAGGTCATCATCCCTGTGTGGTCACAAGGGGTTACTGGATCTGCGTTTAACCCCTTGTGACCACACAGGGATGACCTGCAGTTAACCCCTTGTGACCACACACGGGGTTAACTTCAGATCATCATCTGAATGAGAATCATCGCGGGACCTTCCCACTGGACTATGTCGGACCATCCCACTGGACTACGTCGGATGTCACTTTAATAAAGATGGGGTCCAAGTATGTGTTTGTGTTTTTTTACAATAAAAATTTTTCTCTGTGTTGTTTTCTTTACAATCTACTAGAGATTCCTAATGGTCCGGTCTAATATTGGCCAGACGTTATGAATCTCGGGCTTAGTGCCAGCTGTCAAAAAGCTGGCATTAACCCCTTATTACCCAGTCTGCCACCGCTACACAGCAGCTGGAAGAGCTGGATACAGCGCCAGAAAATGGCGCTTCTATGAATGCGCCATGTTCTGGGGCGGCTGCGGGCTGCAATTCGCAGCGGGGGGGGCCCAGAAAGCTTGGGCCTCCCTACGCTGAGGATTCCAGCCCCAGCTGCCTAGTTGTACCTGGCTGGCCCAAAAATATGGCGAAGCCCACGTCATTTATTTTTTTAATTATTTCATGAAATAAAAAAAAAGAAAAGGAGCTTCCCTATATTTTTGGTTTCGAGCCAGGTAAAACTAGGCAGAAGGGGTTGGTGGCAGCCCATAGCTGCCTGCTGTACCTAGCTGGACCAAAAATATGGCGAAGCCCCACGTCATTTTTTTTTATTTTATTTTTTTTTAATTTAAGAAAAAATACTAAAAAAAAAATGCAGGGGAGGAGACTACCAGGACACTGTGTGTCCGTATCTTGTGCACATGCTGTAAAAGTGAGAAATTGTATGAAAAAAAGAAAATGTTCAATATGACATTATCAAATTCTGTGAAGTAGCCGTAGGTTCCAAATGCTCACTATACCCCTAGATATAATCCTTGAGGCGTCTAGTTTCCAAAATGGGGTCACTTGTTGGGGAGCTCCAATGTTTAGGCACACAGGGGCTCTCCATACACGACATGGTGTCCGCTAACTATTGGTGCTAATTTTCCATTCAAATTGTTAGTAGACACCATGTCGCATATGGAGAGCCCCTGTGTGCCTAAACATTGGAGCTCCCCAACAAGTGACCCCATTTTGAAAACTAAGGCCCCCAAGGAACATATGTAGATGCATAGTGAGCACTTTCAATCCCCAAGTGCTTCACAAATTAGTCAGTAAAAAAGGAAAAAAAAGAAGATTTTCGTGAAAAAAAAGTACTTTTTCATTTTTACGGATCAGTTTGTGAAGCACCTGGGGGTTGAAAGTGCTCACTATGCATCTAAATACGTTCCTTGGGGTGTCTAGTTTCCAAAATGAGGTCACTTGTGGGGGGACTCCAATATTTAGGCACATAGGGGCTCTCCATCCAATATTTAGGCACATAGGGGCTCTCCATACGTGACATAGTGTCCACTAACAATTGGAATTGTAAGTGGATACCATGTCATGTGTGGCGAGCCCCTGTGTGCCTAAACATTGGAGCTCCCCCACAAGTGACCCCATTTTGGAAACTAGACACCCCAAGGAACTTCTTTAGATGCATAGTGAGCACTTTGAAACTCCAGAAGCTTCACAAATTGATCCGTAAAAATGAAAAAGTACTTTTTTTTCACAAACTTTTTCCTTTTTACGGACTAATTTGTGAAGCACCTGGGGGTTGAAAGTGCCCACTATGCATCGAGATATGTTCCTTGGGGGATCTAGTTTCCAAAATGGGGTCACTTGTGGGGGAACTCCAATGTTTAAACACACAGGGGCTCTCCATATGCGACATGGTGTCTACTAACAATTTGAATGGAAAATTAGCTCCAATAGTTAGCGGACACCATGTCGCGTATGGAGAGCCCCTGTGTGCCTGAACATTGGCACAAATGACCCCATTTTGGAAACTAGATCCCCAAGGAACATATCTAGATGCATAGTGAGCACTTTGAACCCTCAGGTGCTTTACAAATTGAGCCATAAAAATGAAAAAGTACTTTTTCCACACAAATTTTCTTTTTTCATTTTTATGGATTCATTTGTAAAGCACCTGAGGGTTCAAAGTGCTCTCTATGCATCTAGATAAGTTCATTGGGGGGTCTAGTTTCCAAAATGGGGTCACTTGTGGGGGAGCTCCAATGTTTAGGCACACGGGCTCTCCATACGTGACATGGTGTCCGCTAACAATTGGAGCTAATTTTCCATTCAAATTGTTAGCGGACACCATGTCGCGTATGGAGAGCCCCTGTGTGCCTAAACATTGGAGCTCCCCCACAAGTGACCCCATTTTGGAAACTAGACCCCTCAAGGAACTTATCTAGATGCATTGTGAGCACTTTGAACCCTCAGGTGCTTTACAAATTGATCCGTAAAAATGGAAAAGTACTTTTTTTTCACAAAAATTTTCTTTTGTCCTCAATTTTTTTCATTTTCACATGGGCAATAGGATAAAACGCATCCTAAAATTAGTTGGGCAATTTCTCCTGAGTACACCGATGCCTCATATGTAGTCATAAACCACTGTTTGGGCGCACCGCAGGGCTCGAAAGAGAAGGAGCGCCATTGGACTTTTTGAATGGTAAATTTGTTCCAAAAGTCAAATTGCGCTCTTTCCCTTCTGAGCCCTGCCGTGCACCCAAAAGGTACCGTTGCACGCGGCAATTTTGCTAGCAATTTCACAGGCAATTTGCTGGTTGCAGTGAAATCATGGACACATCATTCTATTTTGTTGCTGTGTATAAATGTGTACAATGTGTCCATGATTTCACTGCAACCAGCAAATTGCCTGTGAAATTGCTAGCAAAATTGCCGCGTGTGACGGTACCTAAACAGTGGTTTATGACCACATATGAGGTATCGGTGGACTCAGGAGAAATTGCCCAACACATTTTAGGATGCATTTTATCCTGTTGCCCATGTGAAAATGAAAACATTGAGGCTAAAAGAACATTTTTGTTGGAAAAATTAAAATGTCCATTTTTTGTTTCCACTTTGCTTTAGTTGCTGTGAAGCACCTGAAGGGTTAATCCTTTTCTTGAATGTAGTTTTGAATAGCTTGAGGGGTGCAGTTTTGGAATGGTGTCACTTTTGGGTGTTTTCTGTCATGTACACCCCTCAAACGGACTTCAAATGTTATGTGGTCACTAAAAAAATAGTTTTGTAAATTTTGCTGGAAAAATGAAAAATTGCTGATGAACTTTGACCCCTTATAACTTCCTAACCAAAAATTTTTTTTTCCCAAAATTGTATTGATGTAAAGTAGACATGTGGGAAATGTTATGTATTAACTATTTTGTGTCACATAACACTCCGGTTCAACAGAATAAAAATGACAAATTTGAAAATGGTCATTTTCTAAATTTTTGCCAATTTATTTTTATTTTCACAAATAAATACAAAAATTATCGACCTAAATTTACCACTAACGTGAAGCCCAATATGTCACGAAAAAAGAATCTCAGAATCGCTAGGATCCGTTGAAGCGTTCCAGAGATATTATCTCATAAAGGGAGAGTGGTCAGAATTACAAAAAACGGTCTGGTCATTAAGGTGGAAATTGGCTCCATCACTAAGGGGTTAAAAAAGCAGAAAACGAACAACAAAAAATAAACAATCCTGCTAGTTATATTTGTGTTAAAAAAAAATCTAAACCTATTTGGTATTGCTGCGTCTGTAACAACCCCCTCTATCTGTCACACTAGTTAACACCTTCAGTGAACCCTGTGCCAAAAATATAGCAAAAATTATATTTTCATCATTTTAGCTGACAAAGTGGAATAAACGCGATCAAAAAGTCATATATAAATTGAAATGGTACCGATGTTTGGCAAAAAACAAGCCGCCATAAAAAAGGCGCTATCGCTCAAAATACAGCAATCTAAAACTTTTTTTCATATAAAATAGTATGTATGTCGTAAAAGCTGCTAAACATGAAAAAAAAAAACCTATATAAGGCCCCTTTCACACTGGCGTCTTTAAAAAAAAAAAAAAAAATGCGGCCGATCCGGTCAAAAAAACGCATTTGCAGCATTTTTCCCCCTGACGGCTGCACTTGCGGCACAGTTGTGGCAAGCCCCATGCATTGTCTTATGGAGCTTGCGGTAAGTGTGCGGCAAACGCGGCAGAGAAAACATCGCGGTCAGCGGCTGTTTTTTTCGTGGCCACAACTGCTGAGACCGCACTTGCCGCGTCTGCCGCACACTTACCACAAGCCCCATAGACTATGCATGGGGCTTGCCGCAACTGTGCAGCCGTTAGGCGGAAAATGCGGCAGATGCCTTTTTTTGACCGGATCTGTCGCATTTTTTCAAAAACACCAGTGTGAAAGCACCCTAAATGTAGTATCCCTGTAATCGTACTGACCTGGAGAGTAAACCCAGTCTTGTCCACGACATTGTGAGCAACGTGTAAAAAAAAAAAAAAAAAAAATTCCTGAATTGTTTTTTCTTGATACTGCCCCACAAAATGCGTTATAGAAAGCGGTTAAAAAATATTATTATTTTGGAGAAAGCGTGTTTATAGATTGATAGAAGCCAAATCTAAAAAAAGTAATACATATCTGATTTCACTGTATTCGTACCAACTTAACAAATCCACCTAATTTCTTATATTGCAAGTTGAACAGCGTAAAAATAGTAATAAAGTCAATTTTTAAACTGCTGTTTGATTTTTTTATTCTGCCTCTCAAAGATTGCAGTAAGGATCGGCTTACATTTATCCTGTTCTCTACGCTGAGCTCTTTCATTGCTAATTACTTGTAGCTCTCTGAAAAAATGTGATTGAGACAAAATTCCCAACAAAAAATTTACTGTAATGAGGCAGGAGGAGCCACTTTAAACTTCCATCTGACCTGTGATTTTGCGGTGTCCAGCTTTTTACACACATTTTTAGGCGTGCACAAAACTGCTGTCATCCACAGTTTTCTGCACCTTTGTTTGGCTTTCTTTCTTTAAAGAGGGCAAACAGTCCAGAGTGATGCTACATTCACACATCGCGCTTTTTTTGAGCGGGCGCTTTTACCAACGTTTTTTACCCGCGCAAAAAAAGCAGTGCTGTTCACACAGCACGCTTTATTATGTCCCCGGGGGAGGAGTGATGTCACAGAGGGGAAGAAGAATCCTAGTTCCTCCTCCCCTCTGTGACCGGTCCCATTTGCTATATACACTGTGAAATCAAATTTAAATAAAGGCAAATGTATTAAAAATAATAAAGAATGAATACTTACCCTTTCCGATGCCTTTTCGCGGTCAACAGTACAGAGGCAAGGTGATGTATCGTCCTGCCCGGGCCTTTCATGATGTCAGAGTGACGTTACATGCGTTGATTGGCCCCTCGCGGTCATGTCATATGTATATCAGAGGGGTGGAGGAACTAGGATTCTTCCTCCCCTCTGTGACATCAGATGCAGCAGCGCCCGCCCCTATGAGAAAAAGCGCGGGCGCTGCTGTGTAAAGAATTGACATGTCAATTCTTTTTACACAGGCGCTTTTTCCCAGAAAGCGCGGCGTACTTTTACGCACTGTCTGTACGGCAAAGTGAATTTCCCAATCACTTTGCCGGCAGACAAAAGCCACATTGCGCATTTTTGAAAAGCGCCTGCAAAAAAGCACTCAAAAATGCGCAATGTGTGAATACAGCCTAACACTGCTGCCTCATAAGTGAATGGATCCGTCAGGGGTTTCACCTGAATTACACGTTCTGGTTTCCTGCTACATCTCCGAAATAAAAGTACTCGGCATAGAACACAGGAGAAATGTAAACTGATCCAAAATGTTTTGTACCCAAATTGCCACCATTAAAATTCAACTCAACCCTTAAAATAAAAAAAATAAAAAAACTCCCCACCAAAGTCTGTCATTTGCTAACAGAAATAGAGGGGGCTTTCACGTTACTGGTAGCACAAAGGATCTGGAAAAGCGCTATGGCTCTTCTCTTCTCACCACCCCATCCCTTCCTTTCAAATAGAAAACCAGCACTCCAAAATCCAAATGCTCCCTTCTCTTCTGAGCCCCACAATGTCTAAACCACAGTTAACGTCCACATGTTTGGCATTGTTGTAGTGTGGAAAGCCGCTTTATTTACAAGGTGTTTCTCCAGAAGCATGAGCTGGGCACAATGTATGGGCACTACAAGGGCTTATTTGCAATTTTTAATAATGCAATAGTCACTGCTTTTAACTCCCCTGGGTGTTTTCCAGAGAAGTCACTACACCCATAGATGAATTCTCGGAGGGGTGCAACTTCCGAAATGTCACTTGAGTGGGTTTTTGCTGTTCTGGCACTTAGGGGCTCTGCATACGGAGTCCACAAAATATTTTTGGAAAATCTCTACTCCAAAAATCACATTGTGCTCCTTTCCTCCCTAGCTCTGCACCCAAACAGTGGTTTTCCAACACATACAGTGTTGACCAAAAGTATTGACACCCTGCAATTCTGTCAGATAATACTCAGTTTCTTCCTGAAAATGATTGCAATCACAAATTCTTTGGTATTATTATCTTCATTTAATTTGTCTTCAATGAAAAAAACACAAAAGAGAATGAAGCAAAAAGCAAAACATTGATCATTTCACACAAAACTCCAAAAATGGGCCAAACAAAAGTATTGGCACCCTCAGCCTAATACTTGGTTGCACAACCTTTAGCCAAAATAACTGCGATCAACCGCTTCCGGTAACCATCAGTGAGTTTCTTACAATGCTCTGCTGGAATTTTAGACCATTCTTCTTTGGCAAACTGCTCCAGGTCCCTGATATTTGAAGGGTGCCTTCTCCAAACTGCCATTTTTAGATCTCTCCACAGGTGTTCTATGGGATTCAGGTCTGGACTCATTGCTGGCCACTTAGAAGTCTCCAGTGCTTTCTCTCAGACCATTTTCTAGTGCTTTTTGAAGTGTGTTTTGGGTCATTGTCCTGCTGGAAGACCCATGACCTCTGAGGGAGATCCAGCTTTCTCACACTTGGCCCTACATTATGCTGCAAAATTTGTTGGTAGGCTTCAGACTTCATAATGGCATGCACACGGTCAAGCAGTCCAGAGCCCGAGGCAGCAAAGCAACCCCACAACATCAGGGAACCTCCAACATGTTTGACTGTAGGGGCCGTGTTCTTTTCTTTGAATGCCTCTTTTTTTCTCCTGTAAACTCGATGTTGATGCCTTTGCCCAAAAAGAGAGAGCATTCTTCCAAAACATTTTAGGCTTTCTCAGGTAAGTTTTGGCAAACTCCAGCCTGGCTTTTTTATGTCTCGGGGTACAAAGTGGGGTCTTCCTGGGTCTCCTAGCATACAGTCCCTTTTCATGCAGATGCCGATGGATAGTACAGGTTGACACTGTTGTACCCTCGGATTGCAGGGCAGCTTGAACTTGTTTGGATGCTAGTCGAGGTTCTTTATCCACCATCCGCACAATCTTGCGTTGAAATCTCTTGTCAATTTTTCTTTTCCGTCATCATCTAGGGAGATTAGCCACAGTGCCATGGGCTTTAAACTTCTTGATGACACTGCGCACGGTAGACACAGGAATATTCAGGTCTTTGGAGATGGACTTGTAGCCTTGAGATTGCTCATGCTTCCTCACAATTTGGTTTCTCAAGTCCTCAGACAGTTCTTTCGGTCTTCTTTCTTTTCTCCATGCTCAATGTGGTACACACAAGGACACAGGACAGAGGTTGAGTCTACTTTAATCCATGTGAACTGGCTGCAAGTGTGATTTAGTTATTGCCAACACCTGTTAGGTGCCACAGGTAAGTTACAGGTGCTGTTAATTACACAAATTAGAGAAGCATCAAATGATTTTTCTAAGGGTGCCAATACTTTTGTCCACCCCCTTTTTTATGTTTGGTGTGTAACTATATCCAGTTTGGCTTTAGGACAATTCTTTTTGTGTTTTTTCATTAAAGACAAATTGAAGATAATACCAAATAATTTGTGATTGCAATCATTTTCAGGAAGAATCTGAGTATTATCTGACAGAATTGCAGGGATGTCAATACTTTTGGCCAACAGTGTATGAGTGGATCGACTTTATTCAGGAGAAATTACACAACAAATTTTGGGGGCAAATTTTTTCTGCTCCCCTTGTGAAAATGCAAATATTTAATGTTATAACATTTTTGTGGGAATAATTTTTTTCAATTTCACATTTACATATCTTAAAATTCTGAGGCGCACCTGTTTCAAGGTACTTTCAACACGTCTGGATAAATTACATGAGGGGTCTAGTTTCCAGAATTGGGTCACTTAATGCAAGAATTCTTTTGTTTAGGTATATCAAGGGCTAACCAAACATGACATAACACCCGCAGACCATTCCATAAAAATCTGTGCTCCAAAACATTGCTCTTTACCTTCCGAGCACTGCCTTGTGCCTATGATGGTTTTCCTTTACTTAAGGGTTATCTGTGAACTTTTTAAAAAGTTGCATAACGAAGTTTGGGGTCCATTTATTCCTGTTAACCTCGTGAAATTTAAAAAATTGGTGCTAAAAGAACTTTTTTGTGAAAAACAAATGTACTTTCATTTTCACGGCTCAACGTTTTAACGTTCTGTAAAGCACCTGTGGGTTCAAAGAGCTCCCCACATATCTAAATAAATTCCTTGGGTGGACTAGTTTCCAAGATGAGGCAATTTGTGAGAGGTTTCCACTGTTTACACACATCAAGGGGCTCTCCAAACGCGACATGGAGTCCGCTAATTTTCCGTTCAACACGTCAAATGACACACCTTTTCCAAGCCCTGCAGTGCACACAAACTGTGGTTTTCCACCACATATAGGGTATCTGCGTACTTGTGAGAAATTGCACAACAAATTATATGGTGCGATTTCTCCTGTTAGCCTTGTCAAAATTCATATTTGAGGCTAAAGGAACATTTTGTTCATTTTTTTTCCTTCTTCATTGCTTTAGTTTCTTGAAGCACCTGAAAGGTTAAACTTCTTGATTGTGGTTTTGAGCAGTGTGAGGGGTGCAGTTTTTACAATGGTGTCACTTTTGGGTATTTCACTTATAGGCCCATCAAAGTCACTTCAAATGGGATGTGGTCCCTAAAATAATGAACTATCTTTGTAAATTTTGTTGGAAAAAAGAGAAATTGCTGATAAACTTTAAACCCTTCTAACTTCCTAACAAATAAATGTAAAGTAGATAAAGGACTTGGTGACAAAAGCGTATAATGTATGTAGGAAGGTTGAACTCCATGGACCTAGGTCTTTTTTTTTTTTTTTTTTGAACCATCGTTTTTTTATTTTGCATTGTAAATAAACGTACAATTACAAACGTGACATAAAATTCACAGTGGAATCAAAACAAAAGACAACATTGAGATGATACATCACATTATGACAGACTAGTCTGTCATCAGTAACTGTTTTATAATAATATTCCATAAATTATTAACCATTAACTCCCAAACCCACCCTCTTCCCTTGCTAGCATGCATCTCAACAGATCCTGATCATAATTGGTTTTACTGTAAATTGTGGTTTGTGATTTATGTCTGGCAGACATACTTGAGTCTGCCCAAAGTATCTCCCAGGTCCTCATTGGCGTACCATACTGAAGATTTATGGAACACCATGAGAGTCCTTATTTCTTCATCAGTGTATTCCTGTTCAATGAAGTTTCTCCATTTATTAAAAAATTTCTTTGTCAGTGTGCTGGGGTTACGCGTAGCGTCTAGGGATTCTATTGAAAGTGTTTTTCGTAATGAATTTTTAATCTGTGACAAGTCAGGGGGTCTATCATTCAACCAGAACTGTAGCAGCAATCTCTTTGCAGTTATTGCTATATAATGAAACAAAACATGTGCTTGTTTCATTCCTGTCGAGTCGTTCTGGTAGTGGAAAATCCAAAGCATTGGGTTCAATTTATCTAGTCCTGTGCAAAGTCCTCTCGCCCACTGATCCACTGATTTCCAGAGTATTTGAGAAGACGGACATGACCAAAGGCCGTGTTCTAAATCTGTCATATGTGCGTTGCATTTAGGACAGTGTACCCACTTCTCCTGTCTCCCCGGCTTCGAGGGTATGTTAAATGCCAAAATTGTCCATGAATAATCCTAAATTGGGAGTCTCTCCATCTCTCATCCTGTACAAAGCGTCTGCAGGTCTCCCAACCCTCTAGTATTTTCTGCGTGAGGTCAGGGTCGTCTATATGTTTTTTCCATTTTGTGAAAAGAATTACTTTCTTTGCTGGTCGTAAGACTGATTGTAAATTAGCGTAGAGAGAGGTTATAGATATCTCTTCTTCATTCATAGCCAGCAGCTTGGACCATGGACTATCACCGACCTCTCTCGTTATATCCTTCAATTGTGATAAGAGATAATGATGGATCTGGCGATACTGCATGGTCTGATATCTAGGAAGGTTGTAGGTATGAAGAACCTCATTTTCAGTCATCCATCTTTTTTCTCCTGGGACCATGAGGTCTTTTAGTGTTTTGATTCCTTTCTCTCTCCACGCCAAAAACAACTGATTTTCACGACCTAATGGAAATGCCGGGCATTTCCAAGGGCTGAGTGAGTTGGAAATCTTCCATGACATATTAAGTTTTTTCCTAACCTCCTTCCATGTTGCTATCGTGTCCCTAAATATTATTGAGTTCTTGATGATTTTGGGTAATTGAGGCAATGGTGTATGTAGTATAGCTGATAGTTCCCAGGGTCTAGTAAACTCCCCCTCTAGGGCCGTGTCTGAGTGTCTACCAGTGCCTCTAATCCAATCAAGAACATTGCGCAAGATACATGCCAGGTTATAGCCACGAATATCTGGGAGCTGGAGGCCTCCCTCTCGTTTTGGTCGTATCAGTATATTGAAAGTCAGTCTGGGTCTCTTCCCTTTCCATAGGAAGTTCGAAAAGGCTTTGTTCAGTCTATTTAGATCTGTATGTTTTAACAGCATGGGGATATTCTGGAGCGGATATAATAGTCTAGCAAAGCTAATCATCTTAAGTAAATGACACCTGCCCATCAAAGAAAGTGGCAAATTGGCCCATCCCTTAAGTTCCTTTTCGATTTTTAAGAGAATTGGAGTAAAATTCAGCTTGTAGGTTTGAGTGGGATTTCTGGCCAGATGGATGCCTAAGTATTTGATGTTATCTTTAGCGACTGGGATGTTGCAAAAGTGCGAGCTCCGTGATAGTTTACTTTTTGAATTAAGGAACATTATCTCGCATTTCTCTATATTTAGTCGAAAACCTGATTGTTTACCTAGGGTGTCTATGCTGTCGAGAACATGGGGAAGATCCCTTTCCGGGTTTCGCATATACAGGACAATGTCATCAGCAAAAAGTGATAATTTGGCTTCTTTGGTTCCCACCCTAAAGCCTTCATAGATGGAACTCTGTTCTAGGTAAAGAGCAAGGGGTTCTATGGCCAAATTGAATAGTAGCGGTGAAAGTGGGCATCCTTGTCTTGTGCCTTTCTGCAATGTAAAGGAGTCTGACAGGTATCCAGGTGTACTGACACAGGCTTTTGGATTGTTATATAGAGATTGAAGAAATTGTCTAAACGCACCCACTATACCAACTGAGTCTAAGACCCTACCCAGCCATGACCACCTTACATTGTCGAAAGCTTTTTCAGCGTCCAGGGTGATCACGGCTGGGTTTCCTCCTTCCGTGTCTAAGCTCTTTCCCATGACATCAATCAGTAACATTGTTTTCCTAATATTGGTAGTGGTTGATCTTCCCTTAATAAATCCTGATTGATGTGGGGGTATTAGTCTGGGCATGATTGTCGCCAACCTGTCCGCCAATATTTTGGAGAGGAGTTTTAGGTCCTGATTTATCAGGGAGATCGGTCTAAAGTTTGCTGGATCCGTTAGTACTTTTCCCGCTTTAGGAATGAGTTTTATGTGGGCCAAATTCATTCTGTCTGGAATGGGCGTTCCCTGGAGTATCGTATTGAAGAAGTCAGTCAGAACCGGGGAAACCTGTTCTTTAAGGGCCTTGAAAAATGCTCCATTATATCCATCTGGACCAGGTGCTTTGCCCGGGTCTATGTTGCATATGGCATTCTCTATCTCGTCTACCGTGATAGGTCCATTAATAAGTTGTTTGTCCTCTTCCGTCACACTCGGTAGCTGTATCAAGCGTAGTAAGTCAGGCTGTTCAGGTGCGTCAGAGTCGGTTTCCGTGTATAGTGATGCATAAAATTTTCCTAAGGCCTGATTGATGTCTCTGGGGTTGGACCAGATGTTACCTCGTTTATCGATTATAGTTTGTATTTGGGGGGAAAGTTGTTTGCCGCGGGACAGCCTCGCTAGTAAGCGACCTGCCTTGTCTCCAAATTTATGCAGACTGAGTTCCATTCTATTTTTGTAGATGTCTTCCCTACGCCTCGCCGACATATCAAATTTGCTTTTTGCCTGTTGCCACCTTTCCTTGTCTGGGTTAGTCATCGTGGTTTTATAATGAGAATAAGCATTTCTCACCTCTAGACTAGCCGCTATAAATTGCTCTTTTGTTTTCTTTTTTATCCCCATGCTGTAAGCCATTATCTGACCTCTCAGTACCGCTTTCGCAGTTTCCCAGTACAGACCCGGTTCGGAACGATGAATTTCGTTATCTCTCGAATAAGTTGACCACCATTCTCTGAGTAAGGAAACAAAATTTTCATCTTTTGTGTAAGTGTCAGGAAATCTCCACAAAAAATCTGTACCTTTTTCGTAAGTATCTTTGCAATCTAACACCAACGGGCTATGGTCAGATATCACCATGTCCTCAATTTTGACATCAGTCGTTCTCTGCAATATATTAAGAGAGGTGAAGAACATGTCTATTCTAGACCAGGACCCGTGGGGGTGAGAAAAGTGGGTGAATTCTCTGTCTAGAGGGTGTAACAGTCTCCACGCGTCTGTCATATGAACAGCCGTGAAGAGAGTGTCTAGGAAGTCGTCAGTTTGCGCTTTCGTTGATGGCTGGGATTCGCGTCTCTGGGGCGTTGAATGTCTCCTATCCTCCTCCGTGTTTAGTACCATATTAAAGTCGCCCCCTACTATTCTGTTGTGACCATTATCTGTCAAGAGTCTGGTCTGTAACTCCCGGCAGAAAGTTTTTTGATTCGTATTTGGGGCATAGATGTTATATACTGAAAAGACGTCTTTCTGAATTTGAATACTCATTTGGATCATCCTACCTACTTCGTCTATTTGTGTGGATAAAACCTTATGCGGTAAGGATCTATGAATCAATATTAATACCCCTGCTTTCCTCTCCACCGCCCCGGAACCATAAATCTCCCCCACCCATAACTTCTTGAGTCTGAAAAAGTCTCTGACGTCAGGTGGGTCTCCTGCAACAAAGCAATATCCGTACGAAGCCTTTGAAGATGGCGTAGAATCATCATGCGCTTTGCTGGAGAGCGCATACCCTTTACGTTCCAGGAGACCCATCTAACCATCATGATCCCCTTCTTGTGGTTTATCTGGTGGGTGATATTTCAAAAGCCATCTATGTAAGTTTCCCCGTAGCCATGGCCAAGTGAAGTTTATCGAGTTCCAGATAGCACACTGATAAGATTTTGCTCTGTTGAGAATGCTGCTATGTACCCTTCCCCGTCCTTTCTTCCTCCTCATGAACTTGTTTTCCTCTCCTCTCCTCCTCTGTCCTGATGCAATACTTCTCTTCTTCCCTCCAATACAGCCCATATAACTACATCTTATCTCGCCGCAGCAATCGGCAGATTATTAACGTTAAACTTTAGTTTTGCTATGCGCCCTCAGTTTTCATTCGTTGTTCTCTTTTCAACATACCCCCCTCCCTCTCTACCCTCCCAATTAACAGTGACCATAACTTCCATATATCAACTTCTTCGTCCCCCCCAATTCCACCCCCATCTCCCCCTCAGTCTCTTGTAATTTATATCAGAATATTTAAACAGTGTATTCATATGTAAGGCAATCTTAGTAAATTCCTAAGCAGCCCCTTGCCATTGTGCTGCCCGTAATAATGTCCGCTATTCCATTTCCCCCTCCCCCAGACAACCCCTGTTTGTTGTCAGAGTTCACACATTTTATCACAAAGAAGGACCTGGGATGAGTCATGGCTTGCTTGTCGTAGCTGTGGATGGCAGCTCGATTATCTTCCTCCTCTTTCCCCCCCCTCTAGTCCTTCGGTGCGAAAGTCCTGTAGGTGAAGAATGAGATAGGGAAAAGAGAGGGGGAGGGAAAGGGGGAAGAAAGAAGAGAGAGAGAGAGAGAGAAAAAAAAAAAGGGGGAGGTGGGGAGGAAGGCAGGGGACAGTGGGGGGGGGGATTCTCGTCTGCAGATGTATAAACCGGAGGTGGAGGCAGGGCGGTGGTGGAAGTTGCTTGAGCTCCCACAGCAAGGAGGGTGGGGAAGAGGGTCAATGTATCCGAAAAACATCTGAGACAGTTTCAGCAGCGGAAAGGGCATCACCGCTTACACCCAAGGATTTGTGGTGTGTCTCTCCGGCTGTAAAGCCTTTTCCTCTTCAACCTATGGTAGCATCAGCGGTATTCAAGTTGTCAGCATTGTCCAGCAAGTTTTTCAGTATTATTTCTTTTTTTGCCAACGAGATCCTGTCTGTCGCTGCTGTTTGGGAGTTCCATTTCTGGAAGTTGAGCCCTCGATCATGACATTGGAACGCAGTCTGTACGATCTCACCGAGTCACCTTCCTCCTCTGGTTCCCTCTCTGGGTTCCGCATTGTTGGTGCTTTCTCTGTAGCAGCATTTGGGGGTGTCGCATCTTTTGGTGATCGAGTGTTGTCTGAAATTGCAGTCATGGCATCTACTGGGTCTGTAAATGTCAAAAGTGTCCCTTCGCGAGACCTAAATCTCAGGATAGCTGGGAAATTCAGCTGGAATCGTATATTTCTTCTGTGCAATATGGAGCAAGCTTCACTAAAAGCTCTTCTGCGGCGGGAGACTTCTGGCGAATAATCCGCAAAAACTAACACTCTTTGGCTATGTAGTGACAGAGGGAGCTTTCTGGCCTTATAAGCCCTGAGAATTTCTTCTTTATCCCTGTGATTTAGATATTTTGCAATGGAATGTCTTGGTTTGTCGTTATGTCTTTCAGGGAAGGAAGGGTTTTTTGGGATAGCTGCTGAGGTGACCGGATTATCCCTGGGTGGCCCAAGTCTATGTGTGCGTTCTGTTTTGCATCTGTGTTGTAGACCCAGGGCTTTAGGTAGATCCACTTCAAAGATTTCTACCAACTGGTCTGCTGGGATAGATTCTGGCAGACCCACTAACTTGAGATTGCTTCGTCTCGATCTGTTCTCCAGGTCTTCCAATTTTGATAGGGCATACTCAGAGCTTTTTTGTAGTGCCTCTACTTGATCTTCCAGCTCCAGTATCCTGTCCTCGGCCGAGCCGATTCTGGTCTCAGTCTCTTTTAATCTCTGATCATGAGTCTCTGTTTTTTTCTTGAGCTCTGCAGTGGATGCAGCCACCATATCAGCAATCGCTGCCTTAAACTCCTTAGCCATATGTGTGGCCAGCTCTTTGGCTAGTAGTTTGTAATCTATAGTTTGCATCTCCTGCTGACTGTGTGTGGGCGCCTCATGTATTCTGTGTGCTATTTCTCCCTTCCTTGTGTCGGTCACATCTTGCAGGCTCTCCTCCATATGGCCCATCTGATGCTCTCTATCCTGGTTGATTGTTCCCCTCTGGCTTCCGCTGTCTTGGGCGCCCTGTTGGCGTTTCTTAGTGGTCCCCAACCCCTCAGCCGTCAGCCCGTGTATATCATGTACCTCCTGGCCATGCTAGTGGCCCGCTCCTCTGCGCAGCTCGCGTCTCGGGCACCATCAGTCTCGGCCTCATGCTGAGAGGGAGATCTGTCCTCTCCTCCTTTCCGCGTCACAAATCGGTCCATCCCGGCTTCAGGGAGGCGCACAGCTGTTCCGTCCTCAGCCGGTTGGTAGGGGAGAGTCGGGTGCTTTGAGGGCGCGTGGATGTGGCCGGATTGCCGCGGCGAGTCCCGGAGCTCTGCTACATGCGGCTGGTCATGGCGGCGCCGGAACCGGAAGTACCAGGTCTTTTTTAACATATGTAAATACAGCTCTAGGAAAAATTAGAGACCATCGCAAAATTTTTGAGTAAAATGTACATTGTTCTTTTATTATATAAACTACTGACATGTCTCCGGAATTCAAAGCTAAAAATTATTTATTTGTTTGCAGCAAATGAGAAATCATCAAAATAATTAAAAAAAAAATAAAATTTCAGACCTCAAATAATGCAAAGAAAACAAGTTAATGTTCATGTAGAATGTTTTAAGTCTGGAAGAGTTCAAAAATCAATTTTGGTTATTAACCATGATTTTGATCACAGCTTTCATGCGTCTTGGCATGCTTTCCACCAGTCTTTCATACTTCTTTTGGGTGACCTTTTGCCACTCCTGGCACAAACATTTAAGCAGTTTCTTTGATGGCTTGTGACTATCTTCCTCTTGATTACATTCCAGAGTTTTTCAATGGGGTTCAGGTCTGGAGATTGGGATGGCCATGACAGGGTCTTGATGTGGTGCTCCTTCATCCACACATTAATTGACCTAGCTGTGTGGCATCAGGCATTGTCCTGCTGGAAAAAAGTCCTCAGAGTTTGGAAACATTGCCTGAGCAGAAGGAAGCAAGTGTTTTTCAAGGATAACCTTGTATGCGACTTGATTTATATGTCCCTTGCAAAGATTAACCTGCCCAATTCCAGCCTTGCTGAAGCATCCCTAGATCATCACCGATCCTTCACCAAATTTTACAGTGGGTGCAAGACGCTGTGGCTTGTACGCCAAGTCTCCGTCTAACCATTAGATGACCAGGTGTTGGGCGAAGCTGAAAATTAGACTCCTCAGAGAAGATTACCTTACTCCAGTCCTTTATCGTCCAATCCTTAAGGTCTTTGGCAAACTTCAACCTGGCTCTCCTTTGCTTCTCATTCATGAAAGGCTTTTTTCTAGCTCTACATGACTTGAGCCCTGCCTCTAGGAGCCTATTACGAACTTTTCTTGCCGTGCACTTCACCCCAGCTGCCATTTGCCATTCCTTTTGTAGGTCATTTCATGTCAACTCGTAAGGTTTTTATTAAAATTTTAAATCGCTATAAGGTTTGATATTACATTGCAATTTGGTTTCAATTATTTTACATAAGGTGGCATAACACAGAATACAGACAAATATAAAAATTGGTATACATTCAGATAAATGGCATATGCGAAACTCAGGAGTGTGGCATACATTTAGGTAGATGGTAAATTGCAAAACTTTGATGTCATCCTGTTGTTGCTGAGTGATATTCAAATAAGATGATGGTCATCCCAGTCAGTGGAGAGTCGCTTTCGCCCTCTGCTGGTCTGTAGCTTTGTTGTCACCATTGTCTGCTGCTTGACCTTGTTGTAATGGACTGCCGTCTTTGAAATTTTAAGGATGAAGGCAACATGACGCTCACTGCATCCCTCTGCTTGCAAAGCCAGAATTGAGCCCTTCTTTTCCTCAATCAAGACATTTCTTTTCAACTCCTTTGGCATGGTTATTTTTTCATTCAAATTACTTTTGTGCTATTCCTAGCACTTGTTTGGCCATCCAGCTTCTCCTATTGCAAGAGGATTTTAAAGACCACAGCAGTGTTTTTTATACTTTGTCGTTCAGATTTGGTTCAGGTGATCACTTAATCAGAAGCACTTTAAGTAGAATGAGGTGTACTTTGGTTGGAATTCAACTGGAATGGAATAGCTGTCAGACTTGTAGAGATGGTGATTTTTAGAAAACTGTGCAGTGGTCTCTTAATTTTTGCCAGAGCTGTATATGTGGGAAATGTTAACTATTTTGTTTGATATAACTCTTTGGGTTAGACTGTATAAAAATTAGAAAATTGCAAAGTTTTCAAAATGTTCACGTAATTTGTTTGTACTTGTACAAATACTTTGTGTTTCTTTGTGAAAATATCTCTCTAAATCTACCACTAACATGAAGTACAATATGTAAAAAAAAAATTCATTACTGGGATCAGATTTGTTACTACATAAAGTTACACTGGTCACAATTGAAAAAAATGAAAATAGATTAGTCATGACGATGTAAATCAGGCAACGGAGGTGAAGGAGGTTGAAGGTGTTTTTTGTAAACCAAGCAGGGGGAAAAATTATGGAATTGTAGAAGCGAGATTCAAGGGACCCCGGCTTTTTGCTTATCCCTTGCCAAATTAACTTCTTCAAGAAGCATGCTTTAAAGCTTTGATATCGGACACAGAGTCAGATACTGAACTTCTCTTGAAGAGAAATGGCGCATAAGTGACCTTTCTTATGATTACAGCATAACACATATTCAGTACAAAGGAAAGTCCCATTAGGGTGTCACACCAAAAACATTGAGCAATCGCAGGAGTTTCTGGCCCTTGTATAAATTAGTCTTATTATGATGTCCTATGGGATTAAGTGTTACCTCCCAAGTATCCTCCTATTTTGGCAGGGTATCCTCTTGAGGGGGTTGTCATGTAGAATCCTTTGTCTTCGTCTTGCAAACAGTTCAAGGTCCACTAATATAACCAGTGTCAATTAGTTCTTCCAAGACATGTATAATGATGCACAAGTCCAGACATCTAATAGCATATGTATCAAGGTGTTCATAATATAGAGCATGATTGATATACACACATATCTAATTGATTTTATTTATATATATATATATATTATATATATATATATATATATATATATATATATATATATATATATATATATATATATATATATATATATATATATATATATATATATACACACTGATGGAATAATCACTATCCTACTTACTAATTGTAATGGCAGGGGATGACTAAAATCCAATATAAGAAGTTTATTCATACACACTATATATATATATATATATATA
This sequence comes from Allobates femoralis, assembly GCA_033576535.1. Classification (NCBI taxonomy): domain Eukaryota; kingdom Metazoa; phylum Chordata; class Amphibia; order Anura; family Aromobatidae; genus Allobates; species Allobates femoralis. The sequence goes on along the minus strand of JARQOC010000001.1, from coordinate 394,537,187 downwards.
TATATATATATATAATATACATACAAAATAAAGGACTGCAGCACTCTTCTTTGTGAAACAACCGCCTTTATTCGGCCATCAGGTGGGTGGTGACAACGTTTCGGGATCCTGTCCCTTTCTCTAGCCAGGCTAGAGAAAGGGACAGGATCCCGAAACGTTGTCACCACCCACCTGATGGCCGAATAAAGGCGGTTGTTTCACAAAGAAGAGTGCTGCAGTCCTTTATCTTGTATACTTATACAGCAAGGAGGAGAGGAGCTGTGACTGCTGAGCACCTAGGGGAGCTGTGCTGCACCAATATACTAATCAATTTAATCTATCCTATATATATACATACATGAAGACACCCAAAACCTCACTTTCTAAGGCAACCCAGTGTCTAGCTTGAGAACCACAGAAATTCATAACACCTGTGCGTAGGGGACATCTTCCCATGAGAGAAAAGCAAGGCTAGATAGATAAAGCTTACTGGAATGTGCACAAGGGAGTTTAGGAGGATCGCTCCCCCATGCCTCAAGCACCATCTCACACAACTTAGCCTTGAGGGATAACTATTCTGCCACATCTGCCAATAATATAACACACACTACATATAATATAACAGATCTAGACTATAGGTGATTATATACTATCAAACATAAGAATAATAATTTCTATAACATATATATATGAAGATTCCTAACCTAAAACAAAATATAGGTATAAGCATTTAATATACGTCAGAGTTTCACATATCTTTTTAAATCTACAAAAACATTATCTTTGACAGAATCACTCAATTCTGAGGAAAAAAATTATGGAAACACCCTGTAAATTTTCATTCCCAAAACTTAAACACCTGCATCAAATAAGATCTGCTCGTTACTCAGCATCTAAAAAGGAGTGATCACACCTTGGAGAGCTGTTGCACCAAATGGACTGGCATGAATCATGGCTCCAACACAAGAGATGTCAATTGAAACAAAGGAGAGGATTATCAAACTCTTAAAAGGCGGTAAATCAACATGCAATGCTGCAAAATATGTTGGTTGTTCAGTCAGCTGTGTCTAAAATTTGGTCTAAATACAAGCAACATGGGAAGGTTGTTAAATGGAAGCATGCTGGTAGACTAAGGAAGAGATCAAAGTGTCAAGACCGAAAACTTAAAGCAGTTTGTATCCAAAACAGGAAATGCACAGCAAAACAAATGAGGGACGAATGGAAGGAAACTGGTGTCAATGTCTGTGACCGAACTGTAAGACACTGCCTAAAGGATAGGGATTTACATACAGAAAAGCTAAACAAAACCCATCATTAACACCTAAACAGAAAAAACAAGGTTACAATGGGCTAAGGAAAATCAATTGTGGACTGTGGATGACTGGATGACAGTCATATTCAGTGATGAATTGCGAATCTGCATTGGGAAAGGTGATGATGCTAAAATGTTTGTTTGGTGTCATTCCAATGAGATTTAAAAAGATGACTGCTTGAAGAGAACATGCAAATTTCCACAGTCATTGATGATATGGGGCCGCATGTCAAGTAAAGGCACTGAGGAGATTGCTGTCATTACATCGTCAATAAATGCACAAGTTTATATTGATATTTTGGACACTTTTCTTCTCCCATCAATTGAAAGGATGTTTGGGGATGATGAAATCATTTATCAAGATAATGCATCCTGCCGTAGAGCAACACCTGTGAAAACATTCCTTGAAAGAAGGCACATAAGGTCAATGTCATGCCCTGCAAATAGTCTGGATCTCAATCCAATTGAAAATCTTTGGAAGGTGAAGAAAATGCTCTATGACAAGGCTGCAACCTGCAAAGCTGATCTTGGAACAGCAATCAGAGAAAGTTGGAGCTAGATTGAGTACTGTTTGTCACCCATTAAGTCTATGCCTCAGACTGCAAGCTGTTATAAAAGCCAGAGGTGGTGCAACAAAATACTAATAATGTATTTGAGTGATGTTTTGTTTGTCTGTTTGTCATGATTCCATAATTTTTCCCCCTGCTTGGTCTACAAAAGTAACTGTTACTATTTTTTTTTTCCAAGATTTTTTAGTGTTTTTTTTCTAAGGCAGAGAGTTGCCATTTGAAATGACTTTAGTTTTGTGCCATGTCTGTGATGTGCTTTTTTTTTTTTCTACAAAATTAAACAACTGAATGGACATCCTCTGAGAAAGCTGATTCCATAGTTTTTACCAGGGTTTGTATATGTGTATATGTGTGTGTTCAGAAGTTGTCATTATTAAAAGGAACCTGTCCATCAATCCCTCCCCCCAGACATATTAAACCAAAAGAGCCACCGTCAGCAGTGCCAATGCTGCAGTTAAAGGTGTCTCTTGTCCCCTTCCCCGGGACACCAATATAAACACTTTATTAGAAATTAGTTTAGGTACGGGAGGTATACTCTCCTTCCAGGACCTAAACCCCTTGCTGATATTATCCTTCCTTCTCTGCTGTCTGGGACTCGCCTCCTGTGTTCCTTATGAGCGGCTTCGGCGCCTGAGCACAGCTCTCAAGCATGCCTGTGAGTTCTGCTTGAAGGCTGGCATCACCTACTGTCAGGACACTGCACCTGCGTATAGGGCAGGCACCAGATCTTGTCCTGTGTGGCCTTATGCTTAAAGCAGGCTGCGGGGCTTGGAATCTGGAGAAGGGAACAGTCATGCTGAGAGATGTGTGCAGGTAACCATGCCGCTCATAAGGAACACAGGAAGCGGTCCTGGATAGCAGAGCAGGAGCGGTAATATCAGCAAGGGGTTTAAGTCTTGGGAGGAGAGTATACCTCCTGGGTCTAAAATGATTTCTAATAAGGTGTTTATTTTGGTGCCCGGGGGGGGGGGGAGAAATAGGGGGACAAGAGCCACCTTCACAAAACACAGCATAGGCACTGCTCAAAGTGGGTCTTTTTATTTTATTTTTTTTAATCAACCTTTTTATTGAATTTTCTACATTTCAATGTACAGGTTAACCAGCAAGTGTAACAGTACATAGAAGAAAACTTATTAAACAGTAACATGGTATACTCAGATAACAAGGGTATACATCTGTCCCAACCATATACCATAATTTAGTATACCAAATGATTTTCTTAGTCTCTCCCCCCTCCCTCTGCGATAATTCTACTTAGATTCGGTTGTTCATACGTCTCTTGTAAACTTTTAAAATATCTAAATATACTTTTACAATTTTCAGGCGTATCTGTGTATGACTCTCTCATGGTGTTGTGTCTAAACGAAGTTTTCTTAAGGAGCCATCCAACTCCGCCTTCGCATACCATGTCGTATTCCTAAAGGGCATCATAAAAACCCTAATGTCATGGTCTGTCATCATTGTCTCGACGAAAGGGTGCCACTTCTGAAAGAATTTTGTGGTCAGTGATTATGGTGACCTCAGGGTCTCTGCTCTCTCCAGTGACACGACATTTGCCATTACAGCCACAATCGCTTTTGCATCTGGTAGCGACTCGTCCAGCCAGCACTGTAGTATGAGGCGTTTAGCCAATATAGCTACTGTATGAAACAATGTCAAGGGGACTGGGTTTGGTCAGTCGTGTCAACGTAATGAAACAGCCATAGTAGCGGGGATAGTCCAATTCTATGTCCAGACATGGTTGATGTTAGTGTCTCAACCCCCCTCCACAAGTTTTGGGTTACTGGGCATGACCACAGTCCATGTTCTATATCAGTCATCGGGGTCCTGCATTTGGGACAAGCTAGCTATCTCTGCGGTCCCCCTGTTTCGGTGGGATATTAAAGCCCTGAATAATCCCATGCATCACCCTATATTGGGTGTCTCTCCACCTCTCGTTTCCCAAATCTCGTCTTGCCATTTGCCATCCCTCTAGTAATTTTGATACCAAGTCTTGGTCTGGGAAGTATTTTTTCCATCTTCAGAACAATTTGTCTGGGGCAGTCGGTCGTAGTACCTTTTGTAGCCCTGCATAGAGAAACGAGATGTTTATATTGGACGGATTTGAGTCAATCGTGTTTGTCCAGAGCGTATTATTTATCTCTCCCTTTATATCTAGGAGACTGTCCATTAGATGATGTCTTATCTGGTAATATTGTAGAAAGTGGTTATTTGGAAGTCCAAATTTTTGCATTATCTCCGGACCTGTCAACCTCCTCTTCTCGCTTAGGTTCATGAGGTCTTTCATGGTGCCCACTCCCTTCTCTCTCCACTCCCCAAAAAGCTTATTTAGACGGCCTATTTTGAAACCTGGATGGTTCCATGGACACAGGTGTGCAGAGATTTTCCATGAGTCTCATTTTTTTTTCTAATGGTCTTCCATGCGGCAATGGTATCTCTGCAGACCATCGTGTCTTTGATCTTTTTTGGTATAACCGACAGCGGGGAGTGAAGGAGGGCCGGTACACCCCACGGATTGGCTAATTCACCCTCCAGCATAATGTCAGAGTATCTGTCAGTATTATGTAACCAGTCCGCTACATGTCGGGCCATGCAGGCCAGGTTATAGCCTCTTATGTCTGGCAAACCCAGTCCGCCCGAGTCTTTTGTCTGTAGAAGTGTCTGCATCGCTATCCTCACTCTCCCGTGTCTTTTAATTTAATAGGCTCTGAGGGGGTGTCAAGTTGGCTTTAAGCCTGATAAAGAGACCACTGGGTCAGAAAGCTTGGTTTTTCTTACCATCTTTTCAGTTGGCCATTAAAAGGTATCAACCACTGAGGATTCTCAGATTCTAATTTATATTTTTCCCCAGCAAGTCCATAGACCATGAATGAATTTGAATGCTCTACCTGGCTGCATTCAACTTTGTCATTGCATCAGTGAGATGGGGAATAATGTTCAGTCATGTTGAATAAACCTTTAACTGTAGGAGTCTGCCAGTTTCAAAGCTGCACTTTCCAGTAGCTTTCTTATTTTGCATGTAGATAAGATGGAAGGGAACCAGTTATGAACATTTATGTCCCACGGCCCTTTTAATGTTTAACTGCAGTGGCAAATGTCACGCACATGTTTCACAGCAATGCTTGTTTTGAGATGAAGAAAAATTAGCAGCCATTACTGGAGGTAAAAGAATTGTCCACTATCTGGACAACCCCTTCTCATTCACCATGTTTGCCCCCCCCCCCCCCCTTTTCAGTACCATTAGGTATACTCTCCTCTGGTGCCTTTCCAACAGTCTTGGGGCTTGGGCTCTCCTGGGGCTTGTGTGACATTAAGTCATGAAAGCCCTGTGTCCAATCAGCACTGGCTTCACTCTACCTGTTTTGGACAAACCAAACATCAATAGGAAGTGAGCAAAAAGCTACAGCTTTGACTTTCTTGATGTTCATTTTGTCTGAAGGCAGGGAGAGTGAAGCCAGCGCTGATTGTGTGCAGATCACGCTGTGTAAGATCACTTGAGTTCTGGGAGAGACTGCTGACACCGTTGGAACATCACCCAAGGTGAGTATTTTGTTATTTTAATGGGGGCACACATGGTGAGTTCTCAGAGTAAATAGACAACCCCTCTACCTTACCTCTAGAGTTATAAACCTGAATAACATGCTATACACGAAACACAGAAAAGCGGCCCTAGATATTTGCATGACTAGCCAATATAGTAATGTAATCTAGCTTGTCATTTTATCAACTCATTTACATAAAAACACAAAGCTTTTGTTTGTGTTACATTACTTTGTTTTTGTATCAGTAAATTGTCATGTGTTGGCTAGTTGAGCATAAATGTCACAGGGCATTTATCTATGTCATACAACGTTTATCTCCTTCCCGACCCATGGTGTACATGTATGTCATAGGTCAAGCCCCGATGTTTGATGTGAGCTCCAGCGTGGAGCCCACATCATTCACCCGACATCTCAGCTAATCTCATCAGCTGAGATGTCGGGCTTCCAGCACCGATCGGATCCGCAATCTGATCGGTGCTGTTGACCCTTTGAGTCCGTGAATGACAGCGGGATCCAAAACCGCTGTGGCAGGTATTGCGCAGTTCCTTGCAGAGATCGGAGTTCCCGAGATATGATTGTGGGATCTCCGCTTAGTACCTGATAGCCCGGGGTCCTGGTGTGACCCTCTAAGCTATCCGGATTAGCTTCCTGTCAGTGGTTGGCAAGCGCTGCCAAAAAAGTGAAACTAAGTGCCGTGTCCTGATGTGCTGCAGCTCATTGGGACATGGCACAAGGGATTGGACCCTGCAGCAGTGAGGCGCCTTATGGGGCAGTGTAAAATCAAGAATGAATTCAAAAATAAAGTTTTAAAAAATGAGAAAAAACCCACAAGTTTAAATCGCCCCCTTTTCTCTAATTCAAAGTAAAAGTATTAAAAAAAAAAAGACACACATATTTGATATTGCCGTGTTCAGAAATGCCCGATCTATGAAAATCTAAAATAAATTAATGAGAGCCATAAACTGCGTAACAAAAAAGGTCCAAATGCCAAAATTATGTTTTTGTGGTTGCCGCAACATTTCTATAAAATGCATTATCGGGCAATCAAAACAGCGCATCCACCCAAAAATGTTATTAGAAACGTCAGCTCAAGCCACAAAAAATAGGCTATCCCACAACCCAAGATCCCAAAAAATGAGGACATGTGTATATTGCTGGAAAATTAAAAAATGAATGGCTCTTCGAAACGGGAGCAAAAAAACGCAGGGTTGTGAAGGAGTTAAAGATCTGTGAGAAAAACATTTAATGTGACTTTCTGCTTAAATGTGTTTCAGCAGACTGTGGCTGTCAAGACTTGCAGCACAGTTGCTGTTGCTCAGTGGATAGTGTAAGCTTTGAATTTTGTTGTTTTCTTTTTGTTTTATTTTAACAATTTTTAATAGCTTTTTAGAAATCTGTATTCGTTTCTTAATTTTTTTCTCTCTCCCTCTGTCAAGCTGGAAGAAATGCAGCAATTAAGGAGTTCGAACAGACAGTTGCAAATTGATATAGACTGTCTCACCAAAGAAATAGATCTTTTTCAGGCAAGAGGTGGGGTTAATGGCATATTCTATCTTTTCTTCACCATATATTTTTGTTATTGTAAACTGTTGTTAGGATCAACCCTGTTAAGAAATCTATTTGGGCATTTAGGTGTTGGGTAGCAGAATAATATAATGTCTTGGTATTTGTAATCCGATGTTCTATTCCTGAAAAATCCACATTTTTCTTATGTGTGGGTATGTGTGTATGTATATGTATGTATGTGTGTGTATATGTGTATGTATATGTATGTATGTGTGTGTGTATATATGTATATATATGTGTGTATGTGTATATGTGGTGTGTGTTGTATTATATATATATATATATATATATATATATATATATATATATATATATATATATATATATATATATATAATATTACAGAAATGCATGAGAACCTGCCTCCAGATCTTATTTTTAAGAAAGGGAAAAAAAAAAACAATATAGCTAAACTTTGCACGTCGCAACATTGCTGGTTGCAGTGAAATCATGGACACATTGTTCCATTTGTACATGGCAACAAAATAGAACAATGTGTCCGTGATTTCACTGTAACCAGCAAATTGCCAGTGAAATTGCATGCAATGTTGCGACGTGTAACGGTACCTTCACAGTTTTACTTAGTTGCAATTCACACTCCCTGCCAGTAATGATATCTACTGATGATGGGTCCAAAATAATCCCACACAGCTCTGCAGTGAGATGCAGAGAGCAGCCATTACACAATGCGCCCTTTATTTAATATAAGCACACTATCATGCACACTATCATGCACACTATCAAGCACACTATCACGCGATAGAGATGCGAGTGCTGTGCATGTTTGTGGGTGTGTGATGTGAGTGGGGCTGGCTGTGTGTATGTAAGTGTGCTGTGATTGTGAGGTGTGAGTGCATGTGTGCTGCGTGATTGTGATGCTGTCCACTATCCTTAAGGACCGTGGGCAGTATTTGTCGGGAAATTTAAGCTCTGTGGCTGTCAAAGCCACAGAGTTTAAATGTCCCGTTTTGCCGATACAGTAAGTAATCATCTTGTACCGCTGTGTCAACGGTGCAAGATGATTACTAAGCACCCAGCTGATGGGCACTTTTGTATATTTTGAGGGGTCAAATTGCATATGATGCAGAAATATTCACCTCCATGGAGAATGGCGGCTTAACTAAGCAATTATCTAAAGTACCTGGGACAGCTCCTCATTGAGGATGCTGCCTAGCAATGTACATACACTAATAGCGTATATACCGCGCTCTCACAGCCAGGACCCGCTGGCTTTCAAAGCACATTACAGACAGGCGACAAATCCCGGCTATTCAGCAATGTCCCAATTTAACCCCTGAACTACCAATGATTTTAAGCACCATGTCTCTAGGGAGAGGGCAATCCCTAGAGACATGGTGCCACTGTATTTACCCATATTAACCCTTTATTGCCGGGGTTCATTACCGCATATGCAGCATCTGTGCTCATATGCCCCACAGATGCTGCATATGCAATTTAACCCCACAAAATACACATTAGTGCCCAGCAGCTGGGTGCTTACTAATCATCTTAATTACTTACTATACCGGCAAAGCGGGAAATTCCGGGTTTTGACAGCTGGCGAGTTTAATGTGTTTTTGGCGCCACACTCGCACCGTGTGCTGAATGGGGGTGAGATTTTCTCGCATGGTGCTCACATGCGACAGAATTGTGTGCAGTTGCAGCATGCTGCGACTGCACTAGCTTCTGACTTGCAATGCAAGTTAGATGCGGGGGACACGCACCAGTGTGCCCTACCTGATAGGCGCGAGTCCCTCGCCCAGTGTGCCTTCAGCCTAAGAGAGTTTATCCTACGGACAGATTCCCTTTGTTTCCCTTCTATATGCCTCTGACTGACTCTTGTTTGAGATCCAGTTGTTTCTCTAAGGAATTTCTGCATTTACTACTTGATACTAAATATGATTTATAAATTATAATTTAATGTATTTTTGTGTGACAGTACTGCTTTAAAGTGAGCATGTCATGTGGAAAAATGCTATTCACCTTCAGATATGGCATTACTCTGCAGGTTGATAGTATGCTGAACCTGCCTGGAACCTGAGCATTAAACCCCACTGCCAGTTGGCAAAGGACTTTAATCCTCCCGGCAGTGTTTTCAGTCACTGAGGCGGTGCTGGTGCGGGATCAGTTAGTTTCGTGACTAAAACCAGAACGCTGCTGGAGGGGTTAAAGTTCTTTTCCGCCCAGCAGTGAGGTTTAATGTCCAGGCGCCGAGCAGGTTCAGAATGCCATTAACCCCATATATGCAGGTTAATAGCACTTTTCCATGTGACACGTTTCCCTTAACCATACATTCAAATGTTAAGTCATTTTGTAATGTTATAAATAACATGAAGCTGTTGTCCATTTCCTGGTTCTTTTTCCATTTGTAACATGAAATTTGACTTCATAAAAAAAAAAAAAATGGTCACAATATTGATTTTGCCCTTTTTTTTTTTTTCCGTTTAGGACCGCATTTTGACCCCAGTGCCATTCATAATTTCTATGATAACATTGGATTTTTAGGTCCAGTGCCACCAAAGCCAAGAGGTACACAGTCTGTTGGTAGGTTCATGCTAAAAGAAAAACCAAAATATAGGCAATGGGTGGATAAGTAGGTAAAATAAAACTTGAGTTTAAATGCAACTTAGTTCACATAAATGTACATTTGCAATAGTTGGCTTATCCATTGGAAACTGTTATATCAAACCATGTAAATTATCTACTCAAATTTTTTTTTTTAATGTAATACATTGTTTTTGTCAGGTCCATTTTATTAAATTGAATGTTGTGTTCTCATTTAGATCAAAGGTCCACCGTAAAGACGCCAACAAAGGTTCTCGACATCGAGGAAGATGAGGGATCTCAGTGGAATTGCACTGCATGTACTTTTCTGAACCACCCTGCCTTAAACCGATGTGAACAGTGTGATATGCCCAGGAATTACTGAGCCAATTGGTCAATTTTGTCAAAGGAAGTCAACGGAAGATTGTCAGAAACAGCATTTTTAATGATCGGAGAAAGAACGGCCTTGTGGTTGTTTACTACTAGCAAACATAAGTCCACAGAATAATACCTCAGTGTTGTGTTGTGCGCAGTTGGGTTCCCCCCCCCCTTCTTAAATTCTCTAAACAGTGTATGACTGATACAACCTGGTTCCCAGCTGACCGCCTGTACCATGTACAGTATTAATAGCCCTTAAAGAAGATTTCTCGCTGTGCCCAGTGTTTTGGGTCCTTACTACTTTTTCTCAATAAGTTACTGGATCGTTTTTTGGATATTTAAAGGAGAAGCAAATCAAGAGCAAATCAAGAAATTTGTTTTGGCTTTTATATTCTCCATATACGTAACTAGCAACCCCAAATAAACACTAAAACATAAAGGATTTGCAACTTGCTGCAAGCTGTTGCCGATACATGAACAGAGGAAAGACTATGCAGTTCATGTGTTTTTAAGTGCCTCTCGGGAACTTCCCATGACTTGTGAAACCACCAGCATCAGTACAATCAAGTGCAACAAAGATGAAAAACTATGTGTTGTCTCTGTACAATACAGTGAAATTACCTAAAGCTTTTTTTCCAGTTGTACATAGCTCTGAAGCCTGCTCTAAGTGACCTGTTTTCCCGTCTCACCTTTATTAATTTCATGTTCTTTTGTACGTATAGTGTAATAGTTTTTTTTTTTTCCCTTAGTGTTCCCCTCTCCCTATTTTTTTTTTCCTTTGGCACAGTCAATGTCCTTTTTAGATCGTTTATCAAAAATTTGGTGCCTTCTAACTGGGTGGTGGGAGGGAATAAAGCATTGTGCATAGTTTGATTTGTTTGCCATCTCTCCACCAGAAAACATTTGTTTTGTATATCCTGATGTCCTGTGAAAATCATGAAAAGGCACAATGTTCTGACATAGTTTTCTGTACACATTGGACTTTACAGTGGATGACTATTTTGTATTGATTTCTTAGAAATGTGCCTATAGATATTTTTTCTTTATTCCAGAATGTGCCAAATGCCTCATGCCAGTTAAGTCTTAGAACAAGTGGTATATTTATGGCAAAAAGAAACCCAGATTCTTAATGATGTCCGTAGGCAGTAATACCAGTATCTGCAAATGGTATTCTACAAAATCATGTTCAGTAATACTTTAAAGTACTGTTTTCTTAATATTGTCTGTCTCATGTTAAGAGTGAGAGACAGTTTGCCAATGCCCAGAATCTCCTTGGGAAGCTCTGTTTTTTTTTTTTTGTTTTTTTTTTGTTTTTTTTTAATTTTGTATGCACATGGGTCCATGTTCTTTGCTACAATGGCCTCAAATCTGTGATTTTCCTGTTTTGAGACCGTTGTATCTTAAAACAGAAGCTCCTATGTCAGCATAGATCTGGGTAATATTCATTCCTTCATTCACAGCAAAAATATTCAGGTGGTTTTTAGCCATTTTTAAAATATTCACTGGCTTGAAGTAATGATCTGTTGAACATCTTAAAGCTTATGGAAGAAATACCACAAGATTTATGAGCTAAAGCTCTTTAAGAAACCAAACTATACACTGCTTGACATCTCAAAGAACTGTTCACTCTTGCTGCTCTTGTTTAAGTATTAAGAGAATTGGATACAATCAATGGCTCACTTATTTTCTTTCAGGCGTTGATATTTAAGTTGCCATTGGTTTAGTAAAGTCATCCACTGTAAATGACTCGGCATCATATATTGTTGTTTTTAAAGTTTTTGTACCAGAAACTAAAATGTGATGAGCCTTTTTTCTTGAGGCAAATTCATTGTGTTGCAGAATAAATTTCTAGGTAACCAAAGTGTTGCAAAGGCTTGTTATGTCTTGGGCCTTCCAGCACTATAATTGGGCTAAACAGCAGAACCAAAGCACTTACAAGCAATGCTTTTTGTTAAGACCATTTTCAGCTTTATCTGCAGTTTTCTGTGAAGATTGACAAATTTTTACTTGTTTTTAATAATAAAATCTAATTTGGATATCTTGAGCTGATGGTTTTGTGATTTAGCTGGGTAAACAGTCTTTGTAACAGATAAGTTATTTATAAAAATTAAAAAAAATATATATTCTAAATACTACTTTGTGGGTTTGTTCATTTACTATTCGTGCAAGAAGTTGCATTTTCCTTAAAGAAAGTAAAAGCAAAACAAAACATTTATTTAAACACTTGGTTGTTTTTCTAATATGGGTTAATTTTCTGAAATAGTGTATACAAAATTGCAGGAAAATATTAGTTCTAAATTATGCTCAGAAAATCTGCAATAATGTACATTACGATGTATCATATTTTCCAGACTACAAGACGCAATGCTGCACACAAAATGTGGGAGGAAAGTGGGGCGTGCCTTTTAGAGTCCATATGTACTTGGCTCGCTGTTTAGCAGAGACACAAGAGGCAGAAGCAGGGTTGCCACCTGCAGCTAAGGCGAACACATATGCCAGTTATTAAAGAAAATGAATATTAACTGCTCCCCGCACCCATAATCTCACCCATCTGGCACTGAGAGGTGGGCGGGATTAAAATTCTTTAATGGTGAACTCTGATGGCCCCAGACGTCGGCTTACTGCAGCAATTGGGGCAATCACGTGTGTCCACTATTAAAGAGCATGAATATTCACTGCTCCCCACACTTATAACCCTGGCCATATGGGAGCAGTGAATATTTAGTTTGGATTAGCTGGCAGCTGTCATTTGGGTATAACTGGAGGAGCACGGCAGTGGCATCATGTGGTGCCTCGCTTACATGTTGAAGTCAGTTGTCATTATCAGAAGAGGACCGGATGGAAGGTGAGTAGAATCTTTTTTTTTTTTTTTTTTTTTTAATAATCTACATGTGCAGCATAACAGGACTCTATCTAAAATGATTGGCCCATGATTGGGAACATAAACATGCCCCTAATCGTTGTATTTATCAGGAAGGGGCCCAGCATGTTGGATCATATATACCAAGATTGGGAACATAAATATTGGGATCAAGGACAAGTATACCAGGATGGGGATCATAAATACGACGATGGGTAACACGTATAACTGAAAGGGGTCTAGGATAGGGGGACATTGATCTTAGAGCTGAAAAATACGGGGCGTGTGGCCTGGGCACCATCCTAGACAGATATGTATGGGATCTGCTCCTGCTCCCAGGCCACGATTATAATGTATAAAACTTACTTTCTGTACCCAAAACTGAAGCAAACACCTAGTGCTCCCTTTAACACCTCAGGGAGACACCCAGCATCATTTCCCCAGTGATTGCTCGGAGGATTGCCTGGAGAGACGCAGGGAGACCTGGTGTGTGCGGGCATGCCACACGTGGTGGAGCAGCTCCCTGGCCTGCGCCTTCCATCGCTGACTGAAGCCCCGGCGCCTGGAGCCATTGCTATCCATCTAAGCCCCCTGGACTTTCCCAGACACATCACTCACCCATCCTGGAGGAGAGGACCCGGCAGGAAGCCTCGGGTACGGGGATGGGCCTCCGGAGTGGCGGAGAGGCAGCTGTGCAGGGGGTTCGCCAGTGCAGATCCTTGCATCGTGAGCGGAGGTACTGACGGGTAGTGTGGATTGGAGAGACTGTTGTCTTGCAGGCTGTGTGCAGGCGCCGGTAGTGTAGTGGTGGGCCCTGCTGTTTCCCCAAAATAGAAGAGGCGCCGACAACTTATTGAAGCCCCACCCTCCTACATTGCTCCCTGCTGATTCACTCTGATAAGCACTGTTAACAACATATGACCTCTCTGGCTCTCTGAGGCTCCAAATGGCATGGGCACTGCAATAAACAGCACCTTTTATCCCTCCACCAGCACCCTGTACTATTGCACCAAACATCTGTGTTCAGGATCTGGACTCACTGCCTACCTTAAGCAGCTTCCTCCGCTGCGATCTTTGCCACCCAGGGACTAAGGGTACCATCACACTTGGCGACGCTCCAGCGATCCTGACAACGATACAACCTGGTAGGGATTGCTGGTGCGTCGCCATGTAGTCGCTGGTGAGATGTCACAGTCAGATCTCACCAGCAACGATACGGAATGATACAGCGGTCATTGGAACCCTGTCTCTCAGACTTGTAGTATTGAGGTCGTTGTCCCTGTCAAACACACCGATGCATGCTGGCCAGCGGGAGACCGACTATCAAAAAATGGTCCAGGCCATTCCGACACGAACAGCGATCTCACAAAAAGGGCCTGGTCGATGCTATGTGTCAAACGTAGCGAGATCGCTGCTGCAAAACTTGTGACTCAGCAGCGATCTCTCTTAATGTGACAGAAGCTTTAATAAACACTGGAGATAAAAAACAGGAGTGGACTTCCTTTGGCTCTCCCTACAGCAGTTTACTGCACAATATAGTCTGACAGTCAGAGCTGAGACCTTCATAATAACATCAATTCATAACCCCACTGATATTATCTTGGTGGAAATTAACAGGACCACGTTAAAAAAAAAAAAAAAAAAAAAAAAAAGAGCCATAGATTGAGCTTTTTCTATTGACCCTACAGTGTAACTACTCATCAGCCCCTGTTTCACTATTTGCTATTAACTGTTCACTGCAACTTCACAGCTGCTGTGTATGACACTTCTAGGAGTGGGGCTCCACCTCCTGGCCGTCCTATGCTACTACATCAAGCTGTAAATTTGAATTACTTCTTCTAATTGAAACAACACACTTGTCTCTGTGTGTAACATTCTGGTCACAACAATGCCTGTCTAAGGGATACGTCACACACAGCCATATCGCAGAAATCAGCGACCTCTCCAACGGTATCGCTGTGTGTGAAAAGCAGCAGAGACTGGGCCCCTGCTGTGAGGTCGCTGATCGCTGCACATCCTTCAGGACCATTTTTTTGGTCCTTGGTCTCCCGCTGGTCATCACGCATCGCTGCGAGAGACCAGTGATCAGCGACCTCACAGGCTGGTAACCATGATAAACACCGGGTAACTAAGCAGCACGCGCTGCCTAGATACTCTGTTTATCATGGTTACCAGCGCTAAGCGGGCGGACGCTGGTAACCATGACAACTAGCGTGCTGCCTAGATACCCAGTGTTTATTATGGTTACCAGTGTTCTTCCACTTAGCGCAGCCTAATGGTTACTCTGGTAACCATAATAAACAGCGGGTATCTAGGCAGCGCGCACTGCCTAGATACCCGGTTTGTATCATGGTTACCAGTGTCCTCCCGCTTACCCAGCGATGTAGAGGTCGGCTCCCTGCTTGCTGAGATCTGCCTGTTTGACAGCTCCCGAGCAACCACACAGCGATGTTCCAGCAATCCTGGTCGTTGTCTGGATCACTGGAACATCGCTGTGTGTAACGGCACCCTTAACCCTGCTATTAGCCCAAGTGGTGCTCTTATCTCACCCGTTTTTAGAAGAATTTATAATGGTCTGATCACATAAAGAACGGGCAAAAAGTATCACAAGAAGCAGTTCTGCCAGCACAAAATATTCCCATCAGGGAGAGTTTAGATAAATTTCTGATGAAAAAGACTAATACTCCTCTGACCCAGACTACATCAAGGGCACAAAGTTTTGAACCTTCCTTTAACATGGATAACTCAGACTTGAGCCGAGATGAGTCAGACTGTGAATCTAATGTAGAGGATTCAGTACCTATTTCTCGCACCTTTATGAAACAACAACTATCCGCCAGTCTGAAACCTCTGATAAAGGAGATTAGTGGGCTAAGGTCTGATATGCAACAGATAGGACATAGAGTTAAGGCCCTAGAAAACATTCACACAGAATTGATAGGCCCCTCTAAAGGCCACTTTACACACACAGATATCAGTGTCCAACTTCTGAACAGATCTCTGGTTGCAGTGAAATCATGGACACATTGTTCCATTTTGTGGCTGTATACAAATAGAACAATGTGTCCATGATTTCACTGCAACCAGAGATCTGTTCAGAAGTTGGACACAGATATCTGTGTGTGTAAAGTGGCCTTAGCACCTTAAAGGTACTTTCACACTTGGCAATTTTGCTAGCAATTTCACAGGCAATTTGCTGGTTGCAGTGAAATCATAGACACATTGTTCCATTCGTTCACGGCAACAAAATGGAACAATGTGTCCATGATTTCACTGCAACCAGCAAATTGCCAGTGAAATTGCTAGCAAAATTGCCGAGTGTGACGGTACCTTAACAGATCATGTCCTCATCCACCAGAAACATCTAAATAGCGTCTTTCTATCCATAGAAGACCAAGAGAATAGGAGTAGGAGGAAAAATGTCCGGCTATGGGCCATACCAGAGGCTTTTGCTCTAGAGGCCCTTAGGGCAGCTTTACACACACCAACTTCTGTGACCAACTTTTGAACAGATCTCTGATTGCAGTGAAATCATGGACACATTGTTCCATTTGTACACAGCCACAAAATGGAACAATGTGCCAATGATTTCACTGCAACCAGAGATCTGTTCAGAAGTTGGTCACAGAAGTTGGTGTGTGTAAAGCGGTCTTTAAAGTTTCCAAAGAAATCTCCTACATCCTAGGCCAGTGATGGGCAACCTTTTGAGCTTGGTGTGTCAAAATTCGCCAAAAAACCGAGCATAACTCGGGTGGTGTGTCACCTTGAGAAAAAAAAACTAATTTTACGATATTTATAGTTTAAATAACAAATATGTATAATTATTTAAGTTACCTGCTTAGTGACTTCTTTGTTAATCTGTCAGTTGGTTTCTTTTGTTGGTCTTGCTGTTATTTAACTTGTGTGGGGTGCCATGAACTAAGATAAGTGAGAGGGAGGGGGAATTCTTCCAGTGATGGCGAACCTGTGGTAGTCCAGCAACAGCTGGACTGCCACAGGTTCGCCATCACTGATTTAGTGACTTTTTTGTTGCTGAATTTCATTGGCTAAATCTTCAATTGAAGGTTGGTATTTTGTACACTTCAAGGCCAAGCAAGCGCTACTAAGGTTATCTGTCAAAATGTCTATTTATATTCCATGTCCTACTTACTACCGTTTCACTACATAGAATGCAAAATGATCTGCCATTTTTTGCTATAATGCCATACATCTCAGTCCATGTCTCTTGAAAGGGTCGGCTACTGCTACTACCACTTCCTTGGTTAACCTTTGGCTTCTCCATCAGAGGGGCAGTGACAGAAGATTTATAGATAGCCCTGCAGGCAATTAGGGGTTAAATGTCTTTTAGGAAAGGGCAGAGTTAATAAGCAGAAATAGGGATTAATAGGGTGCGCAACAATAATACTGGTGAAATGGAGTCTGTACTATGCTGCAAGATGGCTTTCCTTATGTAAATTAATGGCGGGAAACGGCACCCATAGCACAGGCCTCTTCCAGCCTCCCCCTCACTTATCTCAGTAATGGCCAATCACACATTCATGACACCCCAGATTCTGCCCAGAACCTTTCACTGGAGGATGGTTGCTGTAGTAATCACTGGACCTCCAGACAGCGATCACAGGGCCTCAGATATGCGTCCCCCACAGCATTCCGCTGCTCCCTGCTGCGCCAGCCAGAAGTTCCTCCTACCGGAAGTCCCAGGACTAGACGCTCTGTGCCGGAGCTCTGCTGTTCTGGCCTACAGACCTCCAGCACATTTTTTTTTTCCTCAGCTACTGCCCCTGGCCCTGTAGTTAGTGATGGGCGAGTCTTAAATTACTCGGAATCGCTTGACTTTAGCGAGTCCGAGCCTGAGACTCGCTACTTGTTGCGAGTCCAATGTTAAAGAATGGGGAAGCGAGTAATGTGCGATTTACAAATCGCAGATGTCTCGGAAAGCGCTCACATTGCCGTTTTGGAAACCCCACTCGCAACAGTTTTTTGCTGCTGTGTCCGTGTCTGTGGTTTTTATTCAAATAGCGAGTCTAGCGAGTGAGAAAAAGTAAACTCTGAGAAAACTAGGATTGCCATTGACTTGCATTGGAATCGTTACTGTGCGAGTAATCGCTGGGAAACTCGCAGAGTACCGAGTCCTACTTGTAGTTTCTCCGGCGGCCGCGTGTCACTGAAAATGGCTACGCGTGTCAGTGCTGACACACGTGTCATAGGTTCGCCATCACTTTCCTAGGCCCTGACTGAGCAAGCAACATAATCATTGAAAGGGTCCCCAGGGCACTCAAGCCAAAGCCAATGAACCACCTAGAGATCTAATCTGCGGACTTTGAAATTACCTAGATAGTGCGGCCATCCTGGCAGGAGCCAGAGAGAAATCTCCTCTGACCTATCGTGATTCCAATTTCCAAATCTTTCAGGACATTTCACCTTGGCTAAAAGGACACTGCTGAAGCTGCTGACAGACGCACTAGTGGCCAAAGGTTTAAGGCTCAAATAGATTTTCCCTTTTGGTATCGGGATTACTAAAGCGGGTCATCAAATCGCCATTCGTACCCCTGAAGACCTGAGGAAAACCTGGGAGCCACTACAAATGGACCTTATCTCAATTCCTTCATAGATGCCTTTGGATTTGGGAATGGACTTGCTGCTCGCTAAACCATCGGAATGGGTCACGAAAAAGAAATCCGCTTCCCAAAAGGGACTACTGCCAAACACCATCTAACTTGAGTTAAGTTCTTATTGGACCTTGATTTGTCTGGGTTTGTTATCTGTTGTTGGCATTTGTGGTAGAGACTTATTTATTCATAGAGCACCATTGATTCCATGGTGCTATACATGAGACAGGGTTACATACAAACAAGTTAAAAATACAATGAACAAACTAACAGTGACAGACCGATACAGAGGGAAGAGAGGACCCTGCCCTTTCGGGTTTAGATTCTACAGGGCAGTGGGGAGAGACAGTAGGTTGGGTCTGTTCTGGTGGTGGTCGAGCGCCAGGTCCAGTGGTGGAGAGGTGGCACTGTGGTCATTGCAGGCTGTAGGCTATTCTGAAGAGATGGGTTTTTTAGGTTCCATTTGAAGGTTCGGAGTGTGGGGGACAGTAGGATGTTTTGGGGTGCAGAATTCCAGAGTGTGGGTGATGCTCGGGCGAAGTCTTGCAGGCGGTTAGATGAACATACAAGTGTGGAGGAAATGCAAAATATTGTATTAACTAAAATTCTAAGCTTTATACACTTTATAGCCATTACGCTATACCTTATATACTTATATCTTATAGTGTGTAGTGTGCAGCGGATTACACGTATACAATAATGTTTTTTTTCTTGCTGGCACCTACACTTATAGGTGTGCTCATCATCTGGTAAATATTATTGCATTTTTTGACTGAGCACCCTACATCACCCGATAACCAGTCCATTTTACCATCTAGTTCATTACCTTGTTTTATCAAGTCTTCAACCACACCCATACACGCAGGTTTTACAATGCACCAAGAGGCACTTACATCCTCACATGCTTTTTTTACACCGCAAATAAGAGGCATATGGTAGGGACCCGATAGACATGAGAATACCTTGGCGCTGGTTATCGGGCTTATATGTAATACATTACATTAACTAAAATTCTCATTTTTCCTATATATATCCTTAGCAGTTTCTGCATTTTCCTAATCCAAATTTGTACTAGCTTTATACACCTTTAGCCATTACGCTATACCTTATATACTTATCTTATAGTGTGTAGTGTGCAGCAGATTACACGTATACAATAATTTTTTTTCTTGCTGGCACCTACACTTATAGGTGTGCACGTCATCTTGTTAATGTTAATTTTATTTGGGAAACCCATAAGGCAGTCCTCAGAGGGGAGCTGATAGCATTAGGAACACATGTTAAGCAACAGAGAGATAAGGAGATCTCTTCACTCCTTCACCAAATCCGTACCATGGAAAGGATACACAAGAGAAAGAGTCGGCTTTGTCCATGCAGACTTGACCACCCTACGCTGCAAACTTAAGGATCTATATAACAGAGAAAAATGAGTAAAGGCTTCAATTTGCATTACTACACAAACATTTATTTGTTATAACACAAGGATCATGGATAAGGAAAATGGTGTAAAGTGCACATGTTCTTGGCGTCCACAGAAAAACTAGTTTCCATACATATACACACAGTACAGGTTATAGGGACATTCCCATAGCAGCCAAAATGACAGCTCTGAATCCACAGTCTATATAGCTATTATTGCACTTTTACAAAGGTTTAGGGTATGTGCTCACGATCTGAAGGAGCAGCGTGTTGGACGCAGCTCCTCCGGACCTGAGTGAAGCCGCGGGTGGCTGCAGGGAGACCGAAGCCGCCCTGTGCTCACTGTATGCAGCGGATGCAGGGCGGCTTCTCCCTGCAGTCACTCGATGGCACCTGCTTCCGACTCCGCAGCATGAACTAAACATGCTGCGGAGGAGTGGACTGCCGACAACCCGCACCGCAGCTGCAAACACGCTGCGAGCTGGTTAAGCATAGTGAGGATGGGATTTCTTGAAATCCTATCCACTATGCTTGTACTGTACTACGCAGCGTTTTGGACGCAGCGGCAAGACACTACGTCCAAAATGCTGCTTATACTGATCGTGTGCACGCACCTTTACAGAATGCAAGATAACATGTAACAAACATCACTTAAACCAAATTACAGTTTTCACCACAAAGGTCTCACATTCATGTTATAATAAAGTGCAGGTGCTTAATAATCACATAGACACATCTCATTGGCAGTATTAGGGCATTGTCCCATAATCAAATATGGAGCATGTTACCAGAGTTATCTGAGGATATCCCAGCCAAGGCACACAATAGGGGAAACCAGGCAGAAGAACCCCAACGTGTTTCATGACCTTGCCAAAGCCTCTTTGTCACTTCATCAGGGGGTGCATGGTACTGTCCGCAGCCCACATTATATACTGTTCCTCACAAGCCGCGTCACGGAAGTGACGTTTTCCACCGTTCCCACATGACCGAAAATGACGCGCTGCTCTTCCCTGACGAGCAGACCACCACCTCCACGTCAGGCCGCACACACATACAGTCACCTGGGATAAGTCACCATGGTGACTGCGCATGCGCAGCACTAAAAGACGCAGAAGAAGGAGAGAGGCCGCTCAGCTGGACAGGGGCACATCAGGTAACAAAAAAACAGGGAATATAACCATAGGGATATAGTCACCAACCAAATTACATCAGTATATGAACAATACAATATTACTCACAATAAAAATCGGTTCAAGTGATTAGATCCTTAGCGCAGAACAGCAGCTTGGAAGTCATTTCATCCCACCAGACATAGGGACAGAACCTGTTGAATCTATTTAAGTAAAAAGATAAAAACTCATAAGTTAGAAAAATCTAACTACAGGTAAAATAGGAAGTGGAAAAACCAGGTAGCGGAGGATAAAGAAAAACGGCAATCCACCTCATTTCTCTTTGTGATAGTACTCTCCGAACATCACCGCCCCTAATCCCACCATGGATCACATCTATCCCCCTAAAAATTAGGGAGGATGGATCACTATTATGGTGTTCCAGGAAGTGTCTCGGTAATGTTTTCAAGGTTGTCCTGTCCTGCATCGTGGGGGCCGCGGAGATGTCCCTCACGTGCTCCCTCACCCTCCTCCGCTCCCTGCAAGTCCTCCTGACATGTATCTGTGGACAAGCACACGTGGCATAATATACCACGCAGCTTGTACCACAGGATATATATTGCCAGATATAAGTGCGGTAGCCATCGGTAGAGGAGAAGTTTGCAATGCGCTGGACATTTCCGCAGTCTACACAGTGACCACAGGGGAAACAATATGTCGGGAGGACTTGCAGGGAGCTGAGGAGGAGAGTGTGGGAGCATGTGACTGGCATCTCGTGGCCCCCACGGTGCAGGACAGGACAACCTTGAAAACATTACAGAGACACTTCCTAGGACACCATAATAGTGATCCATCCTCCCTCTTGTTTAGGGGGATAGATGTGATCCATGGTGGGATCAGGGGCTATCACAAAGAGAAACAAGGTGGATTGTGTCTCTTGACACAATGTCGCCTCGTGGACTAAATGAGAATCTGAGCTTTGCTCTGCTAAAATGTTTGCCCGTTGCAAACAGAAAATCTACATGCATGGTAAGTAAATTTACCTCCCGAATGCTAAAGAAATAAAAAGAGAAATGCTTCATCAGGCAGATCCGTACGAGGGGCGGTGATGGGGTGGTTGAGTCAAGGGACCTAGCTGAGGTCTTACGAAGTTACTATCACTCTATTCAATTTAGACCCACCAGAATCCATGGTTTCCTGATTATGTATTATAAAAAGTTTGTAGACATCTTTATACCACATTTTGTGGAGTTGTTTAATTCATTCCTCCATTCCACCCCCACAGTCCCTAGAAGCCTACATCACCTTTATCCCTAAGGAGGGGAGGGATGGCCAAAGTATTGTCCACTAGAATAAATCTGGTCCTGGCTGATCTGGTTCACTCTGACCAGGCTGGTTTTGTGAGGGGAAGGGAGGGTAGAGATAACTCGACTAGAGTGCTGTAAGCCATCTCATACACAAAATGCACCTTGTCAGGCCCTCACTGTACTATCTACGAATGCTAAGAAAGCTTTTGACCGTATAATTTGGCACTATATGACCTGTGTTCGCTTCCCTCCCCCCTTTCACGGAAGCTATACTATCATTGTACGCCTATCCTTCAGCCAGGATTAGAGTGAATGGGATCTTATTGGAACCTTCCAGGATTTGTAACGGTACCAGACAGAGTTGCCCTCCCCTCCCCAGCCTTGTTTGTGTTGGTGATGGAGACCTTGATACAAGCCATTAGACAGAAGAAAGAAATTGTCGTGATCAAGATTGATAAGTTGGAGTTGAAGACTGACACTTTTGCAGATGACATCTTGCTAATGATCTCCAACCCGAGGACTGCCAAAGTTGTTGGAGCTCTTTTCCCTATTTGGAGAACTCTCCAATTTTAAGATAAACCTAGATAAATCTGAGGCCCTTAACATTTCAGCTACCAGGGCGGATGTTTGGGATCTACAAGTTTCTACCCCTTTTAAATGACCCAAAGGGAAAATTAAATATTCAGGGATATACATCAAAGATGACCCACGCACCCTTTTCCTACGTAATTTTATTCCCTTCCTAGATAAAGTTAAAAATCTTCTCAAATCCTTTGATGTTGCTTTATTGTCCTGGTTAGGTAGAGTTAACATAATTAAATCATATATTCTCCCTAAAATATTTTTTGTAATCAATATGATCCCGATCTCTTTATCAAAATCCTTTTTTCATTCTTTTAACCAAATTATAGCAAAGTTCGTATGGAAAAATAAAAAAGCTCAGATCCCCCTTAAAAAGTTGCTACGCACAAAGAGGGCGGGTGGCTGTGGCCTCCCTGACTTGTCATCCTGTTACAAAGCCATACACCTAGCCCAGATGGGGGAAACTAATTTAGTGGCTCAAGGCAATTCTAAGCATATTGAATTACAACTATTGAACACTAAAGCAAATAAACTATTGTGGACAGCTTGCCCTCCTGTAGAGAGCGAATTTGATCATATTCTTTCCACAACTCTATCAATCACACATTCATTAATACGAAACCACCCTCCTGCATGTTACCTTATGGACAAAATTCCGATTGACTTATCCCATATATTTTTAATAAAAGACATCACGGACCCTTATGGCCTCTGATCTTCTCTACCATATAAATTTATTAAATGGTAAAATTCCATGCAAGAATTTATGGCCCTTGGAAGCTAAAAGACTCCCAAATACATATATCCAACAATTGCATATATCACATTATATAACACGGGTCAAACAACTGATCACACACCGCCTCCACAGTGGCTTTGACTGGATATTCTAATGAAGGTGATTTCCCCTATTCCAAAAATTATTTCAAAAATTTACACTAACCTCCTTAACTCTAAAGCGAATACCCTCCCTCTGTTTCTACATTTGTGGGAGTTTGAAGTCAATGTCTCACTTTCTCCACAAGATAAGCAAATGGTGTGCTCAAACTCGCATGGATTTTCTAAATGCATTCTGCTTCAGGAAACAGCATATAAACTTTTGTCGAGGTGCTATTATACCCTGGAGAAGCTTTTTCATTTGTGATTAACTGAGTCCCCATTGTGCTGGAGATGTGAGACGTTGAGAGGAACTTTCTCACATATTTTCTGGTCCTGCCAGGATCTTCAACATTTTGAGCTAATGTCAATGCCACCTTGAAAATCATGGGCGTGATAGATGTTGATTTAACGGCTCCAGAAGTGCTTTTATCCCTCCCAACAGCTAACTTCAAACCCAAAAACACGACCTTTTTCCTTTAATGCTGGGGCAGCTAAACATTTAATTGCCTTAAAATGGAAACCACAAACTCCCCCGACTTTGGAGGAATGGCTGCTTAAAATTAAATATATTTATAGATTGGAGGAACTTTCGAGTTGGGAGGCCTATTTCCATGATCGCTTTATTAAGATCTGGGAGCCTTTGACTGGTTCATACAGAGAAGCGAGGGTTATTGAGACCTTGGGGTGCCCTGTATCTCGATTGGAACTTCTTCAGCTCTTTAAGATCTGAAACTTTGTCATGACATTTTCCAAGTGCAATAATTTACTTCTTTAACTTTTAACCATAACTCCTTATGCACAAACAGTGCCGTTTTGTATTTTACAAGAGACCATGGTCTCCACGATCTGTTGCTTATTGAGACCATTTACTCTGTATGTCTGAAAAAATAGCAAAAATAGCAGCGTGTGCACAGACACCTAATGCAAATCCTAAAGCAAGCTGTTGTAGATGAATTTCTAAGACATTTTTTTTTCTTTTTCCACTCCTGACATATGCAAACCTTATCTGAACAAAAGTGTGTCTTTCCATGTTCAATGTACATGTTGTAATATCTGAGGCTCCATTAAAGTTTTTTCTATTTATAGTGGTACCTTGATTTACGAGTCACTTAATTTGCGAGCATTTTGAAAGACGAGCTACCATTTCCAAAAAATTATAACTTACTTAATAAGCAATGATTTGGATTACGAGCATCTGGCCAGCCGACACACTATGCATGTGTATTTATGTGCAATGTGTATTTATTATTTATGTGCAGTATTTACTGGGCACCTGCTGGCGCTGTATTTGCACTATTCCGGCACCGCACTGAGCAGGGGTGGATTAAGGGTAGCCAGGGCCCGGGGCTGTTCAGACTCTGTGGGCCCCCCGAGTCATGTGACGGGGGTCATGTGACGGGTTCGCAGGGGGTATGTGACAGGGTCACTGGGGTCCTGTGATGGGGGTCATGTGACGGAGGTCATCATATACCTGAAATAGATTATTCAAGAAAAATAGTTGCTGAGTGAAACTATAACCTGTCAAACATCCATTGATCTAGTCAATTTACCCTTCAGTTAGAAAGAAAAAAAAACACATTAAGCCATAGTATTGAACAGTCCATTAGAAGGAGGCTATTATGTCCTCACAACCCCTGTACTCAGAATAAATAACTTATAAAAATCTCGAACAGTGTGCCCCCTGTATGATAATCACCTGTTACCAGTCCAATGGACTTGCTTGCAGATCGGTCCGTCCCGCCTCCTCGCGGTCCGACAGAGTCTTTTCTGAATGATGTAGATAACACCTCCTGCCAACTGCGTTATTCACGTGATGACTTCCAACTTTCCCATTGCCTACGCTACACCCATACCTCTCCGGCTTGTTCAGGTGCAATGTGCTCCATCATGGGGTTATCCTACAAGTTTGAACTTTCAGTGATGTCACCATACATTACACGCAGATGACTAGGAGCCTGGAACCATGTGCAGAGACCCCTGCGGTTCGCGCATGAGTAGATGAGTTTTACACAGTAGGGCAGAGCACAGTGCGTTTGCGCAAGCTGGAGAGGCATCTGCACAGACGTGAGATGGGAAAGTGGGACGTGGATAATGCAGGAGGCCATATCATTCAGAAGAAGAGGCTGTCTGACGGCGAGGAGAGGCTGGGTGGACCAATCTGCAAGCAAGAATTTCGGACCGGTAACAGGTTATAATACAGGGTGCTAGATTTTTATACGTTATTTATTCTGTGTACAGGGGCATTCAGGGCATAATAGCCTGTTTCTTATAATGCAGCATAGGCATGTGCACGAGGCCTTACAAATACTGAGGAAAAAAAATCACCAGATACTCAGCGTGTGCACAAGGCCTTACAGATACTGAGGTAAAAACTCACTAAATACTCAGCGTGTGCACAAGGCCTTACAGATACTGAGGTAAAAACCTCACCAAATACCCATCATGTGCACGAGGCCTTACAAATACTAAGAAAAAAACTGACCAAACACTCACCGTGTGTTACGAGGCCTTACAATTACTGAGGAACAAAATCACCAAATACTCAGCGTGTGCACAAGGCCTTACATATACTGAAGTAAAGACTGACCAAATACTCAGTATATGTAAGGCCTCGTGCACATGCTGAGGGAAAAACTGACCAAATACTCAGCGTGTGCACAAGGCCTTACAGATACTGAGGTAAAAACCTTACCAAATACTCAGCGTGTGCACGAGGCCTTAGGCTGGCCTCACACCACGGTGTGATCCGGTCCGGGGCTGTCAGGCATGAACTTGACAGCCCCGGACCAGATCAGCATACAGAACCGGAGGGCCAAATGTGCCCTCCGGTCCTGTGTGCAGCCGGATGGCTGTAATTGCAGCCGCAGCTGCTGATTTTTCAAGACTAAGGCTACCATGGAGCTAGCCGTGGTCCTGAAACAACAGCGGCGTGCAGCCGCCAGTATCCGGTTCCCGGATTCGCCCGGACAGGGGCAATTCGGCCCCATAGGCTCCCATGTTAGAGAGAACCGAATTGCCCCGGATCCGGGAAAATCCGGGCGAATCCAGGATCTGGCTTTTTGGGGTGATTTTTCTCCCCGTACACAAAAATGTTGCAAGCAACATTTTTGTGTCCGGAGAGAATAATCCGAATACTCCCAGATTCATCCAGAGAGATGGAAACCGGATGGCAGAGAGCTGCCATCCGGCTCCATCCGGCCCCATAGGCTACTATGGGGCCAAAAACCGGTCCGGGGCTGTCTGGTTTACACTGGACAGCCCCAGACCGGATCACATCGTGGTGTGAAGCCAGCCTTACATATACAGTGGTGTTCAAAAGTCCTGCATAGGCATAGGATAAATAGATTTCTCTTTCGCCTCATTGGGGGACACAGGACCGTGGGTGTTATGCTGCTGTCCACTAGGAGGCGACACTAAGCAGAATCTGCAAAAGAGTTACAGTGGCTCCTCCTCTGTAGCATACACCCCTGGAGCAGGCACTGCCTCACCAGTTTTTGCTTAGTGTCTGTAGGAGGCGCATCTAGATTTTATTCTCTCAATTTTTTTCACTTTTTAATTTTTTCTTCAATAGAAGAAAAGTGGGTCCGGCGTGGCCCCCGGCATGCTCCTTTCTCGGCCACCCACTGTTGGGGCGCTGGGTTAAAGTTGAGATATCCTTACATATGCCGCCCTCCTTTCTCGGCATCCCACTGTTGGGGTGCTGGGTTAAAGTTGAGATAGACCAGCATTCCATCCTCCTTCCTCATCTCCCCACTGATGGCGACATGAGTTAAAGTGAAGTTCTGCAGCATCTCCCATGCAAAGAAGCAGATGTTTCCCTCGAGGACTTAAGACTGCAGAATAAGGAGCAACAGCCACCCTCCCCACTTTACCTGGTCGGTACTTGGGTTGAGACATCTTTAAGGTACCCCCATGAGATCCCTGCTGCTGCAGGATTGGAGACGTTCCCAGGCCCCCTATGGGGCTCCCCCAGGGGATTTTCCCGCCATTTTCCTGGCGCGGATCCGGGGCTCCGGGAACTCCTTGGTGGCTCTCTCCCTCCTTTCTCACCCCTGCGGGGGTCTGATAGTAAGAGCTGCTCCAGCCCTCACACGGCCCTGCAGTGCACGGCGTGGAATACTCCGCCAGGAGCAGTTGTGGGGGGCCACTGCCCTTAACATGTATTTTTTTACAGGGGGCCTCCGCCGCGGAAGCTCCAGAGAACCGTCCGGACTTCCGCGCCAGCCTGTCCCCGTTTTCGGGGCCGCATTATAATCTAGGCCCCGGCTTGGGCCTACATTGCTGCAGCGCCGCTCAGCCCCGCCTCCCGGCCGCCCACCGGATGACGCTGCGGACGCGTCATCGAGAGGCGGGACAGTCATTGCTGGCGCCTTCTCGCTCGCTCGCGAGATCTCATGCGCGCCCTGAAGACTTCATATGTCCCGCCCCTCCTCCTCCGCTCTACCACAGAAGTCGGTGGTTTCCATGGCAGCAGGACGGAGTCCTGTATCAGGGGCAGGCCGCCATGCAGGTGCACAGGGGGGATCCGCACAGGGGACATGGAACTGGTCAGATTGCTGATCAGTTCCTCCCACACTATGGGCAGCATGCGGCAGAGGTGACAATGCTGCAGGGTTGCAGACACCATGATATGTTCTGTAAGTGCTGCGGTACTGCTGGCCAGTCTAGTGCAGCCATAGCAGAAGTATGCAGCTCAATAGCTTACTGCTGAATAAGCTAGCCTGCTTCTCATTGTATATTGTGTCACAGTGGGAGCATTTCAGGCAGCACGAGATGGTGCTGGTGGTGCTGCCCTGCATAACAGGCCATTCCTTACTCCCCGGACTGATTCCGTCGAGCCCGTGCACTACTATGGTTTCTTCAGTTCTATTACAGCCCCTTAAGGTCTTCAGTATAACTCCGTCCAGGACTTTGAGACGTCCTTAGGTCTAGAACCGCCAGCACCTAACCTTCTAGTAGGAGATCTAATGCCGTCCATTGGTCAGGTCCTGGATATCTCCGACCCACCAATTGGGACTCCAGACACACTGTGTCTTTTAAACGGGACAATGACGGAGCAGATATTTTGCAGATAATCCTTTTTTTCAGGGGGTTTTCCAAACACATGGCTTTCACCCTGGGAAAACTAATTAATGCACGCTGTGTCCTCAACTGGGCCACGTTACTTTAGGCGCCTCCCCCAGTACCCTGACTTGCACTACTATCATGAGGCCCACAAACGCCGATCCTACTCTGGCGGACCAGGCAGCTCAGGTTGCAGACGCAGCTGACTACCTGATACAGTAACCCTTTGTTTGGCCGGTCGCACAGCATTAGCAACTGTCAATACTATTACATTTGCCATGCACCTCCATAGCAAGAATGGTCATCACACTCTGTCTCCAAAAGACTCCCTCACAGGCTTCAGCTCCTCAGCAGACGTCTACTCAGAGAACAACTGCATGGATTTCATTTAGATGCCACGGGAGGCAAATACACTAATCTCCCTCAGCACACTGCCAGGCGGCTCCTTCAGTTGCCGCCAGCATGCAAAGGAGCCCGCTGTGGGGCAGTGGGTTACGACCTCTGGCAATGACCCGATCTCGGATGCTGACCCTGGGTTCAATACCCCTTGGCCTCACGACAAAATAGGCAAAGTGGTGGAAAGAGCGGTCTCCACTTCGCTTGCCATCATTTTGTTACCCATCAACTGGCTCACCACCGCAGACTAGTGATCGACTGCCACGCTGGGGGCGATCACAGACTAACCAAAACGGGTTACTCGGCCTGGCAAAGACGGTCTCGCCAATTTACGCCCAAGAGACCAAGGCCTCACAGGCCTTCCGTTCCCTTATTCCTACACCACCAGGTTACCCGGCATGCAGGACAAGTGGGTGCGAAGCCAGTCAACCCGCCCAACCATTCCTTCCTTTCAGTCCCCCCCCCCCAAAAAAAAAAAAAAAAAAAAAAAATAATAATTTACAGTGAAGGCCCAAGCATTCTTTACGGCAGTTAAGTCTCTTCTAAGCTCAGGAGTCATGGTACCCGTACTACGCGAGGAGTATTTTTAGCAGTTTCAATCCCAATCTGGGTAGTCTCCAAAGAGAGAGGTACAGTACGGCCTCTATTACACCTACTCCAACTGGACAGATATGTCCAAGTCAGCCATTTCCGCGTGGACGCTCTTCACTCCATATTTGCATCCAGGGAATGAGATAAATTCCTCACGTCCAGGGATCTACAGGGTGCTTACCTGCACTCTACAAGAATGCTGCCAATGAATGGCATATCCTTTCGACTTGGCTACAGGTCCAGGTGTTTCCTGAAGTATTCATACATGTCATGGCGACCATCCTGATTATTATTTTATTATACTTACATACCTGAATGACCGGCTCATCGAAGCGCCGACCTTCTAGGAATGTGAACACAGTGTTCTCTTCACGGTGGTCTCTCTGAAAACGGATCGGCTAACTGGTCAACCCCCACAGGCGGTCTCCGATCTTACTTAAACTACAGTTCACTACATCAACTGCTTAAGTCAACCTTCCCCAGGATGTGACATGGGCCCTTCGGATATGAGTCCGTGCCCTCCTTCGCCGGGTTCCGCAGTTCTTCAGCACTGCCATAAAAGTTCTCGGCGGAATTGTGACAGCAACATCGGCAGTATCCTTCCGCAGCTACTCCTCAGATCACTTCATAGGAAAAGAGATACCGGTCTCTCGACGAAAGGGTTCACCACCTGAATCGGCCAGGCAGTCTCTCTACGGGTGACTCTGGCCACTCTCTCTCTCTCATGCAGGGAAAGTCTTTCTTCTACCATGTTAGAATGTTCTGACCACCGATGCGAGCCTATTTGGATGGGGCGTGGTACGCTCCCATCGCAGGTTACAGGACTTAGAGTCCCACTTGGACTCACAGATGCCTATCAGTCTATTGAAGATCAGATGATATTTCTACCACTAAAGCTCTTTGGACTTCTTCTTGCAGGCTGTCGTATCAGACTACAATCAGACAAGGGTACGGCTGTGGCATGTGAGGACCACTAAGGCGGAACCCGCAGTCTCCAGGCGATGGCAGAAGTTCATTTACTAGGCGGAATCCACAGTACTGTCGGCCATCCACATATCGTGTATGGACAATTGGAATGTGCATTTCCTCAGCTGCCAAGCGATAGACTCAGAGAACTGGTCCCTACATCCAGACGCCTTCTGACTTGCCGACGCTTGAAGAACCCCGGCCGTGAATCTCAAGGCGTGGCGCCTGAATACCAAGGTTCCTGTACTCAGAGCCAGGTCCCCTGACCTGCAGTTTTTAGGGGAAAATATACTAGTATTTTTTGCTCTCTACCCCTTATACCTAAGGTAGTGAGACGGATCAAGCGAACCTATCACCGGATCATCTTCATGCTCCAGACTGGCTCAGTAGCACTTGGTACGCCGCTCTCGTACAACTCACAGCAGACGTGCCAGGGCGCCTACCAGACCATTCAGTCCTACGCTCTCATTGCCGGTTTGCCATCGAACTTCGTCGGTTCTGACCTTGTCGGCATGGCCCTTAACACATGGGTCTTCATCCATGCTAGCCTTTTTCCTAGGATGCTGTGGCGCCCATACTCAGAGTGGGACTCCTCCCTCAGTACAGATTTACCTCTGTACATAGGACACCTATCTTGCTTGGTGTGACGCTCTACGTCGTTCCCTTCTCTACCAAGAATTCTTAATTTCCTTCACTTGAGCTTGGACTCATGATCGTCCTTGGGTTTCCTCACAGGACAGTTTTCAGCCTTTTCTGTCCTATTCCTGAGCCACCTTGCTTCTATCCTGATGTGTAATTCTTTTTTCAAGGTGTTTGTCTTCTACCTCCTCATCCAGGGCACCTCTGGTTCCATGTGACCTAACCTTGTCCTCGCGGAACTACAAGGGCCCTCCTTCAAGCTTCTCTCAGGAATTCCTCTTTCCATTCTCATATAGAATGTGGTATTTTTCATACCACTCACCTCTCTCCAAAGAGTCTCGAAGCTTACAGCTTTTTCCTGTATACTGCCACCTCTGGTCTTCCATCAGAGCAAGGTTTCCCTACGGTCGGCTCTTCTTTTCTGTCAAGGTGGTGTCCTCTTCCCACCTGCTTAGGGTCATTGTTTACCATCACTGTACCCAGCATTCGTTCTTGGGGTCAACACAGTTTTTTTCATATGATGGACCTCGTCAGAACTCTGTGTCCAGGACAGCACCTCAGAAGGTCGGGCTATCTCTCTCTTCCTTCTTCCAGAGTGGAAATGCTCAGGCTTGCCAGCCTCTAACACTTCTCGAGGTAGTTAGATCAAACCAACCCTCTAGGACGCTCTTACCATCGTAAACCCGCCCCTTCCGGCAGGT
Organism: Allobates femoralis; assembly: GCA_033576535.1. Classification (NCBI taxonomy): domain Eukaryota; kingdom Metazoa; phylum Chordata; class Amphibia; order Anura; family Aromobatidae; genus Allobates; species Allobates femoralis. The sequence continues at coordinate 394,505,175 of JARQOC010000001.1, read as the reverse complement.
AACAACGCACATTCTATTCTGGCCGTAGGGGCCTCCTGGGCTGTTAAGCGCAAGGCGTCATCACCGCAAGTATGTAAGGCAGCCACATGGTACAGCCTACATGTTTTTCCGAGGCACTATAGTATTCTCACTCAGTCCCGGTAGCGGTAAGTTAGGTAGACGTAGCCTCCAGGTGGCAGTAGACCACCTGTAGGTGCATAGTCCTTCGCTTCCTTTGCTCCATGTTAATAGTTCCATTGCTTTTCCCACCCAGGGACTGCTTTGGGACGTCCCACGGTCCTGTGTCCCCCAATGAGGCGAAGGAGAAAAGGAGAATTTTGTGTACTCACCGTAAATTCCTTTTCTCTTAGCCTCTAATTGGGGGACACAGCACCCACCCTATTGCCCTTGTGGGCCTTTTTTTCTACAGTTCTTACATAGTTTCTCAGCTGTTAACAAGTTTACACATGTTTGTCTATCATCACTCTGCTCAATGTTGCATGTTTAAACTTGGGCCTGTTCAGTTCCAGGCCTTGTAGTACTGTGAGCCTGTTTGGTTATAGGCCTTGTTATACAATTTTTGCTCCGTTGACTCTTCACAGTTTACACATTGGCCTGTTTAGTTACAGGTCTTATTGTACTCATATTCTTTGCTAACTCTTACCTGTTAAACTGTTATTACCTCGTTAGCTATATCTGTTTTACTGTTATCTGTACTCTCCTACTGCTTTAGCACAAAACTGGTGAGGCAGTGCCTGCTCCAGGGGTGTATGCTACAGAGGAGGAGCCACTGTAACTCTTTTGCAGATTCTGCTTAGTGTCGCCTCCTAGTGGACAGCAGCATAACACCCACGGTCCTGTGTCCCCCAATTAGAGGCTAAGAGAAAAGGAATTTACGGTGAGTACACAAAATTCTCCTTTTTTTCAAGTTTTAAACGTTTTCTGTCGAATATTTTTGGTGCTAATATGACATATTATATATGGTTTTGTTCAGAATACAATTTTGCATTCTCTCCCTGTAATATTTTTAGCTTTTGAAGCAGTTTTGCCTGAAATTATTGCAACAATATGGGAATTGAAAGCACAACTAAATATTGTACAGCTTCAGATCCAAAATTAGCCAATCACAGATGAGGTTCTTGTGACCAATCATAACCTGGATATGGCAGCTAATCACATTCCATTACATTGCATCACATCTGCTGCTTTGTTTGTTTGTTTTATCTGTTGGTCTATCTAGTGAATCATACTGTAGAGCTTTATGATGGGAGCCTTCAGATTTTTGTCAGCGGAGGATCGTGTGCGAGTTGTGGTGCTACATGAAGATGGTTATACCGGCCCCCAGATCGCAAGGAAGGTCGGTTGTAATCAGAGTACAGTCGTAAGAATTTTGCAGAAACATAAGCAGCTTGGAATTACCCAGGACAGGCCCAGATCTGGTCGGCCCAGAAAGTCAACTAAAAGGGAGGATAGAGTACTGATAAGAACATCCCTTGCCAATCGAAAGCTCACCTCTCCTCAGCTTCTGTGAGAATGGCAAGAAAAGGGCAATATTGAGGTAGCAACATCAACTGTTAGGAAGAGATGTTTGGAAGCAGGATTGAGAGGGTGCAAGGCCAGAAAGAAGCCATTGATGACAGCCATGTAAAGACAAAGGCGAAAACTGTGGGCATTGAAATATTCAAAATGGAGGAAGGAGGAGTGGAAAAAAGTGCTATTTAGTGATGAAAGCACTTTTTGCATTTTAGAAAATGATGGCAAGTCTTATGTGAGAAGGTTTCCACATGAAGAGTACAAGCCAGAGTGTTTGAGCTTCTCTGTGAAACATCCGATGAAAGTAATGGTCTGGGGCTGTATGGCAGCCAATGGTGTTGGAAGGCTTCATATTGTGGAGGGTATGGTTAATGCAAAAAAATACATAGACATCCTTAATAAGAAAATGCTGCCTTCTGCTCAACACCTGTTTTCAGGGGATTATATCTTCCAAGATGATAATGCTTCTTGTCACAGAGCTAAGACAGTAACGGAATGGAAAAAAAAAACCAAAATGGCTACCATTGACTGGCCAGCCCAGTCCCCGGACCTCAATCCAATTGAAAATTTGTGGCACAAGGTATCGATAGAGATATCTAAAAAACAGCTAAGGACCAAGAGAGAGTTGATTGAGGCTCTGATACAGGCCTGGAACCACATCATCACTCAGGAACATCTGCAGAAGCTTGTTCACTCAATGCTACAGAGATGCAAGTTGGTGCTCAAGAGCAAAGGCTGGCCAATAAAGTATTACAAGCTAAAGATGCACTCAAAAGGCCCTTTTCAGGACTCTGAATTTAATAAAAAATAATAAATCTTAAAAAGTAAAATTTAAGTCTGTGTGAACTTGCATTGGATGTTAATGAACTTAGAAACCTGTTCACCATTCTACACACTGTACTGGTGTAGGTATGGTTATGCTGTAAAAAAAATTATCAAAAATGCGCATACCATAACAATTTATACACTTGGGACATTCAAAAATGAGTATGGCATACAATGAGGGATTACAAAAACATATATGTTCCACCAGTTTCATTGTAGAGATGCAGAAGTATGAAATATATAGTTTTCTTCACGCCTATGCAGGACTTTTGAACACCACTGTACTTAGGAAAAACTGACCAAATACTTAGCGTGTGCACAAGGCATTACAATTACTGAGGTAAAAACTCACCAAATACTCAGCGTGTGCACGAGGCCTTACATATACCGAGGGAAAAACTGACCAAATACTGAACATCTACACGAGACCTTACAAATACTGAGTTAAAAACTCACAAAATACACAATGTGCGCACCCACTAACCCTCCACCTTGGATAAACATGTGAAAAACCTCTACATGCTGTATGTGCCCCTCTATGTGGATATTTTTCTTGAATCATGTATGCATGGACTCCATACATACTTGAGCCAAGAAAGATAGCCACTGAGAGAGGCACATGATACACCATGTAGAGCCATTTCACATGTTTGTGTTATCCAAGATGGTGGGGCACAGTTTACATGGGGCAAATTTGACAATACTGGACAGAGGACTGTCTCCCCACACCCTCCCTGATCACTCCAGTGATTAAGTGGCCTTTCACATCAGCGGTTTTGCTGATGTGCGGCCGATTCGGCAGGTGGCGCTGGATCAGCCGCCTAATGGCTGACTTGCGGCCCAGTTGCGGCAAGCCCTATGCATTGTCTATTGGGCTTGCGGTCCGGTGTGGCAAGTACAGTTCTGCCGGGTGCGGCAGATCCGACACTTGCGGCCGCGAAAAAAAACACCGCTTGTAACGTTTTTTTTTCGCGGCCACAAGTGCCCGATCTGCCGCACTCGGCAGAACCGCACTTGCTGCACCGGACCGCAAGCCCCATAGACAATGCATGAGGCTTGCCGCATTTGCGGCCGCAAGTCGGCCGTTAGGCGGATGATCTGGCACATAAGGCGCCACCTGCTGGAACGGCCCAAAGATCAGCTAAACGCTGATGTGAAAGCAGCATTGGTCAGGCCTCTTTCACATCGCTGTGTCTTTCAAATTGCGGCAGATCCAGCAGATTTACCACATTTGCTGCCTAATGGCTGTTGCGACGATAAGTAAAAACGCGGTCAGCAGCGTTTTTTTTCCATCGCCGCAAATGCCGGATTTGACGCATCCGGCAGAACCGCACTTGCCGCACCCAACCGCAAGCCCCATAAACAATGCATGGGGCTTACCGCAAGCATGCCGCAAGTGTGGCCGTTAGTCGGCAGATGTGGTAAATCTGCCGGATCTGCCACATTCTGAAAAAAAGCAGATGTAAAAGGGGCCTTAGTACACAAATAATTTAATTACTGCTTACATTCTTTTCTTACACTGACTGAGTCCTCCCTGCCATGCAGCAGCCACGAAGAGGTCTGGCTCGCAGTGCACACACATAGCACAGCCACAGGCAGCAGCTGCAGCAGCAGGGCAGGAGTCAGGAGTGGACATATCACTCACCTCACTGTCACACAGGCACATTCTCTCTGTGCTCTGTGTCGGCATTAGGTGACGGCCCCTCTTCTCAGACTCCCTCTCTTTATGCAGGCGGTGGCCCAGGAGGTGGTGGACGGCGGTGGACGGGTGAGACACAGACTCAGTCAAGAGGACAGAGGAGTCTGCTCAGCCTCAGTTGAGATCAGCTGCCTGCCTGGGTCTGGGAAGTCTGGGTCCTCCTAGAGCATTAGGATTCAGCAAAGCCGGTCGGGCCCGGCAGAATCAGCATAGCAGGGCGGACAGCGGCGGCCGGGACTCGGGAGAACAATGCTGCTGGCAGAGGCGGCTGGGACTATAGGAGTGGGAGCAGCATCTGCAGGGGGCTACCACTGGTACACACACCTTGTAAGCACACAGCTCCGCATGCTCCGTACATACATGGCTCCGCTTTGTACACCTAGTACACACTCAGCTCTGCTCCATACACCTCGTACACACGGCTCAGCTCCGTACATCTTGTACACACTTGGCTTTGCTCTGTACACCTTGTACGCATGCGGCTCTGCTCCATACACCTTATACACACTCGGCTCCGCTCCATACACCTCATACACACTGGGCTTCACTCCGTACACCTCTTACGCACTGTGCTCTGCTCCAAACACCTCTTACACGCTCGGCTCCGCTCCATACACCTCGTACACACGCGGCTCAGCTCCGTACATCTCGTACACACGCAGCCCTCCTCTGTACACCTCGTACACATGCGGCTCCACTCCGTATACCTCGTACACACACGGCTCCGCTCCATACACCTCGTACACACACGGCTCTTCTCCGTACACACTCGACTCTGCTCCGTACACCTCATACACATGTGGCTCCGCTCCGTACACCTCATACACACACGGCTTTGCTCTGTGCACACTTGGCTCTGCTCTGTAGACCTCATACACATCTGGCTCCGCTCCGTACACCTCATACACACGCGGCTCTGCTCCGTACACACTCGGCTCCGCTCCGTACACCTTGTACACATGCGACTCTGCTCCGTACATACTCAGCGCTGCTCCGTACACCTCGTTTACACACGGCTCCACTCCGTACACCTTGTACACACATGGCTCCACTCTGTACACCTTGTACACACATGGCTCCGCTCCATACACCTCGTACACATGCGGCTTGGCTCTGTACACCTTGTACACAAGCGGCTCTGCTCCATACACCCTGTACATACTCGGCTACGCTCCGTACACCTCGTACACATGTGGCTCTGCTCCGCACACCTTGTACACATTCGGCTCTGCTCCGTACACCTCGTACACGCGGCTCTGCTCCGTACACACTCAGCTCTGCTCCGTACACCTCATACACATGTGGCTCCGCTCCGTACACCTCGTTTACATGCGGCTCCACTCCGTACACCTTGTACACACTCGGCTCCACTCCGTACACCTTGTACACACTCGGCTCAGCTCCATACACCTCGTACCAATGCAGCTCTACTCCGTACACCTCGTTTATACTCGGCTCAGCTCCATACACTTTGTACACACGTGGCTCTGCTCCATACACCTTGTACACATGTGGCTTGGTTCTGTACACCTCGTACACAAGCGACTCTGCTCCATACACCCTGTACACACTCGGCTCTGCTCCGGACACCTCGTACACATGTGGCTCCACTCCGTACACCTTGTACACACTCGGCTCTGCTCCGTACACCTCGTACACATGTGGCTCAGCTCCGTAGACCTCGTTTACATGCAGCTCCACTCTGTACACCTCGTACACACACTCGGCTCCGCTCCGTACACCTCGTACACACTCGGCTCCTCTCCATACACCTTGTACACATGCGGCTCCACTCCATACACCTCGGACACACTTGGCTCCGCTCTTGTACACCTCGTACATACTCGGCTCTACTCTGTACACCTCGTACACTCTCGGCTCTGCTCTGTACACCTCGTACACTTGCGGCTGCACTCCGTACACCTTGTACACACACGGCTCCACTCCGTACACCTTGTACATACACGGCTCCGCTCCGTACACCTCGTACACACGTGGCTCTGCTCCGTACACCTTGGACACATGCGGCTCTGCCCCGTACACCTCGGACACACGTGGCTTGCTCCGTAATCTCGGCACACGCGCTCGTCGTACATTCGGGCACACGCGGCTCTGCTCCGTACACCTTGGATACACGCAGCTCCGCTCCGTACACCTCGTACACATGCGGATCCGCTCCGTACGCCTCGTACACACTCGGCTCTGCTTCATACACCTCGTACACACTCGGCTCCGCTCCATAAACACTCAGCTCTGTACACCTCGTACACACACGGCTCCGCTCCATACACCTCGTACACACTCAGCTCTGTGCACCTCGTACACACGCGGCTCTGCTCCATACACCTTGTACACATGCGGCTCCGCTCCGTGCGCCTCGTACACACTCGGCCCTGCTTCATACACCTCGTACACACTCGTCTCCGCTCCATACACACTCAGCTCTGTACACCTCATACACACACGGCTCTGCTCCATACACCTCGTACACACTCAGCTCTGTGCACCTCGTACACACGCGGCTCCGCTCTGTACACCTCGTACACACACGGCTCCGCTCCGTACACCTCGTACACACGTGGCTCTGCTCTGTACACCTCAGACACACGCGGCTCTGCTCGTACACCTCGGACACACGCGGCTCTGCTCCGTACACCTTGGACACACGCAGCTCTGCTCCGTACACCTCGTACACATGCGGATCTGCTCCGAACGCCTCGCACACACTCGGCTCTGCTTCATACACCTCATACACACTCGGCTCTGCTCCATACACCTTGTACACACTCGGCTCCGCTCCATGCACCTCATACACACTGGGCTTCACTCCGTACACCTCTTACGCACTGTGCTCTGCTCCAAACACCTCTTACACGCTCGGCTCCGCTCCATACACCTCGTACACACGAGGCTCAGCTCCGTACATCTCGTACACACGCAGCTCTCCTCTGTACACCTCGTACACATGCGGCTCCACTCCGTACACCTCGTACACACACGGCTCCGCTCCATACACCTCGTACACACACGGCCCTTCTCTGTACACACTCGGCTCTGCTCCGTACACCTCATACACATGTGGCTCCACTCCGTACACCTCATACACACACGGCTTTGCTCTGTGCACACTTGGCTCTGCTCCGTAGACCTCATACACATCTGGCTCTGCTCCGTACACCTCATACACACGCGGCTCTGCTCCGTACACACTCGGCTCCGCTCCGTACACCTTGTACACATGCGACTCTGCTCCGTACATACTCAGCGTTGCTCCGTACACCTCGTTTACACACGGCTCCACTCCGTACACCTTGTACACACACGGCTCCACTCTGTACACCTTGTACACACATGGCTCCGCTCCATACACCTCGTATACATGCAGCTTGGCTCTGTACACCTCGTACACAAGCGGCTCTGCTCCATACACCCTCTACATACTCGGCTACGCTCCGTACACCTCGTACACATGTGGCTCTGCTCCGCACACCTTGTACACATTCGGCTCTGCTCCGTACACCTCGTACACGCGGCTCTGCTCCGTACACACTGAGCTCTGCTCCGTACACCTCATACACATGTGGCTCCGCTCCGTACACCTCGTTTACATGCGGCTCCACTCCGTACACCTTGTACACACTCGGCTCCACTCCGTACACCTTGTACACACTCGGCTCAGCTCCATACACCTCGTACCAATGCAGCTCTACTCCGTACACCTCGTTTACACACGACTCCGCTCCGTACACCTTGTACACACGTGGCTCTGCTCCATTCACCCTGTACACACTCGGCTCAGCTCCATACACTTTCTACACACGTGGCTCTGCTCCATACACCTTGTACACATGTGGCTTGGTTCTGTACACCTCGTACACAAGCGGCTCTGCTCCATAACCCTGTACACACTCGGCTCTGCTCCGGACACCTCGTACACATGTGGCTCCGCTCTGTACACCTTGTACACACTCGGCTCTGCTCCGTACACCTCGTACACATGTGGCTCAGCTCCGTAGACCTCGTTTACATGCAGATCCACTCTGTACACCTCGTACACACACTCGGCTCCACTCCGTACACCTCGTACACACTCGGCTCCTCTCCATACACCTTGTACACATGCGGCTCCACTCTGTACACCTCGTACACACGCGGCTCCGCTCTGTACACCTCGTACATACTCGGCTCTACTCTGTACACCTCGTACACTCTCGGCTTTGCTCTGTACACCTCGTACACTTGCGCCTGCACTCCGTACACCTTGTACACACACGGCTCCACTCCGTACACCTTATACACACACGGCTCCGCTCCGTACACCTCGTACACACGTGGCTCTGCTCCGTACACCTTGGACACATGCGGCTCTGCCCCGTACACCTCGGACACACGTGGCTCTGCTCCGTACATCTCGGGCACACGCGGCTCTGCTCCGTACACCTTGGATACACGCAGCTCCGCTCCGTACACATGCGGATCCGCTCCGTACGCCTCGTACACACTCGGCTCTGCTTCATACATCTTGTACACACTCGGCTCCGCTCCATACACACTCAGCTCTGTACACCTCGTACACACACGGCTCCGCTCCATACACCTCGTACACACTCAGCTCTGTGCACCTCGTACACACACGGCTTCGCTCTGTACACCTCGTACACACACGGCTCCGCTCCGTACACCTCGTACACACGTGGCTCTGCTCTGTGCACCTCGTACACACGCGGCTCTGCTCCGTGCACCTTGTACAGATGCGGCTCCGCTCCGTGCGCCTCGTACACACTCGGCTCTGCTTCATACACCTCGTACACACTCGTTTCCGCTCCATACACACTCAGCTCTGTACACCTCATACACACACGGCTCTGCTCCGTGCACCTCGGACACACGCGGATCTGCTCCGTACACCTTGGACACCGCAGTTCCGCTTCGTACACCTCGGACACATGCGGATCTGCTCCGTACGCCTCGCACACACTCGGCTCTGCTTCATACACCTCATACACACTCGGCTCTGCTCCATACACCTCGTACACACTCAGCTCTGTGCACCTCATACACTCGCGGCTCTGCTCCGTGCACCTTGTACACATGCGGCTCCACTCCGTACACCTTGTACACACGGCTCCGCTCTGTACACCTCGTACACACAGCTCCGCTCCGTACACCTCGTACACACGTGGCTCTGCTCCGTACACCTCGGACACACGCGTCTCTGCTCCGTACACCTCGGACACAAGCGTCTCTGCTCCGTACACCTCGGACACACGCAGCTCTGCTCCGTACACCTTGGACACACGCAGCTCCGCTCCGTACACCTTGGACACATGCGGATCTGCTCCGTACGCCTCGTACACACGCGGCTCTGCTTCATACATCGTACACACGCGGCTCTGCTCCGTACACCTTATACACATGCGGCTCCGCTCCGTACGCCTCGTACACACTCGGCTCTGCTTCATACACCTCATACACACTCGTCTCCGCTCCATACACACTCAGCTATGTACACCTCGTACACACACGGCTCCGCTCCATACACCTCGTACACACTCTGCTCTGTGCACCTCGTACACACGCAGCTCTGCTCCGTGCACCTTGTACACATGCGGCTCCACTCTGTACACCTTGTACACACGGCTCCGCTCTACACCTAGTACACACTCGGCTCTGGTCCGAACACCTCGTACACACAGGGCGCCACTCCGTACACCTAGTACACACTCGGCTCCACTCCATACACCTCGTACACACGTGGCTCCGCTCCGTACACCTAGTACACACTCGGCTCTGCTCCGAACACCTCGCACACACACGGCTCCGCTCCATACACCTAGTACACACATGGCTCCACGCCATACACCTCGTACACATGCGGCTCCGTTCCGTACACCTAGTACACACTCGGCTCCGCTCCATACACCACGTACACACACGGCTCCGCTCCATACACCTAGTATACACTCGGCTCTGCTACATCCACACTGTAAATCCCTCCTGACCCCACACATAACCTTCATCTCATCCTCTTCTTCACCTCATCTAGCACCATGACGACCTGCACAGTGGAGGCCTGCATAACGAGGAGCTGATCATGTGATCCTGACTCCTCCCCTCCATTGACATCATCACAGGTCCTGTAAGCACAGGTCCTCCTGTGCTGCTCTACAGGTGGGCTCACACTGCAGGGTTGAGTCTAGAGAATACAGGCTCCTTGCAGGTCCTGACTGTAGCCTATACAGTCTAGCTGCTTCACTAATGAAGACACTAGAGAATACAGGCTCCTTCCAGGTCCTGACTGCAGCCTATACAGTCTAGCTGCTTCACTAATGAAAACGCGAGAGAATACAGGCTCCTTGCATGTCCTGACTGCAGCCTATACATAGACTACAGGCTCCTTGCAGGTATATATTAGTGGCAACATCAGAATGTACAGGCTCCTTGCAGGTCCTGACTGCAGCCCATACAGTCTAGCAGCTTCACTAATGAAGACCCTAGAGAGTACAGGCTCCTTGCAGGTCCTGACTGCAGCCTATACAGTAGAGAATACAGGCTCCTTCCAGGTCCTGACTGCAGCCCATACAGTAGAGAATAATGGCTCCTTGCATGTCCTGACTGCAGCCTATACAGAGAATACAGGCTCCTTGCAGGTATATATTAGGGGCAACATCAGAATGTACAGGCTCCTTGCAGGTCCTGACTGCAGCCCATACAATCTAGCAGCTTCACTAATGAAGATGCTAGAGAGTACAGGCTCCTTCCAGGTCCTGACTGCAGCCCATACAGTAGAGAATACAGGCTCCTTGCATGTCCTGACTGCAGCCTATACAGAGAATACAGGCTCCTTGCAGGTATATATTAGTGGCAACATCAGAATGTACAGGCTCCTTGCAGGTCCTGACTGCAGCCCATACAGTCTAGCAGCTTCACTAATGAAGACCCTAGAGAGTACAGGCTCCTTGCAGGTCCTGACTGCAGCCTATACAGTAGAGAATACAGGCTCCTTCCAGGTCCTGACTGCAGCCCATACAGTAGAGAATAATGGCTCCTTGCATGTCCTGACTGCAGCCTATACAGAGAATACAGGCTCCTTGCAGGTATATATTAGGGGCAACATCAGAATGTACAGGCTCCTTGCAGGTCCTGACTGCAGCCCATACAGTAGAGAATACAGGCTCCTTCCAGGTCCTGACTGCAGCCCATACAGAGAATACAGGCTCCTTCCAGGTCCTGTCTGCAGCCCATACAGTCTAGCTGCTTCACTAATGAAGACACTAGAGAATACAGGCTCCTTGCAGGTCCTGACTGCAGCCCATACAATCTAGCAGCTTCACTAATGAAGACGCTAGAGAGTACAGACTCCTTGCAGGTCCTGACTGCAGCCCATACAGTAGAGAATACAGGCTCCTTCCAGGTCCTGGACTGCAGCCTATACAGTAGAGAATACAGGCTCCTTCCAGGTCCTGACTGCAGCCCATACAGTAGAGAATACAGGCTCCTTCCAGGTCCTGACTGCAGCCTATACAGTAGAGAATACAGGCTCCTTCCAGATCCTGACTGCAGCCTATACAGTAGAGAATACAGGCTCCTTGCAGGTCCTGATTGCAGCCCATACAGTAGAGAATACAGGCTCCTTCCAGGTTCTGACTGCAGCCTATACAGTCTAGCAGCTTCACTAATGAAGACACTAGAGAGTACAGGCTCCTTGCAGGTATATATTAGTGGTTACATCAGAGTGTATGGTCTCCTTGCAGGTCCTGACTGCAGCCCATACAGTCTAGCTGCTTCACTAATGAAGATGCTAGAGAATACAGGCTCCTTCCAGGTCCTGACTGCTGCCCATACAGAGAATACAGGCTCCTTGCAGGTCCTGACTGCAGCCCATACAGAGAATACAGACTCCTTGCAGGTCCTGACTGCAGCCCATACAATCTAGCAACTTCACTAATGAAGACGCTAGAGAGTTCAGGCTCCTTGCAGGTCCTGACTGCAGCCTATACAGTCTAGCAGCTTCACTAATGAAGACGCTAGAGAGTACAGGCTCCTTGCAGGTATATATTAGTGGTTACATCAGAATGTACAGGCTCCTTGCAGGTCCTGACTGCAGCGTATACAGTCTAGCTGCTTCACTAATGAAGACGCTAGAGAGTACAGGCTTCTTGCAGGTCCTGACTGCAGTCTATACAGTAGAGAATACAGGCTCCTTCCAGGTCCTGACTGCAGCCTATACAGTAGAGAATACAGGCTCCTTCCAGGTCCTGACTGCAGTCTATACAGTCTAGCTGGTTCACTTCTGAAGACACTAGAGAATACAGGCTCCTTCCAGGTGTATACTAGTGGCTACATCAGAATGTATGGTCTCCTTCCAGGTCCATACTGCAGGCCATACAGTCTAGCTGGTTCACCGCTGAAGACACTACACAGTGGGGCTGCTTCCTGGTACATATTAGTGACTACATCTGGATGTATGAGCTCCTTCCAGGCTGGGCGTAACGATCGGGCTCATAAGGGTCATGACCAGGCCCGCTGACCCCTGACCCCAGCACCTGCTTCACATGGATGTGTGTCCCCGTGGATGTATATCTCTGTCACTGCACGGCAGTCTGCCCTGGCCAGTCCCAAGGCAGTCCTATGGCCGCCAGAGGACTGGCACTGTACCTTTAACTGCATCTGGAAAACATAGTCGTTCCGCGGCACCGTGTGCAGCACCGTGATGAGGTCATCACACTGCGGCGTCCGGGAATGGCAAGCATGCACTCCATGGAGGAGCTGGAGAATCTACCCTATTTCCCCGAAATTAAGACATACCCTGAAAATAAGACATACTAAGGGGTTTGCATAGCTGCTAAATATAAGTATCAATATGGCCGCGGTATGAGAGGCACGTGTACCACAGGGCTCCTACCATCCTGCCCTAATGTCTACAAATGTGGCACCTCTCATCGCCTCTATCGTAGCCCTATCCCGTTGGGGCACCACTGAGGCACACATAGCTATGCCCCTTTTCCTCTGGGTAGTTCATGAGGCCACTGAAGACCACTCTGCAGGTACCGTCCCCCCCTCCCACCTTAAGGCCGCCAGCCTACATCTATCCCTGACAGAGGTCCATCCACCAACCTCTGGGCCGAGAAGTCACTGGATTCCCCTGGTGAGCACAGCCCGAACCTTACGAGCCCCTTCCCAGCCGCAACTGTGATGGCCTCAAGCGGGTCCCCTGCTTCCAGTCTGCTCCCCGGCCTGGCTTGGCAGTTCCGTTCATCTTCAGCAATGGCCCGCCCCGGCTGTACCTCTATACTGGCCCATCCACTTATACTGCTACCTCTGCATCCCGGAGCTTCTTAGCTCTAGCCACGACCCCTCCTTTCTCCTACATCCCTGTCCTGTACCAAAGACACAGGCCCAGGGAAGCACCTTACAGTACAAGCCGACGGGCTTGCCACGCACCAGCACCAGCCCCTGCCGAATGCCTGCACCAGCAGCACAATGCCAACGGCCTACACCCTGGCATTGATTCATCTCTTGCTGCTGCTGACCCCCAGCTGCATCTGATCCCCGGCTACATCTGATCCCTGGCTATACCAGACCCCTGGCTGCATCTGATCCCTAGCTGCACCTGACGTCTGGCTGCATCTGATTTCAAGCTGCATCTGATCCCTGGTTGCACCTGATCCCTAGCTGCATCTGACCCCTGGCTGCATCTAATCCCTGGCTGCACCTGACCCTTGGCTGCATTTCATCCTCGGCTGCATCTGATCCCTGGCTGCACCTGACCCCTGGTCGCATCTGTTCCCTTCCTGCATCTGATCCCCGGCTGCACTTGCGCATGCAGTCCTGACTTTGCACAACTTCATCACCATCACACATCCTTCCACTGCATCTAATCCCTGGCTACATCAGACCCGTGTCTGCATCTCATCCCGTGCCATACCTCATCCCTATGTGTTATAGACTTGGTCCTGACTTGACACGACTTCATCGCTACCACACATCGCTTCGCTGCATCTGATCCCTGGCAGCATCTGCTCCCCTGGCTGCTTCTCATCACTACATGCTGCAGTACATAATTATGTGCTGCAGTACATAGTTACTGTCAACTATGTTTCCTCTTATTTTTACCCTCACCCCTATACTACTTCTTTTCATACTAACTCCATTTATCCATCCACCCAGTAATGAAGTAATACTCTCCCTCTATCCTGCCCAGCCACCTCACCTCCTCCACAGAACTATTTCTTCACATACAACATACAATCCTTTGTCTCCAAACATGCACGTAACCTCTCCTACCCCCACCATCTGACCCTCTCCCTGTTTCTCCTACTTGCTGATGACATATTTCCAAACCCTGGACCCCTCATCACATCTCCACAGTTACTTTTAACCGATACCCACGCTCCAACTTTAACCTCCGCAACCTTAATAACCTTATACCCATTCGACCAGCCCCAGCTCCCCCAATCCCTCTACCTGGATCACTATGGAACACTCACTCCATCTGCAACAAACTCTCTTACATCCACAACCTCTTCACCACTAACAATCTCTCATTCATCGGCATAACTGAAACCTGGCTCACCCCGATGCAGCCTCCTCAGCTGCACTTTCCTATAGTGGACTCAGTCTCTCTCATACCCCCCGCCCAAGCAACAAGCATGGTGGAGGGATGGGCTTGCTCCTGTCTGACAATTGGTCCTTTACCCCAATCCCACTGCCACTCTCTGCTACTCTCCCCTCTTTCAAGGTACACTCTGCCGTATCTACTCCCCCTGCAAACTTCAGTTAGCTGTTATCTACCTCCCCCCAGGATCATTCTCCACTTTTCTTGACCACTTCACCACCTGGCTACTCCACTTCCTCTCTGCAGACATCCCCACTACCATCATGGGCGACTTTAACATCCCCATTGACACTCCCCACCCTGCTGCCTCTAAACTTCCATCACTCACTGCATCCTTTTTGGCTCTCTCAATGGTCCTCCTCTGCCACTCATGAAGATGGCCACACACTCAACCTCATATTCACCCGCCTATGTTCCTTCACTAACCTCTCCAACCCACCCTTCTACCTGTCTGACCCCAATCTACTGACTTTCTCTTCCCTCTCCTTTCCCAATACACTACCCTCCCTCCACAAACCGACTCATCCTTGAAAAAATCTCAACCATATTGATCTACATACATTCTCAGAATCCATTCTCCCACTCGCAGGCATAGCGTCCTTACATGACGTAGATGTTGCTGCCACCCTATATAACACCACAGTAACTTCTGCCCTCAACTTGGCTGCCCCCCTCACATTCAACAAACTTCGCACAAACAGGCAGCCCTGGCACACCAGCCTCACAAAAGACCTGAGACGGGCTTCCAGGGTTGCTGAGCAGAGATGAAAGAAATCCCATTCTGCCAAGCACTTGGCAATGTATGAGCAGTCCCTCACCAGCCTCAAGTCTGCACTCACTGCCACAAAACAAACCTACTTCTCATCTCTAACAACCTTCCTGTCTCACAATCCTAAACAGCTATTCAAAACTCTCAATTTTCTACTCCGTCCCCCTGCACCTCCTCCCTCTCCTCTCATATCTGAGGACGATGCAGGTTCATCCCTGGACCGGATCACACTGCAGTGTGAAGCTGCCCTAAGGCTTGTTTCTCACTGCAGTTTTTTCCCTGATCAGGTTCGATCAGGTTTGTGTGCCAAAACCAGGAGAGGAACTTGCAGAGAAAAAGAATAATTGAAAGATTGACACCTGTTCTGAGTTTTAGAGACACTCCTGGTTTTGACACACAAACCTGATCAGGGAAAAAAAAGCTGTGTGAAACCAGCCTAAGTCTTGCACGGACACACACTCTGACTGCTTGTATTACGGTACTGTCAGCACTTTCTCATTGCAACCTTTGCTGACTCTCCTCAGCTGAGAGTGACAGCTGCATAGAAATGCATGCTGTCACTCTCAGGTCAGGAGAGCCACAGTGGATGGCTGTCAAAAATTGCCAGCTAATGAATATTCACCCACTTGCCCACCCCACTTAAACCAGAACGACACCTGCTGTCTTCCTGCTGTTGATGAAGTATTGCATAGCAATGCACGACAGCACTCCGGAGCCGAGTCTGACACTGTTTTATTTTATACAGCTGTCACCCTTAGCTTAGAATATTCACGGTGCGATGCGATCCTCGATCAATACAGTAGACAGAGTGCGGTTGAATATGCATTAGCTTAATTAGCTGACACTTTCTCACCACGACCCCATGGCTCTCCTGAGCAGAGGGTGACAGAAATACACTTTTGTCATTTCAGCTTAGGAGTGCTGCAGTGTATCACGATGCTCTATCACTACAGCAGGCAGAGTGTGGGTGTTGATCAGGGTTCAGAGGGTTGGGCAAGAAGGTGAATATTCATTAGCTTAATTACCCATCACTTTTCTCACCATAAGGCCGGTTTCACATCACGATTTCTGGCTGTCTGTGGGGATCCGTGTTTTGACAGGATCCCCACAGATCCCTGCAATCGGATGGCAAATAGCCATCCGTTTCCGATTTGATGCAGGATCTGGGTGGATCCTGTTCTCCCTGCATCTTCTCTATCTGTCCCTCTTTTATCCCTGCTCCCCACTGTCCTCACCCCTATTCTCTCCCCTCCGGTATCTAAAGAATAAAAAAAAAAATCCTCCCAGAGGATACATTACCTTTCGCTGGCTCCATGCGACAGTCACTAATGTATCCTCTGGGAGGATTTTTTTTATTTTTTAGATACCGGAGGGAAGAGGACAGGGAATAAGACAGAGGGGAGAGGATAGGGGTGAGCAGAGATAGAAGAGGGACAGACAGGGAGTGACAGGGACAGGCAGGGTTATGTACTGGGCACTGCCTCTGGGCAGCCTCAGTACATAATCATGGAGCCGACATCGGATCCGATGTCCATAGGCTCCCATTGTGTAGCCCTATGGGCAATCACGGATCTGTCACGGATACGTGGTGTCTGATTTTAGTCACGGACACCAAAATTGCAGCAGGCTGTGATTTTGGCTCCGTGAATAAATCGGAAGGCTGCTTAAATTGGATGGCAAAAAGGACACATCTGAGCACAATCCGAGCCCATAGGGCTACATGGGAGCACAAATCGCATCCGTTTTGAAACGGATACACTCGGATGCCTCAAAATCGTGATGTGAAACCGACCTTAGATAACATTTTACATCAGTTCACATGTATTCAGTGCTCTAAGGGTGCCTTCACACTGCGGCGGCGTCCGGTCCGGGGCTGTCAAGAGTGACAGCCTGGACCGGAGTTTTTCTGCATAGGAGACTGTCGGGCTGCACGGAGCTGGATGCGTCGGTGGTAATTATCTGCTATCCGGCTGCTGTGTCGCCGGATGAATCCTACAGAAGTGGGGATTTGTCTGCCGACTCCAAAAACGGTGCATGCAACGTTTTTGGAGTCTGCAGACAAATCCCCACTTCTGCAGGATTCATCCGGCGAGCTAGCAGCCGGATGGCAGATAATTGCCACCCGGCGCGATCCAGCTCTGTGCAGCCCGATAGTATTCTATGCAGCAAAACTCCGGTCCAGGCTGTCACCCTTGACAGCCCCGGACCGGACGCTGCTGCAGTGTGAACCCAGCCTAAGCTAAGCACTTCCTATATATCTGAAACACATGGTTCATATGAAACTCAAGGTGGATCCATTTACTAATGAGGAGACAGCTTTGCTCCAGACTCAAACCTGTGGTCACCTGCTCTTTTGTGCTTAAAAAGAGGGACACTGTCAGATCATAAGCCAGACACTATTCAGACAGAATCCCTTATGGCCCTTAAATGCCCTTTAATGAGGCAGAGGGAGACACTGGACAAAGTATTTCAAATGTTTACACATAATCCCTGGTGTAAGTGATCAGCGTTTAGCACAAGATAAGTGCGAGCCGAGCCTAATTGGCACTTTACAACGCCCAACATCGGTCCGACAGTGGATACAACGCCGCGGGAGCGCGCTTTTTCTGGGCAGAATTCCAAGATCGCATAGGAGATGTTACACAGCGGTATCGGCAGTCAACGCCACTGCGATGTCTACGCCCCCTTGTACAGCCGACCCAGGAACGACTATTTAACATGGGAGAGAATAGGGGAAGTTGTACTCCACATTCGTTGTTGGGCTTTTACACAGCACGATCCAGCCACAGCGTCCATCCAATATCGGGCCGTTGGAGAGCACGCTCATTTGATCACCGATATCGTTTTGGCATCGTTCGTGCATCGTATTGGACATTTATACCATACAACGCACAAACGATATCGGGGCCAACGCACGAACCATGTGACTTTTTATTGGAGTTGGACGCCGATATCGGGACGTGTAAAGATGGCCATTACTAAGATCTATAGGAGGAAAAATAAATCAACAGCAGGTCAAGAATTGCTTTTATTTATTTAATTTATACTGTGCGGTATAGGTGATTAGACGGCTTTATTCTTGGATCGGTGCAATCACAGCAATACCAGATTTAGATCTTATTTTTATGTTTGGCTGCTATTACACAAACGAAGAAACGCTGCGTGTTTGATTTGGTTCACATTTTGCATTGCCTTATATTGAGAGCTCTGCTTTTTCTGTAAATGTGCCAAAATAGTCATGTAAGGGCTTTTTTATGTGCGTGAGGAGTTGTATTGGTAATATTTTCAGCCACGCATTTTTTTCATTACTTTCTTATTTTTAATAAGCTCGTCACCCTCTCCCTCCGTTTGACTCACATATTCTTCACCCACATCCTCCTTCCTGTTTGTTTCACATATATCGCCCCCACACTCTTCCCCCATATCCTGCTCTTACACTCCCCACCCTCTTTCCTTTTCAGTGATTACATTACAGAAAAGGAATGGGGGGGTGGGGGGAAACAGTGTCTTCAGCTCCTGTATGGAGGGCTTTAGCACCATCCTTTATCACCTTTGCAGTCACTATCAGCTGATCTGATCACGTTGCTGATGTCTCCCTGACCTGGAATGCCGGTAAAAGTGTGCTGCTTCCAATGTATAGAGTGTCTGACACTTGTAAAACTGATTGCAGGAAACCAGCATGTGGCATTTTCTCTGACCCACTGGCAGCTGACGTGTCAGAGAATAGCTGGCTCCTACTATGGGGGGGGGAAGGCAACATATCCAGTCGGTGGGAAGATATCTCGGGCGCTGCATCAAAAGGCCCAACGGTGCCCCCTGCCTGCTGTGCCCAGGGCAGATGTCCCACCAGTGCCCCCCCCCAGATACGCCACCGATTATAGAGATGAAAATTCTGCCAATTGCTCTCAAACTGTTTTATTATAACAAATATATAAAATATTTGTAACAAAAAGGAGAACGTTATAAATATTTTTATACAAATATAGAACAATCAACTTTAGAAATCAATATATAAACAAGTGACGTCGGAGATAAGTGACAATGAAAGCTAAATCTTTAGGCCCAAGTCCCCTGCGCTTCAGTTATGAAAATTGTTGAAAAATCTGATTTCTGTATTTATAAAATGTATCGTGTAATACATTGGAGAAGACACGAGCGTGGGTATATCTTCTGCAACTCAGGACATTCTATCTTGTAGCCATGAGATATGCCGGCATCAGGAAGGTAGTGTCCATTTAGCCGTCCAGATAACGCCGGAGGACCGATGTCCCCAGAGAAGAATATTTGAAATGACCAGAGCCCAGGAGGTGCCTGTGAGGATACCAGCAAGGTGACCTGGTGGCTGCAAAAGAATAAAATCGGAGAAAGGGGAGGGGGCGAGTGCTAGGAAGATGGAAAAAGAGGAGGAGGGGGGGTGGAGAAAGGCAGAGGAGGGGGGTGGAGAAAGATGGGGGTGGAGAAAGGAGGGGGGCGGAGAAAGGCGGAAAAGGCAGGAGGAGGAAGGGGCGAGAAAGGCAGAAAAGGAGGAAGAAGGAGAAAGACAGAAAAGGAGGGAGAAGGAGGAGGGGGCGGAGAAAGACAGAAAAGGAGGGAGAAGGTGGAGGGGGGCGGAGAAAGACGGAAAAGGAGGGAGAAGGAGGAGGGGGCAGAGAAAGACGGAAAAGGAGGGAGAAGGAGGAGGGGGGGCAGAGAAAGGCGGAAAAGGAGGGAGAAGGAGGAGGGGGCGGAGAAAGGCGGAAAAGGAGAGAGGAGGAGGGGGGCGGAAAAGGAGGGAGGAGGAGGGGGGCGGAAAAGGAGGGAGGAGGAGGGGGCGGAGAAAGGCAGAAAAGGAGGAGGAGTTGGTGGAAAAAAGCGGAAAAGGAGAGGAGGATGGGGTGGAGAAAGACAGAAAAGGCGGGCAGAAGGAGGGGGCGGAGAAAAACAGAAAATGCGGGAGGGGGCGGAGAAAGGAGGGGGTGGAAAAAGATGGAAAAGGTGGAGGGGGCAGAGAAAGGCGGAAAAGGAGGAGGGGGCGGAAAAAGGCGGAAAAGGAGGAGGGGGCGGAGAAAGGTGGAAAAGGAAGAGGGGGTGGAGAATGCAGAAAAGGAGGAGGGGCGGAGAATGGTGGAAAAGGAGGAGGGGCAGAGGATGGTGGAAAAGGAGGAGGAGGGGGGAGAAGGCTGAAAAGGAGAGGAGAGGAGGAGGAGGGGGGGGAGAAGGCGGAAAAGGAGGAGGAGGGGGGAGAAGGCAGAAAAGGAGGAGGAGGGGGGAGAAGGCAGAAAAGGAGGAGGAGGGGGGAGAAGGCAGAAAAGGAGGAGGAGGGGAGAAAGCTTGACCAAAAGAAAATAGAAGGGTGAGAGACCCCAAGACAGCAAACCCTAACAAGCTAAGAGATAGAGAGAGGGAGGGTTGTTTGGAGTGATTATACTCATCTGACATTATCAGGCTCCCACAGTGTCACCTCTTCAACGGCCTCACATGGATTGTAGAGAAGAGCAGTGATGAAATGTTCTCCACAGGGAAGTGACCCTGCTGTAGATGGGGGAAATCCACAATACCTAGAACAGAAAAAAAAAAAAATCATGCAGAAACACTCGATACAAGTTGTGCCTGACTCCCATGGAAACAAGGCTAAAATTGATCCACAGAGTCCGAGGACAGAACACGGCCCGAAATGTGGAGCCAACTTTTTTTATGTAGTTTGAAACTTCCTGGAGTCCGAGCAGAAACACAGAGTCCTGCGCCCCCAATACTATTAATAAGAAAAAAGTTTTAAAGGGAACCTGTCACCACGCAGGGCCTATTAAAGGGATCCTGTCACCCCCAAAACACCTCCTAAGCTATTAAAAGCTGTCCCTAGAGCATAGTAACACTTATGGTGGGGTTACACGTCCCGATATCGCGGCGATATCGGAGGCAACGACGCGGGAGCGCGCATTTAGTGCACGTTTCTCCCTGCATCGCATCGCCAGTTTACACGCCGCGATATCGGGATGCAACGTCCCTCCGATGTCTACGCCCACCAACCCAGGAACGACCAGTTAACATGGGAGTGAATGGGTGACGTGAGCGTAGACATCGGAGTTGGGCTGTCACACGCAGCGATGCTGGTACAACGGCCTTGCGATATCGGCGAGTTGAATAGCTTTGCTATTCAACTCCGATATCGTTTTGGCATCGTTCCAGCATCGCGTTGGATGCTAAAACAATACAACGCGCACCCGATATCGGCTCCAACTCGCGACCCACGTGACTTTTTGTCGGAGTTGGGTCGGAGTTGGACGCCGATATCGCGGCGTGTAAACCCACCATTACCCTACACTCCTTTTAGCTCCTAAATGCATCTATTGAAACTGAAGATAAACGTTATTAAACTAACTCATTAGTGATGTTAATGAGTGACTATTGTATGCATAGTCACCCAGCCAGGCTGTCCCTCTTCATAATATCACGCCTGAGTAGGCGTGATCTTCATCTCACATTCAAATGCGCGCCTCCCCGCTCTCTTCTGTTGGCCTGGCGCTGCTGTGTGCGGCTGTATGATGCGAATCGCGTCATTTCCAGCTTCGGGTGACGTTATGTACACCCGCGCCGCTGTTAGCTTCAAGACCCGCACTGCGCATGCGCAGTGCGGGTCTTGAAGCTAACAGCGGCACGGGTGTACATACGTCACCCGAAGCCGGAAATAACGCGATTCGCGTCATACAGCCGCACACTGCAGCCCGGCCGGAATAGGAGAGCGGGGAGGCGCGCATTTGAATGTGAGATAAAGATCACGCCTATTCAGGCGTGATATTATGAAGAGGGACAGCCTGGCTGGGTGACTATGCATACAATAATCACTCATTAACATCACTAATGAGGTACTTTAATAACGTTTATCTTGAGTTTCAATAGATGCATTTAGGAGCTAAAAGGAGTGTAGGGTAAGTGTTGCTATGCTCTAGGGACAGCTTTTAATAGCTTAGGAGGTGTTTTGGGGTGACAGGATCCCTTTAAATTAAAAGCCACCTTCAGCAGTGTCTATGCTGCATTTAGTGAAGGAGTGAATGTGGCTCTTGTCCCCCTACCCACCCGGACACCAAAATAATCACTTTATGAGAAATTATTTTAGGTCCGGGAGGTGTACTCCCCTCCCAGGACCTAAACACCTCGCTGCTGTTACCCCACCTCCGGGACCCTCCTACTCTGTTCCGTGCGAGTGGTGCAGATCTCTCAGCTCTTGGGCATCTCTGAGCTCTGCCTGGAAGCTGAGGTCAGATGGTATCACGTAGGCACCAGATCCCGCCCAGAGTGCTCTTATGCTGTACTAGATGTTGGCCCGATTCTAACGCATCAGGTATTCTAGACTATGTATGTAGTTTATTTATGAAGATTTAAGAATAATGCAAAGGGAAGCTGGGATTAAATCCTGCGCCAATATCGCTGATTGCTGGCAAGGTAACCGGCCGGGCGCAATGAATCAGCAAAGTGTGGTTGAAATGCCGCGCCAATTTGCGGGCAAACTGTCCCTGTTGCTGATTGATTGGTCAGGCCAGCCGCCCGCGACCAGCGACGCAGGATTTGCGTTACAGACAAACAGACAAAAGTAGACAATTATATAGTAGATACCTACAGCAGTATCGGTGTGCAACGGTGCCAGTAAGCAGTGGTGCCGGAGTCCAGGAGGGGACAGCGGGCGGGTGTGGTCAGGAGAGGGCCAGGGCACAGCGGGCAGGAGGGGGCCGGGTGCAGGCAGTAGGGGGCCAGGGAAGAGCGGGCGGGTGCAGGCAGGAAGTGGCAGGGGAAGAGCAGGTTGGTGCGGGCAGGAGGGGGCCGGGGAAAAGCGGCGGGGTGAGGGCAAGAGGGGGCCCCTCCTGCCCACACCAGGCCGCTGTTCCACGGTTCACTCCTGCTCGCAGCAGTGGTTAGCACTGCGCGCGGTGGCTCAGTGGTTAGCACTGCACGCGGTGGGCTGGGTGGGCAGCGCTGCAGCGCGGTGGCAGGGTGGTCAGAGCAGCAGCGCGGTGGGCAGGGTGGTCAGAGCAGCAGCGCGGTGGGCAGGGTGGTCAGCGCAGCAGCGCGGTGGGCAGGGTGAGCCGGGTGAGCAGCGCGGTGGGCAGCGCAGCAGTGCGGTGGGCAGGTTGGGCAGCGCAGCAGCGCGGTGGGCAGGGTGGGCAGCGCAGCAGCGTGGTGGGCAGGGTGGGCAGCGCAGCAGCACGATGGGCAGCGCAGCAGCGCGGTGGGCAGGGTGGGCAGCGCAGCAGCGCGGTGGGCAGGGTGAGCAGGGTGAGCAGCGCGGTGGGCAGGGTGAGCAGCGCGGTGGGCAGCGCAGCAACGCGGTGGGCAGGGTGGTCAGCGCAGCAGCGCGGTGGGCAGGGTGGTCAGCGCAGCAGCGCGGTGGTCAGCGCAGCAGCGCAGTGGGCAGCGCAGTAGCGTGGTGGGCAGCGAGGTGGGCAGCGCAGCAGCGCGGTGGGCAGGGTGGGCAGCGCAGCAGCAGGGTGGGCAGTGCAGCAGCACGGTGGGCAGGGTGGGCAGCGCAGCAGCGCGGTGGGCAGTGCAGCAGCGCGGTGGGCAGGGTGGTCAGCGCAGTAGCGCGGTGGGCAGGATGGTCAGCGCAGCAGCACGGTGGGGCAGGGTGGTCAGCGCAGCAGCGCGGGAAGCAGGGTGGTCATCGCAGCAGCGCGGGGGGCAGGATGGAGCCGGGGGATGCAGGATGGAGCCGGGGGGGGGGGGAGGGTACAGGATGGAGCCAGGGGATCATGATGGAGCCGGGGGGAAGCGCAGGATGGAGCCGGGGGGGGCAGGATGGAGCCGGAGGGGGAGGCAGGTTGGAGCCTTTGCAGGATGGAGCCGGGGGCAGGATGCAGCCGAAGGGGGGGGGGGCGGGCAGGATGGAGCCGAAGGGGGGGGGGGGGGCGGGCAGGATGGAGCCGGGGGGGGTGCGGGCAGGATGGAGCCGGGGGGGCAGGATGTAGCCGGAGGAGCAGGATGGGGGAAGGGAGCAGGATGGAGCCGGCGGGGGCAGGATGTAGGTGCTCCTCCTACCCCCCTTTCTCCCCGTGACCCCCCTCCCTCTGCTGCCCCCCACGGCCCCCACTCCTCAATGGTGATAAAAATTTAAAAAAGCACATAAGGATACTTACCCTCCGCAGCCGCGGTCCACCTGTCTTCTAAGTATCCTTATGGGCTTTTTTTATTTTTATCATCATTGAGGAGCGGGGGGGGCAGGTGGAGTGGGGGCCGCGGGGAGCGGTGGGGCAGAGGGAGGGGGGCCGCGGGGGGCAGAGGGATGGCGGGCCGCGGGGAGCAGGAAGAGCGGATCAGGGCAGGAGGAGCGAGGGCGCAGGAGGGTGTGTGGCGCAGGAGAGGCCGCCGATGGCGAGAGTGGGGCAGTATTAGCCCCGCTCTCGCTAACGGTCAGCCATCTTGCTTAGGGATACAGCCGACTTCCGTCAGAATGTGACGTCATTTCGATGACATACTGACGGAAGCTGGCTTAGGGTTTTATTAGAATAGATACAGACTGCGTGGCTGGGAATCTGGCAAGAAGGGAACAGGCGCAGTCACGCTGTTTCCGCAGGCGCCAGATTCGAACCATGCGAGATGCCCGAGAGCTGAGAGATCTGCGCAGGCGCCGATTCCGCTCTTGAGGAACAAAGTAAGAGGTCCCTGGGGAGTAGGGGATAAGAGCCACCTTCACAAATGGCTCTTTTGGTATAATAGGCCCCATGCGAGCATCATGCCCCTCTACCCACGCAGATCCCATCAAGCAGCACCCCCATGCGAGCATCATGCCCCTCTATCCATGCAGATCCCATCAAGCAGCACTCCCATGCGAGCATCATGCCCCTCTACCCACGCAAATCCCATCAAGCAGCACCCCCATGCAAGCATCATGCCCCCCTACCCACTCAGATTAGCCCCATGCAAGCATCATGGCCCCCTACCCACACAGATCCCCATCAAGCAGCAGCTCAATGTGAGCATCATGCCCTTCTACCCACGCAGATCCCCATCAAGCAGCAGCCCCATGCGAGCATCATGCCCCCTACCCACGCAGATCCCCATCAAGCAGCAGCCCCATGCAAGCATCATGCCCCCATACCCATGCAGATTAGCCCCATGCGTGCATCATGGTCCCCTACCCACACAGATCCCCATCAAGCAGCAGCCCCATGCAAGCATCATGCCCCCTACCACGCAGATCCCCCATTAAGCAGCAGCCCCATGTAAGCATCATGCCCCCTTATCCACGCAGATCCCCATCAAGCAGCAGTCCCATGCAAGCATTATGCTCCCCTAACCACTCAGATCCCCATGAAGCAAGCAGCAGCCCCATGCAAACATCATGCCCCCTTACCCACGCAGATCAGCCCCATGCGTGCATCATGGTCCCCTACCCACACAGATCCCCATCAAGCAGCAGCCCCATGCAAGCATCATGCCCCCTACCACGCAGATCCCCCATTAAGCAGCAGCCCCATGTAAGCATCATGCCCCCTTATCCACGCAGATCCCCATCAAGCAGCAGTCCCATGCAAGCATTATGCTCCCCTAACCACTCAGATCCCCATGAAGCAAGCAGCAGCCCCATGCAAACATCATGCCACCCTACCCACGCAGATCTCTATCAAGCAGCAGCCCCATGCAAGTAACTGCAAAGAACTTGCCCACCTACCCATGCAAATCCCTAGCAAGCAGCATCCCCATGTAAGCATCATGCCCCCACAGACCCCCAGCAAGCAGTCCCATCACATGTAAGCATCATGCCCCCGCAGACAAGCAGTCCCATGTAAGCATTATGTTCCCCTACCCACTCAGATCCGAGAAGCAGTCCCATGTAAGCACCATGTTCCCCGCAGACCCCCACCAACCACTCAGATCCCTGAGAAGCAATCCCATGTAAGCATCATGTCCCCGCAGACCCCAGCAAGCAGTCCCATGTAAGCATTATGTTCCCCTAGCCACTCCCACAGACCTCCAGAAAACAAGCAGTCACATGTAAGCATTATGTTCCCCTACCCACTCAACAGTCCCATTTAGCATCATGCATCTCACAGACCCACAGCAAGCAGTCCCATGTGAGCATTATGTTCCCCTACCCACTCATATCCCTGAGAAACAGTCCCATGTAAGCATCATGGCCCCCACAGTCCCCCAGCAAGCAGTCCCATGTAAGCATTATGTTCCCCTAGCCACTCCCACAGACCCCCAGCAAGCAAGCAGTCTCATGTAAGCATTATGTTCCCCTACCCACTCAGACCCCCAGCAAGCAGTCCCATGTAAGTATTGTGTTCCCCTACCCACTGAGATCCCTGAGAAGCAGTCCCATGTGTGCATCATGGCCCCCGCAAACCCCCAGCAAGCAGTCCCATGTAACCATTATGTTCCCCTACCCACGGAGATCCCTGAGAAGCAGTCCCATGTGTGCATAATGGCCCCCGCAAACCCCCAGCAAGCAGTCCCATGTAACCATTATGTTCCCCTACCCATGGAGATCCCTGAGAAGCAGTCCCATGTAAGCATCATGGCCTCTGCAGACGCCTAGCAAGCAGTCCCATGTAAGCAGTATGTTCCCCTAGCCACTGAGATCTCGCAGCAAGCAGTCACATGTAAGCATAATAGCTCCTGCAGACACCCAGCAAGCAGTCCCATGTAAGCATTATGTTCCCCTACCCACGGTGATCCCTGTGTAGCAGTGCCATGTAAACAGACCCCCCAGCAAGCAAGCAGTCACATTTAAGCATTACGCTTCCTTACCTACTCAGATCCCTGAGAAGCAGTTTACGCATACAATCAGAAGATTATCCGCCGAGCCTCACAGAAGGCCGCCATAAAATCGACACTGCAGTACGAGGCACGAGGCAGCACAAGGGAAACAGCCTCACAGAAGCCCGCCATAATCCACACTGCACGAGGGAAAAGGAGGACACGCCCCTGAAATGAGGAGGCCCCGCCTCTTCTAATGACGTCACACCTGCAAGCAGCCTGTATTCTCTAGCATCTACCCACACTGCAGGCGGGGGGGAGTAACGCAGTGGCGGCCGGGACTATAGGAGAGAGAGCGGCATTATCAGGGGGCCGCGCCACCACCAGGCGCCCCTGCGGATGCCGCCCCCTGTCAACTAGCATGGCTCGTCACCTTATGGATGCTGTGGCCCTGCGTGCAGAGTGCTGTATGGTGGCGCCGTGGCGGATGATAATGGGACAATTTACCCCTGGGCTGTGGGCTCCCCAACTCCATTGGGCCCGGGGCAAAAGCCCATATTGACCTCATTATAGTCCGCCACTGGCTCTGAACTCTGGCCTGAAGGTCCATGCTATTACTCCATTGAAGAAGCTAAGCAGGCAGGGCCTGGCCGTCTACCTGGATGGGAAACAGCATGGGAGTATGTAAGCCAAGTGGGACCAGGCCAAGTAAACAGCATTAGAGTGCATGCTTCCATTGACTTTTTGCATAGAGGCGATAAGAAGTGCCGTTATACTAAAACTTCCTTGAGTTACTGTAGGCCTTTTGAAAAGACCCATAGATGGAATACATGCTTGTCACTGGTTAGTCTGGCCTGAAGGTCGATGCTTTTAGTCCATTGACGAAGCTAAGCAGGTAGGGCCTGACCGGCTGCCACCCGGATGGGAGACTCCATGAGAGTATGTAAGCCAACTGGGGCCAGGCCAAGTAAACAGCATGGCAGTGCATGCTTCCATTGACATTTTGCATAGAGGCGGTCAGAGGTGCCGTTATACAACAAGAACTAAAACTGCCTTGAGTGACTGTAGGCCTATTGAAAAGACCCATGCTTGAAATACATGCTTGACAATGGTTAGTCTGGCCAGAAGGTGCATGCTGTTAGTCCATTGAGAAACCAGGTAGGGCCTGGCTGGCTACCTGGATGGGAGACTGCATGGGAGTATGTAAACCAACTGTGGCCAGGCCAAGTAAACAGCATGGGAGTGCATGCTTCCATTGACTTTTTGCATAGAGGTGGTCAGATGTGCTGTTATACTAAAACTGCTTTAAGTTACTGTAGGCCTTATGAAAAGTCCCATAGATGGAATACATGTTTGTCAGTGGTAAGACTGCCGTAAAGGTCCATGCTATTAGTCCACTGAGAAAGGTAAGCAGGAAGGGTCTGGTTGGTTACCTACATAGGAGTATGTAAGCCAATTGGGGCCAGGCCAAGTAAACAACAGGGAGTGAATGAGTCCATTGACTTTTTGCATAGAGGCAGTCAGAGGTGCTGTTATACAATAAGAACTAAAACTGCCTTGAATTACCGTAGGCCTACTGAAAAGACCTATAAATGGAATACTCACTTGTCAATGGTTAGTCTGGCCTAAAGGTCCATGCTATTAGTCCACTAAGGAAGCTAAACTGGCAGGCTACCTGGATGAGAGACTGCATGGGAGTATGTAATCTAATTGGGGCCAGGCCAAGTAAACAGCATTGGAGCATATGCTTCTATTGACTCTTTGCATAGAAGCAGTTAGAGGTGCCATTATACTTAAACTGCCTTGAGTTAAGGCCCCGTTACACTTAGCGACGCACCAGCGAACCCGACAACGATACGACCTGGTAGGGATCGCTGATGCGTCACTACGTGGTCGCTGGTGAGTTGTCAAACAGTCAGATCTCACCAGCAACGATACGGTGGTCGTTGGGACACTGTCACGCAGACCTGTATTATTGTTGGTCGCTGTCCCCGTCAAACACACCGATGCATGCTGCCCAGCGGGAGCCCGACAATCAAAAAATGATCTAGGACATTCCAACACGATCAGCGATCTCACAGCAGGAGCCTGGTAGCTGCTACTTGTCACACATGGCGAGGTCGCTGTTGCATCACAAAAACTGACTTATCAGCAGTCTCTTACCATCTATGCCAAAAACAGAAACCAAATGCACTTACAGAATGCAGTCAGAGCCCATATGTGAAGCAAGCCCAGGTGCATGCTAATAAATCACCTCAACCAGCAAGGTGTGGGAGGCGACTTGCCATGCATACAAAGGGCCTGCATAGGACACCATTCACACTAATACATATGATGCAGCTCTCTGCCGCCGTCTCCCCCGCTCCTACTGTAGCACCGCCGCCGCTGCAGGATCTAGCCGCCCCCGCTCCTTTTACTGCAGCACCGCCGGCGCTGCTGCAGAACCTCTCCCCCATTCTCTGCCACCACCGCCGCCGCTGCAGGATCTAGCCGCCCCCGCTCCTTTTACTGCAGCACCGCCGGCGCTGCTGCAGATCCTCTCCCCCGTTCTCTGCCACCACCGCCGTCGCCCCTGCTCCTTCTGCTGCAGCACCGCCGCTGCTGCAGGATCTAGCCGCCCCCGCTCCTTTTACTGCAGCGTTCCTCTATTCCTCCGAATCTTTCTCCTCCAGTGACACCGAGTCACCACCAAGAAGACGTCGGAGGACAAGACATCGTCCGGAGCCAGAGGGAGAAGAGCCGGAGGCCTTGGAAGAGGAGCCGGAGCATGGGGAAGAGGAACCGGAGCATGGGGAAGAGGAGCCAGGGGCCATGGAGGAAGACCCACAGCCATCTGTGAGTAACCCCCAACCTGGTGCTAGTCACTCCCAACCTAGCACTAGTGCCCCTGTTTGGACCTCCGTCCCTGAACACTACACTCCAAATATTCCGTATTTCATTCCCTAATCAGGAATCCAAATTGAGACGGCAAACTTCAGGTAAATAGACTTTTTCAAAATCTATTTCTCTGAGGCCATTGTGAGTCTCATGGTGGAGCAGACGAACATCTATGCCCAACAGTTTCTGAAAGCCAACCCAAAGTCATCATTTTCATCTTGGAGTCCTGTGGACTCAGTAGAAATGATGAAATATTGGGGCCTGGTACTTCACATGGTGATTGTGAAGAAACCAGAAATTCGCCAATACTGGAGTACAGATATTTTATATCAAACTCCAGTGTTCGGCATGGTGATGACCCGAAACCGATTTGAGGTCATCCACAAGTTTTTGCATTTTAGGGCAACGCGGACAGCCTTCCCCGCGATGACCCGAATTTTGATACACTTTTCAAAATTCGGCCAGTCATCGAACACCTCAGCCACAAGTTTGCTGAAGTGTACGTTCCAGAACGGGAAATTTGTGTGGATGAATCCCTCATCCACTACAAAGGTAGGCTTCTATTCCGGCAATACCTGCCCAGCAAGAGGGCGAGGTACGGAATAAAACTCTACAAGCTGTGCGAGAGTACCTCAGGGTACACTCACAGCTTTAGAGTGTACCAAGGAAAGGATTCGAGGATCCAGCCCCCAGAGTGTCCACCTGCTCTGGGGGTTAGTGGAAAAATAGTGTGGGACTTGATCCACCCACTACTTAATAAAGGTTATCATCTATACGTTGATAACTTTTATACAAGTATCACACTATTTCAGTCTCTCTCTGCCAGAACTACCGCCACTTGCGGTACTGTGCGTAGAAACCAGAGGGGTCTCCCTATGTCGCTAATTGGGCAGCCTCTCCCAAGAGGTGAGAGCCGAGCCCAATGTAGCGGCAACATGCTTGTGGTCAAATTCAAAGACAAAAGGGACGTCTTTTTCTTGACCACAATCCATGGTCCCGGCACAAGAGCAACCACCACCAGAGGTACCCCAGCACAGGTCTACAAACCGGACTGTGCCCTGGGGTACAACAAGCACATGGGAGGAGTTGATCTATCTGATCAAGTCCTCCAGCCCTACAATGCCATGCGGAAGACCAAGGTTTGGTACAAAAAACTGGCCGTGCATATCGTTCAAATGGCACTGTATAACACATACTGTACGTGCTATCACGATGTGCAGGCCAGACCACCAACACCTTCCTTCAGTTTCAGGAGGCGGTGATAAGGGCCCTCCTGTTTGGAGAAGACGAAGCAGGCCCCAGCACCCCTGGAACTCAAGGTTCACGCATAGTACCAGGGCAACATTTTCCTGGTGAGGTGCCGCAAACAGCTAAGACCGCAAGATCACAAAAAAGTGCCGGGTCTGCTACAAAAGGCAGATAAGAAAGGACACCCGTTTCTAATGTGAAACCTGTCCTGACAAACCTGGACTGTGCATGAAAGACTGCTTCAAAGTCTATCGCACATCCATGGACTGAACACATCCTACATAACCCACACACTCCCGCCTGACATACACTACACCACACACACCAGCTTGACGCAAACACACACATCAACTTGACGTACACTACACCAGAGGTCCCCAACTCCAGGCCTCAAGGCCCGCCAACAGTGCAGGTTTTCAGGATTTCCTTAGTATTGCACAGGTGCTAATGTGATCATCTGCACAGGTAATGATTCCAAGCCCTGTGCAATACTAAGGAGATCCTGAAAACCTGCACTGTTGGTGGGCCTTGAGGCCTGAAGTTGGGGACCTCTGCACTACACCACAAACACCAACCTGACCTACACTACACTAGACTTGTAATGAGTGATGCCTTTTTTGAAAAGTATAACATTACCGGTCATACATACTAGATTGTTGATGGGGCGTTGATCCAGGGAACTAGTCTGATTGCCGTACGTGGAGTCGGAAAGGAATTTTTTCCCCCAATGAAGAGCTTATGCTGCCATATGGGGGTTTTTTGCCTTCCTCTGGATCAACATGTTAGGCAGTGTGAGGAAGAGGACCCCACGTTCCTCTATTCCTTATACGCTCCACACGCCAACCTGACTTACACTACACCAGACCAACCTGACGTACACTATATACTCTCCATATGCAGCATGGTGTCAGCTAACAATTGGAATTGTTAGCAACACCATGTCGCGTATGGACAGCCCCTGTGTGCCTCAACATTGGAGCTCCCCCACAAGTGACCCCATTTTGGAAAATAGACCCCACAAGGAACAAATCTAGATGCATAATGAGCACTTTGAACCTGCAGGTGCTTCACACATTGATCCGTAAAAATGAAAAATTAAGATTTTTGTGGAAGAACAATAATATTTTCATTTTTACGGATCAATTTGTGAAGCACCTGGGGGTTCAAAGTGCTCATTATGCATCTAGATTTGTTCCTTGGGGGGTCTAGTTTCCAAAATGGGGTCAATTGTGGGGGAGCTCCAATGTTTAGGCACACAGGGGCTCTCCATACGTGACATGGTGTTCGTTAACAATTGTTAGCGGACACCATTTTGCGGATGGAGAGCCCCTGTGTGCCTCAACATTGGAGCTCCCCCACAAGTGACCCCATTTTGGAAACTACACCCCCAAGGAACAAATCTAGATGCCTAATGAGCACTTTGAACCCCCAGGTGCTTCACAAATTGATCCGTAAAAATAAAAAAATAAGATTTTTGTGGAAGAAAAAAAATTTTTTTTACTTTTACGGATCAATTTGTGAAGCACCTGGGTGTTCAAAGTGCTCATTATGCATCTAGATTTGTTCCTTGGGGGGGGACTAGTTTCCAAAATGGGATCTCTTGTGGGGGAGTTCCAATTTTTAGGCACACAGATGCTCTCCAAACGCAACATGGTGTCTGCTAAAATTTGATTAGAAAAAGCTCAAATTGTTAGCGGACACCATGTCATGTTTGGAGAGCCCCTGTATGCCTAAACATTGGAGCTCCTCCACAAGTGACCCCATTTTGGAAACTAGACCCCCCCAAGGAACTTATCTAGATGCATAGTGAGCACTTTGAACCACCAGGTGCTTCACAAATAAATCCGTAAAAATGAAAAAAGAAATTTTTTGTTGAAAATACTTGTTTTTTCATTTTTACGGATCAATTTGTGAAGCACCTGGAGGTTCAAAGTGCTCACTATGCATCTAGATTTGTTCCTTGGGGGGTCTAGTTTCCAAAGTGGGGTCACTTGTGGGGGAGCTCCAATGTTTAGGCACACAGGGGCTCTCCAAACGCATCATGGTGTCTGCTAACAATTTGAATAGAGCTCAAATTGTTAGCGGACACCATGTCACGTTTGGAGAGCCCCTGCACGCCTAAACATTGGAGCTCCCCCACAAGTGACCCCATTTTGGAAATTAGACCCCCAAGGAACTTCTCTAGATGGGTGGTGAGCACTTTAAATCCTCAGGTGCTTCACAAATTAATAATGAAAAAAAAATTTTGGTGGAAAAAAAAAGTACTTTTTCATTTTTACGGATCAATTTGTGAAGCACCTGGGGGTTCAAACTGCTCACTATGCATCTAGATTTGTTCCTTGGGGGGTTTAGTTTCCAAAATGGGGTCACTTGTGAGGGAGCTCCAATGTTTAGGCACGCAGGGGCTCTCCAAAACCAATATGGTGTCTGCTAACAACTTGAATAGAAAAAGAGCTCAAATTGTTAGCCGACACCATGTCACGTTTGGAGAGTCCCTGTGCGCCTAAACATTATAGCTTCCCCACAAGTGACCCAATTTTGGAAACTATAATGGGACAAAATGCCGAATTGCCCGCGCTGCCACCAGGAATCACCAGGAAAGGTTCCCTGAGGAAGGAGCTCGGATAGAGGCTCTGAAACGCATAGGATAAAATAAAGAAACATCTGCCCAGTTAACTCCTTGTTTCCTGGTGATTCCTGGTGGCAGCGCGGGCAATTCGGCATTTTGTCCCATTACAGCATTCCTGTTTCCACGGTTATCGTGAAGGTGCGGCCCTGCAGCAGCCATTCTCTACAAGCCATCTTACAGGCGATTATACCGGTTGTGGGTGACACAACTGAGCCAGGTGAGCAGTTCCTAATATACACCGCTACAAACCTTTGTTAAAAGGATAAGACCCTATGCGCATTTATCTCACCTTTACAGGTTAATTTTGGAAACTAGACCCCCAAGGAACTTATTGAGGTGCTTAGTGAGCACCATGTGTTGAAACAATACTTTTTTTTTCCACAAAAAAATTCTTTTAGCTTAATTTTTTTCATTTTCACATTGACAACAGGATAAATTGTTTCCTAACATTTGTTGGGCAATTTCTCCTGAGTTCACCGATATCTCATATATGGTCATAAACCACTGTTTGGGCACACGGCAGGACTCAGAAGGGAAGAAGCGCCATTTCACTTTTTGAATGGAAAATTGGCTTCAAAAGTCAAATTGCGCTCCTTCCCTTCTGAGCCCTGCCGTGCGCCCAAACAGTGGTTTATGATCACATATGAGGTATCGGTGTACTCAGGAGAAATTGCTCAACAAATTTTAGGATCCATTTTATCCTGTTCTCCATGTGAAAATGAAAGAATTGAGGCAAAAAGAACATTTTTGTTTGAAAAATTAAAATGTCCATTTTTTCCTTCCACTTTGCTTTAGTTACTGTGAAGCACCTGAAGGGTTAATAATCTTCTTGAATGTAGTTTTGAGTAGCTTGAGGGATGCAGTTTTTGGAATGGTGTCACTTGTGGGTGTTTTCTGTCATGTACACCCCTCAAAGGGACTTCAAATGTAATGTGGTCACTAAAAAAAATGGTTTTGTAAATTTTACTGGAAAAATAAGGAATTGCTGATGAACTTTGAACCCTTATAACTACCGTACCTAACAAATTTTTTTTTTTCAAAAATTGCACTAAATGTAAAGTAGACATGTGGGAAATTATATTTATTAACTATTTTGTGTCACATAACTCTCTGGTTTAGCAGAATAAAAATTCAAAATATGAAAATTGCTAAATTTTAAAAAAGTTTGCGAAATTTTCAATTTTTTC
Organism: Allobates femoralis; assembly: GCA_033576535.1. Classification (NCBI taxonomy): domain Eukaryota; kingdom Metazoa; phylum Chordata; class Amphibia; order Anura; family Aromobatidae; genus Allobates; species Allobates femoralis. The sequence goes on along the minus strand of JARQOC010000001.1, from coordinate 394,470,141 downwards.
ACAAATAAACGCAAAAATTATCGACCTAAATTTCATGCTAACATGAAGCCCAATATGTCACAAAAAATAATCTCAGAATCGCTAGGATCCGTTGAAGCGTTCCAGAGTTATAACCTTATAAAGGGACACTGGTCAGAATTGACAAAATGGCCTGATCATTAGGGTCAAAATAGGCTCGGTCATGAAGAGGTTAAACCTTTCAGTAAACACATTTAAACAAGGAGACTCATTGAAGTCGCCATTGTGTTTTATAGGCATTTATCTACCCACATGTCCACGCAAAAAAAACACTTGTTGTAATGATACATTTGTAAAGTGCTAAATATATTTGTAAATATGCTTATATGTGACATATTCTTTTTGTGGTAAAAGTTATGAGCCAACATGTGCACCATATTTAAATAAATGTAGACATCTGGCAACCTTCTGAACGTCATTGGTCATGTATGTCTGCCACATTGGTACCTACAGTATGACAACATATATGTTTTTAATTCAGAGATGCAAAGTACATACACACATTTCAGCACATAACCAACCATTTTCACTTACATTTACACATACATATGTATGTGTATGCATATGTACACATTGGTGTCCTCATACATACATACATAGTCGCAGATGCAACTATTTTGGATGCATCATTCTGCTACCAATTGAGATACATCATAGTCTTTATGGACACAGGCAGCCAACAATGGGCCCCGCACGAGCGTTTCCGTATGACATATTGTTAACGCAGCCGCGTGTCCGAAAAGGCTAACCACTGTATGTGTGGACGCCTCCTTTGCGGACGCTCAAGTGTCCTGGGCGTAACCAGCGTGCGGCGTGACGTCATGATGTTGTTGTGCGTCCTGCCCTGTTTTCCTGCTGCGTTCTCTGCCCCAGCATAAAGATGGCTGCCATAACACGCTCAACACCCTGGGGAGATGCAGAGCTGATGCTCCTAATCAATATATGTGACCGGCATGACTATTGGTGCCATTTCCACCATGTTCACCTGGTCCTCCATAAGCAGGCCATCCTCAGGAGAATCTAGTGGGTCCTTCTGAGGCAGCTGGGGGTTGAGTGTGAAACACTCCAGATCCGCAAAAAAATTGCGGACATGAAGTACAAGGCCAGGGACCATCTTGCCAGTCTCCGTGCCCACATACAGAGGCTGCGTGGTGAGTATTTGAGAACGCAATATAGACCCAACTTTGTATACCACACAAAAGACACACCTTACAACACATGGAAGTTTACCCTGTCTGATAGTGAAAATCAAGTGATGATGCAGAATCTTCAACAGTGGCCATGTGCAGGAGGTACTGAAGGGCTCATGAAGGCCCAACGTACACTCATATGTATAGCATTTCAGACCCTGTTCATTGTTGTGTAACCACATTAACAACACACGCAGCTGTTTGTGAAGGTGAAAGACTGCATTTGGACATTGTACATTAGTTAGGTCCAAACAACAGGCATAATGTCATTACAATCCTCCTTGCTTGGGTATCCCAAGCCATACCCTGGTTTATCTTGCCCATGTTTACATTTTTGAACAGCAAAGTCTGTATTATGCCACATGCCAGTCAAAATATCCATTCTTTGTCCTGTTATGTGGTGAATATGTATTCCAATCATGGCTATAAAAGGGTTAGTATTGTAACATCTCTACTTTATGTGCATCCATGTAAAGGTTGTCCTGTGTTCCTGAATTAATGACTGGAAAAAAGTGCCTTGAACAAAAGCTGATCATAGGTAGTGTGTGTGTAGAGGACTAGCAAAATCACCATTCTGAACCAAAACCTACTGTGGCCCCAAATATATACATGTCTGTGCAGCCTGCCCAGGAGACTCCTACTTCACCAACATATTGCTATGTTGTCCACAAAACAGAACAGATGTCATTACTGCTTACTCAGGGTAAAAATTGTTCCATCACCTTAAAGTGTGTCATTGGGTCAGCATATCCATGGCCTTGATATTGTTTTGCATAGTGTATGTTTTCTGACTTCAACCATACTGTCATGCATTATGCTACAGCTGAACAACGGAGTCCCCCAGCCTCTGACTCTCCATCTGCTGCTGGCTCTCCACCAGGTTTGACATCACCTGCTGACTCTGGCTCTCCACAAGGCCTGGCATCCCCTGCTGACTCTGGCTCTCCACCAGGCCCGGCATCCCCTGCTGACTCTGGCTCTCCACCAGGCTCGGCATCCCCTGCTGACTCTGGCTCTACACCACCCACTGCCTCACCACCCGCCTTCGCATCCCCAACTGCCTCACCAGCCCCCCATCCACACATCCCTACACCTGACGTGGTCTCTTCCGTGTCCTCGACGGAGGGTGCCTTTTCCCTGAGGGCACCCTGTTCAGGCAGGAGTGAGCCCTTTCTGTAAGTGCATGTAACGTAATCACTAAGCATGAATGGTAAATGTGTTCCCATCCTTAAAAAGAAGCAGTTGTGCCACTTTCACCGTATGATTTTTTTGTGTTTCATCAGCCACAGGAGCCGCTGATGCGGGGTGGGCGTCTAGCCCCCTCACCATCCCCTGAAAGGGACACCATGGGAGAAGAGGGAAACTGTTAAGTAACATTGCACATTCACATCCCTTTCCCACCCACACATTATCAGCTTACTGATTGTGTTTTCTTATCACTATAGGTCTTCCATCATTGCTGGAATGGGTACACTGCCACCAACGGGCTCAGGCCGAGCTCCACCGCCTGGGTGTCCTGCTCCACTGGCTGATTTCAGCCCAGCATGCTGGCTGCCCCTTGTCTCTGGCAGACCGCGGCTGAGTGTTGTTTGTTTTTGTTGTTTGTTTGTCATTGTTTTGTGTGTATTGATCACAGACATGTTGTTTTATGTTTTGTTAAAATGTTTAAAAAAAACAGACCAAAAAAAAAAAAAAAGGGTCAACATTCCCAAAAAAAAAAAATTGGCCACCAAAAACACATTTACCCCCAAAAAAAGAGGAAAGGTAACAATATAGAAAAAGGACCTGTTGTCCTAACATAATATTTGGCCAAATAAAAGTGAAAGAGATGTCATATATGCGTCAGTATTCTTTGAAGAGGATCAACTGGTATCATACGTGTTAAAACAAAACAATGGTTTGCCATTTATAAACTGGGAAAGTGGCCCATTGTGTGCCCTTGTGTGTAGAGATAGATGTGTTGTCACCAGGGGTCTTAAGCTCCCGTCACACACAACGATGCACCAGTGATCCTAACAACAATACGACCTGGAAGGGATTGCTGGTACGTCACTTGTCAAACAATCAGATCTCACCAGCGACTTTAGCAACGATCCGGAATGATACAGAGGTCGTTGGGAATTGTCACTCTCGGGCATAGTATTGAAATCGTTGGTCATTGTCCCTTTCAAACACAGCAATGCAGCATTCCCAGCGGGAGCGCAACGACCATAAAATGACCCAGAGCACTTTGTAACAATCAGCGATCTCACAGCAGGGGCCTGATCGCTGCTGAGTGTCACACGTAGCGAGATAGTTAGCGAGATCACTGTTTTTTTTTTGTTTTGTTTTTTTGTAAATCAGTTTTATTGAAGTTTTAACAGACAATAACACTATCACATTGGACTCGAAGTCTCAAATTAGGAATATAAAGAAAATAAGCATATAGGCAATATTGCTCAAAGATCTATATGTATATCGTATACATCATCTTAGTCCTTCTACTGCTTTATGTAGGTTTCAGTTTGAATGATGCATCTAAGTCCAATTAGTAAAGAAAAGAAAATGAATCATCTCATCCAGTGTAGGTTGAGTCCTTAGGATACAAAAGTCCAATAGTGAAATTACAAAAATGATTTAAAGAGATATTATACAACTTGTAGAACATCCGAATTATGACGCACTACCAAGTGTCCATTTGTCCAGGTGAGGAAATAGTCAACCTTATATGTTTGAGGATTCAATATACTCAGTAATATTAGTTAATATATGAAAAAGGAGAATGGAGATAAATAAAATAAAAACAAAAGAGTATGAAAGAGAGTTGGGCATTGACCAAAAGAAGGAAAATGGGCAGTTAGAAAAAGGTATAGATGAGAAATGGGAAGAGGAACCAAAGGGATAAAAAATAGGGGGGAGGGGGGGGATGTCCGGGGAGCCACCACCATCAACTATCTCATTCAGCTGTTACTGCCTTAAATCCACTCATTAAGGCTACTTTCACATTAGCGTTCCCCTCTGCAGCTTTCTGCGGAGGGGATCCGCAATGTAAGCACAGCACCGCAGGTCCCTATCTTTAGAATGGGAGCGCACGGTGCTGCGCTTGACTGCGCATGACCGTGCGCACCCATTCACTCCAATATGTGATCTGTGCGCAGGCGGATGCCCGCGCACAAATCACCCAGTCTCGTCCGCACAAGAAATGCAACATGTTGTGAAGTGTTGGAGCACGCTTAAAGCCGGCCACTGAAAGAGTCGTCAAGTTTAAGAGGGATATTTCCGGCGTCGGGACAAGCGGATTCGATTTCACTACGTTATACAGATCATATGTAAAACGCCAAAAGCGTTGGATGAGTGGACAAGAACACCAGATGTGCAGATATGTCCCCCTCTATTCCTGGCATCTCCAGCAATCTCCTGAAGCTGCAGGGAATATGGTTTGAATCTCCGCAGGACATCCGTACCATCTCGCCACCACCTTGTAGTTTCTTTCTTGGGATATGGCAGAAAGTGATACTTTATGAGTAAAAAGGAATATTCTATCCTTCTCCACTAGGGAAAATGTAGTATAGATATTGTGTTTGATGGACGTTTCTCTGCAAGACAAAATTTTTTGAAGAACGATAACGGGCGAAAATTTTTTGCATGAGGAAGTGTTGAAATGTAGCTAGTTAATTTACATAATTGGAACCATACATCAGGTGGGTTATTGCCAGCTGGGAATAGATCCTGTAATGAGCGATTGCCAGTGAGTGTCAGAAAGTGGGATAAGGTTTAGTACGTTTCTCTGTGTTTGTTCAAGAATGATAGTTGAGATAAGTCTAGTGGAAAGGCTTGATTATTAAATACCGGGGTTAACCCCTTCATGACCCGGGAATTTTTCGTTTTTCATTTTCGTTTTTTGCTCCCCTGCTTCCAAGAGCCTTAACTTTTTTATTTTTCTGTCAATATAGACATATGATGGCTTGTTTTTTGCGGGACGAGTTGTAATTTCATATGCAATCATTTATTTTACCATATAGTGTACAGTGAAATTGCAAAAAAATTCTAAATGCAGTGAAATTGCAAAAAAAGTGCAATGACACGTTTGTTTTTTTGGTATTTTCGTTGCCATGTTCACTATATGGTAAAATTGACATGACAGGGTGATGCCTCACTTTGGTACGAGTTCGTAGACACCCAACATGTATACCTTTATAGGTATCTAGGTGGTGAAAAAAAATTCAGACGTTTGAAAAGAAAAAAACAAAACAGACTTTTTGCGCCATGTTCTGCGACCCGTAGCGCCCTCATTTTTCAGGATTTGGGGCTGGGTGATGGCTTATTTTTTGTGTCTTGAGCTAACGTTTCAAATGATACCATTTTTGGGGGGATCCGCAGTTTTGATCGCCTGTTATTGCATTTTTTAGCAATAACGCGGCGACCAAAAAAACGGAATTTTGTCGTTTGGACCATTTTTTCCGTTACCGAGTTTATGGCTCTCACTAACGGATTTAATAGGATGATAGATCGGGTGATTCTGAATGCGGCGATACCAAACCTGTATTTTTTTTTATATATACTTTTATTGTGATTGGGGGAAAAGGGGGGTGATTTGAACTTTTATATATATTTTTTTTTTTTTCACAGGTTTTTAAAACTTTATTTTTTCATTAATTCTTATTTTTACACTGTCTCTTTAAGAGGCACCTTGCTGCACAGTCCAATCGCTTCTGGGAGATACAGATGAGCTGCAGCTCATCTGTATCTCCCACAATCGCGGATCTGCTGTGGTTGGCTGCGCTGTGACAGCATCCGGGGACCCCGGGCTGTCATATGAGTGCCGGAGATCCCGCGATACTATCGCAGGATCTCCAGAGCAGGCGGGGAACAGCGCATTCCCCGCCGCAGCCGCCTTGGATCCCTCTGTCAGTGATTGACAGTGGGATCCAAGGGGTTAACAACGCCGATCGGTTCCCGGATCCGATCGGCGCTGTTCCCCTGACATCTCAGATGATGAGATCAGCTGAGATGTCGTGGCTTCTACGTCATAGGTCGGGAAGGGGTTAGTGGCCCTGGAATTGTGGTTAAATGGGAAGATAGTTTGGAATATTTAATAAATTATTGTAAATGTCTAGTAATTATAGGGAGACCTCCATCATTTGGGTTGCCTAGGGTCCAAATATCTCCCCACCTATCCCTTTATGAGTGAGTAGGACAGTCTTGGTCTATTGTGTGACCAGATTAATTTAATTATGAAGCTTTTAAGTCTTGAGAAAAAAGAGGTAGGTAATGATAAAGGAATCGTCTGGAAGAAGAAGAGCAGACGTGGAAGGAGATCCATTCAGATGGTATTTATCCTGCCCAACCATGTAAGCTATAGCTTGTGCCATCTGTGAAGATCTGTGTCTACAGATTTCAATAGGGCTGTATAATTATAATTAGTATTAAATAAGTTAACAGTGTCTGATGTCAATTTAATTCCTATATACGTGAGGAAGTCTGACCTCCAATTAAAAGGAAATGTGGTCCTTAGTGTCGCAACCATGTCTTGCGGAAGGGAGATGTTTAACATCTCAGATTTACTCGAATTTATTTTAAAACTAGTAAAAAGGCCCGATGCAATTGCATCGGGAGCGTGGTGAAATGGTATGCATCCTTAGATGTGCTAACAGGAACAGTAAACATGTATGACACGCTTTGCGCTTGTGAAAAAAGCATAGTTTGTATATACATTTGTAAAAGAAGGGCAAAGCATCATACTATAAAGGTAATAGTGACAGAAAAATAATCGACATAAGTTTATTGAGTATATACAGGTAGCTCTGTGGGTAGCAGAGTACACAGCCGGCTGCGTGGGTAACAAAGTATATACAGGTGTGTCTATGGGTAGCAGAGTACACAGGCAGCTGCGTGGGTAGCAGAGTATACAGGCGGTTGCGTGGGTAGCAGAGTATATACAGGCGGCTCTGTGGGTAGCAGAGTATACAGGCGGTTGCGTGGGTAGCAGAGTATACAGGCGGCTCTGTTGGTCGCAGAGTATACAGACGGCTCTGTGGGTAGCAGAGTATACAGACGGCTCTGTGGGTAGCAGAGTATATACAGGTAACTCTGTGGGTAGCAGAGTAAAGAGTCAGCTGCGTGGGTAGCAGAGTATATACAGGCAGCTCTGTGAGTAGCAGAGTATACATCCGGCTGTGTGAGTAGCAGAGTATATACAGGTGTCTCTGTGGGTCACAGAGTATACAGGTAGCTGCGTGGGTATCAGAGTATATACAGGTAGCTCTGTGGGTAGCAGAGTATACAGTCAGCTGCGTGGGTAGCAGAGTATATACAGGCAGCTCTGTGAGTAGCAGAGTATACATCCGGCTGTGTGAGTAGCAGAGTATATACAGGTGTCTCTGTGGGTCACAGAGTATACAGGTAGCTGCGTGGGTATCAGAGTATATACAGGTAGCTCTGTGGGTAGCAGAGTATACAGTCAGCTGCGTGGGTAGCAGAGTATTTCTCAGCTGGACTCAGAGGTGTGCAGACGTGCTGTCTGCTCTCTGCCAGACTGTGGAGACAATAGGGCGCCTTGCTAGTGGCAGCCCATTGCAGCAGCTATTATTTTGTTTGTTACAGTTTTGCTACAGACTTTGTACCTTTCCTGATGTCTTTTTTGGAACTCTAATTTCAACCTTGGATCTATGCAATGTTTTCATCTTGTGGATTGCGACGTTCCTGCACGCTGGTCTGCTGTGGGATGGAAAATGCAGCACACCCCACACTTTCTACTGCCGCTGGGCACACAGCATATGGTTTTCACCTGGATCCTCCACTACCACTCACAAGTCCCCTGCTGGCATGGCCACTTTGGGGTACGCTATATGGTCCATCTCAGCTAATACTACCGATGGATATATGCTGTTGCCCACAGCCTGTGTCAGTGATACAGCCATATGTGCTCGGCGGAGAGCACCGTATACAATATGCCACGGAGAGGCCTCGTGGGATGGATGGAATCACTGATCGGATGGTTGTCCCTAGGTCTGTCACTAAACGAGTAGTGTATTCAAGGAGTCGTCTTCTGGAACTGCGCAGGACAAAGTCTTCTCCAGCAGTTGCAATACCACATGTTCCACGGGAAATGAGGAGACCTTTCAGAGGTTGCAGAGCAGGCAAGAAGATCAAGTCCTGGAGGAGAAGGTTTAAACCTGCGTTCCCATCCATCATCATGGGTAATGTACGATCGCTTGGTAACAAGTCGGATGATCTGCTGGCTCTGAGTAAGACCCAGAAGGAGTTCAGGGAATGCAGTCTCATGTGCTTTACAGAAACCTGGTTGCATGAGGACATCCCAGATTCATGTGTATCGGTACCAGGGTTTCATATGGTTTGGGCTGACAGGGACAGAGTGAAGTGCGGTAAGAAGAAGGGCGGAGGGGTGATACTGTACATTAACAACAGATGGTGTAATCAGCGGCATGTAACAGTAAAGGAGAGACATTGTTGCCCAAACTTTGAACTATTAGCAGTGGGCCTCAGGCCTTACTATCTGCCTAGAGAATTCTCTCTTGTTATTGCAGTGGTGTCGTATATACCACCATCTGCAAATCCAGAGGCAGCTGGGGAAGTACTGTCTGGGGTGATTGCCCGGCTTCAGACGAAACACCCTAACTCTCTAACTATCATTTCTGGGGATTTTAATCGAGCCAAGATCTCATTACCAAAGTTCTATCAATATGTCAAATGTTCTACACGGGACAATTATATATTGGATCTCCTCTATGCCAGTGTTAAGGATGCTTACTCATCATCTGCATTGCCCCCCCTGGGGAAATCTGACCACAACCTCATACTATTGTCTCCAGCCTATCAACCAGTTGTCTGCAAACAACCAGTGACAATTAAACAGATAAGGAAGTGGTCTCCGGCAGCAGAGAAGAGGTTACAAGACTGCTTTGATTGTACAGACTGGGAGGTGTTATGTGCCAGGGAACATAATGATGATGTTAATGAGGTTACTGGGGAGAGTTACTGATTACATCAACTTTTGTACTGACAATATTGTACCTATTCAGGAGATTCGGTGTTATGCAAACAACAAGCCTTGGATTACAAAAGAATTGAAACATCTACTAAACAGAAAGAAAAAAGCTTTTAACAGTAAAGACAAGGAGGAGATGAAAACTGTACAGAGAGACTTAAAGGGGAAAATTAAAATTGCCCAAGAAGCATTCAGAATTAAATTGGAAAATAAATTGTCACACAACAACTCCAGAGAAGTGTGGGCGGGAATGAAGCTATTGACTGGGTTTAAGGCAAGGTCAGATCAGGGGGATAGAGGGCTGATCATGGCTAATGAAATGAATGAGTTTTTCAACAGATTCAATGATAAATGTGCAATGTCAACAGGGGAGAAGGCCGGGGAGCGACAAGCAATATCAACTGGGGGGAGGAAGGTAGAGACTTTCTTGATCTCAGAAAATGATGTGAGGGAACAGTTTAGTAAGCTGGTCATTGGTAAAGCAGCAGGGCCTGATGGTATCCGTCCACGTGTCCTCAGAGTGTGTGCAAATCAGTTGTGCACTGTCTTCCAGCACCTGTTTAACTGGAGCTTACAATCACAGAGAGTACCAGTTCTATGGAAGACTTCTTGCCTGGTGCCGGTTCCCAAGACTACCTTCCCGAGCTCCCATAACGACTATAGACCGGTGGCCTTAACATAGCATGCGATGTAGTCCTTGGAGAGAATTGTACTTGCCTACTTGTGTCCGAGGGTGTCTGCTTTTACGGACCCCCTTCAGTTTGCGTATCGGCAGAGTCTGGGGGTGGACGATGCTGTAGCGTATCTGCTACAAACAGTACATTCCTTTTTGGACAATGATGGAACCACTGTGCGTGCCATGTTCTTCGATTTCTCCAGTGCATTCAATACCTTACAGCCACTATTATTACGTAAAAAGCTGGTTGAAATGGCGGTTGATGAGGGACTAGTGAATTGGATCATTGATTACCTGTCGGACAGGCCACAGTTCGTAAGGTTGGGGGCGGCCGTATCGGATAGTGTTCGGAGCAGTGTTGGAGCCCCTCAGGGAACGGTGCTGTCGCCATTCCTTTTTACGTTATACACAGCTGATTTTCAGTATAAATCAGACCTTTGTCACCTTCAGAAGTACTCTGATGACTCAGTGATAGTCGGAGGTATTGAGAGAGGCCGGGGGGAGGAGGAATACAGAAGGGTGGTCTCGGACTTTGTTGACTGGTGCCAGGCTAACCATTTAGAACTCAACGTAAAGAAAACCAGGGAGTTGGTGCTGAGTTATGGAAGGTGCAGGAAGGATTGCTTACCTATCACTATTGATGGTCAGGATGTGGAGATGGTGGAGAATTTCAAATATTTGGGGGTTCACCTGGACAGCAAGCTTGATTGGAGGTGCCATATGGAGAAGTTTTGCAAGAAAGGGATGAGTAGACTTTACTTCCTAAGGAAATTAAGGTCATTTAATGTGTGTAACAAAATGCTTGAAATGTTCTACCAATCTATTGTGGCGAGTGCAATCTTTGCTGCAATAATATGCTGGGGTAGTAGTGTGCGCACAGCTGACGCTAATAAGCTGAATAAACTTATCAAGAAGGCTAGTGCGGCGGTGGGTCTACAACTTAGGACTTTCGAGGAGGTATTAGAGGATAGAATTAATAAGAAATGCAAGGCTATAATGAGCAACAATACACACCCGCTCTCTGAACTGTTTGCGAAGCAGAAGAGCACATTCAGCAAGCGTCTAATCCAACTAAGGTGTAAAAAGGAAAGATACAGAAAATCGTTTGTTCCGACAGCTGTGGGGATGTTTAACAAATGTATAAGTGTAAAGCATCCCAAGATTATGTTAAGTTCTATGTGTATGGGGGGAATAGGTGAGGTACATGTACCAGTCTACCCACATCTGCTGTCCATATAGACTTATTTTGTAAAGTGTGAAATGTTCTTGATCTTTGTTCTGCTGCTGTAATACTGTAATTTCCTCCGGGATCAATAAAGTTTATCTTATCTTATCTTATCTTATCTTATATACAGGTAGTTCTGTGGGTAGCAGCTTTGTGGGCGTGATGGTGACCTTAATGGGCGTCCTGGTGGGTGGAGAGGTGATGTGACGTAATGGCTGTCACCACTGACTTCTTGTATGAGAACTGCGTACTTCGAAAGTGGAGGAAATAGGGGCGTGTTCTTGTTGTGAGGTAAATTTAGTGAAGGCGCATGCGCGGTGACGGATGGTTACTGCGCTCGTGCGGCTGTGAATGGCTTCGTAACTGTGGCTGGCGTGAGTGCGGCTTACGGTGGCGCGGGAGCGCCCCATCGCTCTTGGGGCTGTGAATGGTGACGTAACCGTTGGGGACGTAACTGCGGCTCGGGGTGGCGCAGAAGTGCACCAGGGCTCGCGTGTCTGAGTCTGTGAATAGCGGGTGGGTAAGGCGCTGCGCGCCATCGCTCGGGGCGGTGCATGGCGGAATAGCAGTACAACATTGGTGATTATATATATATAGATACCTAGAGCAGTAGCGGTGTGCAGCGGTGTGAGTGTGCAGCAATGCGGAAATCCAGGACGGGGCCGGGGGACAGCGGGCAGGAGGGGGCCGGGGAAGAGCGGCCGGGTGCGGGCAGGAGGGGGCCCTGGAAGAGCGGTCGGGTGTGGGCAGGAGAAGGCTAGGGAACAGCGGCGGGTGCGGGCAGGAGGGGGCTGGTGAAGAGTGGGCAGGAGAAGGCTAGGGAAGAGCGGGCGGGTAGGGCAAGAGGGGGGCCCTCCTGGCCGCACTGAAGCGCTGTTCCCCGACCTTATCCTGCGTGCAGCAGAGTGCTTAGCAGAGTATATGGAGCTGATTGGTTAGCAGAGTATATGGGGGTTGAGTGCTTAGCAGACTTTACGGCGGCTCATTGGTTAGCAGAGTATACGGCGGCTCAGTGGTCAAAGTTAGGGTCTGGGGGCACCACTATCACATATAGGTAGGATCTATCCCACTATGCAAAAACATGTAGCAATTAAAGAAAAAGAACATAGCAGCAGGGATGATCACTATAATCAATCTTTATTAATATAAAAAACTCAATAGAAAACCACAAAACACCACTGACCACCTCTTAATTTAAAAACAATTAAAACCAAAAAAGGTGTTACAAAGCTGGTGTGCAAAAGGTATGTACAGGTTACTGAGCAATAGGCAATAATACCGAGTCAGAGTGTAGTACAATGTAATTTGCTGGCAGATCTAAACAAATGTCTCAAATGCAGTCAATTTGCAATCAAATTACATTACAGTTATGGCAAATAGTGCCCTATTAACTGTAATTACACTGCACCCTTGCAGCTATGGTCAGGGCCAAACCCTCCAAGCTTCACCATATAGGAAGACCAGTAAGGTCTTGTACACCCTCTAAAATGTCCTGCATAAGGGCCAAGGATACAGAGTACCGTATATACTCGTGTATAAGCCGACCCGTGTATAAGCCGACCCCCCTACTTTTGCCCCCAAAACCTGGGAAAACCTATTGACTCGTGTATAAGCCGAGGGTGGACCCCAGCACAGGTATACAGCCCCCAGCAGTGTGGTATACAGGCCCCCTCAGTGGTATACAGCAGCCTCCCCAGTGGTAGTATACAGCAGCCTCCCCAGTGGTAGTATACAGTAGCCTCCCCAGTGGTATATACAGCAGCCCCAGAGCTGTATACAGCAGCCCAGAGCTGTATACAGCAGCCCCAGAGCTGTATATAGCAGCCCCAGAGCTGTATATAGCAGCCCAGAGGGGTATACAGCAGCCCCAGAGGGGTATACAGCAGCCCCAGAGGGGTATACAGCAGCCCCAGAGCGGTATACAGCAGCCCCAGAGCGGTATACAGCAGCCCCAGAGCTGTATACAGCAGCCCCAGAGCTGTATACAGCAGCCCCAGAGCTGTATACAGCAGCCCCAGAGGGGTATACAGCAGCCCCAGAGGGGTATACAGCAGCCCCAGAGGGGTATACAGCAGCCCCCGCTGTATTCAGCAGCCCCCGCTGTATACAGCAGTACCCGGCTGTATACAGCCCTCCCCCCTGGTATACCGGGCCCCCCCTGTGGCAACCTGTAAAGGAAGCGATGATTATACTTATCGGGTCGCTGTCGCCGACGCCGCTCTGTCACCGTCCGTCACCGCGCTCCTTCCCGTCTTCATGCTTCCTTCACCGGCGCACAGAAAATGACGTCATTTCCTGTGCGACGGTGAAGGAAGCATGAAGACCAGGAGGAGCGCGGTGACGGACGGTGACAGAGCGGCGGCGGCGGCGTCGGCGACAGCGACCCGATAAGTATAATCATCGCTTCCTTTACAGGTTGCCACAGGGGGGGCCCGGTATACCACGGGGGGGGGCTGTATACAGCCGGGTACCCGTATATACTCGTGTATAAGCCGAGGGGGGACTTTTCAGCACATTTTTTGTGCTGAAAAACTCGGCTTATACACGAGTATATACTGTAATCTGCCAGCCAACTTAACCCTCAGGTATATACAATATAATCACTATGATCACATACCCAGCCACCAGCTATCCGAGGACCCAACCCAACGCGTGTCGTCCGCCTAGGACTTCCTCAGGGGAAAGAGAGGTAAGTGCCAATGGTGCCCTGTGCAGTCTATTATATACCCAGATCATTAATAATAATTATAATAAATCTATAGCACCTGTAATGCTTATTAGCACTGATGCTGCAAATCAGAGCCATTACCTTGTCCCTGTACTGGGCGCAGCCATCTTGGATCTCTGGGAGTGCTACTGCACATGTGCAGCCATGTCATAGCTCAGCGACGTCTATACAGGTCATCACCCAGCCAATGTAATGAAGCTATCTCCATAGCAACCATACAAACGAGTATTTTAGCCAATAGAAGTAAAAAACTGATCCTAACATAGTAAAAAGGGATCAGAAAGGCATTTAATACTGGTTGCCATGAAAAATGCTCAATTCCTCCTGTGCATCTCTGTGTGCAAATAGCAAGCAGGCTGAGCTCCCATAAGCAAAGCTGCAGGACAGCTGGCCCCCTACTGGTGAATATTGGAACAATTGTTAAGACTAACTGTATCATAAACAGCCCCCATATGTTCCCCATTATCTTAATCAATCATTTGATTAAGATAATGGGGAACATATGGGGGCTGTTTATGATACAGACAGTTAGTCTTAACAATTGTTCCAATATTCACCAGTAGGGGGCCAGCTGTCCTGCAGCTTTGCTTATGGGAGCTCAGCCTGCTTGCTATTTGCACACAGAGATGCACAGGAGGAATTGAGCATTTTTCATGGCAACCAGTATTAAATGCCTTTCTGATCCCTTTTTACTATGTTAGGATCAGTTTTTTACTTCTATTGGCTAAAATACTCGTTTGTATGGTTGCTATGGAGATAGCTTCATTACATTGGCTGGGTGATGACCTGTATAGACGTCGCTGAGCTATGACATGGCTGCACATGTGCAGTAGCACTCCCAGAGATCCAAGATGGCTGCGCCCAGTACAGGGACAAGGTAATGGCTCTGATTTGCAGCATCAGTGCTAATAAGCATTACAGGTGCTATAGATTTATTATAATTATTATTAATGATCTGGGTATATAATAGACTGCACAGGGCACCATTGGCACTTACCTCTCTTTCCCCTGAGGAAGTCCTAGGCGGACGACACGCGTTGGGTCGGGTCCTCGGATAGCTGGTGGCTGGGTATGTGATCATAGTGATTATATTGTATATACCTGAGGGTTGAGTTGGCTGGCAGATTACTCTGTATCCTTGGCCCTTATGCAGGACATTTTAGAGCAGGGGTCTCAAACACGCGGCCCGAGGGCCGCATGCGGCCCCTGGGGCTTCACTGTGCGGCCTGCGGCACCTTGGACAACTTTATGATGCATCACCCCAGTGCAGTGGGCCACTGCAGTCCCCACTGTGTTATGACTTCCGGCTGCAGCACTAACAAGCTCTGCAACTCAGCAAGTTCAATGCAAGTTGCCAGCCAATGAAAGGCCCACAGCTGACAGCGGCGTACGGACGTCACCTGCGGGCCTCTGGCTGGCAGATTGCATTGATCTTGCTGAACAACAGAGCTTGTCTAAGCGGCGGCTGGAGGTAGTCATAGCACAGCAGAGGCCGAAAGTCAGCACAGCGGGGATCGCGGCGACCTCCTGCACTGGAGCGATACATCATTAAAGTGAGAAAAGTGTGAGTGTGTGTGTGAGTATGTGTATGTGTGAGTGAGTGTATGTAGTGTGAGTGTGTGTGAGGATGTGTGGGAGTGTGTAAGTGTGTGTGTGTGTGTGTGAGTGTGTGGGTTTGCATGTGAGTATGAGTGTGTATTTGTGAGTGAATGTGTGTTTGTAAAAAGAAGGTAAACCAGGATGGGGGGCATCACTATAAAAGTAGATCAGGATGGGGGACATATCTAGAAAAGGCGATCAAGATGGGGGACATACCTAGAAAAGGGTATCAGAATGGGGGACATCACTAGAAAAGGGGATCAGGATGCGGGACATCACTACTAACGAGGATAAGGATGGGGGACATCACTACAAAAGGGGATCAGGATGAGGGACATCACTAGAAAAGGGGATCAGGATGGGGGACATCACTACAAAAGGGGATCAGGAAGGGGACATCACTACAAAAGGGGATCAGGATGGGGGACATCACTAGAAAAGGGGAACAGAATGGAGGACATTATAGGGGACATCACTACATAAGGAGATCAGAATCTGGGACAGTACTACTTGATGAGGACCAGGGTGGGGACATTACTACAAGAAGAGGACCAGGATGGAGACATTACTACAATATTGGGACCAGACATTACTACAGGAAGGGGATCAGGATTTGTACTTTACTACATTGAGCAAAAAGTTCTGGTATTGCTAAAAATATTGCTTAGTCCTACAAGGGATGCGGCCCCCGATATAAATTTTTTCCTATGTGCGGCCCACCAACCCTGCCGAGTTTGAGACCCCTGTTTTAGAGGGTGTACAAGACCTTACTGGTCTTCCTACATGGTGAAGCTTGGAGGGTTTGGCCCTGACCATAGCTGCAAGGGTGCAGTGTAATTACAGTTAATAGGGCACTATTTGCCATAACTGTAATGTAATTTGATTGCAAATTGACTGCATTTGAGACATTTGTTTAGATCTGCCAGCAAATTACATTGTACTACACTCTGACTCGGTATTATTGCCTATTGCTCAGTAACCTGTACATACCTTTTGCACACCAGCTTTGTAACACCTTTTTTGGTTTTAATTGTTTTTAAATTAAGAGGTGGTCAGTGGTGTTTTGTGGTTTTCTATTGAGTTTTTTATATTAATAAAGATTGATTATAGTGATCATCCCTACTGCTATGTTCTTTTTCTTTAATTGCTACGGCGGCTCAGTGGTTAGCAGAGTATACAGGGGCTCAGTGGTTAGTAGAGTATACGGGGGCTCAGTGGTTAGCAGAGTATACGCTGGCTCAGTGGTTAGCACTGGATACAGAGGCTCAGTGGTTAGCACTCTATAGTGGCTCAGTGGTTGGCACTGTATATTGTGGCTCAATAATTAGAACAGTAATGTGGCTGAGTGGTTAGCACTGTATATGGAGGCTCAGTGGTCATCGGCAGATGGGGGCAGAGTGGTGAGTGCAAAATGGGGGTAGAGTGGTCAGCAGAGGATGGAGGTTCAGTGGTCAGCGCAGGATAGAGGCCGAGTGGTGAGCGCAGGATGGAGGGTCAGTGGTGAGCGCAGGATGGAGGGTGAGTGGTGAGCGCAGGATGGAGGCTGAGTGGTGAGCAGAGGATGGAGGCTGAGTGGTGAGCAGAGGATGGAGGCTTAGTGGTGAGCAGAGGATGGAGGCTCAGTGGTGAGCAGAGGATGGAGGCTCAGTGGTGAGCAGAAGATGGAGGCTCAGTGGTGAGCAGAAGATGGAGGCTCAGTGGTGAGCAGAAGATGGAGGCTCAGTGGTGAGCAGAGGATGGAGGCTCAGTGGTGAGCAGAGGATGGAGGCTCAGTGGTGAGCAGAGGATGGAGGCTCAGTGGTGAGGCAGAGATGGTAGGCTGACTAGTGGTGAGCGCAGGATGGAGGCTCAGTGGTGAGCGCAGGATGGGGCTCATGGGCCAGGTGAGGTCATGGTCAGCGCAGGATGGAGGCTCCGTGGTCAGAGCAGGATGGAGGCTCCGTGGTTAGCGCAGGATGGAGGCTCCGTGGTCAGCGCAGGATGGAGGCTCCGTGGTACGAGCGAGGCAGTGGTCACGCAGGACGGAGGCAGAGTGGTCAGCGCAGGACGGAGGCAGAGTGGTCAGCGCAGGACGGAGGCAGAGTGGTCAGCGCAGGACGGAGGCAGAGTGGTCAGCGCAGGACGGAGGCAGAGTGGTCAGCGCAGGACGGAGGCAGAGTGGTCAGCGCAGGATGGAGGCAGAGTGGTCAGCGCAGGATGGAGGCAGAGTGGTCAGCGCAGGATGGAGGGCCAGTGGTGAGCGCAGGATGGAGGCTCGGTGGTCTGGGCAGGATGGAGGGCCAGTGGTGAGGGCAGAATGGAGGCTCGGTGGTCATTGCAGGATGTAGGCTTGGTGGTCAGCGCAGGATGGCGGCAGAGTGGTCAGCGCAGGATGGAGGCTCCGTGGTCAGCGCAGGATGGAGGCTCCGTGGTCAGCGCAGGATGGAGGCTCCGTGGTCAGCGCAGGAACTGGAGGCAGAGAGCTCCGTGGTCAGCGCAGGACGGAGGCAGAGTGGTCAGCGCAGGACGGAGGCAGAGTGGTCAGCGCAGGACGGAGGCAGAGTGGTCAGCGCAGGACGGAGGCAGAGTGGTCAGCGCAGGACGGAGGCAGAGTGGTCAGCGCAGGACGAGGCAGAGTGGTAGCGCAAGCGCAGTGGCACGAGGCGAGCAGATGGTCAGCGCAGGACGAGGCAGATGGTCAGCGCAGGAAGGAGGCAGAATGGTCAGCGCAGGAAGGAGGCAGAGTGGTCAGCGCAGGAAGTAGGCCAGAGTGGTCAGCGCAGGAAGTAGGCTGGTGGTCAGCGCAGGAAGGGAGGCGAGTGGTCAGCGCAGGAAGAGGCTCGGTGGTCAGCGCAGGATGGAGGCAGAGTGGTCAGCGCAGGATGGAGGCAGAGTGGTCAGCGCAGGATGGAGGCAGAGTGGTCAGCGCAGGATGGAGGCAGAGTGGTCAGCGCAGGATGGAGGCAGAGTGGTCAGCGCAGGATGGAGGCTCGGTGGTCTGGGCAGGATGGAGGGCCAGTGGTGAGGGCAGAATGGAGGCTCGGTGGTCATTGCAGGATGTAGGCTCGGTGGTCAGCGCAGGATCCGCCAGGATGGTTCTTGGGGTCAGTGTCCCAGCGTCGGACGCGTCTAGCGCCAGGTGTATAATACGTCCGACACACCGACGCTTGTGAGGCACCCGCTCGCTGATAAGGAGCCCAATGCCTGTGTTTGAGCGCTGTTCCTTGTGGAACAGCACCCTTCTAGCCCAAGCTCCAAGCTCAGTGGTTGGGGGTGTGGGGGGGTGTCACCTCCAAACTGTGAAGCTTGGGCCAGGGTACTGCTCCACAACACTGGGCTCACTTGCCACTCCCCCTGTGATGTTGATGGGGGAGATCCTTGAGGGATGCCGATGCCTGGCTTGAGCTATGTTCTTCAGGGGCCTGCAAAGAAACAAACATATTGTTCAAATACTTGAAATGGCCAACCATCAATTTACCCACACATTTCTTTTGAGTACTTTGGGCTAGGTTTTTTTTTATACCACATCTACCATGACTACTTGTGGTTTGATGAAGACATATGTGACGTTCTACACAATTTACGCAAGTTACCAGAATGACAAGCATGGTGAGTCTGGTGGATGTTGGCACCTTCCAATGAGCAAATATGAGTAGACTATGTCAGCCATCACCTTTAAATAAGGGCTAATTTGTTAGGCACTAGACGGTACTATGTTACACCTCAATTTAATACCCCAAGTTAATAAAAACAACAATGCTACGGTACTTACATCCTCTGGCGAAGCACTTGGTTCAGGAGTGGCGAATGGAGTTTGTGGATAGTCCCTGCTGGACATGGCGGGATGAGGGGGATCCTGGTCCAGGGTGAACTTGAGGAGCTCATAGTACCACAGTGTTGGTACATAGAGCGCCTCAGTTCTGATGCCTGAAGCCCTGGACCGGAGCACCTTCTTGTGTTCCCTTTGGAACACAGTCCGCAGTTACTGTATTTTGGACTTCACAAACTTCTCGTCACACTGCTCAAACAGTTGGTGCGGCTGAGCAAGTATGACTAGATTGGCACACACCACTCCCTTCACCTGCTTGTTCTTGTACGCAGGTGACTTCGTCCGCCAGAGGCATTCATGCTCCCTGTACATAGCTATGAATTCCCGCACAAACTGTTGATTTTCCGCCATCTGAACGAGAACATTAAAATTACTTAAGGAACACACATACATGAATATATGATGTGCTACCTGTACACCAAACATGTTCTGATTTAGGGCGGGGCCCACACCATTAATTGGGGCACGTATATGTGAAATTGCAATCAGGGAAGACTCAAGTGTCCAAACATGTGATCCGTGCACACCAAATCAAACATATGGCAGAATGGTAATGGTCAGAATGTTAGACAAAAATGGCAATGTTCTTTGGGCTCATATGCAATGGGCAGTGCATCAGGTAGGACAACAAATTTGCCCTTGACGCCCTAAACCAGTATTGTGTTTCAGACTTTACAACATGAAAAATCTTATTTAAAGCAAAAAAAAACCCCATCTGTTACCAGAATACCATATGTCAGGTTAACTGTGCAGGGGCAAATTAAGTAGTACAAACCATTCAGGGACTGGCCAGGGGTATTTCAAAAGACAGTATCACCATTATAAAAGGCAACTTCTACAACAGTGGGCAAGCCACATTACCATAGGCTTTTTTTATGTTCACTTATAGCAACATTACAAGACTGGACAGATGAAGATGATGAACAGTACTCAATACGTACCGTCAGTCCTGCAGTGTGAGCAAGAGACACGCTACCACCTTGCTGCTTTGGAGAAACAGCAACAGGATGCAGCTTGAACACCATCTTTTAAAGGGCGTCTGACCAATAAGAATGCTGTTGCTTCCGCAAATTACAGCATTCGGGCATGGTTCGGCCGATGCGGAAAGGCCAATTGGCTAACACCTGTGCGATGTGATTGGCTGGTTTCCACACAAAAAGAAGGCAACGCCAGAGCTATATCATGTTTGTTGGCCAGAGGCATAGAGTGAGTATTGATGTACACACTTATTTTCTACTATGGTGGAGTGCCTTCAGCGTTTGGAAATTTATGTTTTCTGCCTCTACTGTGTTCTGAACAACACTAGGCCATCCTGGGCCTTAAGGCCAGTGTTAAGATTCTGTGTATGTTTTGTGATCCCTATGACCAAGTGTATGACATATATATGCACATCACCATGCATCTCATATCATACCCCTATTGTAATGTGTCATGTTGGGTGACCAATTCCCAAATAGTCATGACCTAGCCTTCCATTGTTGTCCTTTAGGTTTACCATTGGCATCCATGGGTACCATATGGGGGGCCTTACACCCATTGTGTATGTCCATGATTTGTTGTATGCACATGAGGAATAGCATGGGTAAGCAAATGTAATATAGTTGTGGTGCACCAAGCTAGACTGTAGTGCATTCAAAAATCAATGGGGCTATTAATTTAGGTGTGTTTCGCATAACATGTTAGCCATTTTAATCTTTGTTTCAGAGGTTTTGACCCACAGCTTAGACCTCATGACTCCTGAAGAGAGTGCATTAGTGGCTGTGGCCTTGTTGGAAAAGGACTTGTGGCCTGAGGAGAGGTATGAGAGGCTGCAGAGGCAAAGACCACGGCGCCTGTGGTCTCGGTTTTGGCTCCTGCAAAGGTCAAACCTGACTCACATGTGACTGGTCCGTCATCTGGAGGACAGGAATCCGCATTACTTTAGGAACTATCTCCGCATGTGTGAACTCCTTCAAGTTCCTTTTGGAATCTCTTCGACCATTTATTGCCCATCAGGACACTGTGATGCGTGTAGCTGTGCCACCAGAGGAACGGTTTGCAGTGACTCTGTGGTTCCTGGCAACAGGGCGGTCCATGACGGATCTGCAGTAGTCTGCTGTCTCACAGCCACTGTTGAGCCGCCTCATCTCCGAGACGTGTGAGGCCATTTTGAGGTGTCTGCTGCCATCCTATATGCGGTCTCCAACCACCCCCGCAGAATGGTTGCAAGTGGCTACTGACTTCCAGGAAAGGTGGCAACTCCCAAACTGCAGGGGT
Organism: Allobates femoralis; assembly: GCA_033576535.1. Classification (NCBI taxonomy): domain Eukaryota; kingdom Metazoa; phylum Chordata; class Amphibia; order Anura; family Aromobatidae; genus Allobates; species Allobates femoralis. Next base: position 394,448,654 of record JARQOC010000001.1, on the reverse strand, counting down.
GAGAGGGGGAGGGGGCATTGGATGGCAAGCATGTGAGGATCACACAACCCCCAACAGTGGGTCCTTTTTTTATGACTATAAAGGGTATTTTAGTGTGGTCCTCATGACCCTCATCAATGCCAACTATGAGTTCCTCTACGTCGACGTGAGGATGAATGGGCATGTCAAATGGTGGTGTGTTGGCACACACCTCCTTTGAACATAAAAAATGAGTATATACTCCAATTTGCATATTCAGAAAGTTCATTTATTTTTCACAGCAAGGAACAAGGACAGGACAGAGGTGTAAAGTGCCACAGAGCAGATATACACCACGGAATCTGGTTACATTACTTAATAACACTTACCCAGTACCAAATTAAAATAGATACCACATATATCCAACTATCTGCATATACCTTCCCACCGGTGTCTTGGGAGATTATAATCAATTTACAAGCAGTTCAGTAATAAGAGTATTACTGGCATTAAAATACAGCACACTTTGTAATTCCATGCTATGTGGTGAACTAATATTGAGTTCACTTTAAATATTTGTGCTTATGATGGGTTCTCCACCATATATATGAGGATAAGCCTTGGGCTAATCTACTTACTTATTCATTCTGCTGGGCGCAGTGAGCGGATGGCCATTACCCTGGTAGGATTCCTCTGCGCCCCAGCGTAGATGCGTGTGTCGCAGGGCACGTGCAGCTGCCATGGTTACGCGTTCTGGCAGCCGCACGTGCGCCTGTGGCATGGCGCTGATGCGGGGAGGTGCTTTGGAGTCTGGCCGGCCCGGTGGTGCATCACTTCCGGTCACGTGTTGCCGCGGCGTAACGTCACTTCTGGTGACGTGTTCTAACAGCGCGCATATGAATCCCTGGCGGTGGGAGCTTCCCTATCCCCCTGATGAAGTGACCCAGACATTTGAGGGTCACGAAACGCGTTGGGGTCCTGCAGTCTGACGCCACCCCCTCTCTGTGTGCCCTGGGACAGATGGCCACCGACAGATTAGGTCATTGATTGATTTCTACAGGGTGCCTTCAACCATAGTGATATGTGCACAGTATCCCCTGTGATATCTAAGTCCACAAATAGGGTCTGGGGTTGTCAATTATGAGGGCATGTTAGCAATAGACACTAGGCACTTTATACTGGGGCACCTTTAACCCTACATATTTTGTATTCTGTAAAAGGATAGACTTATACTATGTAAAGGGACTTAAGTGTGCTGTATTTTAATGCCAGTAATACGCTTTTATTGCTGAACTGCTTGTAAATTGATTATAATCTTCCAAGACCCCGGTGGGAAGGTATATGCAGATAGTTGGATATATGTGGTATCTATTTGAATTTGGTATTGGGTAACTGTTATTAAGTAATATGACAAAGAAGGTAATATTGTTGCGCCACTCTGTAATTGTCATATGGGGCAGGTTATTTGAATGGGAACCTCACCTGTGCTTGTTGTGCTGTCTGCACAACAAGAGTTAGTGCATTGATGTTTATCTCCCTGTGTCCTCGGCTAATAAGCGGCTGTGGATGATGAAGATTTTGCTGCGTCCTTAATCCCAGCACCTCACATGTGAGTCTTCACGTGGTGGGTCCATGGGCGTGTTCAGGACGTCATCCAAGGTCCTATTGCCCGGAGCTGCTCCATACCTCACTCCGCATAGCGGAGGAACGAATGTATTTCAAAAAGAGTAATAGGTATTTGTGTGAGCGCTGGGGAATCAACCGGCACCAAGGCTATTATGAATAGTTACCTCTCGGCTTTATTTGTACAATAAAAAGGCAGGGTCCTTTAGGCCACAATGCGTTTCTACGCTCTCCAAGCGTCTTCCACAAGTGGAAGGAAGACGCTTGGAGAGCGTAGAAACGCGTTGTGGCCTAAAGGACCCTGCCTTTTTATTGTACAAATAAAGCCGAGAGGTAACTATTCATAATAGCCTTGGTGCCGGTTGATTCCCCAGCACTCACACAAATACCTATTACTCTTTTTGAAATACATTAAGTAATATAACCAGATTCCGTGGTGTATATCTGCTCTGTGGCACTTTACACCTCTGTCCTGTCCTTGTTTCTTGTTGTGAAAAATAAATGAACTTTCTGAATATGCAAATTGTAGTATATACTCATTTTTTATGTCTGAGTGTGTTCTTGAGTAGCTCCTGGGGAGTGGGACACATCCTACGGGGGTGCCCTATATCCCACTGGGTGGAACATTTTGTATTAACACACCTCCTTTGGTAAAGAGCTTAGGGAAAGTCGCCTCAACTTGCCCCCAAATGATGACACCACTAGACATCTTAACTTTGCATTTGTGTAGGATGAAGCCTTTCCACTTCATGCACACCTACTCAAGCCATATCCCCAGAGGACTATCACCACTGAACAATGCATTTTCAATTACCGGCTATCCCGGGCACGTCATGTGGTTGAAAACGCGTTTGGGTTCATGGCCAGTAGATTCAGCTTGTTTCATACTCCTTTAAATATGAAACTGGAATCTATTGATATAGTAGTGATGGTGTGCTGTGTGCTACATAACTTTCTGCGTCGTAGGGATGCTCCATCATACACAAGTTATGTGGATTCAGTGGACCCTGCAACTGGGGAACTCATGCCGGGGAAGTGGCGTGCAAACGACCCTGCCATAGCGCCACTCCAGCCGTTGAGCCAGGGCCGTAGCCAGCAGGATGCCAGGTCCAGCAGAGACAGCTACTGCTCCTACTTCAATGGCCCTGGGGCTGTTGCCTGGCAGCAAAACGTGGTGTAGAGTTTGTTAGTGTAATTTTTTTCTCCAGTGTGTTTGTTTTAACTTTAATTTTGCTCATTTTTATGTGTAACTTTTCATTTTATGGTTATGGGTAAATTGAATTCAAAGCAAATAGTAGATTCTAATTTGTGTGATGACAACACTTAATTATTTTTGTGTATTCGGCTGCTTGTGTTGCTTTGGCACACACTAAAAATATGATTTCTGAACAGTATACCTGTGTGACTGATTTCTGGCTGTAACACATGGCATTATGGTTTGCACAGAGGTATCACACAAACATTTTGATGACGGGTCCCTGCAGCATTGTCTGCACATGTACAGTACACAGGTCAAGCCTTTTGGGCCACACTGTATGCTCTCTCTGTTTCTCCCTCTCCATATAGATGTGTTTACACATGGGTATGTGTACACACACACACACACACATCCAGTATCGAAGGTACAAATATATGTACACATCACTACACACATACATACATGTATGCACACACACATACTTAATACATGCATTGTAATATGCATACACATATGTACATAGTGTTGTGTGTAGCTTACATACGTGAAAACAACAAGTACACATAGCCAAACATTGTATTGGCAACAGTGCACACAGGAGCATTCCTGTGTGACAGTTTGGAAACGCTGCAGTGTCTTGCATAACCATAAACAAATGACAACTTGAATGGCGAGATGGTAGAAAGGGTAAATGCGGTAATGAAGTGGCCATCTTGCCAGACAAGGCTAACCTATGGTAATGCAGTTGTGGCAACCAATCGGAGTGGTAAGGGCGCGTCAAAACACACCCTAGCACGCCTATCTCCCAGCCTCTGTCAAACAGTATGCCCACATTGAGCTTGGGGTAGTGCTGTGTGACGCCGCGATAACGACAGGATTGTTGATGCGCGGTCACGATATCTAGATGTGTGACATCTCCCCAACGATGTCAAAATGATGTCTGAAACAACTGCGCGCCATGAGATCGTTGCCGACATTGTTCCAACGTCGTGCCGTGTAACGGTACCTTTAGTGTGACGGGGGCTTTACTGTGTAGGCCTATTGAAAATACCCACAGATGGAATACACGCTTGTCAATTATTTGTCTGGCCTGAAGCCTGGGCCACTGTGTGGATGGAAGACCATAAGGGAATCTTAATGGGAGTCTTCATGGTAGAAGCTATGGGACTTTCATTGCAAGTCTTAATGTGAATCTCAGTGGGACACCATGGTTGCATTGACTTTTTACAGGCCAAAGGGCTGGTAAGAGGTCCAATCCATTGACAGCAATTAAACTGACTTTCTCTATAGGTAGCTTTACACGCCGCTACTATCACTGGCAATCGGTATCAACCGTACGTGCACGGTTTTAACGGTTGCTAACGATCGCCGATTCTGCATGTACATGCTGCAATTGCGTTGTCAACTCGAGGTATCGTGGTTCCCCGGAGGTTCCAAAGATCCTGCAGATAACTTCTTGTTGAATTCCATCGCCGCTTCACACGCCGCAATCAGTAGGGGAATGTGGGCGTACATGTTCAACGGCGCTAAAACATAGGCGTGACAGACTTGTGTATTCCGTGACGCTAACACGCTGATTGGACAACGCAATAGCGTCATGACTGGCCAGCCTGCTCAGGAAGGCTGGCTAATACATGACGCCATTCCAATTGTGGAGTGTGAATGTGGTTTGTAATCACTGCACACGTACAATGTCTGGTATGCTTAAGGTGAAAGTTTATTATACAGTGCGGAGTGAAGCGACAGGCAAGTTAGACGTTTTGGCCAAAACATTGGCCTTGTTCACATTGTCGCCCTTATGATTGCTTCAGAATGAACAGCTAGAACAATGTGTTTTTTTTGTTCATGTGGTGAAGCCAGCTTTGGGTGATGTATATACCCGTTCTTCTGATATTCAGCAGGATATATGCTTATAGGACTTGGATCTGCAGGAGAGGTTGCGTCTTCGGTCTGGTCTAGTGATTAGATGTAGGGATCCCTTCAGATTCAAGACTTCCCTGGATTATCCTAGATGAGACAGAGTACAAGGGTCTCTGTGTGAAGAGCTCACCCTATAGTGGAGCCACAGGTGTTCTAGGCTGTTATGTCAGCTTGTGTTGTATGGTCAGTACCTAGTTGGTGATGCTGTGGTGGCGGAGCTTTCGCTTTTTGCCAGTGATATAGCAGTGCTAGCACATCAGTGCCTCTCCTGCAGATCCAGGTCCTATAAGCATATATCTGCTGAATATCAGAAGAACGGGTATATACATCACCCAAAGCTGGCTTCACCACATGAACAAAAAAACCACATTGTTCTAGCTGTTCATTCTGAAGCAATCATAAGGGCGACAATGTGAACAAGGCCAATGTTTTGGCCGAAACGTCTAACTTGCCTGTCGCTTCACTCAGCACTGTATAATAAACTTTCACCTTAAGCATACTGGACATTGTACCTGTGCAGTGATTACAAACCACATTGTCTACGGAACCTTTGGCTCCCTTCACTGGCACCGTAAAACATTAAACACTGTTGAGTGCTAGCCTTCGTTTCTTATATGTGGAGTGTGAATGGTCAGCGCTTTAAATATGGCGCCCTGTTAAGGGACAGCCAGTGGTAGCACAGTAGCCCCCACCATCATCGCTGATGGGGCGCGGTATCCATGAGGCTGTGGCACGCCCCTGGGAAATCACTAGGCGACGCTGATACCATCCCAGTCCCCCGTTTACACGCCAATACCAGGGCAATTCACCATTTGTGTTGCCTTGAATTTTAGAACACAGCTCAGAAACCGCTACCCGGAGCAAATGCGAGAAACCCAATCACTTTCCCAAATTACACGCCACAACTTCGTAGCAATTTCAAGGCAACCGTGACAAAAATCCTGATTGCCAGGCAGTTGCTACCCCACAGTGGCGGCGTGTAAAGGTGCCTTATCCCTTCATTGGGGAACACAGGATACCATAGGTGTATGCTTTCTGCTACTAGGAGGCGACACTAAGCTAATTAAAAAGTTAGCTCCTCCTAGCAGTATACACCCCCAGGTTGGAGTGAACATAGCCAGTTCAAGCTTAGTGTCGCAAGGAGGCACATGTGTTCTGCTTACCAGATCACATTCTTAAGCATTTTTTCATTACTTTAATTTTTTCTTAACTTTTCTTTAATTTTTCCTTAACTTTTTTTTTATTTTTTACCTTTCCAATGGATGCAGTACGGACGACGGCTCCCATTAAGGGCACTGCTCTCCCATGATCAGGTTAAAGCGTGCAGGCTTGTCCCCACGCGCCCCTCCAAATCCCACCTTAGGGGTGACGGGTCCCCAAGGACTCCGATCTTTTCGTTCACATCTGGCAGCGCAGAGAATCACCTCCATGTTCCCTTCTGCAGCTGGGCTCATGTTATTCCTCCCACTGCATCGCTCTGCTATACAGCGGCAATGTAAGGAAACATCCAAGGATAGAGAGGACTGAGGAGAACAGACAGTGACAATGTAAGCAGGCAGACAGTCCCTCTCTTCCTCTCCATCCAAGGAGAGAGAGGATTGAGGAGAACAGACCGTCACCGCTCTGGATGGGTAGCACCAAAAGTCTCAGAAAGCTCCCAGGGCCTGGGCCCTCTGCTACTGCAGCAGCTCCTGCCAGGACGCACACCAACAGTAAGAACAGGGTGCACTCCAGGGCCATGGTGCAGGGAGCAACCACGAAAAAACCACCAGGGGCAATACCGCGGCGCTCAATTTCGGGCCCCCACAGAAATCAAGGCATTCCAGCCGACACCACCCGGTAGCCCCCACTAATTTTGGCCCCAGCTTTGGCCTAAATGCTTTCTCTGCATGTATCCGCCCCCCTGTATGATGCGTCACGACACAAACGTCTCAGACACGCCCCCTCAGCCTTGGCACCTCTTGTCCTAAGGCGAGACTTGGAGCGCGCCTCTCGCTGCTTCCTCCGCAAGTGCCCCCCCCATCATGGGACGTGTACGACGTGCACTTCTCAGGGACGCCCTCTCATCCTCGCCACCTCTCATCCTCAAGCAAGGCTTGGAGCGCGCCACTCGATGCTTGGCCACGCCCACTATCCAACAGCGAGTACAGAACCCACGTGGGGGCCTCCACATTGGTGCAAGCGATGAGCCCTCTATAGGTTTTCCCACCTAGGCTGCCATCACTGACACAGTTTTTTGGTCTTCCCTTCAAACAGTATCCACAAAGCCAACCAGGCTGGGAGAGGCACCATTAAGCATCCAGCCTTCGTCCTCTCCCTGAAATCCTGCAGCAAAAGACCCTATGGTTTAAGCCACACATAACCTAATATGCACTTGTAATGAGGTGTACAATTCAGATTGTATTATTGAAATTGACACTGAAAGGAACTGTGCACAGTCCGCACTTGTCCACCAGGGGGCATCAGTGGACTGTACAATCACAGAGGGTGGAAAGCCCCCACCATCTCTGTTGTTTACCCAGGAAGTGAAAGGAGAAAAACAGTGCAGATCCAGAGAGCGCAGCCAGGACAGACATAGGGCTCTTTTGCAGCCAGATTCTTGGGAAGAAATACCCTGTGAAGATCGTTGCTGCAACCCCCGGTCTGCAGGACCTTGCCTTACCGAGGGTCCCACTCAAATTCAGGACATTGCCTCCGGAATTCAGGACATTGCCACTGGATTACATGTGCAGGGGCTGTGACTGACATAAGGGAGCCATCTGTGCTACTGTGATCTCCCTTCTGCTCATCGGTTTGCCCCGAGACTGAGAGAGACTTCTGTGCTGCTGTGGGCTCCCGTCTGCTGCTCGGTGTGCCCTGAGACTGGGAGAGACTAACAAAGAAAGATTCTGTTACCTGCGGAAGGAGACCACAGAAGAAGACTGAGGAGTTTCCCCCTTCAGCGCTGCACCGGGACCCGTCATCGTGAGATCCCCAGGCCTACTATGTGGGAACGACACCTTCTTCTGTGATAGACTGGTACGTGATTTTAGGGAAAGTTAGGGAAAGATATCTCCATTGTTGTGTTTTTTTTCTTTGCTAGCTGCGTACCCGGAAGAAGTGAAGATCCAGAGTCCCCACCATATACATGTGTGCAGCTAGATCAGTTGACTGTGTTATAGACATGTTTTACAGTAAAGAAATGTTACTACCGGTTAAATCTGAGTATGGGGATTCTGTTGAGAAAGATCATACACACACACCCGCGGCCTTACCACCGGTCGCTACATCTGGCGTAGTCGGCAGGATGTGTGATCAACAGAATCTCCTCCCGGTAGTAACTTATAACCGGACAGCTCCCCCGGCATCTATTGTCAATCAGGTGAGGAAGTTTAACGGACGGAACTATCCTGTAACTGAATGGACCGAACAACTTAAGATAGTGGGGGAGATGTATAACATTGATCCTAAGACCTTAGCAGAAATGGCCATGCTAACATTAGAGGGGGAAGCGTGGACAACAGTCAGGCTGGAGACGGTTAGGGGCCAGCGTACGTTGGATGACTTGGTGCGGGTGCTGGAGAACACCTATGGGCCGACCACATATGCGGGAACATTACGGTATATGTTCTTCCGGCGTACGCAACTCGAGTCGGAGGACATCCCTCAATATGCCAACGCCCTCTAAGTACTGCTTGAACAAGCCTGCAGGAAAAAAGAACAGATAGCTAGTACGGGCGCCCGTGACCTGGTGTTGAGAGATCAATTCGTGACTGGATTAAGAGACCCGTACCTTAACCGCTCACTGCAAGATCTACTCCGGATAAATCCGGCCCTTACGTTCGCTGAGGTTAAGCAAGAAGGATAGAACGTTCGAGAGGACCTGTCATGGAGGCCCAGACTTATACCGCGGCTTGCAGGTCCATAACTGGTGCCAGAACCCCGAACAGTGACACGGAAGAACTGAAGCAGATGGTGGCAGAGTTGCAGAAACAGGTGTTGCAGCTCACCCTGGACCAACAGGCGGACAGGCAAGCGAGACAACAACCCAGCCGGCCGATGGGAAGATGCTGGACATGCGGTGATCCCCGCCATAGAGAAAACCGTTGCCCCCAGAACGTTCAAGTTCATCCACGGGCCGATATACCGGAACCAGCAAGTCATGCCCCACAACAGCGGCCACCTTTAAACTAGACGCCCCTGCCAAAGAGGCTCACTCGGCAGGGGAGGCCAAAGAGAGGGGTGTAGGAAAACAGAGCCAGCCACGGAACAAACTTGCATCAAACAGCCCTACCCTGGAAGTATTATTGGAAGGGACCGCCGTGCAAGGATTAATGGATACTGGGTCCCAGGTATCCACCATCTCCGAGCAGTTTTACGAAGAGTATCTGAAGCCGCGGGTTGCCTATGACCCTGATACTACTATCAAGATCAAAGCAGCCAATAATCTACCCATTCCGGTGACGGGAGTTGCCTGGATGAACACCGAAGTGTGTGGGCAAGACCTCGGGAAGAGAGGGATAATCGTGGTCAGGGAAGGCTGTGGATCAGAAACGCCCATGATTATTGGGATGAACATCTTGAAAGACCTGAATCTTGTGTTGGTTACCAAGAGGGGGCCCAAGTACTGGCAAGAAGTGACCACACATAGGGCCACCCGCCGAGCCTTCCAACAAGTGGTCCGGACCTGCAATCTCCAGCGAATGACAGAAAAACAACTGCCGCTAGCCACGATCACCGTACCCCGCCATACTAGGATAACTTTACCTGCTGAGAAGGAGACCGTTATCTCGCTACCCCTTAGCACCACAAGACAGCTCGAAGGCGTGGAGGTGCTGATTGAGCCGCGCCCCCGAAGGAAGGGAAGCTGAACCCCCTAGTTGCTCGAACGCTAGCCTTTGTGAGAAAGGGGAGGATTCCTGTCAGGCTGGGTAACACGGCTAACGTGAGCGTCGACCTAGAGGCTGGGACACAAATCGCCCGAGTTTACGCCCTAACCGAAGAGGTGAACCCTATGAACCCCCTCCAGTTTGCACCGTCTACAGAGGGCGATTGGACAGTGACGGTCTCTGCCATGGCCGCTGTCGCGGGTGACGTCAACGCGGGGCGAGAACTACGAGAAAAGTGCCAGTTGGACATATCCCAATACTCCAACCAAGAAGTGTCCCAGGTGGAAGAGTTACTTCAAGAGCACCAGGCGTCCTTTGCCCGGCATGACACCGACTTTGGATGCACCCCCAGTATCAAGCACGAAATCCCCACAGGTGATACCGCTCCTATCCCGTGAAAGGTACCGCCAAATACCTCCCCAACAATACCAAGAAGTGAAAAACCTCCTGAATTCCATGTTACACGCTGGAGTGGTACGAGAAAGCCAGAGCCCCTGGGCTGCACCATGGTGATAGTCAAGAAGAAAGACGGGTCCCTGAGGTTCTGCGTGGACTACCGCCGTTTGAATGCTTGCACCATCCGGGACTCATACCCTTTACCAAGGATCGAAGAATCCCTGACAGCCCTGAAGAAAGCTAAATATTTTTCGTCATTGGACCTGGCCAGCGGCTATTGGCAGGTACCTATGCACGAGAAAGATAGAGAAAAGACTGCTTTCATCCTACCCATGGGCCTGTACGAGTTCGACCGGATGCCCTTTGGCCTGAACAACGCGCCGGGGACCTTCCAGCGACTGATGGAGCGCTGCCTGGGGGACTTCAACTTCGACTTCACCCTCATTTACCTGGACGACATCGTAGTCTATTCGGCCACATTTGAAGAACACCTGCAACAGCTGGGCCGTGTGTTTCGTAGGTTGAGAGAACATGGCCTGAAGTTGAAACCCAGCAAGTGCCGTCTTCTGCAGCCCGAGATCAATTACCTGGGTCACCGGATCTCGGCCGAAGGTGTACAGCCGTCTTCGGAGAAAATAGCCGCCGTGCGGGACTGGCCACAGCCTACGAACGTCAGAGAGGTCCGGGCCTTCCTGGGGTTGGCCGGTTACTACCGCCGGTTCGTGAGAAACTTCGCCCGGCTTGCTGCACCCTTGCACGAACTGCTTCGAGGGACCACCAACGGCCCCAGAGGACGACCCATCAGCTGGGGACCCAGCCAGGAAGAATCCTTCCAAGCCCTAAAGGGTGCCTTGACTTCACCTCCCATCCTTGCATATGCAGACTACAATCTCCCTTTCCAACTACATACCGATGCCAGTCTACAGGGTCTAGGGGCAGTACTTTCACAAGTACAAGAAGGCAAGGAACGTGTCATAGCCTATGCCAGTCGATCCCTACACGAGGGCGAGAAGAACCCCACCAATTACAGCTCGTTCCGGCTGGAGCTGTTGGCCCTAACGTGGGCTATGGCGGAGAAATTTGCGGGATACCTCACAGGGACGGAAGTACTGGTCCTGACCGTCAACAACCCGTTGGCCCACTTAGAAAATGCAAAGCTCGGAATCATGGAGCAGCGTTGGATGGCTCGACTCTCTAAGTTCAACTACAAGATTAAATATAGGGCTGGGGCTGAGAATCAAAATGCGGACAGCCTGTCTAGAGTGTCATACCCCTTACTTACCAGAGACCGAGATGAAGAACTAGAAGGAGACGAGACGCCCGACTTTGCAAGGCTTGCCCAACAGATGATGGATTACTGCCAGTTTGTTGTGGGCGAAGTTGGAACTTCCAGTGGGGGTCACACTGTGTCCCCAAGAGTTGTGCAGGCTCCAGGACCAGAACCCTGAATGGGCCCTACTCAAGCAATGGGTGAAGCAACAGCAGAAGCCCTCCTCCGAAGCACGGTCACGACTGTCTACCGGAACCTTGACCCTGCTCAGCCAGTGGGACCGGCTGGTTCTGAGAGAAGAAGTACTATACCGGAAGGTTCTCTTGTCTCACATGCTGGAGGAATGCACACAAGTTGTAGTACCTGCCCAGTTAGCCCGTGAGATGGTGGCCGAAGCCCACAAAAGGAATGGACACTTCGGAGTAGATAAGACGTTTCGGTGGATTCAACAATCTATCTATTGTCCGGGGCTCCGCAAGCTGGTTGAAGACGTCTGCAGAACCTGTCGCACCTGTGAACTGCACAAGTCCACCGAACAGCGTGCACCTGTCCAGACGATTAAAACCTCCAGGCCTCTTGAGCTGTTGATGGTGGACTATCTGCTGATCGGGACGGCGAGCAGTGGCTATCAATACTGCCTAGTCATGGTGGACCACTTCACAAAATTCGCCGTCGTTGTTGCTACCAAGGACCAGACGGCCGAATCGGCTGCACAGGCCATCTGTCGACAGTTCATCCACGTCTATGGGTGTCCGGAGAGGTTACACTCCGACCAGGGGGCTTGTTTCGAAGGCAGAGTCATCGAGGAGTTGCATCGGATGTATGGGATCCAGAAGTCGAGGACCACTCCTTACCATCCACAAGGGAACGGTGCATGTGAACGCTTTAACCGGACCTTACTCCAGCTGATCCGCACCTTGGCCGAAGATAAGAAAGATCGATGGCCCCAATTCCTTCCAGATCTAGTATGGGCCTACAACAACCAGGTCCACTCCGTGACTGGCTACACCCCACACACTCTTCTCTTTGGCCGCCCAGGAAAAGGGGTCCATGACCTGAACCTATTCCGCCCAGAAGAAGATGTCTGCCATAACTACCCCTCCTGGCTAAATGCTCACCGACAGAAGATGGAGACTGTACACCGGCTGGTGAGTCAACAAATCCGGGGCCAGAAACATGCTGACCCACTCCCCGTGCAAGAGAAACCCTTAAAGTTGGGACAGCTACTCTTGCTCCGTATTAAGAAGCCTCAAGGGAAACTTCGAGCCAAGTGGGAGACTGAAGTCTACCGGGTAATCGAACGCCCTTACCCCAATGGACATGTATACCGAGTGCGGGGTGAAGACAGCCGCAGCACCCGCACTGTGCACCGAAATATGTTGCGCCCCTGCCGCTCCCGGCCTGACTCCCCTCCCACAGTAACCGGAGGGGGTGACGCTGCCGACATGACTGACGTCACGGACATTTCTCAACATAGAGATCACGTCGACTCTGAGACCGGTGACCCACCTACACAGACCAGTCCCTCTCCCGGAGTACTGACTGGAGTGGGGCGTAAAGACAGTGACGAGGAGGGGAACAACCGACCCTTGCGACGCACTGACCGCACCACTGCTGGGATCCCGCCCGGACGGTCTTATAGGGACCAGTATGTATGGCCCACTTCTCAACCGACCCCTGTGACAACTACAGTCATCGCCGCCTGGGAACCGACGGTAGTTGACAGGGACTGCCAACCTTTAAGTGGGGGGGTATGTAATGAGGTGTACAATTCAGATTGTATTATTGAAATTGACACTGAAAGGAACTGTGCACAGTCCGCACTTGTCCACCAGGGGGCATCAGTGGACTGTACAATCACAGAGGGTGGAAAGCCCCCACCATCTCTGTTGTTTACCCAGGAAGTGAAAGGAGAAAAACAGTGCAGATCCAGAGAGCGCAGCCAGGACAGACATAGGGCTCTTTTGCAGCCAGATTCTTGGGAAGAAATACCCTGTGAAGATCGTTGCTGCAACCCCCGGTCTGCAGGACCTTGCCTTACCGAGGGTCCCACTCAAATTCAGGACATTGCCTCCGGAATTCAGGACATTGCCACTGGATTACATGTGCAGGGGCTGTGACTGACATAAGGGAGCCATCTGCTACTGTGATCTCCCTTCTGCTCATCGGTTTGCCCCGAGACTGAGAGAGACTTCTGTGCTGCTGTGGGCTCCCGTCTGCTGCTCGGTGTGCCCTGAGACTGGGAGAGACTAACAAAGAAAGATTCTGTTACCTGCGGAAGGAGACCACAGAAGAAGACTGAGGAGTTTCCCCCTTCAGCGCTGCACCGGGACCCGTCATCGTGAGATCCCCAGGCCTGCTACGTGGGAGCGACACCTTCTTCTGTGATAGACTGGTACGTGATTTTAGGGAAAGTTAGGGAAAGATATCTCCATTGTTGTGTTTTTTTTCTTTGCTAGCTGCGTACCCGGAAGAAGTGAAGATCCAGAGACCCCACCATATACATGTGTGCAGCTAGATCAGTTGACTGTGTTATAGACATGTTTTACAGTAAAGAAATGTTACTACCGGTTAAATCTGAGTATGGGGATTCTGTTGAGAAAGATCATACACACACACCCGCGGCCTTACCACCGGTCGCTACACACTTACGCACTGTTGCCCCTTACTTAATAAGAGACAGCTTAGACCAGCCTTTTTCACAGCCTAGCCCCGCTGTACGGTGAATACATAGGGTAGGAAGAAATCCAGCTACATTTGGACATAGAAAATGGTCACGACAAAGCCAGTACAGCAGCGACCTAAATCCTCTAGCCCGTGATGGACCTAAACGCCACATGTATTACCCTATCCCCTGCCCTACTGTACCTGTATGACTTAATTGTTCACACTTACTGTTCTTGTCCTCGTCAGCCCCTGCGCACATAAAGCGCCATGGAACCTAATGGCGCTATATAAACAAATAATAATAATAATATACACTGGGTGCTCCGGTCAGCTAACTCGCAGCCAACACTCTACGCGCAGGCACACGAGAACCGCCGATGCCGAACCCTGTATACCTAACCTTCTTACGTTTTCACTATCTGACGGCAAAGTTAACTTTGGCATCGGCCACCACACCAGGGCATGGAACAAAGGGAAACAAATATACTATAGCAGTATAATTCACGGCCTTTGCTTAAACGGACAACTACCAGCTCCACTACAACCGCTGCAAGATAGATCATAGTATCTGCCAGGCTATCAGTAAACAAAAATACCCAACAAGCCAGGGGCATGTCACAGCAATGTACAGGATCTGCATAACTGTCCAGTGAATCAGAACTACCCACATTCCACTCGACATTCCTCAGCATCTACCACATCCTCTCCACTACTCAGCGAGTCAGGCCCCTGAACAAATATAGTACTGCACTGCTGACATACACAGGCAACTGCGAAAGCTGCTCCCTATACACTAAACTGAATTCCCCATGGCCTACACACATACCCTTAGGGTGTCTGGCACATCTACTCACTGTCCAGCAGTCAGAGCTACCATGGAACCCATTCCTCAACAGCACTGTTTCTTTCCCCTGTTTACTGACCATTAGGCACGATTCGCCACCCCCATTATGGCATGTAGTACCAGTGTTGTCTCCTATGCCATGCCATCATAAACGCAGAGGCCTTGTAGTCAAAAAGCCGACTACACCAAACAACCCTCTGACAGCATTTGACAGCACATAATTGCTAGCAAGTTTAATTTAGTAGCCAAGCTAGCTCAGTTGATAGAGCATAACACTCTTAATCTCAGGGCTGCAGGTTCAGACTCCATGTTGGACGGTTACTCCCTTAAGCAACCTTGTCAAGGGCAGGAAAGCCAGCCGCACACCCATAGGCACTAATTGGTCACAGCATCGGCACCCATCGCACATACCTACATGCACTACACACCTGCCTACAGGACAAGCTAACAGCATCAATCAGAGCATCCGACGTCCAAGATCACACATCCATCTGCCTCAGCAGCTTACAGAACCTACTACACTGCCCAATGTTCACCCTAGTACACAATTCCAAACCGCAGGATCGGCCTAACTGCCTGCAGTATTGGTCTACAGGTTCTCAATCTGGCGGCGTGCATAAAACACAGTTGCCATGTATTCTATAGCCACTGACTTCAGCAGGCTTACGACATCTGGCCCAAAACCGCCAGTAACAAAGTGATTTGCATACCACGTCTGGCCCGTAGCTTTATACATGTGGCCCCGCTGGGACCTGTCTAGGGTTCAGTAGCCAGGACCAGCTGCCTCCCACCATGGTACAACCAACGAAAGCAGCAACCACCAAGCATGATCTTATGGTGGCACATGACATCTGCTAAACTGGCTACCAGGTCACTACTCCAACCACTATAACATGCGTTATATTTAAAACCGCGGTTTCCCTATTGGTACTCGGATATAATATATACGCTACCCCTAAGCCGATAACTATCACGCCGCTACATTATTAGACCCACAGCTACATCACTATCACATGATAGTCTGAAAAGTCTCTGGTTTGGTGTCCATGTCTGTCTGTCACCTCTTAACTCTCATTTATGGTACCTTTACACGCCACTACCGAAGGTTAGATACCACCGGGTGTCGCACGTGCACGCGCGCGTTTCAACGGTTCCTAAGTGTACCTGATACCGCAATTACACGCCGCTACAAGGTGCTCCACAGTAGGTTTTTTAGATCCCTGGAAGCACCGACGGGTGCCGCAGGTTACCTTCTGTAGAGCACCTTCCCTGATTTACACGCCGCTACCACAAGGGAATATGGGCGGACCTGGGGCAGCAGGGACAACACATAGGCGTGCCAAAATTGTGGATTACGAGACGCTCGTACGGTGATTAGACAAAGCAATAACATCATGATTGGCCAGCCAGCGCTGGGAGGCTGGCTAATATATGACACTATAGCAAATGTGTAGTGACTGGTCATCTCATTAAATATGCCGCCCTGTACAGGGACAGCCAATGGGTACACAGTACTCCCCACCAATGATAGCTGATGGGGCGTGGTATACATGACGCTGTAGCACGCCCCAGGAAACTCAAAAACCGTACCTGTGCCCCGATTACACGCCGCTACCATAGGGTTTATACCTGCTTGTTTTTGAGCAAGGCTGAAAGACAGGTATCCAAAGAGACCGGTGGCAACAACCTGAATTACACGCCGCTACCTCGCGGTGTTTTGAAGGTACAAGTTACAATTGTCTCCGACACCTGGTGGTTTCTAACCTTCGGTAGCGGCGTGTAAAGGTACCATTACAGAGAATTAACAAGTAACCCTACCTCATCCAGAACTCAGACTGCCTACGCCAACTGCGGAGTCCCTTCAAACAAGCTCTCTCGTGGGCCGCAATGAAGGTAAAGTTGCAGAACCATCGAAGTCTATGACGTTTGCACATGAGGTATTCCAGTTTAATCAATTTTCCTCATCCAGACAAGCTGAGCCTAGAACCCCCCCCCCCTGTGGGGTACATTGTACTTCTCTACTCTCCTGACTCGTTTCCAAGGTAAGCTAAGCGCTCTGCCCAGTTTCTAGCAGAACAGCCGCATACTATTGACCTCTCAACCAAAAAAAAAACCGCACCTCATATAGTCTATGTGGTTACTTATAACACAATCAAAGTAACCACTAATGCTGTCTTCTATTTGTCAGTCAGCCCATAGTTGCTCCCCTACACATCCTGGAACTTGCACCATAGATTACAGTCAAGCCATCGGCGCGAATGGCTATTCACCAGATCTGGCAAACCCTGCACCTTCTACCAGTATAGGTTTCATCTTCAAACACCCTCCTTCTGACCCGGGACTCTGTTTAACTACCACTGGATGCAAAACCCATTCAGGCAGATACTCCTAAACAGTTGCTAAAATACAGCAGCAGCGTCGCCAATGTCTCTAGCTCCAGTGAGCGTCCGCTCATACCTGTTTGCTCCTGCACGAGTTGATGGATCCACCTTCACTCGGCCCTTTTTAGCGCGACTATCCACACCTTAGCACAAACGGAAACTTAAGACCTGCATCCCTAAGGCATTAAGACCTACATCCCCAAAGCATTAAGACCTACATCCCTAGGCATTTTCCCTCCTCTAACCAGGAACTTTAGCAACGTCTCAGTTCTGGCCTTGGCGGCCAGTACCCTGCTCACCTGCTCGCAGACCCCATGTTGAGCCCTCAATGTCACACACAGCAATCGCGTACCGAAGCAGATTACCACGGCAAGCAGGCCTGTGCCCCCCTACCTCAAATAGGTGCTAACACTCAAGTAGCCCACACCGGCACACATTACTACCTTACGGCATACATCAGCACCTCTCCTAGCGAGTCACTCCTATCACTCATACGCTCAGCTTAGATACTAAGCATCTTGCCTGGTAACATCAGCCCAGTGCCTTTTGAACAAAAACTCTAGAATTCTAGCCGTAACTAGAAGCCTTACACAAACAGCCCTTCAGTTATGTTAAGCAATCATATGTCTGTTTTCGGCTTTCATGACCCGCTCGTCTCCTCTTTTTAAAGGTTACTTAGCCGTCCCATGGCCTCCCGATGCTGAAGGCGTTCCTTCCCCTCTGTCACTTCTACAATGGTGACTGCCTCTGCAGCGCATACACTAGTCCTGGCAGACACTGGCATGATCCTACCACAGCGCTAGTTACCGCTCACTCATAAACAGTATATTGCCATCACCAGTATCAGCTGATGCTCCTGGCGTTTCCACGGTTCCCCCCTGTTTCAGACGGTGTCACCTGACCCTAAGTCTCTCCACAATAACACTAAGGTAGCTTTTGCTACTCTACCAGATTCATTGGCAGTATCCAATTGACCAGTGACTCTTCTGATTCTAAAGAAACACGAAACTGAACTCTGTCAAGCCAGCAATAAGACACGATTCTACTTCTGTAAACAGGACTCAGGTTACCCCACTTCTAGTTCAGTTTTTCCCGAAGTCTTAGCATGGGAAAGCAGACCTAGCCAATCAGATAAAATCTGCCTGCTTCGACTACAGGTTTTTCAGCTAGATCTACATCAATACACTACCTACTCAGTTATACAAAGCCCAAGAAATTCCTACGGTCACCTCAGTCCTTTCGTACTAATCTCCATTAGCACCTTCTCTCGACCTGTACTCCGCAAAAGTCTAGCTTAAGATTCGAGGAGCTGACTTCTTTGCCAGACAGCTCACAGAAGACTACAAGCAGTACTTCCTTACTGTTCATTCTTTCCTATCGCAAGGACGGCCTGTTCTACACAGCGCCCTTCTTCTCCCTGTGAAGGTACAATAGTCTCTTTTTACCTTAAAAAAAAAAACCTTCCAAAGGTCCAACAAATATACATGACCTCTCAACTTACGACACTAGTTATGCCACAACTTCGGTGGGCGCCTCACTCCGAAAAATCCTACCCTTACTCTCTAGTATTTTTTAGTCCCACCCTTGAGGACTGCTTTAGGACTTCCCATGGTATCCGTTGTCCCCCAATGAAGTGATAGAGAAAAGAAGATTTTTGTGTACTCACCGTAAAATCTTTTTCTCTGGGCCTTCATTGGGTGACACAACACCCACCCTAACTTCAAATTATCCTTTAGACCAGTATCTCAGGTTTTTAACATTGCTCCTCCTACTGCTTTTGTAAAAACTGGCTATGTTCACTTCAACCTGGGGGTGTATACTGCTAGGAGGAGCTAACTTTTTAATTAGCTTAGTGTCACCTCCTAGTAGCAGAAAGCATACACCCATGGTATCCTGAGTTCCCCAATGAAGCGATAGAGAAAGTCAGTTTTAATTGCTATCAATGGATTGGACCTCTTACCAGCCCTTTAGCCTGTAAAAAGTCAATGTAGCCATGGTCTCTCACTGTGATTCACATTAAGACTCCCAATGAGAGTCCCATAGCATCTACCATAGAGACTCCCATTAAGATTCCTATATGGTCTTCCATCCAGACAGTGGCCCAAGCTTCATGCCAGACAAATAATCGACAAGCGTGTATTCCATCCGTGCATATTTTCAATATGCCTACAGTAAAGCTCCCGTCACACTAAGCGAGATTGCTAGCGAGATCGCTGATACATCACAGTTTTTGTGATGCAACAGTGATCTTGCTATGTGTGACAAGTAGCAGTGACCAGGCCCCTGCTGTGTCCCTCAATGAAGGCTCAGAGAAAGAGATTTTATGGTGAGTACACAAAAATCTTCTTATTACTAAAGTAATACTAATGTATACTAATGTAGACCCACAGATGGCAGGGCCACTTGTCAGCAGTCATTCTAAACTCAATGTGCATGCCCTCCGCAGACTGCTGAAGCTAAGCAGCGGTAGCCTGGGCCATTGTCTGAATGGGAGACACAGTGAGAGTATCTATGGGAGACCCTATGGGAATCTGAATGGCAGTCTCAATTGAAATCTCAATGGGAGACCATGGCTGCATTGACATTTTACAGGCCAAAGGGCTGGTAAGAGGTCCAACCCATTGACAGCAATTAAAATTGACTTTTACTAATGTACACTACGATTCAAAAGTTGGTGTCATATAGAAATTCCCTTATTTTTTAAAGAAAAGCACATTTTTATTCAATGAAGCTAACATTAAATGAATCAGAAATACACTCTATACATTGTTAATGTGGTAAATGACTATTCTAGCTGCAAACGTCTGGTTTTTAATGCAATATCTACATAGTAGTATAAAGGCCCATTTTCAATAACCACCACTCCAGTGTTTTAATGGTACATTGTATTTGCTAACTGTGTAAGAAGGCTAATGGATGTTTAGAAAACCCTTGTACAAGTACAGCTGAAAATGTTTTGGCTGATTAGAGAAGCTACAAAATTGACTTTCCTTTGAGCTACTTGAGAATCTGGAGCATTACATTTGTTTGTTTTATGAAACTCTCAAAATGACCAGAAAGAGAACTTTCATATGAAACTCGACAGTTTATTCTTGTTCTTAGAAATGAAGGCTATACCATGCGAGACGTTGCCAAGAAACTGAAGGAGGGGTGAGGTAATGTAATGGACTGGGTTGTTTTGGTGCTGGTAAAGTGGGAAATTTGTACAAGGTAAAAGGGATTTTGAATAAGGAAGGCTATCACTCCATTTTGCAACACCATGCCATACCCTGTGGACAGCGCTTGATTGGAGCCAATTTCACCCTACAACAGGACAATGACCCAAAGCACAACTCCAATTTATGCATGAACTATTTAGGGAAGAAGCAGGCAGCTGGTATTCTATCTGTAATGGAGTAGTCAGCGCAGTCACCAGATCTCAACCCCATTGAGCTGTTGTGAGAGCAGCTTGACCGTATGGTATGCAAAAAGTGCCCACCAAGCCAATCCAACTTGTGGGAGAGGTTTCAGGAAGCATGGGGTGAAATTTCTCAAGATTGCCTCGGAAAATTAACAGTTAGAATGCCAAAGGTCTGCAATGCTGTAATTGTTGCAAAAAGAGCATTCTTTGACGAAAGCAGAGTTTGAAGGAGAACATTATTTCAATTAAAAATCATTATTTCTAACCTTGTCAATGTCTGTACTATATTTTCGATTCATTTTGCAACTCATTTGGTAAATAAAAGTATTCATGGAAGACACAAAATTGTCTGGGTGACCTCAAATTTTGAACGGTAGTGTATGCCTCTTCAAAAAAATCCACAGATGGAAAGGCCACTTGTCAGATACCATTCTAAACTGAATGTGCATACCCTCGTCAGACCGCTGAAGCTAAGCAGCAGGAGCCTGGGCCATTGTCCGAGGGAGACCCTATGGGAATCTCAATTGAAGTCTGAATGGCAGACCCAATGGGAATTTCTATGGGAGACCCTATGGGAATCTGAATGGCAGTCTCAATGGGAATCTCAATGGGAGACTATAGCTGCATTGACTTTTTATAGGCCAAAGGGCTGGTAAAAGGTCTAACCCATTGGCAGCAATTAAAACTGACTTTTACTAATGGGCCTACACGTGTTTCACAGCCGCTTCTTCAGGAAGCTGTGCTGTGACACAGTGCGAGGAGGTATTAATAGGGGCTGAACCGCCACATTATTGAGGCCAGCTGTGCTGTTAGACCGAGACATACTGCTCTGTAATTGCAGCTTCCGGGTCCACTCAAGCGGCGCGTCCCACCCGCTGCCTAGTAACCGATGACGTAACATCCGTCTCCCTCCTCCAGCAGGCAGAAGCGCATGTCACATGAAGGATGCCATCGCAACGCAATGCCATCATCTCCCGCACGTGCGCGCGAGTGCCCGGCCAATGCAGAGGTAAGAGGCTGGAATCGGCAAGGCAGCGGTGGATGCCCAGAGCGTTCCAGGGTTGAAAGGATGCAAATGAATAGGGTATCCGGCTATAAGAATGTTTATTATTTAGGCAAATTCTAATACCATTAGTTACCTATGTATCCTAAATAAAGGGAAACATAGAAAATAATAAGGATGGTATACAAAAAATGTGTACATACACAATAGGGAAAAACAGATTAACATTTCTTATTAGATCACTATAAAAACATAAATCATAGTACAAGTGAACATCTAGTATACACAATAAGTTTTGTCCACAAAATGGGGAAAAAACAGATTAACATTTCTTATTAGACCCCTATACAAACATAGGTCATGTTACAAGTGAACATCTAGTATACACAATATGTTTTGTCCACTAACTAACCCCAATTGCACATGTAAAGTTACACTTATAACCGGGGAAAGACAATAGATAGCCGGATATCACATTCCTATGCACTTGATGCAATGGTCTTCTTTATCTTGACAAGTCTTCAATGGGCATCAATCCAAGAGCAAAAGATACACAAAAATGGGCGAGCTATAATAGAAGCCAAAAAATAATTAATACCAATAGCACTGATTAATAGATCTTCATCAAGTCTTATTTACAGGTTTCGGGTCCAGAATAAAAATGCACACATATAATTACAAACCACTATAAAAAATGACCCAATGTTTCTTTATGATTTCCACCACTTTTTCCCATTGCTTACTATATGTGGTAATCATTCTCAGGTCATTCCCTTAAACTCCCTGGTTTTGCGAATTATTGGGATATAGTAGAGACTCTCTCGAACTACCCTTTTCTCTCAAAAAACCTCTCCTTATCTTCCTCCGACTATATATATTCCTCCCTATCTAGAAACCTATCAGTTAGATATTTTGCCTGATGGAGGGAACCCTCATCGGAGAAGCAACTACGTCTAGTTCATAGGAATTGTTCAATAGGGATTCCCTTGATGGTAGAAGAGAGATGAGATGATGTAGCATGTAGAGGAGAGTTGGTGGGTGTTTGTTTCCTATACACGTGTCACAAGGCTACAAGTCAATGACTTAGTAATCTTGAGGTCTAAAAAATCAACCTCATGACCATACTTCTATGTTAGGGAAATATTAACATCATTGTTAGTTCCTGTGGGGTGCCCTCCCACAGAAACCAAATGTCATCAATATATCTCATCCAACTATGGACTTTATGTTTATGTATATCGACATCTGGCTCTGTGAGGAAGATTTGACGTTCCCACACCCCCAGCAACAGGGTTGCATAAGCCGGGGTGCAAACCGCCCCCATGGGTGTCCCTTGATTCTGCAAGTAAGTGGAGCCTTTAAATGTGAAGCAATTGTGTGTCAGAATAAATTCCAACAGGATCAATAATAGTTCAACCAAACCGGCCTCCAAATTACTCATTGATAGATAAAAGGAAACGGCCCTGAGACCGTCTTGATGTTTTATAAACGTGTACAGGCTTTTCACATCTGTGGTCACCATCATATTGGTTTCAAGATTTATATTGTATAACTTCTGCGGGGCCGCTGTGGTATCCTTAATAAAGGATGGTGAAGTGGCCACTAGGGGAAATAAAGAAACTGGCATACTGATTTGCAGATGCCTTCATTACCAGAAACAATTGGTCCTCGGGAGGGTTGGTAGTGTTCTTATGCAATTTAGGGATAAGGTATAATGTTGGCATTTTATGGTTATCCCTCAACGCCTCCATTAGTTTTTTAGGGATAATTACAGCGTCTCTGTCCCTGTCCAATATTTTAAACAATTCTGCCTGAAACGTTTTCAGGGGATTGGTGTGTAATTTCTATAACACAATCAGTTATTTAGATGTTTAAACGCTTGTCTCTAATATTGGTCATTTGGCCAGATTACCAGATTGCCTCCCTTATTGGTTGTTTGAAGGTCACATCAGACCATTTTCTCATCTCCTCTATAGCTTTCCTTTCCACTCCTTTTAAATTTGAAGACCAATTTGGTGTTTTTTGTAATGCTTCTATGTCATTGGATACCATCTTAACAAAGATATCCATTGTGGGACATTGATTAAATGATGGAAGATTTTTTGACTTTGGATAGAGGGAGGTGGGAAGCTTACTTGTGGTGGCGGCTTCTGTCTCATTTTTTAGATCCTCTAGGATCAGTAGCGCCTCCGCTTCTGCTTTGGTGGTCCTGTCTGTGCGCTTCCGCCAGCTGGAGGAGGGAGGCAGATGTTACGCCATCGGTTACTAGGCAGCGAGCGGGACTCACCACTTGAGCAGACCTGGAAGCTGCAATTACGGAGCAGTATGTCTCAGACTAACAGCACAGCTGGCCTCAATAATGTGGCGGCTCAGCCCCTATTAATACCTCCTTGCACTGTGTCACAGCACAGCTCCCTAAAGAAGTGGCTGTGAAACACGTGTAGGAGCTGGTGTGTGCCCTTGGTCCCCTTACTTAGCAGCAAAACTATAATGTCTGTATGTTTGGGTCATTTTGCTTTATACATAGGATCTTTGTTGAGTGTGCCACAGTATATCTTGTCATACATAAGCTGTGTCTTTCTCCTGATATGTGAATGCCTTGTTGGTCCACAAGCAATTTACTTGTTTATTATGATATACTAGATGGCGGCCCGATTCTAAAGAATCGGGTAGTCTAGAATCCATATATAGTTTATTTACTAATAGTTAGGAGAGCGCTGTGAAATGAATTGTGTGTATACAGGTGGCTCAGTGGGTAGCAGAGTATACGGTGGCTCAGTGGTTAGCACTGTATATGGTGGTTCAGTGGTTAGCACTGTATGGTGGCTCAGTGGTTAGCACTGTATACGGTGGCTCAGTGGTTGGCACTGTATACGGTGGCTCAGTGGTTAGCACTGTATACGGTGGCTCAGTGGTTGGCACTGTATATGGTGGCTCAGTGGTTAGCACTGTATATGGTGGCTCAGTGGTTAGCACTGTATATGGTGCCTCTGTGGTTAGCATTGTATATGGTGGCTCAGTGGTTAGCACTGTATATGGTGGCTCAGTGGTTAGCACTGTATATGGTGGCTCTGTGGTTAGCACTGTATATGGTGGCTCAGTGGTTAGCACTGTATGGTGGCTCAGTGGTTAGCACTGTATATGGTGGCTCAGTGGGTAGCAGAGTATACGGTGGCTCAGTGGTTAGCACTGTATATGGTGGCTCAGTGGGTAGCAGAGTATACGGTGGCTCAGTGGTTAGCACTGTATATGGTGGCTCAGTGGTTAGCACTGTATACGGTGGCTCAGTGGTTAGCACTGTATATGGTGGCTCAGTGGTTGGCACTGTATATGGTGGCTCAGTGGGTAGCAGAGTATACGGTGGCTCAGTGGATAGCACTGTATACGGTGGCTCAGTGGTTAGCACTGTATATGGTGGCTCAGTGGTTAGCACTGTATACGGTGGCTCAGTAGTTAACACTGTATATGGTGGCTCAGTGGTTGGCACTGTATATGGTGGCTCAGTGGGTAGCACTGTATATGGTGGCTCAGTGGTTAGCACTGTATGGTGGCTCAGTGGTTAGCACTGTATGGTGGCTCAGTGGTTAGCACTGTATATGGTGGGTCAGCGGTTAGCACTGTATGGTGGCTGAGTAGTTAGCACTGTATATAGTGGATCAGTGGTTAGCACTGTATTATTGTGGATCAGTGGTTAGCACTGTAATTACGGGTTTGGACTCAGGTGGTTGGCACTGTATATGGTGGCTCAGTGGTTGGCACTGTATACGGTGGCTCAGTGGTTGGCACTGTATATGGTGGCTCAGTGGTTGGCACTGTATACGGTGGCTCAGTGGTTGGCACTGTATATGGTGGCTCAGTGGTTGGCACTGTATATGGTGGCTCAGTGGTTGGCACTGTATACGGTGGCTCAGGTTGGTATGCAACTGTATACTGGTGGCTCAGTGGTTATCACTGTATATGGTGGCTCAGTGGTTGGCAACTGTATACGGTGGCTCAGTGGTTAGCACTGTATATGGTGGCTCAGTGGTTAGCACTGTATATGGTGGCTCAGTGGGTAGCAGAGTATACGGTGGCTCAGTGGTTAGCACTGTATATGGTGGCTCAGTGGTTAGCACTGTATACGGTGGCTCAGTGGTTAGCACTGTATATGGGGCTCAGTGGTTGGCACTGTATATGGTGGCTCAGTGGGTTAGCAAGTATACGGTGGCTCAGTGGATAGCACTGTATACGGTGGCTCAGTGGTTAGCACTGTATATGGTGGCTCAGTGGTTAGCACTGTATACGGTGGCTCAGTAGTTAGCACTGTATATGGTGGCTCAGTGGTTGGCACTGTATATGGTGGCTCAGTGGTTAGCACTGTATATGGTGGCTCAGTGGTTAGCACTGTATGGTGGCTCAGTGGTTAGCACTGTATGGTGGCTCAGTGGTTAGCACTGTATATGGTGGTCAGCGGTTAGCACTGTATGGTGGCAGAGTAGTTAGGGACTGTATATAGTGGTCAGTGGTTAGCACTGTATATGTGGATCAGTGGTTAGCACTGTATACGGTGGCTCAGTGGTTGGCACTGTATATGGTGGCTCAGTGGTTGGCACTGTATACGGTGGCTCAGTGGTTGGCACTGTATATGGTGGCTCAGTGGTTGGCACTGTATACGGTGGCTCAGTGGTTGGCACTGTATATGGTGGCTCAGTGGTTGGCACTGTATATGGTGGCTCAGTGGTTGGCACTGTATACGGTGGCTCAGTGGTTAGCACTGTATACGGTGGCTCAGTGGTTATCACTGTATATGGTGGCTCAGTGGTTGGCACTGTATACGGTGGCTCAGTGGTTAGCACTGTATATGGTGGCTCAGTGGTTATCACTGTATATGGTGGCTCAGTGGTTACACTGTATATGGTGCTCAGTGGTTAGCATTGTATATGGTGGCTCAGTGGTTAGCACTGTATATGGTGGCTCTGTGGTTAGCACTGGTGTATATATAGTGGATCAGTGGTTAGCACTGTATATAGTGGATCAGTGGTTAGCACTGTATATGGTGGTCTCAGTGGGTTGGCACTGTATACGCGGTGGCGCAAGTGGTGAGCATGTATATGAGTGGCTCAGGTGGTTAGCACTGTATACGGATGGCTCAGTGGTTGGCACTGTATATGGGAGGCCTGTGGTCAGCAGAGGACGGCGGCTATGTGGTGAGCGCAGGAAGGAGGCAGAGTGGTGAGCGCAGGAAGGAGGCAGAGTGGTGAGCGCAGGAAGGAGGCAGAGTGGTGAGCGCAGGAAGGAGGCAGAGTGGTGAGCGCAGGACGGCGGCTCTGTGGTCAGCAGAGGACGGCGGCAGAGTGATCAGCGCAGGAAGGAGGCAGAGTGATCAGCGCAGGAAGGAGGCAGAGTGGTGAGCGCAGGACAGCGGCTCTGTGGTCAGCAGAGGAGGGCGGCTCTGTGGTCAGCAGAGGACGGTGGCTCTGTGGTCAGCAGAGGACGGCGGCTCTGTGGTCAGCGCAGGAAGGAGGCAGAGTGGTCAGCGCAGGAAGGAGGCAGAGTGGTAGCGCAGGAAGGAGGCATAGTGGTGAGCGCAGGATGGCGGCTCTGTGGTCAGCAGAGGACGGCGGCTCTGTGGTCAGCAGAGGACGGGGCTCTGTGGTCAGCAGAGGACGGCGGCTGTGTGGTCAGCAGAGGACGGCGGCTGTGTGGTCAGCAGAGGACGGCGGCTGTGTGGTCAGCAGAGGACGGCGGCTGTGTGGTCAGCAGAGGACGGCGGCTGTGTGGTCAGCAGAGGACGAGGGCTCTGTGGTCAGCAGAGGACGGGGCTCTGTGGTCAGCAGAGGACGGGGGCTCTGTGGTCGGCAGAGGACGGGGGCTCTGTGGTCGGCAGAGGACGGGGGCTCTGTGGTCAGCAGAGGACGGGGGCTCTGTGGTCAGCAGAGGACGGGGGCTCTGTGGTCAGCAGAGGACGGGGGCTCTGTGGTCAGCAGAGGACGGCGGCCAGAGTGATCAGCGCAGGAAGGAGGGCAGAGTGGTCAGCGCAGGAAGGAGGCAGAGTGGTGAGTGCAGGACAGCGGCTCTGTGGTCAGCAGAGGACGGCGGCTCTGTGGTCAGCAGAGGACGGGGGCTCTGTGGTCAGCAGAGGACGGGGGCTCTGTGGTCAGCAGAGGATGGCGGCTCTGTGGTCAGCAGAGGACGGCGGCTCTGTG
Source organism: Allobates femoralis (assembly GCA_033576535.1). NCBI lineage: Eukaryota > Metazoa > Chordata > Amphibia > Anura > Aromobatidae > Allobates > Allobates femoralis. The sequence continues at coordinate 394,420,941 of JARQOC010000001.1, read as the reverse complement.
GTCAGCAGAGGACGGCGGCTCTGTGGTCAGCAGAGGACGGCGGCAGAGTGGTCAGCGCAGGAAGGAGGCAGAGTGATCAGCGCAGGAAGGAGGCAGAGTGATCAGCGCAGGAAGGAGGCAGAGTGGTGAGTGCAGGACAGCGGCTCTGTGGTCAGCAGAGGACGGCGGCTCTGTGGTCAGCAGAGGACGGCGGCTCTGTGGTCAGCAGAGGACGGCGACTCTGTGGTCAGCAGAGGACGGCGGCTCTGTGGTCAGCAGAGGACGGCGGCTCTGTGGCCAGCAGAGGACGGCGGCTCTGTGGTCAGCGCAGGAAGGAGGCAGAGTGGTCAGCGCAGGAAGGAGGCAGAGTGGTCAGCGCAGGAAGGAGGCAGAGTGGTCAGCGCAGGAAGGAGGCAGAGTGGTCAGCAGAGGACGGTGGGTCTGTGGTCAGCAGAGGACGGCGGCTCTGTGGTCAGCAGAGGACGGCAGCTCTGTGATGAGCAGAGAACAGCGGGTCTGTGGTCAGCAGAGGACGGGGGCTCTGTGGTCAGCAGAGGACGGGGGCTCTGTGGTCAGCAGAGGACGGGGGCTCTGTGGTCAGCAGAGGACGGGGGCTCTGTGGTCAGCAGAGGACAGCGGCTCTGTGGTCAGCAGAGGACGGGGGCTCTGTGGTCAGCAGAGGACGGGGGCTCTGTGGTCAGCAGAGGACGGGGCTCTGTGGTCAGCAGAGGACGGGGGCTCTGTGGTCAGCAGAGGACGGGGGCTCTGTGGTCAGCAGAGGACAGCGGCTCTGTGGTCAGCAGAGGACGGGGGCTCTGTGGTTAGCAGAGGACAGGGGCTCTGTGGTCAGCAGAGGACGGGGGCTCTGTGGTCAGCAGAGGACGGCGGCTCTGTGGTCAGCAGAGGACGGCGGCTCTGTGATGAGCAGAGAACAGCGGGTCTGTGGTGAGCAGAGGACGGGGGCTCTGTGGTGAACAGAGGACGGGGGCTCTGTGGTCAGCAGAGGACGGCGGCTCTGTGGTCAGCAGAGGACGGGGGCTCTGTGGTCAGCAGAGGACGGCGGGTCTGTGGTCAGCAGAGGACTGCGGGTCTGTGGTCAGCAGAGGACGGCGGCTCTGTGGTCAGCGCAGGAAGGAGGCAGAGTGGTCAGCGCAGGAAGGAGGCTCTGTGGTCAGAAGAGGACGGTGGGTCTGTGGTCAGCGCAGGAAGGAGGCTCTGTGGTCGAGTGGTCAGCGCAGGAGGGAGGCTCTGTGGTCAGCACAGGAAGGACGCTCTGTGGTCAGCAGAGGACGGCGGCTCTGTGGTCAGCGCAGGAAGGAGGCTCTGTGGTCAGCGCAGGCTAGGTGGGCGGAGCCATGGCGGGAGTCCCGAGAGGTGGGCGGAGCCATGGCGGGAGTCTCGCAAGGTGGGCGGAGCCATGGCGGGAGGCTCCCCCCCCCCGCGAGGTGGGCGGAGCCATGGCGGGAGCGGTGTAGCGGGATGGCGGCGGGGTAAGTATACTGGAGTGTGTGTGTGTGGTGTGTGTGTGTGTGTGTCCCTAACGCACTTCCGTCACTTTGGCAGCCACGTCCACGACGACGGAAGTAGCGCCGAATATGACGGAAGTGCGCTACGGCAATTATATATTAGATGTAAAAGGAACACTAATTCTGTTGCTATAGAAGTTTGTCATTCATACTATGGCTTTTTGTTTAACCTGCCCACTCTATTGATCCTAAACACTTGAAAATAGGTGTCTTTTTCAGTTTACAAATTTCCTATGATTCTGGGCTTCCTGACCTTTTGGGTGCTCTGACATTGGTGTGTCAGGTCAGTGGATTACTGCCCAATAAAAGTCCAGGGGTCAATTATTTACAGGTTATTTTGTTGCATTTATAAATGATAACTCTTATAAAATCCTACTGATTTTTATGTCCCTATTACCTTGTAGAATTAAAAAAAAAAAAAAAAGCCTGTAGTTTGGGGTGCTGGGGTGTTACTCCTTTTATCCTCGGGTTCAGAAGGGCTTTATGTCTTTGGTAGGTTTGTCTGTATGTGCATTTCCATGTTTTAAAAAAACAATATGTGCGTGCATGTTTATTTTCCAGTATGTGAGTGTGCATGCACAGTCATGTGAAAAAGTTTGGGCACCCCTCTTAATCTTACTCATTTTTATTTGTTTAAAATTGGGTTTTTGCAACAGCTATTTCAGTGTGATATATGTAATAACTGATGGACACAGTAATATTTCAGGATTGAAATGAGGTTTATTGCACTTACCAAAAATGTGAAATATGCGTTATTTCAAAATTTGACAGGTGCAAAAGTATGGGCACCTCAACAGAAAAGTGGCATTAATATTTAGTAGATCCACCTTTATGCCAAAATAACAGCCTCTAGTCGCTTCCTGTAGCTGTTAATGAGTTCCTGGATCCTGGATGAAGGTATTTTTGACCATTCCTCTTTACAAAACAATTCCAGTTCAGTTTGATGGTCGCCAAGCATGGACAGCCCGCATCAAAACATCCCACAGATGTTCAATGATATTCAGGTCTGGGGACTGGGATGGCCATTCCAGAACATTGTAAATGTTCCTCTGCATGAATGCCTGAGTAGATTTGGAGCGGTGTTTTGGATCATTGTCTTGCTGAAAGATCCATCCCCGGCGTAACTTCAACTTTGACACTGATTCTTGAATATTATTCTCAAGAATCTGCTGATACTGAGTGGAATCCATGCGACCCTCAACTTTAACAAGATTCCCGGATCCGTCATTGGCCACAGACCCCAAAGCATGATGGACCCTCCCCCAAAATTGACACTGGGTAGCAAGTGTTTTTCTTGAAATGCTGTGTTTTTTGTGGCGCCATGTATAACGCCTTGTTGTATGACCAAACAACTCAATCTTTGTTTCATCAGTTCACAGGACCTTCTTCCAAATTGAAACTGGCTTGTCCAAATGTGCTTTTGCATACCTCAGGCGACTCTGTTTGTGGCGTGCATGCAGAAGCGGCTTCTTTCGCATCACTCTCCCATACAGCTTCTCCTTGTGCAGTGTGTGCTGTATTGTTGACCGATGCACAGTGACACCATCTGCAGCAAAATGATGCTGCAGGTCTTTGGAGGTGGTCTGTGGATTGTTCTTGACTGTTCTTACCATTCCTCTTCTCTGCCTTTCTGATATTTTTGTTGGCCTGCCACTTCTGGCCTTTACAAGAACTGTCCCTGTGGTCTTCCATTTCCTTACTATGTTCCTCACAATGGAAACTGACAGGTTAAATCTCTGAGACAACTTTTTGTATCCTTCCCCTGAACAACTATGTTGAACAATCTTTTTTTTCAGATCATTTGAGAGCTGTTTTGAGGAGCCCATGATGACACTCCTCAGAGAAGATACAAATAGGAGAACAACTTGCAAGTGGACACCTGAAATAGCTTTTCTCATGATTGGATACACCGGGCTATGAAGTACAAAGCTCAATGAGGTTACCAAACCAATTTAGTACTTCAGTAAGTCAGTAAAAAGTAGTTAGGAGTATTCAAATCATGAAAATCAGAAGGGTGCCCATACTTTTGCACCTGTCACATTTTGAAGTAATGCATATTTCACATTTTTGGTTAGTGCAATAAATCTCATTTCAATCCTGAAATATTACTGCGTCCATCAGTTATTACATATATCACACTGAAATAGCTGTTGCAAAAAACTGAATTAGTCCTTACCGGTAATTCCTTTTCTTGGAGCCTTCCACGACAGCATTGGAGGATGTCGTCCACGCCCTATTGGGGGACAGGAACACAGAGAGGTTAAAAGCCCCTCCCCTTCCTCCGCACTCCAGTGTATTACCAAGATCACCTGAAGACATGGATTACCTGATACACCTGAATCCAAAATCGACAATAAGGGGGGGAACTGATGCTGTCGTGGAAGGCTCCAAGAAAAGGAATTACCGGTAAGGACTAATTCAGTTTTCTCCCATCGCCTTCCACGACAGCATTGGAGGAATACCACCGATACTCCTCAGGGTGGGACAACTGCCTGTAGGACTTTCCTACCAAAGGACAGATCCCGACTGGAGGACAGATCTAACCTATAGTGGCGAGAAAAGGTGTGGAGGGACGACCACGTAGCCGCTCTGCATATCTGCTCAGATGAAGCTCCAGCCCGCTCCGCCCAGGATGTAGCAGCAGCCCGAGTGGAATGAGCCTTCAACCCCACCGGAGGAGCAAGGTCTTGAGCGACGTAGGTCGAACAGATCGCCTTCTTGATCCAGGAAGCGATGGTAGCCTTGGAAGCCTTCTTCCCTTTGTTTTTCCCAAAATGCTGAACAAACAGGTTCTGATCTAATCTCCAGGAAGCGGTCACTTGGAGATAGTGGAGGACGGACCGACGGACATCCAAGGTGTGAAACACGGCCTCAGCTGCATTAGCAGGAGAATGACAAAAGGACGGGAGCACCACTTCCTAGGACTGATGAAAATCCGACACAACTTTAGGAAGGAAGGACGGATCCAACCGAAGCGTAATGCGATCATCGGAAACCACGAGGTAAGGCGCCTGGATCGAGAGCGCCTGCAGTTCCCCAACTCGCCTGGCCGAAGTAATGGCTACCAAAAACGCCGTCTTGTGAGAGAGAGATGGAAGGGAAGCAGCAGACAAGGGCTCAAAGGGATCCCGAGAAAGCCCATGAAGAACAATGGTCAAATCCCAAGTAGGGACGGAAGGCCGAAGCCTGGGACGCAGTCTACAAGCAGAGGTAAAAAATCGTTTGATCCATCGATGGCCAGCAAGATCCTGATCAAACACGGCACCGAGAGCTGAAACCTGGACCTTAAGGGTGCTCGGTTGAAGGCCCAAATCCAAGCCTCGCTGCAAAAAATCCAAAATGAGAGCCACATTAGGATGATGGATATCCGGAATGGAAGGAGGACACCAGGACAGAAAGCGTTTCCAAACCTTCCCGTAAATGGCATTCGTCACGGGCTTCCTGCTCTGCTGAAGCATGCGGATTACAGCTTGGGAGAGGCCCTTGGCCGTCAGGATCTCGGCCTCAACAGCCAGGCCGCCAGATTGAGCCACTGCGGGTCCGGGTGAAACAGAGGACCCTGGGATAGCAGGTCGAGGTTGTGGGGCAACCGAATCGGACCCTCCAGGCATAGGTCGTGGATAGCGCCGTACCATGCCCTTTTGGGCCACATGGGAGCCACCAGGATAGCCGTCACCCCCTCCGCCCGAATCTTCTGCAACGTCTTGGGGAGCAGCGGGATCGGAGGAAACGCATACACCAACCGGAAGTCCCAGCGATGGGCGAAGGCGTCCAGCCCCAGAGGATGGTCCGACCGACTCAGGGAAAAATACGTCGGCACCTTGGCATTGGCTCCCGATGCAAACAGGTCGATTGAAGGGACTCCCCACCTGTCCGTGAGAGAGCGAAACACGTCCGGATGGAGGCTCCATTCGCCAGGGTGGACCTCCGTGCGGCTCAAGAAATCTGCCTGTACATTGTCCGCTCCCCTCAGATGAACGGCTGACAAGGAGAGAAGATGGCGTTCCGCCCAGGAAAATATTCGTCTTGCGAGCACCTGCAAGTGGATGCCCCGAGTACCACCTTGGTGGCGCAAGAAGGCAACTGTAGTCACATTGTCCGACAGAACCTTCACGTGACGCCCACGTAGGACGTGAACTGCAGCATGAAGCGTCTTCTCCACCGCTAGAAGTTCCCGGAAGTTTGACGATTGACAACTGATTGAGCGACTCCAAACCCCCTGGAACGGTACGCGATCCACCATTGCTCCCCAACCGGATCCGCTGGCATCCGTAGTCACGGTGGTTACTGGAGCCTGCAGCCAGGCCACCCCCGTTCGGAGGTTCCCGGGATTCATCCACCAGGAAAGGGAGGCCACCACCCGCCCTGGGGTCTGGACCCGAGTGTTCAGGGAATCCTGGTGCCTGTCCCAGGAGCACAGAATGTGTTCCTGAAGCAAATGGGAATGAGCCTGAGCCCAAGCCACTGATGGAATGCAGGCCGTCATGGACCCCAACAGGGACATCGCCTCCCGCAAGGTGGGACACACCCGAGCCCGGAAGTGGGTCAGTTTGTCGTGGAGCAGAAGCCGGTGTGCGACAGGAAGGAACGAGGTCTGTTCGGAGGAGTCCAGCAAGACCCCCAAAAATTGATGGCGGGTCGCCGGAACCAGTTCCGACTTCCGAAGATTCGGCACCCACCCTAGACCCCGAAGAATCTCCAAAGTCCTGGAGACCTGGGAGCGCAGGACCTCCGCCGAAGGCGCTACAACCAGCATGTCGTCTAGATAGGGAACCACGCATAAGCCCTGGGACTGGATGAATGCCATCACCTCCCCCATGAGTTTGGTGAAAACCCTGGGGGCTGATGAGATCCCGAACGGCAGTACATTGAATTGATAATGGACCGTCCCGCCTGCCCCGGAGATTGCGAAGCGCAAAAAGCGTTTGTGAGACGGTTGAATGGGGACGTGATAGTACGCGTCCTGGAGGTCGATGGTGGCCATCATGTAATCCTGACCGATCAGGGGAATTGCCGAGCGGACGGATTCCATCTTGAATCGCCTGTAAAGAACATGACGATTGAGAAGTCGCAGATTGAAGATGATACGGGGCGCCCCGGAGGGCTTTCGTACCACAAACAACCTGGAGTAGTGCCCCTGACCCACTTCTCCCGGAGGGACCGGAGACACTACGCCGGAACCTAACAGGTCTTGCAGACCCGACAAAAACAGTGTGCGAGAGTCCCCTAGAGGAAGGGGAGTGATCCGCAGACATGGAGGGGGCTGACTTACGAATTCCAACCGTAGACCCTCCCGAATGGTCGAGAGGATCCAAGGGCATGAGGAGATTGCTTCCCACTGAGGGAGAAACCTCAAGAGCCGCCCCGCAATGGGCCCGGCGTCACTGCTTAGAGCCCGGCTGGCCCCCCGCCCCCTGACTTCGGTGCTGGGGGAGCAAGATATTACGGTTCTTGTCACCTTTCTGGTAGGCCCAGCGACCGGACTTACCCTTCCCCTTATACTGGGAGGGCTGGCTACGCTCGGCCCGAAAGGACTGCTTCCGAAAGGGCTTCTGTTCTGGGAGACACTTTTTTCGGTCTGACACCTTTTCCAAGATGTCATCCAGTGCCGGACCAAAGACATAAGACCCCTGAAAAGGGATGCCACACAGCTTAAGTTTCGACGTGACATCCCCATTCCACATCTTAAGCCACACCGCTCTGCGAGCTGTGTTGGACAACACTGCACTCCTGGCGCCAATGCGGACTGACTCTGCCGAGGCATCAGCCAGGAAGCCTGTCGCACGTCTTAGAAGTGGAACGGAATCCAAAAGCTCCTCCCTGGAAGTACCCCGCAGGATGTGATCTTCCAGCTGGGAGATCCACTTAAAGAGAGATCTGGCCACACATGTCGATGAGATGTTCACCTTCAAAGACATAGCGGCCGCCTCCCAGGATTTTTTGAGAACACTCTCCATCTTACGATCGAGGGGGTCCTTCAACTGGGAGGAATCTTCAAATGGTAAGGCGGTCTTTTTCGCCACCCTGGCTACCTGGATGTCCACCTTCGGAACATCCCCGACAAAGTCAGCACCCTCCAAGGGAAACCGCCGTTTCAACTCGGAAGGGGTGATCAGCCTATTTTCTGGCAACTCCCATTCCCGGAGGATGAGTTCCCAGATGACCTCATGGACAGGGAAGCCCGATTGCCGCTTAGCCCTCAAGCCACAGAACATGGCGTCCTGCACTGAACAAGGGGGTTCCACCTCTTCAACTCCCATGGTGCTACGGACAGCGTCCAGCAATTCCCCCATGGACTCAGAGGAAAAATCGTAGTGTCCAGAATCTCGTGCATGTGCAGAGGCAACAGAGGCAACATCCTCGCCGTCCTCAGACGCAGAGCTCTGGACAGCCTCCATGAAAGCCATCGAATCACAGTCCTGGAGCTTCCTCTTTTTTGGAGGGGAAGGCCCGGATGCTGCAGCAAAAACCGGTAAGGCTGAGATAGAAGCCTGTACCTCCTGTCTAACCGCTTGAACTTCGTGCCTAACCATGGACCGGAGTTCCTCAAGCAGGGACGGGGATTCTTCCCTGACCACACCGTCAGTACATGGCTGACATAACTTCTTTTTGCAGGAAGAAGGAAGTTTCATGCCGCAGATGCCACATTTTCTGGATGGGGTTTTGCTGCTTTTAACAGGGGGGCCCTTGTCTCCCTATAGAAAAAGGGGGAGAAGGGGACCCAGAGTGAGTGAAGGGATCTAAGCCCCTGACCGCAGTGACCACCCCCAATACACTTACAGGAGCTGGGGGAACGCTGGGCTCTGCAGAGGCAGAGGAGGAAGATCTACCACCCTCCATCTTCAGGGATCTCCTTACCTGGGTGTAGTCTTCTGGCGGGTACTTATCTCTAAGCACCGTGCCCCCAATGAGGAACAGCTGTTCCCTCCCTCCTCCCGGTCACTGGCCGCAAGCAGACGCGTGCGATAGGCCTGCCGGGCCCCTGGAGCCGCGCCCAAGCCGCCGCCGCGCGCACAGGAGTCGCCGGCCGAAAACCGGAAGTGACGTCACCCGAAACCGGAAGTGACGTCGCGGCACTCTCGGTGCGCGCTCCCGGGACCGCAGCTGGAGGAGGGAGACGCCGGAGAGCTGAGACAGGCCTCCGGCGTTCCTAAACCGGCTTGCTTTGCCCCGGAGGACGCAGGAAGGCCGCCAGGTCCCAAATGGGAGCCCTGAGAAGGAGGAGGAGGACGCCCCCGACGACCATCTCTGGCCCGGCCGTAAGTTTAACCAATGCTGCCCCTGACAGCACTGGAACCTCTCCATGCCCCAAGGGGGACAGGAAGACACTGGAGTGCGGAGGAAGGGGAGGGGCTTTTAACCTCTCTGTGTTCCTGTCCCCCAATAGGGCGTGGACGACATCCTCCAATGCTGTCGTGGAAGGCGATGGGAGAAAAAACAATTTTAAACAAAAGAAATGAGTAAGATTAAGAGGGGTGCCCAAACTTTTTCATATGACTGTATATTTACTTGTGTGTGTGAGCGTTCATGTGTATTTTCCAGTTTGTATTCATGTGTATTTTCCAGTTTGTGAGTGTGCATGTGTATTTTCCAGTGTGTGTGAGCGTTCATGTGTATTTTCCAGTGTGTGTGTGAGCGTTCATGTGTATTTTCCAGTGTGTGTGAGCGTTCATGTGTACTTTCCAGCGTGTGTGTGCATGTATAGTTTCCTGTGTAAGGCTCGGATCACACTAGCGCCAAGTATCCACCAAAAGGATGCATTTTTTATCAAAAAATGTCTGCAAATGGATACGTTAACGCACTCATAGACTCCAATACAAAAAACGCATGGCCAAATTGCTATGCGTTTGGCACTATGCTTTTTTTGTAGTGCACATCATAACGTGTTCTGCAGTGTTTTTTGGCCTGTTTTAGAAAACAGATGCATGAATTTAACATTGGAGTCTAAGACAAACGCATCCGTTAATGAATGGTACATACATGTATCATGCATTAACGCATGAGGTAAAAATGTACATACATGGCATGTGAATGCCAGGGGAAAAAAACATCCTTTTAACGCATCCTTTCATCAGATGGCACTACTTCAGTGTGACCCTAGCCTGAGTGAGCATGCATATATATTTCCCTGTATGTGTAAGTGTGCATGTGTATTTTCCAGCGTGTGTGATCATTTGTGTGTTTTCCAGCGTGTGTGAGCATGCATATTTTCCAGTGTTTGTGTGGCTAGGCTCACACTCGAGTTGTGCCATCCGCTAAAAGGATGCGTAAAAGGGTGCATTTTTTTCCTTGGCCTTCACATGACGTGTGTACATTTTTGTAGCATGCATGAACGCATGCGTTAACGCATGATACATGTATGTGCCATGCGTTAACGAATGCGTTTGTCGTAGACTCCAATGATGACTCATCCGGCATAGTCACATTTCCCAAAACAGCACAAAAAATGCTGCAGATGGTGTTATGATGTGTGCTAAAATAACGCATAGTGCCAAACGCATACCAATTTGGCCATGTTTATTGTATTGGATGTTATGGGTGCGTTAACGCATCCGTTTGTAGACAGATGAAAAAACGCATCCTTAAGTGGATGCTTGGTGCTAGTGTGACCATAGCCCGAGTGTGCTTGTGTATTTTACAGCATGTGTGAGCGTGCATGCATATTTTCTAGTGTTTGAGTGTGCATGTATATTTTCCAGCATGTGTGAGCATGCATGTATATTTCCCTCTGTGTGTGAGCATTCATGTGTTATTTCTAGTGTATGAGCGTTCATGTGTATTTTCCAGTTTGTGAGCGTTCATGTGTAATTTCCAATTTGTGAGCGTGCATGTGAATTTTCAAGTGTGTGAGCGTGCATTTGTATTTTCCAGTGTGTGAGGCTAGGGTCACACTAGCGCTGTAGCATTCGCCAAAAAGATGCATTTTTACCATCTAGCAATGTCTGCAGACAGATGCGTTAACGCACCCATTGATTCCAATAGAAATAACGTATGGCCAAATTGATATGCGTTTATAACTATGTGTTTTCTATAGCACACATTATAATGTGGTTTGCAGCGTTTATTGGGCCGTTTTGGGAAACGTGACTGTGCAGAATGCGTTAATTTATCATTGGAGTTTATGACAAACTAGATGGCGGCCCGATTCTAAAGAATCGGGTAGTCTAGAATCCATATATAGTTTATTTACTAATAGTTACGGGAGTGCGGTGAAATGAATTGTGTGTATACAGGCGGCTCAGTGGGTAGCAGTGAGTGCGGTGGCTCAGTGGTTAGCAGTGAGTGCGGTGGCTCAGTGGTTAGCAGTGAGTGCGGTGGCTCAGTGGTTAGCAGTGAGTGCGGTGGCTCAGTGGTTAGCAGTGAGTGCGGTGAGATTGGTCAGCGCAGCGACGTGGGCAGAGTGGTCAGCGCAGAGGACAGGGGGCAGAGGCGGCTGGGCAGAGGACAGGGGGCAGAGGATGCAGAGGACAGGGGGCAGAGGACGCAGAGGACAGGGGGCAGAGGACACAGAGGGGGCAGAGGACGCAGAGGACAGGGGGCAGAGGACACAGAGGGGGCAGAGGAGAGGGGGCAGAGGACAGGGGGCAGAGGACAGGGGCAGAGGACACAGAGGGGGCAGAGGGGGCAGAGGACACAGAGGGGGCAGAGGACAGGGGGCAGAGGGGGCAGAGGACAGGGGGCAGAGGACAGGGGCAGAAGACGCAGAGGACAGGGGGCAGAAGACGCAGAGGACAGGGGGCAGAGGACGCAGAGGACAGGGGCAGAGGACAGGGGGCAGAGGACAGGGGGCAGAGGGGGCAGAGGACACAGAGGGGGCAGAGGACGCAGAGGACAGGGGGCAGAGGGGGCAGAGGACAGGGGGCAGACGACGCAGAGGACAGGGGGCAGAGGACACAGAGGGGGCAGAGGACGCAGAGGACAGGGGGCAGAGGACAGGGGGCAGAGGACAGGGGGCAGAGGACACAGAGGGGGCAGAGGACAGGGGGCAGAGGGGGCAGAGGACAGGGGGCAGAGGGGGCAGAGGACAGGGGGCAGAGGACACAGAGGGGGCAGAGGACAGGGGGCAGAGGGGGCAGAGGACAGGGGGCAGAGGACAGGGGGCAGAAGACGCAGAGGACAGGGGGCAGAAGACGCAGAGGACAGGGGGCAGAGGACGCAGAGGACAGGGGGCAGAGGACAGGGGGCAGAGGGGGCAGAGGACACAGAGGGGGCAGAGGACAGGGGGCAGAGGGGGCAGAGGACAGGGGGCAGAGGACAGGGGGCAGAAGACGCAGAGGACAGGGGCAGAAGACGCAGAGGACAGGGGCAGAGGACGCAGAGGACAGGGGGCAGAGGACAGGGGGCAGAGGGGGCAGAGGACACAGAGGGGCAGAGGGGGCAGAGGACACAGAGGGGGCAGAGGACGCAGAGGACAGGGGGCAGAGGGGGCAGAGGACAGGGGGCAGACGACGCAGAGGACAGGGGGCAGAGGACACAGAGGGGGCAGAGGACGCAGAGGACAGGGGCAGAGGACACAGAGGGGGCAGAGGACAGGGGGCAGAGGGGGCAGAGGACAGGGGCAGAGGACAGGGGGCAGAGGACACAGAGGGGGCAGAGGACACAGAGGGGGCAGAGGGGGCAGAGGACAGGGGGCAGAGGGGGCAGAGGACAGGGGGCAGAGGGGGCAGAGGACAGGGGGCAGAAGACGCAGAGGACAGGGGGCAGAAGACGCAGAGGACAGGGGGCAGAGGACGCAGAGGACAGGGGGCAGAGGGGGCAGAGGACACAGAGGGGGCAGAGGGGGCAGAGGACACAGAGGGGGCAGAGGACGCAGAGGACAGGGGGCAGAGGGGGCAGAGGACAGGGGGCAGAGGGGGCAGAGGACAGGGGGCAGAGGGGGCAGAGGACAGGGGGCAGACGACGCAGAGGACAGGGGGCAGAAGACGCAGAGGACAGGGGGCAGAGGACGCAGAGGACAGGGGGCAGAGGACGCAGAGGACACAGAGGGGGCAGAGGACGCAGAGGGGGCAGAGGACGCAGAGGGGGCAGAGGACGCAGAGGGGGCAGAGGACGCAGAGGACAGGGGGCAGAGGACGCAGAGGACAGGGGGCAGAGGACAGGGGGCAGAGGACGCAGAGGACAGGGGGCAGAGGACGCAGAGGACAGGGGGCAGAGGACGCAGAGGACAGGGGGCAGAGGACGCAGAGGACAGGGGGCAGAGGACGCAGAGGACAGGGGGCAGAGGACAGGGGGCAGAGGACAGGGGGCAGAGGACAGGGGGCAGAGGACAGGGGGCAGAGGAGGCAGAGGACAGGGGGCAGAGGAGGCAGAGGACAGGGGGCAGAGGACGCAGAGGACAGGGGGCAGAGGACGCAGAGGACAGGGGGCAGAGGACGCAGAGGACAGGGGGCAGAGGACGCAGAGGACAGGGGGCAGAGGACGCAGAGGACAGGGGGCAGAGGAGGCAGAGGACAGGGGCAGGGCAGAGGACGGGCAGAGAGACAGGGGGCAGAGGACACAGAGGGCAGAGGACGCAGAGGGGGCAGAGGACGCAGAGGACAGGGGCAGAGGACGCAGAGGACAGGGGGCAGAGGACGCAGAGGGACAGGGGGCAGAGGAGCAGGGGCAGAGGACAGGGGGCAGAGGACAGGGGGCAGAGGACAGGGGGCAGAGGATGCAGAGGACAGGGGGCAGAGGACAGGGGCAGAGGACAGGGGGCAGAGGACGAGGGGGCAGAGGCACAGAGGGGGGCAGAGGACGCAGAGGACAGGGGGCAGAGGACAGGGGAGGCAAGGGCAGAGGAACGAGAGGGCAGAGGACCAGAGGGGCAAGAAGGGGCAGAGGACAGGGGGCAGAGGAGACAGAGGGGGCAGAGGACAGGGGGCAGAGGACACAGAGGGGGCAGAGGACGCAGAGGACAGGGGGCAGAGGACAGGGGGCAGAGGACAGGGGGGCAGAGGGGAGAGGACAGGGGGCAAGAGCAGAGACAGGGGGCAGAGGACAAGGACAGGGGGCAGAGGACGCAGAGGACAGGGGCAGAGGACGCAGAGGAAGGGGCAGAGGACGCAGAGGACAGGGGGCAGAGGAGGCAGAGGACAGGGAGGAGCAGAGGACAGGCAAGGGCAGAGGACAGGGGGCAGAGGAGGCAGAGGACAGGGGCGGACAGGGGAACGCAGAGGACAGGGGGCAGAGGACGCAGAGGACAGGGGGCAGAGGACGCAGAGGACAGGGGCGGCAGAGGAGGCCAGAGGACAGGGGCGAGAGCAGAGGACGGGCAGAGGACAGGGGCAGAGGAGGCAGAGGACAGGGGGCAGAGGAGGCAGAGGACAGGGCAAGGGCAGAGGACAGGGGGCAGAGGACGCAGAGGACAGGGGGCAGAGGAGCAGAGGACAGGGGCAGAGGCAGAGGACAGGGCAGAGGACCAGAGGGGGCAGAGGCAAGACAGGCAGAGGACGCAGAGGACAGGGGGCAGAGGACGCAGAGGACAGGGCGGCAGAGGACGCAGAGGACAGGGGGCAGAGGACAGGGGGCAGAGGACAGAGGGGCAGGCAGCAGAGGACAGGGGGCAGAGGACGGCAGAGGACAGGGGGCAGAGGAGGCAGAGGACAGGGCGGGACAGAGACAGGGCAGGACAGAGGACAGGGGGCAGAGGACGCAGAGGACAGGGCAGGAGGCAGGCAGGACAGGGCAGAGGACAGGGGGCAGAGGACGCAGAGGACAGGGCAGGAGGGGCAGAGGACGCAGAGGACAGGGGGCAGAGACGCGAGGACAGGGAGGGACAGGGGGCAGAGGAAGGCAGAGGACAGGGGGCAAGGAGCAGAGGGCAGAGGACAGGGGGCAGAGAGAGAGGAGGCAGAGGACAGGGGGCAGAGGACACAGAGGGGGCAGAGGACGCAGAGGACAGGGGGCAGAAAGAGAGGACGCAGAGGACAGGGGGCAGAGGACGCAGAGGACAGGGGGCAGAGGAGCGAGGCAGGGCAGGGAGCAGAGGACAGGGGGCAGAGGCACAGAGGGGGCAGAGGACGACAGAGGACAGGGGCAGAGGACGAGAGGGGCAGAGGACAAGGGGGCAGGACGCACAGACAGGGGGCAGAGGACGCAGAGGACAGGGGGCAGAGGACGCAGAGGAGGGGCAGAGGACGCAGAGGAGGAGAGGAGGGCAGAGGACGCAGAGGACAGGGGGCAGAGGACAGGGGGCAGAGGACAGGGGGCAGAGGACACAGAGGGGGCAGAGGACGCAGAGACGGGGCAGAGGACAGGGGGCAGAGACGGAGCAGAGGGGGCAGAGGACAGGGGGCAGAGGACACAGAGGGGGCAGAGGACGCAGAGGACAGGGGGCAGACGAGAGGAGGGGGCAGAGGACGCAGAGGACAGGGGGACAGAGGACGCGACGGAGGACAGGGGGGCAGAGCAGAGCAAGGACGCAGAGGACAGGGGGCAGAGGACAGGCAGAGGACAGGGGGGCAGAGAGGACAGGGGGCAGAGGACGAAGGACAGGGGGCAGAGGACGCAGAGGACAGGGGCAGAGGACGCAGAAGGGGGCAGAGGACGCAGAGGACAGGGGGCAGAGGACGCAGAGGACAGGGGGCAGAGGACGCAGGAGGACAGGGGGGAGAGGACGCAGAGGACAGGGGGAAGAGGACACAGAGGGGGCAGGAGGGACAGGGGCAGAGGACAGGGGGACAGAGGACAGGGGGCAGAGGACAGGGGGCAGAGGACGCAGAGGACAGGGGCAGAGGACGCAGAGGACAGGGGGCAGAGGACAGGGGGGCAGAGACGCAGAGGACAGGGGAGGACAGAGGGACGCAGAGGACAGGGGCAGAGGACGCAGAGGACAGGGGGCAGAGGACGCAGAGGACAGGGGGCAGAGGACGCAGAGGACAGGGGGAAGAGGACGCAGAGGACAGGGGGAGAGGACACAGAGGGGGGCAGAGGAGCAGAGGACAGGGGGCAGAGGACAGGGGGACAGAGGACAGGGGGCAGAGGACAGGGGGCAGAGGACGCAGAGGGGGCAGAGGACAGGGGGCAGAGGACAGGGGGCAGAGGACGCAGAGGACAGGGGGCAGAGGACGCAGAGGACAGGGGGCAGAGGACGCAGAGGACAGGGGGCAGAGGACGCAGAGGACAGGGGGCAGAGGACAGGGGGAAGAGGCAGGGGGAAGAGGACGCAGAGGACAGGGGGAAGAGGACGCAGAGGACAGGGGGAAGAGGACGCAGAGGACAGGGGGAAGAGGACGCAGAGGACAGGGGGAAGAGGACACAGAGGGGGCAGAGGAGGCAGAGGGGGCAGAGGCGGCAGAGGACAGGGGGCAGAGGACAGGGGGCAGAGGACAGGGGGCAGAGGACAGGGGGCAGAGGACGCAGAGGACAGGGGGCAGAGGAGAGGGGCAGAGGACGCAGAGGACAGGGGGCAGAGGACGCAGAGGAGAGGGGGCAGGATGGAGCTGGCGGGGGGGCAGGATGGAGCTGGCGGGGGCCGGCAGGATGGAGCTGGCGGGGGGGGGAGCAGGATGGAACTTGGGGGGGGTGGGGGGCAGGATGGAGCCAGCGGGGGGGTAGGATGGAGCCGGGGGGCAGGATGGAGTCGGCTGGGGGCAGGATGGAGCCGGCGGGGGGGTAAGATGGAGCCGGAGGGGGGGCAGGACGACCCGGGGGGGGCATGAGTAGCTGCGGGGGGCCGCAGGAGCCGCGGGGGGGCAAGACGACCCGCGGGGGGGCATGAGTAGCTGCGGGGGGCCCGCAGGAGCCGCGGGGGGGGCAGGAGGACCCGCGGGGGGGCCGCAGGAGCCGCGGGGGGGCAGGACGACCCGCGGGGGGCATGAGTAGCTGCGGGGGGCCGCAGGAGCCGCGGGGGGGCAAGACGACCCGCGGGGGGGCATGAGTAGCTGCGGGGGGCCCGCAGGAGCCGCGGGGGGGGCAGGAGGACCCGCGGGGGGGCCGCAGGAGCTGGGGAGCCGCATGTGTGGCAAGCGGGAGAGAACCGGCTGATGCCGGTCATCTGCGGGCGGCGTCGGGAGAACCGCATGTCCTCCGCTCTGAGCTGCAACATTGGGGGGAGGATGAGAACCGAGCGGCGGGAGGAAGGGGCTGGAGCGGCGGAGAGAGGAGCTGGAGGACTGGGCCGGAGGAGAGAGGAGGCGCCGGGACACAGGGGTCGTGGGAGTTTAACGGCTCGCGGTGAGCGCTACGCGCTCACCGCTCGTGGATCTGGTGGGCGCTAAAGCGCCCACTTCCGGTTCCGGTCTGATTACACAGGTCGGAGGCCATCACGGAAGTTGGCCGGATTGGCCGGAAGTGGCCTTCGGGTTTTATATTATAGATGCATCTGTTAACGCATGGTACATACATGTCCCATGCGTTAACGCATCCGTTGATGTGTGCTACATAAATGTACACACATTTCATGTGAATGCAAGGGAAAAAAACGCATCCTTTTAATGCATCTGTTTAACGGTTGCCACAACTCGAGTGTGACCCTAGCCTGAGCATGCATGTGTGTGTGTGCATATATATTTCCCTGTATGTGTGAGTGTGCATATTTTCTAGTGTTTGGGAGTATGCAGTGCAATTTACAGCATGTGTGAGCATATTTTCTAGTGTTTGTGTGTATGTATAATTACCAGCGTGTGTGTGTGCATCCCTGTGTATGTGAGCATATATGTGTATGAGCATATGTGTATATATATATATATATATGTATATATATGTGTGAGCATGCATGTTTATTTTCAAGCATGTGTGAGCATTCATATGTATTTTCCAGTGTGTGAGCGTGCATGTGTATTTTCCAGTGTGTGAGTGTTCATATGTATATTCCAGTATGTGAGCATGCATGTGTATTTTCCAGCATGTGTGTGAGCGTGCATGCGTATTTTCCAGCGCATGTGTGAGCATGCATGTGTATTTTCCAGCGTATGTGTATGCATGTGTGTTGTGAATTCATAGATGAACAGATCCACAGAGCTGCAAGGGTCCCAAGAAGCAGCCTTCTGGATTACAAACAGAAGGAGGACAACAGCAGGGTGCCTCTTGTGATCACATACAATCCTCATATGAACATCCTAAGGAGAATTGGTGCTGATCTTCAGCCCATATTCCACAAAGACCACAGACTTAAAGTCATATTCCCAGAACTGCCACTGCTCTCCTACAAACAGCCCCCCAATGTAAGGAATCTCCTTGTCAGAAGTGTCCTCACATCACCATCACAGACGGGCACATTCCCCTGTAACAGCAAGAAATGCAAGACCTGTGCCCACATATCACCAACAGATACAGTCCCTTTACCCAACACAAACCAGGACTATAAGATCATGGACTTCTTTTCATGTACATCCTCCAATGTGGTGTATATGATACAATTTACAAAGTGCACTACAGGAATGTATATTGGGGAAACAATGCAAAACCTACAAACAAGGATGAATTTACATAGACATACAAAAAAAATAAGCTGGACACGCCTGTAGGAATACACTTCTCTGAGCCTGGACACAGCATGGCAGACCTAACAGTCCTGACAGTGGCGTAACTACCGGCATAGCAGCCGTAGCGGTCGCTTTGGGGCCCGGCCCTTGTGGGGGGCCCGGACCCAGCGCCGCTACGCTGCTATACCGGCAGCTGCGCCTGCGATACCTGTTGTTGTGAACTTGTGTGGCCGTTAGGTGTGGGGGTGGGGGCCCGGCGGGGGGCGCCCGCGCCCGACGGGGCCCCCCCCGGCGAGAAGGATGCGTCAGCCGCTTCTATTCAAAGCGGCCGCAGGCGCCGCACACAGGGATCAAGGAGGCTGCCGCCGCCTGCCTGACCCTGTCTGTTCTCTCTCTGCACAGTCTGCAGAGTTGGTCTCCGCCCCCTGGCCGGCCTGTGACCTCCGAGTGAGTCCTTACTACTGACCGGTCACATCACAGCAGACAAGCAGGAAGGGAAGGAGCTGCTGCTGCACTGAGCCCGGTGCGAGGGTGAGAGCCTGAGGCGCCACTAATAACACTATTTATTGACAGTGAGCAGCGGCAGCCCTTACTGTGAGGGGGGGGCCTGTATACCTGGTGTGTGCTCCTGGGGGACTCTGGGAGTGGGAGCTGTATACCCTGTGTGCTGCTGGGTGACTCTGTGAGTGGGAGCTGTATACCCTGTGTGCTGCTGGGGGACTCTGGGAGTGGGAGCTGTATACCCTGTGTGGCTGCTGTGGGGACTCTGGGACTGTGGGAGCTGTATACCCTGTGTGCTGCTGCGGGACTCTGGGAGTGGGAGCTGTATACCCTGTGTGCTGCTGGGGGACTCTGGGAGTGGGAGCTGTATACCCTGTGTGCTGCTGGGGGACTCTGGGAGTGGGAGCTGTATACCCTGTGTGCTGCTGGGGGACTCTGGGAGTGGGAGCTGTATACCCTGTGTGCTGCTGGGGGACTCTGGGAGTGGGAGCTGTATACCCTGTGTGCTGCTGGGGGACTCTGGGAGTGGGAGCTGTATACCCTGTGTGCCGCTGGGGGACTCTGGGAGTGGGAGCTGTATACCCTGTGTGCCGCTGGGGGACTCTGGGAGTGGGAGCTGTATACCCTGTGTGCCGCTGGGGGACTCTGGGAGTGGGAGCTGTATACCCTGTGTGCCGCTGGGGGACTCTGGGAGTGGGAGCTGTATACCCTGTGTGCCGCTGGGGGACTCTGGGAGTGGGAGCTGTATACCCTGTGTGCCGCTGGGGGACTCTGGGAGTGGGAGCTGTATACCCTGTGTGCCGCTGGGGGACTCTGGGAGTGGGAGCTGTATACCCTGTGTGCCGCTGGGGGACTCTGGGAGTGGGAGCTGTATACCCTGTGTGCCGCTGGGGGACTCTGGAGTGGGAGCTGTATACCCTGTGTGCCGCTGGGGGACTCTGGGAGTGGGAGCTGTATACCCTGTGTGCCGCTGGGGGACTCTGGGAGTGGGAGCTGTATACCCTGTGTGCCGCTGGGGGACTCTGGGAGTGGGAGCTGTATACCCTGTGTGCCGCTGGGGGACTCTGGGAGTGGGAGCTGTATACCCTGTGTGCCGCTGGGGGACTCTGGGAGTGGGAGCTGTATACCCTGTGTGCCGCTGGGGGACTCTGGGAGTGGGAGCTGTATACCCTGTGTGCCGCTGGGGGACTCTGGGAGTGGGAGCTGTATACCCTGTGTGCCGCTGGGGGACTCTGGGAGTGGGAGCTGTATACCCTGTGTGCCGCTGGGGGACTGGAGTTGGGAGCTGTTATACCCTGTGTGCCGCTGGGGGACTCTGGGAGTGGGAGCTGTATACCCTGTGTGCCGCTGGGGGACTCTGGGAGTGGGAGCTGTATACCCTGTGTGCCGCTGGGGGACTCTGGGAGTGGGAGCTGTATACCCTGTGTGCCGCTGGGGGACTCTGGGAGTGGGAGCTGTATACCCTGTGTGCCGCTGGGGGACTCTGGGAGTGGGAGCTGTATACCCTGTGTGCCGCTGGGGGACTCTGGGAGTGGGAGCTGTATACCCTGTGTGCCGCTGGGGGACTCTGGGAGTGGGAGCTGTATACCCTGTGTGCCGCTGGGGGACTCTGGGAGTGGGAGCTGTATACCCTGTGTGCCGCTGGGGGACTCTGGGAGTGGGAGCTGTATACCCTGTGTGCCGCTGGGGGACTCTGGGAGTGGGAGCTGTATACCCTGTGTGCCGCTGGGGGACTCTGGGAGTGGGAGCTGTATACCCTGTGTGCCGCTGGGGGGACTCTGGGAGTGGGAGCTGTATACCCTGTGTGCCGCTGGGGGACTCTGGGAGTGGGAGCTGTATACCCTGTGTGCCGCTGGGGGACTCTGGGAGTGGGAGCTGTATACCCTGTGTGCCGCTGGGGGACTCTGGGAGTGGGAGCTGTATACCCTGTGTGCCGCTGGGGGACTCTGGGAGTGGGAGCTGTATACCCTGTGTGCCGCTGGGGGACTCTGGGAGTGGGAGCTGTATACCCTGTGTGCCGCTGGGGGACTCTGGGAGTGGGAGCTGTATACCCTGTGTGCCGCTGGGGGACTCTGGGAGTGGGAGCTGTATACCCTGTGTGCCGCTGGGGGACTCTGGGAGTGGGAGCTGTATACCCTGTGTGCCGCTGGGGGACTCTGGGAGTGGGAGCTGTATACCCTGTGTGCCGCTGGGGGACTCTGGGAGTGGGAGCTGTATACCCTGTGTGCCGCTGGGGGACTCTGGGAGTGGGAGCTGTATACCCTGTGTGCCGCTGGGGGACTCTGGGAGTGGGAGCTGTATACCCTGTGTGCCGCTGGGGGACTCTGGGAGTGGGACTGTATACCCTGTGTGCCGCTGGGGGACTCTGGGAGTGGGAGCTGTATACCCTGTGTGCCGCTGGGGGACTCTGGGAGTGGGAGCTGTATACCCTGTGTGCCGCTGGGGGACTCTGGGAGTGGGAGCTGTATACCCTGTGTGCCGCTGGGGGACTCTGGGAGTGGGAGCTGTATACCCTGTGTGCCGCTGGGGGACTCTGGGAGTGGGAGCTGTATACCCTGTGTGCCGCTGGGGGACTCTGGGAGTGGGAGCTGTATACCCTGTGTGCCGCTGGGGACTCTGGAGTGGGAGCTGTATACCCTGTGTGCCGCTGGGGGACTCTGGGAGTGGGAGCTGTATACCTGTGTCCCTGGGCTGGGAGTGGAGTGTATCCTGGTGCCGCTGGGGGACTCTGGGAGTGGGAGCTGTATTCCCTGTGTGCCGCTGGGGGACTCTGGGGAGCTGTATTCCCTGTGCCGGGACTCTGGGAGCTGTATTCCCTGTGCCGGGACTCTGGGAGCTGTATTCCCTGTGCCGGGACTCTGGGAGCTGTATACCCTGTGCTGGGAGCTGTATACCCTGTGCTGGGAGCTGTATACCCTGTGCTGGGACTCTGTGCGCCGGAGGAGGAAGCATGAAGACTCGGAGGAGCACGGTGTCAGAGCGGCGACAGCGGCAGGGATAAGTAAGTATAATGATGTATTCCTTTACAGGTGTGCAGCCGCAGCAAGGGGGGGCCCTGTATACCACCACTGGGGCCTGTGTATACCACCACTGGGGCCTGTGTATACCACCACTGGGGCCTGTGTATACCACCACTGGGGCCTGTGTATACCACTGGGGAGGCTGCTGTAATACTGCTGAGGCCTGTATATACAACTGGGGAGGCTGCTGTATACCACTGGGGCTGTTGTATATACCACTGGGGCCTGTATATACCACTGGGGAGGCTGCTGTATATACTGCTGGGGCCTGTATATACCACTGGGGAGGCTGCTGTAATACTGCTGGGGCCTGTATATACCACTGGGGAGGCTGCTGTATACCACTGGGGCTGCTGTATATACTGCTGGGGCCTGTAAGAGGGTGTGTCTTGAAGGGGGCGTGTCATTTAGGGGCGTGTCTTGGAGGGGCGTGTTATTGGGGCGTGTCTTGGAGGGGGCCCCGTTCAAAAGTTTGCTATGGGGCCCTGCCAGTTCTAGTTACGCCCCTGAGTCCTGATATTGAAAGGTCACTTTAAAAATGACAGAGAACGAAAAATCTGGGAATTCAAATTCATAAGAATGTTCCAAACCTTAACAAAAGGACTTAATTTGACACCTGGATTCATGACTCATTACCCTAGACACAACTAACACTTCCACAAGAAGATCTTCTGATGTGTAAATGACCATCGCATGTCATCTACATCATTAACAAAGACTTCATTTTCATTTCCTTAACACACCTCCATTTCCTTATTCCTACTGTATTTTGTATTTAAATGTCTCAGTAACTCATTTGTGATATTGTCTGATGAAGGAGCCTTGAGCTCTGAAAGCTACAAATATAATTTTTCTTGTTAGCCAATAAAGGTATTACTCCTATAATACTTTTCTCAACCTTTTTTTTGGGACTTAAGTATTTACATCGATTTTTCTGGCTAACACGGTACAACAATATTATTTTGTGTTATACTCTAATTCTATACAGAGAAATTCTGTAGCATACAATGTGTCTCAGACAATATACTGCCCCCTGATAGGAGTAGTGGAACACTGCTCTAATGTATAGGTCCTCTGATAGGAGTAGTAGTACACTGCTGTGAGGTATATGTCCTCCGATAGGAGTACTAGTACATTGCTTAATGTACATGTCCTCTATGAGGAGTAGCTGTACACTGCTCCATTGTATATGACCTCTGACAGGATTAGTAGCACACAGCTCTAATTAGGTTCATGTCCTTTGATAGGTGCAGTATCACACTGCTCTATGTAGTCCTCTGATAGGAGTAGCAGTACACTGCTCCAGTGTACAGTATATGCCCCTATTATAGGAATAGTAGTACACAGCTCTACTGTAAATGTCCTCTGATATTAGTAGTAGTACACTGTTCTCTTGTACATGCCTCCGATGGAATAGTTCAAGATTCTTATGTATATGTCCTCTGATAGGGTGAGTAGCACACTTCTCTAATGTATATGAGTGTAGCTCCCCACAGGTAACAGGTAAACACAGGTGCGAGGCAACCGCCTGCCAAGTCAGATGAGTGTGAATTCTGTCTTGTCGCGATTAGTAAAATGGGTGTTCAGGTCCGCTATCGGCAAATAACATCTAGGGACTGTAGATAGTTTTCCTCCAACTGTTTTCTCACTCCTTATAGTTCTCCATGCCTTCCATTACAGCTCTCCATGTCTTCTATTGTGTGCTTATTTAAGATAATTCCAAGCTCTAGTTCAGTGGACAGGATCACATTGGTCATTGATCGGTGCAGTTCAAGCTCTCACTCATGCCTTATGCCTACAGGTAGTAGTCGTACATTCCCTCCTAGTTCACTTCATGCCACCTCCTGTATAAGGTCGATCTTTAGTATGGTAAAGCCCCCTGGTGCACTGATTACCTGGTCAGGTACGCATGGATTTATTTATTAATTTCCTATTTGGCACTCTGCCGTTAACCCCCCTCCCAACCCATTGGTCACTTATATAGAAAATAAAAAAATAAATAAAATACAATAAGACATTAATTAATAATTTAAATTGCACTAGTATAAGGGTAAGGAGGTGCATAACACATGTCCAAATATTTGGTCAGTATACCCATTATTACAATCAAAATGCTTGGTCACTATATCTGCTATTAGAATCAAAGGCGTACAACGCCCCCTCGCCGAGCACTTGGGGCACTGGCCATTGAACTATTGTCTCACGTACACACAGGACCAAGTTTTTAAAGGATCTCTAAATCTAATCGTAACTCAATCATATTTTACAGTGACAGTTACCACGGGCGTGTTTGGGGTATGTATATGCAGGTTCGCAGGTAATGCTTGCCTATGACGTAGTTGACACTTTGTCTTGGAGTATACACCTTTTAACTTGGTTTATTCAACACTATCACCATAGCAGCAGTTCTTGCCAGTTCACGGTCTATCACGGACTTAGCACTAGGGCGGCGCCAAGCCGGGTGCTACACTACCAATTTAAAAAAAGAAAGAAAAAAAAAAAGCTAATTGGTGACTTATCTGTCAATGCTTCCTCTGCGGCTTTCAGCACCATTCCTTCTGGACCCTTAACAAGCAACAAAGAAAATAATAAATTGCTAAATTAATAAGTTCTTGTTCCCCTTGTGGCGTTCGCCTCCTCCAGAGTTAACCTTCCCCCAGGATGCTCCACAGACTGGGCTTTCGTGGCTCGAACTATTTACCATACTTGCAATGTTAATAGTGCATTTGTAAACCCCGAAATCATCATTGCACAGTGGCAATGTCCACAGTCAAAAAAAAAAACATCACTAGCTTCGTTTGCTCTAATAATAATATTTATTAATTTATATAGTGCTATTAATTCCATAGCGCTTTACATACATGAGTAATGCTGTCTCTCTTGGAGCTCACAATCTAAACAACCTATCAGTATGTCTTTACAATGTGGGAGGAAACTGGAGTGCCTGGAGGAAACCCACACAAACATGGGGAGAACATACAAATTCCTTTCAGATGTTGTCCTTGGTGGGAATTGAACCCAGGACCTCAGGATTCCAGTGCTGCAAAGGCTGCAGTGCTAACCACTTGAGCCACCGTGCTGCCCCTAACTCAGGGAACCTCCGTAATTTTGGTGGTATTATGATATAATTTCGCTATAAAGCCTTCTTGTTATAGTATGTTCAACAGGATACCTGAGTCTTGCTTTGTTTAATTTTAGCAATCCTGATACCGCATTTCATGCCAGGTGGGAAGGTGCTTATTACTCGGCTTCTCCAGGGTGCCAGAAATCAGCTGATGTCAAAGATGTGGTTGCTACCGATCCCTCCTTTCGCGGAGCTTATGGTAAGACTTGGGCATACCGGCTGGTCCATGACGGGGAGTTTCTTTGGTATTAGCAAGTGTGAGACAGTGCGGGGGATCATATGCGAGGGGCGCTATGTCTCCCCCAGAATGCGCACTGTCACATGTTGCGCCCGGTATAGGGTGTAGGAAAGAGGGACAGTCCACTCCCTCCGCAACGGGTCTTGCAGGTTTCCAGGAAGGAGAACTGGGGTTAAAAGCCTGGTTAGGAGACAGGGCTGGGCTCCCTGTGGACAGTTTTGGCCTGGAGCTGAAGCAGCAGCATCTAACGACTGGACAGAACAAGAGCTCCAGGGGCCGTGTGCGGTGATAACACGGCCTAGCCTGGGAGGGCTGGGAGCTCGGTGCGACCTCAGCCGGAGAGCTCATAACTGGAAGTGACCGGGTTACTAGCTGTGAACTGTATCCATTGTACCCGGCTGCAACCCGGATTCTGGCATCTTGTGGCACCACTGTGTTTTCAGCAATAAATCCAGGTACTGTGTGCACTACTACCGGGCTCAACATTTTTTCTGTCTTGCAATCCCGGCGCTGCCCCACATATGGTGGAGAATGCGGGCAGCCTGAACTACGAACTGCATATCCATACTTAAGCCGGCAAAGCTACAGATCAGGTCCGCCACCAGTATGGAAGAAATCCTAAGGCAGCTGGTGGTTACCCAGCAGCGGCAACAAGAACAGCAACAGCGACACGAAGAGCAGTAGCTCTGACAGCAGGAGCAGCAGCAATTGTGACAACAGGAGCAGTTTCAACAACAGCAGAAAACGAATGAACTGCTCCTGCAGCAAATTATGGCCCTCCGAGACCCGCCAGCAGCGCTTCCCCCATAACGGCGTGAGGCCCGGGAGTGGGTCCGATCGGCACTGAGGAAGCTGAGTCCGGAGGACGACGTAGAAGCCTTCCTCACCGTCTACGAGCGCACCGCAGAGCGAGAAGGCCTCCCTGCCGCTCAGTGGGCTGAAGTGGTGGCGCCATTCCTGATGGTCGACGCCCAGAAGGTCTACAAGGACCTCAGTTGGGAGGATGCACAGGACTACGGGAGACTTAAAGGTGAGATCCTTGCTAGACTGGGGGTCAATACTTATGTTCCAGCCCAACGGGTGTTTTCCTGGTCCTATGTGGAGTCCAAGCCGGCTCGCTCCCAGGCGTATGACTTATTGCTGTTGGTAAAACGGTGGCTCCAGCCTGAGAGCTTGACTCTGGGACAGATGGTGGAAAGGGTGGTGGTCAACCGGCTGGTACGGACTCTGCCGGTCGCGATACAGCATTGAGTGGGACAAGGGGACCCGGGTACCTTGGACCAGGTGGTTAGCTTGATAGAGCGATATACAGCCACCCAGGAGTTCATACGGGACTCTGCCCACTGCGGCTGTCACGCCGGCCTCCGGAGCCGGGCAAAGGGGTTTGTCCATCCACTGGGGACCCACCTAAACACGTACCCACTGAGGGGATACCCTGGAATGAGGCTGGCAGGAGACCAGGCTCCCCTAGAAGGAGCTTCTGGACCGGCGGTGCCACTGCTACATGGTGCTGGCGTTGCAGAGGACCGGGACATGTGGCTACCTATTGCCCACTAACTATGGAACCCATGGACTGCGGGTTCACACGCCGGGTCTCGATGTGTGCCAGCCCTGTGCTTACCGCAGATGCAGTGGTTCCCCCCATGGAACCACATCTGTGCCGGTGCTCATTAATGGACACAGAGCAGAAGCTCTCTTGGACTCCGGCAGTTTGGTGACGCTGGTTCATGCGTCCTTAATTCCCGGGTTGCAACCCACTGGTGGACTGATCGGGTCTGGTGTATACACGGGGACCCTCGCGAGTATCCGACCACAGAGATAACTCTGTCCACTCCGTGTGGAGAGGTGGCCCATGTGGTCGGAGTGGTAAAGTCTCTACCCTACGGGACTGTGCGGGGAAGAGACTTACCATTGTTTTGGTCCTTATGGGGGAGGAGTAACCCTTCCCTGATACCAGGGAATCAGGGTGCTGAACCCAACGACCCTGAGACCGGGATGCCTGCCGTAGGGGTCGCCAACATAGGGCTAGAGTGTCACCCCGATAGGTTCCCCCTAGAGGTATTGGCAGGAGAGGTCGAGGAGACCCCACTGATTCCAGAGCTGGAAGTATCCCGGGGAGCGTTTGGGACAGCCCAGCTACAGGATCCCACACTGACCCGGGCCGGAGAAAGGGTAACAGAAGTAAACGGGGTAGCTCAGCAACCGGGGGCAAAGAATGTGTTTTTACGCATGGTGGTTAACTGGGAGTTACTCTATAGGGTGGACAAAATCCGGGATGAGTTCGAGGACCAACTGGTAATACCGCAGACACACCGCCGGGCGGTCCTAGAGATGGACCAGTCCCACCTGCTAGGGGGCCACCTTGGGGCTAAAAAAACGCAAAAGCGCATCTTGCGGAGGTTCTTCTGGCCGGGTGTTTATGCGGATGTCCAGAGGTACTGTGACTCCTGCCCGAGAATGTCAGCTGACCACACCCATTGCTACCTATCGTAGTCCATTGGTACCTCTACCGGTTATAGAGGAACCTTTTCAACGGATCGCAATGGATCTGGTAGGGCCTATAGTTAAATCAGCATGGGACCACCAACACATACTCGTGGTCGTCAACTACGTCACCCGGTACCCAGAGGCGTTTCCGTTACGCCACACCTCGGCGAAACTGATTGCCCGGGAACTGTTTGCCATGTTCTGTCGCCTGGGACTACCTAAGGAGATCCTCACGGATCAGGAGACTCCTTTATGTCCAAAGTGACCCGGGAACTGTGTAAACTGCTCAGCATAAAACAGCTGCGCACCTCGGTGTATCATCCCCAGACCGACGGGTTAGTCGAGCGGTTTAACAAAACCCTGACGTCCATGCTCAAAAAGGTGGTAGCCAAGGATGGAAAGGATTGGGACATGTTACTGCCGTATTTAATGTTTGCCATCCGGGAGGTACCGCAGTTGTCTACGGCATTTTCTCCCTTTGAACTGTTGTACAGCCAGCATCCTAGAGGGCTGTTGGATGTCGCCAAAGAGACGTGGGAACAGGAACCCACTCCCTATAGGAGCGTAATTGATCACGTGGCTAAGATGCAGGACCGGATTACGGCGGTCCGGCCTATTGTAAAAGAGCACCTAATGGATGCCCAAGGAGCTCAAAGCCGCAGGTATAATAATAGGGCCACTGTTAGGACCTTTGAGGTGGTGGACCGAGTATTGGTTTTAGTGCCCACTACGGAAAGCAAATTATTGGCCAAATGGCAAGGGCCATATGAAATCCGGGAAAAAGTAGGAGAAGTGATTTACAGGGTATACCAGCCCGGGAAGAGGAAACCCGTGCAGCTATACCATGTCAGTTTACTCAAAGCGTTGAAATACCGGGAGTGCCTGATCACGGAGGTTCCCCAGGCTGGGTTGACCGGAGACCCTCCACCTTCGGCCAGGAGGGAGACCGAAGGCATAACGATAAGTGACACCCTCACTAAGGCCCAGCGATGGGAGGCTCGAAAGCTGGTTCAGCAGAATCCAGATGTATTCTCTGACCTGCCTGGCCATACTTCCATCATTCAACATGACATTGTCACTGAGCCCCGGGTGAAGGTGCGAGTGAAACCATACCGGTTACCCAAGGTCCGACGGCAAGCCATCGCGGCCGAACTGAAACACATGCTCGAGTTAGGAGTCATAGAGGAATCCCGTAGCGCAGAGGTCCCCAACTCCAGGCCTCAAGGCCCGCCAACAGTGCAGGTTTTCAGGATTTCCTTAGTATTGCACAGGTGCTAATGTGATCATCTGCACAGGTCATGATTCCAACCCCTGTGCAATACTAAGGAAATCCTGAAAACATGCACTGTTGGTGGGCCTTGAGGCCTGGAGTTGGGGACCTCTGCCGTAGCGAATGGGCTAGTCCCATTGTGCTGATTCCGAAGCCAGACGGATCGCTGCAGTTCTACAACGACTTCCGGAAGTTGAATGAAGTATCGAAGTTCGATCTTTATCCATTGCCCCGGGTGGACGAGCTAATTGAAAGACTGGGGCAGGCCCAGTACTTCACGACGCTCGATCTGACCAAGGGATACTGGCAGGTGCCACTAACAGAGTCGGCCAAGGAGAAGACCGCCTTTGCTACCCCAGAGGGCCACTATCACTATGATGTATTGCCTTTTGGGTTGCATGGGGCCCCGGCTACATTCCAGCGGCTCATGGACATAGTGTTGAGCCTCATCGGAAGTACGCGTCCTCTTACTTAGATGACATCGTCATCTTTAGTAAGGATTGGCAAACCCACTTATCCCAAGTACAGGCAGTGGTGGATTCCCTCAGGGCAGCCGGCCTGACAGCGACTAAAAAAATGTGCCATGGGGTTCGAGGAGACCCGATACCTGGGGTATGTGATTGGCGAGGGGTTATCAAACCCCAAATAAACAAAATCGAGGCCATTCAAAATTGGCCCCAACCGGTGTCTACCAAAAAGGTGAGGGCGTTCCTTGGCATAGTTGGGTACAATCGACGCTTAATACCCAACTTTGCTGGGCGAAAGGCGGCCCTGTCCGACCTGTTAAAAGGGAAGAAATCTGCTTTGGTGCTTTGGAATCCCCAAGCAGAGGCAGCCTTTCAGTCCATGAAGTTGGCCTTGTGCGGACAGCCCGTCCTCATCAGTCCTAACTTCAAACACACCTTCGTTGTGCAAACAGACGCCTCGGAGGTGGGGCTGGGGGCTGTGCTATCGCAAGTAGTGGGCAGAGAAGAACATCCAGTCACTTACTTAGCAGAATGTCCCCAGAAAAAAATTATAGCGTAGTGGAGAAGGAGTGCTTGGCTGTTAAATGTGCCTTGGAGTCCCTACGCTATTATTTGCTCGGGCAACAGTTCCGGTTGGTTACGGATCATGCTCCCCTGGTCTGGATGCGAAACGCCAAGGAACGGAACGCTTGGGTCACCTGATGGTTCCTGTCCCTCCAAAACTTCAGTTTTTCAGTGGAGCAGTGGGCTGGCAAGTTGCAGGGCAATGCGGATGCCCTGTCCCGGGCACCCTGTTTGGTGGCTGGGATTAAACCCCACAAGTTTGAACCGAGGGGGGGGGGGGGGGTGTGAGACAGAGCGGGAGATTATATGCGAGGGGCGCTATGTCTCCCTCAGAATGCGCACTGTCACATATTGAGCCCGGTATAGGGTGTAGGAAAGAGGGACAGTCCACTCCCTCCGCTCCAGGTCTTGCAGGTTTCCAGGAAGGAGATATGGGGTTAAAAGCCTGGTTAGGAGACAGGGCGGGGCTCCCTGTGGACAGTTTTGGCCTGAAGCTGAAGCAGCAGCATCTAACTGGACAGGACAAGAGCTCCAGGGGCCATGTGCGGTGATAACACGGCCCAGCCTGGGAGGGTTGGAAGCTCGGTGCGACCTCAGCCGGAGAGCTCATAACCGGAAGGGACCAGGTTACTAGCTGTGAACTGTATCCATTGTACCCGGCTGCGACCCGGATTCTGGCATCTTGTGCCACCGCTGTGTTTTCAGCAATAAATCCAGGTACTATGTGCACTACTACCGGGCTCAACGTTTTTCCTGTCTTGCAATCCTGGCGCTGCCCCACACAAAGCAGGAAACCACTACTCGGCATTATATAGTCTTAGCTATATAATGTTTGTGCAGTGCATAGCCATTTACAGCGGCTCGCTTCAGAGTCTGCGGTGTTTTATTGAAAAAATTTAAAAAAATGGATAATGAATTTCAGCTTTGTAATGGGGATGAGTTAGCATACTTGTGTGGGAAGTCCAGTTTCTTATCTTCATTTAAAACTTGTCGTCAGGCCATTCTTTGCTGCATCTGACTACTCTGAAATGCCTGCGCCTCACGGCAGTATGCCTGCGGCAGCATACTATTCTGTTCAGCTCAAGGTTCACCCTGTCTTCCAAATTGTACATCATGGGGTCAGTGTACCGCTCACAATGTTTATACAGTTGTGGCCAAAAGTATTCACACCCCTGCAATTCTGTCAGATAATACTCAGTTTCTTCCTGAAAATGATTGCAATGACAAATTCTTTGGTATTATTATCTTCATTTAATTTGTCTTCAATGAAAAAACACAAAAATAATTGTCCTAAAGCCAAATTGGATATAATTCCACACCAAACATAAAAAGGGGGTGGACAAAAGTATTGGCACTGTTAGAAAAACTATGTGATGCTTCTCTAATTTGTGTAATTAACAGCACCTGTAACTTACCTGTGGCACCTAACAGGTGTTGGCAATAACTAAATCACACTTTCAGCCAGTTGACATGGATTAAAGTTGACTCAACCTCTGCCTGTGTCCTTGTGTGTACCACATTGAGCATGGAGAAAAGAAAGAGGACCAAAGAACTGTCTGAGGACTTGAGAAACCAAATTGTGAGGAACCATGAGCAATCTCAAGGCTATAAGTCCATCTCCAAAGACCTAAATGTTCCTGTATCTACCGTGCGCAGTGTCATCAAGAAGTTTAAAGCCCATGGCACTGTGGCTAACCTCCCTAGATGTGGACGGAAAAGAAAAATTTACGAGAGATTTCAACGCAAGATTGTGCGGATGGTGGATAAAGGACCACGACTAACATCCAAACAAGTTCAAGGTGCCCTGCAGTTCGAGGGTACAACAGTGTCAACCCGTACTATCCGTCGGCGTCTGAATGAAAAGGGACTGTATGGTAGACCCCACTTCTTACCCCGAGACATAAAAAAGCCAGGCAAAATTTACCTGAGAAAACCTAAAACGTTTTGGAATAATGTTCTCTGGTCAGATGAGACAAAAGTAGAGCTTTTTGGGCAAAGGCATCAACATAGAGTTTACAGGAGAGAAAAGAGGCATTCAAAGAAAAGAACACTGTCATACAGTCAAACATGGCGGAGGTTCCCTGATGTGTTGGGGTTGCTTTGCTGCCTCTGGCACTGGACTGCTTGACCGTGTGCATGGCATTATGAAGTCGGAAGACTACCAACAAATTTTGCAGCATAATATAGGGCCCAGTGTGAGAAAGCTGGGTCTCCCTCAGAGGTCATGGGTCCTCCAGCAGGACAATGACTCAAAACACACTACAAAAGCACTAGAAAATGG
Source organism: Allobates femoralis (assembly GCA_033576535.1). NCBI lineage: Eukaryota > Metazoa > Chordata > Amphibia > Anura > Aromobatidae > Allobates > Allobates femoralis. Next base: position 394,389,078 of record JARQOC010000001.1, on the reverse strand, counting down.
TTTGAGAGAAAGCACTGGAGACTTCTAAGGTGGCCAGCAATGAGTCCAGACCTGAATCCCATAGAACACCTGTGGAGAGATCTAAAAATGGCAGTTTGGAGAAGCCACCCTTCAAATATCAGGGACCTGGAGCAGTTTGCCAAAGAAGAATGGTCTAAAATTCCAGCAGAGCATTGTAAGAAACTCATTGATGGTTACCGGAGGAGGTTGATCTCAGTTATTTTGGCTAAAGGTTGTGCAACCAAGTATTAGGCTGAGGGTGCCAATACTTTTGTCGGGCCCATTTTTGGAGTTTTGTGTGAAATGATCAATGTTTTGCTTTTTTTTTTCATTCACTTTTGTGTTTTTTCATTGAAGACAAATTATTTGAAGATAATAATACCAAAGAATTTGTGATTGCAATCATTTTCTGGAAGAAACGGAGTATTATCTGACAGAATTGCAGGGTTGTCAATACTTTTGGCCACAACTGTATATAAGGGAGAGACAGAAGAAAAATATAAATAAAAAAAATCAGGGATGATTGATGAGCAGCTAGGTGTTGAAGCTCCCCACAGGCGGAGCTGGATTCCTGGTGATGATGATGAGGGATGAGGGATGGAGCAGGAATTTGGCCGGGCTGTTGGATAATAGGACAGTCTCTGTAGATGGCAGGGGCGCAGGTAAGGAACTGACACACACACTGCTGGTCGTTTCTTTACCTTTTACTGGTGTATTTGCAGGTAAACGTCCAGGGCACTGCCGGGTGTTCAGGATGCACTTCTGGGTCTCCACAGCGAGTGGGTATAAGGCCTCCTTGTCTCTTTCCCCGTGTGTGTGAAGCCCCTGGCCAGTGTGAAACTTGGCTGGCCTCCTCTGCTCTCTGTTCACCAGTGCTGTCATTAGGAAACCCTCGATGGACTACCGCTGTGCCTCTCTCCGCGGTTCCTGGCTCCCTGGTTGGTGACTTCGCATGTGCCTGGGAGACTAAAGTCTCCACGGTAGACCGGTATTCTCTACTGGGCCAGGTGCTCTCCAGTAGACTTGGACTCCGGTGTCCGGTGTGCTGTTTGCATGAACCTAACGCTGGCTCCTCGGTGCCCACTCCGTTCTTTCTCTCCTTGCCTTCTGACCCCACTCTTGGGCCTTGCAGGACTACTCGAAGGCTGTTCAGGGTCACTGGCTCGGGCCCAACGCAGCACCGACCACCAGTACGTCTTCACAGCTCTTGTAGCATCTGCACACTCTAACTAACTCCGCCCCCAGCACCAGTATTTATAGGGGATCTTGTCTAAGAGCAGCAAGTTGGGCTACACCTACTGTGCTGGGGTCTAAGGTTTTGTTTGTGTCTGTGTACCCACTGTGGAAACCCATCCGTTCTGTAGGTGAGTCTGTGGTTACCTGTGTGAGCAGGGCGCCACATTCCCCCTTAGGTAAGGACAGTACTCCAGCAAATGTGCTGTAGTCGTCGCTGGATGAGGCAGACATTTTTGGGGCCCCCCCTAGTGAATCACGGCCAGTCTTTAAACAGTTAAACAGTTTTTGAACCCCGTTGGCCTCCTCTGCTCTCTGATCACCTGTGCTGTCGTCGGGAAATACTTGATGGACTACCGCTGTTCCTCTCTCCACGGTACCTGACTCCCTGGTTGGTGACTGCGCAGGTGCCCGGGAGACTAAAGTCTCCATGGTAGACCGGTATTCTTTACTGGGCCAGGTGCTCTCCAGTAGACTCGGACTCCAGTGTCCAGTGTGCTATTTAAAGTGCAGTCTCTGTAAGGCTGGTTTCACATTATGATTTTGTTAAATCCGATGCTGTCCAATGAAAATCGGACAACATCGGATCCAAACTGATCCCTGCAATCGGATGCCAAATAGTCATCCGTTTCCGACATTTTGCAGGATCAGATTGGTCTGTCAATTAGCTCCCCCTCCTCTCTGCCTCCTGTCATCTCGCTGTCCCCCTGTTGTCCCCTGCTGTTCCCCTGTTTTCCTCCTGCTGTCCCCCTGTTTTCCCCCTGCTGTCCCCCTGTTTTGCCCTGGTGTCCCCCTGCTGTCCCCTGCTGTCTCCCTACTGTCCCCCTGTTTTGCCCTGGTGTCCCCCTGCTGTCCCCCTACTGTCCCCCTGTTTTCCCCCTGCTGTCCCCATAGGTATACATGGGGGCAAATTCGGATCTGATGGTGTCCCATTTATATCGGACAGCATCGGATTTCACAAAATCGTAATGTGAAAGCAGCCTAAGCTCCGGGTAAAAAGGGATATAGTTTTTCAAAAGTTCAATGGAGTTCAATAAACTCCTTACAGGTAAAGTCTCTGTAGGCTTAAGTTCAGAATACACAAGAACATACACAACGGGTGCCTCGGCGTAGGAGTCTTATGTACTATAGGGGCCTCTACTGGTCATAACGCTGTAGGCCTCCTGGACCAGGGATCACCTATTGGCCAAAATGTTGCTATCCCTAGATAATTCCTTACGCCAACTCCATTCAACCCTCTTTGGATGTTGTGTACCTGGTGTGACCTGTTCTGGCCTACTCTTCACCCTTTTGTATACTATTTACATTTTCATTTTTACAAAGTTTCTATTTACATTTTACTTTTTGATTGTGTTTTTTACTCTTATAGTACCCAATCTCCATACCTGGATGGGGGTTGCCCACGTGCGCAACGAATTGTTCTACGCACTACGGGTGTGGCTATCTCAGGTGATGTGTCTGGAGAATGCGATGTGGGTATGTCAGGTAAGCGTCTGCGTGGCCTTAGTCTCACTACAGCACTAGCAGGTTCACTGATTGCAGGATCCTCTGATTCTCTGACAACGGGTGTTTCTTCCTGACTTCTTAGGATTGTCTCTGAAGGTTGATAGAAGTTAAGCAATGGCACTATTATTTCTCCTTCATGTTGAGGACAATCTTCTGGAAAGTCTCCAAGTATAGTGGATATTACACTTTCTTTGGGCTTTGGACATGGAATTGGGGTTTGATAAGATTCTATTTTCCTCTGGAGAACCTTGAAGGTATTGAGTCTTCCATGCTTCTGGACATTTCTTCAAGTGATCCCATGATACTGTCTGAGTGATTTCCCCTCCATTCTTACTAATAAGACAGACTTTGGTGTTATCAAAGTTGGAGTTTAGTACAGTATAGGGTTCTCTTTCCCATTGATCATCTAGCTTATGTTTTCTCCGTTTCCTTTTTAAGATGATACTTCCGGGTAATATTGGTTCTGCTGGTGTACTTTTGTTCTCCTGTCGTTGTCTGGATTTTTCTAGACTGTCTTCAAGGCAAGCTTGGACTTGTCTATACTGTTCTATACGGTTGGTATTCCAGTCAGAGTTAGAAGTATCTGCTCTGGGTTCAACGATTCCCAGTTTCAGATCTACAGGTAGTCTTCCTCTACAGGCTCTCATAAGATCAGAGCTCACTGGAATGTGATTGTACATATCTACCAGATCAGGCAGTTTTTCTGGCCATTGATTTCTTTCTTCAAGAGGTAGTATCTTGAGCATGTCCATCACAATGTTGGTCATTTTTCTGCATAACCCATTGGATTGGGGATGATATGGTGTAGTTCTTATTTTCTTACAACCATAAAGATGACAAAACTCTTGAAAGATTTCGGCTTCAAAAGCTGAACCTCTATCCATTAAGACTTATTCTGGATATCCTAGTGGTCTACAGAAGACATTTTGGAAGGTCTTCGTGGCTGTTGCTGCTATAAGATCTTTTACGGGTACGACCATCAGGAATCGGGAGTAGTGGTCCACCATTGTCAAAGCATAAGTGTAGCCCGTCCTGCTTGGAGTTAGTTTCACATGGTCCAATGCTATAATTTGTGGCTGCATTGTTACGATAGGTTGGAGTAGCGCTCTTTGACTCTCCTGGTCTTTTCTGCGTAGGCTACATGATCCACAGTCTTTACATCATCTTTCTATGGATCCTCGCATGCCAACCCAGTAGAATCTGTCTTTGAGCAACATTTCCATCTTTTTCCACCCAAAATGTCCAATTTGGTTATGGTAGGCATTTAGTATCGTTTGGATCTGTGTTCTGGGTACTATGATCTGCCAGACCATCTCATGAGTTATGGGGTTAATGTACCTTCGGCAGAGCTTTTCCTGGTAAATGAACAATTTGCTTCTTTCGTTCCACAGGTGTTTAGCTTGGAGGATTTGAAGATAGCTTTGCGGACTCCTGAGTTATCAGTCCTTTTACTAAACTGATAGCCGGGTCGCTATCTTGAGATTCCTTCCAACCAAAGTGTGGTAACGGGTTCACTACTTTCTCAGGAAGTTCTGAGTAGATTTGTTGACATTGGGACGTCCTCAACTGATGGAAGGCGAGTAGCTCTATCTATTCCAGCTCATCCTCATCTGCTCCCATATCTGCTAAGTGAGGCATCCTGGATAAGGCATCTGCATTTATGTTGTTATGCCCAGCCCGGTACTTGATGGTAAACTGGTAATTGGATAATCTGGCCATGCATCTCTGTTCCATGGCACCCAATTTTGCAGTTTCCAGGTGGGTCAAGGGATTATTATCTGTGAAGGCAGTAAATTAGTTTGATGCCAGGTAATGTTTAAATCTTTCTGTGACGGCCCAGACCAAGGCCAGGAACTCCAACTTGAACGAGCTGTAATTGTCAGGGTTCCGTTCTGTAGGGCAAAGCTTCCTACTGGCATAGGCAATCAATCTTTCTTTGGCTTCTTGCTTCTGGGAGAGCACAGCTCCTAAACCCATGTTTCTACAATAAAAAGGGAAATGGAGCGCACATAGAGTAATTTCCTTTTGTACCAATAACCTCAGTGCCCCCCTTTAGTGGAAGGACTCACCTGATTTGGTTGTGCAAGTCACAACCAACTAACTCAGCTCTCTCTTATGGTCGCAGCAGGTGTCCAGCAAAGTAAGGATCCAAAGGGGTTAACAGAAAGTGCTGGGTTTCATAGATCCACCGCGCAGACCTCCAGTGAAGACAAACAGAGTGATAGATAAAACTCTGTTTAATGGGTAATTTGCCTGCCGGTTTCGTGATCTCAGTTATCACTTCATCAGGGCATCTATGAAACCCAGCACTTTCTGTTAACCCCTTTTAAACCTATGTTGCTGAGATCGGTGTACAACAGGAATGGTAGGTTGTAGTCGGCGTAAGCTAGGATCTCTTTACCTGTTAGGGCCTATTTCATCTGCTGGAACGACTCTTCCTGTTCCTTGCCCCACTCCAAGGGAGGATCTCTGGCCTTGCCTTTCTTGGGCTGGCCTACTAGGAGGATTTGCAGTGGAGCAGCTTTCTTCGTGTACTGATTTGTGAATCTCCGGTAGTATCCCAAAAATCCCAGGAACTGACGTACCTTCCTTGAGGGTCTTTGGTTTTGGCCACTCCCTGATAACAGTGACCTTTCTGGATCTGGGGCCACTTCTTCGGAACTGACTATCTGACCCAGGTACTGGACCTTTGGCTTTAACAGGTGGCATTTGGATGATTTTACCTTCATCCCGTATTTAAACAAGGCTTCAAATACCTCTGCTAGATGGGTTAGGTGTTCTTCATAGGATTTTGAATACACGATAATGTTATCCAGGTAAAGCAGGACCGTTTCAAAGTTTTTATGCCCCAGGCAACACTCCATCAATCTCTGGAACGTTCCGGGTGCATTACATAGTCCGAAGGGCATGCTGTTGAATTCACATAGGCCCATGGGTGTGGTAAATACCGTCTTCTCACAGTATTCTTCTGCAGCGGAGACCTGCCAAGAGCCGCTAGGGTTGAAAAGTAATTAGCAGACTTCAGTGCATCTAGTGATTCTTCATTGTGAGGCAACGGGTAAGCATTAGTGATGAGTGAGCATGCTCGCCGCTACTCGGTACTCGCACGAGTATCTCAGTACTCAGGAGCTCGGTGAGCACCGAGTACCCCCGAAGTGCTCGGACTCATCATTAAACACAAATACACAGCTCCCTTCAGTGCACAAAGTGAGCTCGCACCTCTCAGAGAGCAGACTGATTGTTAGGATCACTCTGGGGGGCACTGCGAGGTGTTGTATGCTGCGACAATTTGAAAAAGCCCACCCTCCCAACCTTTCCCACAAACACTCGTTTTATAGCCGGCTGTCTGTGGATGGAGCCTATCACTCATTGACTTGCATTGGGCTTGGTGCTTGGTTGAGCACCCGAGCATCTCAATATGTTCGACCTGAGCTTCGAGCACCCAAGCATTTTACTGCTCGCTCATCGCTAATAAGCATCCTTGTGTGTTATGCGATTTATTTGCCTGTAATCTACACACATTCTCATGCTGCCATCCTTCTTTCTGACTAGGACTAGTGGAGGCACCCAGGGGCTACAACTATCTCTTATGACCCCTGCGTCCTTCATGTCCTGTAACATCTCTTTGAATTTTTGATAGTGTGCATGTGGAATAGCACTGTATCGCTCTTTGATTGGTGGATGTGTACCTGTGGGAATGTGATGGTGTACCCCTTTGATCCTACCAAATACAAGTGGATGCTTACTGAATACTTGATCAAATTCTTGGACTACCCGGTAGACACCTTGCTTTTTATGCATGGGAGTGGAATTAGATCCTACATGGAGCTACTGACACCAGTCCTCTAGCTGCCCCTTAGCGTTGTTATCCTCTGCCTCTTTGGGTAGAGGTAAGGGTCCTACTGCTTGCATCTCGTTGTTATGCACAGTGTACAGCTTAGCAACAGTGGAATACCTGGGTAGTTTGACCTCTTCACTGTCACAATTTTTTTTTTTAAACATTAATTTTTATTGAAAGATTAACAATCTGCAATCAACAAACAATACAGTGGATTGAGGATTACGTATGGTATTGAGAGAGAAACCATTTCGGCCAACTTCATGGAAGAAAGGGTCTATGAGTATACAATCCAATTATCAGTTAACTTTTGAACAAAAAGAATAGAAAAGAGAGAGATAAATGTTAGAGAAGAAAGAAAGAGAAAGTACATTTCTGTAGAGGAAGAATAAGGGAGTGTAAGTAGGAAGAGGGCGAAGATTCAGAGAAAGAAGAGAAGGGGGGGGGGAGGTATAATAAAGGGGGAGGGGGGGAAGGATATGAAAGGAATGTGTCCACCAGCAGGGTCCGCCACACAGCACCACCAGAGTCTATGAGGGGAGGGGATAGGATGGGAGGGGGAGCCGCTCCAGACCAACCTCACCGAGCACGAGAAGCCACACTGAGCATGAGAGTGGGGGGGTGGGGGGGAGGGAGGCGAGCGCACATACTAGAAAATCAATCAGGACAATTGGGTAAATTGTAGAAGATAATTGAATCAACTATGGTTAGCTCAGGAGTAGTATGGTACGGAGGTATCTGGCTCTGAGCACGTGAGGAATCTATGTCATGGCGTAACTGGTCCGGCGCAGTGGAGCGGGGACCGGGGTTGCCCCGGGATGCGAGGCCCAGATCTCCCACCTGTTCTGAACCGAGAGTCTAGTAGGTCTGTCTAAAGCCAGGAAGTATTCCTGGTAGAATATCCAGTTGATTTTTTGAATCAGTTCAGAGAGAGTGGGAGGGAGATGATCCTTCCATTTTGCTGCCAAAGTCTGGCTGCCATGAGGATGTATGAAACAATCCCTCGCAGAGGAAGAGGGACGTTCTGCAGGCCTATATTGAGAACCGCCAGTTGTGCAGGAAGCTCCTGATGGATCCCCGTCACCGACTGCACCAGACCAGAGACCAGAGACCAAAAAGGGCGTATGTTAGGGCAGAGCCACCACATGTGCGCCAAAGTCCCCCGTTCCCCACACTGTCTCCAACAGAGCGAGGAGTGGGTTTTATGAAACTTGGAGAGACGAGTGGGGGGAAGGTACCACCAGAGGTGGATTTTCTTAAGGTTTTCCAGGTGGTTCACACACCTGCTAGTTCTAGCTGCCTCCGCCGATGCCTCATGCCACTCCTCTATGGACGTAGAAAATGCAAGATCTCTCTTCCAAATATTCATGTATGAGAGTTTATTGTGATGAGCTGCGGATAGGAGAGCCTTATAGATAGTTGTCATAATCTTACTCCTAGAAGGGTCAGTTTGTAGTAGCCGGGGCAACAGCGGAGGGTCCCCCTAAAAACTCCTAAAATGTAAAAATTTGCTCACACGAATGAGATATTCAAGACTATAATAGTGGAGGAATGTGGAGGAGCATGTAGAGTGGGCTCTGCAAAATGCCTCGAAGGGCAAAAACTGTCCTTTGTCTATAAAGTCTTCTAAGGAAGTTACCCCAGCCGCCTCCCAAACTCCCGTCTGAAGCGAGGGGAGCAGAAGGCGGAGGGAGGAAGTTGTAATATGCGTCGGAGGGAACCTTGTCCAAGGACACGGGATATTGCGCCAGTATGCCAGCAACGTATGGATGGAGGGACTCAGCCACCAGTACATCCCGCAAGGAACCATTCTCCAAGAGGGTGGACTCTATAGAGACCCACCTGAGGTGTGTCGGCTCCAACCACCAGGACCTGGCCTCCTCCAACATAATAGCCCTATGGTAGTCCTGAAGCCTGGGGAGGCCCATCTTCCCCGAGTGCATAGGAAGATACATTATCTCCCGTGCAACCCGAGGGGTCCTGCCCGCCCACACATATTTGTTCAGTGCCGCTTGCATTTTTATCATAATGCCTCTAGGCACTCTCAAAGGGATACATCTAAATACGTAAATTAGCTTTGGCAAAACCATCATTTTCAGGGCGTGTAGTCTCGCAATTCATGATAGGGTGGGGCGGTCCAGGGCATCCGTACTAGTGACTATCTTGGAAAAGAGCTTGTTATAGTTTGCTTTAATAAGTTGGGATGAAGGGGCCAGAGTAATGCCAAGATAGGCAATCCCCCCTCTCGCCCAGCGGAAAGGCAGGAGACTCGAAAGGGTCGAAATCTCTGCCTCCGAGAGGCCCAGAGGGAGAATCTCTGATTTGGAGGCGTTTAATTTATAGTATGAAACCCGAGCATAGTTAGCCAACACGTCCAAAACCGCAGGAAGGGAGAGAAGGACATTGGTGCAGGTTATAAGAACATCGTCTGCATACAGGCCTATAGTGTGGACACCATCCCCAACTCGGATTCCCTTTATCAAAAGATTCGTCCTTATCTTTTCAGCCAAAGGTTCGATCGCCAGGGCAAATATGACCGGGGAACGGGGGCAGCCCTGGCGGGTGCCATTTGTGATCTGGAAGACGGACAGAAGAACCCCGAGGCCAGAACTCTGGCATTGGGAGACAAACACAAGGAGAGGATGGCCGAGAGGAAAGGGCCCCTCAAAGCCAAATCGCCGTAGTACCGCCTCTAAGTATCCCCAATGCACCCTGTCAAACGTCTTCTCTGCGTCCAACGACAGGAATGCAGCAGGGGTACCCGTCATCTCCAGAATCTTGATCAGATTGATCATTCTCCTTGTCCCGTCCTTCGCCTGCCTCCCAGCCACAAAGCCCACCTGATCTGGGTTCACCAGGGATGGAACTACCTCCATCAGCCGGGACGCCAGAATTTTGGCAAAAATTTTAAGATCACAATTTAATAGTGATATAGGCCTGTAGTTTTCAGGGACATCGGGTGGCTTTCCCGGCTTGGGGATGCTGACTATGGTAGCCTGTAAATTTAGAGGGGCGATAGAACCCATCTCCCTCCACTGATGGAACACCCTCAGCAGGTATGGGGCCAAAAGATTTCCAAATGTGCGGAGATATTCGTTTGGAAGGCCATCAGGACCAGGGGCTGAGTGTAGTTTAGAAGATTTAATCGCCCCGAGGACTTCTGATTGTGTGAAAGGGAGGTTTAAGCTCGCCATATCTGATTCCGAGACTGATGGGAGGTCCAAATCTCCGAGAAAACCCTCAATCACGGAAGGAGAGGGTTGTGGGGTGGACCGATCATCCTTCAGATTATATAATTTTGAATAAAATTGCTGAAAAAGGGCTGCTATTTCTGTGGGGTTCCGCACTATACGGCCGTCCTTTGTTTTGAGTTTTTCAATCAATGAACGCGTTTCTCTTTTTTTAAGACGTTTAGCCAATAATGCACCTGCCTTGTCCCCTGACTCATAGAAAGACAGCTTTGAGCGCCGTAAGGCTCGCTCATGTTGGGACAGAAGGAGGGCACGTAATTTTAATCTAACCTTCGCCAACTGAGTGGAGGTAACGGGGCTAGGGGACTTTTTGTTAAGGGTTTCCAATACAGACAACTGTTGGAGTAGAGCCTCTCTTTCCTTTTCTATTGCCCTCTTGAGTTGCGAGGACTTTTGAAGGAAGAGACCTCTGACATATGCCTTATGGGCATTCCAAAGTGTCTCCTCCGTGACTTCACCATTATCATTGTGCTGATAATATTCAGCCAAAAGGGAGGAGATCTCGTCAACCAGGCCCTGGTCTGCCAATAAAGCTGGGTTTAGTCTCCAAGAGGCTGGGGGAAGGGGTCTCGACCCCAAGTGTAGGTCAAGGGACACTGGGGCATGATCAGACCACGTGATTAGGCCCACCTCGGCACCGACACAGGCTGACAGAGTCTCATCAGAGACCAAGAAATAGTCTAGTCTAGAATATGACCCGTGCCGGTGCGAGAAGAAGGAATAATCTCTTTCCGTGGTATGGATATAACGCCAGGGGTCATGCATACGGTGCTCCCTAAATATGGGCCCTGACTCTTTAGCTCGCCCCGATGACCCTCGAGAGCAATCCAGAGATCGGTCAGGGACCAGGTTGAAATCCCCACAAATAACCTTATGGCCACCTCTCTGTGAAGATATTTTGTCCAGCAAGGAGCGGATAAACCTGATCTGTCCCTCATTAGGGGCATATAGAGAGACCAGCGTTAAAGGAGTCCCCGCCACCGTACAGGAATACTGCAAAAAATAAGAGGGTGGGGGACAAGAGGCGCAATAGTGCCCTATCACTAGTGACACTAGAAAGAGTGATGCTGAGGAGCCACTCACCTGATTCAGTTGTGGGCCCCACAACTGGTTTGAAGGCGTTTTGAGAAGAATCTCTCAGCTGCTGCAGGACCTCCACCAACTACTGACCAGTAGTGAAATTGAAGGAGATGATGGGAGTACAGGTGTGACACGGTCCGCGCTGCTCCAATGTAAAAACTCACCAAAAGAGTCACAAAGTCATCAGTAGGTTTTATCTTTAATCCTCCTTCCTTCTACGCGTTTCGGCGCCCCACCTGGCACCTTCCTCAGGGATATTACAATAGACAGTACATTGGGGGTTTTTATAGCCCCAGAGCTTTACAAAAAAGGGTGTTGTCTGTTTGCTAATGATGTCACAAATGGGAGTGTCACAGCCTTTTGGCGTTATTTTCTCAAAAGACAAGAAATAGAACTCAAATATATCATAAACAACACTCAATGCCATCATAAAATTATAACCAAAGCCCACAGGATCTGATTTGCAAAAAATGATGTGTGGATTAGCAGAAAAAAGAGTGATGCGGATCAGATTACACATGATATAATACAGGCAGAAACATTTTTTTTCTCTAGTGTTCCACATGGGGCTAGAACCCTGGTCACTCAAGCATATACACATATATATCAAGGAGCTAGGTGCCAGACGCCACCTAGGTGATTTGCTGGTAAAGCTATAAAAAATAAATAAGGGACTTTGATAGATCATTGTAGATATAAAGGTGGTTAAAATCTATCTTAAAAAGCGCAGGGGTAAAAATTATATATATAGTAAAATAACTTTATTGGAAAAAAATATATTGATTAAAAAGAAAATATTATAAAAAAGGGGGATATATTGATTAAAATTTTCCATTGTATAAAAAATTATTTAAAATATATTTTTCATTTTTTATAAAATCTATGATGATAAGAAATAAGAAATAAATATATAAGTATGTTTCTTGATTTTTCTAAAAAGCATATATCAGGAGAAACGTATACAACATGAAGAAGAAATGATTTTTTGTATATAGTAAGCACATGTATACTATTTAATCAATATATCCCCCTTTTTTATAATATATTCTTTTTAATCAATATATTTTTTTCCAATAAAGTTATTTTACTATATATATATTTTTTACCCCTGCGCTTTTAAGATAGATTTTAACCACCTTTATATCTACAATGATCTATCAAAGTCCCTTATTTATTTTTTATAGCTTTCCCAGCAAATCACCTAGGTGGCGTCTGGCACCTAGCTCCTTGATATATATGTGTATATGCTTGAGTGACCAGGCTTCTAGCCCCATGTGGAACACTAGAGAAACATTTTTTTTCTGCCTGTATTATATCATGTGTAATCTGATCCTCATCACTCTTTTTTCTGCTAATCCACACATCATTTTTTGCAAATCAGATCCTGTGGGCTTTGGTTATAATTTTATGATGTCATTGAGTGTTGTTTATGATATATTTGAGTTCTATTTCTTGTCTTTTGAGAAAATAGCGCCAAAAGGCTGTGACACTCCCATTTGTGACATCATTAGCAAACAGACAACACCCTTTTTTGTAAAGCTCTGGGGCTATAAAAACCCCCAATGTACTGTCTATTGTAATATCCCTGAGGAAGGTACCGTACAGGATAGGATAACAAACCGCCCCGAGGGGTCCGAGTAAGACTCCAGCAATGAAAATTCCACTGAATGCTTCACATATATGCACACACCTGCCCTCTTACCTCGAGCGTTAGCATGAAATGCCAGTGGGTAATCTCTGTGGGTTAACCTGTGGGCGCCCTCCCGCAGGAGATGCGTCTCCTGCAAGCATAACATATCCGCCCTCAGTTTTTTCACATCTCTCCAAAGGAGTGAGCGTTTGAAGGGGGAATTCAACCCCCGGACATTAAAAGAAACAATTCTCATGGAGGATAGATAAGACTATAGATATATCCGAGTAGAGCACAGCAACAGACCCGCCGGGGGACAACATCAAGAGGGTAGTAATTGTAGAGGAGCTGAGAGATAGGGTGACAGAAGAAAGGGGGAAGAGAGAAGAAGGAGGAGGGAGGACGGGAAGGAGTCAAAGAGGAGCTTACATGGGGGGGAGAAGTAGATAAAGAAGAAGTAGGAATATACGAAGAGCAGAGAGAAAAACGAAAATGCATGTAAACAAGTATAAGAAAATGAGCCCCCACAGGGCTTCTCCGCCTAACGGGGGGAGAATAAGGAAGGCTAAAGCACATTCCTAACTTCCAGAACCACGAAATGCAAAAAAAAGAAAAAGAGGCACCCTGCAGTCTCTCAATCAGGCTGCAGAGCAGTTCTGGAATGAAACCTCCTCGGCGGAGAAAGAAACAAAAAGAGAAAAAGGTTCCCACCGAGATCAACTCAGTCGTCTCCAATAGAGTTCCCAAAAGTACTCCGAGGTGGGACGGATTAAAGTGAAGTCCAATGTTCAGCTGTTCACGTTTGGGCCAGAGGGAGATGAGCTCGACCTATCCCGCCTCGGCGAACGAGGGGAAGTCTCCTCCAATGCCGGGGTTAAGCGCCATTGTTTCATAGCTTTTCCCAGTAGCGAGGGGAAATAAACATGTGTGATGATCCCTTATAACGAAACTTCAGTCTCACAGGGGTTACCCAGCTGTAGGTGATTCCTTTTTCCCTGAGCACCTTGCAATAGGGGGCAAACTCCCTTCTGCGAGCCAGGGTTCCTGGTGAGAGGTCTGGGAAAGTCTTTATAGATTCATATGGAGCCGGAGGTGTGCCCATCTGTCGTACAGTTCGCATAACCAAGTCTCTTGTCTTAATGGAAGCAAAAGAAGCTAGAATGTCTCTGGGAAGATCTTTGTTAATGTGGGGGGGTTTGGGGGTTCGGAAAACCTTTGCAATTTCCATATCAGATTGAGGACAGTCCGGGAGAAGTTTCCCCAAAAACTCCAGCAGCACCTCTCCCAGGTTTTCTCTTCCCCCAGACTCCGGAAATTCTCTAAATCGGATATTGTTTTGTCTGGATTTATCATCTAGGTCCCACATTTTAAGTTTGAGAAGCTTAATTTCACCAGCCATGGTTGAGTGGTCATCTGCTAAGGCATTGTGGGCTGTGGCGTATTCAGCCATTTTTTCCTCTATATGGAGAGTGCGCTCTCCCAGAGCAGACAGGTCATCTCTGATCTCCCTTAGTAATCCCCTCACATCATCCTTTATGGATTGTCTCATAGTGTCCATGAAATCTGTAAGGAAGCCTTGAGTTACCGGAGAGTCTCTCCCCACATCGTGAGTTTTCTCCACTGACACACGGGGCTTATCTGCAGGGGCCGAGGAGCGTGGGGGGGACGGCGCCATGTTAGCAGACGCAGGCTGCTTATCTGGCGGGAAGAAGTCCGTTACCTTGGATGTATCTCCGCGTCTGCGGGAGGAACCCCTGTGCATCTCCGCAACTTCAAAGTCCAGGCAAGGCAAGTATAAAGATCAGGCTGCTGAGAGGGACTGTAGAGTGCCGCTTTCCCCGGAGTACGAGCGGGAGCTCAGGAACTTGCGACCGGCGCCATAGGTTCCCAATTCACATCCCCGCTTGGTTGCCTTCTATAGGGAGAGCATGCTGTGCTTTGTCAAGGCTTGAAATTAATTGTTGGCAACACCTTCAAATAGCCTGTAGGTGACGTATCCAGGCTGTATTATATCTTACTTGGGTGCGTAGAGAGATAATTAAGCATAATGTGACTAACTGATCACCAGGTGTCAGTATTAGGCTTAGCATGTATAACGTTAGGCAATGTCTCTATATGTCCACTAGGTGTCACCCCAATCCTGCAGATTGTGCATATAGTGAAACTTAAAATCGCTGAGCACACACAATGCAACGGGTACAATATGACCTATGAGAGTAGGATCTGATTTGTATGGGAAGTGGCTCCGGTCATAAGGGCAGCAATTCGTCTGTAGGCTGCAGTTAGGGTTTGTTATAGTGCGGGCCAGTAGTCTCTGAGGGTAATTAAATCCTGTGAGGGGCCGCTTATATCGATTCCTCTTTCAGACACCACAGCTGGATGTCCCCACAGAGTAATGTCTCTCAATTATAGGCAGTCTGCTGTGGTCAAAGATTGCGCCAGGGCTCCCAGACAGACACTCACTTGCCCAGCTATGCCGTTCAGTCACTTGTGTAGCTCCACAGGTGGGAACCGACGCCACGCACATGACTCACCGCGGCCGGCTGACTCCGGTTGATACAGGCGATGCTTCCTTCCTCCTTGTCACGGGTGGACCGCGCCTGCCGGTAGTGGGGCCCGGTGTAGTGCAGATCAAAAGTGAAGACGTCTTGCGGGAACAGATTAAGGGGTTTTAATTTGTTTTCTTCGTGACGCCACCTATGAGTAGTTCGGTAAGGGCTACCGACGCTGCGGGACCCCCGTGGGATGGACAGCAGCAAGATGTTACGCTCCCCACAGGCTGAGCGGTGATCCCCGGGGGCTGGAGCTGCTCAAGATGTTGTGCGGCAGCTGCGGTTACCTTCTAGTTAATGACGGACAGTTCATAAGGAATCACGGACACAGACAGTCTCTATAACGGTCTTTACTGTAACCAGCAGGCAATACATGGTATACAGTGGTTGAGTAGTAGACCGGGTGGACTCAGCAGTGATGGTGTCCCTTAGAAATCCGTAGTGCTCCTCCATTCTAGCTAAGTGGTTGCCAATGTCGCCCAGGAATACCAGATCGGGTACGGGGAGGCTGCTTCAATGCCCTATCCATGCTGTACGTTCTGGATGTTTTGGGGAGCCTTGGGTCCCTCAGTGGGTACACCGCTGGTTAGACGACTGGAAATTGGCTGTTGGTGGGGTGCTCCTGTAAAGCTGATCCTCCACTCTCCTGGTTCGCGTAGCAGAGGTGAACTGCTGCCAGCTTCGGTACCAGTGAACCGGCTGTGAGTTGTGGGCACGGGAGTCTTTTGGGAACCCGTGTAGAAATGCACAATCCCGGTGGTTAAGGCCTCAGGTGCTGACACCCGACCGGTGACGGCCCAGGGGCCCGCACGGGGTGCGGAGCCCCCGCTCCTCTCCAAGCTCTAGTCTGCTCTCGTCAGGTTCTAGACTTCTTCTTCGACTATCTAGACCATTGTGTGTTCTTCTGCACTACCCTAGCACTCCGCCCACCAGGACCTAGGATTGGCCCTCTATTCTAGGTGATGTATGCTGGGTTGGATTTCTAAATTAACCAGGTCATTGCTGAGTCAGAGGATATTGCGGCTGCATTTGTGGCTGCAATACCCTCCTGTGATGCACTCGTTGCGGGGCGCCACACTCCCCCTTGGTTGAATACGCTTGTCCCCAAGCGTCTCACTACTCACATTACAGAGGTTTTTATATTTTATAGCAGGTAATACACTTTTACTAATGACAGGTCATATATGCATAAAAGTGAGGTAGATAAACAGGTTAACACATTGCGTGGACCCGGCGGGCGGTCGGCTGTCCTTAGAATAAAAGTTCAGGCTGTAGCCGCCAAGTCGCGGTGTTACGGTGCAAACAGGAAGAAGTCTCGTTTAATAGCAAAGTTCAAACAACAACAGTCACTTATGGAGGGCAGTGTTCCGGACCCGTATAGCGAACCACCCATCACGGCATATATGGCGCTCATAGGTTACAATGTCCCCTCTATACAAGTCTCGGCTTGGATGGCCTCGCGGTAGGTGCGATTCCACATCACAGCGCCCCACAAACACTTCAGTACTCACACCCTCCTCCCTTACGAATCCCACCCGGTGGACAAGTTAAATGTGCTTACCCACCCGGTTTTACGGAATTGTTCAGGCAATGGAGATTGGCGGCGAGCCTCGGCACGAGCCTGCATGTTGGCTTGCAGTCGAGTGTGCCACTCGTCTCTCCGGATACGACGTACCTCTTCGTCGGAGTGATGCGGCGTGTGGATAAAGTCACTACGGCGTGCTGGTTGTTGAACCGCTTGAGCTTGGTGGACAGTCTGGAGTGGAGCCCGGTTCAACGGAACCGGAGAAGATACTGTTGCGGCGGCACCCGACCAGTGCACCCGAGCTGATCGCCCGGCAGAAGGGTTCCGTGTGTCTCCCCAGGCGAACCCGGTGTAGAGATCCTCAGGTGAACTGTAGGTCTCCTCGTCATCCTCCTCGACCTCCTCGATGACTACGTCGGGCTGCTCGGCTGGCGAAGATGATGGGATGGAATCCTCTGGATCGGTGGGTGGCTGTGCTGCAAGGTTCTCCTCGGGGTCGTTGTGCAGGACTTCCAGGCTGCCTGCCTCTTCTTCTGTAGCAGCGGGAAGTGGTGTTTCAATCCCGGTCACCAGGTAGGCCTCTGTAGTTGCAGAGGAGGCCTCCGGTTCAAGGGAGAAACAGGCGACAGTCTCGGTAGTGTGGAAACCAGTCGCGGGTTCCGCAGGTGGAACCAGGTAGAGATCGGCTTCTTCGTGGGAGCGTGTTGGAAGCTCCGGCTCTGGATTCGGGGTCGGCTGCGGTTTCGTCCGCTGGAACGGGTCGAGTTGTGGTCCTCACAGGAATGATACAGTCTATGGGCTCCGGTGACGAAGCTGGACAGGTGGTGGGTGACGGTGAGGTGGTGGAAAAGCTGGCGATGTCGTCTGGGCTTGGAGAAGCTGTACCCGGACGGCTCTGCTGCATCGCATGATGGAGTCTTCTGCCTAGGGTTGCGCTCCAGCTGCGAATCGTCCACTCCACGGTCTCAAGTAGTCGCACCCGGAGGTCTTGTAGAGCCTCTAGCCAGAAGTCGGGGCTGCCGTCTATAGTAAGGGCAGGATCCGGACCCGGTTGGCCTATGGCTGCTCTAGCCTCCGCCTCGACCTCCCGCATTAGGTCTTGGAGTCTCGTGCTGGCCATTCTCTTCTTGGAGGGAAACCACACCCGTTCAACCGGTAAGACGTTCTGGTAGAGCTGGTGAAGAAGGTCTTCTCTCTCTGTCGGTGTGTCTATCTATGACACTCCCATTTCCTCTGGGCTTTCATAGTCCAATCGTGGGAAAAGTCTTTGGGGTCCGCCCCCATGGTTAATTCGAGCAATCAGGGCGGACAAAGAGTTTGGCGCCTTTTGTCTTTAGCCCTCCCACAATGAGGGGGGGGGTTGACTCACTCCTGGGCTTCACGTGGCGGCTTCTTGTGGCGGGAACGCCATCTTGGGCGCCATCTTGACCCAATGGTGTAAAGGCGGGAAAGTTCTTTTAGGGACGAACAAAGTCCAATTGTAGACAATAAAGTCCAGTTTAAGCACAATATACCCGTTGGGTAACGGGCCTGCTCGTATCCTGTTCGTGACGCCATTTTCTGACTCACCGCAGCCGGCTGACTCCGGTTGATACAGGCGATGCTTCCTTCCTCCTTGTCACGGGTGGACCGCGCCTGCCGGTAGTGGGGCCCGGTGTAGTGCAGATCAAAAGTGAAGACGTCTTGCGGGAACAGATTAAGGGGTTTTAATTTGTTTTCTTCGTGACGCCACCTATGAGTAGTTCGGTAAGGGCTACCGACGCTGCGGGACCCCCGGGGGATGGACAGCAGCAAGATGTTACGCCCCCCACAGGCTGAGCGGTGATCCCCGGGGGCTGGAGCTGCTCAAGATGTTGTGCGGCAGCTGCGGTTACCTTCTAGTTAATGACGGACAGTTCATAAGGAATCACGGACACAGACAGTCTCTATAACGGTCTTTACTGTAACCAGCAGGCAATACATGGTATACAGTGGTTGAGTAGTAGACCGGGTGGACTCAGCAGTGATGGTGTCCCTTAGAAATCCGTAGTGCTCCTCCATTCTAGCTAAGTGGTTGCCAATGTCGCCCAGGAATACCAGATCGGGTACGGGGAGGCTGCTTCAATGCCCTATCCATGCTGTACGTTCTGGATGTTTTGGGGAGCCTTGGGTCCCTCAGTGGGTACACCGCTGGTTAGACGACTGGAAATTGGCTGTTGGTGGGGTGCTCCTGTAAAGCTGATCCTCCACTCTCCTGGTTCGCGTAGCAGAGGTGAACTGCTGCCAGCTTCGGTACCAGTGAACCGGCTGTGAGTTGTGGGCACGGGAGTCTTTTGGGAACCCGTGTAGAAATGCCCAATCCCGGTGGTTAAGGCCTCAGGTGCTGACACCCGACCGGTGATGGCCCAGGGGCCCGCACGGGGTGCGGAGCCCCCGCTCCTCTCCAAGCTCTAGTCTGCTCTCGTCAGGTTCTAGACTTCTTCTTCGACTATCTAGACCAGGGATGGGGAACGTCCGGCCCCCGGGCCGGATCCGGCCCGCCGAGTCATGTAGTGCGGCCCGCGCCACTCTGCCTATTTTGTGCAGGGCGCATTTTTTCATCTGATGCCCCATTGCCTGCCCGACCCCAGTGGGGAACCCCGTGCTGGCCGGCGGCGGCCGCGGCGCGCCGGCAAGACAGGAAGGAGGGCGGGACTCCGACTTCCTGTTTCCAGCTCTGCCCGCCCCTCCAGAGCAGACGTACGGTGACGGCGGCCTCGGTGACTGGTGAGTGTTGTGCTGTGCACAGGCGCCCCTCCCCCCCGGTCCGCATACAGGGCCCTGTATACACCACCACCACCACAGGGCCCTGTATACACCACCACCACCACAGGGCCCTGTATACACCACCACCACTGGGCCCTGTATACACCACCACCACTGGGCCCTGTATACACCACCACCCCTGGGGCTGCTGTATTACCCCTTACCACTGGGGTCTGTATATACCACTAGGGCTGCTGTATACCCCTGGGGCTGCTGTATTACCCCTTACCACTGGGGTCTGTATATACCACTGGGGCTGCTGTATACCCCTGGGGCTGCTGTATAACCCCTGGTGCTGCTGTATAACCTCTGGGGCTGCTGTATTACCCCTGGGGCTGCTGTATTACCCCTGGGGCTGTTGTATTACCCCTGGGGCTGCTGTATTACCCTGGGGCTGCTGTATTACCCCTGGGGCTGCTGTATTACCCCTTACCACTGGGGTCTGTATATACCACTGGGGCTGCTGTATACCCCTGGGGTGCTGTATAACCCCTGGGGCTGCTGTATAACCCCTGGGGCTGCTGTATTACCCCTGGGGCTGCTGTATTACCCCTGGGGCTGCTGTATTACCCCTGGGGCTGCTGTATTACCCCTTACCACTGGGGTCTGTATATAATAAATTTATACGGCCCGCGAATGATATTCTAAATTTCCAAATGGCCCTTTGCAGAGAAAAGGTTCCCCACCCCTGATCTAGACCATTGTGTGTTCTTCTGCACTACCCTAGCACTCCGCCCACAAGGACCTAGGATTGGCCCTCTATTCTAGGTGATGTATGCTGGGTTGGATTTCTAAATTAACCAGGTCATTGCTGAGTCAGAGGATATTGCGGCTGCATTTGTGGCTGCAATACCCTCCTGTGACGCACTCGTTGCGGGGCGCCACACACACACCTCCCCTCTCTCCTCTGGTCTCCGGTCCGCTCCCCGCCGCCTCTAGCAAGCACATAAGCTAATAGAGGCACAAGTGCCTAGTGTGTGGTGTGCGGGCGGGCGTAGGGAGTCAAAGAGTCAAAGATCCGCCGGCGGGACACGTGTCTCTTACCGATGGCGGTCGGCGGGAAGACGCCGGGAAGATGCCGTACCTGCTGTGTTGGCGTGTTCCTCCTCTACCGCGGTCCCACCACTCCTCTCTCCCTTTCCCAGGGACGGGAGCGGCGGAAAGGCCCCTCAGATGTTCGCCAGGGGGGCTAAGCAGGTCTCAGTTGCGGTGCGCGGCTCAGTCCAGCATGGAGGAGGGGCGGGAGCAAACAAATCCGTCCCAAGGGCTCCTCAAGGGTCAAGGACCCTCAATATCGGGTTTTTAGCGGTCTCCTCTGTCAGGGGGACCCTGCAAGGTCCAGTCCAGGGTGCTACCCAGTACCCAGAGGGAGGATGCTTCGGATCCTGTCAGGCAGTGCGGAGCTTCCTGATGCACGTCTGTACTAGTTGGTGGCCATCTTGGAACCTTCACTGTCACAATTTAAGATGCAAACTGGTACTCTTTCCTTGTGTACATCGACTACCCCCCTGGCTGTCAAGAGTGTAGGCCTGTGTTCTGAGCTGATGGGCTCCACTACCGCCTGATAGTCCTGCCCTCTTAGACCTATAGCTGCTCGACACCAAATCATCATTTCACTCATTGGAGGTATTACAACAGGAAGCGGGTCTGTTACCCGGACAGTACCAATTTCACCACCTGTAAGTTTTTCCTGTTGCTGGTGCAGGAGGGCTCTTACCTCTCTTTGAAGAACCTTCTTCTGTCCAGGTTTGGCAGTGTCTGCAATCTGTTGAAGCAAGAACAATACTTCATCCATGAAATTGTTAACAACATTTGTACCGAGAATAATGTATGGTTCCCAGTAGTGATGGGCGAATCCTAAATTACTCGGAATCGCTTGACTCTAGCGAGTCCGAGCACAGGACTCGCTACTCGTTGCGAGTCTAGCGAGTCCAATGTTAATGAATGGGGAAGCGAGTAATAGCGAGTAGTGTGAGATTTACAAATCGCAGATGTGTCTCGGAAGCTTCAGCCTGAAGCAATCCTAGTTTTGTCATTTATTTGCATTGGACTCGTTTACTTTGCAACTGTAATCGCTGGGAAACTCGCACAGATAAGAGTCCTGTCTTCTCTGTGTGCTGGCTGCCAGCTCCAGGGTCCTAGAGCCTGCCTGCTGCCTGATGTAGGAGAGCTGAGATTGTTCTCAGTCTGCTCATTCCCTGTGTACAGACATGAATGTCTGTGCACAGAGATGATGTAGCAGTGCTGAGATTGTTCTCAGTCTGCTCATTCCCTGTGCATAGACATCTATATCTATGCACAGGGAATGTAGCAGAGAGGACATCGCGTTTTGGACTGCGTCGGACGGAAGAGGATTTTTTTAATTAAAGATGGAGTCCCTAATGGCTTTTTTTTTTATTTCTAATAAAAAATTTTCTTTGTGTTGTGTTTTTTTTAAAACAATTTAATAGAAATTCATGGCGGTCATGTCTAATATTGGCGTGACCGCCATAAATTTCGGGCTTAGGGCCAGCTGATAATACAAAGCTGGCCCTAACCTCTTTATTACCCAGCGTGCCACCGCTACCAGGGCCGCTGGAAGAGCGGGGTTCAGCGCCAGAGGATGGCGCTTCAATGAACGCGCCATCTTCTGGGGCGGCTGCGGGCTGCAATTTGCAGCGGGGGGTGCCCAGAAAGCTTGGGCATCCCTGCGCTGCGGATTCCAGCCCCCAGCTACTTAGCTGTACCTGGCTAGACATAGAAATTGCGCGGAGCCCCACGCATTTCATGAAATTCTGAGATTCTGACTCTGACTCTGAGACTCTGACTCTGAAATTCATGAAATAATTTTAAAAAAATGCGTGGGGCTCCGCGCAATTTCTATGTCTAGCCAGGAACAGCTAAGCAGCTGGGGGCTGGAATCCGCAGCGCAGGGATGCCCAAGCTTTCTGGGCACCCCCCGCTGCAAATTGCAGCCCGCAGCCGCCCCAGAAGATGGCGCGTTCATTGAAGCGCCATCCTCTGGCGCTGAACCCCGCTCTTCCAGCGGCCCTGGTGGCGGTAGCACGCTGGGTAATAAAGGGGTTAATACCAGCTTTGTTATACAAGCTGGTATTAAGCCCGAGATTCTTAATGTCAGGCCACGTTTGACCCAGCCACTAAGAATCTCCAATAAAGGGTTAAAAAAACACAACACAGAGAAAATTTTTTATTTGAAATAAAAAAAAAAGCCATTAGGGACTCCATCTTTAATTAAAAAAATCCTCTTCCGTCCGACGTAGTCCAAAACGCGATGTCCTCTCTGCTACATCCCCTGTGCATAGATAGATGTCTATGCACAGGGAATGAGCAGACTGAGAACAATCTCAGCACTGCTACATCATGTCTGTGAGCAGGCGGGCTCTAGGACCCTGGAGCTGGCAGCCTGCACAGAGAAGACAGCTGGACTCGGCTCGCAATGTAACAGCAGTTACTTTGCGAGTTTCCCTGCTATCACTGGCACAGTAGCCGAGTCTAATGCAAACAATGGCAATCCTAGTTTTGTCAGCGTTTCTGACAAAACTAGGATTGATATTGATTTGCATTGGACTCGTGCGAGTAATCACTGGGAAACTCGCAGAGTACCGAGTCCTGCGAGTCCCTTACTACTCGCCGAGTAACGAGTCCTAGCGAGTAGATTCGCCCATCCCTAGTTCCCAGTTATTGGGATTTTCTTCTACCACAACTCCACCCTCCCCACTTTTATGGGTACTTCTCTAACCACCACTATAGTAAGTGGTTCACCCCCACTATAGTAAGTGGTTCACCATTAGAAGCATAAATATTAAGGTTCATATCAGGTGATTTAAGTTCATTACATGACCAGAATTGCTTATAAAGGATATCAGGGATAGTGGTCACTTGTGACCCGGTGTCGAATAAAGCAGGCGTCGAGAGGCCATCTAGTATGATAGACAGGAAAGGTCGCTGTCCGATGTAGGTATCATACCAGTCAGCTCGGCCCTGTCGACCTACTCCTGAGGTTCGGCCCCGGCCCCCAGGGTCTGCTCGTTTAAAGGACAGTATCATGCGATGTGGCCAGTCTTGTTGCAGCAGCGACAGATGGGTTCTCCTGTGGAGTTGTAATGATCGGTGGTCCTTCCTCTGGGCGACGCGGTCTTCTGTCCTCTCTTCCACGGGACATTCTCCGGTCTGTCAGCAAACTGGATTAGAGGTTGGGGTTTAGGCTATGGCTTTGGCCCCTGTTGCAGCTGTAGGGTCTCCATGACTGTGGCTAGGCTCTGGCCCAGCTGGCGCACCTCCAAGCACAAGGAGTCAATCCTGTCGGAGTTAGTAGACTGAACACGGCTTTCAGCTGCAGGCACGGGTACTGGTGTTGTTATAGCCGGAGCTTTGCCACTGCACCAACGTCGAATGGCAGCTTCAGGAGTCTCCACTGGCTGTAACCCCTTTATGCCCATGTCCTTTAAAGTATTGAAATCAGCATGGATGGCTTAGGGACCACCAGTGCAAGGTTTTGTCTTCTGGAGATAGTAGCCCCCGGGTAAACTGCTCAGTCAATAGTTTATTCTCATCAGGGACACTAGCAGGGCTGACTTGCTTCAGGGCTCGCAGCGCCTCCTGTAGGCGCCATGCGTAGGTCCGGATATCATCTCCCAGCTTTTGGTAACAATGATAGAAGCGCATTCTTATGTCAGCCTCATTACAGTCCTCAAAAGCAACTTTTAATTTATCAAAGATTATAACTACTGATCGCCGTTGAGTGGTGGACCAGGATTCACCCTCTTTTTCTGCTGCATCGGTTAACTTTCCCAATACAACAGCTGCGCGCTGCTGACCAGTCATTACATACATGTCCAACACACTGCAGATCTTTCTTTTGAAGGTGGACAAGGTATCAGGGCGGCCATCATACTGGGGTAACCACTTAGCACCCGGGATATACGGGAGTGAGATCGGCATGATCAGGGCTACTGCACCCGGATGGTCGGCGGCTCTACTGGATGCAGCCATGGTTGCTTCAGGGTGATTATCAGGATCAGCAAATGTGCTGTAGTCATTGCTGGATGAGGCAGACATTTTCAGGGCCCCTCCTATTGAATCACGACCAATCTTTAAACAGTTAAACAGTTTTTGAACCCCGTTGGCAGGGAGTTAAGCGTTCGGGAATTTCCAGATTAGACTGCTGCGCTTTGGAAGTGTTCGGCAAAGCAAAGGGCGGGTTTTGGTTTCGCGCTCTGCAAGGTGTCATGCCCCCTTTCTTCCCGCTCCGCAACACAGTAATGGTGGCTCCGTTTAACATTCACAAATTACAGTCATAAAAACAGCACACAGTACCCGGTAGCATTGGGTACGGGATCCTGTTCATGACACGCCAGAAATTGACTAGCCCAGGGTATGGGGACTCAGGTTCTCTGGGCCCTCTGCTGTGGTAGGGATGTCACTGGTGACCTGCCCAGACCTGTGGCCATGGTGGTCAACTAAAAAGTAGTTGTAATGGGAATAAATGTTTATAAGTTTATCGTGCCGCAATTGTGGTATCTGGTGACTGCACCAGCGCTGCGTGGGGCCTCCAGGGATGATGGATGAGCAGCTAGGTGTTGAAGCTCCCCACTCACTCCCGGCGTGGCTCCGCCCACCTCGCGTCACTCCCGGCGTGGCTCCGCCCACCTCGCGTCACTCCCGGCGTGGCTCCGCCCACCTAGCCTGCGCTGACCATAGAGCCCCCGTCCTGCGCTCACCACAGAGCCCCCGTCCTGCGCTGACCACATAGCCCCCGTCCTGCGCTGACCACAGAGCCCCCGTCCTGCGCTGACCACAGAGCCCCCGTCCTGCGCTGACCACATAGCCCCCGTCCTGCGCTGACCACATAGCCCCCGTCCTGCGCTGACCACAGAGCCCCCGTCCTGCGCTGACCACAGAGCCCCCGTCCTGCGCTGACCACAGAGCCCCCGTCCTGCGCTGACCACAGAGCCCCCGTCCTGCACTGACCACAGAGCCCCCGTCCTGCGCTGACCACAGAGCCCCCGTCCTGCGCTGACTACAGAGCCGCCGTCCTGCGCTGACCACAGAGCCCCCGTCCTGCGCTGACCACAGAGCCGCCGTCCTGCGCTGACCACAGAGCCCCCGTCCTGCGCTGACCACAGAGCCCCCGTCCTGCGCTGACCACAGACCCGCCGTCCTCTGCTGACCACAGAGCCCCCGTCCTGCGCTGACCACAGAGCCCCCGTCCTGCGCTGACCACAGAGCCCCCGTCCTGCGCTGACCACAGAGCCCCCGTCCTGCGCTGACCACAGAGCCGCCGTCCTGCGCTGACCACAGAGCCGCTGTCCTGCACAGAGCCCCCGTCCTGCGCTGACCACAGAGCCGCCGTCCTGCACAGAGCCCCCGTTCTGCGCTGACCACAGAGCCGCCGTCCTGCGCTGACCACAGAGCCCCCGTCCTGCGCTGACCACAGAGCCCCCATCCTGCGCTGACCACAGAGCCCCCGTCCTGCGCTGACCACAGAGCCCCCATCCTGCACTGACCACAGAGCCCCCGTCTTGCGCTGACCACAGAGCCGCCCTCCTCTGCTCACCACAGAGCCGCCCTCCTCTGCTCACCACAGAGCCGCCCTCCTCTGCTCACCACAGAGCCGCCCTCCTCTGCTCACCACAGAGCCGCCCTCCTCTGCTCACCACAGAGCCGCCCTCCTCTGCTCACCACAGAGCCGCCCTCCTCTGCTCACCACAGAGCCGCCCTCCTCTGCTCACCACAGAGCCGCCCTCCTCTGCTCACCACAGAGCCGCCCTCCTCTGCTCACCACTGAGCCGCCGTCCTCTGCTCACCACAGAGCCGCCGTCCTCTGCTCACCACAGAGCCGCCGTCCTCTGCTCACCACAGAGCCGCCGTCCTCTGCTCACCATAGAGCCGCCGTCCTCTGCTCACCACAGAGCCGCCGCACTCGAATTCTCTGTATTGCAATTATGTATTGCTCTCTTTTATTCACCTATGGGAATTGCTCTAATAAAATAGGATAGTGACTTGTTGTGTACAATATAGTATTGCCGAAACATTTTTTCTAAAAGTGCTAGTTTCCATTTTACAAAAAGGTTCACCTTTCAAATACAAGTCTAAGAACTGGATAATTGTTGGATTGCTTTGTAATTTAAAACATAGATATTGTTGATCAAATAATCCGTAATTTTTTTCCTACCAGATTCATCAGAGGACCATATAATAAGTATATCATCGATTAATCTGCTAAAATGTATGATGCAGTCAGAATGGACTATTAACTGTAAAAATGCAAAGCAATTCCCACCAAGTCATTTTGATTTTAGCTACCGATGAGGAATATTTTGCCCCATTGATAGCCCACTTTTTTGCATGAAAAATTGATTGTTGAACTGAAAATAATTATTACACATTAGAAAAAAAGTGCATCAAAAACCAGTGGTGTATCTAGGTTTTCTGGCACCCGGGGCAAGAGTTCAGTTTGCCCCCCCCCCAATGGTCTCAGGAGACGTCATGTGACCAATCATCCATATGTGATTTTTGTACTTATAGGTACAGTGACTGCTGGAACCAGCAAGAGCTGTTTCTGGCATTGAGTATATTACACGTTGTTAAGAGTGGGCTAAGGTGTTTAATGTTATAATTAAAGAGCTTGTCCAGGTTTGAGATGAAAGTCTAGGTGACTGCAGGCCTCCGAATTCTCATGGCGCATGCACTGCACACTTTCAGGATTCTCCCATGTCAATGGTAAGATTGGACGGTCATGTGAACACAAGCATGTGATTTATATACCTCTGGTCACATTCTGACTAGACGTGTCCAGCCTTACTCAATTCATTTAATTGATCGAAGCCTCACATGTCTAGTCACCACGTGACTGCATGTATGTAAATTGCACACCCATAGTTACGTGACTTTCCACTCTCACCACCAGCACCAGACAATCCTGACAGTGGGCAGTGTGCTCTCTGTGAGAATCAGAAGTCTGCAGTCACATAGAGACACATAGAGTGACTGCAGACTCATCACAAGCTTGGGACAACCCCTTTAATGCTTCTAACAAATAAATACATACAACCCTTAATTTATCAGAATCCACAACACCTTGTTAACATAACCATATATCAAGAAAGCTTACAAGTTATGGATTGTTAGATGTGTACAGTATCAGAACAATTAACACAAAACTACATCACCAGACCCACTAGAGGAACTGAAATACATCCATATAATCCCCATCAGTACAGAAATACATCACCAGACCCACCAGAGGTACAGAAATACATCCATATGGCCCCCATTAGAACAGAAATACATCACCAGACCCACTAGAGGTACTGAAATACATCCATATAACCCCCATCAGTACAGAAATTACAATCCTTATCTGTAACAAAATTCATCATCAGAGCCAACATCACATGGTAAAACAATTGTAATTTCAGGTCAGACCCATACACATTTGTACTGCATGAACCTACAACTCCTACTACATCAGTAGAAATGGTGTGGACATACTGGGAGTTGTTGTTACCAGCTGTCAATAAAAGCATACAGGAACCACACTGATGAGAATAAGTAATTATCACAAATAAGCATTTACATCCGGTACCTTATAGATGACCTTGTCTCTGATCGGGAGTCGTCTTTTTCTTTTCTACTCCATCTTGTTCAGACACCATGATGACTTTTCACATCCATAGCTCGTCTCTGGACACGTCCATCTTCTCCAGTCTTCAGCACATCCTGGCACGATACCCTTAAAAATAGCAGAATTATCAACATTTTCCTGAGTAAAAATATCTGCCCTACACTGTGCCCCGGAATAAATAATTGCTCCTCCTCAGTGTTCTCTGCACAAAATATGATTTATACACTGTCCCTCTTCTGGCGCATGCCCTCCACACTGCCCCCTCATCTCACTGCCCATTCCTTTCCATACTGGGCTCCCTGGTCACACTATCCTCACTGTATCCTCCTATACTGCCCAATATTTATATTGTTCTCCCTCATCACACCTCGTACACACGCGACTCTTGTACACACATAGCTCTGCTCCATGCGCCCTGTACATAAACGGCTCCACTCCATACACCTCTTACACACGCGGCTCCGCACCATACACATGCAGCTTCGCTCTGTACACCTCGTACACACACTGCTCTGCTTCGTACACCTCGTACACACTCAGCTCTGCTCCGTACACCTCGTACACACATGCCTCCGCTCCATACACCTCGTACACACATAGCTCTGCTCCATACGCCCTGTACATACACGGCTCCACTCCGTACACCTCGTACACACGCGGCTCTGCTCCGTACACCTCATACATGCCCGCCTCTGCTCCGTACATTGCCTACACCTCTGGCTCTGCTCCGTACACCTCCTACACACCTGACTCTGCTCCGTACACCTCCTACACGCCCGGCTCTGCTCCGTACACCTCCTACACGCCCGGCTCTGCTCCGTACACCTCCTACACGCCCGGCTCTGCTTCGTACACCTCCTACACGCCCGGCTCTGCTCCGTACACCTCCTACACGCCCGGCTCTGCTCTGTACACCTCTTGCACGCCCGGCACTGCTCCATACACCTCTTGCATGCCCGGCACTGCTCCGTACACCTCCTACATGCCCGGCTCTGCTCCGTACACCTCCTACACACCCGGCCCCACTCCATACACCTCCTACACGCCCGGCTCCACTCCATACACCTCCTACACACCCGACTCCGCTCCATACACACCCGGCTCCGCTCAATACACCTCGTACATGCCCGGCTCCACTACGTACATCTCCTTCACGCTTGGCTCCACTCCGTACACCTCCTACACGCCTGGCTCCACTCCGTACACCTCCTACATGCCCGACTCCGCTCCGTACACACCCGGCTCCGCTCCGTACATGCCCGGCTCTGCTCCGTACACCTCGTACACGCACGGCTCCGCTACGTACACCTTGTACACGCCCGGCTCCGCTACGTACACCTCGTACATGCCCGGCTCCTCTCCGTACACCTCGTACATGGCCGACTCCGCTCCGTACACCTCGTACACTCCCGGCTATGCTCCGTACACCTCGTACACACAAGTCTCCACTCCGTACACCTCATACACATTCAGCTCCACTCCGTGCACCTCGTACACACTCAGCTGCGCTCCATACATCTTGTACACACGTGGCTCCACTCAATACACCTAGTACACTCTCGGCTCTGCTACATCCACACTGCAGATCCATCTTTCCCCACACATAACCTTCACCTCATCCAGCAGCATGATGGCCACTGGCCAGCAGCACAGCAGAGTCCTGCATACTTCGAGGAGCTGATAATGTGACCCCTGACTCCTCCCCTCCATAGACATCATCACAGGTCCTGTCAGCACAGTGTGCGGATCTGTAGTAGAGAAAAAAGGCAGCTCACACTGCGGGGGGGCGCAACATGCAGGCGACGGGGAGAGACCGGCCGCTGCAGCAGAAGGCTGAGTGCACCCCTGCTGCCTCTTGTGCCCGGGGAAAATGACCCGCCACCTCCCCCCTGGATACGGCCCTGCAAAAACAATTCTTTTGTTTCTGATGACAATTCAGAGAATTCACACGGATGGAATTTTAGTGCATTAAGGGCCACATATGGGGGAATACAAAGACAAAAACACTACATCAATTGTGCACTACAAATAACTTGATAACCACTTGATTTTACTCATGTTATTCAATACTTCAGGTGAATCCTTCAAATATCCTGGTACTCTGCTTGGCTAATAGTTGTAACAATTGATCCAACCATTCACCTAGTTTTTCATTAATAGAACCAATACCTAATATAACAGGGCATATAAGAGGTGTAAATGAACCCTTATGCGTTTTTGGCAGGGCGAGCATGATTGGAACTGTTGGACTAGAAACCTTTAAATAATTGGCTTCTTTCACATTAAAACAACCAATATCCAAACCATAATCAAAAAGTTGAAATATTTTCTTGGAAATCTCAGTGGTAGGATTATGATCAAGTGGATAGTATGTCATGGTTATCCTACAACATTTCTGAGATCCAATCTACATAGTCCTTTTTATTCATTAGAACTATGGATCCACCTTCGTCTGATTTTTTGAGACGAGAATGAAGTGCTGCAGTGATGTAGAGGCAGGGTAAATATGATTGTTAATTTTTTAAGTGTGCAATGTGATGGGGGCCATGTACTAGGCTGGAGGCCATAAGTACCAGGGTGGGGCCATGATCCAGGATGGGGACCATGTAACGGGAAGAAGGCCATGTACCAGGATGAGGGAAATGTACTTTACAAGAACGGAGTGCCGTGCACCAGAATGGTATATACCAGGATGAGAGCAATATACCAGGTTACGGGATCATATATACAGTGTTGGCCAAAAGTATTGACACTCCTGCAATTCTGTCAGATAATACTCAGTTTCTTCCTGAAAATGATTGCAATCACAAATTCTTTGGTATTATTATCTTCATTTAATTTGTCTTCAATGAAAAAACACAAAAGAGAATGAAGCAAAAAGCCAAACATTGATCATTTCACACAAAACTCCAAAAATGGGCCAGACATAAGTATTGGCACCCTCAGCCTAATACTTGGTTGCACAACCTTTAGCCAAAATAACTGCGATCAGCCGCTTCTGGTAACCATCAATGAGTTTCTTACAATGCTCTGCTGGAATTTTAGACCATTCTTCTTTGGCAAACTGCTCCAGGTCCCTGATATTTGAAAGGTGCCTTCTCCAAACTGTCATTTTTAGATCTCTCCACAGGTGTTCTATGGGATTCAGGTCTGGACTCATTGCTGTATTATTATTACTCAGCAGGATATAAGTTCTCCCTAATGGGGGTTGCACCCTCTCCTATGGGGAACGGGGCTTGATCAATTTCTTACAGCCAAGAGTGTTAAGAGGTTAAAACTTAACAATTAATAATAAACGTACTTTAAAAAGACTAGATTGTCTACACAAATACACACGTGCTCAAGTGTCATATCACAGATTAAAAAACTCCTCTATTTATTCTAGGAGTTTATAGATAGGTTATGGTGTTATCCCTAGAGATTATATTACTCTTAGTTCCAGTCCACCTTAACCTGGTATATGTCAGCCCACAGATACTTCAAGGTCATTTTATGTATATCACCTTGATTAGGCTGGCATATATATCCCTGTATATGGAAAGTAATAAGCCCACCCCCTATATATAGGAAGGATCTCACTGACTTTCTTCCCCCAAACCAGGGAACTTTCTGAGTCTCTTTTCTCCAGGAGGTCCTTTTGCTAATGACTGCCTGGTACGGGACTCTCAGTGTCGTTCTTACATTACCACCATGCTCCACTCCCGACGCGTTTCGGATCTTATGTCCTCATCAGGGAATGTGTGGCTCGGTTCTCTGTGGGGTCCTATTCATAGGTCCCCCCTTATGATGGTATGTGTCCCTGTAAATGGGACATCAGATGTTAATTCCCTTGTATATGGCGCAAGGTGCAAAGCACCGATAGCTACATGCATAGTTTCAGCCCCCTGGGTGCTATTGCCCCCTGGGTACTTACCCAGCATAGTCCAGTGGCCTGTGTGTTGGAGTACACCGCGGCGACCGCTCTGCCGCTCTTTATGCCTGTGTTTTTCCGGTCCGTGTTTTGCCAACCTTTGCAAGTAGGCAGGGACAGACGGGTGAGAATAGGGAGATATAGGAGCACAAAATCAATACTTTTACTATCCTTTCTCTAAGTCTGTCCTCTGAGAACCCAAAAACATGAAAAATAAACCCCAACCCCCCCATACCCCTTACCCACGATCCAGGAACAAGGGATACTCCCCTGAGAAATATAAGACCCCACTGCCTAGTATAAATCATAACTCCAATTTCAGAAATGACCAATCTGTGTCTCATTAGGACCTTGGGTACAACCAGCCCCTATAGGGTTAACCTGAATCATGCCTAATATAACATCATGACATAATCTATCTAGCAAGAGAAACTAATAAAAGTGCCATAACGACCTAATCGTGTTCTAATAAGCAAAGAAGTTCTATAACTGACTTAAAGCCGCCATTTATAGACTGTTTTGGATAATAGGAGATGTCTGTAATTTCACAGAATCTCCAGTAATGCGGGAGGCAGCATTTCTGACTAAGTACCTGCCCCCTACGATGACCTCACTCCTAAGGGGAGTAACAAACTAGCCCTAAGTTACTCCTATCATCGAAAGGGAGCTAGGAGGGAGGCGTGGAACGCATGAGTGCATTCCACACGACCGCCGGACCGGATGTGACGTTGCGGGATGACGCGAACGTCACTTCCGGGGGCGGAGCACACCACGTGACCGGAAAAACACGGGCATAAAGAGCGGCAGAGCGGCCACGGCGGTGTACTCCAACACACAGGCCACTGGACTATGCTGGGTAAGTACCCAGGGGGCAATAGCACCCAGGGGGATGAAACTATGCATGTAGCTATCGGTGCTTTGCACCTTGCGCCATATACAAGGGAATTAACATCTGATGTCCCATTTACAGGGACACATACCATCATAAGGGGGGACCTATGAATAGGACCCCACAGAGAACCGAGCCACACATCCTCTGATGAGGACATAAGATCCGAAACGCGTCGGGAGTGGAGCATGGTGGTAATGTAAGAACGACACTGAGAGTCCAGTACCAGGCAGTCACTAGCAAAAGGACCTCCTGGAGAAAAGAGACTCAGAAAGTTCCCTGGTTTGGGGGAAGAAAGCCAGTGAGATCCTTCCTATATATAGGGGGTGGGCTTATTACTTTCCATATACAGGGATATATATGCCAGCCTAATCAAGGTGATATACATAAAACGACCTTGAAGTATCTGTGGGCTAACATATAGCAGGTTAAGGTGGACTGGAACTGAGAGTAATATAATCTCTAGGGATAACACCATAACCTATCTATAAACTCCTAGAATAAATAGAGGAGTTTTTTAATCTGTGATATGACGCTTGGGCACGTGTGTATTTGTGTAGACAATCTAGTCTTTTTAAAGTACGTTTATTATTAAATGTTAAGTTTTAACCTCTTAACACTCTTGGCTGTAAGAAACTGGACTCATTGCTGGCCACCTTAGAAGTCTCCAGTGCTTTCTCTCAAACCATTTTCTAGTGTTTTTTGAAGTGTGTTTTGGGTCATTGTCCTGCTGGAAGACCCATGACCTCTGAGGGAGATCCAGCTTTCTCACACTTGGCCCTACATTATGCTGCAAAATTTGTTGGTAGTCTTCAGACTTCATAATGCCATGCACACAGTCAAGCAGCCCAGTGCCAGAGGCAGCAAAGCAACCCCAAAACATCAGGGAACCTCCGCCATGTTTGACTGTAGGGACCGTGTTCTTTTCTTTGAATGCCTCTTTTTTTCTCCTGTAAACTCTATGTTGATGCCTTTGCCCAAAAAGCTCTACTTTTGTCTCATCTGACCAGAGAACATTCTTCCAAAATGTTGTAGGATTTCTCAGGTAAGTTTTAGCAAACTCCAGCCTGGCTTTTTTATCTTTTGGGGTAAGAAGTGGGGTCTTCTTGGGTATCCTACCATACAGTCCCTTTGCATTGAGGCGCTGACTGATAGTACGTGTTGACACTGTTGTACCATCGGACTGCAGGGCAGCTTGTACTTGTTTGGATGTTAGTCGAGGTTCTTTATCCACCATCCGCACAATCTTGCGTTGAAATCTCTCATCAATTTTTCTTTTCCGTCCACATCTAGGGAGGTTAGCCACAGTGCCATGGGTTTTAAACTTCTTGATGACACTGCGCACAGTAGGCAAAGGAACATTCAGGTCTTTGAGAATGGACTTGTAGCCTTTAGATTGCTCATGCTTCCTCACAATTTGGTTTCTCAAGTCCTCAGACAGTTCTTTGGTCTTCTTTCTTTTCTCCATGCTCAATGTGGTACACACAAGGACACAGGACAGAGGTTGAGTAAACCCTTAATCCATTCACCAGACAATAATGAGTAGTGCACACTGATGAATGCGATTAGTAATCGCATTCATCCACCACCGAAAAACTGCAAAAAATCAGTGCAAAATATCCGCACAGGAATCACACAAAAAGCTCTCTGTTATAATAACTGTTTTTTTTCCAGTTTTTAGCAAGTGCTATCAAAAAAGTATCAAAACAGGGATATTGGTCTGTACGTTTTTTGCAAAAAATATACTGCAAGCTGCCTAACCTCGTCACGGTTGCCCTGACCGAGGCAGTCCCTAGCTAATGTGTGCATTTAAAACCTGTGTGTGTGTGAACATACCTCTAAGGAGCTCACTGGGATGGGGTACTCATTGATCATTTCACACAAAACTCCAAAAAATGGGCCAGACAAAAGTATTGGCACCCTCAGCCTAATACTTGGTTGCACAACCTTTAGCCAAAATAACTGCGATCAACTGCTTCCGGTAACCATCAGTGAATTTCTTGCAATGCTCTGCTGGAATTTTAGACCATTCTTTTTTGGCAAACTGCTCCAGGTCCCTGATATTTGAAGGGTGCCTTCTCCAAACTGCCATTTTTAGATCTCTCCACAGGTGTTCTATGGGATTCAGGTCTGGACTCATTGCTGGCCACCTTAGAAGTCTCCAGTGCTTTCTCTCAAAAGTGCTTTTTGAAGTGTGTTTTGGGTCATTGTCCTGCTGGAAGACCCATGACCTCTGAGGGAGTCCCAGCTTTCTCACACTGGGCCCTACATTATGCTGCAAAATTTGTTGGTAGTCTTCAGACTTTATAATGCCATGCACACGGTCAATCAGTCCAGTGCCAGAGGCAGCAAAGCAACCCCAGAATATCAGGGAACCTCCGCCATGTTTGACTGTAGGGACAGTGTTCTTTTCTTTGAATGCCTCTTTTTTTCTCCTGTAAACTCTATGTTGATGCCTTTGCCCAAAAAGAGAGAACATTCTTCCAAAACATTTTAGGCTTTCTCAGGTACGTTTTGACAAACTCCAGCTTGGCTTTTTTATGTCTCGGGGTAAGAAGTGGGGTCTTTCTGGGTCCCCTACCATACAGTCCCTTTTCATTCAGACGCCGATGGATAGTACGGGTTGACACTATTGTACTCTCGGACTGCAGGGCAGCCTAAACTTGTTTGGGTGTTAGTCGAGGGTGTTTATCCACCATCCGCACAATCTTGCGTTGAAATCTCTCAATTTTTCTTTTCCATCCACATCTAGGGAGATTAAGCCACAGTGCCATGGGCTTTAAACTTCTTGATGACACTGCGCACAGTAGACACAGGAACATTCAGGTCTTTGGAGATGGACTTGTAGCCTTGAGATTACTCATGTTTCCTCACAATTTGGTTTCTCAAGTCCTCAGACAGTTCTTTGGTCTTCTTTCTTTTCTCCATGCTCAATGTGGTACACACAAGGACACAGGACAGAGGTTGAGTCCACTTTAATCCATGTCAACAGGCTGCAAGTGTGATTTAGTCATTGCCAACACCTGTTTGGTGCCAAAGGTAAGATACAGGTGGTGTTAATTACACAAATTAGAGAAGCGTCACATGATTTTTCTAACAGTGCCAATACTTTTGTCCACCCCCTTTTTTATGCTTGGTGTGAAACTATATCCAATTTGGCTTTAGGACAATTCTTTTTGTGGTTTTTTTCATTGAAGACAAATTCAATGAAGATAATAATACCAAAGAATTTGTGATTGCAATCATTTTCAGGAAGAAACTGAGTATTATCTGACAGAATTGTAGGGGTGTCAATACTTTTGACCAACACTGTACAGTACCAGGATGAGGGCCATAGGAAGGGATTGGAAAAGATTAAACGGATCCTGTCACCTCCAAAAAGCCACCTAAGCTACAAAATCATGTCCCTGCAGCATCCTATCACTAATCTCACACTCCTTTTGTCACCTAAAAACATCCTGTCAAAGTACATAAAAACGATTTTATACTCATTCATTAAGCATTATAATTAGTAGGGGCTGTATTCTTTAGCCCTTAGGGCGTGTTGTTTTGCAGGCTCCAGGATCCACCCTCTCTCTCTCTCTGTGCTGCTGTGATGTGGAGCTGAAGGCAGGACTAATGATTTGAATTTTGTGAGTGACAGAGAGGGGGAGGACAAAGCCTGCAAAGGAAAGCAGCACAGAGAGAGAGAGGGTGGATCCTGGAGCCTGCAAAACAACACGCCCTAAGGGCTAAAGAATATAGCCCCTACTAATTATAATGCCTAATGAGTGAGTATAAAATCGTTTTTATCCACTTTCACAGGATGCTTTTAGGAGACAAAAGGAGCGTGAGATTAGTGACAGGATGCTGCAGGGACATGTTTTTGTAGCTTAGGTGGCTTTTTGGAGGTGATAGGATCCCTTTAATATCATTTGAATTAATTTTAATGGGGAAATTTAATGACATGAGAGCTAATTGAGTTAAGTTGAGTTCAGTCATTGAATAAATTAAACATTCTCATATGCAGAGAAAATTGCAGCACTCACCGGAGTAGATATTTTTCTTTTATTCACACGTCCATATACATATTAGTGCGCTCAAAAAAGCATGGGGAGGGGAAGAGGAGACGGTGGAATAAATTAAACACAAAAGTCAAGGTATTACTGTACATACATTTATCTCTGTTGCACTTAAATTTGTGCTTATTTATGCTTGTTAGTACATCGCATATGAGGCAGATCCAGCACTTGCGACTGCGAAAAAAGACGCTGCTTGCAGTTTTTTTTTTCGCGGCCACAAGTGCTGGATCCAGCTGATCCGGCTTAACCACACCTGCCACCCCTGATGGCAAGCCCCATAGACAATGCATGGGGCTTGCCGGATCGGCACACTAAGGGCGGCCGTTTGGCTGCAGATTCGGAAGATGCGGTAAATCTGCTGGATCTGCCGCACATTAGCAAAAACGCTGATGTGAAAGGCCCCTTACTGTGAGCAGATGAAGAGGTGGTGCAGGAATCAGAGGTGGAGGTAACACAGGCTGATAATCATAGAGAAATCCAAGGTGGTGGGTGGTAGAACATTTGCTGGAATTCCTTGAACCTCAGGCCCAGCCTTCCCTATGTTTACCCAGTGTGCTGATAGAGAAATATAACGTCCATTCCTCTGTTTACTAGTCCACGTATCCCTAGTTACATGGACCTTTCCACTTATGGCATTGCAGAGTGAACAACGAATTTGTTCCACCATATGCGTGTGAAGGGCCAGGATGGCACGCCTGAAAAAATAGTGGTGGCTGGAAACAACAGTACAGCCACAGACATTTTTTTTTTAAACTGTCAGTCTCCGTGAGCCTAAATGGCACTTTTCAAAGGCAAGTATTTTTGAAATGCTGTCATTCAGGGCCAGGTCTCATGGGTAGGGGTGTGTTTTGTCTTTCTAATGAAGGTTTGGGGCAGGGGGGAGGAACCTTTTTTCTACCTGTGGCCATTTGGAAATTTCTACCATCATTCGGATGCCGCACAAATTATCAACTAGAAAATTACCTGGCTAAGGCAAGGACCTCCAAGGTAGTATTCTCTAAAATACTGCCTGTACCATGAGCGACACCAGATAGGCAATGGGAGATTAGGGAGATAAATAAGTGGCTCAGGAATTGGTGTAGGAAGGAGGGGTTTGGGTTCCTGGAGAACTGGGCCGACTTCTCTGTTGGGGAATGGGGAGGGTGCAGCTGTGCTAAGGGAGAAAATGGCTAGAAGGTTGGAGGAGTGTTTAAACTAGGGATTGGGGGGGAGGGTATTCATTGTATAGGAGGGGAAGATAGTGTAAATAGTAACCTGGGCACAAGTAATAAAATTGGGGTGGCATGGGGGGTGGGGTTAGTACAGTCAATTTAGTAGGAAGGAATAGAGGTAAAGAGAGATGCATAAAGTGCATGTACACTAATGCCAGAAGCCTCACCAACAAAATGGAGGAATTAGAATTGATTTTGTTGGAAAATAATGACATGGTGGGGATTTCGGAGACATGGCTGGACGAGAGCCATGACTGGGCTGTTAATTTACAGGGCTATAGTCTGTTCAGAAATGACCATACAAATAAGCGAGGAGGGAGGTGTATGTTTATACGTAAAATCATCCTTAAAACCCATCCTGCATGATAATATAGGTGAATCTAATGGAAATGTAGAGTCCCTGCGGGAGGAGATAAGGGGAGGGGGAAAAATAATAAATTACTGATAGGGGTTTGTTATAAGTCCCCGACAATAATGGAGGTGGAGGAGAATATCCTCATAAAGCAAACAGATGAAGCAGCGACTCAGGGAGAAGTCATTATTATGGGGGACTTCAACTATCCTGAAATACATTGGGATCAGAAACCTGCAGTTCCAGCAAAGGTAATAGGTTTTTGAAAACTATGAGAGACAATTACCTATCACAACTGGTTCAGGACCCAACAAAAAGGGGGGCACTGTTAGACCTAATATTAACCAACAGGCCGGACCCCCTATCAAATATACAGGTTGGAGGTCACTTGGGTAATAGTGATCATAACATAATAAGTTTTCAAGTAGCCTTTACTAAGATGTGTAGTAGAGGGGCTACAAGGACACTAAACTTCAGGAAGGCAAATTTCCAACGGTTGAGAGATGATCTTAGTGCAATAAACTGGGACGATGTCCTGAGACATAAAAGTACACAAAGCAAATGGGAGATGTTTATTAGCATCCTAAATAGGACCTGTGCACAATGTATACCCTATGGGAATAAGCATTCTAGAAATAGGAGGAAACCACTCTGGCTAAATAAAGCGGTAAGAGGCGCAATAAGTGACAAAAAGAAAGCATTTAGGGAATTAAAGCAAGTAGATAGTGATGAGGCATTAAATAAATACAGAAAATAAAATAACATCTGTAAAAAGCAAATCAAGGCAGCAAAGATTGAGACAGAGAGACTCATTGCCAGAGAAAGTAAAAATAATCCCAAAATATTTTTTAACTACATAAATAGTAAGAAACTAAAAAATGATGGTGTTGGCTCCTTTAAAAATAGTCTGGGTGAAATGGTGGATGAGGATGAGGAAAAAGCCAATATGCTAAATGACTTTTTTTCAACAGTATTTATACAAGAAAATCCCATGACAGACAATATGATCAGTGATAACAAAAATTCTCAATTAAATGTAACCTGCTTAACCCAACAGGAAGTACGGCACCGTATAAAAATCACTAAAATTGACAAATCCCCGAGCCCGGATGGGATACACCCCAGAGTGCTGCAGGAATTAAGTACTGTTATAGATAGACCATTATTTAGTGATAGGAAACAAAGGGTGGTCATTAATGGAACACACTCAGAATGGGTCACAGTTAACCGTCAGGGTCAATGTTGGGTCCGCTTCTTTTTAATATATTTATTAATGACCTTGTAGGGGGCGTACAGAGTAGAATCTCAATATTTGCAGATGACACTAAACTCTGCAGGGTAATCAATACAGAGAAGGACAATTTTATATTACAGGAGGATTTATGTAAACTAGAAGCTTGGGCTGATAAATGGCAAATGAGCTTTAATGGGGATAAATGTAAAGTCTTGCACTTGGGCAGAGGAAACAAAAGGTATATGTGGCGCCCCGCAATGAGTGCGTCACAGGAGGGTATTGCAGCCATAAATGCAGCCGCAATGTTCTCTGACACAGCAGTGATCCGGTTAACTGAGAGATCCAACCCTGCATGCATCACCTAGAACAGAGGGCCAACCCAGGGTCCTGGTGGGCGGAGTGCTAGGGAAGTGTGTAGGAAGTACAGACACTTAGACTAGTTAGTCTGGAGTGAGTCTGCAGAGTCTAGAGAAGAGAGAACTTGAACTTGGAGTAGGGGGAGATCCAAGATGGCCGCGGACGAGGGAAGCTGCACTCACTAGCTCTCCCGCAGAAAAATCTCTATCCGCGCCATCCACCCTCGTGAGGGGCCCCAAAGAGCCCAGACGGCACTCCTGACTATACCAGAGGCAATTGCGCACAGGTCCTAGGCATCATTTCACCCTCTGGGTCCATCTCTAGCTGCAGAAAGAGGCCATCGGCGAGGACCGCGCGGCCCCCGGCGGGAGAGGTGGACCGGACCGGATCGGCTGTGCAGCGGAATGGAGAGAGAGGAGCTGAAGCGGGATCGTCCCTGCCCGAGACCCCCGCAGCCGGATCGCAGCTAGACTGCAGGGAGACCGAAGCCGAGCGGTGCCCCACAGCTGCAGGAGGCCTCCGACAGCACGTGGTGCCAGAGAAGGGGAACGGGAGGTAAGAGAGACGCTGAGGCAGGAGGCACAAGAACAGTGTGACTGCTGACAACCTGCGACCCCCCAGAGACCCGGCACTCATATTATCTGTGTAGAACGAACGGGTGTATGTGCAGAGGGATCTGTCCTACGGGAACCCTGACAGAGAGAGGAGACAGAGCCGGAGTCACACTGAGCCCCACAGCCCCGGTGCTTGCCAGCCTAGAGTCACAGCCAAGACCTCCTCTAAATAACAACTTCAGGAACTCAGGAGCAGACAAGTACAGAGATAAGAGGTACCACCTTTTGTTTATATACCATCTAAACCTGATATATAAAAGGTCGCAGTGCTGCACAAAGTCTGCAGAACAGAGAGTAAAAGAAAAAACCCTCCTGACCTGTGCCTGAGCTAACTAGACTGGAATTCCAGACCCCTCAACTCACGAGACTGGTATATAACAACAGGATACCAGTAGATCTCCACAACTGTTAGAGTGGCTAACAACTACTTCTCTAACATAACAACACAAAACTAACATGCTGCAGTAAACCCCATCAGCCAGCAGGGGGAGCTCCGTGACCATTTCACTCAACCAGCATTAAAACTTAACTAATTACTAATATGGGGAAAATTGGAACAAAAACCCCTAAAGGATCCCTGAAACTTGCTAAAGCAGTCACGCAAGCTGACGTAGATAAATTTTTAAAGAAACAAGCCGCTCTGACTGACTCAGACGTGCCCTCTAAACCAACTGATCCAACTCTAATGGACGATTCGGACACAGACATGGATAGCGAGTCTGAAAGCATGTCAACTGACAAAGATACCCAAGTAACTCGCTCATTCATTGCAAGAATCCTCTCGCAGAAACTAGAGCCGATTAGTAAGGAACTTGCAGACATAAAACGTGATCTCACCCATCAAGGGCAAAGATTAGATACAGCTGAAAACACACAGACGACCATAATACAACAGTCTAATGCTATGCTGGAATGCCTACAACAACATGAGAACATCCTCCACGCTGCACACACAACCTTAGAGGACCACGAGAACCGTGAGCGCCGTAACAATATTAGAATACGGGGCATGCCGGAATCTGTGGCGCTGGAATCACTCACTAAAGCGGCCATCGAGATAT
Organism: Allobates femoralis; assembly: GCA_033576535.1. Taxonomy (NCBI): domain Eukaryota; kingdom Metazoa; phylum Chordata; class Amphibia; order Anura; family Aromobatidae; genus Allobates; species Allobates femoralis. The sequence goes on along the minus strand of JARQOC010000001.1, from coordinate 394,347,364 downwards.
TCAAAGATGTATTGGATCAGGAAACACTGGAAAACATTGAGTTGACAAGAGTACATAGAGCCCTCAAGCCTAGACCATCACAAGGCGAACAGCCCAGGGATGTACTCTGCCGTTTCTTAGACTATAGGGTGAAGGATCTAGTGCTCCGGAAGGCGAGGGACAAACGGACGATCATGTATGAGGGCACCACGATTCAGTTATACCAGGACTTATCAGCCATCACACTACGAAAACGGCGACTCTTGAAGCCATTCACCGAGGCCCTAACAAACAAGGGATTCAGATTCCGGTGGCTGTTCCCCTTCGCATATTTATAACGGCGGGAGATAAGAGGCTGCAAGCTAGAACCTCGGCGGACGTCAAACAAACATGCGAGGAACTAGAGATCACACTAGACTCCTATCCGGATCTGGAAGCATTCCACTCAGCCTCCTTGCTCCAGCAAATACCGCCACCACCAGCATGGCAAGTAGTCACCACTCCCAAGGCTCAAAGAGTGAAGCGTAAGACGGCCAAATCTCCCGCTGCAAAAGACCTGGTCGACACGACTTGACATTCTGATGCCCTAGCACCTGAGTGCTTGGATCTCACAAGTAAATAGCAGAACTTTGCACCTTGTTTTCTTCCCCTTTGATAACCACGCTTAACCGCAAGTTTATGGACCTGTTACCCCACGAAAGGACCTGACTATCCCGAAGTGACGAAACAATTCATACGAGAGCACTTCTACGCTCACGCAGCATGGTGGACTAGATTGTACGAAGTGCCCCCTCTTTCTACGGTAAAGACGGTTGCTAAAGGATATGGACACAATCAACCGAAGTTTGGTCCATACCATACGTCATCCCCTACTAACCTCCTACCCATTCCCCAATACCCTGATACCCTTCCCATCCCCAACCCCTTTCATACCTTACCATCATATCCTCCTCACTTTTAAGCTCACCCAATCCCTCCCCCCCCCCTCCCCACCCAACCCCCTCCCCACACCCTTCCTTTTAATGATACGTATCATTATTTGAAGACTTGGTTACGCACCAGCAATAGCAACCTTGAACGAAGATATCCTCCCCGAAGCTGGCTACTGGGGCCCTTTGTAGCCCTATGATGAACAAACTCATATTCACATTTAATTATGTGACCTTATTACAGTTATTGAAAGTTATGTTTTTTTTTCTTCTCTATCTTTCCTATCTTTCCTTTCACTATACTCGCTCTCACCTCTTCCCCCCCTCCCAGTCCAGTGTTCCAGGAAGGTCGAAGGACAAAAAACCGCTGATGCCGACGCTCAATGACCGAACCGATGGAGACACGCTATGGCAGAAGTAACTAAGGTAATTACATTTGCTTCACTCAACACACACGGCCTAAACTCGCCGATAGCAAGGCGACACATACTACACAGACTTAAACAACAGAAAGTGACAGTACTCCTTTTACAAGAGACGCATTTTAAGTCTGACAAAATACCTGACCTGACCCGTTCTGGTTACGATAAGTGGTACCACGCTACTACGACCCAAACAAGAACTAAAGGTACCTCAGTGGCGATAGCCAAAGGGGTGACATTTCAACTGAGAGACACGCTAACTGACCCCCTGGGACGATATATACTAATCAAGGGACTACTTAATGGGTCCTTAGTGACGCTATGTAGCTTATATGCCCCAAATAAGAAAGTTGCAAAATGGCTGACAGCAATGATGAAGAAAATAGAAATATTCAAAGAGGGTGTGCTGGTGGTCGGTGGAGATCTTAATGTAGCGTTGAATCCGCTAATGGACACCTCCAAGCAGAGGAGTACACTCTCAGCAGAGGACCTAGCTAAAATACAGAGATGCCTGAACTCCCAAAATCTAGTTGACACGTGGAGATGCCTGAACCCCGCCGACCGCGATTACACCTTCTATTCTTACCCCCATAAAACCTATCATAGGATTGATTATATCTTTGTCCATAAAACACAGATGCCTAACATTAAAAAATCAAACATATCACCAAATGTACATTCTGACCACTCCACAGTGACCCTAGAATTGTCATTGCAAAGACAACACCCCAACAACAGATCGTGGCGCCTTAATGAAACCATATTAGCTGAACCTGGGGTCAAAGCACGCATACAAGAAGCACTACACAGTTACTTCACGCTAAACGACACACAGGGTATGTCGGCACAAATTTTATGGGAAGCACACAAATCTGTCATCCGGGGTGAACTAATATCAATCTCCTCCCACTTTAATAGAAAAAGACAACAAGACATGTACGATCTCTACGAAGAGATAGCCTCACTAGAGCTAAAACATAAAAGACAACTCGACCAACAGACCATGCTTTTGCTGTCTACTAAGAGACAACAACTAAAAGACCTCATAGCTCTCCAATCGGCAAAATATTACAGTTCGTGGAAGAATAAATTGTACGCCCATGGAGACAAAGCGTCCAAGTTCATGATCTCACTCTTACGTAAGAGACAGATGTACACTCAGATTAGTACGGTCAAAAACAGACAGGGTGTCAGCTCTGATAATCCCGCACATGTGGAAAAAGCATTTTTAGACTATTATAAGCACCTTTATGACTTGAGACCGGACGAGTCTGATGAGCAGATCAAAATGCGGAGGGATGAGATCAGGAACTTTCTGAAACGTTTGGGACTACCCAGTCTGACGGAAACACAAAAAAAGGAACTGACAAAGCCATTCCAAATTGCGGAGCTCCAGTCCACTCTGTCAAAATGCCCACCCGGAAAATCACCAGGGCCTGATGGGCTTACAGCACAGTATTATAAAACTTTCTCCAATGTCCTACTACCACGGTTTCTGGACCTATGTAATGCTGCGCTCCAAGGTCTGCCCCTCCCACGACAAATGCTGGAAGCTAGCATCTCGCTGATCCACAAAGGGGGAAAGGACCCGGAGCAGTGCAGTAGCTACAGACCAATTTCTTTATTGAATGTAGACCTAAAACTGCTCTCCAGCTTGATAGCGAGAAGAATGGCGACACTGTTGCCACACTTGATCTCGCCTAGTCAAACGGGATTTGTTGCGGGAAGAGAAGGGAAAGACAACACACACAAGATATTGCATTTGATGCAAATAGCTAAACACCGTAGAACCCCTTTAGTACTCCTGGGCACGGACGCGGAGAAAGCATTTGACAGAGTGGACTGGACTTACCTCGAAGAATCCCTAAGCACCTTTGGGCTACCCCAAGCACTTATCAAAGCCATATTAGCTATGTATAACAACCCCACAGCCAGAATCAGGATAAATAACTCGCTTACAGACACATTTGTAATAAAAAATGGCACGAGACAGGGTTGCCCGCTCTCGCCGCTACTCTTTGTGCTCTCCATGGAACCTCTGCTGCATGCCATACAATCCCACCAGGACATTGAAGGCATCACATTGAATCACACGCATTATAAGACGGCGGCGTTTGCGGATGACCTGCTCGTGCTCATGACTTCCCCATTACGGGGATTCCCAGCTCTAATAAAATTATTGGGCCACTTTAGCCACCTCTCAAACTTTAAAGTTAACCCTTCTAAATCTGAAGCACTTGACATTAACATTAACTCCACAACTTTAACTAAATTAAAAGACGTCTATCCCTTCACATGGCCCACCACATATATAAAATATCTCGGAGTGAAATTGGGGAGAAACAGCAGAGATCTTTTTCGACTCAATATCAAACCAATGCTTGAAAATATTAAATCTACTATTGACACCTGGAGAGATAACCACCTTTCCTGGATGGGTAGAAAAAATTTATTAAAAAGCTTGATTCTCCCCAAGTTTACATATATGTTCAATATGCTCCCCATATCAATCCCGTCGACATTCATTTCTAAGATCAACGCCCTGTTTAGTAACTATATCTGGCGCCGGAAAAAGCCTCGCATATCGTACCGAACACTAACGCTTCATAAGAATATAGGGGGAATGGGAGCGCCTGATATACGGAAGTATTATCAAGCTGCAATAATCTCGAGAGTGATTGACATCCTTAGACACCCACGAGATAACATATGGATTGCAGCGGAAGAAGCACTAGCTCCAAAGACGCTTAGATCCTTATTCCTTGCATATGAGAAAACCACTAAGCTGACCCCAATACACAACATACATACCAAGGCCACCCTTCAGGTCTGGTCAAAACTGCGCCACATGATGATACCCCCATTATCTCCCCTACTCACACTAATGGACCTTCTTCCTAGTAGCCCCAGCACTTCTGCTAATGAATCGCAGAAGCTACCTGCCCTGCAAAACCTGACCGTAGACCGAATTCTGATTGATGGAACCATGCCAACTTTCTCTGAAATACAGACCACACCTGGTCTCCAGGGACTGAACTTCTTGCACTACTCCTGCATAAAATCTGCACTGAAACCACACCTACAGAAGGCAGATATCTCACGCGCCATGACACCGTTTGAGAAGCTATGTGCAGCCACCTTGAAACCAAAAAAAGTTCTATCCACTTTGTACCAAACTCTACTACTGACTGAATGTAGCCCAAAACGGAGCTACATCACGCACTGGGAAAAAGACTTGGGTTATTGCCTCACCCCAACGCAGCAACGATATATTTATGAAAGATCCCATGGCCCCTCGCAATGCGTACGGGCTCAGGAAAACACTTTCAAAATTGTGTCGCGGTGGTATTTGGCACCCAAACAAACCTACCAATGGCACAGAGAGAGCTCAACAAACTGCTGGAGATGTAATGGTCCCGACGGAGACTATATACACATCTGGTGGACATGTCCCAAAATCAGAGATTTCTGGAATAAAGTGGGCATGCTTATACAGATGGTGACGAGCAAAACGCTTACGCTTTCACCAGAGACCACATTATTAAACTTCCCACTTTGGACGGATGACAAATACGCGTCTGAATTAGCACGACAATGCATTACTGCAGCAAAATTATTGATACCACTTTACTGGAAGACCCCAGATCTACCGACCACCGCACAACTGTATGACAAAATAAATGCTCTGTACCGAGTAGCAGTGACTGTGGCGTCAGTTGAGAATAGACAAACGAAACTCAGAAACACATGGTCCCCATGGACTACCTTCCGGAAAACGTACAATTATTTGCATGAATAAGACCTTGCCTGTCCAAATAACAACTTGACTGGCATCTGATACTGACTTCCTGGTAACTGGACTCCCTACCCCCCCCCCCCCCCCCCGTTCTTCTTTATCTCTTCCCCTTTTTTTTTTACCTTTTCTCCTCCTCTCCAGTTTTTCCCACTATCTACCATTCTCATCAACACAATCTTTTACTCACTCTCCTTAACCTCTTCTTTACTGTTGTTCACCTATTAATACGGTATTGCATGGATAACAGAAACCAAGACAATCACAGACGTGAGGAAGGCACACGTCTGAGACTCTGTAAGTCATAATGCGATAAGAGATTGCGAGAGGGCACATACTAACCCTCCTACTTTCAACCAGTCTACCAACACTGATGAACAACTTGGAGAACTCCAGTTATGTGCCATGTACAGTTGAATACCACATGCGCACGTCATATTACGTTCATACCATGCAATACCTTTGTAACACCATTGACATTTTCTGATATTTTTTGATGTTCTTACACACTTAAAAAATGTATATTGTTATGTTATGCAAACATCATTAATAAAAAAGACCATTGAAAAGAAAAGAAAAGAACTTGGAGTAGGAGCGAGGGCTCTGCACCTCGTGCAGCCCCCGGGCCGTCACCGGTCGGGTGTCAGCACCTGAGGCCTCAACAACCCGGGATCGGGCATCATCAACCACGGGTTCCAAAATACCCCTGTGCCCAATTCACAGCCGGTTCACTGGTACCGAAGCTGGCAGCAGTTCACCTCTGCTACGCGAACCAGAAGCGTGGAGGAGCAGCTTCACAGGAGCACCCCACCACCAGCCAACTTCCAGTCGTCTAACCAGCGGTGTACCCACTGAGGGACCCAAGGCTCCCCAAAACATCCATAACGTACATCTTGGATAGGGCATTGAAGCAGCCTCCCTGTACCCGATCTGGTATTCCTGGGAGACAATGGCAAAATATTTAGCTAAAATGGAGGAACACTTGCGGATCTCTAAGGGACACCATCACTGCTGAGTCCACCCGGTCCACTACCCGTAAACTGTATACCATGTACTGCCTGCTGGTTACAGTAAAGACCCGTTACAGAGACTTTCTGTGTCCGTGCTTCCTTATGAACTGTCGTCTGCACTACAAGGTAACCGCAGCTGCCGCACAACATCTTAAGCAGCTCCAGCCTCCGGGGATCACCGCTCAGCCTGTGGGGAGCGTTCCATCTTGCTGCTGTCCATCCCCCGGAGGTTCCGCAGCGTCGGTAACGATTACCGAAACTACTCATAGGTGGCGTCACAAATAAATTAACCCCTTTAATCTGTTCCCACAAGACGTCTTTAACTTTTGATCTGCACTCCACCGGGCCCGGCTACTGGCAGGCGCGGCCCACCCGTGACAAGGAGGAAGGAGCTACAGCCTGTCTAAACCGGAGTCCACGGGCAGACGGTGAGTCAGAAAATGGCGTCACGAACAGGATACGAGCAGGCCCGTTCCCTAACGGGTATAATGTGCTTAAAAATGACTTTAATGTCTACAATTTGGACTTTGTTCGTCCCTAAAAGAACTTTCCCGCCTTTTCACCGTGGGCCAAGATGGCGCCCAAGATGGCGTTCCCGCCATAAGGATCCGCCACGTGCAAGCCCAGGGGTGAGCCACCGCCCCTCATCGTGGGAGGGCTAAAGGCAAAGGCGCCAAAACTCTTTGTCCGCCCTGATTGCTCGAATCAACCATGGGGGCGGACCCCAAAGACTTTTCCCACGATTGGACTACAAAAGCCCAAAGGAAATGGGAGTGTCACATACCTTTCTTCACCAGCTCTCTACCAGAACGGTTACCGGTTGAACGGGTGTGGTTCCCTCTAAAGAAGAGAATGGCCAGCACAAGACTCCAAGACCTAATGCGGGAGGTCGAGGCGGAGGCCAGAGCAGCCCTAGGCCAACCGGGTCCGGGTCCTGCCCTTACCATTGACGGCAGCCCCGACTTTTGACTAGAGGCTCTACAAGACCTCCGGGTGCGGTTACTTGAGACTGTGGAGTGGACAATTCGCAGCTGGAGTGCGACCCTAGGCAGAAGACTCCATCATGCGATGCAGCGGAGCCGACCGGATGCAGCTACTCCCGACCCAGACGACGTCGCCAGCTTATCAACCGCCTCACCGTCGCCCACCACCTGTCCTGCTTCGTCACCGGAGCCCATAGACTGTATCATTCCAGTGGAGGCCACAGCTCAGCTCGTTCCAGCGATTGAAACCGCAGCCGACCCCGTTCCTGAGCCGGAGCTTCCAATACGCTCCACCGAAAAACTCGACACATACCTGGTTCCATTTGCGGAACCTGTGACTAGTTTCCACACTACTGAGACTGTCGCCTGTTTCTCCCCTGAACCGGAGGCCTCCTCTGCAATTACCGAGGCCTACCTGGTGACCGGGATCGAAACACCACTTCCTGCTGCTACAGAAGAAGAGGCAGGCAGCCTGGAAGCCCTGCAAGACGACCTCGAGGAGAACTTTGCAGCACAGCCATCCATCGACCCAGAGGATTCCATGCCATCATCTCCGTCAGCCGAGCAGCCCGACGTAGTCATCGAGGGAGAGATCGAGGAGGATGACGACGAGATCTACAGCCCAGCTGAGGATCTCTACACCGGGTTCGCCTGGGGAGACACCAAGAATACTTCTGCCGGGCGATCTGCTCGGGTACACTGGTAGGGTGCCGCCGCAGCAACATCTTCTCCGGTTCCGTTCAACCGGGCTCCGCTCCAGACTGCCCACCAGACACAAGCCGTTCAACAACCATCACGCCGTAGTGACTGTATCCACACGCCGCACCACTCCGACGAAGAGGTACGTCGCATCCGAAGGGAGGAGTGGCACGCTCGGCTGCACGCCAATATTCAGGCCCGCGCTGAAGCCCGCCGCCAACCTCCATTGCCTGAAGAGTTCCGCAAAACCGGGCGGGTGAGCACCTTTAACTTATCCACCTGGTGGGGATTCGTAAGGGAGGAGCGTGTGAGTACTGAAGTATTCATGGGGCGCCGTGATGTGGAGTCGCACCTACCGCGAGGGCATCCTAACCGAGACTTATATAGAGGGGACATTGTAACCTATGAGCGATATGTATGCTGTGACGGGTGGTTCGCTATACGAGTCCGGAACCCTGCCCTCCATAAGTGACTTGTTGATTGAACTTTTTGCCAGGAGACTTCTTCCTGTTTGCAAATAACACCGCGACTTGGCGGCTACAGCCTGAACTTTTACTCTAAGGACAGCCGACCGCCCGCCGGTCCGCGCAATGTGTTAACCTGTTTATTTTACTGCTTCACTTTTATGCAAGATAATGACCTGTCATTAATAAAAGTGTATTACCTGTTATAAAATATAAAAACCTCTGTAATGTGGGTAGTGTGACGCTTGGGGACAAGCGTATTAAACCAAGGGGGAGTGTGGCGCCCCTCAACGAGTGCGTCACAGGAGGGTATTGCAGCCATAAATGCAGCCGCAATGTTCTCTGACACAGCAGTGATCCGGTTAACTGAGAGATCCAACCCTGCATGCATCACCTAGAACAGAGGGCCAACCCAGGGTCCTGGTGGGCGGAGTGCTAGGGAAGTGTGTAGGAAGTACAGACACTTAGACTAGTTAGTCTGGAGTGAGTCTGCAGAGTCTAGAGAAGAGAGAACTTGAACTTGGAGTAGGAGCGGGGGCTCTGCACCTCGTGCAGCCCCGGGCCGTCACCGGTCGGGTGTCAGCACCTGAGGCCTCAACAACCGGGATCGGGCATCATCAACCACGGGTTCCAAAATACCCCTGTGCCCAATTCACAGCCAGTTCACTGGTACCGAAGCTGGCAGCAGTTCACCTCTGCTATGCGAACCAGAAGCGTGGAGGAGCAGCTTCACAGGAGCACCCCACCACCAGCCAACTTCCAGTCGTCTAACCAGCGGTGTACCCACTGAGGGACCCAAGGCTCCCCAAAACATCCATAACGTACATCTTGGATAGGGCATTGAAGCAGCCTCCCCGTACCCGATCTGGTATTCCTGGGCGACAATGTCAAAATACTTAGCTAGAATGGAGGAACACTTGCGGATCTCTAAGGGACACCATCACTGCTGAGTCCACCCGGTCCACTACCCGTAAACTGTATACCATGTACTGCCTGCTGGTTACAGTAAAGACCCGTTACAGAGACTTTCTGTGTCCGTGATTCCTTATGAACTGTCCGTCTGCACTACAAGGTAACCGCAGCTGCCGCACAACATCTTAAGCAGCTCCAGCCTCCGGGGATCACCGCTCAGCCTGTGGGGAGCGTTCCATCTTGCTGCTGTCCATCCCCCGGAGGTTCCGCAGCGTCGGTAACGATTACCGAAACTACTCATAGGTGGCGTCACGAATAAATTAACCCCTTTAATCTGTTCCCACAAGACGTCTTTAACTTTTGATCTGCACTCCACCGGGCCCGGCTACCGGCAGGCGCGGCCCACCCGTGACAAGGAGGAAGGAGCTACAGCCTGTCTAAACCGGAGTCCACGGGCAGACGGTGAGTCAGAAAATGGCGTCACGAACAGGATACGAGCAGGCCCGTTCCCTAACGGGTATAATGTGCTTAAAAATGACTTTAATGTCTACAATTTGGACTTTGTTCGTCCCTAAAAGAACTTTCCCGCCTTTTCACCGTGGGCCAAGATGGCGCCCAAGATGGCGTTCCCGCCATAAGGATCCGCCACGTGCAAGCCCAGGGGTGAGCCACCGCCCCTCATCGTGGGAGGGCTAAAGGCAAAGGCGCCAAAACTCTTTGTCCACCCTGATTGCTCGAATCAACCATGGGGGCGGACCCCAAAGACTTTTCCCACGATTGGACTACAAAAGCCCAAAGGAAATGCGAGTGTCACAGACCTTTCTTCACCAGCTCTCTACCAGAACGGTTACCGGTTGAACGGGTGTGGTTCCCTCTAAAGAAGAGAATGGCCAGCACAAGACTCCAAGACCTAATGCGGGAGGTCGAGGCAGAGGCCAGAGCAGCCCTAAGCCAACCGGGTCCGGGTCCTGCCCTTACCATTGACGGCAGCCCCGACTTTTGGCTAGAGGCTCTACAAGACCTCCGGGTGCGGTTACTTGAGACTGTGGAGTGGACGATTCACAGCTGGAGTGCGACCCTAGGCAGAAGACTCCATCATGCGATGCAGCAGAGCCGACCGGGTGCAGCTACTCCCGACCCAGACGACGTCGCCAGCTTCTCAACCGCCTCACCGTCGCCCACCACCTGTCCTGCTTCGTCACCGGAGCCCATAGACTGTATCATTCCAGTGGAGGCCACAGCTCAGCTCGTTCCAGCGATTGAAACCGCAGCCGACCCCGTTACTGAGCCGGAGCTTCCAATACGCTCCACCGAAGAACTCGACACATACCTGGTTCCATTTGCGGAACCTGCGACTAGTTTCCACACTACTGAGACTGTCGCCTGTTTCTCCCCTGAACCGGAGGCCTCCTCTGCAATTACCGAGGCCTACCTGGTGACCGGGATCGAAACACCACTTCCCGCTGCTACAGAAGAAGAGGCATATAATTATGTGCTTAATTGTAAAACACTGGCAAAACTATCACTGAAAAAGACCTGGGTGTATGGGTTTATGACAAACTCACATTTAGTGGCCAGTGTCAGGCAGCTGCTGCAAAGGCAAATAAAATAATGGGATGCATTAAAAGAGGCATAGATGCTCATGAGGAGAACATAATTTTACCTCTGTACAAGTCACTAGTGCGACCACACTTAGAATACTGTGTACAATTATGGTCTCCGGTGTATAAGAAAGACATAGCTGAACTAGAGCGGGTCCAGAGAAGAGCGACAAAAGTCATTAGAGGACTGAGGGTCTGCAATACCAAGACAGGTTATTAAACTTGGGTCATTTAGCTTGGAAAAACGAAGGCTTTTTAATGATCTTTTTACTCTTAGGCCTGAGACGGGGACAAGGGGGCATCCTCTACATCTGGAGGAAAGAAGGTTTAATCATAATCACAGACGCGGATTCTTTACTGTAAGAGCAGTGAGACTATGGAACACTCTGACACATGATGTTGTAATGAGTGACTCACTACTAACATCTAAGAAGGGCCTGGATGCCTTTCTTGAAAACTATAATATTACCAGTTATATATACTAGATTCTTTGATAGGGCGTTGATCCAGGGAACTAGTCTGATTGCCATATCTGGAGTCAGGAAGCAATTTTTTTCCCCAATGTAGAGCTTAGTGTTGTCACATGGGTTGTTTTTGCCTTCCTCTGGATCAACATGTTAGGCTATGGGTTGAACTAGATGGACTTAAAGTCTTCCTTCTACCTTAAAAACTATGTTACTATATTTGGTCAAACAATTAATCAACTCACCACTACTGTGGTGGCTGGAGCTCCTTCTCTTTGGTTTAGCTGTGATGTTAGGTGATATTGATCTTGTTGCTTCTCATGGCTGCTTTTCCAGGTTTGCATTGGCCTGCAGAACAGTCAACTATTTGTGAAAATAAGTTTTGTAAACACGGAAAGAGGCTGGAAGATAATAGGCGCTACATAGGGTATACCTGTTGGATTAGATGTATAAATTGTGAATTACAGTTGCGAGTCGCAACTAACTAATAAAACCTGTGATATCAATCTGATATCCTGGTGAAGACGGCTAGAACAGTCTCCCTCAAAATGATCCAACAATTCAGAATTATTAAGAAAAAGGGATATGGACAGCCCTTCTGTTCAACCGAAATAATCTACTAATATAGATTAAATTATTGTGACTTTTATTTCTAGGCGTTTCGGGGTACGAGACACCTTCTTCAGGAAATATCACAGATGTACATCATCCCTTTACACACAAGCACAATATATATGCTAACATTGACAACAGTTATGATGCCACAAATTAGGGAGGGGTACAGAGTGACGTTGAATCACATGACATTGATGTAACCATCTGCCGACAGAGTATTTTTTCTTTTAAACTCAATTTTTCCTTTCTTTGTCTCATACGTAAAAAAACTATAAAACAATCATAAATATTCATAAAAATACACAAATGTACAAATAAATTTCGAACATTTCATAAATTTATGTATATACAAATTGAAAATAAAGCAAACCTGATAAAATATAATAAAAAAATTCCTCAACCTTCATATATTAATTTGTTTAATTATCTTCTTTATTTTTCAGGTAATTTGAAAACTGCCCCAAAATAAATTCGAACTCCAATTTTATAATGAACCATAGTCATAATTTGTGTTCTATCTAATGGTGCCACATTGACTCAAGTAAAGAAGTGTGTGAAGCCACTTATATTGTGATCCAAATATTGTTTAAAATGGTATGAATATTAAGTGAAAAAATTAAAATAAAATAAATTTAAATTGTGAAGTGTTTTAACGTGTAGTTGTTTATTAATTAATTAATTATTCTGTGCATATTATAATATGTATATATAGTACTAGATGGTGGCCCAATTCTAACGCATCGGGTATTCTAGAATATGTATGTAGTTGACATACTGTGACTGACAGAACTTGTTCAGTCAACGTGAGTGAAGCATGTATAGCAGCGCTATGGTATATGGTGGTACATTACATTACATGTATAACAGCGCTATGGTTTATGGCGGTACATTACATTACATGCATAGCAGCGCTATGGTTTATGGCGGTACATTACCTTACATGCATAGCAGTGCTATGGTATATGGCGGTACATTACAGCACATGTATAGCAGCACTATAGTATATGGCAGTACATTACAGCACATGTATAGCAGCGCTATAGGTACATGGCGGTACATTATAGTACATGTATAGCAGCACTATGGTATATGGCGATACGCCGCTCCCCGCGGCCCCCCACTCCTCCTGGCCCCCGGTCCTCCACAGTAAAAGTAAAAATAAAAAGATCCTCAGTGAGGATACTCACCTGTCCGCTGGCTCGCTCCACCTCCGTCTTCTAGGTCCTACAGGCCTTTAGGACCTGTCGTTGCCTGGGACACCTGATCAGGTAAGGGGGTGCAGGATTGTGTCGGGGGGCAGGATGGAGCGAGCGGGGCAGGATGGGGCAGGGGGGACAAGATGGAGCCGGAGGGGGCAGGATGGAGCTGGGGGGGCAGGATGGAGCCGGGGGGGCAGGATGGAGCGAGCGGGACAGGATGGAGGCGCGGGAGGAAACAGGAAGGAGACGGGGGAGCAAGAACAGCGGGAGGCAGGATGGAGCGAGCGGGGCAGGATGGAGCAAGCGGGGCAGGATGGAGCAAGCGGGGCAGGATGGAGCAAGCGAGGCAGGATGGAGCTGGAGGAGGTGGTGACAGGGGGCAGGATGGAGCAAGCGGGGCAGGATGGTGGGAGTGGGGCAGGATGGAGCTGGAGGGGCAGGATGGAGCCGGAGGAGCAGGATAGAGCGAACGGGGCAGGATGGAGGCGGGGGAGCAAGAACAGCGGGGGCAGGATGGAGCGAGCAGGGCAGGATGGAGCAAGTGGCTGCAGGATGGAGCGAGTGGGGCAGGATGGTGGTGGGGGGGGGGCAGGATGTTGGGGGGGCAGGGCAGGATGGAGCGAGCGAGGCAGAATGGAGTCGGCGGGGCAGGATGGAGCCAGAGGGGCAGGATGGAGCTGGAGGGGCAGGATAGAGCCGGAGGAGCAGGTTTGGAGCCAGAGGAGCAGGATGGGTGGGGGCAGGATGGTGGCGAGTGGGGCGGGATGGTGGGGGGGGGCAGGATGGAGCAAGCAGGGAAGGATGGTGGCGAGCGGAGCAGGATGGATGCGGGGGGGCAGGATGGAGCCGGTGGGGCAGGATGGTGCTGGGGGGCAGGATGGAGCAAGCGGGGAAGGATGGTGGCGAGCGGGTCAGGATGCTGGTGGGGGCAAGATGGAGCCGGCGGGGCAGGATGGTGGCAGGGGGCAGGATGGAGCCAACGGGCAGGATGGTGGCAGGGGCAGGATGGTGGTGGGGGTGCAGGATGGAGCTGGCGGGGCAGGATGGTGCCGACGGGGCAGGATGGATGGGGGGCAGGATGGAGCCAGCAGGGCAGGATGGTGGCGGGGGGATCAGGATGGTGGTGGGGGGGAAGGATGGAGCCTGCGGGGCAGGATGGAGCGAGTCGGGCAGGATGGAGCGAGTGGGGCAGGAAGGAGCCGGTGGGGCAGGATGGAGCCGGCAGGGCAGGATGGAGCCGGCGGGGCAGGATGGTGGCGGGTGGGCAGAATGGTGGTGGGGGGCAGGATGGAGCGAGCGGGGGAAGGATAGAGCGGAGGAGTAGGGTAGAGCCGGAAAAGCAGGATGGAGGGGCAGGGGGGGGGGCAGGATGGAGGCGCGGGGGAGCAGGATGGAGACGGTGGGGGGGCAGGATGGAGCGAGCGGGCAGGATGGAACGAGCAAGGCAGGATGGTGGCGGGGGGGCAGAATGTTGGCGGGGGGCAAGATGGAGAGAGCGGGGCAGGATGGAGCAAGCGGGGCAGGATGGTGGCAGGGGGGCAGGATGGAGCGAGTGGAGCAGGATGGAGCGAGCGGGGCAGGGTGGTGGCGGGGGGCAGGATGGTGGCGGGGGGCAGGATGGAGCAAGCGGGGCAGAATGGAGCGAGCGGGGCAGGATGGTGGCGGGGGGACAGGATGGAGCAAGCGGAGCAGGATGGAGCGAGCAGGGCAGGTGGTGGGGGGCAGGATGGAGTGGCGGGGCAGGATGAGCGCGAGGCAGACGGATGGATGGTGGCGGGGGGGCAGGATGGTGGCGGGTGGGGGCAGGACGGTGGCAAGCGGGGCAGGATGGAGCCAGCGGGGTGGCAGGATGGAGTGAGTGAGGCAGGATGGAGCCGGAGGAGCAGGATGGGGGTGGTGGGCAGGATGGAGCCGCAGGGCAGGATAGAGCTGGCGGGGCAGGACGGAGCGGATGGTGGCGGGGGGGGCAGGATGGGGGGCGGGGGGCAGGACGGTGGCAAGCAGGGCAGGATGGAGCCGGCGGGGTGGCAGGATGGAGCGAGTGGGGAAGGATGGAGCCGGCGAGGCAGGATGGTGGTAGGGGGCAGGATGGAGACGGCGGGGAAGGACGGAGGCGGGGGGGCAGGATGGAGACGGCGGTCAGGATGAGACTGCAGGGCAGGATGGTGGCGGGGGGGCAGGATGGTGGCATGCAGCGCAGGATGGAGCCGGGGGGAGGGGTCAGGATGAAGCAAGCGGGTGCAGGATGAAGCAAACATGGCAGGATGGAGCAAGCGGGGCAGGATGGTTGCGTGGGGCAGGATGGTGGCGGGGGGCAGGATGGTGGCGGGGGGGAAGGGTGGAGCAAGCGGGGCAGGATGGAGCGAGCGAGGCAGGATGGAGCGAGCGAGGCAGGATGGAGCTGGAGGAGCAGGATGGTGGGCGGGGGGCAGGATGGCAGGGGGGCAGGATGGTGGGAGCAGGGCAGGATGGAGAGAGCGGAGCAGGATGGAGCCAGTGGGGCAGGATGGAGCGGATGGTGGCGGGGAGGCAGGATGGTGGAGGGGGGGCAGGAGGTGGCAAGCGGGGCAGGATGGAGTGAGGGGTGCAGGATGGAGCAAGCGTGGCAGGATGGAGCCGGTGGTGGGGGCAGGATGGAGCGAGCGGGGCAGGATGGAGCTGGCGGGGCAGGATGGTGGGGGGGCAGGATGGAGACGGCGGGGCAGGACGGAGGCGGCTAGGCAGGATGGAGGCGGGGGGCAGGATGGTGGTGGGGGGCAGGATGGTGGCGGGGGGCAGGATGGAGCGAGCGGGGCAGGATGGAGCGAGCGGGGCAGGATGCTGGCGGGGGGCAGGATGGTGGCGGGGGGCAGGATGGAGCGAGAGAGGCAGGATGAAGCCGGAGGAGCAGGATGGGCGCGGGGGGGCAGGATGGTGGTAGCAGGGCAGGATGGAGAGAGTGGAGCAGGATGGAGCCGGCGGGGCAGGATGGAGCAGATGGTGGCGGGGGGCAGGATGGTGGCGGGGGAGAAGGATGGTGGCAAGCGGGGCAGGATGGAGTGAGGGGTGCAGGATGGAGCAAGCGGGGCAGGATGGAGCCAGCGGGGGGGAAAAGGATGGAGCGAGCGGGGCAGGACAGAGCCGGCGGGGCAGGATGGTGGTGGGGGGCAGGATGGAGACGGCGGGGCAGGACGGAGACGGCGAGGCAGGATGGTGGCGGGGGGCAGGATGGTGGCAGGGGGGCAGGATTGAGACAGCGGTCAGGATGGAGACTGCAGGGCAGGATGGTGGCGGGGGGCAGGATGGTGGCAAGCAGCGCAGGATGGAGCCGGGGGAGGGAGGGGGGCAGGATGAAGCAAGCAGGGCAGGATGGAGCAAGCGGGGCAGGATGGAGCAAGCGGGGCAGGATGGAGCAAGCGGGCAGGATGGAGCAAGTGGGGCAGGATGGAGCCGAGGAGGCGGGGGGAGGGGGATGTGCTGTCAGCTCCCCGCCGCAGGTGAGGAGTGGGGGGGTGCCATCAGCTCCCCGCCGCAGGTGAGGAGCGGGGGGGAGGTACTGTCAGCGGGAGTCGGCCGCAGGGCTCTTTAACTTACCACTCCCGAGGCAGGATGGTGGCGGGGGCAGGATGGTGGCGAGCAGCGCAGAATGGAGGTGAGGGGGGGTGTTCCTCCAGGTTCATCCTGCCCTGTCAGCTCACTGCCGCAGGTGAGGAGTGGGGGGGGTGCCGTCAGCTCCCCTCCGCAAGTGAGCAGCTTGGGGGGGGGGTGCTGGCAGCGGGAGTTGGCCACGGGGCTCTTTCACTTACCGCTTCCAGCGGCGCCCGACTGTTACTGCCCGAGTATGAGGGCCCTGGGCAGGAAGTGCAGGGGAGTGGGGGGGGGGCCACGAGGAGCAGAGGGGGCAGGAGGGGCGGAGAGGGGCAGGAGGAGCGGGGAGGGAAGGAGCGCGGGCAGGACAGGAGGAGCGGGGGGCTTAGATGAGAGCCGCTGTGGCGCGCAAATTTAAAATTTGCGCGACGTGCAGGTCTTTTGCATATGCGGCGCTCATTGACAGACGCCTTAGACAATTATATAGTAGATATATATATATATCTATATATATATATATATATTATATAATCGCGAATCGCAAATCCGCCCCTCTCGGCGCTACTTCCGGCGTGGTCATGTGGATACGCGCGAAGCATTGGCCGCGCAGCGGCCATTGCGAGCCGTTGTCTCAGCCACAGGGCGAAGCATTGCCCGCGAAGCGGGCATTGCGAGCCCAATGCCTGCTTCGCGGGCATTGCCCCCTCCCACCCCGCCGATGCCGCACGCCGCCGGACATTGCTACACAGACCTGCACCGCTCCCCTACACCCAGACACAGCTCCCCTACACCCACTACGCAGCACCGCTCCCCAGCCCCGCACCGCCCACACAACCGCTGCCCACCCACACTATACAGACAAGCACTGCTCCACACCACCGCCCCTACACAGCCCTGCACCGCTCTTCACCCCACTACCGCTGCCCACCCCGCACCACCCACTGCACCGCTCCCCAACCCCGCTACACAGCCCCGCACCACCAACAGCACCGCTTCCCAACTCCGCTACACAGCCCCCACCGCCCACAGCACCGCTCCCCACCCACTCCCAACACCACCCCGTACCGCTCTCCAGCCCCGCCGCCGTACATTGCTACATACCCCAGCACCGCCCCCAGCCCCGTCACGCTCCACAGCCCCGCACCGCACCCCACCGCTCCCCAGCACCGCCCCCTGCCACGCTCTCCAGCCCCGTACCGCTCTTCAGCCCCGTACCGCCCCCAGCCACGCACCGCTCGCCAGCCCCGCTCCGCTCCCCAGACCAGCACCGCCCCCATCCACGCACCGCCCCCATCCACGCACCGCTCTCCAGCCCCGCACCGCTCCCCAGCACCGCCACCTGGCCACGCTCCCCAGCCCCGTACCGCTCTCCAGTCCCGTACCGCTCTCCAGCCCCGTACCGCCCTCAGCCACGCACCGCTCTCCAGCACCGTACCGCCCCCAGCCACGCAACGCTCCCATATGTCAGCACACCCCCCCATAGGTCGGCACACCCCGCCCATATGTCAGCACCCCTCCCCCATATTCCGCACAGCCCCCCCCCACAATGTCCGCACAGCCCCCCCCCCCACAATGTCCCGCAACAGCCCCCCCCCACAATGTCCCAACAGCCCCCCCCACAATGTCCAAACAGCCCCCCCCCACAATGTCCAAACAGCCCCCCCACAATGTCAACACAGCCCCCCCCACTGTCCAAACAGCCCCCCCCACAATGTCCACAACTGCCCCCCCCCCACAATGTCCAAACAGCCCCCCCCACAATGTCCAAACTGCCCCCCCTACAATGTCCACACTGCCCCCCCCCACAATGTCCAAACAGCCCCCCCCCACAATGTCCACACAGCCCCCCCCGCAATGTCCACACAGCCCCCCCCCCACAATGTCCACACAGCCCCCCCCCACAATGTCCACACAGCCCCCCCCCCACAATGTCCACACAGCCCCCCCCCACAATGTCCACACTGCCCCTCCCCCCACAATGTCCAAACTGCCCCCCCCCCCACAATGTCCAAACTGCCCCCCCCACAATGTCCACACTGCCCCCCCCACAATGTCCACACTGCCCCCCCCACAATGTCCAAACTGCCCACCCCCCCACAATGTCCACACAGCCCCCCCCACAATGTCCACACAGCCCCCCCCCCACAATGTCCACACAGCCCCCCCCCACAATGTCCACACAGCCCCCCCCCACAATGTCCACACAGCCCCCCCCCACAATGTTCCCACAGCCCCCCCACAATGTCCAAACAGTCCCCCCCACAATTTCCAAACAGCCCCCCCCACAATTTCCAAACAGCTCCCCCCCCCACAATGTCTGCACAGCCCCCCCACAATGTCCAAACAGCCCCCCCACAATTTCCAAACAGCTCCCCCCCCCACAATGTCTGCACAGCCCCCCCACAATGTCCAAACAGCCCCCCCCACAATTTCCAAACAGTCCCCCCCACAATGTCCAAACAGCCCCCCCCACAATGTCCAAACAGCCCCCCCCCACAATGTCCAAACAGCCCCCCCACAATTTCCAAACAGCCCCCCCCACAATGTCCGCACAGCCCCCCCCACAATGTCCACACAGCCCCCCCCCACAATGTCCACACAGCCCCGACGCCGTCGATCACTTACCTGTCTTCATGACATCTGATTCCTCAGGTCCAGTCTTCCATCCGGCCCAGGCGTCCTCTTCCTTCAGCCCGGGGCCACGAGTCTTCCATCCGGCCCAGGCATCCTCTTCCTCCGGTCTCGGGGTCTTCTTTCTTCCTCCAGCGAGCTCCGGTCCTGGATGTTCTCTCTTCGGTCCGCTCCGCTGACTGAGGATTAAAGATGGCCGCCGCGAGTTTCTGGAAGCCCCGCCCACGGATCCAAAATGCACCAATCACATTCAAGGCTCATTCATACATTTTTATCAATGGGAAAAATCAATTCTACTATTTCACTATGGCCAATCACATTCCAGCTTCATTTATCATACATCTTTATCAATGGTAAAAAATTCTCTCACTTACTATCACATTAATATACAATCATACACATCACAATAATTACACTATAAAATAAAAATCCTAATAATAATGATATTAATGCTATTAATACTGCTATTAATGCTACTAATAATGCTATTCATGATATTAATAATGTTATTAATGCTATTAAAGGGAACCAACCACCCCCAATGACCCCCCCGGACTATTAATACGGCTCCCTACACCCAGCACATACATGTGCTGCAATGTTTTTTGCTAAAAAAACTGCTTTTTAAAAGTGAAGATAATGCTTTATAAAGTTTCTACCGAAGGGACGGGTGGGCGTTACTTAGCTGTGGCTAAAGCCGGGTTGCATCTGCCACTCATCATCCTGTGTCCCCTCGCAGCAGTAACGGCCAGCCCTTTCTTGTCGTCACAGCCTGGTGCACGGGCTCGCATGCCCGTGCACACGTCATCAGCTACAGCCGGGTAGCGAGCGCGCGCTCTGACTTCCTGCGCTCGGCTGTGGAAGTCAGAGCGCGCGCTCGCTACCCGGCTGTAGCTGATGACGTGTGCACGGGCATGCGAGCCCGTGCACCAGGCTGTGACGACAAGAAAGGGCTGGCCGTTACTGCTGCGAGGGGACACAGGATGATGAGTGGCAGCTGAAACCCCGGCTTTAGCCACAGCTAAGTAACGCCCACCCGTCCCTTCGTTAAATACTTTATAAAGCATTATCTTCACTTTTAAAAAGCAGTTTTTTTTAGCAAAAAACATTGCAGCACATGTATGTGCTGGGTGTAGGGAGCCATATTAATAGTCCGGGGGGTCATTGGGGGTGGTTGGTTCCCTTTAATGCTATTAATAATGCTATTAATGCTAATTATAATGCTATTAATGCTAATAATACTGCTAATAATGCTATTAATACTGCTATTAATGCTACCAATAATGCTATTAATGCTATTCATAATGTTATTAATGCTATTATTTATGCTATTAATGCTATTATTTATGCTATTAATGCTATTATTAATGCTATTAATGCACATACTAATACTATTAATGCTATTCATAATGCTAATACTCCTATTAATACTGCTCTTAATGCTATTAATACTACTATTAATGCTATTAATACTGTTATTAATGCTCATAATACTGCTAATAATGCTATTAATACTGCTATTACGTCTAATAATAATGCTATTGCTAATATTATTGCTATTGATGATGCTATTGATGATGGTATGGATGATGGTATGGATGATGGTATTGATGATGGTATTGGTATTCATGCTATTGGTATTATGTATGCACATTCGATGTCCTTAACTATTCAGTGACCTGTTACTATTATTGATATCAATTAGAAACATGTCTATATCTTTGTAATACGTCGTAGGGTACATTATAAGGACATACAAAACATGATATTTAAATATGCACATTGTCTATCTGGAACTTATTATTTTCCTTAATAATTATTCTATACTTTTCAAGAATTCTTTTCTCACAAAAAGCTTTTGTAAAAGCTCTTACGTACCTATACCTCTCCAAGCATAGTATTACCTTTGTATGTCCTAACATGACTTCAAAGGATACTAGCAAGGATGTTGGCGGGTACAAAGCCGCATGGATGCGTAAGACACGTGCTAAGGAAACTCAAGAACAGCGACAATGTCGTTTGGATAAGTCTAAAGCTGAGTATAAGCAACGCATTGCAACGGAGTCGCTGGAACAAAAACAAGTGCGCTTGGCCAAAAAAGCTGAGAAGGAACGTCAACGCCGTCAAAAACAAAAAGTAACACCACCAGTACATCACTCTGCTGATCAGACAGTAACCTCATCAGTACAACAGTCTGCTGATCAAACTGTAAGCTCACCAGTACAACACTCTACTGATCTAACTCAGTGTGCTAATCAGACAGTAACCTCATCAGTACTACAGTCTGCTGATCCAACTGTAAGCTCACCAGTACTACAGTCTGCTCTAGCTCTTTCTATCAGTTCACCGGATGAAAGTAACACAATTCCTCAAGTTTCATCACCGCGCAAAGCAACAGCAAAGCGCAAACATTGTGCTCAGGAGACACCACGCACCAAACGTTTTCGGGTTGAACAACAACAAACTCCTTTGGAGGCACAAATTGCTCAGGAGTCTTCACAATCCAAACAGAGCCGCTTACGCAAAAGTGCTGGCTCACGTCGTCCACACCGCAAAAAGACGTCTCCTACTGTTACACAAGTGGATCCTGACTCTTTTTCTGTTTTATTAGTTCAACGTCTGATCTATGTCGTTTGCAGAAACAACATCGTATTTACCTACCTACACCTCCCTCTTCATATCCACCCGGATTTACAGATAGTGATTTTTGCATTGTGGAACATAGCTGTGGCTCAATGATATTCATATGTAACCATTGTGAAGCTCGACATTTCATGGATGACATGCCATCGGATAAACAGTATACTCTCTGTTGTCACAAGGGGAAGGTCAAGGTTCCGTTACCTCAGTATCCAGAGATGTTGGAATGTATTCTTAAAGGTCAGAGTCCATACAGTCGGAATAAGATGGATAATATCAGAAGTATCAATAGTTCCTTTGCTTTTGCTTCTATGGGTGCAAGTGTTGCTCCCCCACCTGGACATGGCCCTTATTGCTTCCGGATTCATGGCCAAATTTATCACCGTACTGGAACACTACATCCTGCTCCAGATCAAGCTCCTGCTTATGCCCAACTCTACATTTTAGATACTGCCACTGCTAATGACCAACGTTTACAGTGTGACGAAAATAAAAAATGTCATCCTAAATTGATGCGGCTCATTGCTAACTTATTAGATCGCATCAATCCTTTTGTTTCCGCATACAAAATGTTACGTTTTGTCGAACAAGAGGAACAGGAGAAGGCAATTGAAAATGGTACTGTCATGCCTAATATCATCATGGCTCTTAAACAGGATCGAGAACAAGACCCAAGACGTTATAATAATCCAATTGTTAATGAAGTTGCTGTGGTCTTTGAAAATGCTGATGGAGAGCCACCCTTCAATAGAGACATTTTAATTCATCTGAAACCTGAACCAAACAATCCTTTAGCCCCAAAAACACAGCAAGTCAGTATTCTCCACAGTAATTTAGATGCTTTACTGTATCCGATATTTTTTCCGCATGGAGAACAAGGCTGGCATGAGGGACTGAAGCATCAAGGTCAAAATCCACGGAGAGTTACACAATTGCAGTATTACTGTTATTTGCTATCTGTACGTCCTGGGTTCAATCCTATTCTAAATGGTGGAAAACTAACGCAACAGTATTTAGTGGATGCGTATGTAAAAATTGAGGCTAATCGCTTAAATTTTATACGTCAACATCAAAAAGATTTAAAAGTGGAGGACTACTGCGTACTACAGGAACATCTGCAAAGAAAATCTATCGAAAAAGGAATTCCCATTGGCAAGACGGTCATTTTACCATCGTCGTTTGAAGGTAGTCCAAGAAATATGCAGCAACGCTATCAAGATGCCATGGCTATTGTTCCAAAATTTGGACGCCCAGATCTTTTTATAACAATGACCTGTAATCCCAAATGGAGCGAGATTATCCACAATTTAGAACCATGGCAGCGTGTGGAACACAGACCGGATTTAGTCCCCGTGTCTTCAAAATAAAATTAGAAGCCCTATTAAAAGATATAAACAGTGGATTATTTGGCAAGATTTGTGCAATGGTTCATGTAATAGAATTTCAAAAGCGGGGACTACCACATGCTCACATTTTGATCATTCTGGATAGTAATTCTAAATTACGCACTGAGGTTGATGTCGATCGTACTGTTTGGGCAGAAATTCCTGATCCATCCGAGTATCCTGTGCTCCATCAAATTGTGATGCAACATATGATTCATGGACCCTGTGGACAATTCAACCCCAATTCTCCATGTATGGATATTGGAAAGTGTAAAAAAGGATTCCCAAAAGATTTCCAACCAAAAACAATAATAGCACAGGATGCCTACCCAACTTATCAACGCAATGCAGGACCTTCATTTACACACCGTTCTCACATGGTTGATAATTCTTGGGTTATTCCCTATAACCCTTTCCTACTATTAAAGTATAAGTGTCATATAAATGTGGAAATCTGTGCGTCCATTCAAAGTGTCAAGTATCTATTCAAATATGTTTACAAAGGGCATGATAAAGCCAATCTGGAAATTTCTCAAACAAACATACAACATGATGAACCTCACCAATTTATGGATTCAAGATACGTCAGTGCACCGGAGGCAGCTTGGAGAATTTTTGCCTACCCAATGCATAGACAATCACACAGCATTGTTCGCCTTGCCGTACATCTGCCACAGTCACAACCACTTTATTTTCATGAAGATGCTTCTGTTGAGAACATTGCTGCCATGATGCATAGAAATCAACTCTTATGGCCTACTTTGAGCTGAATGAGAATGACCCACATGCTCATGAATACTTCTACCGCCAAATTCCAGAGCACTATGTCTGGAAAGATGGTGCATGGGAAATTAGGCATAAACGTGGAGCAACAGTCATTGGAAGAATGTATACGGTCAGTATGAATGAAGAACGCTACTATTTAAGGTTGTTGTTACTACATGTCAAAGGAGCAACAAGTTTTGAGCACATTAAGACCGTTAATGAAGTCGAGTACCCAACTTTTAAACAGGCAGCATTAGCCCTTGTATTACTTTTGGATGACAGTGTTTAGCGAAATACCTTACTGGACGCCTGTGTTTAAAACATGCCTGCACAGCTTCGGGATATGTTTGCTTACATATGTATCTTTGGTCCTCCTGCTCATCCATTGGAGTTGTGGCAAGAATTTAAAAAAGATTTTATAGAAGACTACTGCCGTGCATATCACCCTAACAATGAGGACTGTGAGCATTGTGAAGGCTATGCAATGACAGATGTTCAAAATGTGTTAAAATTTCATGGCAAAAGCTTTACGGATTTTAATCTACCATGCCCCAAAAGAAAACAACAACTACAACCACAATACGACAAAGACGAGGAGTTAAGAAGAGCCCAAGAAATGAAAGAAACTTTAAATCAACAACAACTTTTGGCCTATAATGCCATAAATGAAGCTTTAGAGGATAAAAGTCAGCAAGCTAAGTGCTTTTTCATTGATGGCCCAGGTGGCAGTGGGAAAACATACCTGTATGATTTATTAATTCGTCAAATAAGAGGAGAAGGAGAAACTGTGTCACTGCTGCCAGTACTGGGATTGCAGCCAACTTACTGGAAGGAGGAAGAACCATCCATTCACTTTACGGGATACCAATTCCAATCAATGAAACATCCGTTTCCAGAATCAAAAATGATACTGATGCTGCACACCATTTGAAGAATACTAAACTTTTCATTATTGATGAGTCCACTATGCTATCTAAATACGCACTGCATGTCATTGACCAACTATTAAAGGATGTTATGACCAAAGATATCTCGAAGAAAAATAAAACACCCTTTGGAGGGAAAGTCCTTGTTCTGGGAGGAGACTTTCGTCAGTGTCTTCCTATTATTCCTCATGGAACACGAACTGATATCGTAGAGAGCTGCATTAAATATTCCCGACAATGGCAGCTTTTCATTCAATTGCCACTACTTGACAACATGCGCTCTATTGATCCAGGATACAGCAGTTGGTTACTTCAACTGGGAAATGGACAATTGACCAATTATTATAACCTTGGAGATGATGTTATTGAAATCCCTCAAGATATGATTTGCACAGGCTCACTAATATTTGACATTTTTGGTGAAAACATTCTAATTGATGTCAATGACAATGAAAGCATTAATACTGCAGCATCACATGCCATTCTTTGCCCCAAAAATGACGATGTGGATCAGGTCAACTCTAAGGTCATGGATTGCATTGCTGGAGAGTACACAGAATACATTAGTGATGATTCCATTGATCCGGACGAGACAGAGGACCCAGAGCAATACCCTGTTGAGTTTTTAAATTCACTTACACCCACGGGAATGCCATCTCATCGTCTGAAATTAAAAATCGGCACCATTGTCATGCTTTTGAGGAACTTCAACAGCAGAAAAGGTCTTTGCAATGGGACTCGCTTAATTGTCACCGGTTTGTTTGACAACATGATTCGAGCAAAAGTCATTACTGGGTCTGCTGGAGGAAATGTGGTTTTCATTCCCAGGATTGATTTGTGCCCATCAGAAACTGGCTTGCCTTTTAAGTTAAGACGTCGGCAATTTCCTCTGAAGCCAGCTTTTGCCATGACAATCAACAAATCCCAAGGACAAACACTTGAGAAAGTAGGGATTTTTTGCCAGAACCTGTTTTTGGACATGGACAATTGTATGTGGCTTTTTCAAGAGTGAAAAGACGATCTAATGTAAAAGTGAAAGTGGTGGACACTCCAATCCAAGGCAAATTGCTGCCTAACAGTGACAAAGTATTTACCAAAAAATATTGTCTACAAGAATATTTTGCACTGAACTTTTCCCTATGAGTATTCTTCCGTTTATTTATCTTTTGAAAAAAAAAAAAAAAATTTAGTCTTTCAAATTTTATTATTTTATATACAGATTTCTACTATATTTTTGTGAACACACATTTAAGATAATATGAGAGATGTGTATCATCCACATTTCTACACTGGGTGATAGAAACCACTATTTAAAGCTCCAGCACTATACGTGCTGAGAGATTTCATTCTCATTCTTTAGAGGGAGAGGTTTTTGTGAACAGCTAAGAGACGGGTGGGATGGCTGTTCACACACATCTCATTAGCAAGGTGTGTTACACATGTTTAGATAGATAGGGCCAAAAATAAATTATTCATTAGATTCTACCATGCCATTTTTCTTAGATTTTTTTCACATTATTGAGGAATATACTAAATGATAATAATTGATCATGAAGGACTCACCGACAACATACTTGCTGTAATTTTCATGACTGCATGTATGCAATTTGTACTTCACTTGCGGTTTGTGCAGACAACATAGTTGCGGCAGTGTCATCCACACCAACTACAGTCACCTGTGCTTACTTAGTGGATGCATGTTATGCACCTGCCAAAGCCACGTTCACTTCATTTACCGCAGGTTAACTACAAGTTTTTTAGTTATTGCATGGACATTGCTGCAAGTCTGTAGTTGGTAACTCCGTCTGTATCAATTTATAAAATTTATTTATTTACAACATAATCCTCAAAAAATCTAAGAAAAATCAAGCCATAAAACATATATAAATAATATCAATTCGGATTTAGTTAGAGTAGGGACTCACCAGGCGTAAGGGCATCTTGACGCGATTGGTGGGCTGACACAAACTGGCTGATACACACATTAATACTATCAATTCATCAATTCTAACGATTGACGCATTAAGAAGTATTGCTACTTTGTGTTCTAAGACCCTTACAACATAATAGTTCAATTTTCCTTAAATGATATCAACAATACAAATATATGTAGTTGGTGTAAAGATGTCATTGGAATAATTGGATTATTATTTAAAAATCTTTAAAAAAACAATAAACATATTCTAGACACCCGATGCATTTGCATCAGGCTAACGGCTATTACTACTATAATCAAATTAATGCACGTTCTAGAATCCCGATGCATTTGCATCGGGCTCACAGCTAGTATATATCTATCTATCTATATATATATATATATATATATATATATATATATATATATATATATATATATAGATATATATACAGTTGTGGCCAAAAGTATTGACACCCCTGCAATTCTGTCAGATAATACTCAGTTTCTTCCTGAAAATTATTGCAATCACAAATTGTTTGGTATTAATATCTTCATTTAATTTGTCTTCAATGATAAAACACAAAAAGAATGGTCAAAAATAGAAAAATCATGTGACGTTTCTCTAATTTGTGTAATTAACAGCACCTGTAACTTACCTGTGGCACCTAACAGGTGTTGGCAATAACTAAATCACACATGCAGCCAGTTGACATGGATTAAAGTAGACTCAACCTCTGTCCTGTGTCCTTGTGTGTACCACATTGAGCATGGAGAAAAGAAAGAAGACCAAAGAACTGTCTGAGGACTTGAGAAACCAAATTGTGAGGAAGCATGAGCAATCTCAAGGCTACAAGTCCATCTCCAAAGACCTAAATATTCCTGTGACTACCGTGCACAGTGTCATCAAGAAGTTTAAAGCCCATGGCACTGTGGCTAACCTCCCTAGATGTGGATGGAAAAGAAAAATTGACAAGAGATTTCAATGCAAGATTGTGCGGATGGTGGATAAAGAACCTCGACTAACATCCAAACAAGTTCAAGCTGCCCTGCAGTCCGAGGGTAAAACAGTGTCAACCTGTACTATCTGTCGGTGTCTGAATGAAAAGGGACTGTATGGTAGGAGACCCAGGAAGACCCCACTTCTTACCCCGAGACATAAAAAAGCCAGGCTGGAGTTTGCCAAAACTTACCTGAGAAAGCCTAAAACGTTTTGGAAGAATGTTCTCTGGTCAGATGAGACAAAAGTAGAGATTTTTGGGCAAAGGCATCAACATAGAGTTTACAGGAGAAAAAAAGAGACATTCAAAGAAAAGAACACGGTCCCTACAGTCAAACATGGCGGAGGTTCCCTGATGTTTTGGGGTTGCTTTGCTGCCTCTGGCACTGGACTGATTGACCGTGTGCATGGCATTATAAAGTCTGAAGACTACCAACAAATTTTGCAGCATAATGTAGGGCCCAGTGTGAGAAAGCTGGGTCTCCCTCAGAAGTCGGGTCTTCCTGCAGGACAATGACCCAAAACACACTTCAAAAAGTACTAGAAAATGGTTTGAAAGAAAGCACTGGAGACTTCTAAGGTTCCCAGCAATGAGTCCAGACCTGAATCCTATAGAACACCTGTGGAGAGATCTAAAAATGGCAGTTTGGAGAAGGCACCCTTCAAATATCAGGGACCTGGAGCAGTTTGCCAAAGAAGAATGGTCTAAAATTCCAGCACAGCATTGAAAGAAACTCATTGATGGTTACCGGAAGCGGTTGATCGCAGTTATTTTGGCTAAAGGTTGTGCAACCAAGTATTAGGCTGAGGGTGCCAATACTTTTGTCTGGCCCATTTTTGGAGTTTTGTGTGAAATGATCAATGTTTTGCTTTTTGCTTCACTCTCTTTTGTATTTTTTCATTGAAGACAAATTAAATGAAGATAATAATACCAAAGAATTTGTGATTGCAATCATTTTCAGGAAGCAACTGAGTATTATCTGACAGAATTGCATGGGTGTCAATACTTTTGGCCACAGCTGTATATATATATATGTATATATATATGTAATATACACTGAATAATTAATAAACAATAGATCACAATATGAGTGGCTTCACACATTACTTAAATCAATGTGGCACCATTAAATAGGACACAAATTATGACTATGGTTCATGATAAAATTGGAGTTCAAATTGATCTTACATAGTAACATAGTAACATAGTAACATAGTTTTTAAGGTTGAAGGAAGACTTTAAGTCCATCTAGTTCAACCCATAGCCTAACATGTTGATCCAGAGGAAGGCAAAAAAAAACCCCATGTGGCAACACTAATCTCCACATTGGGGGAAAAAATTCCTTCCTGACTCCAGATACGGCAATCAGACTAATTCCCTGGATCAACGCCCTATCAAAGAATCTAGTATATATAACTGGTAATAATATTAGTTTTCAAGAAAGGCATCCAGGCCCTTCTTAAATGTTAGTAGTGACTCACTCATTACAACATCATGTGGCAGAGAGTTCCATAGTCTCACTGCTCTTACAGTAAAGAATCCGCGTCTGTGATTATGATTAAACCTTCTTCCCTCCAGACGTAGAGGATGCCCCCTTGTCCCAGTCTCAGGCCTAAGAGTAAAGAGATCATTAGAAAGGTCTCTGTACTGCCCCCTCATATATTTATACATTATTATAAGATCACCCCTAAGCCTTCGTTTTTCCAAGCTAAATAACCCCAAGTTTAATAACCTGTCTTGGTATTGCAGACCCCTTAGTCCTCTAATAACTTTTGTCGCTCTTCTCTGGACCCGCTCTAGTTCAGCTATGTCTTTCTTATACACCGGAGACCAGAATTGTACACAGTATTCTAAGTGTGGTCGCACTAGTGACTTGTATAGAGGTAAAATTATGTTCTCCTCATGAGCATCTATGCCTCTTTTAATACATCCCATTATTTTATTTGCCTTTGCAGCAGCTGCCTGACACTGGCCACTAAATGTGAGTTTGTCATCTACCCATACACCCAGGTCTTTTTCAGTGACAGTTTTGCCCAGTGTTTTACAATTAAGCACATAATTATACCTTTTGTTTCCTCTGCCCAAGTGCATGACTTTACATTTATCCCCATTAAAGCGCATTTGCCATTTAGCAGTTGGGGCATCTTGGGGCAGTTTTCAAATTACCTGAAAAATAAAGAAGATAATTAAATAAATTACCGTATATACTCGTGTATAAGCCGACCCGTGTATAAGCCGACCCCCCTACTTTTGCCCCCAAAACCTGGGAAAACCTATTGACTCGTGTATAAGCCGAGGGTGGAACCCAGCACAGGTATACAGCCCCCAGCAGTGTGGTATACAGGCCCCCCAGTGGTAGTGTAAAGCAGCCTTCCCAGTGGTAGTATAAAGCAGCCTCCCCAGTGGTAGTATACAGCAACCTCCCCAGTGGTGTATACAGGCAGACTCCCCAGTGGTAGTATACAGGCAGACTCCCCAGTGGTAGTATACAGGCAGACTCCCAAGTGGTGTATACAGGCAGACTCCCCAGTGGTAGTATACAGGCAGACTCCCCAGTGGTGTATACAGGCAGACTCCCCAGTGGTAGTATACAGGCAGACTCCGCAGTGGTAGTATACAGGCAGACTCCCCAGTGGTAGTATACAGGCAGACTCCCCAGTGGCAGTATACAGGCAGCCTCCCCAGTGGTGTATATAGGCAGCCTCCCCAGTGGTAGTATATAGGCAGCCTCCCCAGTGGCAGTATACAGGCAGCCTCCCCAGTGGTAGTATACAGGCAGACTCCCCAGGTGTATAGCAGCCTCCCAGTGGTAGTATATAGGCAGCCTCCCCAGTGGCAGTATACAGGCAGCCTCCCCAGTGGTAGTATACAGCAGACTCCCAGTGGTAGTATACAGCAGACTCCCCAGTGGTAGTATACAGGCAGACTCCCAGTGTGTACTGTCGGTGTGCAGTGTCGGTGCGGTGTCAGTGTCGGTGTGCAGTGTCGGTGCGGTGTCAGTGTCGGTGTGCATCGGGATGATTCTTTCTGCTGCACCTGGAGACATACCTTTCTTAAATGAATATCTGGAGGTGCCGGAGCCGGTATTGCTGGAGACTGTGACGCCGCGAGGCCCAGACCGTTCATGATGCAGTGAGGATGATGGGGGTACTGTGCTGGCGCTGCGGGGATTACGGCCTCCTGTTGATTTAACCCTCACTGCACCGGGCACAGGTCACAATGACTGCTCTGAGCGAAGAAAAGCGGGAACTGACACTGGAAGGAGGGGGGGGGGGACGCTATAGAGGGACACACAGGAGAGGGGACACTATACAGAGGGGCACACAGGAGAGAGGACGCTATAACAAGAGAGGGGCTAACACACACAGGAGAGCGGACGCTATACAGAGGGGCACACAAGGAGAGAGGGGACGCTATACAGAGGGGCACACAGGAGAGCGGACGCTATACAGAGGGGCACACAGGAGAGGGGACGCTATACAGAGGGGCACACAGGAGAGCGGACGCTATACAGAGGGACACACAGGACAGGGGACGCCATATAGAGGGACACACAGGAGAAGCCTCCTCCAGCCTCCCCAGCCCAGGACGCAGCCCCCACCACACCATGTACCGTATTGACCCATGTATAAGCCGAGGGGGGACTTTTCAGCCCAATTTTTGGGCTGAAAAACTCGGCTTATACACGAGTATATACGGTAATATTTTAAGGGTGAGGAATTTTTTTTATTATATTTAATCAGGTTTAGTTTATTTTTCATTTGTATATACATACATTTATGAAATGGTTGAAATTTTTTTATACATTGTGTGTTTTTATGAATATTTGTGATTGTTTTATAGCTTTTTTATGCATGCGATAAAGAAAGAAAAACTTGAGTTTAAAAGAAAAAATACTCTGTTGGCAGATGGTTACATCAATGTCATGTGATTCAACGTCACTTTGTAACCCTCCCTAATTTGTGTCGTCATAACTTTTGTCAATGTTAGCACATATATTGTGCTCGTGTGTAAAGCAGTTATGTAAATCTGTGATTTTTCCTGAAGAAGGGGTCTCGTACCCCGAAATACGTAGAAATAAAAATCACAATAATTTAATCTATATTAGTAGATTATTTCGGATGAACGGAAGCGCGATCCATATCCCTTTTTCTTTATACTTCTGAATTGTTTAATAAGTTTTGTAAAGCATATACATCACGTAGGAGATGCTGCGACAGCTGTATATACATTACACGTGAGATGCTGAGGGCATAAATATTGGTGGGGGCATTTACGGAACTGTGGAGGATGGGAGAATATACATCACTGGAGACATGTATATTAGTAAAATCCACATCCTATCACACACTTCTATGGGTGTATCAAATCCACCCCTTTAATATCAAGTATAGGTGACTACATCAACCATATGTGTGCGTGTATAGGGATTTCTATGATTAGGGACAGTCGTGTATCATATAAGTGAAAACCAACAAACAAAACTACTCGAGTCCGGATATGTGCAAATGTATCAAACTTTATTTAAATTTACAGGGGTAAGTGTGGTGATATCTTAAAAACCAATGGCAAGGATGTCGGGAGTGGGACATGGGAAA
Organism: Allobates femoralis; assembly: GCA_033576535.1. Lineage (NCBI taxonomy): Eukaryota > Metazoa > Chordata > Amphibia > Anura > Aromobatidae > Allobates > Allobates femoralis. The sequence goes on along the minus strand of JARQOC010000001.1, from coordinate 394,314,866 downwards.
TAATATCCATCATATACATTGCATGCTGTAATTAAATAACACTCATATATAATGATCACTACAAATTCCATAAACAAATTTGGCGTGGCAGTGGAGATACAATTGGGATCCGTGCAGGATATACATCACTGGGAAGGCCTGGAAGCATGTACAGCATTGGAGATGGGGGCATATACAACACTTGGGAGACCTGGGGACATATGCAGCACTTGGGAGACCTGGGGGTATATACATCCCTGGGGAGGCCTGAGGGTATATACAGCACTGGGGAGGCTGTGACCTATACATTACTGGGGAGGATGGAGGGCTTATACAGCACTGCGGAGGATGGAGTAAAATATAGCACTGGGGATGCTGGGGGCATATACAGCAATGGGGTGGCTGAGGTCATATTTACTTCACTCCCAGTCTTCCCCAGTGATGTATATGGCCCCAGTCTCCCCAGTGATGTACGCAAATTCACTGCTTCCCTGCATAGCTGTAGGCCTGTTGTAGAATCTTCGCTGAGCTGCTAGACAATCCGCATGTGCAAACACTGGCAGCTGCTGTGGAAGCTATCCGCAGGTTGTGAGATCCTCTGCTGCAGGTGCATAACTTTCCACGTATGTCCAGGCTTGCAGCCGTTGCCAGGTGCCCTAGGCTTCAGTTCCTGTGTTCTGTATGCTGGGTTTCTGTCTGTCACCTAAAATCCAAGTCTGTAGGTGCTATGAAGAGCTGCACGGAAACTGCAACTACTCCTAAAAAAGATGCCTGACTGAAATCAATATTTCCGGATCCCCCGCTCTTGTGTTTTAGACAACCTCTGATTCTAGAAGACATCATTGTCAGAAGCGCCCTGTAATCTCCAGCAACAACAGGAACCTTTCCCTGCACCCAGAACAGGTGCAAAACCTGTCCATCTATAATGACAACGGACAAGATGAGGATTCCTGGGACAGATCAGGACTACAAGATCCCAGGTCACTTCAGTTGCACCATAAGCAATATGGCGTATTTAATTATGTGTACCAAATGTCCAACAGGTGGCATGTATGTAGGGGAAACCGGACTACAATTCAGAACAAGAATGAATTCTCATCTCCACTCAATAAAAGAAAAGCGTATGGATCTACCTGTAGCAAAACATTTTTCCTGCCCTGACCACAACAGTGTACCGATATGGGGCTGCTCATTTTAAAAAGCAACTTCCAATCTCAGAGAGAGAGAAGAATTTGGGAATACAAATTGATAACGACCTTTGACACATTCAAACAGGATTAAATGTTTCACATGGATTCATGGGTTTTTATATAAAATGAATGGGCATTTGGGGACATCACAGATTCATGCATTTTATATAAATTGAAAGGACACTTGGGAATATCACATCTCCAAGACACTCCATTTTGAGGACTATGAATTGAACTTTTGAATTTTCTTATGTGAACTCTCCCGCATCGATTTATTGCTCTCCACAATTCACTTAAGTATTTTTAGGTCTCCACAGGCTAATAACCATACAACAATAATACAATAATACAATTTGTTCCGCTATCTTAGAATTTTGTTTTCTCTTTACCCGCACCTCTACCCTTATGTACACTGACTCTGCTTTACGTCACCTGTCGTATTTACTACTGCATTTAACATGTTTTTTTTTTTCCTTTTTTTTCCTTTTGCTTATGTATATATGCATGGGTCTTCAAAATTTGTGTCATTATCAGCCTTGACGAAGGGGCCATAGTGTCCCGAAAGCTTGCTATGTTTACCATCTTTTCAATTAGCCATTAAAAACTATCAACCACTGAGGACTCTCAGATTCCAATATTTTTACTACTGGCTAACATGGTACAAACACTTTTTACCTTATCATCTGGACATAGACATTTTGTGCTGAGAACAAGTTTTATTCCTAAATCTGTGTGCAATTATATAAGTCTGTTTAGCCAGCTCACCCAGGTAGAAGTCTTTCCTCAATCCTGTTCTCTGCTGGGGATACGCACGGAGTGAGGGAGGCACACCCTCATGCAGTTCGATCCTGTTCTCTGCCGGGGATTGGCATTGAATGAGTGCTGGGGCTGGCTGGCAAATTTTAGCCTGGGGGGCATTCACAAAGCAGTGGCCCTCAAGTTGCGAGGGCCCATCTTTAGCCCTATTATCTCTGGCCACAACATTAAAGCAGCAGAGGTAACAGGCTTTAACATAACCACATGTCACAATATCTTACATGTTATGGAGTGTTACATGTTACTTTGGAAGTACACTGAGCTGTATTTTCTACTAAGGAAAAAAAAATTATTTAAATGTTATTTCTTAGCGAGTGTGAAACGAGCTTAGTGTGATCGGGAGCGCAAGTGCGGACGGAAGTAAGTGTGTGACTTGTGATTCAGTGACTTTGGATCAAGGGAGTTTGGAAGGGAGGACTTACTGAATTGCTGGTTGTATTTTATTAATACTTTGCATTTCTTTTTACTTATCATTTATGTCTGGTGCAATCCCTATTAGGAAATGAGATCCATAATTGACAATGCCATCCAGTGTACATCTTGCCACATGTATGCAATCCTTGAACAGCCGGTTGAGGGTGCATACTGCTGTGTGAGATGTGAGTATGTTGTGCATTTGGAAGCCCAGATACTGGATCTAAATGAACAACTGACAACGCTGAGATCCATAGACAAAATGAAAAGGCGTCTGCTGCTCACTGAACAGCTGCTCAATGGGATAGATGTGGGGGAGGATGGTACCATGGAGCTGCAGGATAGTGAGGTAGCTAGTGGGTGACAGTTAGAAGGCGGGGTAGAGGAAAGAGTGCCAGGGAGGCTAGCCCTGATCTGGCACACCCCAATAAATTTGCTAAGTTGGCAGATGAGGGGGGTGTGAGTTTAGGGATAGCACTTCTGCAGCAGGGCATGACCTCTGAAAGCCAGAGGAGTGTCTGCTCCAGTAAGGGGGAAAATAGGAGAGAAGGGCAGGCCAGACAGGTGCTGGTAGAGGGGGACTCAATTATTAGGGGAACAGATAGGGCAATCTGTCACAAAGACAGGGATCGTCAAACAGTGTGCTGCCTACCTGGCGCTTGAGTCTGGCACATCGCTGATCGGGTTGACAGATTACTGGGAGGGGCTGGTGAGGACCCAGTGGTCATGGTACACATTGGCACAAATGACAAAGTTAGAGGTAGGTGGAAGGTCCTTAAAGATTATTTCAGGGAATTAGGCTGCAAGCTTAAGGCAAGGACCTCCAAGGTAGTATTCTCTGAAATACTGCCTGTGCCACTTGCCACACCAGAGAGGCAATAGGAGATTAGGGAGATAAATAAGTGGCTCAGGAATTGGAGGAAGGAGTGGTTTGGGTTCCTGGAGAACTGGGCCGACTTCTCTGTTGGCTACAGGTTCTATGCTATGGACGGGCTGCACCTCAATGGGGAGGGTGCAGCTGTGCTGGGGGAGAAAATTGCTAGAAGGTTGAAGGAGTGTTTAAACTAGGGATTGGGGGAGGGTATTCATTGTACAGGAGCGGAAGATAGTGTAAATAGTAACCTGTGCACAAGTAATAAAATTGGGGGTGGTAATGGTGGTGGGGTTAGAACAGTCAATATAGTAGGAAGGAATAGAGGTAAAGAGAGATGCATAAAGTGCATGTACACTAATGCCAGAAGCCTCACCAACAAAATGGAGGAATTAGAATTGATTTTGTTGGAAAATAATTATGACATGGTGGGGATATCGGAGACATGGCTAGACGAGAGCCATGACTGTGCTGTTAATTTACAGGGCTATAGTCTGTTCAGAAATGACCGTACAAAAAAGCGAGGGGGAGGTGTATGTTTATACGTAAAATCATCCTTAAAACCCATCCTGCGTGATAATATAGGCGCTTACTATTATTATACCACATTTATTCATCGGCTTATCTACAATCTCCCTTCGGGGAGCGTGGTGTTGTGAGCTGCTCCGGAGCAGGACCTGGCTACATTTATCCATCCTTAAAATCGGCACATGATCCTTCACGTGAGCCAGCTAAGGAGAAGGCAGGAATCTTATATTAAAAACGTTGAAGGGGAACACCAAAGATCAGAAGATCAGTGAATACAAACCTTCACTCACCACATATCCACAATCTAGTTGTGCGGATAAGGCACAACTAGTAAAGGTGAGTGAAAATCCTGAATATCGCTTAATCTACATTCCCCAATGCAGCGTGGCGCAACCTTTGTTTTTTCTTTTGCATGACAGACAATATGATCAGTGATAACAAAAACTCTCAATTAAATGTCACCTGCTTAACCCAGCAGGAAGTACGGCATTGTCTAAAAATCACTAAAATTGACAAATCCCCGGGCCCAGATGGGATACACCCCAGAGTGCTGCAGGAATTAAGTACTGTCATAGATAGACCATTATTTTTAATATTTAAAGATTCCATAATAACAGGGTCTGCACCATAGGACTGGCGTATAGCAAATGTGGTGCCAATATTTAAAAAAGGGACAAAAACTGAACTTGGAGATTATAGGCCAGTAAGCTTAACCTCTACTGTGGGTAAAATCCTAGAGGGTTTTCTAAGAGATGCCATACTGGAGTATCTGAAGAAAAATAACCTCATGACCCAATATTAACATGGTTTTACGAGGGACCGTTACTGTAAAACTAATGTGATAAGCTTCTATGAAGAAGTAAGTTCTGGACTGGACCAAAGAAATGCAGTGGATGTGGTGTATATGGACTTTTCAAAAGCTTTTAATACGGTGCCACACAAAAGGTTGATACATAAAATGAGAGCAATGGGGGATAAGGGAAAATATGTGTAAGTGGGTTAAGAACAGGCTTAGTGATAGGAAACAAAGGGTGGTCATTAATGGAACACACTCAGAATGGGTCACAGTTAACCGTGGGGTACCACAGGGGTCAGTGTTGGGTCCTCTTCTTTTTAATATATGCATTAATGACCTTGTATGGGGCATACGGAGTAGAATCTCAGTATTTGCAGATGATACTAAACTCTGCAGGGTAATGAATACATTAATGAATACAGGAGGATTTATGTAAACTAGAAGCTTGCGTTGATAAATGGCAAATGAGCTTTAATGGGGATAAATGTAAGGTCATGCAGTTGGGCAGAGGAAACAAAAGGTATAATTATGTGCTTAATTGTAAAACACTGGGCAAAAGTATCACTGAAAAAGACCTGGGTATATGGGTAGATGACAAACTTACATTTAGTGGCCAGTGTCAGATAGCTGCTGCAAAGGCAAATAAAATAATGGGATGCATTAAAAGAGGCATAGATGCTCATGAGGAGGTCATAATTTTACGTCTATACAAGTCACTAGTGCGACCACATTTAGAATACTGTGTACAATTCTGGTCTCTGGTGTATAAGAAAGACATAGCTGAACTAGAGCGGGTGCAGAGAAGAGCGACCAAGGTTATTAGAGGACTGAGGGGTCTGCAATACCAAGACAGTTTATTAAACTTGGGGTTATTTAGCTTGGAAAAATGAAGGCTTAGTAGTGATCTTATAATAATGTATAAATATATGAGGGGACAGTACAGAGACCTTTCTAATGATCTCTTTACTCTTAGGCCTGAGACTGGGACAAGGGGGCATCCTCTACGTCTGGAGGAAAGAAGGTTTAATCATAATCACTGACGCAGATTCTTTACTGTAAGAGCAGTGAGACTATGGAACTCTCTGCCACATGATGTTGTAACGAGTGAGTCACTACTAACATTTAAGAAGGGCCTGGATGCCTTTCTTGAAAACTATAATATTACCAGTTATATATACTAGATTCTTTGATAGGGCGTTGATCCAGGAATTAGTCTGATTGCCATATCTGGAGTCAGGAAGGAATTTTTCCCCAATGTGGAGCTAGTGTTGCCACGTGTTTTTTTTTTGCCTTCCTCTGGATCAACATGTTAGGCTATGGGTTGAACTAGATGGACTTAAAGTCTTCCTTCAACCTTAAAAACTATGTTACTATGTTACTATGTAAAGGATTAGAACCAATAACTGCACAAGAATACATCACCAGAACCACCAACAGTACCAAATTGTATCTCTAAAACCCCCATCAGTACAGAAACAAGTATTACTACCCAGGTACTATACACTGTGTATACTACACCATGTATATACTGCACCCTGTATAGTACCTGTGTATAATACACAGGCACTATATACAGGATGGCATATAAACAGGGTGCAGTATACCCAGATACAATATACAGGGTGCATTATATATAAAGGTTGCAGTATACGCAAGTATTAAGTACAGGTTTCAGTATATACAGGGAGCAGTATACACAGGTACTATATACAGGGTGCAGTATGTACAGTGGGTGCAATATTATACAATGTGTATACTGGATGATGTATATAATGTTTGTGTATACTGCATACTGTATATAGTACCTATGTATAATACACAGGTACTAGATACAGGGTGCAGTATACACAGGTACTATATACAGAGTTCAATATGTACAGAGGGTGCAATATTATACAATGCATATACATGTATAATGGATGACATTACATATATGGATACATATATAATGGATGGCATACAGGGTGCAGTATGTAGAGAGGGTGCAATATTATACAATGTGTATACTGGACCATGTATATAATGCTTGTATATACTGCACCCTGTATATAGTACCTATGTATAATACACAGGTAATATATACAGGGTGCAGTATGTAGAGATGGTGCAATATTATACAATGTGTATACTGGACCACGTATATAATGCTTGTGTATACTGCACCCTGTATATAGTACCTATGTATAATACACAGGTACTAGATACAGGGTGCAGTATACACAGGTACTATATACAGGGTTCAGTATGTACAGAGGGTGCAATATTATACAATGTGTATACTGGACCATGTATATAATACTTGTGTATACTGCACCCTGTATATAGTACCTATGTATAATACACAGGTACTAGATACAGGGTGCAGTATATACAGGGGGGTGCACTATACACATTTCTCATGATATATTGAACTATTGTCAATAGATCAATATATTATGAGAGAATATGATGATGAATATATCAATGCAGATTTAATCAGGTGGCCACTAACAGCAGCTAGGATATCATGGATAGAATATGGACACTTACAGAACAGCAGACACTGCACTTTGCAGCAGACAGGGAGTGGGGGACTCAGACTGGCCTTCTCCTCTCACTCAGTGGCTGCCAGCCTCTCACAGACACAACAGAGACAGTAATGGATGGCAGTGCCTGGCCCTGTCTTCACTGTGCTCTGCTCTGGAGGGTTCAGACAGGGTTCAGTCAGAGGCATGCTGACGTAGCACGCTGTACATGAACCCTGTCTGAACCCTGGCTCATCCAATCCTGGCGTGCCGCCGGGTGCTATAGCAACGCCCGCCTGCTGTGTTCCACTGTCAGGTGAGTGTGGCCACACCGGCAGGCAGCCACTCTCCCGAGCTACCGGCATGATGATTTCACTTTCAGGGCGGCTGGGCGGCCCTGAACTGTCACTAATCCACCGGCCTGTGGGGCAAATGCCTTCCTGCCACATGGCCCAGTCCGCCCCTGAATGAGGAGGCACAACCTCATGCAGTTTGATCCTGCTTTCTGTCGGGGATCCGCACAGAGTGAGGGAGGCACACCCTCATGCAGTTCGATCCTATTCTCTGCCAGGGATTTGCACAGAGTGAGGAAGGCACAGGCTCATGCAGTTCAAAACTGTTCTGTGCCGAGGAACTGCACAGGGTGAGGGAAGCCTACCATCATGCAGTCGATCCTGTTCTCTGCCGGGGATCCGCGTGGAGTGAGGGAGCCACTCGCTCATGCAGTGTGCTCTGTTGTACAGTGCCCAATACTAATTCATAAGTCGGTCCTGTTCTGGAATCGATTTTAACACTGCCTAAACAGTTTCCTCTGCTGGAATTCATATGTTTTGTTCTAAATCTGTGTGCATTGCCAAAGCCATTTTTTAGCATACAGCAAATGATTGCCAAATCGTAGTGTTTCCCCTAAAAAGGCTATGTTTGGCCTCAAAGCAGATTGCCAAATCAGTCAGTTTCCCCTAAAAAGGCTTGTGTTTGGTCTCAAAACAATTATTGCCAAATCAGTCGGTTTCTCCTAAAAAGTCTGTGTTTGCCCTCAAATAAGTTATTGCTAAATTAGTCACTTTTCCCTAAAAAGGTTGCGTTTCGTCTCAAACCAGTTATTGATAAATCAGTCAGTTTTACCTAAAAAGACTGTGTTTGGCCTCAGAGAAGTGCTTTCCAATTCTGTGTGCACAAAACTTGAGTGGAAAATCCCGATATTATGGTGGAAAGGGGAAGGGAAAAAAGTAAAGGGGTGTAGGCTTGGTGTTCAAGGTGTATGTGGGGTATGTGCTACTGCTAATGTTACTGTAAGCAGTACTTACCAAACATTGGCTCATGATATCCCAAGCAAAGTGACAACATTTGTTGCTGGAAAGCCTACTTCAGTCTCTGCTTGACAGCAGCAGAGTGATACAAATTGTGGATGAGGCCCAGAAAGAGCTATTGGCACAGTTCATGGCAAGCACTGCATCAAGTGACATGTTCTCCTATTCCTCCACCTAAACATCACAAACAATGCAGTCCTCAGAGGTGGCGCCCCAATTACCCATGTATCACCCAGTGTCACAACTCTCCAACTGCACAAATTATTGTGGGGAAACACAGCTGATTCTGCATAGATGTTCACACATTCAATTCATTGGACATCAAAGATCTGCTCCAAAGATTCACATAGAAGGAAAGATTCCAGAGAAGGAAAGCAACTGTATCGATGCAAAAAATCTTTTGGAGTTGGATTCGGGGATTTAAGATAAGATAAGATAAGATAAGATAAGATAAACTTTATTGATCCCGGAGGAAATTACAGTATTTAGAAAGTATGGTCCCAGCAGAATCCAGGCCCTTGTTACCAGATGTCAAACCCTGGGGGTGGAGGTGTTGATGATGATTGGACTCAGATACCTGAGGAATCCCACACTGTACTGTGCACTCAGGGCAGGAAGAGGATGAGGTTAACTCTCAAGGCGAAGAGTGGCACATCAGAGAGAATGATGATGAGGTTCAAGGTCCCACTTGGAATCAACCCAGACTAGTCATGAAGCTGAGTAGCTCAGCAAAGGAGTGTGACGACCATCCGCTGTAAGGCTGAGCTGCTGGTAAGGCAGCACCCCGAGAAACCCCGAGACCCTTAACCCCTATACAGGGATCTGGAATTATAGCGGAGCCCAGGAGGTAGCTACCTATGGGAGCAGCAGAGCAGGGAGGTAGTCTAGGAAGGGAAAAATCAGGAAGCGAAGAACGTAGTCAGGAGTCGGAGTCAAAACCGAGAGGGCAGCGAAGGTACAAAATCGTCAGGCGGTACAGAGTCGAAAATCCAGGCAAAGGTCAGAGTCAAAACCGAACACACACACTATGTCACTTGGGGAACCAAAACTATATCTGGCGGCCTGCAAGACAGGCTCCAATGTATTTGAAAGGCGCGGTTACCTCCCATAGGCTGGAGCTCACAGCCTGATGACCTCATCCGGACCGCCCCTAGAGCCAGGCCAGATGGAGATGCACGACTGGCTCCACCCATCCTACCTCTGACAGAAGAACGCAGGCTGCGCCTAACGGACACCTCTGCAGGGCCCGCTCTTCTGCGACCAACACCACCCAGAGGGGAAACACAGCGGCGCTCAGCGACAGAGGCAGACGTCGCTGGAGCAGGTCCATATGAGGACAAGGCCTTCCTATCACCAGCACCACCAGACGAAGGAATCCGGCTCCTCCCAGCGGCCGAGGCAGGAACACCGGCCACCGAGTCCAATGGCGATGTGACAGTAACCCCCCCTCTACGAGGGGCCTCCGGACCCACAAAACCCGGTTTATTGGGATGAAGAAGATGAAACCTCCTGATCAAACCCTTGGCATGGATATTACCGGCAGGCACCCAGGACCTCTCCTCCGGACCATAGCCCTTCCAATGTACCAGATACTGCACGGATCCTCTCACCAAGCGGGAATCAAGGATCCACTGAACTTCGTATTCCACGGCACCCCCGACCAAGACCGGAGGAGGAGGGGACCGGACAGGACGAATCGGAGATCGGTACAATTTGAGAAGGGATTTATGGAATACATTGGGCAGTTTGAATGATTGAGGGAGCTTCAGACGAAAGGCTACAGGGTTAATCACGTCAATAATTTCATACGGACCAATAAACCTGGGACCTAGTTTGGCAGACGGCACTTTGAGCTTGATATTTTTTGTGGACAACCAAACTTTGTCCCCAACTCCCAGGTCCGGACCCTTGGAACGCCGTTTATTAGCAGAAGACGCCTGCCTAGTCTGAGCCCCCTTTAAGTTTTTGTTCACTTCAGACCAGATAGTCTTTAACTGATCTACGGACCTTTCTACCCCAGGAACGTCAGAAAGCCTAGAAGAAAATGAACAAAAGCGCGGGTGCAGCCCATGATTACAGTAGAAAGGGGTGGTCTTGATGGACTCCTGGTACTGGTTATTCATGGCGAATTCTGCTAGTGGCAGATGTTCCACCCAATCAGATTGATGCTCAGAGACGTAACAACGTAGATACTGTTCGAGAGCTTGATTAGCGCGCTCGGTTTGACCATTGGTTTCAGGGTGATAGGCAGAAGAAAAGTAATAGTCAATTCCAATCCGTTTACAGAATGCCCTCCAAAACTTAGAAACGAACTGGGTGCCCCTGTCAGAAACAATATTCACAGGAACACCATGCAATCGCACAACATGATTAATAAATACTTTGCTCAGGGTCTCGGAATTAGGTAACCCGGACAGCGGAACAAAATGACACTGCTTGCTGAATCTGTCTACCACTACCCAGATACAAGTCTTCCCTTCTGAGAGTGGCAGGTCAGTAATAAAATCCATGGAGATATGAGTCCAAGGACCCTCAGGGGTAGGCAAGGACTGGAGCAACCCGGCAGGGCGGTTGCGGGGAGACTTAGCGCGAGCACAGGTTTCACAAGCCAGTACATATTCCTTACAGTCCTTTACTATGGTTGGCCACCACAAACTCCTGGTTACCAGTCTGATGGTGTTATTGATACCAGGATGCCCTGCGAGGACGGAATCATGAGATTCCTTAAGGACTTTGAGGCGGTATGTGGCAGGGACGAATAGTTTCTGGGCAGGAGTAGTGTCAGGGGCCTGTTCTGGAGATCTACGAATCTCTTCCAGAAGGTCCAAAGACACAGCCGAGACAACAATCCCCTTGGCTAAAATGGGAGTCGGTTCAACGTCCCCGACTTGTATGGGGCAAAAACTTCGAGACAGGGCATCAGCCCTCACATTTTTAGTACCTGTTCGGAAGGTGATAACAAAATCAAATCTGGAGAAGAACAAAGCCCACCTAGCCTGTCTAGGATTCAGTCTTTTCGCTGACTCCAAGTAGGTCAGGTTTTTGTGGTCAGTAATTACGGTAATCTTATGTTTGGCGCCTTCGAGGAAGTGGCACCATTCCTCGAAGGCCCATTTGATTGCCAACAACTCTCGGTTACCTATGTCATAATTCATCTCGGTAGATGAAAATTTTCGGGAAAAGAAGGCACACGGACGAAGCTGAGTGAGGGATGCAGTGCCTTGTGACAGCACTGCTCCCACTCCAACTTCAGAGGCATCTACCTCTACAATGAAGGGGCGGTCCAGATTAGGCTGAACCAATATTGGGTCAGAGGAGAAACATTCCTTTAACTTAGAAAACGCATAAATTGCTTCAGGCTTCTAATTAACCACATCCGCCCCTTTACGCGTCAAATCAGTGAGTGGTTTGGCTATCTCGGAAAACCCTTTAATAAATTTGCGGTAATAGTCTTGGGTTGTACCCATTCCTTAATGGGTTTAATTTTGGCAGGATCCATGCGAAAACCTTTAGCAGATATAATATACCCCAAAAAGTTTATCTCCTCCTCCATGAAGACACATTTCTCTAATTTGGTGAATAAAGAATGCTCTCTGAGTCTCTGGAGCACAGTACGGACATGTCGGACGTGCGACCAAAGACCAGGAGAAAAAAACAGAATGTCGTCCAAATAAACGACCACATATACACCACTGATGTCTCTGAATATATCGTTCACGAAATTCTGAAAAACTGCAGGTGCGTTGCTTAACCCGAACGGCATTACAAGATACTCAAAATGGCCGAGAGGTGTATTGAACGCGGTCTTCCACTCATCGCCTTCTTTTATACGGACCAGGTTATATGCTCCCCTGAGGTCCAGTTTAGTGAAATACTTGGCTCCCAACAGCTGATTATAAAGATCAGGGATGAGTGGAAGAGGATACTGGTTTTTCACAGTGATCGCGTTTAATTCGCGGTAATCAATGCAAGGTCTGAGGCCGCCATCTTTCTTTCCCACAAAAAAGAAACCGGCCCCTACTGGTGAGGTGGACGGTCTAATATACCCCTTTCTCAGACTGTCTGCTATGTAATCATTCATAGCCTGACGTTCAGGACCAGAGAGGTTAAATATTCTCCCCTTTGGGAGACGAGAATCAGGTATCAAATCTATGGCGCAATCATACTCTCTGTGAGGGGGTAATTTCTCTGATTCCTGAATAGAAAATACATCCTCAAAATCTCTAAAGGCATATGGTACAAATGGAGGAGTCTTGACCTTCACTTGGTTTACAGATAGCGAGATACAGTTATCCTGACACTTTGGGCTCCAGCGCACGATGTCACTCAAGTGCCAGTCTATGACTGGGTTATGTTTATGTAACCATGGCATGCCCAGGATTACTGCAGATGATAAATTACTGATTGCAAAAAATGACACCTTTTCAGCATGTAACGACCCCACCAGCATTGACACTTCCTCAGTGACAAATTCCATTCCACCCTGGATGAGGGGAGTGCCATTAACTGCAGTGGTTCTAATGGGGGCATTAAGCCTTAGCAGTGGTACACCAAGAGTTCTCGCTACATGGAGATCTATGACATTCCCCTCTGAGCCACTGTCAACATAAGCCTCCAAACACACAGATTTCTTAAGGTAAGTCAAAGAAATAGGTAACAGGACTTTGGCCGCATTTGCGGGCAATCTTACCTGGGCACCTGAGCAGGCAGAGCCAGAGCCCCCCAGGTGCTGACATCCAGGGAATGAGGCCTTCTGATCTCCAGCATTCATGCAGAGGACTTCAGATGGTGACTTGTGCAGCATGTTGGTATGAGAAGATGGGAGTGTTCCTCCACAGGACTGAGAAGCTGGACACAGATGCATTGAGGGAAGCAATTAACAGCTGACACAGCTCAGAGTAAAGAAAAAAAAAACAACAGGTAAAACCATTGGGAAAAGGAGAGAAAAAAAAAGGTAAGGGAATGCGTTTAAATATATATATAGTCGATATATATATAGAAAAAATGGTATGGCCAGATATAATGTGACGACCATCCGCTGTAAGGCTGAGCTGCTGGTAAGGCAGCACCCTGAGAAACCCCGAGACCCTTAACCCCTATACAGGGATCTGGAATTATAGCGGAGCCCAGGAGGTAGCTACCTATGGGAGCAGCAGAGCAGGGAGGTCGTCTAGGAAGGGAAAAATCAGGAAGCGAAGAACGTAGTCAGGAGTCCGAGTCAAAACCGAGAGGGCAGCGAAGGTACAAAATCGTCAGGCGGTACAGAGTCGAAAATCCAGGCAAAGGTCAGAGTCAAAACCGAACACACACACTATGTCACTTGGGGAAATAAAACTATATCTGGCGGCCTGCAAGACAGGCTCCAATGTATTTGAAGGGCGCGTACCTCCCATAGCTGGAGTCACAGCCTGATGACCTCATCCGACCGCCCCTAGAGCCAGGGCCAGATGGAGATGCACGACTGGCTCCACCCATCCACCTCTGACAGAAGAACGCAGGCTGCGCCTAACGGACACCTCTGCAGGGCCCGCTCTTCTGCGACCAACACCACCCAGAGGGGAAACACAGCGGCGCTCAGCGACAGAGGCAGACGTCGCTGGAGCAGGTCCATATGAGGACAAGGCCTTCCTATCACCAGCACCACCAGACGAAGGAATCCGGCTCCTCCCAGCGGCCGAGGCAGGAACACCGGCCACCGAGTCCAATGGCGATGTGACAAGGAGGAGGAAGACATAGAGGTTAGGTTGCATCTTCCTGCACAGACTGAGGGCTGCAAGAACAACAAGCACTGCATCCTCAGCCACAACTTCGACTCTGGACAGCAGCAGCTGTGGGTCTGCAGTTGTCTGACTCGGCAAGGTTGCCTAACCTGGGACCTTTTTGACACCCCAAAAGATGACCCAACTCGTTATTTGCAAACTATGTAATAAAAAATTAAGTAGAGGCAAAAAACACAACAATTTGACTACTACATGCATGAACCGCCACATGGCCCAGCAGCATGCATTACTCTCGGAAAATTACTGCACTAAAACTGTGCCTAATGGGCCTGACAGCACACCATCCACTGCATCAACCGCATCTGCTGCTCTTCTTTCTTTCTTCTGTCACCATGGCAAGTGTTATCCAACAGGTGTTCAGACACAGGACCTTCACTTGTTTACCAGCTACAGTTGGGATGAGAAACAACCCCTCAGCGGTTACAGAAATGGATACACCTACTGGTTTTGACTGATCATAGACATTGAGCTCATCGCTTGTTTGTCAACCCATCATAACATCTCTGCCTGCACCATCTTCACAGTGCAGCAGTTTGTCGGGTAAAACCTACTCCCCCCTCTCTTAACACATCTGCAAGCCCTTGGTCCTACAGTTGCCATCACAGATAAGATTATTTCCTCCCACACATTCCAAAGCAAAGAGCTTGAACTTGACCATCTCCATTTTGTTAACCACAGAAATGCTGCCTTTGTGCCTTGTCTATACAGACTGTTTCTGAAATCTGATGTCCATTGCAGCCCTCAATATCAGTTGCCCAGTCGCCATAAGCTGTGCTTGCGCTACACCAGCATGTTGCAGACAACATCACCTGTTCCTTGAGAAACTCTGTGTCTGACAGAGTTCATATCACTGACACCTAGACAAGCAAACACTGTCCACTGGGTGACTCTGGCGGTTGCGAGGCCAGGTGGCGAAGGGGCTGCTCCCCAAGTCTACAAATCCTTAAGACTTTTGGGACAAATTTCTGCATGTGCCTTTTTATCCACTGTTTCTGCCTCGTCCACCTCCTCCAGCACAGCCCTCAACCTCTCCCTTAAGAGAGTTTGAGACAGAATCCACATCACCTCCATACTGCGCTGCCAGGACTCTCTGTCATCAGACAGTATTTAACTTAAAATGCCTTGGAGATGTGAGTCACACAGCTGAAGATTTGTGCACAGCTATGCAGGCTGATTGTCAAAAATGGCTGTCTCTGCTAAACCTGGAGCCAGGGAAGGCTGTGTGCGATGACGGTGTTAACCTGGTGGTAGCCTTTATGCCGGGGAAAATTAACACACATGTCTTGCATGGCTCACGTCCTCAACCCGGTTTTCCAACAATTCCTACACCACTATTCCAGCTTGGATGAGCTGTTGCAGAAGGCACAGTTGCTGTGTATGCACTTCCGACATTCTCATCCTGCGGCTAATCAACTGGCATCAATAAAGAGATCTTTCGGACAACCGGTTAACCGTTTCATATGCAATGTACTGACATGGTTAAATTCAGCTCTGCAGATCTTGCAGTGACTGTGGCAGCAACGACAAGCCCTGGAACAGTATGTAATAATGCATATAGTGACTCAAAGCGAGACGAATGTGGTGCAAATGATGCTTGTAGAGTGTGCACAGATTAAGGACCTCTGCACCCTTCTTCACAGTTTCGAATTGGCTACGAAGATGGTTAGCTCTGACGATGCCTTCATCAGCAACACTATTCTGGTCATCTACATGCTGGAGAAAACTTTGAAAGGTCTTCGGGATGAGCTGGTGGGACCAAAGGAAGTGGAGAAGGAAGAAAAGAATGAGGAAAGGATATCAATATCTCATATGTAAAGACTCTCGTCACACAACCGAGTAGCATGGCAGAGTGGAGTAGAGCGTTAGAGGGAGGCCTCATGGTACCAAAGTGGTAGTGTAGGTGCAGGAGCTGAGGAACAAATAAAGGAGGATGAGAATGAAGAGATAATGGGCATAGAATAATAGGAGATGATTAAGAAATGCTCTTTCTGTTGTCCAAGGTTGACGGGAGTGGATGGAGGAAAGAAATTCGATTTTTATGCCACCACCAACACAAGAAGGACATGGGCCTCATGGCTGTATCAGACACATGAGTTGCTTCTTGCTGCACCATCTGCATCATGATGCCCATATCGTTAGGATCCAAATTAGCAATGACTTCTGGGCTGCCACACCCTTCGATCAGCATTACAAGAGTCAATTTAGACAGATGCTTCCTGCCTTGGACAGGGACATGCGTATGCTGGAGTATCAAAAAAAGCTGGGAGACAATCTTAGGACTGATTTTCTCTAACACAACAATGAGGGACATAGCATGCACGGCAGATCTACACTTCGAACCCTGGGGTGTTGAGTGTTCATGGAAGAAACATTAGCAGCAGCAGTTTATATATCAGAAGCAATTTCTGGGAGTCCTTTGACCAATTTTTTTTAAACCAGCCAGTCAAGCGGCATAACTGAGTACAAGTCTGACACATAGTGAACGACTGGAGAGGATGGTGCATGAGTATCTAGAGGTCATCGGGGGAGGAGGTTGGGGTTGGACCTGTTTCCATTTTGTGATTTAAAAATGAAGGAGTAGCTTGAGTTCACCAGTGACGCCTTGGAGTTTTTAAATAAGGCAAACTGCTGCACACTAAACACTAAGAAAAAACTGAATCTAGCTTACTGGTTATAGCAATGAAAGGCAAGGCAGTTGTGTAAAGCTAATATAAATGTGCATGGGGAAAAAAGGACATAGCAAAAACTGCTTCAGAATACAAAAAAATTGAGAAACTTAGCCAAAGCACTGGCCATTGCATGAGAGCCCGATAACCAACGTCAAAGTGTTCTCGTCTTATTGGGTCCTAACCTTGTGCCACTGCTGACGGTATAGAACTGCATGATTGTGCGTTTTTATGCCACTATGTGTAATTAAAACCTGCATGTATGGGTGTGTCTAAAAACCTGGCTACAACAAGATGGATGACTTTGTTCTGTATTCTGAAGAAGTTTTTGCTATGTCCTTTTTCCCCATACACATTTTTTATTAGCTTTACACAATTGCCTTGACATTCATTGCTATAGCCAGTATGCTAAATTAAGTTTCTTCTTGGAGGTTTTGTCATGACTGGCAACCAGCATTGTCTCAGAATGTGCCTTCAGCATTGCTGGTAGTGTCCTGATAGATAAGCACATCTCGCTGTCCCCTGAGTGTAGGCCGCCTAACTTTCATCAAGATGAACAGGTCATGGATCTCCGAGGACTTTTCCACCCCAGTGGCAGATTGGGCAGAGTAGGTGATGTACTTTTCAGCATCCTGCATTCATCTTTCCATTATTCAATTTTTATTCTGGGTTGATTGATGCCACTTTGGTGGTATCTGGCCCTAATTTTTTGAAATGTGGAGATTGTTATTGGGTTGCCTTTGTTATGTGTTTTGTGAATTTAGCAGGGCTCTCTTAACACCATACCTACACCTGTCACTCACCTTCCTGTTCCTGATCAATGTTGAAGATTGAATTATTGTTCCATCTATAATATAAAACCCGAAGGCCACTTCCGCCCAAAATCCGCTTCCGCTTCCGTGATGGCCTCCCTCCTGTGTCAAACACCGGAACCGGAAGCACCAGACCCACAGAGCCCCAGCCACCGGCCCTGCACAGAGCCCCGTCTGCGCCCACCCACATCCGGCCCACAGCCCTGCTGCCCCATCACCCCCCTGCCTGTCACCATAGCCATCCTCCACTGCCCGCGCTCCCCGCCTGTCACAACACTTCCCCCCGCTGCCCCATCACCCCCCTGCCTGTCACCATAGCCGCCCTCCACTCTCCGGTCACCCCCCACTCTCCTGTCACCCCCCCCCGCCTCTTACCACAGCTCCCTCCAGCCAGCCACGATCTCTATTCATGGGGCTTGAGGACCTCTGATGACGTCACGATGATGGGTGGAGTCACATATCACATGACCGTGACGTCATCAAAGGTCCTGTCCCGATCTCACCTACTCTGCCTATTCATCCCCCTGCGCTGCACACTGACCCACGATCTCCTCACCCCCGCTCTGCCCACCCACCCCCACACTGACCACTGACCCTCACTCTGCCCCTGACCCCCACTCTGACCACCCACCCCCACACTGACCACTGACCCCCACTCTGCCCCTGACGCCCACTCTGACCACCCACCCCCACACTGACCACTGACCCCCACTCTGCCCCTGACCCCCACTCTGACCACTCACCCCCTCTCTGCCCCCCTCACCCCCACTCTGCCCCTGCTCTGCCCACTGACCCCCACTCTGACCACTGGCCCCCACTCTGCCCACTCACCCCCAAACTCTGCCCACTCACCCCCCTACTCTTCCCCCTGAACCCCTCTCTGCCCCTGACCCCCACTCTGACCACTCACCCCCCAACTCTGCCCCCTCACCCTCTCTCTGCCCCCCTCACCCCCACTCTGCCCCTGCTCTGCCCACTGACCCCCACTCTCACCACTGGCCCCCACTCTGCCCACTCACCCCCAAACTCTGCCCACTCACCCCCCTACTCTTCCCCCTGACCCCCTCTCTGCCCCCTCACCCCCACTCTGCCCCCTCACCCCCACTCTGCCCACTGACCCCCACTCTGCCCCTGACCCTGCTCTGCCCACTGACCCCCACTCTGACCACTCACCCCCACTCTGACCACTGACCCCAACTCTGCCCACTCACCCCCCAACTCTGCCCCCTCACCCCCTGCTCTGCCCCCCTCACCCCCTGCTCTGCCCACTGACCCCCACTCTGCCCCTGACCCTGCCCACTCACCCCCACTCTGCACACTGACCCCCACTCTGCCACTGCTCTGCCCACTGACCCCCACTCTGACCACTGGCCCCCACTCTGCCCACTCACCCCCAAACTCTGCCCACTCACCCCCCTACTCTTCCCCCTGAACCCCTCTCTGCCCCCTCACCCCCACTCTGCACACTGACCCCCACTCTGCCCCTGCTCTGCCCACTGACCCCCACTCTGACCACTGGCCCCCACTCTGCCCACTCACCCCCAAACTCTGCCCACTCACCCCCCTACTCTTCCCCCTGAACCCCTCTCTGCCCCCTCACCCCCACTCTGCACACTGACCCTCTCTCTGCCCCTGACCCTGCTCTGCCCACTCACCCCCACTCTGACCACTGACCCTCACTCTGCCCACTCACCCCCAAACTCTGCCCACTCACCCCCCTACTCTTCCCCCTGACCCCCTCTTTGCCCCCTCACCCCCACTCTGCACACTGACCCCCACTCTGCCCCTGACCCTGCTCTGCCCACCCACCCCCACTCTGACCATTGACCCCCACTCTGACCCTGCCCACTCACCCCCACTCTGACCACTGACCCCAACTCTGCCCACTCACCCCCCAACTCTGCCCACTCACCCCCCAACTCTGCCCACTCACCCCCCAACTCTGCCCACTCACCCCCTCTGCCCCCCTCACCCCCACTCTGCCCCTGCTCTGCCCACTGACCCCCACTCTGACCACTGACCCCCACTCTGACCACTCACCCCCAAACTCTGCCCACTCACCCCCTCTCTGCCCCCTCACCCACATTCTGCCCACTCACCCCCTCTCTGCTCACTCACCCCCTCTCTGTCCACTCACCCACCATTATGCCCACTGACCATGCTCTGCCCACTCACCCTGCTCGCCCCATTGACCCCTCACACTGGCCACTCATCCTGCTCTGCCTACTCACCCCCCACTGACCCCTCACACTGACCCTGCTCTGCCCACTGACCCCTCACTGACCCTGCTCTGCCCACTCACCCTGCTCAGCCCACTGACCCCTCACACTGCCCACTGACCCTCCTCTGCCCACTGAACATGCTCTGCCCACTGACCCCTCAATGCCCACTCACCCTGCTCTGCCCACTGACCCCTCACACACCCCACTGACCCTGCTCTGCCCACTCACCCCTCACACTGACCCTGCTCTGCCCACTGACCCCTCACACTGCCCACTGACCCCTCACACTGCCCACTCACGCCTCACACTGCCCACTGAACATGCTATGCCCACTTACCCCTCACACTGCCCACTGACCATGCTCTGGCCACTGACCCCTCACACTGCCTACTGACCCTGCTCTGCTCATTTACTCCCGCTCTGCCCACTCACCCCCGCTCTGCCCACTCGCCCCTGCTTTTACCACTCACCCTGGCCTGCCCACTGACCACCCTCTGTTCACTCACCCCCCGCTCTGCCCTTTCACCATGCCCACTGACCCCTGCTCTGCCAACTGACCGTGCCCACTCACCCATGCTCTACCCACTCACCCTTCTCTGCCCACTCACTGTGCCCACTGACCGCCGCTCTGCCCACTAACCCCTGTTCTGCCCACTGACTGTGCCCAATAACCCTTGCTATGCCCACTAAACCCTGCTCTGCCCACTCACCCCCGCTCTGCCCGCTGACCCCTGCTCTGCTCACTGACTGTGCCCACTCACCCCTGCTCTGCCCACTCACCCCTGCTCTACCCACTGATTTTTCCCACTAACCCCTGCTGTGCCTACTGACTGTGCCCACTGACCCCTGCTCTGCCCAATCACTCTGCCCATTAACCCCTGCTCTGACCACTGACCCCCGCTATGACCCTGCTCTGACCACTCATGCCCCAATCCTGCTCACTGACCATGCTCTGCCCATTCACCCCCCACTCTGCCCACTCACCCCCGCTCTGCCCTCTGACCCTGCTCTGCCTACCTACCCCCCCCCCTCTGGCTAATGACCATGCCCACTGACCCCAGCTCTGCCCACAGACCCCAGCTCTGCCTACTGACCCTGCTCTGACTACTGATTATGCCCACTGACCCCTGCTCTGCCCAATGACTCTGCCCACTAACCCCTGCTCTTCCCACTCATCCCCCACTCTGCCCACTGACCCCCGCTTTGCCCACTCACCCCCAGCAGATCGGTTTCCCAGCCAACGACAGCTCCTGTCCTGCCACCTACAAGACGGGTGGAGCGAGCCGCCGCAGGGTAAGTATCCTCACTGAGGTTTTTTTTTTTTATTATCACCATGAAGGGGAGGGGGGTGTGCAGCCCCAGAGGGAGGGCGGCCGCAGAGACTGGAGGCCCAGAGGGACGGGTGCCGCGGGGAGCGGAAGGGGTCAGGAGGAGCGCCTCCATCCTGCCCCCCCTATCCATCCTGCCCCCCAACACCATCCTGCCCCCCCGACTCCATCCCGCACCCCCACCACCATCCTCACCCCCCGCCAACATCCTGCCCCGCCCCCTACATCCTCCCCCCTCCCCGACCACCATCCTGCCCTGCCATCTCCATCCTGCCCTGCCGCCTCCATCCTGCCCTGCCTTCTCCATCCTGCCTCGCTCTGTCCATCCTGCGCCACTCACCTCCATCCTGCCCCTCCGTCTCCATCCTGCCCCTCCGTCTCCATCCTGCCCCTCCGTCTCCATCCTGCCCCTCCGTCTCCATCCTGCCCCTCCGTCTCCATCCTGCCCCTCCGTCTCCATCCTGCCCCGCCCCCTCCATACTGCTCCGCCCCCTCCATCCTGCTCCGCCCCCTCCATCCTGCTCCGCCCCCTCCATCCTGCTCCGCCCCCTCCATCCTGCTCCGCCACCCCATCCTGCTCCGCAACCCACCATCCTGCCCCCCTTGCACCTTCCTGCCCCCCTTGCACCTTCCTGCCCCGCTCACTCCATCCTGCCCCGCTCGCTCCATCCTGCCCCGCTCGCTCCATCCTGCCCCGCTCGCTCCATCCTGCCCCGCTCGCTCCATCCTGCCCCGCTCGCTCCATCCTGCCCCGCTCGCTCCATCCTGCCCTGCTCGCTCCATCCTCACCCCCGCTGTTCTTGCTCCCCCGCCTCCATCCTGCCCTCACGCTTACTCATCCTGCCCCGCTTGCTCCATTCTGCTCATCTGCCTCCATCCTGCTCCTCCCGCTCCATCCTGCTCAATCCTGCCCCTTCGGCTTCATCCTGCTCCTCCCCCTCCATCCTGCCCCGCTCAATCCATCCTGCCCCCCGCTCTTCTTGCTCCCCCGCCTCCATCCTGCCCCGCTCGCTCCATCCTGCCCCCCCGCCTCCATCCTGCCCCCCCGCCTCCATCCTGCCCCCCCCCGCCTCCATCCTGTTGCCCCGCTTCCATCCTGTTGCCCCGCCTCCATCCTGTTGCCCCGCCTCCATCCTGTTGCCCCGCCTCCATCCTGTTGCCCCACTCGCTCCATTCTGCCCCCCCAACACAATCCTGCCCCCCCTCACCTCCTCAGCTGATTGCTTGCCCAGGCAACTACAGGTCCTAAAGGCCTGTAGGACCTACAAGGCGGAGGCGGAGCGAGCCGCCGGACAGGTGAGTATCCTCACTGAGGATTTTTTTATTTTTACTGTGGACGACCGGGGGCCAGGAGGAGTGGGGGACCGCGGTCACCGCAGTATTGCCATATACCAGAGTGCTGCTATACATGTGCTATAATGTACTGCCATATACCATAGTGCTGCTATACATGTACTGTAATGTACCGCCATATACCATAGCACTGCTATACATGTACTGTAATGTACCGCCATATACCATAGTGCTGCTATACATGTGCTATAATGTACCACCATATACTATAGTGCTGCTATACATGTACTGTAATGTACCGCCATATACTATAGTGCTGCTATACATTTACTATAATCTACCGCCATATACTATAGTGCTGCTATACATGTGCTCTAATTACCACTATATACCATCGTACTGCTATATATATATCTTATATATAAAAACCGAAGGCCACTTCCCGCCAATCCGCTCAACTTCCGTGATGGCCTGCGCCCTGTGTCAAAGACCGGAACCGGAAGTACCAGACCCACGAGCGGTGAGCGCATAGCGCTCACCGCGAGCCGCTGAAAAAATGGCACAGCGCCTCGCCGTGGGCGCTAATGCGCCACCACTCCCCGTTATCCCGCCACCGGCCCTGCACAGAGCCCCGTCTGCGCCCACCCACATCCGGCCCACAGCCCTGCTGCTCACCGCCCACTCTCCATCAGGGACCGCCATCCCGCCACTGGCTCCGCACACAGCCTGCTGTGCGCCCACCAACATGCGGGAACCGGCCCGGACCGGCCCACACTCCGGTGTGCGGCCTCCGCCGGCACCGCTCCCAGTCCTGCCACTCTCTCCACACACCCGGTGACTCTCCTCCATCACGGAGCTAGCCCCGCCCGCACTCCGGGGCCGGCCTCCGGAACCGCCGCCAGCCTTGCCGCTGACCGCCAACAGCCCAGTGAGTGTTCAGCCCTCCAGCCTCCGTTATCCTCTGCCCCCCCAGCCTCCGCTCTCCTCTGCCCCCCCAGCCTCCGCTCTCCTCTGCCCCCCCAGCCTCCGCTCTCCTCTGCCCCCCCAGCTTCCGCTCTCCTCTGCCCCCCCCAGCCTCCGCTCTCCTCTGCCCCCCCCAGCCTCCGCTCTCCTCTGACCCCCCGGCCTCCGCTCTCCTCTGCCCCCCCAGCCTCCGCTCTCCTCTGCCCCCCCAGCCTCCGCTCTCCTCTGCCCCCCCAGCCTCCGCTCTCCTCTGCCCCCCCAGCCTCCGCTCTCCTCTGCCCCCCCAGCCTCCGCTCTCCTCTGCCCCCCCAGCCTCCGCTCTCCTCTGCCCCCCCAGCCTCCCCGCTCTCCTCTGCCCCCCCAGCCTCTGCTCTCCTCTGCCCCCCCAGCCTCCGCCCCCTCCCTCCTCTCACCCCTCCCTCCTCTAACCCCTCCAGTTTCTGCCTCCTCCCTCCTTTCCCCCTCCAGCCTCTGCCCCCTCCAGCCTGTGCTGCACTCACTGCTGACCACTGAGCCACCGCACTCTCTGCTGACCACTGAGCCACCGCACTCACTGCTGACCACTGAGCCACCGCACTCACTGCTGACCACTGAGCCACCGCACTCACTGCTGACCACTGAGCCACCGCACTCACTGCTGACCACTGAGCCACCGCACTCACTGCTGACCACTGAGCCACCGCACTCACTGCTGACCACTGAGCCACCGCACTCACTGCTCACCACTGAGCCACCGCACTCACTGCTGACCACTGAGCCACCGCACTCACTGCTGACCACTGAGCCACCGCACTCACTGCTGACCACTGAGCCACCGCACTCACTGCTGACCACTGAGCCACCGCACTCACTGCTAACCACTGAGCCACCGCACTCACTGCTGACCACTGAGCCACCGTATACTCTGCTAACCACTGAGCCACCGCACTCACTGCTGACCACTGAGCCACCGCACTCACTGCTGACCACTGAGCCACCGCACTCACTGCTGACCACTGAGCCACCGCACTCACTGCTGACCACTGAGCCACCGCACTCACTGCTGACCACTGAGCCACCGCACTCACTGCTGACCACTGAGCCACCGCACTCACTGCTAACCACTGAGCCACCGCACTCACTGCTGACCACTGAGCCACCGTATACTCTGCTAACCACTGAGCCGCCTGTATACACACAATTAATTTCACAGCACTCCCCTATTACTAAATAAACTCTATATAGATTCTAGACTACCCGATTCTTTAGAATCGGGCCACCATCTAGTCTATTATAATAAAAGCCCTAAGCCAACTTCCGTCACTATGTAACGGTAACGCTACGTCACATCCGTGACAGAAGCTGGCTGTACACCCGTCGTGGGTGTTCCAAGATGGCCGATCTTTGGCGGTAGCGGGGCTTTCAAAGCCCCACCACCGCCATTGGAAGCCTCTGCTGCGCCCCACACTCTCCGGTCTGTCACCGCTGTCCGCCATCACACTCCTCACCATAAGACATACTCACGCCACCATCCCCGCACTTCCACGATCACCACCGCCATCGGACCACCTCCATGCCGCCGAAATCTTCTTCCGCCGATGCCATCTTGGATACCGACGTCCTCCACGCCGGCAACATCTTAACTAGCCCACGCCATCTTTGATCTCGCAAAATCCCGACAAATCCAACATGGCGGCAGCGAAATCCCGCATGATCCAATATGGCGGTGACGAACTCTCGCTAGACTTCGCCAAAGCCATCTTTGATCGGTGAAGTCCTGCGAGATTTAGCTGACGCCATCTTGGATCTCGCGGGATTTTGCCAACGCTATCTTGGATCAGCGAAATCTCGCGAGATCCAACATGGTGTCGGCGAAATCTCGCGGGACCGCAGGGAGGGGGCAGATAGTGCACTGTGGGGCAAAAAGAGAGAGGGGGCAAAAAGAGCACAGGGGCAGCGCGTACAGAGAGAGAGTGCACACGGAGGGAAAGAGCACACATGCAGGGGCGGAACTACCGTGGTGATGCAGCTGCACCAGGGCCCCGACCAGCTAGGGGGCCCCTGGAGCTCCAGCGGCAGTTCCGTTCCCCTGACTGGCCCTGCGCGAGATCCCCCGGGGGCCCCGACACTTTGGGGCCAAACCCACTAAGACCCCCCCCCCCCCCGGGCGCTGTAGGGGGGCCCGGACGCAAAGGGGGGGCCCACTGGTCCCCTGAGCGTCCCCACATGTACTAGGGGGCCCCTGACCGCTGGCCCCACACGCTATCCTCGGGGCCCCCTTACTGCTGCCTCCCCCCTCTCTCCATTACCGGCAGTCGCCTGATCTGCCTGTCACGTGGGCTGTAGCCGGCGCCGCTCTATTTCCTGTATCGCGCCGGCTGCAGCTCCACACCACATGACAGGCTGCGGCGCGCTCAGCGCGACTGCCTGTCTGGTAATGGAGGGGGACGCAGCACTAAAGGAGGCAGCGGTAAGGGGGCCCGAGGATAGCGTCAGGGACCCCCTTGAAAGACGTGGGGGTGCTCAGGGGCCAATTAGTGTGGGGGCAGCTCTCATGCCCCCCCCCCCCAGGATGAGTGTGGGGACAGCTCTCATGGGCCTCCCCCCCCCCAGGATGAGTGTGGGGGCAGCTCTCATGGGCCTCCCCCAGGATGAGTGTGGGGGAAGCTCTCAGCTCTCATGGGCCCCTGAGGCTGAGGTGTGGGGGCAGCACTCAGGGGCCCCTGAGGCTGAGGTGTGGGGGCAGCACTCAGGGGCCCCTGAGGCTGAGGTGTGGGGGCAGCGCTCAGGGGCCCCTGAAGCTGAGGTGTGGGGGCAGCGCTCAGGGGCCCCTGAAGCTGAGGTGTGGGGGCAGCACTCAGGGGCCCCTGAGGCTGAGGTGTGGGGGCAGCTCTCAGGGGCCCCTGACGTGTGGGGGCAGCACTCAGGGACCCACCAGAGCCCCCTGGTGGTGCTGGGCCCCCTTGGTGGTGCTGGGCCCCTCTACTGGTCCTGAGCCCCTCTGGTGCTGCCGGGCCCCCCTGGTGGTGCCTGGTGCTGCCGGGTCCCCCTGGTGGTGCCTGGTGCTGCCGGGTCCCCCTGGTGGTGCCTGGTGCTGCCGGGCCCCCCTGGTGGTGCCTGGTGGTGCCTGGTGCTGCCGGGCCCCCCTGGTGGTGCCTGGTGGTGCCGGGCCCCCCTGGTGGTGCTGGGCCCCCTGGTGGTGCCTGGTGCTGCCGTGCACCCCTGTGGTGCCGGGCCCCCCTGGTGGTGCCTGGTGCTGCCGGGCCCCCCTGGTGGTGCCTGGTGCTGCCGGGCCCCCCTGGTGTGCCTGGTGCTGCCGGGCCCCCCTGGTGGTGCCTGGTGCTGCCGGGCCCCCCTGGTGGTGCCGGGCCCCCTGGTGGTGCCTGGTGCTGCCGGGCACCCTAGTGGTGCCGGGCCCCCCTGGTGGTGCCTGGTGCTGCCGGGCCCCCCTGGTGGTGCCTGGTGCTGCCGGGCCCCCCTGGTGGTGCCGGGCCCGGCTGTTGTTTCCACCTCTTTTTGAAACTCCCGTCTCCTGTGGTACTCTGACGTATGGTTTCTGGGCAGTGTGTTGGGTGCTGGGAGTTGTAGTTCTCCTGGGCGGGCTCAATGTTCTCCCGCCGCCTGTCTGTGGTTATTGTGCCTCTTCTGGGATGTCCTCAGCTCGTGCTGTGCACAGTGTACCACCATGTCCCCAGCTCCGTGCTGTGCACAGTGTACCGCCATGTCTTCATCTTCGTGCTGTGCACAGACAGTGTACCGTACACTGTCTGTGCACAGCACGGAGCTGGGGACTTGGTGGTACACTGTCTTCCGCCCCTTAAAATCGGTCTGTTTCTCATCCAGGAGAGTCGGATGAGTGACATCCGTTTTTTGGTCTGTTTGGAAACTGCTGTGCGAGTGGCCAACATTTTTCTCAGATTCTCAGATCACATCCGTGTGCAATCAATCTGTTCTTTCCTCAGCAGCTATTAGTGTAGAATCATTTACAGGAACATTTTACAGTGTTCTAAGCTATAGAATGATAATGTATCCGTGAAAAAAACGATGCCTCTCGGATGGTTCGTGTGCTGTCAGTGTGCGGTATGTAATTTTGTCGGACCCATAGACTTGCATTAGTGAGTCACATACTGTCGCAGCATGTTGCAACTTTTTTCTCATCCTGAATCTGGATGAGAAAAAAGCGTCCGACACTCACCAATGTGCTCTCAGAGATTGATTGCAATGTGAGAAAATCACACATCGCACTCATCAGAGTTTCACCCCAGTGTGTCCGTACCCTAATACTAAAATCCATATAGTAATCCTACTGGTATGGGGAGGGTTTATGGCTCAGTTAGAACACTCCATACTTCATGTAATGAGGGGTTTATGGCTCAGTTTGTACACTCCATACTTCTTGTTATTAACCAGTTAATGCTCTCTTGTCCACCGCACTGCAGTGTCAAAAAAGGACGACAGCGAGACAGACAGCAACATGGCATCAGAGAGCCCCTGACCTCGAAATAGAAGATCCTCAGATCCCGGTATTGTGACATAATATTAAGAATAAAGGTTTTTTGCATTTATATTACACTATGAACTCCACAGCACGGCGGCGAAAATTGCTCCGGCCCCGGGCCCTCCTTCACTCCTGCTTGTTGCCATACACTGGGGTTGTGCAGAGGTGGCAATTGCACCCCTTCTCTTTGTGTGTTAGTATAGTAGTTATATTCTTGTATATAGGGGCAGACAGTGTATGCTATGTACACTTCCAGATTATCAACAACCAAAGTGGCAGCCAATTTTCGACCGCCAGGGCGCCACAAACAGTTGCTACGCCGCTGGCTGTGCTGCACACCCGCGGCACTATTCTGGCACTGAGTTCCAGGAGGGGGGGCCCCAAAAAATTTCTTGCACCAGGGCCCACTACAGTCTGGGTCCGCCCCTGCACACATGGATGGAGCAGAATGCAGCCCCGCACCTGCCCCCCTGTGCTGCCCCCCCCTGTGCTGCCCCTGTCCCTGCAGGAGGTGCTGTGTGTCCTCCCAGCTCCTCCATCATCTGGGTACGCTGATGCCATGAGGGGAGATCAGAGAGGAGAGGGGATATCATGGGGGAGAGGGGAGTACAGGGGGCATATAGGGAGAGGAGAGGGGAGATCAGAGGGGAGAGAGGGGAGATCAAGGGGGGAGAGAGAAGGGGGATATCATGGGGGAGAGGGGAGAGCAGGGGGATATAGGGGAGAGGAGAGTGGAGATAAGGGGAGAGAGGAGGGGGAGATCATGTGAGGGAGACTGGAGATGGGAGGGAGAGAGAGAGGGAAGATCAGAGGGGAGAGGGCAGATCAGGGAGGAGAGGGGAGATCGGGGGAGGAGGAGGTAGAGGGGAGATCAGAAGAGAGAGGAGGAACATCTGACCCTTCACCGCCACCACACACACCCACCTACCGATGCGATAGCATTGGGCCATACTCTAATGCATCCATAATGCACAATGATGAAAACCTTAACACTATGGAATTGATGGCACTTTTTCTGGTGTCTGTCCCTAATTTAAACTGTTTTGGCAGCTTTTGTGCCCCTTTGAAAGTGTTTTGTAGGCCCTTGATTTTACCTCCCATTGATTTGAATGGGCTTCAGACGTTCAGCCAACTGGCCGCCGATGTATTCGGCGAACATATGCCCATTTGGCAAACCGAACTTGAACTTCAAAAGGTTCGCTCATTCCTAGTCATATTTCCAGAGCCTTTGTGCTACCAGTAACGAAAAAAAACCTATATTTCTGTTAACAGAAAATGGACCTGTGTATGGACTGTCACATCGTGACTACCTGGGTTCCTCCAGATACCGAGGAACCCCCAACGTGCGCTGCCACAAAGAAGGGAACACCGGGATACAAAAACAATGGTGGGCTGTGATGATAGGGAGTGAGGATGGGACACCTGAGGCTGAACCCTATGCTCGCTATCGAGCTGATATGGATTCTTTTATCCTGTCGCTGCACAGGATACCTAGTCCCTCATTAGCCCTGAACTTACCCCTCACTAGGGAACTACACTAAAAAAACACGAAGAAGGGTACACAAATAGGGGAGTACACCAAAAGAATATAACATCAACTTCTCCCAGAAAGGGTATTGTTGTCTGGTACAAGGGGACTATTTAAAGGTGATATGGAAGGAACATCACAATCTACTTGTGTTCATTTCTGTTACCACCTGTCCCTCAAGGTTATAACTTGCGCAGCTTGGTAATGATGGACAAACACAAACATTGAATCTTGAGACACAACACATCTCCTGAGCCATGTGAAAAACATCATGGGTATAAAGTACGGTACTGGGTAATTCTAGCTAAACAGCCGAAGGGTTAATAACCTCAGTTACATTATACAGACCTACAAACCAGAAGTATACTTGCACTTGATAGTTTTAGTCGACATTCACATGTAAGCATCCATACACAGGTCCAGAACTGAACCTTTATCACCATGTATGCATATTTTAGAAAGAGAAAATCCAGCATCACCCTGGAACTTTCAACTCTTACCTCAGAAACAGGATATTCAATAGGGACAACCATCCTCCTCCACCACCTCTCCTGGGGGAACACATACTGTAGGTCTAGAATGAACCTGTAGAGAGGGAGAAATTCCAAAACTTCTCTCCGGCTGAAACTTGTTCACTTTGGCTATAAAGGATGGAAGCACAGAATAAATGTACACAAGTCGTCTTCCTCAAAACAATCTTGGAAGCATTTTTTCAGGTAGTGAATTTTGACTGGATACAACTGACAAAACTGACTTTTTAACCTTACATTCAGGAAGAAGGTCCTAAGTAATGACTATTCCCTTCCCAACACTCCTGAAGGGATATAGAGGTCTAGCTTTAAACTGCTTTAAAGACTGGGTGGGATATCCCCTCTCTGTCCTGTAGGGAATTTAGCCGAAAAAGAAGGGAAAATGGAGGAAATGTACACACCTGAGTCACCATCCTCCACACGACCTGGGAGAGGTGACGTTTTAGCAGCTTGTTTGGGAATAGATGGACAAACTCCAATATAATGATCCTTAATCCTACAGTAGAAACATGTCCCCATCTCACGGCAAACTATAGGTGACATATTATGAGGGCACACACCCCTTAAATGCATAGGTTTGGCAACCAGTACGTGTGGGACCACCTCCTTGGTGAACACAATGGGGATAGAGTCAGTACGGATCTTTCCCTGAAGAATCTACCCACCCAAATAGCAAAAATAAAAAAAGTAAAGCACAGCTGGTACAGCAGGGCGCAAATCAATTCAAGCAATACTTCTGATGTGACCAGGGCTAGGGGTACTTGGACTCCAGGACTGATGGCTTTGTGGATGGGAGATCACGGGTGGTCGGGATCCCGGTCCTGTGCCCTGGTTATCATTTGAGATAATTGGTGGGGGGATAAGGGAGTATTTACAGGGGATCGTGACACCACCTGTAGTTCCCGGTAATATGTACCGGCTCTGCAAGCCAGCCACTGAGGTGATGGTGGGTGCAGCAGAGAGTAGTCCAGCTCCCTACAGGTGGAGCTATTACCTCAGGGCAGCGGTAAAGGATGAGGATGAGGGGAGAAGATGTTGGGAGTAGTTGGTGATGATTGGTGTTGCAATTCTTACCCTTCTACTGAGCCGCTGGTGATGCTGAGCCCTCCGAGCACTGCAATAAGGATAATCGAGTCCAATTCAACTTTAACTCCACTTTAATGGTACCGGCAGATGGTGATGGTATACAGTACAGTCTGATTTACCGGGGGTCTGTCACCAGTTCCAGGTTCCCTGTTATGGAGTCTCTAGATGTTCTTCCTACTATGGCTTTCCGGGTTTAACTTATTCTTCCTCACTTCTATCACCCTCGCAGAGCTCTCCCGCCAGTCCCTTGATCTCTCACGGTGGGGCACAGGTGTCCTTTACTGGTTCTAAGGGGAGACCAGTCACTCCCACGACCGGTATTTGGGCCATTGCCCCTGTGATCTTGGATCTAGTTTTTGGTCCTGAGGGGCGAAGTAACCTGTGGTGCTGTCAGCAACCCCTTTTAGTGATGGGCCTGCAGCTCGTCGGTCTGTAGCCAGAGATAAACTTCTGACTGCTACGGCTACCCGCACTGCCGATGCTTCCCCAACATGACCAGCCGGCTCCAACCAGTCCTGGCCGTTGCCCTTTTGGGACCTACTAAATTACCGTCCCCCTATTCTAAGTGGTGTGGTCCTAGATGGGTGTAAAAATAGACTCCATAAAGTGAACCTTGAACTGGCAACTTTACAGGGTTAACACATTATTATTTAAGGTGCAATACTACCCTGTGGCGCCTAGTCACAGGGGCGCCACACTTCACTTGCTGTGTTATATAAATCATCAAAAAAAGAAAAGCAGACACTCCTTCTTAAATGTGTTAGGTGCTTTTATTGGGCCCTCAGGATGCTGTTGGCAACATTTCAGCTCCAAACGATTTTCTTCCAGCAACTAGTCACTGGTGTACTGGGGTTATTTATACCACCTCATTATGATATTTTACAAATTGTTAATTTACAGTTATAACTTATTACATTCATTATGTGCACTTGTGTCCCCATTCAGTGATATCATGACTCAATGCAGTCATTATTCATTATTAACAGATCTCATATTGACCTCATATATTATCATAATCAGTATTAGACAGTTAATTGGCAGCTTCTAACACAGTTGTTTATTAATTAGTAATTATTCGCTAATGTACTGTTCTTTTCCGCACTCACCCTTCCATTCATATGTTCTAAGATTCCGAAGTCCCGGAAATGTGAATGCACATTTGTGGGATTCTCTAGTATTTACTGTTGCCTAGGCTGCACATTAAATGTTTCAGGCGCCATCTTAGTACTCCTGCATTTGCACACGTCATTCACCGCACCTCCGCAGCCATACTACACCTCTCTTTCATGCTCTATTTAACTATTATTATCCCGTTGTCCCGGTCACTATATTTAAAGTGCTTATGTGCCAGTGCATATCTACTCTATAATTGCCGTAGGCAAAATCGTGTCGGACCCCGAAATCGCTGTGGCTTTGTCACTATGTGACGTCACCATGCGCGAGCAATGGCCGCAAAGCGGCCATTGCGAGTCGCTGGCCGAAAATAGAACCAGAGGCTCGGCCACAAACTTAGCGATTTACCGCTGAGGTAGCGCGAGCAATGGCCGCGAGGCCATTGCGAGTCGCTACCTCAGCCGCCGCACCTGCCGCAAGTCCCCCTATACTTTCTATGGGATCCATTGCAAGTCGCTGTGTAGCGCGAGCAATGCCGCGAGGCCATTGCGAGTCGCTACCTCAGCCGCCGCACCTGCCGCAAGTCCCCCTATACTTTCTATGGGATTACCGCAACCGCGCCGCAAGTGTAACGGTTGCGGCGCGTTGCGGTAATCCCCATAGAAAGTATAAGGGGACTTGCGGCAGGTGCGGCAAGTGCGGTTTTTTACATTTAATAATAATAAAAAATACTAAAAAAAAAAAATAAATAAATAATATAAATAATAAACAATAAAATAAAACATAATAATAAAAAAAAAAAAAAATATATAAAATTTATATATTAATTACATTAACCCCAAAAAGTATTCAACCCCCCAAAAAAGTATTCAACACCCCCCAATAAGTATTCAACACCCCCCAAAAAGTATTCAACACCCCCAAAAAGTATTCAACCCCCCCAAAAAAGTATTCAACCCCCCAAAAAAAGAGTATTCAGCCCCCCAAAAAGTATTCAACACCCCCCAAAAAGTATTCTACACCCCCCAAAAAGTATTCAACCCCCAAAAAGTATTCAACACCCCCCAAAAAGTATTCAACACCCCCCCAAAAAGTATTCAACACCCCCCAAAAAGTATTCAAAGATCCCCCCCAAAAAGTATTCAACCCCCCCAAAAGTATTCAACCCCCCCCAAAATCACGTTTCCCCCCCACAGCAGTCACCGCATTTTTGCGCCGCACCTAGCCGCAAGTCAAAACGGATTGCCGCAACCGCCGCAAGTACCCTATCTCCTTTCGATGGGGATGACCGGCAACACGCCGCAAGTGTAGCGGTCATCTCCTGAGTTATAGGGGGTACACTTGCGCGCGGTTTCGGCAATTTCCTGGTATGGGACTTGGGAGTGTGCGGCAAGTGGTGCTCGCGGCCGCCGCGAAAATCTTAAAAAAAAATTAAAAATAACAAATAAAAACAAAAATATAAAAAAAAAAATAAAATAAATATAAAAATAACAATTACTGCTAATAATAATGCTATTAATGCTAATAATTATGCTATTAATGCTAATAATTATGCTATTAATGCTAAGAATTATGCTATTAATGCTAATATTAATGTTAATAATGCTAATAATAATCATATTAACGCTATTAATAATGCTATTAAGGCTAATAATCATGCTATTTATGCTAATCAAAATGCTATTAATGCTAATAATAGTGCTATTAATGCTATTAATAATGCTATTAATGCTATTAATAATACTTTTAATGCTATTAATGCTATTAATAATGCTATTAATGCTATTAATGCTATTAATAATGCTATAATACTATTAATGCTATTAATTCTATTAATAATGCTATTAATGCTATTAATAATGCTATTAATGCTATTAATTGTATTATTAATGCTATTAATAATGCTATTAATGCTTATGCTATTAATAATACTATTAATGCTATTAAATCTATTAATAATGCTATTAATGCTATTAATAATGCTATTAATGCTATTAATTGTATTATTAATGCTATTAAGCTATTATAATGCTATTAATGCTCTTAATAATACTATTAATGCTATTAATAATGCTATTAATGCTATTAATTCTATTAATAATGCTATTAATGCTATTAATAATGCTATTAATGCTATTAATTGTATTATTAATGGTAGTAATGCTATTAATAATGCTATTAATGATATTAATAATGCTATTAATTCTATTAATAATGCTATTAATGCTATTAATAATGCTATTAATGCTATTAATTGTATTATTAATGCTATTAATGCTATTAATAATGCTATTAAATCTATTAATAATGCTATTAATGCTATTAATAATGCTATTAATGCTATTAATGCTATTAAATGCAATGCTATTATATAATTAAGCATAATCTATTATAATGCTAATGTATATAAATACTATTAATGTTTTTTGCTATTATGCATAATAATGCTATTATATAAATGCTATTAATGCTAATAATATATAATGCTATTAATGCTATAATGTTAATAATGTATTAATGTATTATAATGCTATTAATGCTATTATAATATAAATTTAATTAAATGCTATTTATGCTATTCAAAATAATAATGCATATCTATTTAATGCTAATATATATTGCTATTATTGCTATTTAATAATGCTATAATTGCTATTAATAATGCTATTAATGCTATTAATATAATGCTATTAATGCTATTAATAATACTATTAATGCTACTTAATGCTTTTATAATTAATGCTATTAAATGCTATTAATTAATAATCTATATCTATTAAATGCTATTAATTTATATTTATTAATGCATTATTAATTAAATGCTATTAATAATGCTATTATAATGCTATTATTATGCTATTAATGCTATTAATAATGCTATTAATGCTATTAATATATATACTATTAATGCTATTTAATTGCTAATTAATAATCTATATAATGCTAATAATAATATATTAATGCTATTAATAATGCTATTATAGGTATTTAAACATGCTATTAATGCTATTAATAATGCTATTAATGCTATATAATAATGCTATTAATGCTATTAATAATGCTATTAATGCTATTAATAATTAATGCTATTAATGCTAATTAACATATAATGCTATTAATGCTATTAATAATACTATTAATGCTATTATATAATCTTTATTAATATAATGCTATTAATGCTATTAATAATCTATTAATGCTATTAATCATATGTATTATAATGCTATTAATGCTATTAATTAATACTATTAATGCTATTAATTTATTAATAATGTTATTAATGCTATTAATAATGCTATTAATGCTATTATAATTATGCTTATTTAATGCTATTAATATGCTATTAATGTAATAATAGCTATTAATGCTATTAATAATGCTATTAATGCTATTAATAGCTATTATATGCTATTAATAATGCTATTATTATGCTATTAATAATTGTTATTAATGCTTTTAATGCTAATATTAATGCTATTAATTGTATTATTAATGCTATTAATGCTATTAATAATGCTATTAATGCTAATAATATGCTATTATGCTATAATAATGCTATTAATGCTATAATTATTAATGCTATTAATGCTATAATGCTAATATTAATGCATATTAGTATAATGCTATTATTAATGCTATTAATGCTATTAATAATGCTATTAATGCTAATAATATGCTATTATGCTATATTAATGCTATATGCTATATATGCTTATGAATAATAATATAATGCTAATTGCTATATTATGCTATTATAATCATTAATGCTTAATCTTTAAAATCTATTAAGCTATTAATAATAATATTTAAAATCTATTAATGCATTAATAATGTCTTAATGCTTAATAAGCTATTAATCTATTAATAATCTATTAATGCTATTAATGCTAATATTAATGCTATTGAATGTATTATTAATGCTATTAATGCTATTAATAATGCCATTAATGCTAATAATAATGCTATTACTGCTATTAATACTGCTATTACTGCTAATAATAATTGCTATTGCTAATATTATTGCTATTGATGATGCGATTATTATTTGAAAATCTTTAAAAAAAAAATAAACATATTCTAGACACCCGATGCATTTGCATCGGGCTCACAGCTAGTATCTACTATATAATTGTCTAATGGCCACTTCCGTCTGAGGCCGAAATCGCGCGCCGCAGACAGAAGTGGCCAGTATGCAAAAGAGCCGCGCGGCGTGCGAATTCCTCCACAGGAGGAGCGGAGGGGGCAGGAGGAGAGGAAGGGCAGGAGGAGCGGAGGGGCAGGAGTAGCGGAGGGGGCAAGAGGAGCGGAGGGGGCAGGAGGGCAGGAGGAGTGGAGGGGCAGGAAGAGTGGAGGAGGCAGGAGGGGCAGGAGGAGCAGAGGGGGCAGGGGGAGCAGAAGGGGTAGGAGGGGCAGGAGGAGAGGGGCAGGAGGGGCAGGAGGATTAGAGGGGGCAGGAGGGGCAGGAGGAGTGGAGGGGCAGGAGGAGTGGAGGGGGCAGGAGGAGCAGAGGGGCAGGAGGGGCAGGAGGAGCGGAGGGGTCAGGAGGAGTGGAGGAGCAGAGGGATCAGGAGGATTGGAGGAGGCAGGAGGAAGGGAGGAGGCAGGAGGGGCAGGAGCAGCGGAGGGGGCATGAGGGGCAGGAGGAGCGGAGGGGACAGTAGGGCAGGAGGAGCGGAGGGGGCACGAGGAGCGGAGGGGCAGGAGGAGCGGAGGGGGCAGGAGAAGCGGAGGGGCCAGGAGGGATGGAAGGAGCGGAGGGGGCAGGAGGGGCAGGAGGAGTGGAGGGGGCAAGAGGAGCGGAGGGGGCAGAGGAGCAGGAGGGGCAGGAGGAACAGAGGGGGCACGAGGAGCAGAGGGGGCAGGAGGAGCAGAGTAGGCAGGAGGGGCAGGAGGAGCAGAGGGGGCAGGAGGAGCAGAGTAGGCAGGAGGGGCAGGAGGAGCAGAGGGGGCAGGAGGAGTAGGAGGGCGGATGGGCAGGAGGAGTGGAGGGGGTAGGAGGGGCAGGAGGAGCAGAGGGGGCAGGAAGAGAGGAGGGGCAGAAGGAGCGGAGGGGGCAGGAGTGGCAGGAGGAGCAGAGGGGGCAGGAGGAGTGGAGGGGCAGGAGGAGCGGAGGGGGCAGGAGAAGCGGAAGGGCCAGGAGGAACGGATGGAGCAAAGGGGGCAGGAGGGGCAGGAGGAGTGGAGGGGGCAGGAGGGACAGGTGGAGCGGAGGGGGCAGGAGAGGCAGGAGGAACAGAGGGGGCAAGAGGAGGGGAGGGGGAAGGAGGAGGGAGGGGGCAGGAGGAGTGGAGTGGGCAGGAGGGGCAGGAGGAGCAAAGGGGGCAGGAGGAGCAGAGGGGGCAGGAGGGGCAGGAAGAGCAGAGGGGGCAGGAGAAGCGGAGGGGCAGGAAAAGCGGAGGAGGCAGGAGGGGCAGGAGGAGCGGAGGGGCAGGAGGAGCGAAGGGGGCAGGAGGAGCGGAGGGGCAAGAGGAGCGGAGGGGGCAGGGAGGAGTGGAGGGGCAGGAGGAGCAGAGGGGGCAGGAGGAGCACTGACAGGAGGAGAGACAGAAGAGCATTGACAGTAGGAAGGGGGCAGGATCAATATGGGGGAGGAGGAGCGGGGGGCAGGAGGAGTACAAGGCAGGAGGAGAGACGGAGGAGCGGGGACAGGAGGAGCGGGGCAGGACAAGGGACGGAGGATGGGCGGTGACAAGAGGAGAGACAGAGGAGCGGAGACAGGAGGAGCGCTGACAGGAAGAGAGACAGAGGAGCGGTAACAGGAGGAGTGGGGGCAGGAGGAATGTGGGGGAGGAGGAGTGGGGGGCAGGAGGAGCACAAGCCAGGAGGAGCGCTGGGCAGGAGGAGAAACGGAATAGCGGGGACAGGTGGAGAGGGGGGTAGGAGAAGGGACGGAGGAGGGGTGGGGAAAGGAGGAGAGACGGAGGAGCGGGGACAGGAGGAGCGGGGGGCAGGAGAAAAGCGGGGCAGGAGGAGCATGAGGCAGGAGGAGGGCGAGGCAGGAGAAGAGTGGGGCAGGGGGATAGACGGAGGAGTGAGGACAGGAGAAACGGGGGGCAGGAGGAACACAGGACAGGAGGAGCACGTGGCAGGAGGAGCTCGAGGCAGGAGGAGAGCGGGGCAGGAGGAAGAGATGGAGGGAGCGAGGACAGAATGAGCACTGACAGGAGGAGAGACAGAGGAGCGGTGACAGGATGAGAGGGGGGCAGGAGGAATGCGGGGCAGGAGTAGCACGAGGCAGGAGGAGCGCATGGCAGGAGTAGAGCGGGGCAGGAGGAGAGACAGAGGAGTGAGGACAGGAGAAGCGAGGGGCAGGAGGAACGCAGGGGAGGAGGAATGTGGGGCAGGAGGAGCAGGAGGCAGGGGGACCAGGGGGGCAGGAGGAGTGCAGGGCATAAGAAGAGACGGAGGAGCGAGGACAGGAGGAGCGGGGGGCAGGAGGAACACGGGGGAGGAGAAGCACAGGGCAGGAGGAGCGCTGGGCAAGAGGAGAGACGGAGGAGTGGGGACAGCAAGAGCAGTGACAGGTGGAGAAAAGGAGGAACAGGAACAAGAGGAGCGGAGACAGGAGGAGAGACGGAGGAGCCGGGACAGGAGGAGAGACGGAGGAGTGGTGACAGGAGGAGAGACGGAGGAAAGGTGGCATGAGGAGCGGTGACAAGAAGAGAGATGGAGGAGTGGGAACAGGAGGAGCGGGGACAGGAAGAGAAACGGAGGAGCGGGGACAGGAGGAGAAACAGAGGAGTGGGGACAGGAGAAGCGGGTGACAGGAAGAGTGGTGACAGGAGGAGAGACGGAGGAGCGGGAACTGGAGGAGCGGGGACAGGAGGAGAGACGGCGTAGCGGGGACAGGAGGAGCGATGACAGGGGAAGAGACGGAGGAGCAGTGACATGAGGAGCGGTGACAGGAAGAGAGACGGAGGAGCGGGGACAGGAGGAATGGTGACAGGAGGAGCGGTGACAGAAGGAGCAGGGACAGGAGGAACGAAGGAGGAGCGGTGACAGGAGGAGAGACAGAGGAGCGGTGACAGGAGGAGTGGGGACAGGAGGAGAGATGTAGGAATGGGGACAGGAGGAGCAGTGACAGGAGGAGAGACAGAGGAGCGGTGACAGGAGGAGTGGGGACTGGAGGAGAGATGGAGGAGCGGTGACAGGAGGAGTGGGGACAGGAGGACAGACGGAGGAGTGGGGACAGGAGGAGCGGTAACAGGAGGAGAGATGTAGGAATGAGGACAGGAGGAGCGGTGACAGGAGGATAGACAGAGGAGCGGTGACAGGAGGAGTGGGGACTTGAGGAGAGGTGGAGGAGCGGTGACAGGAGGAGTGGGGACAGGAGGAGAGACGGAGGAGCGATGACAGGAGGAGCGGTGTAGTTCACTCATGTTGACTGAACAAATTCTGTCAGTCACAGTGTGTCAACTACATACATATTCTAGAATACCTGATGCATTAGAATCGGGCCACCATCTAGTTATATCTATAAAAGTGCTTATGTGTCTTTATTAATTTAATTTGATGCAGATATTGAATGTATCTCAGTGTTAAGATAAAATATAAGGTAGTAGTACTTTTCTGGTGTCCACGATTTTCAGGTGCATTTAGAGCTATCTCTCAGTGGGGTGTGATACCCTGGCTGACAGATAGTGCTGAGCACTTACATTGGAGTTTCCATTTAGATCTCCAAAATACGTGATTGGGATGAAACCCCAGGAGGATCCCTTCACTAATGAGGTAGCAGAGTTTCTCTGAACTCCGTCTGCTCTCTCTTCATAGGTGTCATTCTTTTCAAATTGCACAAAACTGTTGCTGATCAAAGCAATTCAGGAATTGTTTTTTTTTTTTTTTCATTTACACCATTCACCATATCATAAAAGTGATAAGACAGCTTTACTTTTTGGGTCCGGACGATTACATCGATACCACACTTTTATAGTTTTTGTTTTGTCGCTTTTAGACCATAAAAACTATTTTAAAGAAAAAAAATTGAATTTTTCATTGTGTAGCTACAGCTTTTTAATTTTTTCACTGATGGAGCTATGTGGCAGTTTGCTTTTTTTGCAGGACAAGATGATGACAGCAATATGAAGTTAATAAATAATTTTTGTTATGTTTTTATTTATTATTTTACGGTGTTCACTGAAGGAGTTAACTACTGTGACAATTTTATAGAGCAGGGTGTTATGGGAGTGGCAATACCAACTAGCCTTAATTTTTTAACTTTCACAGGGGCAAGAGGATAAAATGGATCCCAAAACTTGTTGGGTAATTTGTCCTGAGTACGCCAATATCTCATATGTCGTGGAAAACTACTGTTTGGGTATGCGGCATGGCTTGAAAGGGAAATAGCAACATTTGATGTTTCAAATGGAAAATTACCTGGAATCTCTAGCTGACACCATGTTATGGGAGAGTTCCTCATGTGCCAAAACAATGGAAACCTCCCACAAGGGACCCAATTTTGAAAACTAGACCCTCCCAAAGAATGTATCTAAATGTGTGCTGATCACTTTGAATCCCCAGGTGCTTCACAGAATTTTATAGCGTTAAGCTGTGAAAACGAAAAAAATACTTTTCTTTCCATAAAAATGTTCTTTAAGAGTCAATTTTCTTATTTTCACGGGGGCAAGAGGATCAAATGGATCGCAAAATTTGGTGGGAAATTTGTCCTGAGTACACTGATATCCCTTATGTGACGGAAACCCACTATTTAGGTGCACGGTGGGACTCGGAAGGGAAGGAACGACATTTGCCACTTTAAGCGGAAAATTAGGTAGAATCGTTAGCGTACACCATGTCAAGTTTGGAGAGCCCCTGTTGTACTTAAACAGTGAAAAACCCACAAGTAACCCTATTTTGGAAACTAGACGCCCCCACAAGGAATCTATCTAGATGGGTAGTAAGCACTATGACCCCTCAGGTGCATCATACATTGAGCTGTGAAATTTCAAAAAAATGTTCCCTAAAATATTCTTTTTAGGCTCAATTTTTTCATTTTCACAAGGGCAACAGCATAAAATGGACCCAAAATGTATTGGGCAATTAGTTCTGAGTACGCTGATACCTCATATGTGGCGTAAAGCCACTGTCAGGGCTCAGAAGAGAAGGATCAACGAATTGGACCGCAGGTTTTATGGAATGGCCGGTGGGGGTCATGTTGCATTTGGTTAGCTCTTGATGTACCTAAACAATAGAATTCTCTCTTAACCTCCCTGGCGTTACGAATAATTCTGGAATTTTATGCTAAAAGCGTTACATTTTTTTTTTATGGAAATTTTGTGTTATGTACAGTAGGGCTGCAATTCTTAGTAATTACCTGATCAAAGAAGACTCTAGTAGACCTCTGAGATGTGATAAAGTATGACACATAAAATCATGAATTATCATTAAAAAAAATAAATTTATTCAATAATGACTACTCTTATTGAATAATAAATAATAAAATGTAATAAAATAAAATAATACATGAAACCTGTCAAACAACGCAAAAATTAGTACACATCCTGTGTGTGGTAGATTTTGAAGCACGGGACGACACACAGACCCACGTCACAGTCCGGGCAATGATATCGGGTCTCCTTGCGGACTTTCTTGCCCTTGCCATCGTGCTTTGAGCAGCACACCACGCACATCCTCGTAGGTGCTGCCTTTTTGTCCGTTGGTGGAACGAAGTCCACAAAGTGGCGACCAGTTAGGCGTCCAGGGTTTACACTGGCACGACGCCCAGATCTGTTCCCAGAAACGGATGGCGGGTTTGTTTCGAAAATCCGTTGCGCCACCTTCCACACAAAGTCTGCATGAACAAGAGGCCCGTCACTCATTTTTTTGTGGAGTACAAAGGCATTCCACAGGCATTGTTCCAAGAGATGGCGGAATATTTTTTTATAATATTTTTTTTGCTGCTTCCGCATCGCCGGATAGAATGTCATCGCCTGGTCAGCTCTGTCGACTCCTCCCATGGTGGAATTGTAGTCGATGACCAGTTGTGGCTTCATGGTGTCTTTCCCACCTCTTGTGTGGACCATGGCAGTGGAGGTGTTATGGACTGTACTCATGAGGCACACGTCTTTCTTGTCCCGCCAGCGCATCGCCATCATCTTGCCTTTCTGCCAGGCCACCATTTCTCCGGTCTTTAGTTTTTGTTTGCCAAACATGGATGGCAGGTCACGCCGGTTGGCCCTAACAGTTCCATAGCCATCCGTCTTGTGCTTGATCAAGCACTCGTACAGCTGAGGTGAGGTATAGAAATTGTCCGTTGTGACACAATACCCCTGATTCAGCAACGGCTCAAGCAGGGTGAGGACTGATGACGTTGCCATCCCATAGCTGCTGTACCTGGGGTTGAATTTTGTGCCCTTTCCGGTGTAGATGACCGAATTCCAGATGTAGCCGGTGGCCGACTCACAGAGCATATACGATTTTACGCCAAACCGGGCTCTCTTGGACGCAATATACTGGATCCAGCTGAGGCGACCCTTGTAAGCCATCAGACTTTCGTCCACACTGACGTCTCTCTCTGGCACATAGGCCTGCTGGAAATTACTGCGGATCAGCTGGTACACCTCCCAGATTTTTTTGAGCTTTGGCGCCGGATGTGAGGCTGCGTCAAAATCCTCATTGTTGGTGAAATGGAGGTATTTCATGATCAGAGAAAATCGGCACTCCGACATGACAGTGCCAAAAAATGGGGTCTCCAGCAATTTATTGGTGGTCCAATACCATTTCTGCAGGGGTTTCCCCACCACCCCCTGAAGAAGAATTAGTCCCAGGAACTGCCAAATGTTCTCTTTGGTCACCGGTTCCCATTTCCTGTTACGGGAAAACCGGGTGTGCGCAGTAGCGGACTGCTGCTGATACCGATTTGTCTCGGCGACAATTTTGGCAATGACGTCGTCCGTCAGGAATAATTTGAGGTACGCCAAGGGGTCACTGGGGTCAATGTCCACCTTCATACCTGGTGATCCGGTAAAGGGGAATCTTGGCGGCGGTACCTCATCCAGGCTGCAGTCAATATGGCACCAAGTGCGGGCATCACGGACGTCAAGTGGACCATCGTCGCTGTCGCTGTCGCTGTCAGACGATTCCTGCCACGAATCGCTGTCGCTGTCGCTTACGTCCGCAAATGGCTCAATGTCGCTGCCGCTGTCATCCATCGCATTCACAGCCGCTTTGGAGCTGCGACGCTTTGCTGCCATGATAGCAAAATACGCAGTGAAGATGAGAAAAAGTCAGATCTCAGTGTATACAATGATATATCCGAGTCTGACAGAAAATCTCACTGAATTTCACTTTTTTTTTTTTTTTAACTTTATTTATGTGTGTGTCACTTTAAGGCCGACCTCCCATGAGCCTCTGCGGCTCAGAGAGACGGATCCCGGAAGCAACATGGCAGCCTCCATCGGGAAGGACACAGAAATGACAAGGGGACACCGCTAGACCACCAGGATGGGGTAAGAGGGGCTCAGATGTGACAATAGGCACTTACCCCGAGTCTCTCTCGGGGTAATCGCTTTGGGTACAACATTTTCAACCCGAGAGAGACTCGGGAAAACCGTTAGGGAGGTTAAGTGACCCCATTCTGGAAACTGGACCCCCCAAGAAATTTATCTAGATGTATAGTGAGCACTCTGAACCCACAGGTGCGTTACAATGTAGAAACGTAAAAATTAAAAAAAAAGGATAGCAGGAGAAATTGGACCCGGAAAATTTATGTGCAATTTCTCCTGAGTATGACAATATCCCATATGTGGCGAAAAACTACTGTTTGGGTACACAGCAGGGCTCTAAAGGGAAGACGTGCCATATGATTGTTTTTGTGCACAGATTCTTCTATAAGTTTTGCAAAGCCCCCATGTGCCAAAACAGCAGAAATCCCTTCAATAAAACCACATTTCGGAAATTACACCCCTCTGGGAGTTTATCTATGGATGTAGTGACAAGTTTATTTCTGGAAAACAGTCATGAAGTCAAACACAGAATGTTGCAGAATTAAAAATTTCAAATAAACCCTTACAGTGCTCATATATTGTGCCAAACCCGTGCTTCTGGAGAAACACACCCCGTAAATTAAGCAGGCTTCCTCACTACAACTGTTACATGTAGCCTGCGCTGCAGTCTTCTTGAACTGCTCTACAGTGATTAAATGTGTTTATTCCTGTTGGTACCTTCAGGATTAGTGTCAGTAGATTACTTGCTATCCATAGTATTAGCTGTCTGAGTCTCCTCAGGTTGCGAGCTGCTGCTTTGTGTGTCAGTTGACGCTTTCACCACTCTCCTAGTCTTTAAATAATCCCATTTCCCTTCAATGTGGTGTCATTGAGTTAGTCTCTACTCTGACCTTGTGCTGTGTGGACTCGGAGCTGTTGTGCAGAAG
This sequence comes from Allobates femoralis, assembly GCA_033576535.1. Lineage (NCBI taxonomy): Eukaryota > Metazoa > Chordata > Amphibia > Anura > Aromobatidae > Allobates > Allobates femoralis. Next base: position 394,270,293 of record JARQOC010000001.1, on the reverse strand, counting down.
CTTTCCTGAAGTTAACGCTTTGTGAGCGCTATCTTGTGAAGGTTGATGTTTCTTTCCCTGGATGGAGGTGAGGGGGTGTTAGCCCAGGTCTGAATAGGAGCAGGGCAAGGTTGGCTGCCCAGACATCTCCACCTTTAGGGGTAATTCTGGCATCAAGGTCAGCTAGTGAACCCCAGTCTACAGGCTCACACTAGCTTCCCTGATTCCCTCAGCCCATCTCTGCCTTCCTGCTGCTACTCCAATCCTGTGCTATTATCATCCCATGATAACAATGCCAAACATTTGGACGATAACTCTGGTTTAGACTTTGTGGGGATCAGAAGGCGGGCGAGCATTTGGATTTGCGAGCACAGTTTTGTTGGTTTTCTTTTTGGAGGACGAGGAGCCATAGTGCTTTTCCAGAGCCTTTGTGCTACCAGTAACATGGAAACCCCCTATATATCCATTAACAGATGACAGACCTGAGAGGAGACTTGTTTTTTTTTATTGAGTTGAATGCTATTAGTGGCTACCTGGGTACCGAATATTATGGATCAGTCCACATTTATCCTGTGCTCTATGCTGAGCACTTACATTCGGGTTTCCAGCTACATCTCTGAAATATGCGATTCACACGAAACCCCCAATGGATCTGTTCACTAATAAAGCAATCAAAATGCACAGCCACAACAATGTTCTAAAGTAATAACAATAACCCATATCTGGTTATAATTTTTTAAAACTATATTTAAGGATTACATAGGGCAATTGCTAATTTACACACACTACCAAAACCAAGAAACGATCAATAGCCCACAAATGAAAATGCTAATTTTTATTAATACACAGAGGGACACAGGATCACAGGGGAATATACAAAACATACATACTGGAGGATAGCAAGACTACACCATGTAGTTATATAAAGGACCTTATACAGTTCACAGGCACGCTAACAGCCCTACACGTGTTTCAGTCGCAAGACCTTTTTCACGGGGCGTGTTTAACACCAGGAAATGTGCACATTAAAAGGCCAGGTCAACTAATCAAAAATCATACGCCCATCTATGACACTATTTATTTGTCATGGTTACTATGGTGCAGTATAAAGACCACCAATAAGATTGGTCCAGTACATTGGTGATATAGTACATGTTGAAATATAGAACAACATAAAAAAAATCACTATAACATATATCGATATAGTATATAAAGATGAAATTCAATCTTTCGATTCCACGTCCAGATCTTCAATAGTCCAATTGAAGTACCACTAACACGGCTCCAACAATAAGATAATCAAAATATGGCTATACCCTAGTAATATAAAAAAAACTATGTGAGTGGCATTAAAAACACAACAAAAGTATATCTTTAAATAAAAGGAACAAAGCTTAAATTTTTATTTAAGCCCTTCGGCTGCACAGTTGGCAAGGTCCAAATCCATTTACACTCCCTCTGAGCCAAGCGTTTACTGACATTTTCCCCCTCGCTCCAACATCCACGATGTCAATACCCGCTGTGATCTCCACTGTCCGTGATGTTCCTCTGTCACTGGCTGCGGCATGCGAGGTATCTGCGGCGTCTTGCCGACTTGTATTTGACCGCACTCCTGTTGGCATAGAAAGAAAATTCTTGACCAAAAAATTAATATGTGATTTTATTTTCTACACATTTCAGGGTAACCAAAAAACCCCTTCTTCAGGAAAAATCACACAGATGTACCATTGTCCATTAGGAATTTTGTTTTCATCACGAATTTCAAAGATTTACACTGAATAACCTATGTAACTTTTAGCGTAGACTGCAGGAGAACTGTAAGCCGTACCTTACTGAGATCCTTGTGAGGCATAATAAGTCAGTGTCAGTTGAAAAAATGAATATTACTAATTTTACACCGTTCATCTTGTAGTATAAGTAAATAATTGGGCGGCTTTTTTCGCTAGATTGGTACAATCACAGCGATACCAGATTTATATTGTTTTTTTAAGTTTGGATACTACCGCACTAAAAATGTGTTTTTACAAAAGTAAGAAATTGTGCATTACTGAATTTTGAAGGCTATAGCTTTTTTTATTTTCTGCTGACAGAGTTGTATGAAGACTTGTTTTTTGCGGGATGAGTTGAATTTTTATTGGTATCATTTTGGGCCACATAATAATTTTTGATTGCTAAAACTATGTGCCGATGTAGGATGTGTGGTGCGGATTTTTGAAAATCCACACCACATTTCAAAGATCTGCAGAGTAAAGTTGGTGGTCTTTTTTTTTCATGTGGATTTTGAGTTTTTTTAAAGGGAACCTGTCAAGTGGTTTATGTCCCCCCAGCTATCACTATCTGTACCTGAAGCTTTATAATACTATTCTAATCATCCTTGGCTGAGCTAATAGTATAATGTGAAAGGTGAAAAAAAGCATTTATACACTTACATTTCAGTCTACACCCTGGAGGAGGGAGACTGTCTGGCAGGATAATAGTTAACTCACTATTAACTTGCATAGCTAAAGGACCTGTGTGATGTAACGATCATGTGACCATAGTGGGCCGAGTTAAGCAAGCAAACTCATGTTATAGGGACTTAGCTCCACCTATTGTAGTCACATGGTTGTGACATCACATCAGGTCTCCCAACATGTTCTAACATAAGACTGAAATTAACCTGCCAAACAGTCCCCGTCCTCCAAGCTGGAGACTGACTGCCTTATTACATAAGGAAATATAAGTGTATAAATGCTTTTTTTTCACCTTTAACATTACACCATGAGCTCAGACAGGGAGGATCAGACTGGTATTATAAAGCTGCACCTACACACAGTGATAGCTGTGGAGCATAAACTAGCTGACAGGTTCCCTTTAAGCAATTGTTCAATGTTGTAACTGTGAATAAAGTAGGTTAAGGGTTTAATAAAAGGGATTCTTGATGTCATAATGTTATGTGGAGCCTCGCTGTTTTTTTGCTCACCAATGTAGGTACAGCAGGTAGGTACTATCTGCCACCTACCTGCAGCTTGCTTTTTTTACCTGGCTGGTAATCAAAACTACCTAGCACCCTTTTTCATTTCTTGAAATAATTTAAAAAATGCCAGTCAGGTAAAACTAGTATTTCACCGAATTTTCGTCTATAGGTTTATCCAGGGTAATTTATAGAATAATAAGGGATAACCTTTTTGTTCTCATTAACTGTTTTTATTTTAAGGGTTTTTATAAAAACATGGTGTAAAATAAGTGAATTTGTGCAAATGTGCAGACTTCCCACCCACCTAGACAACAAACACACAACACAGCCCACTAATGGTGCTAGAGCGGAGGGTTTGGTGGGGTTCGGTTGACGGTCTGTGAGGTCAAACCCAAGATAGATTGATGCTAAAGGGAGGGACCACCGGATACAATGTGCATCATTGGTGGTCCACAACCGATAACAACAATTGGTAGATGGTCGTGTGTATTGTAGTCGTCACCCTGTTACAGGTCCAAAGCCCAACCCTCAGTTCCAGGTCCACATCAGTGGTGATCGGTCAAGTCAAGGTCTACAGATTATTGATATAACCTGCTTAGCAAACAAAATATAGCCCGACGCGTTTCGCTAACTCCATTCACTGTGAGCAGTAACAGATGTAAACCAGCAGAGGAGCCTGCCTGACATATCCACCATTAAGACTGACTGTGGGATCAAACTCTATAAGTGGCTGAAGACATCGCCTAGACCTGGTGATGCAGAGCCTTATATAGAAGGCTGACTAGATATCAGGGTCAGTAATGGTATAAAGCTGACAAGAGTGACCTTACTATATCAGCACGAAATAACCTCTATTATCCATATACTGAATAAGGGGAACACTAATGTGGCAGACCTCTAAAGAAACTACACTATACCTACCATACGATGGATATATAAGGGCCTAACCAGTAAAGCCTTTTGGATGACACACAGACTGTAACTGGACAAGACTGTGACAAGGCACACCATACCAGGTGTAGACCACAACCTTATAACGTGGTATTGTGAAGAGGATACTATTTGAACCACTAAGGACTGCCTCATATGTTCTCCTAGCAACTGGAACCATCCTGGAATCTGTTTCAATGGACTCATAACCTAGGATCAAATATAAATAGATTTGATCCTTATACTACTGTAGAAGCATATTGTATAACGCCCCTGATGAGCCTCTCAAACTATTGTGAGAGGCAAAACGCGTCGGGCTATATTTTGTTTGCTAAGCAGGTTATATCAATATCTGTAGACCTTGACTTGACCGATCACCACTGATGTGGACCTGGAACTGAGGGTTGGGCTTTGGACCTGTAACAGGCTGACGACTACAATACACACGACCATCTACCAATTGTTGTTATCGGTTGTGGACCACCAATGATGCACATTGTATCCGGTGGTCCCTCCCTTTAGCATCAATCTATCTTGGGTTTGACCTCACAGACCGTCAACCGAACCCCACCAAACCCTCCGCTCTAGCACCATTAGTGGGCTGTGTTGTGTGTTTGTTGTCTAGGTGGGTGGGAAGTCTGCACATTTGCACAAATTCACTTATTTTACACCATGTTTTTATAAAAACCCTTAAAATAAAAACAGTTAATGAGAACAAAAAGGTTATCCCTTATTATTCTATCAGGTAAAACTAGACATCGGGGGGCTGGAATTTTCAGCATGGAGAGGCCCAAGCATTCTGGGCCCTATATGGTGCGATTCGCAGGCCACAGCCGGTCCAGAAAATGACTGGTTAACAAATAAAAACTACTTTTATAAATAGGTATGGTGTTTATTCAACAGCTCAGGGGGATGCAGCAGCAGATCGGGGGTGCAGTGGCAGATCAAGTGGGGGACAGCAGCTGATCAGGGGGGTAGCGGCAGATCGGAGGGCAGTGGCAGATAAGGGGGCAGTGGCAGATCGGGGGTGGGCAGCAGAAGAACCGGGGGGTGGACAGCAGCAGATCGGAAGGTGCAGCAGACCAGGGGGGTGGGCAGCGACAAATCAGGGGGTGGGCAACAGCAGATCAGGGGCAGTGACAGATTGGGGGGGTAGGCAGCAGTTCAGGGGGAGCGACAGATCAGGGGGGTTGGCAGCAGCAGATCAGGGGGGTGGGCAGTGGCATATCAGGGGGTGGGCAGTGGCAGATTCAAGTTGGGCAGCGGCAGATCCGGGGTGGGTGGTGGCAGATCAGGGTGGGCAGGTGGTGATCAAGGGGAGGCAGGTGCGATGGAGGGGAGGAAAGCAGATTATTGGCTGCAGGCAGGAGGATCAGTGCCCCACTCTCCTCTCTCTCCATTAATGGGATGAGAGAGAGGGAAGCGGTCACCGCCCCTATGCTCGCTAATTAGAAGAATAGTGTCAGAAGGATAATTTCTTCAATCTGGGCTTGGGGATGACACACAGGTCACGTAGATCCAGCCAAGGATCTATATTGCTGTACTACTGATCATGGCAATGTTTCAGCCTTTTTCAGTGGCTGAGACATAATTGCTGCAATTGGCTGTTTAGAATTGAATAGACAATAACAGCGATAGTGGTTGAAGGGTAGCGAATACACTCTACCTGAGGTCAAGCTCCGGTGTCCTGTTTTCAGAATGTGCAGGCACTGTAGCAACATCGCGATTACTGTGGCAACAGAGCCGCGGTTTTGCCATGACGGTCCTATAAGTCTAAAGTTGGTAAGTAACACCGACCTTAGAAGTATAGGAACATCAAAAATCGTGAAGAGGTTAAGTCTTTTCCCTATCCACATTTGTTTGCTTGGCTATTTTCCTGCTCTCACCCCCATTTTGCTTCCATTTTCAGTCCCATAACCCTTAATATGACCAATACCATTTTAAAGGCATTTTCAGCACAGAACTTCGGTTCCCTATTGACTTGTATGGGGTTTAGTTACCTTTTAAAGTCTGGCCCAAACATCCACGGGTCCATTCAGCTCTACTCATGGGCATTCTGTTTGCTCACTTTTGCTTTTTTTTACAGTATTGTAAACCTAGAGCTCTTAAACATATTGACATTAGAATTTCTGCAGGAAATATTATTTAGATTGGAAATACTACTATGAATGCATCTGTCGTTAAATGGCAGAAAATCAGAAAATCCCACACTCACAGCACCTATAATACACGGTACTAAAAACAGAATCAACACCAAAACAAAGGTTTGTAAAAATCTCAGTAAACATACAATATCTACATGCAAACTGGACATGTAACATTTATCAGAATATAAATCATGAACTATTACACAATTTTTTTATATTAATTTATTTTTAAATTATATTGAACTGTAAATTATATATCATGATAAACAGCTCTAAAGAGCAACGGGGTGAAAAATGAATATGTGCCATGTAAATGAAAAGTAAGTACCATGATGATGCCACAGGCTGTTAATATTTATATTATTATTAAATGACAGTGTAAATGTAGGTTACAAATGTTTGTTTTACTCCTCACAACAAAAGCAGTATTAGGGCATAAAACAGAAATATTCTCCAAATAAAATTATTTTCATTATATTACCAACTTTCTTTTTTATGTACATTTATTCATAAAGTATATTACATTAGGTAAATTTGTACATATACATGTAAGATAATGTGCTTTCCATGGGCAAAATATATCATTTCAATTATTTCAAACTGCTGTTTTTCTATGGATTCTGAATTTTTGAGATGCTAGTCCTCTTTTTACTACATTATCATAATTAGCTTTTTCCATCCAGTATTCTGATTAGTAATTAGACATAACTTTATTAGGAAGAAAGTAGCAGAGAAGTGTGTATAGGACTTATTTAATAGCACAAATGTATAACAGATCAGGTTAAGTATATGTGAATAACCCATCTGTGTGAAAAAAGAAACCGCAGCAGCACAGGGTAGAAATTATAATCTTACATACATCAGTTTCCATAATATGTCACTTAGGCTAGCTTCACATCATGGTTTTTAGCTGTCTGGGTGGATTCTGTGTTTTGCAGGACCACCCGGACAGGAATGGACACAAGCGAATTGGTGTAAAAAGAATGTCAGTTGTTCCTCCGGATCCTCTTTTTTACAGGATCCGTTTTGTTCATACTATATAATATGAGAATGTGCTATGCTGGTGCAGAGAGTGAGATTTCCTGAACAAAGTTATTATTTCAGGACCACGGAAAGCATTCTGAGCAGGCACAATGCAAAAAAACGAATCCAGGAAACAATACTATTTTTTCCCGGATCCAGCGCCCAAAGACTCCCATGCTATGTGCGCTGGATCACCCCGGATTCGTTTCTGTCCGGTTTTGTTCATATTTTTCACCGGAGCCCAAAAATATTGCAGTCTCTGATTTTGGGGACGGTGAAAAAACAGTCAAAAACAAATCCGGCACAGAATACACAAAACAGGATGGCCAAAAAAGACCAATCTGGCACCATAGGGATACATGGGAGACAAAACCGCATCCTGTTCTGTTAAAACCGGACAGAACAGGATTCCAAAAACCATGGTGTGAAACCAGCCTTAAACATAATCTGTCAACTGGATTTTGCTACCTCTGTGAGCAGTATATTGTATGGACAGAAAACCTGGTTCCAACTGAATGGGTTGTTTAGTGCAGTTTTTTTTAACAATCACTGTATTACCAGCTGGAGATTATAACTTGAGGACTAGTAAACCTGCTGCCATGTAGTCAAGCATGTTCATGAGCTTTGTATAACCCCAACTCCATCACTGATTGGCACTTTTTTTGTATACACTGTTCATGGGCAGAAACCTGCCAATCAGTGGAGTGGGCAGAGTAATAAAGAGTTCAGCATTTGGAGACCTAGTATATCTGCAGCAGGTAAAACAGTGATATTATCAAAATGATAGTAAGCATCCTAGTGAGTACCACATTGCTAACAACACTATCTCTAATCAGGCAGTATGTGCTCTTATTTTAACACATACAGTACAGACCAAACGCTTGGACACACCTTCTGATTCAAAGAGTTTTCTTTATTTTCATGACTATGAAAATTCTAGATTCACACTGAAGGCATCAAAACTATGAATTAACACATGTGGAATTGTATACTTAACAAAAAAGTGTGAAACAATTGAAAATATGTCTTATATACTAGGTTCTTCAAAGTAGCCACCTTTTGCTTTGATTACTGCTTTGCACACTCTTGGCATTCTCTTGATGAGCTTCAAGAGGTAGTCACTGGAAATGGTTTTCACTTCACAGGTGTGTCAGGTCAGGTTTAATAAGTGGGATTTCTTGCCTTATAAATGGGGTTGGGACCATCAGTTGTGTTGTGCAGAAGTCTGGTGGATAAACAGCTGATAGTCCTACTGAATAGACTGTTAGAATTTGTATTATGGCAAGAAAAAAACAGCTAAGTAAAGAAAAATGAGTGGCCATCATTACTTTAAGAAATGAAGGTCAGTCAGTCCAAAAAATTGGGAAAACTTTGAAAGTGTCCCCAAGTGCAGTTGCAAAAACCATCAAGCGCTACAAAGAAACTGGCTCAAATGAGCACCGCCCCAGGAAAGGAAGACCAACAGTCACCTCTCTGCGGAGGATAAGTTCATCCGAGTCACCAGCCTCAGAAATCGCAGGTTAACAGCAGCTCAGATTAGAGACCAGGTCATGGCCACAGAGAGTTCATGCAGCAGACACATCTCTACAACAACTGTTAAGAGGAGACTTTGTGCAGCAGGCCTTCATGGTAAAATAGCTGCTAGGAAACCACTGCTAAGGACAGTTAACAAGCAGAAGAGACTTGTTTGGACTAAAGAACACAAGGAATGGACATTAGACCAGTGGAAATCTGTGCTTTGGTCTGATGAGTCCAAATTTGAGATCTTTGGTTTCAACCACCGTGTCTTTGTGCGATGCAGAAAAGGTGAACGGATGACTCTGCATGCCTGGTTCCCACCGTGAAGCATGGAAGAGGAGGTGTGATGGCGTGGGGATGCTTTGCTGGTGACACTGTTGGGATATATTCAAAATTGAAGGCATACTGAACAGCATGGCTACCACAGCATCTTGCAAGGGCATGCTATTCCATCCAGTTTGCGTTTAGTTGGACCATCATTTATTTTTCAACAGGGCAATAACCCCAAACACACCTCCAGGCTGTGTAAGGGCTATTTGACCAAGAAGGAGAGTGATGGGGTGCTACGTCAGATGACCTGGCCTCCACAGTCACCAGACCTGAACCCAATCGAGATGGTTTGGGGTGAGCTGGACCACAGAGTGAAGGCAAAAGGGCCAACAAGTGCTAAGTATCTCTGGGAACTCCTTCAAGACTGTTGGAAGACCATTTCTGGTGACTACCTCTTGAAGCTCATCAAGAGAATGCCAAGAGTGTGCAAAGCAGTAATCAAAGCAAAAGGTGGCTACTTTGAAGAACCTAGAATATAAGACGTTTTCAGTGGTTTCACACTTTTTTGTTAAAGAGGACCTGTCACCAAACCAGGCATGGTGATCTAATTACAGCACTGGATGCAGCATGTCTGCAGCATGCAGGCAAGGGGTCACCCAGCACTTGAGCAGCCCTGTACCCCGAGATAATACAGTTAGAAAACCTACATGCTCCAGCCATTAAGGAGGTGGCTAGGGGCTGCAGCCAAGGGTAGATTCCCACCCCCTGCATGTTTAGTCTGCCCACCGCTGCCAATCATTCTCTCCCTGTCTGCAGCATTTAAACAGAGTTTTTTTCCCTCTCCCAGAAAGTCTGTTAGCCCCGCCCCCTGAGGGGCGGGGCTAAACGGGAGAGAAAAAAAAACTCTGTTTAATGCTGCTGAAGAGGGAGAGAATGATTGGCAGCGGTGGGCAGACTAAACATGCAGGGGGTGTGCATCTGCCCTTGGCTGCAGCTCCTAGCCACCTCCTTAGTGGCTGGAGCATGTAAGTTTTCTAACTGTATTATCTCGGGGTACAGGGCTGCTCAAGTGCTGGGGGACCCCTTGTCTGCATGCTGCAGACATGCTGCATCCAGTGCTGTAATTAGATCACCATGCCTGGTTTGGTGACAGGTCCTCTTTAAGTAAATAATTCCACATGTGTTAATTCATAGTTTTGATGCCTGCAGTGTGAATCTACAATTTTCATAGTTATGAAAATAAAGAAAACTCTTTGAATCAGAAGGTGTGTTCAAACTTTTGGTCTGTACTGTATGTTACAAAGTGTCTAGTGTCAAGTGCTCTTTACATACTTGGAAGTCTGAGCACTTGTATCGATAGCATGTAGCCTAGTATTACTCATTCATCTGGCAGTAATAATTGAGTTATGTAATGGAATAATGACCAAATTCCAATATTCTATTAGGCTAGGGTCACACATAAGCCCTTGGTCCGTTTTTGGCATCAGTTTTTGCATTTTTTTTTCTAAGTCCAAAAAACTGATAGAAAAACGGATTATATGTAATAAACACCCTATCCGTTTTTTTCTGCACCTAAAAACATTGCTAGGAACATTTTTTACCCAAAAACGTTGCTCCCAATGTTTTTGGGTGCCGTTTAAAAACGGATCCATTTTTTTAACATGGGCCCTATGGAAAAACGGATCCGTTTTTTGGTGTCTTAAATAAACGGATCCATTTTTTCTAGCAATTTTTGGAAAAAAATGACTAAGTCCAAAAATGTTCTGGGGCTCAAAAAGCACCCAAAAAAAAAACGGATTGGTAATGGAAAGCACTTCCAAAAACGGATTACTATGTGTGACCCTAGCCTTAAGTCTTAGGTTGAGGAAAAAATCATTCAAGTATCTGGAAAAGGTGAAAATCCAGATGTGTGTGTCTGGCTGGGACTCAAGCTTAGATGAAACTTGAATTAAAGTTTTCTTTTTTATTAAAAAGAACCTGTCATCAGTTTTATGCTGCCATCCCTATGGCCGTCCTAAAATCTCAACATGTGGTGAACTGTGTGTGTTACCCCAAACTCTGCAATATTTGAAAGAAAACACTGTTTAAGAAGAGACCAGCTCAGCTCTGTCTATTTGCGTATAATGAAAAACCTGTCATCAAGCCAAGCCATGCAGAGAATAGGCAGAGAGAGCTGTGCAGCGGGAACTCCCCCTTACGCTTGGTTTTATCTCAAACTATTTTTTCTGAAACGCTGCAGGAATTAAGTAAAATGAGGGAGTTTGATGCTATTTTAGACTTCCTGGGGATTGGCAGGTTGACAAGTTTCCTTTAAAGCAATAAATTACATTTTGATTTGGGAATTTAATGGGACAACGTCCAGAATAGAGTGATAAAAGGAACAGCCATTAAATTGTCAAGTCCCAGTCTGGTGATATCCAATCACTGAAATAGTCTTTGTCTAGTATTGGTGCCAGTCAAGCCACTCACTTTCTATAGTTAAAATCATGTACAAAATATAGAAATCAATGGGAGAAAAGGGACGAGATGTCAGTAGAAGTAGCAGTTATGCTTCACATATACAGTACTTGCTGCATGACCAAAAGCTGCATTGTGGAAATATCATAAACCTTGTGCAGTGATTGATGAGCAGAACAAACAGCTAAATGTAAGAGAATGCTAAGGCATAACTTTATCTCTAATGGCCACTTTACACGCGGCTACATTTCTAGCTTATCCACAGGTAACTTACTGGCTGCAGTGAAATCATGGAGACATTATTCCATTTGTACACAGCAACAAGATAGAACCATATCTCCATGAATACACTGCAGCCAGTAAGTTACCTGTGGATAAGCTAGAAATGTAGCCGCGTGTAAAGTGGCCAGTAAGGATCATCAGGAAATTGTCTCTTTGTGACAACCAAACCAAACGCAACATAAAATATCTTGTAAAAAAATTCCAGTTTGTACTGCGCGCCAGCATTTTATTCTAAGCAGTTCCCACATTCGTGTTACGATTTTTAGTATTTACAAAAAGGCATCAGCCAATTGTTATCTGTGAGTATCTTTGTTCAGCCACACAAACAGCACACAGCATTTACAGGTGTACTGACTTTTCATAGAAACAGTTCTCAGAACACTTCCTACTACAGTTTTTTTCCTAATTCATCCTGGCAAGAAAAACAAAGCTCTAAAAAAAAGTGCAATGAGCAATAGAGGCTAGTTCTTGTATGCAACACAAACAGCCCAGAAAACAGTTTGTGAATGAAGCTTAATTCAGGTGTCTGTTTTAAACATGTGTGTTCTTCACGGATAGAACGCATACCCCTTATAATGTTGTTTGATTGGCTGTTCATATGTTTGTGGGGTATTTTTTTAGAGACCACAAACACAATATTTGTCTGTTTGGAACGGAGTCAGGGATTAAACAAGCCAATGGATGTCTATAGGTCCATGAAAAACTAAGACCGCACACTAAATCCACATTCACACTTCCATGTCAATCTTCCTAGCACGGTCCAGTTTTTCTTACACAGTACAATGACCCAAAGGGCCTTTTCACATCTGCATTTCTTTTCCATTCTGGTTGCAATGCGTTTTTGAGAGCATGTGTGCCAAAAATGCATTGGAAATCCACTCATTGATTTCAATGGAAAACGCAATTAAAACGCATGTAAAAACACAAGAAAACACAAGAAAACACAAGACGCATGCATTCTTGGAAACGCGGCCCAAAACATTGCATGTGTTTTGCGTTTTCTGAAAATGACATATGTTTTCATTGCGTTTTCATTGCGTTTTCCATTGAAATCAATGGGTGTATTTTTTGTTGCGTTTCTTTGAGTGTCTATGCGTTTTTTGCACTGCAAAAACACATAGGAACACAAACACAACCCACCTTAGATGTGAACTTAGCCATTGAGTTTCATTGAATTATGTATACATCATTTTTAAAAATGTGTCGATGTCTCCAGCCCATGAGCTCAGAGCATATACTATTATATTTTGATTTACGGATCAGATTTGGCCAGTAAAATCTATGTGGAACCATCAGCTATGGATGAAACTAGGAAGACAGACATTGTATTTCAGAATTACATCCTAGTTTCATCCATTTTTAAGTGACATATTGTTAAGTCATTGAATATAAAAACTCCAGGCAGTCCACTAGCTTCAGTAAGAAAAAAAGGATGAGGGAAAAAGAGATGCAAGTAGGATTACACCTGGAAAAAAATCAGTCTGTTTCTCTTGGGCAGTAACATTCACTTGGACGTCTCAAGCCTTATGGAAGCATAGCTGTATCCTAATAGTGCCTATCTTTCACTTAAGTTTACTATGATCTGCTTTTTTTTCTGTAGAAAACTGATGAAACATTGATTCAGATATCCAGTGACATTGAGGTTTCCATTGATGAAGAATGGTCCCACTATCTTTTTACCCCATATACCACACCATACCATCAATTTTTGTGTTCCAACAGTCTTGGAGGGATCTATTCACTGTGGGTTAGTGTCAGACCAATAGCTGTGGCTTTGCTTCTTAAATTCATCATTCACAAAAAGGTTTGCCTCATCCCTCATCTGAAGGCAATTGTCTATGCTGTGAAGATACGAGATGTGCAGCATCTGAAACAACAGATACTGGAAGCCTGTGCTAGTATTTCTTCTGCGGTGTTGCCATCAGTGTGTCAAGAGTGAGAGAAGAGGGTTGCATTGACAATACAACACAATGGGCAGCACTTTGAACACATTTTATAAGTGGTCATAAACTTGTAAATAAGTCATGAAAAAATAAAGTTTAGTTAGAACCAAGCACACTATTGTTTTTCTTATGAAATTCTCAATATGTTTGATGTGTCACATGACCCTCTTCCCATTGAAAAAAAATAAAGTTGGATCCAAAATGACTGACTTTAAAATGGCCGCCATGGACACCACCCATCTGGCAAAGTTTTCCCCCTCCCATATACTAATGTGCCACAAACAGGAAGTTGATATCACCAACCATTCCCATTTTATTTAGGTGTATCCATATAAATGGCCCACCCTGTACTTATTCTTAGATCAATAAACTAAATCTGCACAACGGAAATATCTTGGAAACTGGTATGAACTCCATGACTTGTATATACCCAAACCTGGTAATACTGGTCATGCTCTGCTGGGTGAGGATTCAACTGAATGAGGAGTCATTTATAACCTCTATTGTGGGTAATTTGCTTGAAAGTTTTCTAATACATTCTTTTTGCTTAGCAGAGGTTTTTGTCTTGGAACTCTGCCATGCTGGACATTTTTACCAAGTCTCTTTTTTATGGAGTCATGAACACTGAAGTTAACTGCAGTTCTTTGGATGTTGTTGTGGGGTCTTTTGTGACCTCTTGGATGAGTTGTGAAAGCGCTTTTGGGGTAATTTTGGTTGGCTGGCCACTCCTAGAAAGGTTCATCAATGTTCCATGTTTTCACCAATTGTGGATAATTCTCTCACTGTGGTTTGCTGGAATCCTAAAGCTTTAGAAATGGCTTTATAAATTTTTCCAGATATAGATCCCAAGTACTTTGTTTCTCATTTGTTCCTGAATTTCTTTGTATCGCAATAAGATGTCTAGCTTTTGAGGATCTTTTGGTCTACTTAACTTTGTCAGGCAGGTCCAATTTAAAGTGTACCTTTCACCAGATTTGGGTGTGTGAAATTAAAAGTGCTACCTTCAGCAGCACATATGCTATATTTTACTAATGTGGCTATGATGCCCCCTGTACACCAAATAAATAAATAAGTTTTAAAAACTTCCTGCCCTGTAGTATAATTACCTGTTTCCGGTCCGATGGTCTTGATAGCAGTTCAGCCCATCCTACCTCTCCTCACCGTTCAAAAGACTCTTCTTGTGATTGATATCTGAATCGTGTGCCTGCGCAGAGACCTTATTATTTTGCTCATGCGCAGAACAGTTTTAGGCTCTGCCTGCAGTAGGGCAGAGCACAGTGCGTAGGTGCGATCAGGAGAAGACAATGTGCAGAGCGCTATTCGGATGTCAATCAGGAGAAGAAGATGTCAGATGGCAAGGAGAGGTGGATGGTGGTGAGGACGGAGAGGTGTGACAGACCAAGCAGCAATCAAGCCCATCAGACTGGAAATACGTAATTATATATTATATTAATACAGGGTGGGAAGGTTTTTAAAACTTGTAAGGTTTACAGGGGGAGTCAGGGCATAATAGCCACCTTCTTTAAATGCTGCATAGGCGCTGTTGAAGGTGACGCTTTTGGTTTCAAACACCCAAATCTGGTGACAGGTTCAATTTAAGTTATTTCTTGATTAAGAACAGGTGTGGCAGTAATTAGGTCTGGTATATCTAGATAAATTGAACTCAATTTCCCAAAGATGTGATAAACCCCACTTAATTTATATTTTGGGGGCAATGACTTCTTCACACAGGGCCCTGTAGGTTTGGATTTATTTGTCCTTTAATAATAAAGAAAAATGGATTTTTAGGTATAAGACTTCTTAAAGAAGTGGTTATGGACGGCCCCTTTAAGACGTGGTTGTGGAGGGCCCCTTTAAGAAGTGATTGTGGATGGTGACCAATCAGCGCTGTTGGCACCTGATTTAAGTCCCACTTCGCTCATTGGTTGCCGCGGTCGACGGCAACCAATGAGCAAAGCTTTGCCAGAGGATTTGCGGAGTGCGCCTGTCGCCCGGTCGTCCGCGACCAATCTGCGATATTTGCGCTGGATTTAAACACTGCTTCGCTGATTGGTCGACCAAAATCCTGTGTATTCATTGCATTATTCTTAAATCTTCATAAATAAACTAAATACATACATAAGGAAAACCTGAAGCTTTAGAATCGGGCCACCATCTAGTATATAGATATATATATATTGTGGTGATGGACCCAGGGCCGGGTGCATCACATAGGTTATCAGACCAGGATCCTGTTCACATCGGCCTGTTTTGCTGTGTGTGTGTGCTGTGTGAAACCTGTCCAGTACACAGTGGGTTAAGAGCTGAGTGTGAGTGCTGTAAGATCTGAGAGGTTGATGGCCGAATGAGTGGCCAAGAGAGTGCAAGGTGTGTTGATGCAAACAGCCCAGGTGGGTGTGTCAGGTGGGTGGGCAGCCACGTTAAGAACCTGCCAGCTGTCTATGTGAGAGTCAGACTGGAGATGGGAGTTAGACCAGAGGCTTCCTGCAAGATGTGAAGCGAGAATCTGGGCTCTCCACGCCGGAGACGCCTGCCCCTCTGACCCGAGAGGGCGGTAGTCCATGCTGGACAGTGTGTGTGTTTGAATGGGCCTGTGATGGGTTGTAGTCCATGGAGGTGTCATGTGGAGACCAAGGACAGCTCAAGGGCCAGGTGGTCGTAACCGCCATTGCGATCAACTGGGTAGTCGTGATATGGTCCCGTTGACTTAGTGTGTACGTCATAATGGTTTATGTAAAAATGCCAGGTATGATGTATGGTGTTCATGTGTAGAGCATAATGGTTTATGCAAAATTGCCATGTATGTTGTGTCATGTGAATGAAGGCCAGGCGGTAACGTGTAAAGTTCGCATATGATGGGAATGATCCCTGTCAAAAGCCAGGCGGTTGTAACCGCCATTGGAACCAGACTGAGGTCTGGAAGGGTCGGTGAGGGATGCCTTGAGGTTCTGTTGAAAATGTGTTATATGACTAAATGTAAATAATGTGATGGACTAGCCTGTAATGTACAGAGGTGAATGTTATGTTATGTGAGCAATAAGCGGTTTATGACAGAAAAATTAATAAACCCGTTGTTTATGTTAAGTTACACATTGTGGTTGGTGTTAATTATGCTGCCAAGTAGGTTCCCCAGGGGTGCTACCTCACAATATATATGTGTGTATATATATATATATATATATATATATATATATATATATATATATATACAAATATTACAGCAGAGAAAATAAGTATTAATTTTGTCACCAATTTTCTAAGTAAATATATACCTAAAGATGCTATTGCCATGGACTTTTCACGAGATTTCAGTAACAGCCCACCTAATACACACAGTCAAAGAAGTCAGATACACATAAATTATGTTTAATAATAAGAATCACATAAGTAAAAAGTTTTGAACATGCTCATTGAAATTTATTTAATACATTGTGCATACTTGGTAATGACAGCTTCAAGACACCTCTTGTATTGAGAAACTAGTAGTATGCCATGACTCAGGGTGTGATCTTGGCCCATTTTCCACATATACACTGTTCAAATCATGAAGGTTCCGAGGGCTCCTCCTATGAAGTCTGAACATTAGTTCCTTTCATAAATTGTCAATTGGATTTAGATCAAGTGATTGGCTTGGCCATTCTAGCAGCTTTATTTTCTTTCTCTGATACCAATTGGGAGTTTCCATGGCTATGTGTTTGTTTGGGATCATTGCCTCATTGAAATGTCACCCTTGTTTCTTCATATCATCATCATCATCTCATCATCATCATCATCATCATCATCATCATCATATCATCATCATCATCATCATCATCACATCTGCAGGTTTTATGCGGTGCCTTTTGTTGACCAAATATGGTGTGTAATATAGCATCCAAAGAATTCAATTTTGGTCTCATCTAACCAGACTATATTGTCACAATATTTCACAGGTTTTTCTAAATGTTGTTGAGCAAACTTTAAACAAACTTGAATATGCTTTTCGTTCAACAATGGAGTCTTGCATGATGAGAGTGCATAGAGTTTATGGAGATTGAATGTATTATTTATTGTATTCTTTGAAACAGTTGTACTTTCCAATTCCAGGTTTTTCTGTAACTCTTTACAGGTGACCATAGGCAATTGGATCTTGGAAAGTCTTCTGATAATTCTTTTCCATCCTATGTCTGAAATCAATGGAGGAGCACCTGGTCATGGCCGGTTTATGGTGAAATGTTGTTCTTTCCACTTTTGGATTGTGGTCCAGCAGTCCTCACCAGAATTTTCAGTAGTTTAGAAATTCTTCTGTAACCAATGTCATGAGTATGTTTTACAACCGTAAGGTTGTGAAGATCTTAAGACAGCTCACTGGTTTTACCCATTATTAGATATTTCTTTTGTGTGACCTTGACAATGAGACACCTGGTTATAGGCCTCCAGTTAAACTAGCTGATATTATTTTTCACTAAGCGGCATGATTGCTTTTTAATTGATAGATTTCAGCTAATGTTATGACTTTCCATTGCTTTTTGCACCTCTTTCTTTATACCTTCAATATTCTTTCTCTGTGTCATTTCCCATTATACAAATCACTAAATTTATGAACATCTATGGTTTAACTTCTTTACCAGTTTGGATTAGATGGGTTGTTGCCAACATCTGGTGAGAAATTCATATCAATAGCTCCATAAGAAATATGTTTACTTAAAAAACTGGTGACATCTTCAATACCTATTTCACCCGCTGTGTGTGAGAAAAAAAAATACTGTACATATATATATATACTAGTTGTAGAGACGAGGTAGCTCTGCCCCCTCCACACAGCCTCACCCCCTACACATAGCCCGGCCCCTTCATGGAGGCACATCGCTCTGCCCCAGTTAGACCTGCTATGTGGAGGGGTAGATGTATAAAGGGGTGGTGCTATGAAGGGTGGGGCTATCTGGAGGGGCAGAGCTAAGAAGGGGTGGGGCTATGTGCAGACATTCATACATAAACACACATACACACACTCAGCTTTATATATTATATAATTTTAACGTGGGCATTTATGGGAGATATTTGCCAATGTATATTTTAATGTTCATAGTTCAGTATTGAGTGAGTACCCTTAGATCATGTGGGAAGGCACAAATTAATCTACATCAGAGGTCTCCAACTCCAGGCCTCAAGGCCCACCAACAGTGCATGTTTTCAGGATCTCCTTAGTATTGCACAGGGGTTGGAATCATGACCTGTGCAGATGATCACATTAGCACCTGTGCAATACTAAGGAAATCCTGAAAACCTGCACTGTTGGCGGGCCTTGAGGCCAGGAGTTGGGGACCTCTGATCTACATCACCTATACAGTCATGCATGGTGATGCTGGCAATGTGAAATAAGCACAAATTCTGCATAGCAAATAGTATATATAAAAAATGCAGTAAGGACTCATTTGTATAAGGAACAAATCTATTAACAAGTATGACATTATTTTTTGGAGAGTGACTGTGGTTTGGTCATTGTATTTGCAGTTCAGTGTTGGGACTGCACTAGTCAGTACAGCAGTCACATTATTAATGAAAGCAGCAATATGGTACTATTAAAGGGTTAGGATGAGAAGTTTATTTTAAAGAGGTGGGAAAATTATGGGTAAGGAAGAAAACTTTAGAAATGAACGGTCTCTGCAAAAAGCTTTGTGGTCTTAGCGAAATGTAGACGAGTAAAGTGACTCCTATTTAAGAAGATGTTAACTGTGAGTGCCTGGACATATTCTGCCTGTCGCTACCTCCACCGGTGATGTTTTTTGGTGAATGTTCTTTAGGGTTTAATTTTATACAGTAGCATGTATCCAGGAACAATGTAAATTAAGACTATAATAACGTCTCATCTTCTTCCATAGAGCTGTTATAACTCAGTACGATGTTAATTTCAAGTTCCTCCAAAATTCTAACAGTAGATCTATACCTCTTAAAGGGAACCTGACAGTAAGATTTACCTCCATAAAGTATTAGTATTGCTGTGCCAAACACCTAATGATGTTTACTTATTAAAAAAGTGTTTTTGTACTTGATGCAAACCTTAAGTTTAATATCGGGGCTTCTAATCCTGGACTTGTCCATGAATGTCATCACTCATCTATGCACTTTGCTGGCATCACATTCAGAGGAGCAATGGATGACTTGTTTTCCATCTCAATACTGTTCTCTCTGATGTCCGCAAAATACCAAGATGAGTGATAAAGCTCCCAGAAGCATCAATATTAAACTTCAATTTTGTAGCTAATAACCCCCCCCACACACACATATTGATAATTAGGATATTGTTCAAATGTAATTAGGGGGCTGATGCAGCACTCCTAACATTTTATTGGAGTAAATCCTACTGTTAGGTATTTCTAAGGGTTGCCTGCACGTGTTTTATGGAAATGAGTGTAAACATCTACAGCTCAGAACATGAGATGATTCTTTGAAAAAACCTCTAAAATCACAATAGTTTTTAGCATCTCACTGTGCAATTACACACTTTCAAAGAAACGATCTAGGGCTAAGTTCAACCTGAAAGAGAAGGGAAGATCATATTAAGTACTTAAAAATTGAAATGGTCCACTTCATGCAGTCATAAATGATCCAGCTTGTGGTAAATGTAAAGTCAGTCCACTGTGCATGTAACATCAAGTGTTTATGCTGTAATCTTCATAAATTCTTTCAGTCTTGATCGTATTAATAAAATCTCACTCAATTATTATTAAAAATGGTCTACAAAAGTTGATAAAGAAAAGCTCTAAAATTCTCAGGGATCCCTTTTACTTATAATATTGCAAGCACCAATGAATGAGTACAATTTCCTTTTCTGAGCAAGTGTTTCTCCGACTACAAAGAAAAGGATAAATAAAACCATGACATAGTGTTCCTATCTGTAGAAATGTGATTGAAGCTCCTGGATTGTTGGCTACAACTGCTGTGTAACACAACGTAAGTGCAAAACATCATATGAACAAAGGCAGAGTACGTCACAATGTATCTCTCCAACACATTCATCATTCTGCAAATGCTGATAAAACTAATACATCTTTCCTGCAAATACTGGCAAAAGTTCTAGTCCATGTGCTTATTTCTCAGCACTCCAAATAATCTCACTGAACATAAAATTCAAAGTAAACATAACCCGCAAAATCGGGCACAAGTATTTCCCTAATACCCAACATGTGGGAAAGAGTTAATGCAGTTCCACATTAACCATGTTCCTTAAGAATTTTTTTGAACAATAAAAAAAGCTTAAGAAATGGATCTAGACATTATCATCATAGTTGCATGGCTACAACTGGGGTATCATCTTTTGTAAATGTCCTCTAACCACTTCTCGTCATCTTGTTCCTCTTCATCTTCTATGGGCTCTTCTGTTTCCATAGGGATGGGTACTGGGATAGAGATTTCTTGACTGTGTGTGGTTTTAACATGTGATTTAAGCCCAAATTTTCGCTTCAGCAAATGAAATTGTTCTTTGACGTAATTATAAAAATCATATTCATATTTCATGCGCTGGTAGAGAACTTGAAGGGCATTTGGAGATGGGAAAGTTTTCTTCACTGTAACGGTCAGATTTCCAAGCTTTCTGTGGTCTGTAGAAGCAATATACAGATAGAAATTTATACATTTAGTTGACAATAACAAACCGTAACAATGTTGTGAAAAAAAAAAAGTTACCTAGTCAAATCGATTATATTTTAAAAGAATAAGAACAACATTGGGGCATTTTTTTCTATACTTTCTACAAAAAGGTGTTATTAAAAAATGGTGACTGGCTTCTATGGTACATAGCTAGCTGCAGAATGGATTAGCCTTCAGATTAGTGCGTAAACTCATCTAACAGCAGTATTTGTAACCCTTATTAGTCACGGGCAAACGCTGAATATTTTGTGAGGTTTTTACCTCAATATTTGTTAGCCAAAACCAGAAGTGGGTGATAAATACAGAAGTGGTGACTATGTTTCTGTCATACTTTTCTCTGATTGTTCCACTCTTATGGCCACTTAGGCGCGTCACACGCAACGATTTCTTGCCCGATATCGTTTAAGCGATCTCTTTTTGATCGCTTAAGCGATATCGGGCTTAAAATCGTTGCATGTAATCAAGCGATTTACGATGTGAAATCGCTTGATCGTGACATCGCTGATCTGAGCTCCGGAGCTCAGATCTAGCGATGAACGATGTCACGATCTGCTTCATCGTGGTGTATAACACCACGATGAACGATCTCCCAGCGGCAGAGCCTATGCTGGAGATGGTAACTATGGTACACGTCGGGTTACTAAGCGACGCGCGACGCCTGTTACCCGATGTGTACCATAGTTACCAGCGATCTCGCTGCTCCACATCGCTGTGAGTCTGTCTGTGTGACATCTCACCAGCGATGTGAGCGATATTGTAAGCGATCGCGCGTGCACGTGATCGCTTAAAATATCGTTCTAGATATCTGTGCGTTTGACGGCCGCTTACACACATCAACTGATCTGTCCAACTCTGAACAACTTACTGGTTGCAGTGAATCATGACACATTGTTCCATTGTACCCAGCCACAAAATGGAGCAATGTGTCCATGATTTCACTGCAACAGTGAGTTGTTCAGAAGTTGGACAGATAAGTTGTGTGTGTAAAGTGGCCCTTAGGCCCCCTTCACACTGCATGATTTCACTGATCAGTGTTCATCAGTGATTCTGTGCCAAAACCAGGAGAGGAACCAGGAAAGGAAATTGCAGAGAAATACTATAATTGAAAGCTTGACACCTGTTCTGAGTTTTGGAGGCACTCCTGGTTTTGGCACCCAAACTGGATGGATACTGATCAGTGAAAAACTGCAGTGTGAAGCCAGCCTTAGTTTTAGCATAAACTGCTTATGTAAAATGCTGACCAAATACTCAATGTGTGCACGTGATCTTAGGGCCGCTTTACACACACCAACTTCTGTGTCCACCTACTGAACAGATCTCTGGTTGCAGTGAAATCATAGACACATTGCTCCATTTTGTGGCTGTGTACAAATGTAAGAATGTGTCCATGATTTCACTGCAACCAGAGATCTGTTCAGAAGTTGGACACAGAAGTTGGTGTGTGTAAAGCGGCCATTAGGGTCTGTGCACAAGACTTTTGCAGCAGCTTTGCTGCTGGCATCTTTCTGTTAACATTATAAACAAAGATACTAAATAGTGGTGGATTACATGTGGAAGCCACAAGGAAATTGGTCATTTCTTTTAAGGGCCGCTTTACACACACCAACTTCTGTGTCCAACTTCTGAACAAATCTCTGGTTGCAGTGAAATCATGGACACATTGTTCCATTTGTACACAGCCACAAAATTGAGCAATGTATCCATGATTTCACTGCAACCAGAGATCTGTTCACAATTTGGACAGAGAAGTTGGTGTGTGTAAAGTGGCCCTTAGCCTCCTCACAGGTTTCAAAGCATGAAGTGGTTAAAAGAAGCCACAAAAAAAATCCAGTACATATCCACAGCAAGTTATGATATTGTTATGCATTGTTTATTCTTTTTTTTTACTTTTTTACCATTTTTTCAAGTGGGTTCCATGCAGAAACTACCTGAAAAAGACATTGTGTGCACATACCCTTATCTATCCTCTCTTGATTGATCTTCTAGGCTGATTTATGACCAAATCAAAGTTCAGTTCTATTATGGTCATAAATTGCCTCTCAAGTTTGTTAGAGTTGAAATCGATCTCGTCACAGAGTGGTATATTGGCCTATATAGTTGCCCTGCCACAGGGAAAAACTCTACAAAACGAGTATATTGCAAATATAAATGAATAAATATTATTATTATTATTATTATTATTATATTATTGGACAAATAAAAGGATCCTGTCACATCTAGAGTCACCATTTTTCTTACAGAAATAGGAATCATTTATCAATAAATAGCATTTAAATCCTGTTTATTTGGCTAACCAAGGCAGTGCCTACAATGAAAAAGTTAAGTTATATTCTTCCTGCAGCCACGTGATTGGAGTCAAAGGACCGGTGCAGGGAGCGGTTACAGTCATATACAGGTTGTAATCACTTTCCTGAATTTTGAATTCCAGTCTCCTATGCAGCAGTATATGTGCACATACTTTACAGAGGGGAAAATACCGTATATACTCGTGTATAAGCTGACCCGTGTATAAGCCGACCCCCCTACTTTTGCCCCCAAAATCTGGGAAAACCTATTGACTCGTGTATAAGCCGAGGGTGGACCCCAGCACAGGTATACAGCCCCCAGCAGTGTGTGGTATACAGCAGCCTCCCCAGTGGTATATACAGCCCCAGTGGTAGTATCCAGCAGCCCCAGAGGTATATACAGCTCCAGTGGTAGTATACAGTAGCCCCAGAGGTATATACAGCCCCATTGGTAGTATCCAGCAGCCCCAGAAGTATATACAGCCCCAGTGGTAGTATCCAGCAGCCCCAGAAGTATATACAGCCCCAGTGGTAGTATACAGCAGCCCCAGAAGTATATACAGCCCCAGTGGTAGTATCCAGCAGCCCCAGAAGTATATACAGCCCCAGTGGTAGTATACAGCAGCCCCAGAAGTATATACAGCCCCAGTGGTAGTATACAGCAGCCCCAGAAGTATATACAGCCCCAGTGGTAGTATACAGCAGCCCCAGAAGTATATACAGCCCCAGTGGTAGTATACAGCAGCCCCAGTGGTATATACAGCCCCAGTGGTAGTCTCCAGCAGCCCCAGAGGTATATACAGCCCCAGTGGTAGTATACAGTAGCCCCAGAGGTATATACAGCCCCAGTGGTAGTATCCAGCAGCCCCAGAAGTATATACAGCCCAGTGGTAGTATACAGCAGCCCCAGAAGTATATACAGCCCCAGTGGTAGTATACAGCAGCCCCAGAAGTATATACAGCCCCAGTGGTAGTATACAGCAGCCCCAGAAGTATATACAGCCCCAGTGATAGTATACAGCAGCCCCAGTGGTATATACAGCCCCAGAGGTAGTATACAGTAGCCCCAGAGGTATATACAGCCCCAGTGGTAGTATCCAGCAGCCCCAGAAGTATATACAGCCCCAGTGGTAGTATACAGCAGCCCCAGAGGTATATACAGCAGCCCCAGAGGTATATACAGCAGCCCCAGTGGTATGGCTTATATTGGCAGCCAGCCTACTTACATACACATACCCATACATACACACATATACACACACACACACACACACACACACACACATATACACATATATACACATACACACAGCTTCCTACCTTGTCCTCCCGTTCTGCAGTGCCTTCCGGTGTCCTCCGTGCTCCGTTCCCGGTCTGCTGTGCCTTGTGGTTCCTCCTGCTTAGGTTCCATCATCGGTGCTGGGGGCTGCCATCTTCCTTCTTCCCTCCGCCCCCTGCCAGTGATGTCAGACCAGGCCGCGCTGTGATTGGCTAGCACCCGTGACAAGTGATCACGGGTGCTAGCCAATCACAGTGCGGCCTGCTCTGACATCACTGGCCGGGGGCGGAGGGAAAAGGAAGATGGCAGCCCCCAGCACCGATGATGGAACCGAAGCAGGAGGAACCACAAGGCACAGCAGACCGGGAACGGAGCACGGAGGACACCGGAAGGCACTGCAGAACGGGGGACAAGGTAAGAAATACTGCGCAGCGCCCCCCACCCCCCGCACCCCCTCCCAACATTGGATTACCGTATTGACCCGTGTATAAGCCCGAGGGGGGGACTTTTCAGCCCAATTTTTGGGCTGAAAAACTCGGCTTAAACACGAGTATATACGGTAAGTATTTAGTCAGCCACCAATGCCGCACGTTCTCCCACTTAAAAAGGTGAGAGAGGCCTGTAATTGACATCATAGGTAGACCTCAACTAAGCCTGGAGGAACACTGTCATGCATCAAAAACGGAGCATTTTTTTTTTTTTGTAAATCAAAATTTTTATTTTCAGACAGTAAACATGTAACATCTTCACAATAATATGTCATAAGTCAATGGTTACTCAAATACTTTGTGACATTTAAATCTGTATTTCCCTGATGTATCCAATGAAATAGTTTACAAAATAAACATAGAAGTTTAGAAGGAATTAAAGAAAAAACTGGGGAAGAATGCAACATACATAATAACAATTATATAGTGGCTTATGTGCAATTCTGTTCCTTGGCACCCAGTTTAATAAAAGAACTTCATCTTATACGGGTGTCTACTTTGTATCTGATTTATACCAACAAAGAGAAGTAATAACAAACAGAGTAAAAATGAGAATGGTATTTTAAGATATGTTTATAAAGTTAAAAGAGTTGAAAAGAGGGGTGAAAGTGGGGTAAAGAAAGGGAGTAAGGGAGGGGAAATGGGGGAGGAAATGGTCGTGTAGGCCCTTTATTCCATAACACATACAAATAATGAACTGAGGCAGTATATTACAAGAAGCTCCGAACCCAATAAACTTAGGCCGATTCAGATAACCATGAGCGCAAGCCTGCAGATTCCCTAAACATTATCCAGGAAGCCCATATATTGCAATGTCTCTCCATTGAGTCTGGATCTAGTACCGAAAAGGTCATCAATTCCTCTAATCTGCAGATCCGGTTTAACTCTGCAACCAACTCCTGACGTGTCGGGCTGATAGAGCTCTTCCAATGTCTCGTGATCAAGTGCCTTGCTGCTGTAAGACAGTGTCTCAACATACTTCTCTTAAATCTAGACAGGGACATACGCGAGCAGTTTAATAAGGCTACTTCAGGGGAGAACGGTTCCCCCTCCGGCTCAACTCTCCGATACAGGTCTTCCACCCCCTTCCAGAAGGCCGCTATAAGTGGACAACTCCACCATATATGTAAATAGGTTCCTTCCTCTCCGCAGTCTCTCCAACATAAGGTCGGAGCTGATGGGTAGATTCTATTGAGGTCCATCGGGCACCTGTACCACCTTGCCACCACCCTGTAGTTAAAACGGAGCAGTTTTGATGCACGACAGTGATGCGAGTGCATTCCGTGTGCTAGTGCGAGTGTGGTGCGAGTGTAACATGGGCTTTCTCCCGCGGGTGAAACACCCGACACAGGAAAGCCCGATAGCTATATATCTATAGATAAAGATTTATAGATATAATAGCTATGTCAGGCTTTCTGCTGCTTTGACAGCAGTGTTTTTTTTAATATGTCGGGGATAACCAGCTGAATTCACTTGCGGCTTGGAGTTTAGGACTCAGGAGCTCGCCATGGTTTTGACATTAAAGCTGGGTGCTAACCATGGTGCTGAAGCTATTCAGATTGCTAGCTGTGGAGCTTAGGAAGGAATAAAGAAGTGTACTGCTACAACATCTTGCATCCCAGGTGATTTTGTGGACTCAGCAGCGTGGACCGTGGTACACCTTGCTTCCCATATTTTCTGGCAGTTTTTCCACGTTGGAGTGGTCGGTGGAGGTCCTGCAGCAGTTGATACTGTGATATGCTGTTAAACCAGTTGTGGGTCTCACAACTGGAATAGGTGAGTGTAACTGCATTACACCACTCACATCTGAGTGTCACTAGTGATAGGGCACTATTGCGCCTCTTGTTCCCCCACATTTTTTGTATTAAAGTCTTGTCTAGTCTTAGACTTTAAGTTGTGAATCTGCATGCGCTGCCACAGAGCCATTTGAGGATTCTACTTACTATCTTCAATATAATGGTTCCAGAGATCATGGTCTGATTTTTATTTGAAGACAGTCAGATCGCAGAAGACAAAGCATATTCATTGCTCCCCACACCCATCATCCCGGGCAGGGAGGAGCTAACGTCAGTGTCAGTTTCCAGCGTCAGAAAAAGACACCACGCAGGAGCAGAGAACAGGTGAGTAGAATCATTTATATTTTTATGTCTGTGTGATGGGAGCCATATACACACTAGGATGGGACCATGATAATGGGGGGCCATATACACCAGGATGGGGGCCATATATACCAAGGTTGGGCCAGGATGAGGGCCACATGTACCAGGTTGGGACCATATATACCAGAATACAGAGAATGTAAGCAGTAGATCTTAGTCATGCTTCATGACCACATTTCTTGCTTCAAATTTTTTTTATATTTTCCTCCTCTAAAACCTATATGCGTTTTTCAATCCCTGATCACCTGATGAAGGCGGTATCAGCTGCCAAAATATGTTGTGAGGAATGACCAGTCTACATTTGAGCTAGTAAAGAGAAGGTACTAAAAAGCTGTCTGTGTGGTTTACCTCCAAGCGCTCACTCAAAACCACTAAAGCTTCTTTAATTTACACGTCTCTACACCCTGGTGGGTGTGCGGTGCAGTGCTGCTGGAGGAAAGCTTCTACGAGACCTGTGGGGAGGATAACAGGAGGATCGAGGACCTGCAGTGATGTCAGAAACCCTGTTATCCAACACGTGAAAGGCTGTCTGGCCTGACAGTGGCGGCTGGTGCACAAGATGCACCGTAGGCTCTGTACCGCGGTTATGATCATAAACAACCAAGGTTAGTGCATCTCCCCCATTGCCTCCACTAGACCACCTGGTAAGTTGTGGCATGAAGGTCAGACCAGATGGAGAAGAACCAAAATAAACCACTCTAATCAGTATAAACATTAGTGGTAAATCACTGGATATAAAATCGGTCAGCACACCGGTATTTCAAAAGGATACAGGAATGTTGCCCTATTATATATAGAACAGTGCCTTTGTATATATAGTATACATTCTTGTTATACAGTCATGACTGAAGGAGTTGGCACCCTTGAAATAGTTTGAGAAAATTAAGTATTTCTCCCAGAAAATTATTGCAATTACCCATGTTTTGTTATACACATGTTTATTTCCTTTGTGGAAATTGGTACAACACAAAAAAAGAAAGAAGGCAAATTGGACATAATTTTGAAACACCAAAAATGGGTTGCACAAAATTATTAGCACTTTTCCAAAATTATGGATAGACAACTTTGTTTCAAGCATGTGATGCTTGTTCAAACTCATCTGTGGCAAGTAACAGGTGTGGGCAACATGAAAATCACACCTGAAAACTGATAAAAAGGGGAGAGGTTGACTCAATCTTTGAATGTGTGTCTGTGTGTGTCACACTAAGCATTGAGAACAGAACAGAAAAAGGAGAAGAGAGCTGTCCTGACTTGAGAACCAAAATTGTTGAAAAATATCAACAATCTCAAGGTTACAAGTCAATCTCCAAAGATATTAATGTTTCTTTGTTCACAGTGTGTAACAAAATCAAGAAGTATACAACCCATGGCATTGTGGCTAATCTCTCTGGATGTGGTAAGCAGAGAAAAATTCATGAAAGATTGAAAAAACAAAACAAAAAAAAAGATACTCCAGATGGTGGATAAGCAGCCCAAATCAAGCTTTAAGGAAAGCTGTCCTGCAGCCTCAGGGTGCACAAGTGTCAGCTGAAACTATCCATCAACATTTGAATGAAATTATATTCAATGGCAGGAGAACAAGGAAGATTCCGCTGTTGATGCAGAGTAATAAAAATGCTAGACTGCAGTTTAGCAAAATGTACATGAGTAAGCCAAAATCCTTCTGGGAAATTGTCTTGTGGACTGTCACATGCTTAGATGGTGCTGACATTGCTGGATGTTGCTGTGTATGTTTGTCATTAAGAGCTGCATGGTTGATAGTTGTGAAGATCTTTTCCTCCTGTGTTGTGCTCCAGAACTGCATTCATTATGAGGTTCAACTGCTGGTTGAAGGGTTAATGTGTGACTCACCTGAACTCCCCTCCCCCTAGCCTTTAAGCAGCCTCTCCTTCCACCAGGTGGTGCTGCTGATAGAGTTTTATTCTATGCCTGGAAGCCGTTGTGCTGACCTGTGTGTTTGTGTTGCTGAAGTCCTTTCCTTTGGAGTTGCTGTATCCCAGTTCTGTGGATGTAGGTGTGGGGGAATAGCGCAGGGCTGGTGGAGGAGTTTTAGGGAGAGGCTGGAGAGATACCTTTGGGATCAAACTAGTCTTCCCTGGTCACCCTCCCCATAACTGCCATTCCCTCATCAGCATTCTCACTACACCGTGACATGGACAGATGAGTCCAAGTCAGAGCTTTTTTGCAAAGCACAACATTCTACTATTTATCGAAAATGGAATGAGGCCTACAAAGAAAAAAAACAGTACTTACACTCAAATATGGTGGGGGTTCAAAGATGTTTTTTTCTTTAGCTGGAAGATTGCCGAAAGATTACTAGCACAGTGATACACAAACGGATTTTGGCACAGACCCCCAGTTCTCATCGCAATCCTTCGGCAACCTGTAATATCATCACGAGGAATGCCGAAGGGCACTTAGAGTGACCCACCCCCATGTCAGCATGTTAGTGTCAGTATTTGATAGTGGAATTTATCAGTTTAAGAGTTGAGGCAGTTCCTGCCTTATTGTAGCTATTATCTGCAAGGTATAGCTCCATACACCCACTACCGACGAGCTTGTTAAAAGTATCAGAAATTGATAAAAAATAAAATGTACCTGGATTTTTATAAATGCTCATGACATCCTTAAAATAGTGAGGTAAAAAATCGTTCCAACAAGAGCAGCACATCTTCAAGCTCCTCTAGAATACCAACAAGAAGAAAGTTTTCTTTGACATTCTGCTTTGCACGCTCCAAAGCCCACTCACCAGGATCCCTAGACAAAACATAATATGAGCAATTAGCAAATTACAAAGCATATTTATCAGAAGAATAACTTTTTAGGACGTCCTATAAAATTGCTCTTTTTTACCAGAAGTGTTAAGGCCACTTTACACACTCAGATATCTGTGACCAACGTCTGAACAGATCTCTGGTTGCAGTGAAATCATGGACACATTGTTCCATTTGTACACAGCCACAAAATAGAATAATGTGTCCATGATTCACTGCAACCAGTAAGTTGTTCAGAAGTTGGACAGATAAGTTGGTGTGTGTAAAATGGCCTTTAAACCTCAGGCTATGTTCACACATTGCGCTTTTTATGCTCTTTTTTATCCAGTTGCGCTTTTTTCAGCACGTACGTGGCAAAAAGTGCAACAGCTTTCACACATTTCCCTTTTTATCCGCTTTTTTCTGCGTGATTTTCCGAGCCCATTTTAACATGTGGACAATGGGAACAGCACGCAGAAAAGAGCAAAGAATTGACATGTCTATTCTTTTTACACACACACTTTTGCAGTGAAAGCGCGTGCGTAAAAAACGCGCAAAAGCGCAATATGTGAAAGCATTTCAGCAAAACCCATAGGTTTTGCTGGCCTGCGTATCCAGAATTGCATTTCACTGCATTTGCGTGCACATAAAAAAGCATCACGGAAATGCAGGAAAACACAGGAAAAAGCTGCAAATCCGCAGCGTGTGAACGTAGCCTAATTATTTTCTTAGTTTTGGTTGAAATTCTGGAGGAGTCAGAATCACTTACCAGTTTTATGTAATGTAACAGTCATACTTTACAGTATTAGGGCGCATTTATATTTGCGTTATACCATAAGAAGAAAGTAGGAGGTTTAAGGTCCTGTTTGTACTATATATATATATCACAGTCAATTGTATATGTTTTCAACATGAATTTATTAAGTAAATTGTGTGTACATGTAAAATTCATCTCATAACATATAACATATATATCAGATATACATAAATTTCATTTATTGTTTAATATATGTGGGAACAAGGTTTAAAGTGACATTGTGACATTTTAAAAGGTTTTTCCCATGTAGCTGGTGCCTTCTGTATAGAATGGGAGGAAGGACAGTTCTGTGGGTGTTAATTCAGATCTTAATCTATGTGTATGTTGTCTATTAGGTTCCCAATCCAAGTGGACAGGAGAAACATTATAATCCTCTTAATAAGGGGGAAACCTGCATGATGATCAGGGGCAACCCATGTGTCAGTCATGCAGTTAAACCATACCTGGGGGATTATTAAATGTTACCTGCCCTGTATAGATAAACACAACCAAACACTCTTTTTAGAAAGATCGCCTTTTTCCTCCCACAAGTCCTCACTTACCCATATTCTATGAAGGGGTGGAGTACCGGGTGCCCCCAGACGCGTTTCGCACTGGGCTTTCTCAATGGGGTCCGTTTAAAACCGCCGGCCGGCATCTTTTTATACTTGTACTGCGCTCCCTCACATGTGTGCCCCATTTCCGGTCCGCCTCCTCCCTCTCGACTCGCGGCCAATCCCGCGGCAGGAGAGTCAGTGGCCACCTGACCTCATCCAGCCAGTCCGGTTCTTTGGACAGGAACAGGTGAATAACTGGAGGAGTTTAAAAGAGTATTGAACACCAATAGGTATAACATAAAATTAACCTTTAAGGAACACACTTCAGAAGCTGAATTCCTTGACATAAAACTAGTGGTCCATCCGGATGGCTCTTTACAGACCAATATGTTCCGAAAGACAACATCGGTAAATGCTTTGCTCCACGCAACCTCAAGTCACACGCCATCCACAATAACAGCGATTCCCACTGGCCAATTTTTGAGGGCCAGAAGGGTTTGCTCTACAGAGAGTTATTTTCAGGAACAGGCGTGTGACTTGAGGGAGAGATTTTTGGCGAGGGGATATACAAAAAGGAGCATAAAAAATGGGTACCAAAGAGCCATGAAAACTCCTAGGGAGAATCTCCTTATCCCAAAACCCAAAATGAGAGAAACTGATCAAAAAACAATCAGATTTATCTCTACATTTAATGATCAGTGGGGCAGCATGAGACGAATCCTAAAACAACACTGGGACATATTGAGGAGGGAAGATTCCTTCAAAAAAGTTCTTACAGCCCATCCAGCCATGACTGCGAGGAGGGGTCGTAATGTAAGGGATAGAATAGTGCATAGCCATTACGTGCAGAAAAACCAACCTACCATAGGAGACACAAAACCTAGGATAGGCTTCTATCCCTGTGGTGATTGCAAGGGATGTCGGAGTATGGTTAGATCTACATCCTTTACGGACACTAAGGGTGAAAAAGAGTATAAGATCTTGAAGTATATAAGTTGTTCTACAACCAATGTTATATATTACGCTACATGCCCGTGTGGTTTGGTCTACAATGGACTAACCACACGGGAATTACGCATGAGAATTGGCGAACATGTACGTGATATTAAAGCTGCAGCGAAATTGGAAATGGATGACCCTTTGATAAAAACCATACCCCGGCATTTCAAGAGAAAACATAATTGCGATCCAGCAGGTTTAAAAGTAAGAGGTATTGATACCCTAGATTTGGGTTCTCGAGGTGGGAACTACAGTAAGAGGCTAGCACAGCTAGAATGTAAGTGGATTGTTAAATTAGATACTATGAGCCCAAAGGGATTAAACGAGAAACTGAGTTTTGTGCCCTTCCTATAAAGGACTTGTGTGCTATAAACTGCTGACTTTGTGATCTTTTTTACTTAGTGTTTTTAAATTGATTTTAATTCACTTTCACTTTTCCTAGTTTTCCAAAGAAGAGTATGGTAATATATAACCGTCGGCAAAATGACATCTGTCTGCGATGACTACCCTCTGAATAACCACCGATGGACTCCATCTTGCAGATACCTTATGTATAGGAGGAGAGAGAGAAAAAGAAAAATAGATTTGAGTATTGATGAAAGTTGCATATATGGGAAATTATGCCATATTCTAATTGATATTTGTTGTGTGTGAAGGGGTCCCTCCGATTGCGGTGTTAAACCATTGCATGTATACTGATGATGGAGGGATGTGGACCGGATTCCAGTCCTCCTCCCCATGTATTATACGCATTTGGGGGAAGATAAACTAAATCATATACCACACATGGGTATAGGTATATAGCACTATTTATACAGTACTATATCCTTTATGTGCATACCTTCATACTCTAGTCACCTTAGACTATCTTTAATAAGGTTATCTGTGAAGAACAGGTGTAGTGCCCATATCCAAAATGGCGGAATTGGGATTTCCGCCCTGACTGTGAGGTTATATGGGTGTCTGATTGACACACCAGCCTCTAAGATGGCGGAAATCACACTTCCGCCCAAACTCTGGCGCCATTGGTGAGAATTCTCATTGTGCAACGCCCGGATCCGCCCCCCAATGACATCGCAGGCATCCCGGACTGGCTGGATGAGGTCAGGTGGCCACTGACTCTCCTGCCGCGGGATTGGCCGCGAGTCGAGAGGGAGGAGGCGGACCGGAAATGGGGCACACATGTGAGGGAGCGCAGTACAAGTATAAAAAGATGCCGGCCGGCGGTTTTAAACGGACCCCATTGAGAAAGCCCAGTGCGAAACGCGTCTGGGGGCACCCGGTACTCCACCCCTTCATAGAATATGGGTAAGTGAGGACTTGTGGGAGGAAAAAGGCGATCTTTCTAAAAAGAGTGTTTGGTTGTGTTTATCTATACAGGGCAGGTAACATTTAATAATCCCCCAGGTATGGTTTAACTGCATGACTGACACATGGGTTGCCCCTGATCATCATGCAGGTTTCCCCCTTATTAAGAGGATTATAATGTTTCTCCTGTCCACTTGGATTGGGAACCTAATAGACAACATACACATAGATTAAGATCTGAATTAAACACCCACAGAACTGTCCTTCCTCCCATTCTATACAGAAGGCACCAGCTACATGGGAAAAACCTTTTAAAATGTCACAATGTCACTTTAAACCTTGTTCCCACATATATTAAACAATAAATGAAATTTATGTATATCTGATATATATGTTATATGTTATGAGATGAATTTTACATGTACACACAATTTACTTAATAAATTCATGTTGAAAACATATACAATTGACTGTGATATATATATATAGTACAAACAGGACCTTAAACCTCCTACTTTCTTCTTATGGTATAACGTGTGTATATATATAGGAGGGGTCCAACCTGGCCAATGGCCAAATCTGTGATATACATTGTAAGGGCAACTCTCTTGTTTACAAGCATTTATATTTGCGTGTATTAACTCGCTGAGATTCTCACCAATAAAAGCTTGCCAAGTGTCAGGAGAGGGTTATGCATTTTTTACATCACCTAGCATCCGTACATGCGAGTGCTATGCAAGTGTGTGTTATTTTTCTTGCCTAGCATCTGTGTGACATGTATGCAATGCATTTTTAACATAATATTTTACATCTGACAATACTCTGTGCATTGAGTAGTTTGACAATAATAAAGAAGCATATAATGATATAGATACACAGATAGATGATAGATGTCAAACAGCTATACAATCTCACACCTCCTTACATATTCTAAACTTGCACCTTGGATTTAGTCACAAAATAAATAATTAAAAATAAAATCACATGGGGTACCCCCACATTTTTGATCGTCAGCTACGATAAAGCAAAAAGCTGCAGCCTATTTATTTGAAACTTTGAGGGACCTCCATGAGACTGCATCGGACCTTTCTGGATTTAGGGAAAAAATTGGTTAATGAGGGTGTCTCTTGTCATTATTTACTCATTAACTCTTTCTTTCATGTCTTGCAGGTTGTATTTTATGGACTAGGTCGGATTTATTGGACTATGGTGGAAAGCCTGGACTACTGCAGGATTCTTTTTTATGGGGGCTTCTTTAGTTTTTTTTTTCAGTAAATTGTTGAAAGAGGGAATGTGTTGGGGAGTATTTTTTTTGAAATACATATTTTTGGGTTGTGGTTATTTTTTTTTTATTAATGACTCAGTTAATAATGTTAGGTATCTGATAGATGCCTCAACATTACCAGCTGATGTTGCACAGCTGGAAATAAACCAAATATCATTACCCCATTTGCCACTGCACCAGGGCAAAGGAAAGAGCTGGGCGAAGCACCAAAAGTGGCACATATATGTAGTTTCCAGTTTTGGGGTGGCTGCAGCCTGCTATTTGGAGGCTACAGAGTGCCAATAACCATAATCTTTCCCACCCCAAGAATATCACACCCAGCTGTCATCTTTTCATTGGCTGGTGATACAATTTGGGGGATCCCACCTTTTTTCAAAAAAATTATTTATTTATAAATACATATTTAAAAAAACAATGTGGGGTGACCTCTATTTTGAATTCCCAGCCAAGGTAAAGCAACCAGCTGTTGACTGCAAAATTAGGGAGACCCCACATCATTTTTTATAATTAATTATTTATTTAGTGGCTAAATGCAAAGGTTAAACCCTTTGTAGTGCCACATGAAAGGCACTAAAGGGTGCAAGCTAAGAACATGTAGGTATTATTATTATTCATTTATATAGCACCATTAATTCCATGGTGCTGTACATGAGAAGAGGTTACATACAAATTATAGATCTGGTTTACAGTAAACAAATTAACAATGACAGACTGATACAGAGGGGCTTGCAGCCCTTGCGGGCTTACATGCTACGGGGCAATGGGGAGGAAACAGTAGGTCCGGGTTGTAGCAGATCTGGTGGTGGAGAGGTGGTAGCTCCAGTGGCGGTGGGGCAGCAGCTCCGGAAGCGGTGGGGCGGCGGCTTGGTCATTGCAGGGTGTAATCTTTCCTGAAGAGATAGGTTTTCAAGTTCCATCTGAACTATCCGAGTGTGGTGGATAATCTGACGTGTTGGGGTGCAGAATTCCAGAGGATGGGGGATATTCAGGAGAAATCTTGGAGGCGGTTGTGTGAGGAGCGGATAAGTGTGGAGGAAAGGAGGAGGTCTTGGGAGGATCGAAGGTTACGTGAGGGAAGATAGTGTGAGATTTGTTCAGAGATATAGGTAAGAGACAGTTTACGGATGGCTTTGTAGGTCAGTGTTAGTAGCTTGAACTAGATTCGTTGGGGAATTGGGAGCCAGTGGAGGGATTTGCAGAGGGGAGAAACAGGGGAGTACCGAGGAGAGAGGTAGATTAGTCGTGCAGCAGAGTTGAGGACAGACTGTAGAGGTGCAAGAGTGTTAGCAGGGATGCCGCAGAGGAAAGTGTTGCAGTAGTTAAGGTGGGAGATAATGAGGGCATGTACAAGAATTTTAGTAGATTGAGGGCTGAGGAAAGGACGGATTCTGGAAATATTCTTGAGCTGGAGGCGACAGGAAGTTGCGAGAGTTTCGATGTGGGGTTTCAAGGATAGGGCAGAGTCAAGAGTTACTCCAAGGCAGCAAATTTGAGGGGGTGGGAGAGAGCATGACCATTTACCATAATAGATAGATCAGGTGGTGAAGATGAAAGACGGGATGGAGGAAAGATGATGAGTTCGGCTTTGTCTACGTTGAGTTTTAGGTAGCGAGAAGAGAAGAAGGAGGATATGGCTGACAGACACTCCGGGATTCTGGACAGCAGAGAGTTGACATCTGGTAGATGGTAGATTTGAGTGTCGTCAGCGTGCAGGTTATACTGGAAGCCATGGGACTGTGTGAGTTGTCCTAGGCCAAGGGTATAGATGGAAAAAAGTAGAGGCCCCAGGACAGAGCCTTGTGGGACTCCAACAGAGAGAGGGCGGGATGAGGAGGAAGTGTGGGAGTTGGAAACGCAAAATGTGCGGTTGGCAAGGTATGAGGCACCCCAGGACAGGGCAAGGTCTTTGATGCCAAGGGAAAAAAGAATCTGAAGTAGGAGGGAGTGGTCGACTGTGTCAAAGGCAGAGGACAGGTTGAGAAGGAGGAGGATGGAGAATTGTCTGTTAGCTTTGGCTGTAAGTAGTTGGTAATTTTGGTTAGGGCAGTTTCGGTGGAGTGGTGGAGCCGGAAACCAGATTGTAGATTGTCAAGGAGAGAGTTAGATGAGAGGTGGGAGGAAAGTTAACCATGGACGTGTTGCTCAAGGAGTTTGGAAGCAAACGGGAGGTATGTAGGTGGGTGGAACATTATATAGCTTTTGTACCTCTATCTATTTTGTCTATTGAATATTTCTATTTATCTATATATTCTTTTCTTCTATCTATATGTCAATCATTCTATCTAATTTATACATCTTCCTCTCTCTCTATTTCTTTCTATTTATTTATCTGTATCTATCACTTTAGATAACATTGCTTTACTAAAATGTGACAACTAGCTTTAAATTGACAGAGTTATTAGGGTATGTAAAAGATGATGTTAACAATGCATTGCATACTCCTGTCATTCGCATGTCCTTGTTTTCTCGCACGCATTGACTTGCATTGGTGAGTCTCTGGTAAGATAAGCTGCCATACGCAGCATGCTGTGGTTTTTTTTCTCAGCTTTTTTCCAGCTGAGAAAAAACTTGCAGATGGACACTAACCTATTTAACACTGGTGCGAGTACAACATCATCAGAACATTTTATCAGATTGCACTCGGCGTATTCTACACAGATGTGAGCGCACCCTTAAAGAAAACCTATCAGCACAATTCTGTAATGTAAAGTAGTAAAGACATGGTTGCAAAGGGGCTGTAATACTGACTTACAATACTGATGCATTTTGGGTCTTATACAGCAACACAATTTTATATGTGATACACATACAGTATATATATATAAAAATAAAAAATAAAAAAATTAAAAAGAAAAAGATTAAAATGAGAATTGAAAAAATAATACAAAAAATAACAACAATCACAAAGATATTACACATATAAGAATGATCTACACACAGAATCTTTTTTGCATTAAATTGTCCAGCACACTGGATCATCGTAGGGGAATCATTTGATCTTATGACATGTTTTATTTTTTTCTCACAATCCTGATTTGGGATTTTATCCCCTTGTGCACGGTTGTTCTCCAGACACGTTATTCAACATTTTCGCATAATGAAATGGCCCGTATTGTATAGAGAAGGGCCATCTTGAGGTGACAGGCACGGTTTAAGTAATGAAAGGGTTAATTGCAGTTAGTCAGGGCAGCCAAAACCGTTTTAGACCGGTTTTCTGCCCACCTAAATTTGAAAGTGCTGATTGGCTGACAGGTGTCAGTCAAATCGTATATATGGATATAGAAAAAGAGGAAACCGCGACAATTCAATATAATGCAATATCAAATTTATTAAGGTTAAAACCAGCGTGACAAGACATGGGAAACAGAGGGACCGAAGTCCACAACCCACAAGTGGAAGGCACCCACCAAATAGGACCAATACACAGAAAGAACAATTAATTATTGGTATAAAGTGCTGGTACAGTGCAAATTAGTTAATTTGTTATATAAACCTAAAGCTCAATAAGTATTGAGTAGTCAGCGGTCAAACTGAAGATATACATGTAAAGTTGCATATGCACAGATTAATTCATGCTGTATTAAGAACTGTATTAGTCCAATATATACATGTACATTTATCCAGCATTTAGATCAGCCAACCAAGAAGGGGGCTATCAACTGACTAGTTCAATGAGGTTGTTGTTTAGATCTTCAGTAAGGAAGCGCTGACAGGCATGAGGCTGGTATTACTGTCCCTAAAGGGAGCAGTGATGGTAATCAAGGCAGAAAAACCAGCACTGGTTCTATCAGTTAGTATCTTACCTAATGGTACATGGTCCAAAGTGTAGGTGCCGACCCCAACAGCCGTTTCGATTGACCTTCGTCAGGGGGTCACTAAAGACTGGGGAGGGTGCTCTTTAAAAAGGCTGGCCAGCCGGGGGAGATTAGGGTCCGGTGCGCACCACTTGTGCCTTCCACTTGTGGGTTGTGGACTTCGGTCCCTCTGTTTCCCATGTCTTGTCACGCTGGTTTTAACCTTAATAAATTTGATATTGCATTATATTGAATTGTCGCGGTTTCCTCTTTTTCTATATTAATATGCCTGACGGCGCGATTTTCTGCATAGTGGTGTGCTCCCCATTGTTGGGGTAATTAACATGCACCTTGATGAAGTATATTAAATCGTATATATGGAGTAGTTCTGTGGGTCAGCTGTTAGGCAGCTGGAAGAATACCTGGAAGCCCCCGCCCGCTCTGCCCATTTTATT
This sequence comes from Allobates femoralis, assembly GCA_033576535.1. Classification (NCBI taxonomy): domain Eukaryota; kingdom Metazoa; phylum Chordata; class Amphibia; order Anura; family Aromobatidae; genus Allobates; species Allobates femoralis. The sequence goes on along the minus strand of JARQOC010000001.1, from coordinate 394,231,001 downwards.
AGCTTTTTTATTAATGTTATATTGCATATTTCTCTGTCGGTACTTTGTTAGAGGGAAAGGTTGCCCAGGAATTCTGGGTGGACTAGTTTTCTTAATATGTTACTGAGTTTAAATTATTTGATTATTTTATGGTATTTAATAATTAATTTATTTATTGAGGAAATTATTTATTAATAAAATATATTTGGTACAGTAATCCTTAATAAAGTACCAATCTAGTGTTCTGAAGTGTGAGTTATTTTTAGTTATTAGACTAAGTTTTTGGACTTCTTGTAAAAATTTTGGTTTGTGCCTTGTCGCCTCATATTTTTCCCATTAATCTTTTTTCATGGATTTCTGTATTACCTTAGTACTGATACATGATCAGGACAATTATTTGGACATTTGTATAACTTACAGGAGGGAAATTATATTTGTGGATCTCTTTATTGTTTCTGTAATATACTAATATTCTTTCATATGTAGATTTACCTTTGAGAAGTGTAAACCGGAATATGTACTGTGGACGTTTATTATACACAGTATTATGCTGACACACTTGTGGGTCAACGCTCCTTTTTGACAGAAAGGAAAGAAAGGATGAGAAAAAAAAACCACAGCTGACCTGGAACTTCTAATTAGTTTTCCACATGGACTGGTTACACAGCCTTTAAATGTTGTTCATTCGGTTCTGCTCTTTAGATCATGATTAAGGCTGCGGTTTTAGCTGAAACACGTCGCTCTTAATTGTCCTATGGCCTGACCTGACTGCCGCACATTGAGCTTGATTTTTATATTTTTAATGGTTTCCAATAAAATGACGTTTTATACATTTTTCCTCTTCCTGCTGCTGTTTTTCCCCATCACTGGGTCAATCTCTGCTTTCTGGACTCTATAACCCGCGGTTGCCAAGCAGCCCGTGCTTATGAAGGGGATCTTCAGAGAAGGACACCAATGGTGAGCTGATAATTTATTTCTCTTGTATTAAGACCTATTGAGTCTGGTGCATAAAATTGGCCACAGCCTTTTATTAAGATTTAACATAACAGATTAACCAAAACTTTTAGATAAAATCATAACAAAAACCGTATACACAGCTTTAGACGAAACATGGTCTCAAGACCATTCACCGATTTGTATCTCTTCATTAATGGAAGGATTTCGCCCAATGCCTTGACTAAATGAACAACAAGTTAAGAGGGGGAGAGGGAGTGAGGGGCAACCTCAGATGAGAAACGCTGACAGACCCTATCAGTCTGTCACTCACCTGTTAAAGAGCCCCCAACTATATTTGTAAACATCTAATACCAATTACAACTTGTCGCTGGAGGGGACTAGTACTTCTTGCCCAACAACAGGGCAAGCTAGTGACAGCCAATCCTCTTGCCCTGGGATATTAAAAAAGTGAAAACTACAGTTAAAAAATGAACCCTTTCAGTGGTGGCACATAAGTATGTAGTAATACCATTTGTCCCCCTCCCAAGGAGCTCAGGGAACATCATTATTTCTAAATACAAATATGTCTGGAATAAAAGGTCTCCTCTCTGCAGTCCTGGAACAAAAATAAATGATGTCAAAAAGGAGAAAGTGAGCTGTAAGATGATTTGTATCATATGATATGTTTATTATAAATTGCTTTGATCGGAATCAGATGGTCACTCCTACCGGTATACCAATTGATCCCTGATTGGCATTTCCAACACATAAACTAAAGCCATACTTTAGGAGTTAAGGCTACCTTCACATTTGCGTTCCTCTCCGCATCCGCCTGCGCACAGATCACATATGGCAGTGAATGGGTGAGCAGTGTCATGCGCAGCACCGTGCGCTCCCATTATAAAGATAGAGGCTTGCGGTGCTGCGGTCACATTGCGGATCCCCTCCGAAGAACGCTGCGGAGGTGAACGCAAATGTGAAGCCAGCCTAACTCAAGCATGGATTTGTACAGTAATTTAACTGCCACAAAGACCAGTGAAAGCCTGCACTTTTTGGCAACTGAATGACAAAAAAGGAGACACATAATCTAATATACCTCACAAAATGATAGATGTCAGATAACTACGTCTTGTTAACAAAATCTGAGGGAGAAGCCCAAATTATAAACAGCTGAGCTTACAAAAGACTAATTTTAATTTCCCAACACCCTAGAGTAGTAGTAAGGAAAAATCATAAAGAATTCTATTTCTTTTTCTCTTTCTTTCTTATGTTACCAAACCTTACATTAATACAGGACATTGTCCTTCTCCCTTCCCCACATTGCAAACTAATCTCTTTCTGCAATTGCTCTTATTATACACTACTGTTCATACGTTTTAGGCTAGGTGCACATCTGTATTTGTGCAGCGTTTGTTTTTCTGCTGCATTAACGCATAGAAACACATGCGTTACCGCACCCACAGACATGTATGGGTAAACGCATTGTAAGCCTTTCATATATACTGGGGAAAAACACAGCGTTTCAAATGCAACTGCATTTTGCACTGCGTTTGCAATGTGTTTATCCTTACAAATCTAGGGGTGCGTTAACACATGTGTTTGCATGCATTTTCATGATTCAACCCCATCACCACCCAGCCTATTTTGACTTTACTGACCTGGCCATTTTTTGCAATTTTGACCAGTGTCCCTTTATGTAATAACTCTGGAACGCTTCAACTGATCATTGTGATTCTGAGACAGTTTTTTCGTGACATATTGGGCTTCATGTTAGTGGTAAATTTAGTTAATTAATTTTTGCTTTTATTTGAGAAAGAAATCTGAAATTTGGTGAACATTTTGAAAATTTTCAAATATAGCATTTTCACAAAGGAAAAAGCAAAAAAAAGAACCCTAAAATTTGTTTTGCAATTTCTGCTGAATATGCCGATACCCCATATGTGGTGGAAAATTGCTGTTTGGGCATATGGCACGGCACGGAAGGGAAGGAGCGCCATTTGACTTTTTGAATGGAAAATTAGCTGCAATTGTTAGCAGACACCATTTCGCGTATGGAGAGCCCCTGTGTGCCTAAACATTGGAGCTTCCCCACAAGTGACCCCATTTTGGAAACTAGACCCCCCCAAGGAACTTATACAGATGCATAGTGAGCACTTTGAACCCCCAGGTGCTTCACACATTGATTCGTAAAAATGAAAAAGTACTTTTGTTTCCACAACAATGTTCTTTTAGCCTCAATTTTTGCATTTTCACATGGGCAACAGCATAAAATGGATCCTAAAATATGTTGGGCAATTTCTCCAGAGTACATATGTGGCGGAAAACCACTGTTTGTGCACATGGCAGGGCCCTGAAGGGAGGGAGTTACATTTTTGAACACAGATTTTGATGGCATGGTCTGTGGGTGTCATGTCCTTTTTGGATAGCCCCGATGTGCCTAAACAGTGGAAGTCCACCGCAAGTGACAACATTTTGAGTTCACTGCCACGAGGAGCCATTGTTACTCAGCGAGTGATGTCACCACTCCTCTGTGGCAGTCTCTGACTGCCACGGATGATGTCACTCACTGAGTCCCTACGGTCAGTGTGATTGCAGACTCAGCAGGGAGAGGACGATTGTTCTCTCCCTGCACACTCTGGATGAAGGATCGTGGAGGGCTATGTGGGAGTAATAAAGATGCAGTTGAGATATGTTTGTTTTTTGTTCTAATAAAATTATTTTTGTGACTGTTGTGTATTATTTCCTATTTACTAGACATTCCTAATGGCCGGGTCTAACATTGGGTCTAACAATTGCCCAACATTATGAATCTCAGGCTCAGTGCCAGCTGCCAATACAAAGCTGGCATTAACCCCTTTACTACCTAGTTTGCCACCGGCACTAGGAAGTGAGTCGGGTACAGCACGAGAAAATGGTGCTGCTAAAGAATGCGCTATTTTCTGGGGTGGCTGTGAGTTGTAATTTACAGCGTGGAGGGCCCAGAACATTTGGGTCTCTCCACGCTGAGATTTCCAGCCCCACAGCTGCCAAGTTGTACGTGGCTGGCAACCAAAAATACAGCAAAGCTCCATCTAATTTTTTGATTTGTAAAAATAATTTTTAAAAAAATGATGTGGGGCTTCACCATATTTTTGGTTACCAGCCAGGTACAACTTCGCAGCTACAGACTGCCACCCACCCCCAGCTGCCAAGTTGTACCTGGCTGGCAACCAAAAGTACAACGAAGCCAGACATCATTTTCTTTTTAATTGTAGAAATAATTTGAAAAGCCAAAAAAATGACATGGAGATTCGCTGTATTTTTGGTCGCCAGCCAGGTACAACTAAGCAACTGGGGGCTGGAATCCTCAGCATGGAGAGGCCCAAGCATTCTGGACCCCCCATGCTGCGAATTGCAACTCGCAGCCACCCCAGAAAATGGTGCATTCATTGAAGCACCATTTTCTGGCGCTATACCCAGAATCTTCCAGCTGCCCTGGTGCCGGTGGCAAACTGGGTAATAAAAAGGTTAATGCCAGCTTTTTATTGGCAGCTGGCGTTAAGGCCAAGATTCATAATGTCAGGCCAATGTTAGACCCGACCATTATGAATCTCTAATAAATAGTAAAAAAATACACCACACAGAGAAAATCTTTTTATTAGAAAAAAAAAACAAACACAAATTCAGACTCCATCTTTATTACTCCCACATACCCTCCGACGTAGTTCAAAATGATGGTCCCACGACGCTCAATTTCCTCTGCTACATCCAGAGACTGCAGCAAGGGATCAAGACTCCTCTTGTTGTAGTCTCTGCTGTCATAGCGATGGTGCACTGTATGGCAATGATCTACCATACAGTGCAACATCACTGTGACCCAGGAGACTACAACAAGAGGACACTTGATCCCTTGCTGCAGTCTCTGGGGTCACAGTGATTGTGCATTGTATGTCAGATCATTTCCATACAGTGCACCATCACTACGACCGCAGAGCAAGGGATCAATCGTCCTCTTGTTGTAGTCTCTGCGATCATGGTGATGGTGCACTGTATGGCAATGAACTGCCATATAGTGCACCATCAATATGACTCAGAGACTACAAGAGGACGCTTGATCCTTTGCTGCAGTCTCTGGGGTCACAGTTATTGTGCATTGTATGGCAGATCTTTGCCATACAGTGCACCATCACTATGACCGCAAAGACTACAACAAGAGATCAAGCGTCCTCTTGTTGTGGTCTCTGTGGTCATAGTGATGGTGCACTGTATGGAAATAATCTGCCATACAGTGCACAATCACTGTGACCCCAGAGACGGCAACAAGGAATCAAGTGTCCTCTTGTGGTAGTCTCTGGGGTCATAGTCATGGTGCACTGTGAGGCAATGATCTGCTGTACAGTGCACCATGACTGTGACCCAGGAGACTACAACAAGTGGACACTTGATCACTTGTTGTAGTCTCTGGAGTCAGAGTCATGGTGCACGGTGCGGAAGATCATTGCCATACAGTGCATCTTTCCTGCAGTTTTACTGAATTTTGTATCTTAGTTTTATGCAAATATATACTAACCTAAACCTGTGTTTTTCATTCTCAGCAAAACCTATGTGATCCAGGAAAAGTTGTGCATACGCATTGGTTTTATTTCCTGCCAGAAATTGAAAACTGCTTGGTTTTTCCTGCATTTTTGAAAGAACGAACATGTCAATCCTTTGCTGTGTTTATGCTTCAGTTTTGTAATGTGACAGCTTTAAAATCAATGAGGAAGTGCAAAACACAGCAAAAACACGGCAATAAATGCAGGTTTGTACTGGCAAAAAATCTTTGTTTAAAGGGATCCTGTCACCTCCAAAACGCCTCCTAAGCTAGCAAAACATGTCCCTGCAGCATCTTATCACTAATCTCACACTTCTTTTGTCTCCTAAAAGCATCCTGTGAAAGTGGAGAAAAACGTTTTAATACTTACTCATTAGTGATTATAATTAGCAGGGGCCATATTCTTTAGTCACCATGGCAGGCTGTTTTGCAGGCTCCAGGATCCAGCCCTCTCTCTTTCTGTACTGCTGTGAAACTGAAACTGAAGGCAGGACTAATGTTTTAGATGCCTGCACATCACAGCAAACACACAGAGACTTGGTGGATCCTGGAGCTGCAAAACAGCCCGCATTGGTGACTAAAGAATATAGTCACTGCTAATTATAATCCCTAATGAGTAAGTATTAAAACGTTTTTATGCACTTTCACAGGATGCTTTTAGGAGACAAAAGGAGTATGAGATTAGTGATAGGATGCTGCAGGGACATGTTTTGCTAGCTTAGGAGGCGTTTTGGAGGTGACAGGATCCCTTTAGTATTAAAACATCAGGTTCTGTTGTGGTTTTGCTGCTGAGAAAACGCGGCAAAAATGCCCTGTGTGAGGATAGCCTAAGAATTATTTAAAAATAGAACTGTTTTTATCAATTAACTAAATGCAAACTGAATGCACAAAAGGGATATCTTAATCAAATTTACAGTGTATTTGGTTTGACCACATGTTGGATAAAAAACAGCATCAAAGCCTTAATTCTTCTAGAAACAAGTACACACAGATTTTGAAGGCACTCGGCAAATAGGGTGTTCGAAACATCTTGGATAACATTTGGCTTCTGTCTCTTCATGTAGTCTCACACAGATGTTTAGAACTTTCCTGCCAAGTTCTTGCAAAATGTGTAGGCAACTTTAAGGCTATGGTCCCATGCTTTTTTGAAGGCATTGGGGTGGTTGCAAAAAATATTGTTTTTAGGCTAGGGTCACACTTGGCATGAGTTTTTTTTAGTGCCTTAAAAAAAGCATGCGTTTCTGCATGCTTTTTTCATTTCAGCATGCGTTTTTTAAGGTGTCTGATGGCACCCTGCGTTTTTGCATGCGTTTTTAAATCAGCACCCAAAGAAAGTGCATGCACTATTTTTTGGTGCTGTTTTAAAAACGCATGCGTTTTTTAGAAAACACATGCGTTTTCTTTAACAAGGGTCTCTATGGAAAACGCATGCGTTTTTGGATGCTATTAAATGGTATTAATGTACAATGCGTTTTTGCATGCGTTTTTGATGGCAGCTACTCACATAAGTACAAAAACTCACGCCAAAAACGCATGGCACTTTAGGCATGTGTTTTTGCTATTAAGGCATGCGTTTTTGCTAATAGTGCATGCGTTTTTTGCATGGGGGATGGGTGCGTTTTTACGTAGGTCTCCAAATAAGCATGAAAAAAACGCAAGTGTGACCCTAGCCTTATTTAGATTTCTGTTTGCATGCAATTTCCATCGGAGAAGCCACTTCAGGTAAAATCCCTGGGTCTCCTTTCAGTCAATAGAGCCGTGTTTATTTTATAAGGAACAAGATGGGTCATTTTTAATTATACCATTTTGGGATAAATATGATGTTTTGATTGCTTGTTACAGCAATTTTTGTGGAATTGCAGCAACCAAAAAAACATCATTTAGCGGGGCAGGCCTGTAGGAGCCCTGGGGGTGGCTGGCCTGGTGTAGGGTGGGGGAGGGGTGTGTTTGTAGGAGACTGGGAGGATATGACCAGTTTCCCATTTTCATGCAGGCTCCAACACAAACACGCCCCCTGGATGTTCCCTGGCTGCCGCACATATGTGATATCTAGGTAATCATGCAAAATGTTGACAGCATGTATATTACAAACTGTCAACATTTTGCAGCCTAGATACACATATGAATTATAGCAAAAGCCTGGACAACCCCTTTAAAGGGACACTGTCAGGTCATTTTTCAGTATGATACTAATATTACCCTTGCATAGTGCCTGGGCAGACCTCTTAAAAATATGTAAAATCTTTATATTACCGTTTTTAGTTTCCATGTTATCACCATTGTCAGACCTTAGTCCTGTCCCATTACAAGCAGGGACAATTAGTCCCGTGCTGTAAAAATTGTCATGTAATTATGCAGCTCTCTCCTCCCTCCTCCCTCTCAGCAGCTCTCTCCTCCCTCCTCCGTCTCAGCAGCTCCTCCTCCCTCCTCCCTTTGCTAACAGTGCAGTGTCAGGTTTCACTTACAAGTCTGTTCAGTTGATATCACCACAGAGGGAGAGAGCTGCTGCAGGTCTGCCTGATCTAGACTCCATTTGTTTCTGTAAAGCAGATACCCTGCTGTGCAGTGTTGTAGTTCACGAAGCCGCCATAGAGCAGCGATATAGTGGGACTCAGGGGCTCCTGCACCTCTGCCCTTAATCTAGCACTATCACCCTTTTCTTCTGCTGCCAGACCTGCCAATTTTCCCTCCCCAGTTAACATGGGTTTATCCTGACCGGACTCCCTGTTCTATTGTGGGGTGAGGTATATTTGTTTTTTGTCTTTTCAGCAGCAGTTATTACATTTAATTCTGTGTATTGCAGGGTGGTTTGTTTGTTTATAGGTCATCGCATGCTTTTTGTATTTTTGGCACCATTTATGATCCATTGCATGTACTCCTTCCCAGCTTGTGATATTATTGGAACAACAGTGTATTACGGATCTTTCACAACTGGGCTCTATACATCCAGCTGCAGTGTTCCAATTTGACACTGCTCATGGTTTGCACATTTGTTCTGGTTGCCGTTTTTTCTATAATTAACAACTGCATGTACTGACCAGGCTTATTGATTATTGTGTTTGCAAGGGCCCCCACCCCCATCATGGTTCAATCCATGATTCACTTTGTGGTTTTTTGCATTCTGGCATTGTTTTAAATTGTTTTCAATCAATTGTGCGTTTATGTGTCTCAATAAAATTACTTTATATTCTTGTACATGCATTTGTGGAGTGCAGCATTTTTGTCAACACCTTCTCTCAATTGTTCATTATTGCTTAGTTAACAAGCAGCACCCCTTTCACCTTGACCCTTTAATTGAGCGGTACACCCACTCCTTTTATAGAGTTGTAGTTCACCTCTTGTGATGCTGCACACAGAGAGCAGAGAGAATACAGTCCCCCCCACTGATGTCCTGTACTGTGATGTGGCATGAATATTCATCTTTGGGGAGTGGACAGCAGAGAACTAAGTGGATCACTCACTGTGAGTGACAGATGTGATGATTCTCTTTATTTGAAGTTCACAGAAGATAGGAGGGGAACGTAAATAAAAGATATACAGCAATAGAGAGAGTTTAGAGGGAAGAATTAGAAAATGATAGCAGTTACATGTGTATTTTTGACCTGACCGTTTTCCTTTAATTGGAGGGCTTCTTTTATGTGACTCCCAGCTCTACCAGATAGAGAGGAATTTTGCTTAGGGACTCCTATACTTCAATAGCAACCTATTTCCTAATGATGCTTACAAAATAACTCCAGATTGCAATAACATATCTTCAGATAAACCAATGAAAAAGAAAATCAAATAAATGAATTGAGATTGAAAATCAGGTAAATGAATTGAGACTTTTAGTCCTTGAAGTTCGTAGCCTAGAACTTGTTTTCTTGTTGAACTTTATTACCTGCATTTGGGATGTTGTCCACAAAAATATGGTATAATATAAAATATTCTTGGATTGGAACATTCTGCATAATTTTCCAGAATACATTCATTAATATCCTAAAAAGAAATAATAGAGTTGTTAAAAATGTCAAAATAATCCCATGCTGAGCAGAAAAATAAAGGGGTATTGTCATGTGGGACATTTATGACATATCCTGTTGATTTGTCATATATGTTACAGATGGGAGAACCCCTTAATGGATGTGTCTAAAATAGAACAAAAACAATGCTGGATTTGCACTACTTGGCATATCACTAAGGACTCCTAATGAGTGGGTATACCTATGTGTTTTAACAACTGGTACATCCTTGAAACATGTGTGCCACTCCTGCAGATATTATAAGGGTACAAAAAGAAACTCATAGACTTATCCTAATAAGGTGAAATATATATTTGTATTGTATTAGCTAGCACATATGGTGCTCAACAGAGCATGCATACTGCTGACCCCGAAGTTGCGCTATGGAGTACTGGAAATGACGCAGAACGCGTCATATCCTGGAATTCTGCTGACAGACGAGCCAGGCGGGGAAGCGCGCATTGAGATGTAAACATCACTCCCATCAGGGCGTGATACAAAACAAAGGAGGCGGCGAAGGGGACACAAAGAAGAAGCCCAGGGGGACTAGCAACAGTAGCCCGCCGGATCAATAGCATGATAATGAGAAGTGACAAAATGCTTTTTTACACAGTCACAGGGCAGATTTAGCATAGAAAGGGATAGTTAGAATAGTCATTGGAAGATGCAGGGACAGGTAGTGATAGCCTGGGAGGCTTTGGGTAGGTGACAAGTTCCCTTTAAAATCTTCTCATCAATGAACTGATCCAGTATTCACTGCCACAGCTGTTTGTTTTTCTCGTCCCTTCCCACTGATCTTTCTGTGTTCTGCTTAACATCACTTGTCTTGTTCACTGCACCAGTCTCTGTGCTATTGTGTATAAATTTGTGACTCTTTAGATTTTTGTATTATACCAGTCTGACGATGAGACCTAATTGTCTCGAAAGCATCCTACTACCTTATTACCATCTTTTAGTTAGCCATTAAAAGGTATCAACCACTGAAACCCACCCTATGCAGCCAGTCATTAGAGGGCATAAAGTATGTGGAGTGGAACTCATTGTGCTGCTTACATCTTATTTTGAAATAATAACATGCAGCAGGAAATAATAATATCAAGTATTTCCTTCATGTGTTTCTTTTATTTTGTCTCAGAGCTGAGTTTTGAAAAGAAAAAAATGCACATAAAACACCTTCTGCCAGGTTGCATTAGTCCAGTTGTGTATTAAAGCACCTCTCCAGCATTTTTCTTATTTCAGCGCTGGAGTGGTGCAAAAATGTAAGTCCCCAGTACTCTATCTTATACTCACTTGCCATCATCTTAATCTGTTTCCAGCATAGCCCCGGTCGGTCTCTGCCACTATGTGATCTGTCAGGAGTTCCAGTGTGTCACAACTCAATACAACTCTATGAGGCCTCATTCTGGCTCTCACAGAGATGCATCGAGAGCTTGTGTCATAACTTCGGACCAGAAGTTATCAGAAAATTAAAGAAGGGGGAGCACACATAGGGTTTTATCGTTCAATGTAAAATCCCAATACCCCCAATCAGTATGACTCACCTGGAATAGTTGTGTGAGTCACAACAAACTGGGAATAAACTTATGATGCATGGCCGCTGCTGGTGCCCCACTGGAACATAGCAAAAAGGAGAGAAAACAGAGCCGGGCTTGTCAAAACCGCGCTGACCATAAACAAGCATCCACAGAAGAATGGTCTTAAGTCATCTTTATTAGCCTACGCATTTCGTGGCATAAAACCGCTACTTCATTGCCCTAATGCCCTGGATAAAGTGGCGGTTTTATGCCACGAAACACGTAGGCTTATAAAGAAGACTTGAGACCATTCTTCTGTGGATGCTTGTTTATGGTCAGCGCGGTTTTGACAAGCTCGGCTCCATTTTCTCTCCTTTGATTTTTGCAGAAGTTATCAGAACAAGATGGCGTCAAAGGATCTCAGCGCCATGGAAAAAGGATGAATACGTCAGAAGGTGTGTATAAAACAGGGGACAGGGGACTTATTAAAGTACCACTCTAGCACTGAACAAAAATGCTGGAATGGTGCTTTAAGCATGGGATAAGGAATAATACCAATCACTGAAGATCTGAGTGCTAGAACCCTCACAAATCCCGAGAACTGTGGCTCTACGAATGGTAAGTGCTGAAGACAACTGGATACTGTGTTCAAGAATGCAGTGAATGGCAGTGCATTACAGCTCCATTCACATGGGGCTCTTCAGAGCCCAGGTTTTCAAGATTGCGGTGGATCCCAAAGGTTGAACCTCAGTCAGTAGGTTACCCCATCCCATAGATAAGCGATTATTTTGACACCTGAGCAGTGGCGTAACTACCGGCATAGCAGACGTAGCGGTCGCTTTGGGGCCCGGCGCTTGTGGGGGGCCCGGACCCTGCGCCGCTACGCTGCTATACCGGCAGCTGCAATACCTGTTGTTGTGTGGCCGTCAGGTGTGGGGGTGGGGGCCCGGCGGGGGGCGCCCGCGCCCGACGGGGCCCCCCGGCGAGGTGGATGCCGCATGCCATGGGCGTATCCAGCGTGAGGCTGCCCCCCGGGTGAGCCCACCTGGCACCTACTGTACCACTGTGACAGTGTGACTGAGTCACTCTGTGACTGTGACACGACAGCGTCAGCGCCAGCGGCACAGCGCCGCCCGTGTGTGACATGGGGCGGCAGGCCGGCAAGCTGCAGCAGCCCCCAGCAGCAAGCAGGGCGCAGGGTGGATCAGTGATCACTCTGTGATATGACAGCGTCAGCGCACAGCGTGTGACATGGGGCAGCAGCTGCAGCAGCCCCCAGCAGGCAGGACGCCGGGTGGATCAGTGATCACATCGCCGGGCACCCTCAGCATCAGCAGCCTCAGACAGTGTCTGCCGACTGCAGATCAGCTCGGCAGGCACTGTCTGGCAGGCCTGCAGGGGGACTCAGAACAGTGATGTGTGTTGTGTGACATCACCACTGCACTGAGAGTGCTGAGTCCCAGGCTGCGGTGCAAGCTGGAGTGGGGTCTGTCTGGGGAGTGGGGACACTGCTGGCCTGTTGGTGAGGAGGGAGGCTGGAGCCAAGAGCTCTGAAGGCGAGCTACAAGTGAAGAGAAAAGAAGACATCACAAGAAGAGGACAACTGACTGTTAAAAAATAGATCAAGTATGTAAAAAAAGTGATGTGGGGGGTTGGGGTGATGGGAGCCCAGAGGGTTGTATATGAGAGCCTTATGTGGGGGCTGTATATGACATGTACTCCCATCTCATATACAGCCCTGGCCCCTGCCCCCCATAGGCTCCCATATCATATACAGCATCCCTATAGGGCTCCTATATCATTCATATATATGACCCCTAAAGGGCTCCCATTATTGGAGCCCTATGGGGGGGGCTGTATATGACATGGGAGCCCTATGGGGCTATATGTGATATGGGAGCCCTATGGGGCATTAGGGGGGTTGTATATGATACGGGACTCCCATATCATATACAGCCCCCCCATAAGGCTGCCATATCGTATACAGCCCACCACATAGGGCTCCCGTATCATATACAACCCCCCATAGGGCTCTCATGATGGGAGCCCTATGGAAGGGCTGTATATGATACAGGAGGGGGCCCTATGGTGGTGTTATATATGATATGGGAGCCCTATAAGGGGCTGTATATCATATGGGAGCTCTATGGGGGCTGTATATGAGATGGGAGCCCTATGGGACATTGGGGGGGGCTGTATATGAGAGATGGAACTTCCATCTCATATACAGCCCCCCATAGGGCACCCATCTCATATACAGCCCCCGGCCCCCATAGGGCTCCCCAGTGGCGTAACAAGTCTGATGGGCACAGGTGCGTAATTTAGGCCCCCCCCCCTTCCGCGTGCACGTTGGTCAGATGTATGGGCCCGTGTAACATTCTAAATCCTATAAAGACTCACAAATTGACCCCTCTCCCCCTTCATTATGTATTAATGTCCCTTATCCTGCTGTATATGGTCCTCTTCCTGGAATATGGCCTTTTATCATGGTATATATGTCTCCCATCATAGTTTATATGGTCCTCCTCTGCCACCATAGTCCTCCAATTATTATAATGCATCCCCACATTCCTCCATACATTACAATGTATTCCCATAGTCCTCTATGTATTATAATGCACCCCATAGTTCCCCATTCATAAGGTACCCCCATAGTCATCCAATTATCATAATGCAACCCCGCTATCCTCTATATCAGGGGTGGGGAACTCCAGGCCTCGAGGGCCGCACACAGTGCAGGTTTTCAGGATTTCCTTAGTGTTGCACAGGTGTTAATATAATCACCTGCACTGGTGATGATTCCAACCTCTGTGCAATACTAAGGAGATCCTGAAAACCTGCACTGTGTGCGGCCCTCGAGGCCTGGAGTTCCCCACCCCTGCTCTATATAGTATAATGTAGCCTCATATGCCTCTATACATTATAATGCACCTCCATACAGTATAATGCACTCCTATAGTTCTCCATATAGTATAATTCACCCCCATAATTCTCCATATAGTATAATTCACCCATAGTCCTCTGTACAGTATAATGCACCATCAATAGTCCTCCATGTAGTATAATGCACCCCCATAGTTCTCCATATAGCCCTCCATACAGTCTAATGCACCCTCACAGTCCTGTGTTTAGCATAGTACAGCCTTCCATATAGCACAGTACAGCCTCATAATTCTCCATACAGTATAATGCAGCCACAGTGAGCCACAACCTTTCCCCACCCCCATACTCCTCTGGCCAGCGTGTACTCCTTAAAAAAAATCTGTACTTACATCTCCTGGTTTCACCGCAGCTTCCCAAAATTGAAGATACAGGAGGAGGTGGTGACGCCGAGCGTTGCACAGTGGAACGCATAAAAGCAGGAAGTGACACCTAGTCCACACTAGGAGAAGGTAAGCCCCGGTCAGACGTAACGACCGCAGTAGCGATCCCGATAACGACATGGCTCCCGGGATCGCTGATGAGTCATTATCGGTATCGCTACTTGGTATTCAAACACGCCAATCTATACAACGATATGTCCACCCTAGCGATTTCTTCAACGATATTGTTCAGTCGTTGTATTTCCTTCTCACATGACGATTTACCTCCACAGGACTATATTACGTCATCAAACGATATCGTCGGTAAGGTGTCAAACACAGCGATACAGCGTTCCCAGCGGGAGCGCAACGACCAAAAAATGAACCAGGAGGCTGTGTAACGATTGCCGATCTCGCAGCAGGGGACCAGATCGTTACACCCTGTCGCACGTAGCGATGTCGTTGCTGAGATCGCTATTGCGTCACAAAAGTAACGATCTCGTTAGCGATCTCGGTATGTGAGACATACCCTGTAGTGCTTCCTGCTTTTTATGCGTTCCACTGTGCAATGCATGGCATCACCCCTGTGGTAAGAGGAAGCGCAGGGGGGCGGCAGTGGATAGCAGGAGGCTCAGTGAAACACACGGGACCCTTAGCGGCCCATGTGCTGCTGCGCAGTGATGGTACGAGAAGCGGGCGCAACCTGAACGACCATGGCTTGCCCCCCCAGTTTTGATCCTGGGTACACCCATGCAGCATGCCGCTCCTATTCAAAGCGGCCGCAGGCGCCGGCCGCACACAGAGATCAAAGGGGCTGCTGCCGCCAGACTGTAGCCTGCTGCCTGCCTGACATTGTGTGTTCTCTGCGCAGTCTGCGGAGTTGATCTCCGCCCCCTTGCCGGCCTGTGACCTCCGAGTGAGTCCTTACTAACTTACTGACCGGTCACAGCAGACAAGCAGGAAGGAGCTGCTGCTGCACTGAGCCCGGAGCGAGGGTGAGAGGCGCCGCTAATAACGCTATTTATTGACAGTGAGCAGCGGCAGCATGGGGAGGCCTTACTGTGGGGGGGGCCTGTATACCCTGTGTGTGCTGCTGGGACTCTGGGAGCTGTATACCCTGTGTGTGCTGGGACTCTGGGAGCTGTATACCTTGTGTGTGCTGGGACTCTGGGAGCTGCATACCCTGTGCTGGGAGCTGTATACCCTGTGCTGGGAGCTGTATACCCTGTGCTGGGAGCTGTATACCCTGTGCTGGGAGCTGTATACCCTGTGCTGGGAGCTGTATACCCTGTGCCGGGAGCTGTATACACTGTGCTGGAGTCCACCCTCGGCTTATATGCGAGTCTATAAGTTTTCCCAGTTTTTGGGGGCAAAAGTAGGGGGGTCGGCTTATTCACGGGTCAGCTTATACACGAGTATATACGGTAAACTGGGTGGCGTCAGACTGTTAACACCGATTCGGTAAGGGTGTGTGTCTTGAAGGGGGCGTGTCATTGGGGGCGTGTCTTGGAGGGGGCCCCGTTCAAAAGTTTGCTATGGGGCCCTGCCAGTTCTAGTTACGCCCCTGCACCTGAGACTACCAATATAAGAGTACAGTTACCATAAAAGTTTATAAGAAGAAGACAAAAGGGATAGTATAACTCACGCCTAATGGAATTCATTGTATAAAGTAAGCAAGAATTTAAAAAAATGTTATGTGACCATGTAGGAGAGTTAAAATACAGGGGATGGAAACCATTTGCCTGATTTAGGCATGTCTTGAAGGTTATATAAAAGCTCTGTTTTTCTGAGTTGTAGAATCCTGCAGAACGCGGCTCAATGGATTCACTACTTTCACTTCATTTTGTCAAAATAAAAGACAGTCCTTCAGCAATTTTATTTAAAATGCCCAGTCCAGTGCATACAGCATAGCTTCATCCATGTCAAGTGTGTTCCTCTTATATTAGAAAGGTTAGGCTTTGGAGGGGAGAAATGGAACATAATGAAGTGGCAGTTAATGAGGTACGGAGAGATTGTTCACTCCATATGCTTATATTGCTTTTTAATTGTACATGCATCGAGCAATTACAAGATAATTTAATAATGTTGATATGTAGACTGGTGATGTTTTTATAAGTAATGTCTTAAGCTTGGATTTATGGCACTAAATGCTTTTGCATTACTCAAACAGCCCAGTATATGTTATGCTTGCTAGACACATCGTTGTATTAGTATACTTTGCTAATGAGCTCAGTGTGGAGCTTACAGAGCAGTTAACATATTAGTATTATGAGCCCGTGGCAACACTAATTTAATGAATATCGCATTGCAGTTGGTATTATGACTCTGATCTAGTGGCTGTACTACTACAGTCCAATGATATCATTGAGGCTCCATATTGATAAACTGTAGGTTTATGTGGTGAATCAATGAGCATATCTACTGTCAGTAACCTGAAGTAGTAGGGTAAGCCTGTGAGAGTGTACAGGTGACAAAGTCTGAGGTGTTTCCTCCTGGCCACGACAGGGACTCCTGTGCAAACTGGATAAATGATTTTTCCAGGGCAAAGTCGATGTTGAGCAGGGGCACCACAATAGGCTGTAGGGTGTCAATCCTCTGCTGTTAGGCAAGGTCAAGTTGGGTAATTTGTTAGGATTCCCTGCCTTTTATATCATTGTGTGGCATATGTGTGTGTGAGATGTATCTTTTGTTATGCTGGTACTGGTATTGCTGTGTCTGTTGTGCACTATTTTGCACCTTATTATTGTTCTAATGTATACCACTAAAAGGATATTTATATATAGAAGTATTGCTTTGATATATTCAGTTTAGGAAATACCTTTTTTTCATCCACTTGTCTAGTTTGAGTAAATATCTATTAATCAGTATAACTGGGCCATTATGTCTATGCCTTTACCTTTAAATGCAAAATCGTGTGGACAGATTCTCTTTAAGGCCCCTTTAATGTTGGGTTTTCTTCTCCAATGAGTGATCCCATCGGGGCTTACATCTGAACCCATGCAAAATGGACATTTGTGATGACGAGGTCAGTTAATAGAATGGTGCAGCCAGAATCACCATGTGCTCAATTGTGTATCATACTCAGAGGAAGACATCCAGATGCAACTTACTATATGACTCTGTATGCACCATTGTAGGCAAAAGCTCTGTCAGCACACACGTTAGAATACTGTTTTGTGGGGTGGTTCTGAAAATGGGGAAGAACACAATGTGAAAGCTCCCTGACAAATAACTATTTTGAAATTATTTCCAATCTTTTCTAAAGCTACCATTATTTTTTGTCCAAAATTCAAAAGAAATTTCTGATTGAATTAGTTGACACTGTTAGTTGATCAGACACTGTGTGCGGCTAAGACAGTAGACACGATGATAAGACATCATAGCGTCTGCTTTGCAGAGAGTAAATTCTCCAGAGACCGGAGGAAAATGGGACCAAGAGGAGTATGTGGTGTAGCTTTTTTTTTCTATGTGAGTGAGACGTGTGGCTGTATATATGATGTGCGCTCATACTTTATATAGAGTATTTTGTATGGGTTCATACTGTGTATAGGAGTGCTATGAAAGGGCTCCTACTGTGTATTGGGGATTATGTGGAGGCTCATACTTTAAATAGAGGGCACTGTGGCGGCTCACAGTGTATATCGGGGCTATTTGGGGGCTGACACTGCATATAGGGGACTATGTGGAGCCCCAAACTGTAAATAGGGGTCTTTATAGGGCAGGGGTGGGGAACCTCAGGCCCCAGGGTCGCATGTGGCCCTTGATAACCTTTTCTGCGGCTCCAGGGCAGATTCCTGGGGACTGCAGTGTTCAGGCTGCCAGACACGTTTTGCCAATACCTGCCTCCTAAATCCGGTTCCCCAGCCTCAGCTCCCCAGTGACGTATACACTCCCAGCCTCTCCTGTGATGTCTATGGCTCTAGCAAACATGGAAAAGCAGTTTAGAAACAACATTATCAATATCATCTAACATAAGTCAAGGCAAAGAGAAGCAGCTCCAGCCACCACAGTGGGGACAAATTAATTGTTTAAACATATATAGGAGAGCAATTTTCAAGTTGATAATTTTGTGCGACCCCGAAGGATTGTAGAAGTTTCCAAATGGCCCAGCACAAAAAGGTTCCCCACCCCTGTTATAGGGAGTTCATGCAGTGTATAATAGTACTATGTGGGGATTCATACTGCTTATAAGGGATTATACAGTATAGAATAGAGTGCTATGTGGGGGTTCATACTGTATATAGGGGCAATGTGGGGACAAGCACTTTAAATAGAGGGCTATGTTGGGGTTTATACATAGGAGTGCTATGTTGTTGCACATACTATATATAGGAGGACTATGTGGGGCTCATAGTGTATATGGGGAAGCTATATGAAGCTCAAACTGTATATATAGGAGACTACGTGGGGTGTCATACTGGATATAGGGGATTATGTGGGGGCTCAAACTGTGGATAAGGAGACAATTTGGGGTCTCATACTGTATACAAGGGGGCTGTGTTGGGGCTCATGCTGAATTTAGGGGAACTGTTTGTAGGCTCATATTGTATACTAGCTGTGAGCCCGATGCAAATGCATCGGGTGTCTAGAATATGTTTATTGTTTTTTTAAAGATTTTTAAATAATAATCGCATCATCAATAGCAATAATATTAGCAATAGCATTATTATTAGCAGTAATAGCAGTATTAAAGCGAACCTGTCACCCCCCCCGGGCATCAAAAGCTCTAATAGCCACCTTCTGCAGCACTAAGGCTGCATTCTGAGAATATTAAGTTAGGTAAATGCTCACTCTTCAGAAGATCGAAGACCGGGAGGCGGGGTTTCACGCTCCTCCGGCCCGCCCCCTCTTGTCAATCATTGTGCGCGCCTGCTGCTGTCTCCCCTCAGTGTGGAAAATGAACGCGCGTCTCCGTTCTCCTGCACGGAGCCGCGCATGCGCTGTGCGCCTGGTGTCGACTTCCTGGACACCGGGCGCACAGAGCATGCGCGGCTCCATACAGGAGAATGGAGACGCGCGTTCATTTTCCACACTGAGGGGAGACAGCAGCAGGCGCGCACAATGATTGACAAGAGGGGGCGGGCCGGAGGAGCGTGAAACCCCGCCTCCCGGTCTTCGATCTTCTGAAGAGTGAGCATTTACCTAACTTAATATTTCATACTAGAAAGGGCATCAAAAGCCTATAGGCACCTTCTCAGAATGCAGCCTTAGTGCTGCAGAAGGTGGCTATTAGAGCTTTTGATGCCTGGGGGGGGGTGACAGGTTCGCTTTAATAGCATTATTAGCAGTATTATGAGCATTAATAACAGTATTAATAGCATTAAGAGCAATATTAATAGGAGTAATAGCATTACAAATAGCATTAATAGCATTAGTATGTGCATTAATAGCATTAATAATAGCATTAATAGCATAAATGATAGCATTAATAGCATAAATAATAGCATTAATAGCATTAGTATTAGCATTAATAGCATTAATAATAGCATTAATAGCAATATTATTTGCATTAATAGCATTATTATTACCATTGATAGCATAATTATTAGCATTAACATCATTATTATTAGCATTAATAGCATTATTAATAGCAATAATAGTACTAATAATAGCATTATTATTAGTATTAATAGCATTATTACCATAAATAGCATTAATAATAGCGTTAATAGCATTATTATGAGGAGTAATAGCATTATTAGCATTAATAACATTATTAATAGCATTAATAGAATTAAAAATAGCATTAATAGCATTATTAATAGCATTAATAGCATGATTATTAGCCTTAATAGCATTAATAGCATTAATATTAGCATTAATAGCATTAATAACATTATTAATAGCATTATTAATAGAATTAATAGCATAAATAATAGAATTAATAGCATAAATAATCGCATTAATAGCATTATTATTAGCATAAAGAGCATTAATAGCAATATTATTAGCATTAATAGCATTTTGAATAGCATAAATAGCATGATTATTAGCCTTAATAGCATTATTAATAGCATTAATAGGATTATTATTAGCATTATTAGCATTAATATTAGCATTAATAGCATAATTATTAGCATTGATAGCATTATTATTAGCAGTAATAGCATTATTATTAGCACTAATAGCATTATTAATAGCATTAATAGCATTAATAATAGAATTAATAACATTAATATTAGCATTAATAACATTAATAGCATTATTAATAGCATAAATAGCATGATTATTAGCCTTAATAGCATTAATAATAGCATTATTAGCATTATTATTAGCATTATTAGCATTAATATTACCATTAATAGCATAATTATTAGCATTAATAGCATTATTATTAGCACTAATAGCATTATTAATAGCAGTATTAGCATTAATAATAGCATTAATAGCATTATTAATAGCATTAATAGCATGATTATTACCCTTAATAGTATTAATAATATCATTAATAGCATTATTATTAGCATTATTAGCATTAATATTAGCATTAATAGCATAATTAGTAGCATTTATAGAATTATTATTAGCAGTAATAGCATTAATAGCATTAATATTACCATTAATAGCATTAATATTAGCATTAATAGCATTAATAGCATAAGTAGTAGCATTAATAGCATTAATAGCATTATTAATTGCAAGAATAACATTATTAATAGCATTAATAGCATTATGAATAGCATTAATACCATAAATAATAGCATTAATAGCATAAATAATAGCATTAATAAAATTAATAGCAATATTATTAGCATTAATAGCATTAAGAATAGCATTAATAGCATGATTATTAGCCTTAATAGCATTAATATTAGCATTAATAGCATTATTAATAGCATTAATAGCATAAATAATAGAATTAATAGCATAAATAATTGCATTAATAGCATTAGTATTAGCATAAAGAGCATTAATAGCAATATTATTAGCATTAATAGCATTTTGAATAGCATAAATAGCATGATTATTAGCCTTAATAGCATTAATAATACCACAAATAGCATTATTATTAGCATTATTAGCATTAATAGCATTATTAGCATTAATAGCATTAATAATAGCATTAATAACATGATTAATAGCATTAGTAGTAGCATTAATAGCAATATTAATAGCATTATTAGCATTATTATTAGCATTAACAGCATATATTATTAGCATTAATAGCATTAATAATAGCATTAATAACATTATTAATAGCATTAATAGCATTATTGGTAGCATTAATAGCAGTATTAATAGCATTATTAGCAGTATTATTAGCATTAATAGCATTATTAATAGCATTAATAACATTATTAATATCATGAATAGCATTATTAGTAGCATTAATAGCAGTATTAATAGCATTAATATCATTATTATTAGCATTTTTATTTTATAGCTGTGAGCTGTAGAATATTTTAAAAAATTTTTAAGATTTTCGCGGCCGCACTTGCCGCAAGTGCAAAACCGCACTTGCCGCACCTGCAAAACCGCACTTGCCGCACCTGCCGCAAGTCCCCCTATACTTTCTATGGAGATTACCGCAACTTCGCCGCAAGTGTAACCGCATCTGCCGCGTTTGCCGCATAAGCGTTACACTTGCGGCGCGGTTGCGGTAATCCCCATAGAAAGTATAGGGGGACTTACGGCAGGTGCGGCAAATGCGGTTTTGCACTTGCGGCAGGTGCGGCCGCGAAAAAAAACGCGGCTGACTGCGGTTTTTTTCGCGACCGCACTTGCCGCAAGTGCAAAACCGCACTTGCCGCACCTGCCGCAAGTCCCCCTATACTTTCTATGGGGATTACCGCAACAGCGCCGCAAGTGTAACCGCATCTGCCGCGTTCGCCGCATAACCGTTACACTTGCGGCGCGGTTGCGGTAATCCCCATAGAAAGTATAGGGGGACTTGCGGCAGGTGCGGCGGCTGAGGTAGCGACTCGCAATGGCCTCGCGGCCATTGCTCGCGCTACACAGCGACTCGCAATGGATCCCCATAGAAAGTATAGGGGGACTTGCGGCAGGTGCGGCGGCTGAGGTAGCGACTCGCAATGGCCTCGCGGCCATTGCTCGCGCTACCACAGCGGTAAATCGCTATCTTTGTGGCCGAGCCTCTGGTTCTATTTTCGGCCAGCGACTCGCAATGGCCGCTTAGCGGCCATTGCTCGCGCGTGGTGACGTCACATAGTGACAAAGCCACGGCGTTTTCGGGGTCCAACACGAAAATGCCTACGGCAATTATATATTGTATATAGGTCGACTGTGTGGGGGCTAATGCTTTATATAGAGTGTGCTCATACTGTATATAGGGAGGATGTGTGGGGGTTCATGCTGTATAT
The DNA here is from genome assembly GCA_033576535.1 of Allobates femoralis. Lineage (NCBI taxonomy): Eukaryota > Metazoa > Chordata > Amphibia > Anura > Aromobatidae > Allobates > Allobates femoralis. The sequence continues at coordinate 394,208,375 of JARQOC010000001.1, read as the reverse complement.
TGGGAGCTGTGTGAGGACTCATACTACATGTAGGAACCTATGTGGGGCCTCATACTGTATAGAGGGGGCCATGAATGGATTCATACTATATAGAGAGAGCTATGTGTGGACTCATAAGGTATATAGGAGGGGTGTCAGCACATTTAATCCTGCTCAATATTAAGTGATACAATTAATATTAATTACAAAGGTATGCAAAATTTTGGTTGATTATGTTTTAAAATCCAATGACTGATTGTTATATTTTCTTATGCACTGATTTAAATAAAACCCTTCTATTTTTTACCCATCATCTATGAATTTTGTGCAAGACACTAATAAAATTTTGTGGAAGTGAAATTAACAAGAAAAATCTTTATTGTGGCAAAAATATACAAAATATTATATATAAAAATATTTGAACATTCATTTTGCAGCTTTATTTGCAACTTTAATTCTTGCACCTTTTCCTTTTCTATTCAAAACTTTGATAGCTTTTCTCCTATAGAAGACCTGCGGATCTTCCCTGTGAAGCATTTCCCAGTAGTCCCCAATCTTGTACATTTTCCATCTATCTTGGTATCAGTCACGGGGTAGTAAGGATTGACAGAGGGACCAGGTCTCCTAGAATGACCTTCAGCTAGTTGTCCCTAGCTGTCCCTTATCCCAGAGTTATGTTTGACGGTGAGGATGTGTGAGCCACCACCCTTGCCTTGCTCCTGGCCAGCCCCAAAATACTCTCTATCCCCCACCCAGGGGGGCTGGGACCGGAGTGGTACAGTGCTGTGCAAATTATTTGAGACAAAGCAAGTCTTTACTTGTTTTTCTTGCATTAGTTTTACTATTGCTGATAAGTGTTTCATCAGTTCTTGGGGTCGTTTTCCTTTTTCTTCCACATTTCCCTTTTCATTTTGGAGAAAACTATCCAGTTTCATTGTGTGTGCGAATTATTCTTGAAACTGTAGACTTTCCAATACCAACGGTGGAAGCGATTTCACAGTCAGACTTGTATGTTCATTAAGAGTAATAATTCTAGACTTCTTTCATGGAGTAACATCCATTTTTTCAGGCATGAATCACACTGAGAGAAAAAGTACACTAAACCACTCCTCACAGAAACAAGCTCTCAACTGTAGCTGAGGGGCAGCTAGCTGTTATTTTCTGACTAAAACCAGTCAAACCACATGTTGTTACTCAAGGTTGTACACTCACACCTGTTCAAAGCAGTTAAAACTGGTTTGAATCACTGACTGGTAACCCCAACTTATGATTTTACTTAAAAAATGCTTTGTCCCAATTAATTTGCACAGCACTGTAAATCCCCACAAAAATAGAACAATGGAAAAAACAAATAATACTCACAGCAATACACCCAGAGGTATGAGACAATATGTGCACAGAAGGAAAAAAGAGCAGGGAGGAAAACCAGATGACAAGAGGATATTCACAGCACACCAAACAGCACTTAACAGCAACTGGATCACCACAGCACATGGACTAGTATTGCCAAAACTGTAGTCGGCATGAACAGACAGATTTCACCAACTTAAAAAGGCAGGGAGTAACTGTGATAGGTTTCCCAGAACATGTGATCCTAAAGGTAATCAGGAGTCATACAGAGATTTACTCACCATTACTAACTTACCATTAGACTGCGGATGCAATGCTTATGAGAGCAGCAATTTAACCCCTAAGAAAAAGCAAAAAGCCGTCCAAAAACTGGCAATAAGTTGATTTCCTTTATCAGACAAAATATCATGCAGGACACTGTGGAGTATGACTATCTCAGTTTTAGCATTGGGTAAAGATGGTAAGGTAATAAAATGTGTCATTTTAGAAAACTTATCTACCACCACAAAAATGACTGTATTATCAGCACACGGAGGAAGATCCATAGAAAAGTCCATTGAGATGTGTGTCCAAGGCTTGCTAGGGACACTCAATGGCTGCAGACAACCTGATGGACGAGATTGCGATTGCTTGGAGCATGCACAGGTGGCACATACAGACACATAGGACACCACATCTATCTGTATTTTGGGTCACCAAAAACAATGCAATAGGAAATCCAGAGTACTTTTTACTCTAGGGTGCTAAGTGTGTTGGTAAGACCAAATGACATCACCCAATTTTTGAAGTGACCCTCTGGTGTAGTGAATGCCATTTTCCACTCATCCCCTGTCAAGACTCGAAACAGATAATAAGCCCCCCTGAGATCGAGTTTGCAGAACTACTTAGCTCCAGTAATCCGATTTAAAAAGGTCTGGAATGAGTGGCATAGGATTTGGGTCACAAACCATTATCTGGTAAAGTTTGCAGAATTTCAGACATGGACATAGTCCACCATCCTTCTCTTTGACAAAGAAAGAACCTCAGCCAGCATGAACGAAGATGACCTAATGTGACCATTAGCCAAACTCTCTGTTATGTATACCTTGAGAGCTTGTATCTCAGGACCAGACAGATTACACATTCTACACTTAGGCAACTTGGCACCTGACTTTAACTTTATGGTGCAGTCATAAGGTTTGTGTGGCGGCAGCTCTTGATATCCCTTCTTAGAGAATACATTACCAAACTCTGAGTTAGGCTCCAGAATACTAGTGGTTATTGCAATGTAAATACTTAAGTCCCAAAAAAAGGGTTGAGAAAAGTATTCTAGGAGTGATACCTTTATTGGCTAACAAGAAAAATTATATTTGTAAGCTTTCAGAGCTCAAGGCTCCTTCATCAGACAAACTAGAATACTTTTCTCAACCCTTTTTTTGGGACTTAAGTATTTACATTGATTTTTCTGGCTAACACGGTACAACAATATTATTTTGTATTATACTCTGACTAGTGGTTATTGCAGAAATACAGGTCTCTAGACAGTGTTCATTACAGTAAGGACTCCATTTTACTATGTATTATGTATGGGTTATGTAATGCAAACCAAGGGAAGAACAACACAATATATGCAGGTATGTAATTGAGCACACAGCAGGAAATGCACTTCGAATATAGTATCCCTTTGCAGAGTTATAGACCCTGTACACCAGAGGCGAGGAACCATTTATCTGCCGAGGGCAATGTGGAAATTTTTACCATCCTTCGTGGGCCGTACAAAATAATCAACTTGAAAATTACTGCTATATTTGGTTAAACAATCAACTTAACCCTACTGTGGTGGCTGGAGCTGCTTCTCTTTGGCGTGGATTTAAAGGACAGACAGTCGGAAAAATGCGGTGATCAGCCCAAGCACTGTGGTCCCCAGGAGTCTGCCCGGGGGCCACAAAAAAGTCAACGAGGGACGCATTCGGCCCTGGGGCTCCCCACCCCTGTTGTACACATTCCATTGCCTTGTGTGGGAGGTGACAAGTCAATGGCAAAAATCCGGACAGGATTCAATAACGTGTCCAACCTTAATCCAGAGGAGAGAACAAACTGTTTGTTGATAATGTTCACCCCAGAACCACTATCCAGAAAGACTTTAAAGAGGACCTGTCACCAAACCAGGCATGGTGATCTATTTACAGCACTGGATGCAGCATGTCTGCAGCATCCAGACAAGGGGTCCCCCAGCACTTGAGCAGCCCTGTACCCCGAGATACTACACTTAGAAAACTTACATGCTGCAGCCATTAAGGAGGTGGCCAGAGGCTGGAGCCAAGAGCAGATTCACACCCCCTGCCTGTGTAATCTGCCCACCGCTGCCAATCATTCTCTCCCTGTCTGCAGCATTTAAACAGAGCTTTTCTTTTTTCTTTCCAGAACTTGCCGTTTGGCCCCGCCCCTCAGGGGGCGGGGCTAAACGGACATTTCTGGGAGAGAAAAAGAAACTCTCTTTAATGCTGGAGAAGAGGGAGAGAATGATTGGCAGCGGTGGGCAGATTACACATGCAGGGGGTGTGAATCTGCCCTTGGCTCCAGCCTCTGGCCACCTCTTTAATGGCTACAGCATGTAAGTTTTCTAAGTGTATTATCTCGGGGTACAGGGCTGCTCATGTGCTGGGGGACCCCTTGTCTGGATGCTGCAGACATGCTGCATCCAGTACTGTAATTAGATCACCATGCCTGATTTGGTGACAGGTCCTCTTTAATAGTGACATCCTCACATCTGACCCCTTATTTTCACCTTGGCCGTTATTAAACACTGAGACAACATGGTGGAGAGAATATGTAGACCCAGGTTGGAATCCTTCAACCCCCTAGATCTAAAAGTTTTCCGACTGCCGGTTTTCTCTTGGACACTGATGAACAGATGCTAATAAAGTTTCCTCTTTTGCCGCAATAAAAACAGACTCCCCTTTGAGGAGTCGAGGATTCTCTCTTCATGTGGGACATCCCTCCAAGCTGCATGGGCTCGGGTGAGGTTTCGGGAGGCAATGCAGGCACAGCAACCCCCTCCCAGAGAGTCTTAGTCCTGCACGGTAGATGCTAGAATGTATGGTGCTTTTAGGATGAGAAAAAGGAGGCACTCACCATTTGATGCTCTGCGTTTTTTAATGAACCTTTTTTCGGGTTAAAAATACAGAGCGAATTGAATGGTTAGTGCCTCCTTTTTCTCATCCTAAAAGCAGTATACTAATGGACTTATAGGAGTGTGCAACACCTTGTCCTTAATAGAGCCCTATGTGCACAGGTTCCAGCGGTCAGGATTGTATATATGGTCAGGAGCCGGTAGTGCCCGGATATATCTTTGGACTTGCTAGAATGTATGGGTTGTTTCCAAATTACTGTGCTGGCTCCAACACCCAATCACAGACGCCCACTCTCTGTGATTGGCTGTTGTGCTCCACACTCATTGTGCTGGTGTCTGTGATTGGTTAATATAGGGAATGAACCTGAGGTCATAGTAGTGTAAAAATAAATAAATAATTTAAAAAAATTATGTAGAGCTTCGCTGTATTTTTGATTCTGAGCACAGAGAAAGTGGACAGATATGGGCTGCCACCCCAAGCTGCCTGGCTTTACCTTGGATGGCCATCAAAATACAGGGAAGCCAATTATTTTTTTAATTATTTAAAGGGATCCTGTCACCCATAAAACACCTCTAAAGCTATTAAAAGCTGTCCCTAGAGCATAGTAACACTTACCCTACACTCCTTTTAGCTCCTAAATGCAGCAAGTGAAATTGAAGATAAATGTTATTACAGTACCTCATTAGGGATGATAATGAGTGACTATGCTATTCATAGTCACCCTGGCAGGCTCTCCACTTCATGATATCACGCCTCCATAGGCGTGACCTTCTAATCAGATTAAAATGCGCGCCTCCCCGCCGCTCTGTGCTGTCTCGGCCGGCCTGTAGTGGGGCTGGGTGACGCGAATCGCGTCATTTCCAGCACCGGGTGACGTATGTACACCCGCGCCGCTGTTAGCTTCAAGACCCGCACTGCGCATGCGCATGCGCAGTGCGCATTTTGAAGCTAACAAAGCGGCGCGGGTGTACTACGTCACCCGGCGCCGGAAATGACGCGATTCGGGGCTGGACGTAACATGAACTTGCGTCCGAACCCCAAGCTTCGACTTTCCAGTTATGGGATGAGGTGAGGGACTGTAAAATAAAAGACATCATTAATAAACATTATCAGTATACTTACCGGGTCCCGCGGCATGCATCCAGCAGTCCTACTGTCCTGGCTGTTTCTACTTCCAGTGCCACTCATTAACTTCCAGGGATAGTCACTGCACCACTGAGAACTCTGAGGTTTTTGGCTATTTTCAGCTGTGTTTCGCCTTGACGTCAAGGTTCACCTGAGTTCATGGCTCAGCCATGAACTTGATTGAACGTTGACTATCACTGTCAGTCTCAGCCTGCTTATTGCTCTTAACAGATAATTGTCTGTACAGAGTGATGAAGCAGAGCTGACATTGCTCTGCCCATGGACTACATGGACTGAGTGTTTTTTTCTAATAAAGATGGAGTCTCTAAATGTGCTTTTTCTAATTAAACATTTTTTCTCTGTATTGTTTTTTTTTCACTGTTTAATAGAAATTCATGGTGACCATGTCTAATTTGGTGTGATGCCATGGATTTTGGGTTTAGTACCAGCTGAGAATATAAAGCTGGTATTATACTCATGTTACTCAGCATGCCACCCCCCACCAGTGCCGCTGGAAGAGATGGGTAAAACGCCTGGAAATAACGCAACGATGATTGAGCCATTTTCAAGGGCGGCTGCAGTTTTCAGTGTGGGGGGCTCAGAATGCTTAGGCCTTACCATGCTGAGAATTGCAGCCCCCAACTGTTTGGTTTTACCTGGTTGGCGATCAAAATATAGTAAACTAGATGTTGGCCCGATTCTAACGCATCGGGTATTCTAAACTATGTATGTAGTTTATTTATGAAGATTTAAGATAATGCAAAGGGAAGCTGGGTTTAAATCCTGCGCCAATATCGCTGATTGCTGGCAAGGCAACCGGCCGGGCGCAACAATCCCTCGCCAATTTGCGGGCAAACTGTCCCTGTTGCTGACTGATTGGTCAGGCCAGACGCCCGCGACCAGCGACGCAGGATTTGCGGTACAGACAAACAGACAAAAGTAGATAATTATATAGTAGATACCTACAGCAGTACCGGTGTGCAACGGTGCCAGTGAGCAGTGGTGACGGAGTCCAGGAAGGGACAGCGGGCGGGTGCGGTCAGGAGAGGGCCAGGGCACAGTGGGCAGGAGGGGGCTGGGTGCAGGCAGTAGGGGGCCAGGGAAGAGCGGGCGGGTGCAGGCAGGAGGGGACCGGGGAAGAGCGGACGGGTGGGGGCAGAAGGGGGCTCGGGGAAGTGGGTGGGTGCGGGCAGGAGGGGGCCGGGGAACAGTGGCGGGGTGAGGGCAAGAGGTGGCTCAGTGGTTAGCACTGCGCGGTGGCTCAGTGGTTAGCACTGCGCGGTTGCTCAGTGGTTAGCACTGCACGGTGGCTCAGTGGTTAGCACTGTGCGTTGGCTCAGTGGTTAGCACTGCGTGGTGGCTCAGTGGTTAGCACTGCACGGTGGCTCAGTGGATAGCAAAGTATGGTCGCTCAGTGTTTAGCACTGCACTGTGGCTCAGTGTTCAGCACTGTACGGTGACTCAGTGGTTAGCAGCAGCGCGGTGGGCTGAGTGGTCAGCGCAGCAGCGCGGTGGACAAAGTGGTCAGCACAGCAGCGCGGTGGGCAGAGTGATCTGGGTATATAATTACCTTCTTATTTTTAAGGGAGAAAGAAAAAGAGCCTTCTAAGTGGAGCGCTAGGACACAGGAACCACTCAGGATACTGTTAACATGTGCAGGTGACAAACCTTTATTCACCACGACGTGTTTCGGTAGCGGCCTGCTATTCAGCGACTCAGAAATACAGTCTATACATTGTTAATGTGGTAAATGACTATTCTAGCTGTAAACATCTGTTTTTTAATGCCATATCTACAGTACATAGGTGTATAGAGGCCCACTTCCAACAACCACCACTCCAGTGTTTTAATGGTACATTGTGTTTGCTAACTGTGTAAGACGGCTAATGGATGTTTAGAAAACCCTAGAAAACCCTTGCACAAGTATGTTAGCACAGCTGAAAATGGTTTGGCTGATTAGAAAAGCTATAAAATTGACCTTCCTTTGAGCTACAGTAGTTGAGAGTCTGGAGAATTACATTTGTTTGTTCTATAAAAGTCTCAAAATGGCCAGAAAAAGAGAACTTTCGTGTGAAACCTGACAGTCTATTCTTGTTCTTAGAAATGAAGGCTATTCCATGCGAGATATTGCCTAGAAACTGAAGATTTCCTACAATGGTATGTTCTACTCCCTTCAGAGGAGAGCACAAACAGGCTCTAACCAGAGTCGAAAGAGAAGTGGGATGCCCCACTGAAAAACTGAGCAACAAGACAAATACATTAGAGTCTCTAGTTTGAGAAATCGATGCCTCACAGCTCCTCATCTGGCAGCTTCATTAAATAGTACCCGCCAAAGGTCTGCAATGCTGTAATTGCTGCAAAGGGAGCATTCTTTGACGAAAGCAGAGTTTGAAGGAGAAAATTATTATTTCAAATAAAAATCATTGTTTCTAACCTTCTCAATGTCTGGACTACATTTTCTATTCATTTTGCAGCTCATTTGATTAATAAAATATGAGTTTTCATAGAAAAACAAAATTGTCTGGGTGACCCTAAAATTTTGAGCGGTAGTATGTTACTATATTACATAGCAACCAATCACCAAGCAGCTTTTAGTTCTAATACTATTGAGATAAAATGAAAGGTATGCTTTGATCGGTTGCTGTGGACACCACTACACTGTTATGAACTGTGAATAAAAAAAAAATAAATCTGTTTTTACTAACCAATAACAATCAATCACAGCACAGGTTTCATTTCTTATACTGCTGAGATAAAATTATAGCTATGCTATGATTGTATTCTGTGGACACCACCCCACATTTTGGAAGCTAGGTTTTGAAAATCTCTTTTGCCCACAGCAGCCAATCACAACACAGCATCCATTAATTTCTAACCAGTCTAGAAAGATATTGAAATCTGGGAGTCCTCAGTGGGTGATACCTTTTAATGGCTAAACTGACAAGATGGTAAACATAGCAAGCTTTCGGGACACTGTGGTCCCTTCATCAGGCTAGTAATGACACAAATTCTGAAGACCCATACATATATACATAAGCAAAAGCAAAAAAAAAACAAACAGTGTTATAAGCTGTGATAAATACGACAGGTGATGTTAAGCAGAGTAAGGTTACTCTGCTTAACGTCCCCTGTCGTATTTACCACAGCTTATAACACTGTTTTTTGTTTTTGTTTTTTTCTTTTGCTTATGTATATACTAGCTGTGAGCCCGATGCAAATGCATCGGGATTCTAGAACGTGCATACATTTGCTTATAATAGTTATAGCTGGTCTGAGTACTTTTTTGGGGGGGTCCAATACTTTTTTTGGGGGGGGGGTCCAATACTTTTTTTGGGGGGTCCAATACTTTTTTGGGGGGGTCCAATACTTTTTGGGGGGGGTCCAATACTTTTTAGGGGGGGTCCAATACTTTTTTGGGGGGGTCCAATACTTTTGGGGGGGGTCCAATAGTTTTTTTGGTGGGTCCAATACTTTTTTTGGGGGGTCCAATACTTTTGGGGGGGGGGTCCAATACTTTTTTAGGGGGGTCCAATACTTTTTTTGGGGGGTCCAATACTTTTGGGGGGGGTCCAATACTTTTTTTGGGGGGTCCAATACTTTTTTTGGGGGGTCCAATACTTTTTTGGGGGGTCCAATACTTTGGGGGGGGGGGTTCCAATACTTTTTTTGGGGGGTCCAATACTTTTTTGGGGGGGTCCAATACTTTGGGGGGGGGGGGGGTCCAATACTTTTTTTGGTGGGTCCAATACTTTTTTTGGGGGTCCAATACTTTTGGGGGGGGTCCAATAATTTTTTTGGGGGGTCCAATACTTTTGGGGGGGGGTCAAATACTTTGGGGGTGGGGGGTCCAATACTTTTTTTGGGGGTCCAATACTTTTGGGGGGGGAGGTCCAATACTTTTTTTGGGGGGTCCAATACTTTTGGGGGGGTCCAATACTTTTTTTGGGGGGTCCAATACTTTTTTGGGGGGGTCCAATACTTTTTTTGGGGGGTCCAATACTTTTTTGGGGGGGTCCAATACTTTTTTTGGGGGGTCCAATACTTTTTTTGGGGGGTCCAATACTTTTTTAGGGGGGTCCAATACTTTTTTTTGGGGGATCCAATACTTTTGGGGGGGGTCCAATACTTTTTTTGGGGGGTCCAATACTTTTTTGGGGGGGTCCAATATTTTGGGGGGGGGTCCAATACTTTTTTTTTGGGGGGTCCAATACTTTTTTTGGGGGGTCCAATACTTTTGGGGAGGGTTCCAATACTTTTTTTGGGGGGTCCAATACTTTTGGGGGGAGGTCCAATACTTTTTTTGGGGGGGTCCAATACTTTTGGGGGGGGTCCAATATTTTTTTGGGGGGTCCAATACTTTTTTGGGGGGGTCCAATACTTTTGGGGGGGGTCCAATACTTTTTTTGGGGGGTCCAATACTTTTTTGGGGGTCCAATACTTTTGGGGGGAGGTCCAATACTTTTTTTGGGGGGTCCAATACTTTTTTTGGGCGGTCCAATACTTTTGGGGGGGTTCCAATACTTTTTTTGGGGGGTCCAATACTTTTTTTGGGGGGTCCAATACTTTTTTTGGGGGGGTCCAATACTTTTTTGGGGGGGTCCAATACTTTTTGGGGGGGGTCCAATACTTTTTTGGGGGGGTCCAATACTTTTTTGGGGGGGTCCAATACTTTGGGGGGGGTCCAATACTTTTTGGGGGGGTCCAATACTTTTTTTTTTTGGGGGGTCCAATACTTTTTTTGGGGGTCCATATTTTAATATATTTTTTTTTTTTTTTGTTATTATTATTTTTTATTTTATTATTTATTTATATTTTTTTTTTACTATTTTTATTATTATTAAATGTATTTATTATTTGTTATTTTAATTGAATTTATTTGTATTAAAATTTTTATTTTATTAAAAAACGCATCTGCGGCGCGGTTGCGGTAATCCCCATACAAAGTATAGGGGGACTTGCGGCAGGTGCGGCAAAACCGCACTTGCCGCACTGCCGCAAGTCCCCCTATACTTTCTATGGGATTACCGCAACCGCGCCGCAACTTGCACTTGCGGCGCGGTTGCGGTAATCCTTATGGGGATTACCGCAACCGCGCCGCAAGTGCTCGCACTCAGCCAGCGATCGCAATGCGGCGCGGTTGCGGTAATCCTTATGGGGATTACCGCAACCGCGCCGCAAGTGCTCGCGCGGTGCGGTATGGTATGGAGGAGGAGGTGTGCGGGCATATGGAGGAGGGGGTGTGCGGGCATATGGAGGAGGAGGTGTGCGGGCATATGGAGGAGGAGGTGTGCGGGCATATGGAGGAGGGGGTGTGCGGGCATATGGAGGAGGGGGTGTGCGGGCATATGGAGGAGGGGGTGTGCGGGCATATGGAGGAGGAGGTGTGCGGGCATATGAAGGAGGGGGTGTGCGGGCATATGGAGGAGGAGGTGTGCGGGCATATGGAGGAGGGGGTGTGCGGGCATATGGAGGAGGGGGTGTGCGGGCATATGGAGGAGGGGGTGTGCGGGCATATGGAGGAGGAGGTGTGCGGGCATATGAAGGAGGGGGTGTGCGGGCATATAGAGGAGGGGGTGTGCGGGCATATAGAGGAGGGGGTGTGCGGGCATATGGAGGAGGGGGTGTGCGGGCATATGGAGGAGGGGGTGTGCGGGCATATGGAGGAGGGGGTGTGCGGACATATGGAGGAGGGGGTGTGCGGGCATATGGAGGAGGGGGTGTGCGGGCATATGGAGGAGGGGGTGTGCGGGCATATGGAGGAGGGGGTGTGCGGGCATATGGAGGAGGAGGTGTGCGGGCATATGGAGGAGGGGGTGTGCGGGCATATGGAGGAGGGGGTGTGCGGGCATATGGAGGAGGGGGTGTGCGGGCATATGGAGGAGGAGGTGTGCGGGCATATGGAGGAGGGGGTGTGCGGGCATATGGAGGAGGGGGTGTGCGGGCATATGGAGGAGGGGGTGTGCGGGCATATAGAGGAGGGGGTGTGCGGGCATATGGAGGAGGGGGTGTGCGGGCATATGGAGGAGGGGGTGTGCGGGCATATGGAGGAGGAGGTGTGCGGGCATATGGAGGAGGGGGTGTGCGGGCATATGGAGGAGGGGGTGTGCGGGCATATGAAGGAGGGGGTGTGCGGGCATATAGAGGAGGGGGTGTGCGGGCATATGGAGGAGGGGGTGTGCGGGCATATGGAGGAGGGGGTGTGCGGACATATGGAGGAGGGGGTGTGCGGGCATATGGAGGAGGAGGTGTGCGGGCATATGGAGGAGGGGGTGTGCGGACATATGGAGGAGGGGGTGTGCGGGCATATGGAGGAGGGGGTGTGCGGGCATATGGAGGAGGAGGTGTGCGGGCATATGAAGGAGGGGGTGTGCGGGCATATGGAGGAGGAGGTGTGCGGGCATATGGAGGAGGGGGTGTGCGGACATATGGAGGAGGGGGTGTGCGGGCATATGGAGGAGGGGGTGTGCGGGTATATGGAGGAGGAGGCACAGAGGCAGAGGGGCACAGAGGCAGAGGGGCACAGAGGCAGAGGGGCACAGAGGCACTGGGGCACTTGGGCACAGAGGCGGAGCGGGATCACAGGGGCACAGGCTCCGGAGCACTGTGTCAGCATGTGCTGACAGCAGCTGCTTCGGAGCGGGAGGCACAGGGGCACTGAGGCACAGGGGCACAGGGGATGGCACAGGGACACAGGGGATGACAGCGGCGAGGGGTCGCAATGCCCGCTTCGCGGCCAATGCTTCGGCGTGATGACGTCACAGAGTGTGACATATCCACGGCACGTTTTCGGGGTCCGACATCAAAATGCCTACGGCAATTATAGAGTAGATGTATGTGTCTTCAGAATTTGTGTCATTACTAGCCTGATGAAGGGACCACAGTGTCCCGAAAGCTTGCTATGTTTACCATCTTGTCAGTTTAGCCATTAAAAGGTATCACCCACTGAGGACTCCCAGATTTCAATATCTTTCTATCTACTGGCTAACACGGTACACACATCTTTTACTTTAGCCAATCTAATGACACTAAAATCATTCACCAAAGGTCATACAAAGGGGTCAAAGTATGGTGAGAGAAAAAGCCTATGGAGTTAGTGTTTATCAAAAAACTGAACGTGATGGAATTTTTATAATATTTTTACTGGATTCAGCGATCAAAAATATGTAAACATCACCTCTTACTTTTTAAAAAATGTAACCCTTGCAAACCTTTTTCATTAACATGTTAATATTAATATTGAGTAACATTACTTAATATTCATTATTCAATATATATAAAGTACATTCCTATTAGCTATCACTGTATAAAATATGCTACTCTTTTTTTTATAAAACGTATTTGTATTTTTTTCAAGGTCATTGAGGTGGCATTATTTAGTTTATACTTATATTTGCTTATTGTGCATTGCACATATGCTCTACATTTATAGCTGGTTACTTATTCTACCCCATCAACTTGTTGATTTTTATACACTGTTACATGCATTCTTATTTTTGTGACTCCTCTGTTCATCGATCCTCTGTATTTACTGTGGCACATCATAATTTAAGACAGGGGTCTCAAACACACAACCCATGGGCTGGATGTGGCCCCAGAATCTGTTTCATACAGCCCACTGGCACTGTAGATCTCTTGATAATCATGGCCCAGTCCAGGGGGCCATCAAAATCAGTGTTTCATTTCAACTGAATGTGAATCCTAGCACAAATATTGAATTGAAAGGTATCGCGATGCAGAAACTCGCTCTCTGCACTGCAATATCATTGCCAGCACCAGCCAATCAGAGGTCGTCAGCTGACGTCGGCATGCTGGTGCGGCGGTGTATGATGTTATAGCCATGGCTATGAAGAAAAGAGGATGCTGTGGGAAAGTAGGACAGGTGACAAGAATATTTTTTATGTGTTAGTAAAGAGCTGTACAATAGGGAACATAGTGGCTCAGTGGTAGCACTGTAGCCTTGTAGCACTGGGGTCCTGGCTTTGATCCCACCAAGGACAACATCTACGAGGAGTTTGTGTGTTTCCTCCAGGTTCTCTGGTTTTCTCCCACATTTCAAAGACATACTGATGGGATATTTAGATTGTGATCCATAATGGGGACAGTGTTACTGATGTATGTAAAGTGGATTAATAGCGCTATATGAATAAACATTATTATTACTACAAGAGAGGGACCAGGATGAGGAACATTGCTACAAGTTAGGACCTGGATTGGGACATTAATACAAGAGGAAGACCATTATGGAGATATTACCACAAGATGAGGACCAGGATGGGGACATTACTAAAAGATAGGGACCAAGATGAGGCACATTACTACAAGAGGAGGACCAGGACGGGGGACATTACTACAAGATGAGGACCAAGATGTAGGCATTACTACCAGATGTTGGCCAGCATCGCTATATGGTGCTAATTTTAACAATAAATTACTGTATGGGCCCAACTGGGGATAAAAAAAATCTTAAATTGAAATAAAGGATGAAAATATATTTTGCCATTAAAAATTCTGTTTTATGTACAGTGTTGTTAATAAGTGTTTGCCCCCTTCCTTATTTCTTATTTTTTGGCATGTTTGTCACACTTAAATGTTTCAGATCACCAAACAATGTATATATTAGAAAAAGAAAACATAAGTAAATACAAAATGCAATTTTTAAATGAAGGTATTTATTATTAAGGGAAAAAGAAATCCAAACCTACAGGGTGACAAAGTGATTGCCCCCTTTAATTCTCCCAATATCATTCCAGTTTCAGTCCAGCAGGCGTGTGTTCAGTCATCGCTCTGTGTATGGAGAACGGTGGCTGTAACTAGGCCACTCACACTGACTGATAGTCACTCAGCATTTAGACAGGGCTGTCAATCAATGTGGGGGCATGGTTACAGCTGCCACTTACTATACACATAGCAGTGAGTGAACCTGGATTAAAGATCATTTCCTCCCAACAGCATGGCTCAATATGCAAATGCTGGGTTAACCCCATAACTGCAGGTCAGGCCCGGACTGACAGGCGGGAGATTCTGGACTTCTCCCGATGGGCCGGTGGTTGTGGAGTGGGCGGGGCCACAGCGCCCGCTCCTCCAGCCGCAGGCCAACTTTTCAATGATTTTGCAGCGGCCGCCCGCCACCCGCCGACATGCCGGGTCTGGTGAAGGACGCCGGCCGCTACCTCTTGGCACACAGACTCACACCAGTAGGCGGGCGGGCAGCCCTGACAGCGGCTCTTAAGGAGAGCGCAGGCTGTATAGCACGTTCTTTGTGGGCGGAGAGAGCACACACTCTGCTCTCCCGCCCAAGAAACGGATCGCAGCCACCCAGGCTATTACCAAGTGGGCCCGTGTGCAGGCAGTGGAGCTGGCCTGCAGGCAGCAGTCAGCAGCCTGTGACTGTCACAGTCATAGACTGAGTCACCTCCTCACTCCTCCTGTGATCTGTCTCAGCTGCGGACCCGGGGGCTGCAGTGCGGGACAACAAGCAAAGCTAAGGCAAGATACTTTCACTTTTATCTGTCTGACCTGAGATGTGTGGGGTGGGGGTGGGCAGGGCAGACTGCTGTGTGTGTATTTGTGTGTGTGTGTGTGTGTAAGACAGGCAGCTGCGTGTGTATTTGTGTGTCTGTGTGTGAGACATGCTGCTGTGTGTTTGTATGTCTGTGTGCGAGGGCAGGCGCTGTGTGTGTTTGTGTGTCTGTGTGTGAGGACAGTCTGTTGTGTGTGTATTTGTTTGTATGTGTGTGAGGACAGGCTGTTGTGCATGTGTGAGTGTGTATGAGACACTCTGCTGTGTATGTGTGTCTGTGTGTGAGACAGGCCACTGTGTGTGTATGTGTGTCTGTGTGTGAGACAGGCCGCTGTGTGTGTATGTGTGTCTGTGTGTGAGACAGGCCACTGTGTGTGTATGTGTGTCTGTGTGTGAGACAGGCCGCTGTGTGTGTATGTGTGTCTGTGTGTGAGACAGTCCGCTGTGTGTGTATGTGTCTCTGTGTGTGAGGACAGGCCGCTGTGTGTGTATGTGTGTCTGTGTGTGAGGACAGGCCGCTGTGTGTGTATGTGTGTCTGTGTGTGAGACAGGCCGCTGTGTGTGTATGTGTGTCTGTGTGTGAGACAGGCCACTGTGTGTGTATGTGTGTCTGTGTGTGAGACAGGCCGCTGTGTGTGTATGTGTGTCTGTGTGTGAGACAGTCCGCTGTGTGTGTATGTGTGTCTGTGTGTGAGGACAGGCCGCTGTGTGTGTATGTGTGAGTGCGTGTGAGGACAGGTCACTGTGTGTGTGTGAGTGTGTGTGAGGACAGGCCGCTGTGTGTGTATGTGTGAGTGTGTGTGAGTACAGGCCGCTGTGTGTGTATGTGTGAGGACAGGCCGCTGTGTGTGTATGTGTGAGTGTGTGTGAGTACAGGCCGCTGTGTGTGTATGTGTAGGCGTGTGAGGACAGGCGCTGTGTGTGTATGTGTGAGTGTGTGTGAGTACAGGCCGCTGTTGTTGTGTATGTGTGTGGTGTGAGGTACAGGCCGCTGTGTGTGTATGTGTAGTGTGTGAGGACAGGCCGCTGTGTGTGTATGTGTGAGTACAGCCGCTGTGGTGTGTGTGTGAGGACAGGCCGCTGTGTGTGTATTGTGAGTGGTGTGAGTACAGGCCGCTGTGTTGTGTATGTGTGAGACAGGCCGCTGTGTGTGTATGTGTGAGACAGGCCGCTTGTGGTGTGAGTGAGTACAGGCCGCTGTGTGTGATGTGTGATGGTGTGGAGTTGTGAGTACAGGCCGCTGTGTGTGTATGGGTGTGTGAGGACAGGCCGCTGTGTGTGTATGTGAGTGTGTGTGAGTACAGGCCGCTGTGTGTGTATGTGTGAGTGTGTGAGTACAGGCCGCTGTGTGTTGTAGTGTGTGAGGACAGGCCGCTGTGTGTGTATGTGTGAGTGTGTGTGAGTACAGGCCGCTGTGTGTGTATGTGTGAGGACAGGCCGCTGTGTGTGTATGTGTGAGTGTGTGTGAGTACAGGCCGCTGTGTGTGTATGTGTGAGTGTGTGTGAGTACAGGCCGCTGTGTGTGTATGTGTGAGTGTGTGTGAGTACAGGCCGCTGTGTGTGTATGTGTGAGTGCGTGTGAGGACAGGCCACTGTGTGTGTGTGTGTGTGAGAGGCCGCTTTGTGTATTTGTGTGTCTGTGTGTGAGGACAGGCTGCTGTGTATGTGTGAGTGTTTGAGACAGGCTGTTGTGTGTGTATTTGTGTGTGTGTGAGGACAGGTCGCTGTGTGTATGTGTGAGTGTGTGTGAGGACAGGCTGCTGTATGTGTATGTGTGAGTGTGTGTGAGGACAGGCCGCTGTGTGTGTGTCTGTGTGTGAGGACAGGCTGCATGTGTGTGTTTGAGGACAGGCTGTTCCATGTGTGTGGGGACCGGGGCAGGTTGCTGTGTGTGTGTGTGAGGACTGGCTTCTGTGTGTGGTGGTCAGGGCAGGCTGTTGCATGTGTGTGGGGCCGGGGCAGGCTGTTACATGCGTGTGGGGTCCTGGGCAGGCGCTACGTGCGAGTGGGGGCTGAGGCAGGCAGCTACGTGCATGTGGGGGCCGGGTCAGGCAGCTGTGTGTGTAGGGGCCAGGGCAGGCTGCTACGTGTGTGTGGGGGCTGGGCAGACTGCTACATGTGTGTGTGGGGGGCCGAGACAGACTGCTGCATGTGTGTGGGGGCTGGATCAGGCTGCTACATTTGTGTGGTTGACTGGGTAGGCTGGTGCATGTGTGTGGGGGCTGTGGCAGGCTGCTACGTGTGTGTGTGTGTGTGTGTGTGAGAGGGCAGGCTGCATGTGCGTATGTGTGTAATCCTCAGTATCTGTATTATTCTGTATATATACTCTGCACAGTACCACTTCTCCTGTCCTGTATACTGGGTGTAATCCTCAGTATCTCTATTATTCTCTATATATACACTGCACAGTACCACTTCTCCTGTCCTGTATACTGGGTGTAATCCTCGGCATCTGTATTATTCTGTATATATACACTGCACAGTACCACTTCTCCTGTCCTGTATACTGGGTGTAATCCTCAGTATCTGTATTATTCTGTATATATACACTGCACAGTACCACTTCTCCTGTCCTGTATACTGGGTGTAATCCTCAGTATCTGTATTATTCTGTATATATACACTGCACAGTACCACTTCTTCTGTGCTGTATACTGGGTGTAATCCTCAGTATCTGTATTATTCTGTATATATACACTGCACAGTACCACTTCTCCTGTGCTGTATACTGGGTGTAATCCTCAGTATCTGTATTATTCTGTATATATACACTGCACAGTACCACTTCTCCTGTCCTGTATACTGGGTGTAATCCTCGGTATCTGTATTATTCTGTATATATACACTGCACAGTACCACTTCTCCTGTCCTGTATACTGGGTGTAATCCTCAGTATCTGTATTATTCTGTATATATACACTGTACAGTACCACTTCTCCTGTCCTTTTTTCAGAGAGGTGGTTTTGAACTTTGATTTTCAGCATTTAAATGTTGCTTAATTTGATTATCCCTAATATGGAGTCATCACTTCCTTTCTGTACAGGTGATGACTTTCCCTTCACTGTGTATCTGACTGCTGGGACTCCACAATCCTGAGAAATGTGGCTTTGTGGATCACCATGTGAATGGAGATGTGGTAGATTGTACACTCTGCTGCACCATTCACATGTGGCTCTTCAAATAACTCCTTTAAGAAAGTGATGAGGCCACGGCAACTTAAAGGGAATCTGTCCGCTCCATAAAGCCCCCAGACTATCACTACCTGTCCCTGCACCTTCCTATTACTACTGTAACTATCCCTTTCTGTGCTAAATGTGCCCTGTGACTGTGTAATAAAAGCTTTTTATCACTCACTCATTAGTATGATAATGAACAGGGGGCTACCATTGCTAGACCCCCTGGGCGTTCTCTCTGTGTCCCATGGCCGCCTCCTGTATAGTCTATCATGCTCCGATGGGCGTGATGTTGACATCCAAATGTGCACCCCCGGCCCCCAGCCTGGCTAGCTCCGCTCTGCAGAATGGTGGGTATGACGCTGAGTGTTGTAATTTCCAGTACTCATCCACAGAGCTGCGCATTGCGCATGCTCTGTGGTGCATATTATGTTAGCTCATCACAGATATCATCACAGATGAGCTGACGTAATGTGCTTCGTAGAGCATGCGTACTGTGCAGCCTGAAGTCCAGCCTGCGGAGTGCCGGAAATGATGCGTTTGAGTGATAAAAAGCTTTTATTACGCAGACACAGGGCACATTTAGCACAGAAAGGATAGTTAGAGAAGTAATAGGAAGATGCAGGGGCAGGTAGTGATAGCCTGGGGGCTTAATGGAAGTGACAGGTTCTCTTTAAAAGCAAACTTCAATGATCGGGGCTAATGGGTGATATAGTGTGTGGGCTGGTGGGGTTTGTTTTCAAAAAAAAAAAAAAAAAAAAAAAAAAAAAGTCTTTATTGAAAAAAATTTTTATAAAAGGGGGGAGAGGGGAGTGGGGTGGGGAGGGGGAACAGAATAAACTAGGGGGGGGAAGGGGGAAAGGGAGGGAGGGTACATACATAAATAAACAGTAACATGGTACAAGTTGCAAACACAAATACAAGTTAAATAGCATATGCATCACATGTAGTGTGAATAACGAGGTTATTGCTTGTAATTCTAAGTTAAAATGAAAATTCGTAATAAACGGGGAAATTGAATTGGGTAATAACCAAAAAAAACAGTCAGTATTAACGTTACATCACAGGATGTGAGGCAAGCAAGTGGTCCCTTATATTCTAAATTAACTAAAGAACATAATAGGGCAGGAAATAAACTGAAAAATCACCTGTAAGCTGTTGTTGTTATTATCACAATGTCACAATGTTGGGACTAAATGAGGAAAGAGGGTGAGAAGGCTGCCCACCAAGGCTCCCATCTACGCTTAATTTTAGCGAGGGTATTGGTGCGCAATGCTGTGTTAAACTCAAAGATCCCGTGCTGCGTGACTCTATCAATGAGATGCAGCAATTTGGGAGTTTCGGGCTTGTTCCATCTAGCAGCAATTAGAACCTTGGCAGTGATCAGTATATGTATTTGTTTTCCAGGGCTGCTTTCTGGTCCCAGTCCGGCCCTGCTGCAGGTTGATAGCGTTTTTCAACATGAAAGGTTCCCTTTAAGTAATGTGGATTATTTTACCGGTCTCCTGCCCTGTCCAACTGGCATGTTTATCTGCCATGACACTTTGAAAATGTTGCACTTAGAAATATATTGCATACATGCCCCCCAGCACACAAGCTACTCCTAAGGCGGCCGTCACACGGTTCAATTTCTTCAACGATATCGTTTAAGCGATCTGCTTTTTGATCGCTTAAGCGATATCGTTTGTGCATCGCTACGTGCGATCAAGCGATTTTACAATGTAAAATCGCTTGATCGTTAGATCGCAGATATGGGAGCCGGAGCTCATATCATGCGATCATCGCTTGTTCAATCTGCTTCATCGTGGTGTGTGACACCACGATGAACGATCTCCCAGCGGCACAGCCTATGCTGGGAGATGGTATCTATGGGAAACGTCGGGTTACTAAGCGCTGCGCGGCGCCTAGTAACCCGATGTGTACCATAGTTACCAGCGATCTTGCTGGCCCACATCGCTGGTGAGTCTGTCTGTGTGACATCTCACCAGCGATGTGAGCGATATCGTAAGCGATCGCGCGTGCATGTGATCGCTAACAATATCGCTCACGATATTAATGAGTCTGACGGCCGCGTAAGCTAGATCTGAATATATATGTCTATAGGTATTACTATGCAAGATAAACAAACACCCATGTTGGATAGAAAAAGACCAGAAAACATCAAGTGAATGAGAAATGTTTGAACATTTACAAAAAGACACAGGGACAATTAGTAAATACCAAACATGAATCTTGCAATATCAAGGGAGATTTTCACACTTGACAAATGTAACACAAGCAAATCAATGAGTAAATACCAAACATGAATCTTGCTAAACATAGCCCACTGTATACAGTATGAGCCCCACATAGCACTCCTATATACAGTATAAAACCCCCACATGGCCCCACACAGTCCTCCAAATATACAGTATGAGACCCCATACAGTCCCCCTTATACAGTGGGAACTCCTAAAATGTCTCCTTATACAAATTATAAGCCCCCACAAAGTCCCCATATATAGTATGAGCACCCACATAGCCTTCCTATATACAGACACACATCTCACACACAGAAAGAAAAAAAAACATATACTTACCTCTCTACCATTCCCCCAGTGCAGTGTTTTCTTCCAGTGCACTGACTCTACACACAGCAAACACCATGAATGGATATCATCGCGTCTTGCTGTCTCAGTTGCACACACTTGTTGGTGGAAAAAGAAGCCAGCGGCTCCGTCCACCCCCAATGTATTTGCCGCTATCTACATCCTTAGGATTCAGAAAATGGTGACATTGGAATGCCAGGCAGGAGGGGGAGGGCACAGTGCAGTCCATGAGCTACTGTTTTTTACCTATTGGCTGTCTCTGTCCACAAACTGCATTGTAACAACCAGAGGGCCAGGGTAAGCCAAATTTTGCACAGGTCTGATTGAAACCTATGATATAGCATTAAAAGTAAAAGCACTTAACATTTCTCATCAACTCACAGTAGTCCTTAGGCCCAGTGTTCAAAATGATAGGCTCCTCTCTTTAGGGGCAATTCCTGGGGCCAAATAAAATGGCAATCTAAAGTAAGAACTTATCAAGTGCAACAGAGGTCTAGATGAGAGGGTGCTTAACCCTTGTCTGGTACCATGAAATGCATATGCAATCTGAATGGGGTCACATTGACTGCATAATACCAGACAATACCTACAAAATAGAGAATTTATTTAAATGTTATAGAAAGCATGATAAGTACACACAGTATAAAAACCTTTGATGTGCTTAATGCATGCGAGTCTTTAGTTGTTGTGATACAAGTAGTGGTATAAGACATAGTGTTTTAAATAAATGACATCAAATCAAATGTAGGTGACAAGTCATATGGCAAAGTTGGATTGGTTTTAAATATAATAATAACATTACCAAAAACAATGATGGAACATAAGTCTTGCTTGAGATACAGACCATATTGTACGCAACTGTTCAGCAAGAACTTCCAGCATGCTGAGTTACTAAGACTGCAAGGTGATCCCTTTTTCTTTGACAACTATTGAACATTTCTTTGCCTGTAGCTAGAGGTGAGCAGATTAGGCAAAATTTTAATTTGCCCATTAGTAAAGTTTTTCCTGTGATATTTGACTTGCAGAGTTACTTACCATGAATTTAATGTCTCTTATTACTATCTGGGTTCTATAAAGAGTATAATGAAACAATTTTTTATGCCGAAGGTGCCATACAGCCTCCCACAATTGCAAGTATATGTAAACACTAATACATTTGATATATTTGATAGGCTTAACCTTCTTCACCTCATTAATCTTGCAGGTTAGTAAGGCCAGCATCTGGTGTGAGATACTGCAATATCCTTGGATGCGTGATGAGGCTCTTCTTCTAAACTTTAAACTATTTTACCAGGTAGACCAGATTTCTAGTCTACAGTCATGGCCAAAAATTTTGAGAATGACACCAAAATGATATTTTCACATGATCTGCTGCCCTCTGGTTTTTATTGTGTTTGTCTGATGTTTATATCACATACAGAAATATAATTGCAATCATATTATGAGTACCAAAAGGTTATATTAACAGTTAGAATGAGTTAATGCAGCAAGTCAATATTTGCAGTGTTGATCCTTCTTCTTCAGGACCTCTGCAATTCTCCCTGGCATGCTCTCAATCAACTTCTGGACCAAATCCTTACTGATAGCAGTCCATTCTTGCATAATCAATGCTTGCATTTTGCCAGAATTTGTTGGTTTTTGTTTGTCCACCTGTCTTTTGATGATTGACCACAAGTTCTCAGTGGGATTAAGATCTGGGGAGTTTCCAGGCCATGGAGCCAAAATCTCTATGTTTTGTTCCCTGAGCCATTTAGTTATCACCATTCTTACTTAATCATGACTGATTGATCGCCAGCCCTGTCCTCATCAACACCCACACCTGTGTTAATGGAACAATCACTAAAACGATGTTAGCTGCTCTTTTTAAGGCAGGACTGCAATGATGTTGAAATGTGTTTTGGGGGTTAAAGTTCATTTTCTAGGCAAATATTGACTTTGCAAGTAATTGCTGTTAAGCTGATCACTCTTTATGACATTCTGGAGTATATGCAAATTGCCATTAGAAAAACTGATGCAGTAGACTTTGTAAAAATTAATATTTGTATCATTCTCAAAACTTTTGGCCATGACTGTATTTCATTTGTGGGTAGGGAAGAGTATTTGCCCAGAGCCCTTGCAGAAATCATCTGTCCCTACAACCCAGAGATCTCACATCTATGATAAACGTTGGTTTGCTCTCTGTTCCATAGCCAATCCTCAGGCAGGTCCCTATGGTCTGGTGTGTGGCACAGAAATTGCTTCAGTCCACTGTCTATTGGTGGGTTTACACACACCAATCATTGTGTCCAATATCTGAACAGATCTCTGGTTGCAGTGAAATCATGGACACATAGTTCCATTTTGTGGCTGTGTAAAATGGTGCAAAATGTCCATGATTTCACTGCAACCAGAGATCTGTTCAGATATTGGACACAATGATTGGTGTGTGTAAACCCACCATATGACTTTGGCACAATAAAACCCTTGTTGAACTGTCAAATCTGAAATGAGGTCCTATGTGGGAAAGGGCAGGATTGATTAGTGAGATTTGTGCAGCAGGGTTGGTAATTAAGCTCTTTCAGACACTAAAATAAAGCTAAATCTTCCTAAAGCGGCCGTCACACGCTACAATATCTTGAAAGATATCGCTTGAACGCGCCAGATTAAACATCGCTTGAACGATGTCTGTGCGTGTGACGGCAAGATACGACCAACGAGAAATGTTAAAATCGCAAAATCGAGATCTGAGCTCCGGAGCTCAGATCTTGCGATGAACGATTTAACGATCTGCTTCATCGTGGTGTATGACACCACGATGAACGATCTCCCAGCGGCACAGCCTATGCTGGGAGATGGTAACTATGGTACACGTCGGGTTACTAAGCGACGCGCGGCGCCTAGTAACCCGATGTGTACCATAGTAACCAGCGATCTCGCTGGTCCACATCGCTGGTGAGTCTGTCTGTGTGACAGCTCACCAGCGATGTGAGCAATATTGTAAGCGATCACGCGTGCACGTGATCGCTTACAATATCGCTCACGATGTCGACATGTGTGACGGCCGCTTTAGGCTGGCTTCACACCACGGTTTTTGGCTGTCTGGTTCTGTCTAGTGTTTTGCTGGAAGCACTGGACAGAACATGACAGCCCCAGATAGAACAGAACCGGAGGGCAATATGTGTCCTCCGGTCCTGTTTTCTACCGGATTTGGCAGATTGCAGGGTTCAGGAGCTGTCGCTGCTGAAATGTCAAAATTGCGGCTAGCTCCCGATAGCCTCGGTCCTAAAATCTCAGCGGGGAGCTCTCCATGGTGCTGAAGTTCAGTGCCCGCCGGTGCTGAGCCACAGCCCCAGTCATCTGGGAGCCGGAATAGGATTACTATGGGCCGAAATCTGATCCGGGGCTGTCTGGTTCACACTGGACAGCCCCGGATCAGCAAAACCGTGGTGTGAAGCCGCCCTAACAATTACATTTTTCACTATCAACAATTACGACATTCCCTTCAGTTCTTGTTGTAAATCCCTGACCGGCAAGACTTCTACCCGTGCCAGGTACTACTCAATACACATGCATCTGAGTACTTACTGTATATCTCATTTACAAGCCCTTTTGCTAAAAGGGAGCAAGGAACCACTACTTGACCTGACAAGAAGAACGTGGATTACAGATGTAGAACTGATAAGCAAAAAACACTGAGCGGTCACCTTGAAAGCTTCTAAATATGTTTCCCCTTACTATACTGAAAGAGCCACACAATAATATTTTCTTCACTTCACAAATTACACCACATCCACACGCAGAATGCACAGGGTACAACCTGAATTCACAGATGAGTGACCCAAAAGTCATAGGGGCCTGGAAACCATTTTTTGTCTGTAGATGAGTGGATACTGGGCCAATGAGGTTCCGTTCTTACATGACTGCATGGGAATCACCCCCACAGATGACCATAAGACTTGTCTACTATTTGTTGACCCTGAACAATATCAATGGACTATAAAACTATAAATAGATTATTCCTGACTGAGGTTTTATTTATTATTATTATTTATAGAGCACCATGCTGTACCTGAAAAGGGGTTACATACAAACAAGTTAAAAATACAATGAAGAAACTAACAGTGACAGACTGGTACAGAGAGGACCCTGCCCTTGCGGGTTTACATTGTACAGGGCAATGGGGAGAGAAACAGTAGGTTGGGTCTACTCTGGTGGTGGTGGAGTGCCAGGTCCAGTGGCGGTGGAGCACCGGGTCCACGGGTTCAGTGGTGGTAAGGTGGCACTGTGGTCATTGCAGGCTGTAGGCTGTTCTGAAAAGATGGGTTTTCAGGTTCCGCTTGAAGGTTCCGAGTGTGGGGGACAGTCGGATGTTTTGGGGTGCAGAATTCCAGAGAATGGGGTATGCTTGGGCAAAGTCTTGCAGGCGGTTAGATGAGGAACGTACAAATGTGGAGGAAAGAAGGAGGTCTTTGGAGGATCAAAGATTACGAGTTGGATGATATCGGGAGATTAATTCAGAGATATATGGTGGGGACAGATTGTATCAATGTTGACTTTGTAAATCAATGTTAGTAGTTTGAATTGGATACGTTGGTGAATTGGGAGCCAGTGGAAGGATTTGCAGAGCGGAGAAGTGTAGGAATAGGGAGGAGAGAGGTGGATTAGTTAGGCAGCAGAGTTAAGGACAGATTGGAGAGGTGCAAGAATGTTAGCAGGGAGTCCACAGAGGAGGAGGCTGTAGTAGTCAAGACGGGAGATTATGAGGGCATGCACTAGTAGTTTAGTAGATTGAGGGTTGAGGAAGGGATGGATTTTGGAAATATTTTTGAGTTTGAGGCGGCAGGAGGTGGCAAGGGCTTGGATATACTGTTTGAAGGACAGTGCAGAGTCAAGGGTTACTCCGAGGCAGTGAACTTCAGGTACAGGGCAAAGTGTCATGTCATTTATTGTGATAGATAGATCTGGTAAGGAAGGCGTGTGAGATGGAGGAAAGATGATGAGTTCGGTTTTGTCTACATTAAGTTTTAGGAAGCAATAGGGGAAGAAGGAGGATATGGCCGATAGACACTCTGGGATTCTGGACAGGAGAGAGGTGAAATCGGGGCCAGAGAGATAGATCTGAGTGTCATCAGCGTACAGCTGATACTGGAAGCCATGGGGCTTTATGATTTGTTACAGACCAAGGGTATAGATTGAAAAAAGGAGGGGCCCCAGGACAGAGCCTTGGTGGATACTAACAGAGAGGGGATGGGGCGAGGAGGTTGTGTGGGAGTGAGAGACGCTAAATGTGCGGTTGGAAAGGTAAGAAGAGATCCAGGAGAGGGCAAGATCAGTGATGCCAATGGAAGAGATGATATGTAATAGGAAACAGTGGTCGACTGTGTCGAATGCAGAGGCCAGGTCTAGAAGGAGGAGGACAGAGAACTGTCTGTTAGCTTTGGCCGTGGGTAAGTCGTTAGTAATTTTGGTCAGGGCAGTTTCAGTGGAGTGGTGGGGGCGGAAGCCAGAGTGAAGGTTGTCAAGAGAGAGTTGGATGAGAGATGTGATAAGAGTACGTTGTGGACATGCTTTTCGAGAAGTTTGGAAGCGAATTGGAGCAGGGATATGGGTCAGTAGCTGGATGTAGAAGTGGGGTCGAGGGATGGCTTCTTTAAGATAGGTGTAATTGATGCATGTTTGAAAGCAAAAGGAAAGGTACCAGAAGTTAGTGATAGGTTGAAGAGGTGGGTTAAGGCTGGGATAAGTGTGGTGGTGAGGTTGGGGAGTAAGTGGGATGGAATGGAGTCCGGTGCACAAATAGTGAGGTGCGATCTGGAGAGGAGGTGTGCAAGTTTTTGTTCAGTGATGGAGGGGAGTAGGGTTAGTGGGGAAGTGGATGGTCTGGTATACATGGGGGTTGTGGTGGTTGGGTAGCAAAGATTTATTTGATCTGATTGATCTTGTTAGTGAAGTGTGTTGCAAAGTCTTCTGCAGAGATACGAGAAGTAAGAGGGACAGTCGGGGGTGGAGGAGGGAGTTAAATGTGTTGAATAACTGCCTGGGGTTGTGGGACAAAGAGCATATGAGGGTAATGAAGTCATTCTGTTTAGTGGCGGTGAGTGCTGACTTGAATTTGAGAAGTGCTTGTTTGAATGCTGTGTAGTCTTCTTGTGAGTCTGTTTTCTTCCAGTGGTATCTGTGTGCTAGCTTTGTCTGTTGATTTGTCGTGTTCTGCCATGAACGAGAGGGGCTGTATCAATAGCTGATGTGAGTGTAGAGTTGTAGAAAGCTGTGGAACTATCTGTGTTGTGGAGTGAGGATATGGATGATAGCGGTAAAATGGTGTTGGAGAGTGTGTGAGTGTCAAGATGTGTGCGGTTTCTGCAAGGGTGTGCGAGTTAGTGGACATGGGTGGCAGGTGAGGAGGACAAGGATGAGAAAGTGAGTATATGGTCAGAGAGGGGAAGAGGGGAGGTTGTGGGTTTAGTTAGGGAGCAGAGGCGGGTGAAGATGAGGTCTAGTGTATATCCGTCTGTGTGGGTGGCTGAAGAGTACCATTGAGTGCGGCCAAAGGATGAAGCAAGTGACAGGAGTTTGGAGGCTGTTGACAGGTGGGTGCCAATGGGGATGTTGAAGTCGCCCATTATGATGATGGGAATATCAGCAGAGAGAAAGTATAAAGTATAAGAGCCAGATGGAGAGTTGGTCAATGAAGGCAGTGGTTAGGCTCGGGGGTCGATAAATGACAGCCACTTGGATGTTGGAAGGAGAGTAGATACGGACAGAGTGCACTTCAAAGGATGAGAGGATAAGAGAGGGAGGAGGGGGAATTGTTTGAAGGTGCAGTTGCTGGAAAGGAGAAGACCCACTCTTCCACCATGTTTGTTGCCTGTGCGAGGTGTGTGGGAGAAATTAAGTCTGCCGTAAAGCTGCGCAGGGGTGTCAGCCATGTTTCTGTGAGGCCCAGGAAGGATAGTCTGCGAGAGGTAAAAAGTTTGTGAATGAAATGGAGTTTATTACAGATGGAACGGGCTTTCCAGAGTGCCTCAGAGAGAGGGGATGGTGGAGAGGGGTTCAGTGGAATGGGTTTTATATTTAGAAGATTGTGGCTGTTTCTTGCAGGTGTAGGGTGGTAGGAGGGAGGAATAGTGGGAAATGTTGTCTGTGGAGGTCCCGGATTGGAAGATATGTCGCCAGCAGACAAGAGAAGCAAAGAGAGGGCAAGTAGGTGGGAGAATGAGAGTGGCCGGCTTGTTTTGTGTTTCTGCAGGAGAGATGTGAGATTGAGAAGCAGGTCAGCAGAGGAGCTCAGGTGGGGAGGTAAGAGGGATGGGGAGATAAATATTTGTGTTGAGAGTGATGGAGTTTGAGGGCAGTGAAAGAGGGAAAGGATTAGTGGAGCAATTATTGTTAGGGCATAAGCATGGGTAAAGTGTTAGTGAGATAGCAAAATATTAGAGACAGTCTGCAGGTGGGTATAGCTGGTACCTTCTGGCTGCCTCTGGTTTATCTCTGGAATATCTCTGCAGCCCACTTATTGAAATCCCACTTTGTGAAATCACACACAGACCAAGGCACACAAGCCTGCCCTAACTAATTTATAACTAAGGGTGTGCAGAGAATAAACCAGGTAAGTAGGAGGGAGGGGTCAGAGGAGGGAGACAGGACACACCAAACCAGGGGAAAATTAATAGATTGCTCATAATAGGAACATTTGGGGGCAAATCAGCAGGAGGGAGAGACACAAGCAGGATGGAAGAATATGGATATGTGTAAGTTACAAAGCAGATGGGGGAATGTTAGATGGAGGAATATGACATACCATAAGACATATGTAAGGCACATAGAGATGGGATGCAGGAGAAATTAGATACAGCAGTCGTACAATGAATCCATGCCATAAGACATCTGTAAGGCACATAGAGATGGGATGCAGGAGAAATAGATACAGCAGTGGTACAATGAATCCATACCTGCTAAAAAGCCTGTGTGTGGCTAGCCATCTTGTAGTGGGAATCGCCGATAAACCTGTCCCTCTTTTTAAAAAAAATGATTTATATGTCACAGAGACGGAAATTACAGAAATCATTAAAAACCTACTGAGCCATAAAACACTGGGCCCAGACGGTTTCCCGTACCTATACTACAAAACTTTTGGGCCCTTGCTTTCACAGTACATGGCGCCTCTGTTTAATCTTTTCATGTAAGGTGGAGAAATACCCAATTCAATGCTCTGCTCCTACATTACGGTAATTCATAAAGAGGGCAGGGATCCTGTGGACCACGCAAGCTACCTGCCCATTAGTCTTTTAAATTCAGACCTAAAAATCTTCACTAAAATACTAGCAGATAGACTAAATAATTGGCTCCCGCAATTAATTAATAAAGACCAGGTGGGATTTGTACGCTTCCGCCAGGCAGGCGACAACACTAGGCGCATCATAGATCTGGTGCAAGTTGCGAATAGAAGAGGTGAGGAGGCGATTCTCCCGGGGCTGGACGCGGAAAAAAGCCTTTGACAGGCTAAATTGGGCATTTATGTTCTCCACGTTGCGCCAATTCGGCCTGTCAGGGCCTTTTGTCAGGGCTCTGGAGGGTCTCTACTCCCGCCCATCAGCGATGGTTCGGATGCCCCATGCACATTCTGGATATCTAGATATACGAAATGCCACCCGACAAGGATGCCCATTGTCCCCTTTACTATAAGTCCTCAGCATAGAGCCCTTAGCTGCCCAGATCCGTAATAGTCCAGATGTCACTGGGATCCAGATCAGAAGCAAAAACTTTAAAATAGCCCTCTGCGCCGATGACGTCATACTTTCCCTAACAAACCCTATGGTCTCCCTCCCCAATCTGAAGTCCATACTTGACGCTTATTCCAACCTATTGGGTTATAAAATCAAGGATAGCGGCAATCAAAATGTCGATCCTTCCTAGGCTTCTTTACCTCTTTGAAATTTTCCCAGTTAAAGTACCGCTGACTGTGCTTAAGAAAGTACAATCAATGATCCTAAAATTCATATGGCAATCAGGTTGTCACCACATACCTAAGACAATCCTATGCGGCCCTAAATCGCAGGGAGGCTTGGTGAACCCAGACATATCTAAGTATTATTATGCTACACATTTGCACACATGTCCCTCATGGACAACACTCTTAGCCTACAATAAATGGACGTAAGTGCAGAAATTGTGGCTTGCTCCATACCACCTGAGATCCCTGGTGTGGGGTCCTCCAAATGATATATCTTCCACTACTCTCTTAGGCCCTTTGATCTTTACCAGAGAGATCTGGCGCACTGCCAGAATGAAGTACCACCTAGTTCAGACGCATTCTTTCTGACTCCCTTTCTCTATAGTCCACATATTTCAAATCTTTTGAGCGCGGAAGTGGTTCACATCTGGGCAGAGGCGGGACTTTTCTGTTTCAGAGATTTGGTGGTGTCCCTGACTAGAAAATTTAGATTTTTTTTGTAGATTTAGCAGATAAATATAAGTCACCATGGAATTTGTTTTAACAAATCATCCATTAGTTTCAAGCTGAATTGGGCCCACCTGAGTCCCTCACCCCTTCTAAATTTGAGCAACTGTGTGCCAAAGGCACCTTGACCAGAGGCCTTATCTAGGACATTTATTCCATCCCATCCCACACGACCCAGACCCCCAGAATCCCATACAACACACATACATGCAGAGATGGGAGAGATGGTTGGGTTGTACGTTACCATGCCAAAAGTGGCAAGTGATATGGTCTCGTGCCTTTAGAACCTCAATTTTATACTCTTTATAAGGAAAATCAGCTCAAGATATTAATGACGTGGGAACCAGACCCCTGAATTGCTTAATTCAATTAATCGGTCCATCCTTAATGTTTGCTGGAGATCTGACGCAGTTGGAGCTACATCTTCTGGAATTGCCAGGGTTTTTGGAGGGCGGTTGAGAGGTTTGTGGGAGGAGTTAAGGGTGTCGCTGGCATACCTGTTGAATTTACTACCACCAGGGTTGGATAAACCAAAGGCTAAACTATTACTGTACCTCCTAACAGCTGCCAAATGCCTGATCTCATTGTTCTGGAAGAAAGCGGCGGTTTTTACCTTGCCCAATTTATAAACACGAATAAATGATATCTACCTGACGGAAAAGATGATTGCTAATTTACACAATACTATGGACAAATTCTACAAAATCTGGAGCTATTGGATCATATTCCGAGATGATTTTCATTTGTGACGAATGCCTGACATACTTTACTGCTTGTGGAACCTACTGAGACTCCTTAGCGCTATGTGAACCCACATCTTGTTTACTGATAAAAAGTCTGGCACCTTAAATATAGATTTATATTTATCCTGTAAAAATGAGAAATAGTGAACATTATAGTGTACAGAAACATAAAAAAGATGTCCACACAAAGATGTCAGCGCCATCACATGCACATACAAGAACCACATAGAAGAATCCAGAACAAGCACCCCCACAGTCCTCCATATAGTATAATGCACCCCCACAGTCCTCCATATAGTATAATGCACCCCCACAGTTGTCCATATAGTATAATGCACCCCCACAGTCCTCAATATAGTATAATGCACATCTACAGTCGTCCATATAGTATAATGCACCCCCACAGTCCTTCATATAGAATAATGCACCCCCACAGTCCTCCATATAGTATATTGCACCCTCATAGTCCTCCATATAGTATAATGCATTCCCTATAGCCTTCTTTATAGTATAATGCACCCCCCATAGTCCTCCATATAGTATAATGGGCCCCTATTGTCCTCCTATATTATATTGCACATTACATAGTTTCCCATCAGTGTACTCACTGATTTAAAAAAAAAAAAAGTAAATACTCACCTCTCTTCTCGCTGCTTCGGTCTCCTCAGAATCTGCTCTGCACATCTCAGTACAGCGGCGCTCAGTGATGACATCATCGTTCCCTGCCATGCTGGGCTGCAAAAGGGTGGACAGCGGTGGCCGGGACTCGGGAGAAGAATGCTGCCGGCAGAGGCAGCCGGGACGATAGGAGCAGGAGCAGCATCCGCGGCGGGCTACCACTGGTACGCACGGCTCTGCATGCCCCATACATATATAGCTCTGCTATGTACACCTCGTACACACGCGGCTCCTCTCCGTACACCTCGTACACATGCAGCTCCGCTCCGTACACCTTGTACACACGAGGCTCCGCTCCATACACCCTGTCAACACGCGGCTCCACTCCATACACCCCGTCCACACTCTGCTCTGCTACGTATACCTCGTACACACACAGCTCCGCTCCGCACACCTCGTACACACGCGGCTCCACTCCATACACCTCATACACACGCGGCTCCACTTCGTACACCTCATACACACACGGCTCTGCTCCATACACGTCATACACACGCGGCTGCGCTCCGCACACCTTGTACACATGCGGCTCCACTCCGCACACCTCGTACACATGCGGCTCCACTCCACACACCCCTTACACACACGGCTCTGCTCTGTACACCTCGTACACACTCGGCTCCACTCCATACACCTCGTACGCATATACACATGGCTCCGCTCTGTACACCTCATACACACACGGCTCTGCTCCATACACGACATACACACGCGGCTGCGCTCCGCACACCTCGTACACATGCGGATCCACTCCGCACACCTCGTACACATGCGGCTTCTCTTCACACACCCCGTACACACACGGCTCTGCTCCGTACGCCTTGTACGGCTCCACTCCATACACCTCGTACACATATACACGTGGCTCCGCTCCGTACACCTTGTACACACTCGGCTCCGCTCCATACACCTCATACACACACAGCTCCGCTACATACACCTCGTACACACATGGCTCCGCTCCATACACCTCATACACACACAGCTCCGCTACATACACCTCGTACACACATGGCTCCGCTACATACACCTCATACACACTCGGTTCCGCTCCATACACCTCGTACACACGCGGCTCCACTCCATACACCTCGTATACACGAGGCTCCACTACATACACCTAAAACACACTTGGCTCTGCTACATCCACACTGTAAATCCCTCCTTACCCCACACATAAACTTCATCTCATCCACTTCTTCACCTCTTCACTTCATCCTGCACGGTGCTGGCCTGCATTGCATACATGGAGGAGCTGATCATGTGATCCCTGACTCCTCCACTTAAATGACATCATACACACAGGTCCTGTAAGCACAGGTCCTGTGCGGCTGTACAGGTGGGCTCACACTGCAGGGAGAAGGGCGTAACAGCGGCAGTGGCCAGGACTACAGGAGAGGGAACGGCATCTGCAGGGGGCTGCGCTACCACCATGCGCCCCTGCGGATGCTGCCCCCTGTCTACTAGCAGGGCTCGCCGCCTGAGGCAGGCACTTCATGTCGCCTCATGGATGCTGCGGCCCTGCATGTTTGACAGTGGGGATGGTGTTTTGAGGGTGATGAGCTGTGTTGCTTTTATGCCAAACATATAATTTTGCATTGTGCCCAAAAAGTTTGATTGTGGTTTAATCTGACCAGAGCTCCTTATTCCGCATGTTTGGTGTGTCTCCCAGGTGGCTTGTGGCAAACTTCAAATGAGACTTTTTATGGATATCTTTTAGAAATGGCTTTCTTCTTGCCACTCTTCCATAAAGGCCAGATTTGTGCAGTGCATAACTAATTATTGTCCTATGGACAGACTCTCTCACCTCAGCTGTAGATCTCTGCAGTTCATCCAGAGTGATCATGGGCCTTTTGGTTGCATCTCTGATCAGTCTTCTCCTTGTTCGAGATGAAAGTTTAGACGGCCGGGTCTTGGTAGATTTGCAGTGGTCTGATACTCCTTCCATTTCAATAAGATCGCTTGCACAGTGCTCCTTGAGATGTTTAAAACTTGGAAATCTTTTTGTATCCATATCTGCCTTTAAACTTCACCACAACAGTATCTCGGAACTGCCTGGTGTGTTCCTTGGTCTTTATGATGCTCTCTGCACTTGAAAGAAAACCCTGATGCTGTGTGCACACAGTCCGGAGAAACTGCATGTTGGACGCCGCTCCTCCAGACCTGAGTGAAGCCGCGGTGGCCGCAGGAAGACCACAGCCGCCCTGTAGTCACCATGTGCGGCGGGTCCAGGGCGGCTTCTCCCTGCAGTCACCCGATGGGAGCCGCTTCCGACTTCGCAGCATGAAATGAACATGCTGCGGAGGAATGGAATAGCGGCAACCCGCACCGCAGCTGTCAGATCGCTGCGGTCGGGTTAAGCATAGTGAGGATGGGATTTCTTGAAATCCCATCCACTACGCTTATACTGTACTATGCAGCATTTTGGACGCAGTGGCAAGACGCTTCATCCAAAACACTGCATATACTGACCGTGAGCACACAGCCTTAGACTATCACAGAGCAGGTGCATTTATACAGAGACTTAAGGCTCAGTCACACATAACAACGCACCAGTGATCCCGATAATGACAACTATGTGCAGAGATCACTGGGCGGCGTTTTTCACATCGCTGGTAAGATGTCAAACAGGTATCTCACCAGTGATGTGAAAAACGATGCACCAGCGATCTAGAATTATACTGAGGTCATTGGGAATTATCACTCCATAGCGTACCATTGAGATCGTTGGTCATTGTTCCTGTCAAATACAATGATGTAGTGCTCCCAGTGGGAGCGCAACGACATAGAAATGACCCAGAGCAGTGTGTAACGATCAACGATCTCACAGCAGGGGCCAGATTGTTGGTGCATGTCACACAGAACGACATCGCTATTGGGATCGTTGTTGCGTCACGAAATCTGTGACGGAACAGCGATCTCATTAGCGATCTCGTTGTGTGTGACAGGGCCTTTATACACAGGTGGATTCTATTTATCATTACCAGTCATTTAGAACAACATTGGATCATTCAGAGAACCTCACTGAGCTTCTGGAGTAGGTTTGCTGCACTGAAAGTAAAAGGGCCGAATAATATTGCACAGCCGACTTTTAATTTTGTTAAAAAAGTTTAAAATATGCAATAAATTTCGTTCCACTTCACAATTGTGTCCCACTTGTTGTTAATTCTTCACAAAAAAATTAGAATTTATATCTTTATGTTTGAAGCCTGAAATGTGGCAAAAGGTTAAAAAGTTCAAGAGGGCCAAATACTTTCACAACGCACTGTAGTTTTTCTTCATTCTGTGAACTCTAAGATACTGAGCAAAGTTTTAAGCCCCCGTTACACATATCGAGATCGCTAGCAAGATCGCTGCTACGTCACAGGTTTTGTGACGCAACAGCGACCTCGCCAGCGATCTCGCTATGTTTCACACATAACAGCGACCAGGCCCCTGCTGCGACATCGCCGATCGTGTCTGAATGTCCTGGACCATTTTTTGATCGTCGTTTTTCCGCTGGACAGCATGCATCAGTGTGTTTGACGCCTTAACAACGACCTTGTTTGCGACTCAGAACTCAGCCACGTAGGTCTGAGTCGTCAGACTAGCTGCTGTGTGACAGTGTCCAAATGACCGCCGAGGTCATTATATGGGTCGCCGTATCGTTGCTGTGTCGTTGAGTAGATCTGACTGGTTGAAATCTCACCAGCGACCATATACATAGTAACATAGTAACATAGTAACATAGTTTTTAAGGTTGAAGGAAGACTTTAAGTCCATCTAGTTCAACCCATAGCCTAACATGTTGATCCAGAGGAAGGCAAAAAAAACCCATGTGGCAACACTAAGCTCCACATTGGGGGAAAAAATTCCTTCCTGACTCCAGATACGGCAATCAGACTAATTCCCTGGATCAACGCCCTATCAAAGAATCTAGTATATATAACCGGTAATATTATAGTTTTCAAGAAAGGCATCCAGGCCCTTCTTAAATGTTAGTAGTGACTCACTCATTACAACATCATGTGGCAGAGAGTTCCATAGTCTCACTGCTCTTACAGTAAAGAATCCACGTCTGTGATTATGATTAAACCTTCTTCCCTCCAGACGTAGAGGATGCCCCCTTGTCCCAGTCTCAGGCCTAAGAGTAAAGAGATCATTAGAAAGGTCTCTGTACTGCCCCCTCATATATTTGTACATTATTATAAGATCACCCCTAAGCCTTCGTTTTTTCCAAGCTAAATAACCCCAAGTTTAATAACCTGTCTTGGTATTGCAGACCCCTTAGTCCTCTAATAACTTTTGTCGCTCTTCTCTGGACCCGCTCTAGTTCAGCTATGTCTTTCTTATACACCGGAGACCAGAATTGTACACAGTATTCTAAGTGTGGTCGCACTAGTGACTTGTATAGAGGTAAAATTATGTTCTCCTCATGAGCATCTATGCCTCTTTTAATACATCCCATTATTTTATTTGCCTTTACAGCAGCTGCCTGACACTGGCCACTAAATGTGAGTTTGTCATCTACCCATACACCCAGGTCTTTTTCAGTGGTAGTTTTGCCCAGTGTTTTATAATTAAGCACATAATTATACCCTTTGTTTCCTCTGCCCAAGTGCATGACTTTACATTTATCCCCATTAAAGCGCATTTGCCATTTAGCAGCCCAAGCTTCTAGTTTACATAAATCCTCCTGTAATATAAAATTGTCCTCCTCTGTATTGATTACCCTGCAGAGTTTAGTGTCATCTGCAAATATTGAGATTCTACTCTGTATGCCCCCTACAAGGTCATTAATAAATATATTAAATAGGAGCGGGCCCAACACTGACCCCTGTGGTACCCCACTGTTAACTGTGACCCATTCTGAGTGTGTTCCATTAATAACCACCCTTTGTTTCCTATCACTAAGCCAGTTCTTAACCCACTTACACATATTTTCCCCTATCCCCATTGCCCTCATTTTATGTATCAACCTTTTGTGTGGCACCGTATCAAAAGCTTTTGAAAAGTCCATATACACCACATCCACTGCATTTCCTTGGTCCAGTCCAGAACTTACTTCTTCATAGAAGCTTATTAGATTAGTTTGACAGGAACGGTCCCTCGTAAAACCATGTTGATAATGGGTCATGAGGTTATTTTTGTTCAGATACTCCAGTATAGCATCTCTTAGAAAACCCTCTAGGATTTTACCCACAGTAGAGGTTAAGCTTACTGGCCTATAATTTCCAAGTTCAGTTTTTGTCCCCTTTTTGAATATTGGCACCACATTTGCTATACGCCAGTCCTGTGGTACAGACCCTGATATTATGGAATCTTTAAATATTAAAAATAATGGTCTATCTATGACAGTACTTAATTCCTGCAGCACTCTGGGGTGTATCCCATCTGGGCCCGGGATTTGTCAATTTTAGTGATTTTTAGACGATACCGTACTTCCTCTTGGGTTAAGCAGGTGACGTTTAATTGAGAATTTTTGTTATCACTGATCATATTGTCTGTCATGGGATTTTCTTGTGTAAATACTGTTGAAAAAAAGTCATTTAGCATATTTGCTTTTTCCTCATCCTCATCCACCATTTCACCCAGACTATTTTTAAAGGGGCCAACACCATCATTTTTTAGTTTCTTACTATTTATGTAGTTAAAAAATATTTTGGGATTCTTTTTACTTTCTCTGGCAATGAGTCTCTCTGTCTCAATCTTTGCTGCCTTGATTTGCTTTTTACAAATGTTATTTAATTTTCTGTATTTATTTAATGCTTCATCACTACCTACTTGCTTTAATTCCCTAAATGCTTTCTTTTTGTCACATATTGCACTTCTTACCGCTTTATTTAGCCATAGTGGTTTCCTCCTATTTCTAGCATGCTTATTCCCATAGGGTATATATTGTGCACAGGTCCTATTCAGGATGCTAATAAACATCTCCCATTTGCTTTGTGTACTTTTATGTCTCAGGACATCGTCCCAGTTTATTGCACTAAGATCATCTCTCAACCGTTGGAAATTTGCCTTCCTGAAGTTTAGTGTCCTTGTGGCCCCTCTACTACACGTCTTAGTAAAGGATACTTGAAAGCTTATTAAGTTATGATCACTATTACCCAAGTGACCTCCAACCCGTATATTTGATATGCGGTCTGGCCTGTTGGTTAATATTAGGTCCAGCAGTGCCCCCCTTCTTGTTGGGTCCTGAACCAGTTGTGAAAGGTAATTGTCTCTTATAGTTTTCAAAAACTTATTACCTTTGCTGGAACTGCAGGTTTCTGATCCCCAATGTATTTCAGGGTAGTTGAAGTCCCCCATAATAATGACTTCTCCCTGAGTCGCTGCTTCATCTATTTGCTTTATGAGGATATTCTCCTCCACTTCCATTATTGTTGGGGACTTATAACAAACCCCTATCAGTAATTTATTATTTTTTCCCCCTCCCCTTATCTCCACCCACAGGGACTCTACATTTCCATTAGATTCACCTATATTATCACGCAGGATGGGTTTTAAGGATGATTTTACGTATAAACATACACCTCCTCCTCGCCTATTTGTACGATCATTTCTGAACAGACAATAGCCCTGTAAATTAACAGCCCAGTCATGACTCTCATCCAGCCAAGTCTCTGAAATCCCCACCATGTCATAATTATTTTCCAACAAAATCAATTCTAATTCCTCCATTTTGTTGGTGAGGCTTCTGGCATTAGTGAACATGCACTTTATGCATCTCTCTTTACCTCCATTCCTTCCTACTAGATTGACTGTTCTAACCCCACCCCCCATGCCACCCCCAATTTTATTACTTGTGCCCAGGTTACTGTTTACACTATCTTAGCGACGTTTCAGCGATCCTTACCAGGTCGTATCGTTGTCGGGATCGCTGGAACGTTGTTAAGTGTAACGGCACCCTTAATCACACCAGAAAATGTTCATCAAACCTAAAAATCTTCCAAAACCAGACAATAGTGGTGAATGGCAATCTTTCAGTCTTTTGTTTTTTATAATCCTCTGATTGTGGATGAGGCAGTACTCAAGGTAAGATGTCTAAAAGAATTGCCATGCTGCATATTTTATCGATTGAAAGATCCATAAAAACCTGCAGCTATTACCCTGTGCAAAAATACGCTGACGTTGGCACATGATAGGCAAAGTCACATTAACTTTGCTGGCTGGCCTTTATACTAAGCGCATTTGCTACGTATTTCTACAAATACGCTATACAAATGCGCTCATGTTGGCACATAGCCTTATAGCTATAATTTCACGTTGGCCCAAGACATTGTAGTTTACTCTACACATTGATCAACTGTCTAAGGGCCTGTGCCATGCTACTAATAAGGTATGTGTACGCTAAGGTTTTGGAGAGGATACCCTCAATGCCTGAACAATCAGTGAAAAAGACATTCGAAAGACTAATCCTAATTGTTTTATTATAAAACTAGAAATAGGCCCGATGCTATTGCATCGGGAGTGCGGTGAAATGAGCATCTGTGTATCCTTAGTGGTGCTGGCAGGAGCAGTGGACATGTGTCACACAGTTTGCGCTTTCCATCATACCCATTCTATTTCATCGCACAGTATATGGTGTCTCAGTGGTTAACACTGTATATGGTGTCTCAGTGGTTAACACTGTATATGGTGTCTCAGTGGTTAGCACTGTATATGGTAGCTCAGTCTTTAGCACTGTATACGGTGGCTCAGTGGTTAGCACTGTACACGGTGGCTTGGTGGTTAGCATTGTATGGTGGCTCAGTGGTTAGCACTGTATATGGTGGCTCAGTGGTTAGCACTGCATACGATGGTTCAGTGGTTAGCACTGCGTACGATGGTTCAGTGGTTAGCACTGTATATGATGGTTCAGTGGTTAGCACTGTATATGGTGGCTCAGTGGTTAGCACTGTAGATGGTGGCTCAGTGGTTAGGACAGTGTATGGTGGCTCGGTGATCAGCACTGTATGGTGGCGGGGGATTTGAATCCCGCGTCGCTTATTAGTCGCCGGCTGAGCCAATGAGCAGCACGGGATTCAAATCCCCCGCCAAAGCTGCGCGTCACGGCTCATTGGCTGAGCCAATGAGTGGTGCCATGCGGGATTTGAATCAGCCGCCGGCAGCTCAGCCAATGAGCGGTGCCTCGTGGCTTTGGCGGGAGATTTGAGCAGCGCGGGATTCAAATCCCCCGCCAAAGCCGTGCGGCACCGCTCATTGGCTGAGCTGCCGCCGGCAGAGCCAATGAGCGGCGCGGGATTCAAATCTACTGCGCAAGCTTGGTGGAGGATTTGAATCCAACGCCGCTCATTGGCTGAGTGCCAGGGGTGACAGCGTAGCGCAGAGCGGGGTGACAGCGCAGTGTAGGGTGACTGCGCAGTGTGGGGTGATAGCCCGTGGAAGAGGATACCTCGAAACGGTCCCTTGCACCTTCAGCACCCCCCCCTCCCTGCACCACCTGTAACTTGATGCACAAATAAACGCCAGAAATTTTTGGATCCAATCCGTGTGCCGCTACTTTCTGCAAATATCAAGAGTTTTTTCTCCAGCAGAGCACCGGATCCCAGACACCGCCGTTATCTGCAAAGAATCTGCAGCAGGTTAGTGCCCGGTTCACTTCTCCCAATAATTGCCGGTTAGCACTGTATACTGTGGCCAATGAGCGGTGCCTCGTGGCTTTGGCGGGAGATTTGAGCAGTGCGGGATTCAAATCCCCCGCCAAAGACGTGCGGCACCGCTCATTGGCTGAGCTGCCGCCGGCAGAGCCAATGAGCGGCGCGGGATTCAAATCTACTGCGCAAGCTTGGTGGAGGATTTGAATCCAACGCCGCTCATTGGCTGAGCGTCAGGGTGACAGCGTAGCGCAGAGCGGGGTGACAGCGCAGTGTAGGGTGACTGCGCAGTGTGGGGTGACAGCGCACTGCGGATTGACAGCGCAGCGCAGAGCGGGACAGAGCAAGAAGAACAGAACGGGGTGAGTGGGGAAGAGCAAGGGGACAGCTGCAGTAGAGTGTGGAGACAATTTAGCAGAGCGGGGGAGAGCAGAGCAGGGGTGAGCGGGTGGACAGCGCAGGGGAGAGCAGAGCAGGGGTGAGCAGAGCAGAGCGGGGGACATTTGCAGTAGAGCGAGGGACAATGGGCAAAGCGAGGAAGGGGAGAGCAGAGCAGAGGTGAGCAAGGGGCCAGCGCAGCAGAGAGGGGGGCCAGCGCAGCAGAGAGAGGGTACAGCGCAGTAGAGAGGGGGGACAGCGCAGCAGAGCAGGGGAGAGTGGAGAAGAGCAGGTGTTAGCGGGGCAGAGTGCGGAGACAATGGAACAGAGCAGGGGTGAGTGGAGCAGAGGGGAGTACAGCGGACCAGACCAGGGGAGAGCAAGGAAGAGAGGGGGTGAGCTGAAGGACAGTGCAGTAGAAGCAGGAGAGAGAGGAGCAGAGCAGCGGAGAGAGGGCAGAGGCGGCGGGGAGAGGGGCAGAGCGGGGGGAGAGTGAAGTGGAGCAGAGCAGGAGTGAGTGAAGCGGAGGGGCAGTGGAGCAGACCAGGGGAGAATGAGTAAGAGCAGGGGTAAGTGGGGCAGAGGGGGGAGAAACAGTGGAGCAGAGTGGGTGGGGAGCTGTGGAGCATCGTGGGGGGGGCAGCAGAGGGGGTGGAGAAAGGGCAGAGCAGGGGTGAGGCGGGACAGACCGAGGGAGAGTGGAGTAGGAGAGTAGAGAAGAGCAGGGGTAAGCGGGGCAGAGGGGGCAGGAACAGTGGAGCAGAGTGGGGGGGGGCAGTGGAGCATTGTGGGTGGGGGGCAGCAGAGCGGGGTGTAGAGATGGGCAGAGCGGGGATGAGGCAGGACATAGCAGGGGAGTGTGGAGTAGGAGAGTGGAGAAGAGCAGGGGGAAGCGGGGCAGAGGGGGCGGGGCAGTGGAGCAGAGTGGAGGGGCAGTGGAGCAGGGCAGAGGGGCAGTGGAGCAGAGTGGGGTGTAGTGGAGCAGAGAGGGGGCAGTGCAGGGGGGCAGAGAGTGGGGGCAGTGGAGCAGAGAGGGGGTGCAGTGGAGTAGAGCAGGGGGACAGTGGAACAGAGAGGGGGGCAGCGCAGCAGAGCAGGGAAACAGTGAAGCAGAGCAGAGAGAGAGTGGAGCATTGTGGGGGTGCAGCGCATCCTGGCAGGGGGCAGTGGAGCAATGTGGGGGGGCAGCACAGCAGGGCAGCGGGGCAGAGTAGCAGCAATAGAGTATGGTGGGTGGGCAGCGCAGCAGGGCAGGGGGACAGTGGAGCATTGTGGGGGGGCAGCGCAGTAGGGCAGGGGGACAGTGGAAAGGCAGTGGAGCATTTTGGGGGGGCAGCACAGTAGGGCAAGGGGACAGTGGAGCAGCAGTGGAGCATTTTGGGGGGGCAGCGCAGCAGGGCAGGGGGCAGTGGAGCAGCAATGGAGCATTGTGGGGGGGCAGCGCAGCAGGGCAGGGGACAGTGGAGCATTGGGGGGGCAGTAAAGCGGGGGAGGGCAAAGCAGGGGGTGAGCGGTGGATACTGGGAGAGCAGGGGGTGCTGCTGTCTGTACCTGTTCTCTGCTCTCCACTCCATGTCTGCAGTGCTAAAGACCCTTTGGTGATGTCACAGTCATGTGATCTGTGACTCTGACCACAACTGTGACATCACCACAGGTCCTCCAGCTTTTGCAACGTATTTGTGGGGTTATAGGGGGTGCAAGGACCTGGCGGGGATGATCGGGTGGCGTGTGAGTGAGGGACACTGGGTGGACTGTTGGGAGCAGGTGGCGGGTATGTGAAGTGGGGCGCGGGGACCTGGCGGGGATGATCGGGTGGCGTGTGAGTGAAGAACACCGGGTGGACTGTTGGGAGCGGGTTGTGGGTATGTGGAGGGGGTGTGCGGGGACCTGGTGGGGTTGATCTGGTGAGGGAGGTGGGTACAGTGTGAGTGACAGCTGGAGTGCGGTGATTGCCATACTGTGACACCATCACTTGGGTGTCCTAATATGGCGGTCGGCGCACTTCCGGCTGTCATGGTGCATTGTGGGATAGCGACATAAGCCCCGGAATTCTGTGACAACCATTATTGGTGATTATATAGTAAACACTTTGCTGTTCATATGTTCAGCTTTTTGCAATAAAAATTTCTACTTCAGGTTTAGAAAAAGAAAGAACATACACTTTTTTTAATTGGTTCATATGCAGAACACACAATGACCTTTATGGAGGGATTGTTAGTAATTTTTACTAAAGAAAAAACTAATCAAAAGCATGTCTTGAGTTTATCAGAATCACTAAAGCTTCTACATTGTAGTATTTTTGATGTTTCTTTTGTGGGGGAGTAGGAGTGTGAAAAATGTCATATATGACGAATGAACACAACGTTGTGTTTATATAAAAATACCTAGATGTATACAAAAATGCTTGGTTTAGGATCTACCATCAAGATGTTACAGTTATGAATGACACAACAATTTTAGTGAACAATCGTTCTCATCAACTACCACAAGGAGGCAGTAGGTTGCTGTAAGTAATTTTAGTCCCAATTGGATTGTAGAAATGATTTACTCAAACCAGTTTGTTTTTGCAATTGATTATTTAAATGTTTAATGTGCATTTTCTTAAATTAAAAAATGTACAGCCTCACTGAAGAATCTTATAAAAATGCAGCAGTGGACTAAATACAAATTACTTAACTCAGTAATAAGCATATAATGTATTTACGATTTTGCTGTTTTTCAAAATATATTTGAATATTGTTTAAAAGGTGAATAACCATTTAATCAAATTTAACAGCAATTATAGGGGCTGCTTACTGGGGAGATTTGCCTGAAGGTACAGAGGAATGTATGGGTTCAGTAAGTGTATGGATCCGCACATCGCTCTCTACCTGCAGCTCATGCAGAGCAGTGTCCTGATAGATTAGTGTGGCCCTGGGACCGGGAACTCCACTGATAAGCAGCACATAGAAGCCCCTGTGGTATTAAAGACTTTTTTTTAAATTTAAGAATAGCTACATTTTAGGGCAAGATAGACTACAAAAACGTTTGAAAATCAGTATGTCAGAGCAAGTAGTTTTTTCTAATTACT
Source organism: Allobates femoralis (assembly GCA_033576535.1). NCBI lineage: Eukaryota > Metazoa > Chordata > Amphibia > Anura > Aromobatidae > Allobates > Allobates femoralis. Next base: position 394,164,640 of record JARQOC010000001.1, on the reverse strand, counting down.
TTAAATGATTTTGTTGTTTCTTTTTAATGAGTAAATCACATGAAATTACCACACATTTCTCAATGTGTTCAACACACTACACACTATTTCATTACTAAAAGTATATTTGCCTACCCAGTAACATAATGGAAGAAATCTATAATGTTCTTTTAAATGTGCTGCCACTTATCACTGCATCTTGTCCACATCCTTGGTTTACGCTTACTGGATGACACATGAGCAATTTAGAAACTGAATAGATAGACAGATCATAACATAGTAAACACAATCCAGCAAGTGACCATTGCCCAACAGGAAACAGATAAAATACCGTATATACTCGTGTATAAGCTGACCCGTGTATAAGCCGACCCCCTACTTTTGCCCCAAATCTGGGAAAACCTATTGACTCATGTATAAGCCGAGGGTGGACCCCAGCACAGGTATACAGCCCCCAGCAGTGTGGTATACAGGCCCCCCCAGTGGTATACAGGCCTCCCCAGTGGTAGTATACAGCCCCCAGCAGTGTGGTATACAGCAGCCTCCCCAGTGGTATATACAGGCCCCAGCAGTGTTACAGCAGCCTCCCCAGTGGTATATACAGCAGCAGCCCCAGTGGTAGTATACAGCAGCCCCAGTAGTAGTATACAGCAGCCCCAGTGGTAGTATACAGCAGCCCCAGCAGCCCCAGAGGTATATACAGCAGCCCCAGTGGTAGTATACAGCAGCCCCAGCAGCCCCAGAGGTATATAGAGCAGCCCCAGTGGTAGTATACAGCAGCCCCAGAGGTATATACTGCAGCAGCCCGCCCACCACCCCCATCAGTATACAGGCCCCCCCCCATTAATATCCAGCCCCCCCCCTTGCTCCGGAAACCTGTAAAGTAAAATCATTATACTTATCACTGTCCTGTCGCCGCCGTCCCCGCCGCTGCCATCGCGATCCTCCGTCTTCATCCAGCGTCTTCCGGCTTCCTGCTCTGGCGCAGACAATGACGTCATTGCCTACGCCGACCAGAGGAAGCCGGAAGAAGATGGATGAAGCCAGAGGATCGCGATGGCAGCGGCGGGGACAGCGGCGACAGGACAGTGATAAGTATAATGATTTTACTTTACAGGTTTCCGGAGCAAGGGGAGGGCCCTGGATACTAATGGGGGGGGCCTGTATACTGATGGGGGTGTCGGGCGGGCTGCTGCAGTATATGACTCGCGTATAAGCCGAGGGGGGTACTTTTCAGCCCAATTTTTGGGCTGAAAAACTCGGCTTATATGCGAGTATATACGGTAATTGCTATTTTCTCAACCTATTGCACTTTCTGATCTCACCCCCTACTAAAACCTAAAAATAATTTTTAGGGAAAATTCAGTTAATACCTTTATTTTACACAAAATGTGATGATCATAATTAGAGAACAGCAATGACTGTAGCACAGAGAAAGATTAAAACTAAATGTTGTGAAGACAAAATTAGTAGGAAAGCTTTTGGACTTCATATGCAACAAAGGGTACACCACTCCATACAATCAATTAACATGAGAAAAACAAGTGTATATAGTACCCAAAATAATAATGGAAGGAGACTGTGTATTATGATTCAAGTTATAAAGTATTTAATAGATTACAGTACAAACACACAGAATACAAACCATAGTGCATTTAAAAATTAGACAGGACAGGCTAGGCAAATGGGGGGAGAAAAGGCACAGATGGGAAAGTAGTCAACCTACACGGTCCATGGGTGACATGACAATGCAAAGCTGTACATACTGAATAGCAAAGGAATCTATTATATAATCACGAATGGGTTTTTTGCCCCTTCTGAGTCCGCTCGCGCTGTGAGTCAGCGTGGTCATGTGGATACGCCCGAAGCATTGGCCGCGCAGCGGCCATTGCGAGCAGTTCTAAGGCGACTCGCTATGCCCGCGCAGCGGGCATGGCGAGTCGCCTTAGCAGCGCGAAGCATTGGCCGCGAAGCATCGGGCACCCAGCTAGTCTAATATATAAAGCTGAATGTGTGTATGTGTGTATGTATGTGTGTATATCCGGGATTGGCATCTACACCGTCGCAACTACAGCCACAAAATTTTGCACAGTCACACGTCTCGACCCCGGGAGCGTCATAGGCTATGTTGTGAGGCGAAATTTTAACCCTGCGCATTCCAGTTCACCAAACAATTTTGGCCCTATCTACATAATGGGGAAAAAGTGAATGGAAAAATATTGGAGGAAAATCGACAGCTGTCAGCTATAGAGACAAAATTTTGCACAGTCACACGTCTGGACCCTGAGAGTGTCATAGGTTATGTTGTGAGGCGAAATTTTAACCCCCGCGCGTTCCAGTTCACCAAACAATTTTGCCCCTATCTACATAATGGGGAAAAAGGGAAAGGAAATGTGTGGGAGGAAAATCGACAGCTGCCAGCTACAGCTACAAAAATTTGCACAGTCACACGTCTTGACCCCGGTAGCGTCATAGTCTATGTTGTAAGCCGAAATTTTAACCCTACGCGTTCCAGTTCACCAAAAAAATTTGGCCCTATCTACATAATGGGGAAAAAGTGAATGGAAAAATATTGGAGGAAAATCGACAGCTGTCAGCTATAGAGACAAAATTTTGCACAGTCACACGTCTGGACCCTGAGAGTGTCATAGGTTATGTTGGGAGGCGAAATTTTAACCCCGCGCGTTCCAGTTCACCAAACAATTTTGCCCCTATCTACATAATGGGGAAAAAGGGAAAGGAAATGTGTGGGAGGAAAATCGACAGCTGCCAGCTACAGCTACAAAAATTTGCACAGTCACACGTCTTGACCCCGGTAGCGTCATAGTCTATGTTGTAAGCCGAAATTTTAACCCTACGCGTTCCAGTTCACCAAAAAATTTTGCCCCTATCTACATAATGGGGAAAAAGTGACAGTTACCAGTTGACAGTTGTGAATGAGAGGGGCTTAATGACAGCGCCAAAGACTAACAGCATATACCAGCATATAGTCACTAAGGTGGGGCCCCAACATGAGATATTCACCACGCACGGGGACATGTATACACACCACACGCACACAAAGAGTAACAGCAAGTGTATAGTCGCTAAGGTGCAGCCCCATCATTGGATACTCACCACGCGCCCGAACAAACACACACACACCACAAAGAGACACACACAACACAGAGACATACACACACCCCCAAGGGGACACACACACACTCTATAGCAACACATGCACTCACCCCACAGGGACACACACACACCACAATGAGACACACATGACACAGACACACACACCACACAGACCCCCCCCCACAGGGACACACACACATAGCCACCCTATAGGGACACATGCACTCACCCCACAGGGACACACACACCACAAAGAGACACACACACACCACACAGACCCCCCCACAGGGACACACACACATACACACCCTATAGGGACACATGCACTCACCCCTCAGGGACACACACCACAAAGAGACACACACAACACGGAGACACACACACCCCACACAGACACCCCCCCCACAGGGACACACACACATACACACCCTATAGAGACACATGCACTCACCCCACAGGGACACACACCACAAAGAGACACACACAACACAGATACACACACACACCACACAGACCCCCCCACAGGGACACACACATACACACCCCAGGGACACACACACACCACACAGACAGACACAGATGTGCACAATCACCTCACACAACTCGCCTCGCATGTGTGCTATCTTTATTTTCCAAACATAAACATCTGATTAAAAACAGCCAATGTGCAACACATGTGCCATATAGGGAATTAAGGCAGATGTCAGTCACATGAGCTGTCTATTATGTGTATGTGTGAGGTAACATATACTGCCCGGTCAGGGGAGGGTTTACTGTTGGCTGGAGATTTATTAGGCTGCCTATAGCAATCAATCACAGCTCAGCTTCTATTTTCCTACAGGTCATTAATATGACATATTCAAATTCTATTTTGTTATAGCTAACAGCAGTTATTTATTAACCCGGGCGTAGCCGGGTACTACAGCTAGTAGCAAATAAAATACAAAGTACACACAAGACTCACATGGTAAATGCATAACCAATTTTTCTAACGGAACATCAATATACTTCAAATTGTATGTAATAGGCAGTAACAAAGTACCATTCCTTCCTAATGGGTTGAGACCTGATACACCAGGGAAACTAATACAAAAGCATTCCAGTACAGACAGTTGCAACACAAGCAGGGAGTCAAGGGGTTACATGGTCAAACCCATAGATTGTGTGGCCGCACCAGAAGTCAGAGAGGAGCCACGACACGTGTTTCCATTTCCTCCTCAGGGGGCAGTGCCTGGTGCATTAGGTCTCATATCATTAGCAAGGAACAGTACTCTGTTACTGCCTATTATATGCAATCTGAAGTATATGGGATGTTCTCTTAGAAAAATTGGTTATGTATTTAGAATGTGAGACTTGTGTGTACTTTGCATATTACCGTATATACTCGTGTATAAGCCGACCCGTGTATAAGCCGACCCCCCTACTTTTGCCCCCAAAAACTGGGAAAACTTATTGACTCGCGTATAAGCCGAGGGTGGACTCCAGCACAGGTATACAACCCCCAGCAGTAAGGTATACAGGCCCCCCCAGTGGTATACAGCAGGCCCCCAGGCATATAAGCAGGCCCCCAGGGGTATAAGCAGGCCCCCAGGGGTATTCAGCAGGCCCCAGGGGTATCAGCAGGCCCCAGGGGTATCAACAGGCCCCCAGGGGTATACAGCAGGCCCCATGGGTATCAGCAGGCCCCCAGGGGTATCAGCAGGCCCCCAGGGGTATCAGCAGGCCCCCAGGGGTATACAGCAGGCCCCCGGGGGTATCAGCAGGCCCCCGGGGTATCAGCAGGCCCCCAGGCGTATAAGCAGGCCCCCAGGGGTATTCAGCAGGCCCCAGGGGTATACAGCAGACCCCCATGGGTATACAGCAGGCCCCATGGGTATCAGCAGGCCCCCAGGGGTATACAGCAGGCCCCCAGGGGTATAAGCAGGCCCCCAGGGGTATTCAGCAGGCCCCAGGGGTATCAGCAGGCCCCAGGGGTATCAACAGGCCCCCAGGGGTATCAACAGGCCCCCAGGGGTATACAGCAGGCCCCCATGGGTATACAGCAGGCCCCCAGGGGTATCAGCAGGCCCCCAGGGGTATACAGCAGGCCCCCAGGGGTATTCAGCAGGCCCCAGGGGTATCAGCAGGCCCCAGGGGTATCAACAGGCCCCCAGGGAGTATCAACAGGCCCCCAGGGGTATACAGCAGGCCCCCATGGGTATACAGCAGGCCCCCAGGGGTATCAGCAGGCCCCCAGGGGTATACAGCAGGCCCCCAGGGGTATTCAGCAGGCCCCAGGGGTATCAGCAGGCCCCCGGGGGTTTATACAGCAGGCCCCCGGGGGTTTATACAGCAGGCCCCCAGGGGTTTATACAGCAGGCCCCCGGGGGTTTATACAGCGCCCCCGGCAGTGGTATACAGCCCCCCCGCCTAGTACCGGGCCCCCATGCTGCGGCACAGCATACAGTAGTTCATACATTACCATCTCCTGCAGCGCGCGGCTCCTCCATCTCCCGCCCGGCTTGTTGCTGTAGTGTCATGTGACGCGCCAGTCACATGACACTACAGGAAGATGCCGGCTGGGACTGGAGGAGCCGCGCGCTGCAGGGAGAGATGGTAATGTATGAACTACTGTATCCGCAGCATGGGGGCCCGGTACTAGGCGGGGGGGCTGTATACCACTGCCGGGGGCCGCCAGGGGCTGTGTGGGGCAATATGCACTGCATCCCCTTGCCGGGGATGGACAGGGGGATGCGTGCATATTAATGAGCCGGGCCCACGTGACCGCGCGGTGTCACTGTAGCCCCCTCCTGCCTCCTCCTGCCCCCAGTCAGAGCCCCCGTCCCCGTCACACACATGTATATACTCGCGTATAAGCCGAGGGGGGACTTTTCAGCCCAATTTTTGGGCTGAAAAAGTCGGCTTATACACGAGTATATACGGTATTTGCTATTCCTTTGCTATTCAGTATTGTATGTACAGCTTTGCATTGTCATGTCACCCATGGACCGTGTAGGTTGACTACTTTACCATCTTTGTCTTTTCTCCCCCCATTTGCCTAGCCTGTCCTGTCTAATTTTTAAATGCACTATGGTTTGGATTCTGTGTGTTCGCATTGTAATCTATTAAATACTTTATAACTTGCATCATAATACACAGTCTCCTTCCATTATTACTTTGGGTACTATATACACTTGTTTTTCTTGTTTTGATTAAATGTTGTAAAGGTTAGAACATTCACCAATCAGTAGGAAGTGTACAGGTCTTTGCTTTGAATGACTTTAGCACATCTGTTCATGCAAAAAATAGTAATGGCGGTCTGATTAGGAGTGCTCTAAGGATCAAGCAGACATGTAAGATGTTTTAATAAATGGCAAACCTTTCATTAATTTCTTAGCTCCTCTCACAGCTCCACTACGCGTTTCAACTGTATAAAACAGTCTTCATCAGGTGAAGACTGTTTTATACAGTTGAAACGCGTAGTGGATCTGTGAGGGGAGCTAAGAAATTAATGAAAGGTTTGCCATTTATTAAAACATCTTACCTGTCTGCTTGATCCTTAGAGCACTCCTAATCAGACCGCCATTACTATTTTTTGCATGAAAACTACTCCCTTTGTGAGGGACTGGCGGCTGGAGCAGCTCAGGAACAGCACAAATGATCTGCCTTGAGGACCTGACGTTTCCCTGGCAACCCACAACAAAGAGCGGTGACGCAAATTCGGTTTCGCGGTCACGTGACTGGATAGGTCTTGTTCCGAGGACCAGGAGAGCGGAGAGGCAGCGCACACATCGCCGGCGGCGGAGGCTGGTAAACCGGGTTGTGCAGGACTTGCACAATCCGATAAGGTGAGTAGCCTCTTAGACTTTTTAATAAGGGGATCCTACACATTTGCGCCCCTTTTCGTTTTTGTTTTGCTTTAGCACATCTGTGACCACAGGACATCACTAGTGTGATTTTGGTCCACTCTTCTCCCAGTCTCTTCCACAATTCTGTGACTGTTGTGGGTTTCTTGTCAATACCTTTGTCACCAAGGATTTTCCAGAGGTTTTCTATTGATTTTAGATCAGGACTCTGGGCTGGCCATTTCATTATTTCAATGTTTTCTGTTTCAAGGAACTACTTTACCTGTTTGGATGTGTGACAGGGGGCATTGTCCTGCATAAATATTGCTGGCTGATTGAGTGCTGAACGCAAGTAAGGAACCACGTGTTGTTGAAGAAGGTTCTGATACACTGCATTCACTCTGCCATGTAGCTGAATAAGAGGTCCAACCTCTCTCTGTACAGTAAACATTCCCCAAACCATGAACACTTCTTCCACCACCTTTCACTGACTTTTTTACACACTTTGGGTTCAGTCTTTCCCCAGGCTGTCAACAAGCATAACGTTTCCCATCAGACCCAAATAAATTAAACTTGCTTTCATCACTAAAATGAACTGAGGACCACTTCTCTACTGTCCACACATCATGCTCCTCATCAAAGGTGAGTCGAGCATTTTGATTCTTTCGGCTAATTAGAGGTTTGGTCACTGCAGAGTGCGCTTTCAGTGCAAATGCTCTTAAACATTGTGACACTGTATGACGGGACAGATCCTTACTCTGTTAAGTGTTAAACTGGAGAGCTATTCCAGCTGTAGGGTTGAAACGATTACTCATAAAGATTGTCCACATTGTCCTGTCCTCTCTTTCAAGGGCAAACAGCCTTCTTGGGGGACTTGAAAGTATGATGTTCTAAAGGTGCACAATTCTAGAAATCACAGACTTGGAATGACCAGCTTCTGTTGCTATGGCTGGTAGGGTGACCCCTTTGGCCTTCATCTGGACAACGTACTGCCAGAGGGTTGTAGTCACTTTGGAACAGCACACCATTTTTGCAAAGTGAGTGCAAACTGGAAAGTTAGGCTGCCAGTTAAATAGGGTTTGTCACATAATTAAGGGAATTAGCACCAGGTGGTAGATTGACACCAATAATTTGCAGGTATCTGAAAGCGTTCTCTAATTTTGATCAGTAATCTTTTTTATTTATGTCATTTACATTTTTTATTCTGTGCTTTAGAATATATTCAAATTATGACATGTTTAAAATACTGCTATTTTATTCATGTTAGGACTTTTTCACATAGGACAACACAGTGACCTTAACATTAAGAAATTTGTGTTCTCTGATTTTGATTGCCAGTGCACATGTAAACTCAGTTCCATTGGTCATACATGTGTTTTCAATATGAAAATCAGTAAGCAGTTGAGAGTCACTTGTGGAGGGAGATTGCCACAGTTGGAAAAACAAAAGGATTAAACATAGTGAAATTCAACATGCTCCTTTCTTTATAATCCTTGCTTGCCTACATGCTTATATCATCTTGAGGAGGCAGCCTTTAGGCGATTCACCAAGGAAAGGCAAAATACACAGGGCTATAAAGATTTGCAACGGTTATCCTGTACACCCCTGGATTGCTGCTATACAATGACTTATGTACATTTTTGGTCAATATATTAAAACTCAGAAATCTATAAAATGATGCATATTTCACAGGGAAGTTCTGGTTTCCACTAAAAATTTCCTTTAAGCTGGTTCATTATTGCAATCATTGTTGTATTGGGACTAAGTGTCTCAGGATCCATGCTGCTGAATGAATGAAACCAGAAACTGGAACAGTGGTTTCAACGGGTGTTCTTTATTCCTACGTGTTTCGGAGTGTTACCGTTACTTCATCCCAATACAATACTATTGTTCGATCGTCAATCGTGGATGTGTGGGTCCTGCAGCAGCTGTATCCAGGCGCGCATACTTGTTGTGTGTAACACAACATTTCCAGGTGAGCAGCTTTCAATAAGGTTCTTGCCGATATCTGTAAGGAGATAAGACCCTATTTGCGCATTGTCTCACCCCCTATAGATTATTGCAATCATGATATGATGAGCAGTCAAAAATATATATTTTTTATGCAACAAGAAATCCTATGAGGAATGCAGCAACTAAAGCAAGGACATGGAATTCTTCCTAAATTGCTTTTTGAAACTGAAGTAGTTCAACCAATAACTTTACCATATGCAATAACATGGTAATAAAATGGTTATTAATAAAAACATAAAAGTACATTTTAGGCCATGTTCACATAAGCATACTTCACAGATCGGTATGGACTGCAATGATCAATCTGGCATTGGGAGTCCCGATCCGATTGTACAGCCTCAGAGAAGAGTGAGGAGTGAGCACTACCATGCACAAATGAACTTCCGGAAATGTGCTCTAACTTCTATTCGCTTGAGCTGCACGCCATTCACACAAATCTACATTCTATTATACTCGGTACAGGAGTTGAGCCCATCCCCACCTGAGCATAGTAGTACTTGCTCATCATTCAGAGGTACTGTATGAAGCTTAAAGGTTCAGTTGGAGACCCGCCGCCAGACCAGATTTGCAGTCCACATACAGTCTGTGAAGTAGCTCAGCCTTAGGCTTTGTGCTCACTTGTGTTGGGAGACTTAAATGAGAGTTAAATCAGCCATTCTAATCAAAACTATAAGAACCTTTACAGCCTAATAAAAGTAACTGGGGGTGCCAATGTCTATTTGGTTGAGTTGGCAAAAAGATCAGTCACAAGGTCATGACATCAGTTATAAATAGAAGTCATTTTGCTATTGTGACCAGGGCAAAGCAATGGAAATGACAACAGAATCTCTTTTCAGGTAATATGGTCTGACAGGTGCCAATGGGATTCATTATACTATGATTCCAGAAAAGGGTTGGGGCTTCATGTATGGGTGGAGGCACACGGGCGTGTGACTCGCGCGAGTGCAATTTAAGAAAATCTCGCATTGCACTCAGACCAGTATCAGTAAATGATACTGGTCATATTAGTGTGTTTGTAATGCACTTAACTTGCACTGCAAGGTAAATGCGAGTTCAATCTCAGCATGTTGCGATTGAACGTGATTTCCTCGCGCAAATAGCCATTGTAAGTATAAGGGTGCGAGAGGATCTCGCACCCGTACAGCACACTGTGAGATAGTCGCACGCATGTGTGTACTTACAAAGTCTTCAAACACTGCTGCTGTCAAAGCAGTGGTGTTTGAAATTGCCGGGTTAATGGCACAGTAACCTATCAGCTTTCACCACTGTGACAGCAGTGGTGAAAGCCGATACATTCAAATACCGCTGCTGTGCGGTGTTTCAAATTGCCGGGTTGCAGCCGCAACACTTAAGCACCATGGAAAGCATTTACCATGAATTTCCAACACCGCTGGTGTTTGAAAGTCTGTGATTTCCATGGAGCTGAAGTTTTATCTTCAGCACGATAGAAAGCATTTACCGGCCGATTTAACCAATCGGCTTTCACTGCTGCTGTTACAGCGGTGAAAGCTTATTGGTGGCTGTGCCTGCAACCTGTCAATTTCAAACACCGCTGCTTTGACAGCAGCGGTGTTTGAATACGTTGGTAATTGCTGTTGGCGGGGCAGAAAATTGCTCGGCGGGATTACTCAGCATGCTGAGTAATCCCGCCGAGCAAACTTCAGGACCATGCACAGCAACAAACTCACTCGCACCGCACACTAACACTCGCAACACACTCGCAGCACACTCACATGGATACAGTCATGTACACACACCCACACGCACCACACTCATGCAAAAAACACACAGCTCTTGCATCATGTCATGCATCAAAAACGCTCCATTTTTGATGCATGACACTGTGCCTCCACCCTATAGGTGAAAAACAGTGGATATGTGAACAGAGCCTGGAATGTATTGTCTCAGTTATAAAAAATATCCAATTATTTGTACTATTTCTCTAGCTAAAATATGAGTCAAGTAAATGATAAGAGTGGAGCTATAGCTGAGTAAAATAAAATTCTTTATTTGGTATAATCGGCAGCTTCAATAGCATTCCTAAAATTATACTTTGTGTTTATTTAAAACTTACAGGAAATTGCTTTTTTCATTTCACTTTTTTATTCCCACACCAGAAAAAAAGCCTATGCATATATAATGTTCCTCTAATGTAAGAGAACAATTTCATGAACAGATATTGCTTTTGCTTTTTATTTAACAAAGAACACAGGCTGTAGAAGAAAATGAAAATTCTAATAATTAGAAGCTTTTAATAACTGCAGATTATGCCACTAAGTGAGCATAAACTAGAATACATCTACTAATTTAGGGCAAAGTCTTTTGTATTTGTATCTCGTTAGAACCAATAAAATACTTCTAGTAAGGAACGTTTCATAGCTGTCAAAAATAGTAGGTTTATGAGTTAAAGAGTCCAGTCACCATGAAGATGCTATCACATTTAGTGGCATCAAAAAATAGAGAGGGATGAACACAAATTAGTATGGGATTGACTTGCTAAAAAATATAATATAGCTTTAAATTGTTTACCTTTTTATATTTAGTACCACAGTGGACAGTATCACTCAATAACTGACCCCCTTCCTTCCTTGCGAGCTTGTATTTAGGGATGACTGTCAACCATTGATAAGGACCATCCACTGATCTCCTAACCATTGAAACACTAAAGATTTTAACAAACTACTACCCGAGATGGTGATTTTTTATTTTTGTGCTTTTTTTCTTCCAATCTTCTAAAATTCATAACTTTTATTTTTTATGTCAACATAGCTGTATGGCTGTATGAAGGTTTGTTTTTTTCTGGTACAAGTTGTTTTTTTGAATGACACCATCAATGTTAACATGTGATGTACTTGTAAAGAAAAAACAACAACAGCTTGTAGTGCGCCTGTACACATGGGGCTGTTAACGGGCGGTTCTTTTGCGTTTAAACTCACCTGGTCTGGTTGTAAACCACAGCCCGTAGATAAGCTTATTAATATGAAGCAGCGGAATCCTCCGGTTCCGTCCTCGTGCTTCCTACGAGGTCTTCTCCGGGGAAACACTAGTGCCGGGCGGCGTCACGTGTCTAGTAAAGGGGCTGATCCAGCTCACGTCTTCTCAGGTCCTCTCCCTCCTCTGCAGCTCACTCCACCACTCTCCCCATAGGGAGTCAGAATGATACAAAAAGATGGAAGCGTGATGTATGTTTGGGCGCTGAAGTAAGGAAGATCTCTGATGCTGGCTTCTTTTCCGGACTTTATTAAAATAATTGCAGTTATAATTATTCAAGCTTAAGGCTCTCAAAACCCACGATGCATTTCGACGTGCACACACGTCTTTCTCAAGTGAATGAGAGCCCTTCAATTCCTCCTATCTTATATTCCCACCCCTCAGTTATCATTGGTTCCTATTTTTAACTCAATAGTTACCACAATACCAGGTTACCAACCTCACTATAACACGCATAATTTAAAATACATAACATTATAGCACCATCATTACAATTCATTCCATCAACAAAAATTATATAAATACAAAATAACCAATTTCCATACACTACCATTAAAAAATTATTATTAATAAAACAGGAATAGTTGATGGAATGAATTGTAATGATGGTGCTATAATGTTATGTATTTTAAATTATGCGTGTTATAGTGAGGTTGGTAACCTGGTATTGTGGTAACTATTGAGTTAAAAATAGGAACCAATGATAACTGAGGGGTGGGAATATAAGATAGGAGGAATTGAAGGGCTCTCATTCACTTGAGAAAGACGTGTGTGCACGTCGAAATGCATCGTGGGTTTTGAGAGCCTTAAGCTTGAATAATTATAACTGCAATTATTTTAATAAAGTCCGGAAAAGAAGCCAGCATCAGAGATCTTCCTTACCTCAGCGCCCAAACATACATCACGCTTCCATCTTTTTGTAACATGTGATGTACTGGAAAGCGTGAAAAAAAATTCCAAGCGTGGTAATATAGCACAAAAAAAAAAGTGCAATTCACATCCTGAGTTTAATGTTTTATTGAAATCATTTGGGGGTAAATACAATGTTTTGAAGGCCTTGTCCACAATGCCTAAAAAACCAACAACATTGGTGTTTTGATTTTCTTTTCTGTTTATGCCATTCATTGGTTGGGTTAATAAAAGGATCACACTTTTACGAACGTAGGGATAAAACTCATGGGTATTTTATAATTCAAAAGTGTATATTTTTTATTTTCTTTTACATTTGTAGGTCGCCTTTAACAACTTGAACCTGAGATCATCTGATCTTTTGCAATATAATTAGTCTGAATAGAGCTTGCAGAAATCTATACACATGTTGCAGAAGTTTGGTACAACATTATACCTTTCAATACAATCATAGATTCAGTAGTCCCAGCCCAGCAAGTGGTGATCAGTATCCAAAAGCCAAAAGAATAGGTTTCCACTGAACATGTACTTTAAATCCAAAAATAGATGTGATGACCATCAGTTGTGAGGCTGAGCTGCTCGTAAGGCAGCACCCCGATAAACCCCGAGACCCTTAACCCCTATACAGGGATCTGGAATTACAGCGGAGCCCAGGGGGTAGCTGCCTATTATGAGCAGCGGAGCAGGAAGGTCGCCAAGAAGGGAAAAATCTGAACCTGAAAAACGTAGTCAGGAGTCTAAGTCAAAACTGAGAGGGCAGCTAAGGTACAAAATCATCAGGCTGTAGCAGAGTCGAAAATCCAGGCAAAGGTCAGAGTCAAAACCAAACACACACTATATCACTGGGGAACCAAAACTATATCTGGTGGCCTGCAAGACAGGCTCCAAGGTATTTGAAGGGCGCGGTTATGTCCCATAAGCTGGAGCTCACAGCCTGATGATCTCATCCAGATCGCCCCTAGAACCAGGCCAGATCGTGATGCACGACTGGCACCAACCAAGCGATTTAACTAAAAAATTGTTGAACATGTTTTTTTTTGTTAACTGATTGGATAAAAAAAGCATTACTATGTTTAAGTCATGCTTTTTCTCTAATTTCCTACAGTGTAGGATAGCCGGCAGGATGTGTTTGATGAGGGGAGGGGGTGTGGAGAGGTCAGAGTACTGTTGGACTTCATTTTTTTCCCCCAGCATTTTTTGTCTCAATATTTCTGGTCGGCAGCCAATCAGGGGAGCATAAAACAGCCACAAGTTTAAGACACAAGGACTTGTATCATTGGCTGGCTTGTTTCATTAGCTGCCAAAATCACATGTTCCTCGGGATATAAGAAGCGGCCATTTGATGTCGTCGCCATTATCAGAGTGTTACTGGTTAGAGACAGTGCTGCTGCTCTGTGCTGCTCCATCTGTGTTACATACACTGTGTGCAGAATTATTAGGCAAATGAATATTTTGATCACATGATACTTTTTATACATGTTGTCCTACTCCAAGCTGTATAGGCCAACTACCAATTAAGTAAATCAGGTGATGTCCATCTCTGTAATCAGGAGGGGTGTCGTGTAATGACATCAACACCCTATAAAAGGTGTGCTTAATTATTAGGCAAATGCCTTTCTTTAGGCAAAATGGGTCAGACGAGAGATTTGACGGGCTCTGAAAAGTCCAAAATTGTGAGATGTCTTGCAGAGTGATGCAGCAGTCTTGAAATTGCCAAACTTTTGAAGCGTGATCTCCGAACAATCAAGCGTTTCATGGCAAATAGCCAACAGGATTGCAAGAAGCGTTTTGGGCAAAAAAGGCGCAAAATAACTGCCCATGAATTGAGGAAAATCAAGCGTGAAGCTGCCAATATGCCATTTGCCACCAGTTTTGCCATATTTCAGAGCTACAATGTTACTAGAGTATCAAAAAGCACAAGGTGTGCTATACTCAAAGACATGGCCAAGGTAAGGAAGGCCTTTAAACAAGAAACATATGATAAAATGTCAAGACTGGGCCAAAGAAGTAATGGGAGTATAGGTGTGTCACGGTCCGCGCTGCTCCAAGGCACAAAAAACTCACCAATGAGTCACAGATTCATCAATCTGATTTCCATCCTTTCAATTCCTTCCTCCAACGCGTTTCGGCGCCCCACCTGGCGCCTTCCTCAGGGAAGACTGTGCCAAGAAATATCTTAAGACTGATTTTTCAAAGGTTTTATGGACTAATGAAATGAGAGTGACTCTTGATGGGCCAGATGGATGGGCCAGAGGCTGGGTCAGTAAAGGGCAGAGAGCTCCGCTCCGATTCAGATGCCAGCAAGGTGGAGGTGGGGTACTGGTATGGGCTGGTATCATCAAAGATGAACTTGTGGGACCTTTTTGGGTTGAGGATGGAGTGAAGCTCAACTCCCGGACCTACAGCCTAAAATTAATTATTATAGATCAAATTAATGAATATGCATATGATAAAATTGAGAGATTAAATAAAAAAGAAACATTCTGGATCTTTAAAATGGGGACGCTTTCGCCTGAGGGTTTAAACCTGGCACTAGAAAGAATATAAGTAATAGTGCAGGTAAAATTCGGAATATTGTGTGAGCCACCTGGAATACTAATAAAATAAAATATTAGATTACTAATCTGAGAAAGATAGACCTGAATAAATGGTAGTATATATCCCCACCTAGTGTCCATATTGATGTACTATATCGTTTAAGAACTATTCCTGTTTTATTAATAATAATTTTTTAATGGTAGTGTATGGAAATTGGTTATTTTGTATTTATATAATGTTTGTTGATGGAATGAATTGTAATGATGGTGCTATAATGTTATGTATTTTAAATTATGCGTGTTATAGTGAGGTTGGTAACCTGGTATTGTGGTAACTATTGAGTTAAAAATAGGAACCAATGATAACTGAGGGGTGGGAATATAAGATAGGAGGAATTGAAGGGCTCTCATTCACTTGAGAAAGACGTGTGTGCACGTCGAAATGCATCGTGGGTTTTGAGAGCCTTAAGCTTGAATAATTATAACTGCAATTATTTTAATAAAGTCCGGAAAAGAAGCCAGCATCAGAGATCTTCCTTACCTCAGCGCCCAAACATACATCACGCTTCCATCTTTTTGTATCATTCTGACTCCCTATGGGGAGAGTGGTGGAGTGAGCTGCAGAGGAGGGAGAGGACCTGAGAAGACGTCAGCTGGATCAGCCCCTTTACTAGACACGTGACGCCGCCCGGCACTAGTGTTCCCCGGAGAAGACCTCGTAGGAAGCACGAGGACGGAACCGGAGGATTCCGCTGCTTCATATTAATAAGCTTATCTACGGGCTGTGGTTTACAACCAGACCAGGTGAGTTTAAACGCAAAAGAACCGCCCGTTAACAGCCCCATGTGTACAGGCGCACTACAAGCTGTTGTTGTTTTTTCTTTACATATTGATCAACACCAAATGGAGTGTTAACAGCGGTGCTGCCGGCATATGGAGCTGCATTAAGAGGAATTCACGGAATAGAAGGCTACAAATAAGGACTTTATAGAGCTATAGGACTGAGTACTAATATATATCCGAAGTAATAGGACATTATTGGACTGAATACTAATATATATCCGAAGTAATAGGACATTATTGGACTGGTAAAGTGTATTTTGATTGTGATTTTTGAATTTTGAATATTGTCTGGACTTTTTTTAAACGTTTTTTAAAGTTTTTTTAAGGTTTTTATAGTTGTTTGAGGTTATCAGGAATTGTAAGGACAAAATGGAATTTTATATGAGCAATAGAGAAATACACCGTGAAATATTAATAAGGGAAACCCTAGGCATAGGGAGAATTGAGGATAAATTAGAAAGGAAAGATGATGGAGATCATGCACAGCTGGACAATGAGGAAAAAAAGCAACTTGTTGAGAAGCTTAATGAATATGAGAGGAAGTGCAGGTGTGAAATAACGAATCAAATTGATGCTATGTTCCTTAATCAATATTTAAAAGAGCAAATGGTACCAAAAGGGTTAAGAATAACACAAAAATCCCCATATCCTAATGATCCTGAATTCACGGAAACTTGGAATAATTATGTATTACAATGCTCTATGGGGATGTTACGAATTTTACTAAAAAAGCGTTTAAACTTGGCACAGCAGGCACTACAAGACGTGGGGAAAATTTGTTTGGATTTAATGGCTTTTAAACATAGTCGGGAATATAAGGAATCAGATTTAAAATTGAGAACCAGATTAAATAAATTTGAAGAGGATCTGATTAAGCGTAAAGGGAATAAATTCATGCGGGATAGAAATATAGAAAGGATAGATAAGGATGTGGTAATGGAAGAAACCCCAATATCATCCCCTGTAAACGAAGCAATAAAAGAAAAATCCGCTAGTGCTAGAAAAAAAGAAAACAAAAGAAAAAAAGAAAACAGAGAAACTAGGGTGAGAAAAGAATTAGGAGCAGAATGTATAGTACTCCCTAAAGAAACGAATGACATCTTAAAAACAGCTAAACAAAGGGAGGATTATGAAAAACATAAAAAAACATTAATAATTAATAATAAAATGGTTGACCAGGAGGAATTAAATAAAACTAGAGAGAGTAAAATTATCCAGAAGGTAGAAAAAAAGCGAAGTATAAGAAAATTAACAGCTGCTAAGGAAATCCAGATAGAAAGAAAAGGGACAGGTGGGGAAAAAGATAAAGGAAAGAGGATAAGAAGAAATAGTATGATTGAAAGTGGGAAAAAGAACAGGAAAGAGAAAACTGGTGTAGTGGAATGCGAGGAAGAAGAAAATGGAATAAGAACTAGTAAATTTATAGATAAGGTACAAGAACCACGGAATATGCGGGTGGAATTAGCTTCAATGTCTTTTGATATGGAGGTAACCGATTCTGAGGATAATGTATCGTTTGAATTATTTACTGTCCATAATATTACAGATTCACAACAGATTGATAGAGAGAATGGTAATATAAATAATGAGAATGAACTTGTTACTGAACTTGATAATACGATGTATCATAGATTACCAGAATCACCGAATCCTTCCCCTCCATTAATAACCCTGAACTCTCCCCTTGAAATACCTATGCAAAGAATAAGGGATAATGTAAGTAATGGTATTACTTCGACTCAAGAAAAAAGGATGGGAGATAAGGTTCCCATAGGGGACAAAACACAGAATAAAATAACGCATTATTTTCACGAGGCTGTAGGCAGAAAGTCCAAAAGAAAACGAGACCAAGGGGTTGTAGAGGGAGCGGAATTGAATCTAGATCAAGAGGCATCATTAACAGAAAAGAAAAAAACAAAATTAGATTGAATAATCAGGTACAGGATAATAAAATAAAGGAAAAGGGGAATGCTAATGAATATGGGATTTTTAATCTCTCAGGTGCTAGACTAACAGAGGATGAAATGAGATTAATAGGAAGAGGGTTATCCTTTTGCCCAAAAGCCCAAATTAATTCCCTAGAGTTATTTGTTGACTTTAATGAATTTGTGAGGAAATTAACGGTGCAACGACATTTTGCGCTAGAAAAAATACAGGGTAAAAAATTTATGGTTAAGAATGAGAAAAATATTGACGTACAGGTAAATAAAGAGGAGGAAACACCAATTTTTGAAGAAAAGGAGTTCGTCCACGTTAACCCAAAAAACAAAAGTAATTTTTATCCAATGCACCATAAAGGGTCCCACCTTGAGACATTTCAACATATGTGTCTACGTGAAATCAGGGAGATAAAAAACATAAAAGGGAAAGATAATTTAACGGTGGGTGAACGCTCTGCCCTGAAAAATTTGAAAGAAAAGCACAATTTAGTGATTAAAAAAGCAGATAAGGGGGGTGGTACTGTAATAATGAGTCATGAATGGTATAGTAGAAAGGGGGCCCAAATGTTATCGGATGAGATTTATTATATTAAGGAAACCGCTAACCCCATGGATATAATATTGAAGGATTATCGGTCACTGATTGGGGCAGCCTGGAAACGGGGGATCCTGGACAGAAAAGAACACAAATTTTTACAAGTCACAAAATTTAAAATTCCCCATTTTTATTTTTTACCTAAACTACACAAAGACATGGTGGACCCTCCTGGTCGCCCTATAATTTCTGGTATTGGGTCACTCACTACTAATTTATCACACTATTTAGATTTATTTCTTCAAAAATATAATTTAGCACTTGATTCTTATTTACGTGATTCTTCACATTTGATCGGTATTCTGTCGGAGCTTCCCCCGCACCCAGATTGCTTATTGCTGACGATGGATGTGAGTTCATTATATTCAAATATACCACATGAGTTTGGCATTAAAGCGGTAAATTGGTTCTTGGAAAAGGACACAGAAATGCCCCCCCCCCAAAAGGAGTTTATAAAGGAAGGTATCAAATTTGTGCTACTTAATAATGTCTTCACTTTTCAGGAGGATACATATAGACAGATAAGGGGCTGCGCAATGGGGACGAGATTCGCCCCCAGTTACGCAGGGCTATACATGGGGTGCTTTGAATCAGTCACCATTGCGCAGTCCCCACTAGGGAGTAAGTATATTAAACTCTTTAAGAGATTTATCGACGATCTGATATTTATATGGGCAGGATCCGAAAAAGAGGCATTACAGTTCACGGAGGACCTCAATGCGAATGACTGGGGCCTAAAGTTCTCACTTAACATCTCGGATAGCAATATTCAATTTCTAGATCTCCAATTGAGGATAGATGATCAAGGCAAAATTAGTACCAGCACGTATTTTAAAGAGGTGGATGTGAACAGCTATCTGAACTTCTCCAGTAGCCATCTTCCCTCATGGTTGAGAAATATACCGTATGGGCAGTACTGGAGAGTCAGAAAAAACTGCACTAATAAAGAAGACTTTCTGGAAGAAGTAAAGATCTTAAAAACTAGATTTATAGAGAAGGGCTACCCCAAACAATTGTTGAATGATGCCTTTAGAAAAAGTAGCAAGTTTACACAGGAAACCTGCCTCAAAAAATTGAAGGAAAAGAAAATAAAGAGAACAAATAAAAAAATCAGCAGCGAAAAAATCAGCAGCGAAAAAATCAGCAGCGAAAAAATCAGTAGTAAAAAAATCAGCAGCGAAAAAATCAGTAGCGAAAAAATCAGCGGCGAAATCCCTGAAGAGAAAAATGAAAATAAAAATGAATTTGGCTGCAATCTAATAACTAGTTTTAATGCTTCCCACAGGAATATCTATAAGCTTCTGCAAAAGAACTGGTCAATTTTGAGGAGTGATCCCATTTTAGCAGGAATCATTCCCAAAAATCCTAGGATTATATTTAGAAGAGGGATGAATCTCCAAAGAATACTGGCACCAAGCAGGATTAGAAGTATTAATGAAATAAAACAGAAAGAGGATAGAAATAAGAAAGATGAAAATGAAGAGATGGAAAGGGAAAAAGGGAGTTTTAGGTGTGGATCCGTTAAATGTAAATGTTGTAAAAACATGATAAATGGGAGTAGAACATTTTTTTCCAATACAACGAAGCAATTATTTAAGATACCCCACAGACTGGACTGTGGATCCAGATTTGTGGTGTATTTACTGGAATGTGACTGTAAATACCAGTATATTGGAAGGACAACCCAAAGTATGCGGGCAAGAATGAATAAACACCGCCATAATATTGTGAAAGGATTCCCTTTCCATAGTGTGTCACGACACTTTGCATCTGTTCATAATAAGGACCCATCAGGCCTAAAATTAATTATTATAGATCAAATTAATGAATATGCATATGATAAAATTGAGAGATTAAATAAAAAAGAAACATTCTGGATCTTTAAAATGGGGACGCTTTCGCCTGAGGGTTTAAACCTGGCACTAGAAAGAATATAAGTAATAGTGCAGGTAAAATTCGGAATATTTGTGTGAGCCACCTGGAATACTAATAAAATAAAATATTAGATTACTAATCTGAGAAAGATAGACCTGAATAAATGGTAGTATATATCCCCACCTAGTGTCCATATTGATGTACTATATCGTTTAAGAACTATTCCTGTTTTATTAATAATAATTTTTTAATGGTAGTGTATGGAAATTGGTTATTTTGTATTTATATAATGTTTGTTGATGGAATGAATTGTAATGATGGTGCTATAATGTTATGTATTTTAAATTATGCGTGTTATAGTGAGGTTGGTAACCTGGTATTGTGGTAACTATTGAGTTAAAAATAGGAACCAATGATAACTGAGGGGTGGGAATATAAGATAGGAGGAATTGAAGGGCTCTCATTCACTTGAGAAAGACGTGTGTGCACGTCGAAATGCATCGTGGGTTTTGAGAGCCTTAAGCTTGAATAATTATAACTGCAATTATTTTAATAAAGTCCGGAAAAGAAGCCAGCATCAGAGATCTTCCTTACCTCAGCGCCCAAGCATACATCACGCTTCCATCTTTTTGTATCATTCTGACTCCCTATGGGGAGAGTGGTGGAGTGAGCTGCAGAGGAGGGAGAGGACCTGAGAAGACGTCAGCTGGATCAGCCCCTTTATAGACACGTGACGCCGCCCGGCACTAGTGTTTCCCCGGAGAAGAGCTCGTAGGAAGCACGAGGACGGAACCGGAGGATTCCGCTGCTTCATATTAATAAGCTTATCTACGGGCTGTGGTTTACAACCAGACCAGGTGAGTTTAAACGCAAAAGAACCGCCCGTTAACAGCCCCATGTGTACAGGCGCACTACAAGCTGTTGTTGTTTTTTCTTTACATACAGCCAGTTTCTGGAAGACAACTTCTTCAAGCAGTGGTATAGGAAGAAGTCAGTATCATTCAAGAAAAACAAGATTTTCATGCAGGACAATGCTCCATCACATGCATCCAACTACTCCACAGCGTGGTTGGCCAGTAACGGTCTAAAAGAAGAAAAAATAATGACATAGCCCCCTTGTTCACCTGATCTGAACCCCATAGAGAACCTGTGGTCCCTCCTAAAATGTGAGATCTACAGGGAGGAAAAACAGTACACCTCTCGGAACAGTGTCTAGGAGGCTGTGGAGGCTGCTGCCCACAATGTTGATCGTAAACAGATCAAGCAACTGACAGATTGTATGGATGGAAGGCTGTTGAGTGTCATCATAAAGAAAGGTGGCTATATTGATCACTAATTTTTTTTGTGTTTTGTTTTTGCATGTCAGAAATGTTTTTTTTGTAAATTTTGTGCAGTTATATTAGTTTACCTGGTGAAAATAAATGAGTGACATGGGAATATATTTGTTTTTATTAAGTTGCCTAATAATTCTGCACAGTATTAGTTACCTGCACAAACAGATATCCTCCTAAAATAGCCAAATCGTAAAAAAAAAAACACTCCAACTTCCAAAAATATAAAGCTTTGATGTTTATGAGTCTTTTGGATTGATTGAGAACATAGTTGTTAATCAATAATAAAAATAATCATCTAAAATACAACTTGCGTAATAATTCTGCACACAGTGTATATAGATATCTACTCAATCACTTTTAGCATAGAATAGGAGGGTGAGAGGGTCCATCTGCAATTTATGTTGAGAACAAGTGTGATTGCTAAATCTGTGTTCGTTGCCAAAGCCACGTGCGTTGCATACAGCAAGTGACTGGCAAATCTTAGTGTTTCCTATAATAGTGTTTGGACTATAATCATTGATTGCCAAATCCTTCAGTTTCCCCTAAAAAGGCTGTGTTTGGTCTCAAACAAGCGCTTTCCAAATCTGTGTGCATAAAACATGAGTAGGAAATCCTGAAGTTGTGGTGGAAAGGGGAAGGGGAAAAAGGTTGATATAAAGGGTAGTGGGCTTGGTGTTCAAAGTGTATGTGGGGTAGGTGCTACTGCTAATGTTACTGAAAGTTGTACTGACCAAACATTGGTTCATCGTATCCCAAGCAAAGTGACATCTTTTATAACTGGACAGCCTACTCCAGTCTCTTTGTTTACCAAAAGCAGAGCGATACGAGTTGTGGATAAGGCCCAGAAACAGCTAGTGTGGCATCAAGTGGCCTGTCCTCCTGTTACATCACCTCAACATCACAAACAGTACAGTCCTCAGAGGTGGCACCCCAATTACCTATGTGTCACCCTGTGTCACAACTCTCCAACCCACAACTGAGTGAGGGAGACACAGATGGACGATTCTGCAGGAATGTTCACACATTCTATTCCATGAGCATCAGAGGTCTGCTCCAAAGATTCACATACTCCAGAGGATGAAAGCTTCTGAACTGACCCCAAAATCAGCAGACGTAAATTTACTGCTCTAAGAGTGTGCCTAGGAGGCTTTACTGAACACCGTCTGCCACATCAACTGCATCTGCTGCTTCTTCATCCTCCATTTATTGGCCATTTATTGCCCATGAAAATATTGTCTTTCCACCTGGTGGATACAGACGGTTTCCAAAAGCTGATGGCCATCGCAGCCCCAAGTATAAGTTGCCCAGTCACCATTACATCTCAAAGAAAGCTGTGCCTGCACTACACCAGTATGTTACAGATATCACCCATGCCTTGAGAAACTCTATGTGTGACAAGGTGCATATTCCACTGACACCTGGATGAGCAAACAGGGGCATTACATCTCCCTCACTGGCCACTGGGTGACTCTGGTGGCTGCGGGGCCAGGCAAGAAAGGGGCTACACCAAAGTTTTAAAATCCCTAAGACTTTTGGACAAACATCTGCCTGTACCTCTTCATCCACTGCTTCTGACTTGCTCACCTCGTTTACGGCCTCCAGCTACACCCTTGACCTCTCACTTAATGTTCCAGCAGTTGAGACAGAATCCACCACAGCTCCATATTGTGCTGCCAGGGCTCTCTGTCATCAATCAGTGTTTAAATTAAAATGCCTCGGAAATGTGAGTCACACAGCTTAAGAGTTGTGGACAGTTATGCAGGCCAAGTTTCAGCAATGGCTATGTCTGGTAAACCTGGAGCCAGAGAAGACTGTATGATGATAACGCTGTGTACCTGATGGCGGCCTTATGCCAGGGCATATTTACACATGTGTGTTATAGTGACTCAAAGCGAGCAGAATGTTGTGTAAATGTTGTTTGCACTGTGGGCACAGATCAAAGACCTTTGCACACTTCTGCACAGTTTTGAAATGGCTATCAAGATGGTTAGCGCTGACAATGCCATCATCAGCATCAATGTTCAAGTCATATACATTCTGGAGCAAACTTTGAAAAGTATGTGGGACAAACGTGGTGGTAACAGGAAGTGGAGGAGAAAGGAGAGGAGGATGAGGAAAGGATATCAATATATCAAATGTCTGGACTCTCGTCACACAGCCGGGTGGCATGGCACTTTGGAGTGAAGCAACAGATGGGGGCTCATGGTACCAAAGTGGTACTGGAGGTGCAGGAGCTGAGGAACAAATGGATGATGATTATGAAGAGGTGATGGGGACAGAACAGTCAGGAGATGAGGAAGAAATGATTCCCTTTTCTGTTGTCCAAGGTTGGCGGCAAAGGACAGAGGAAGGAAGCTCAATTTTTACGCCGCCACCAACATAACAAGGACTTGGATGTGTCAGACACATGACCTCCTTCTTGCTACACTATCTCCAACATGATGCCCGTATCATTAGGATTCGAATTAGCGATGACTACTGGATTGCCACACTTATATGTGCTTCACGCCTTGGACAGGGCATACGGATGCTGGAGTATCAAAAAAAGCTGGTAGACATTCTTAGGACTGGTTTTCCGGTATCATGAGACAGCAAAGGTAAGGAGCTGTGACATCAGGGAGTGCAGCGGAGTTCAAACTTGTGGGATAGCCCCTGTGTTACACCTTGAGTCTGAACTGCAGTAATGTTTGTGATTGCACTGCTTGTCACACTCTCACCAGTGCCTGTACTCACAGCATATGGGAAATGTTTTCTGTGAACTTGACTCCACCATATTGTTGTAAGGGCCTGTGCATATGCTATGTTGTTTAATGCTTCTTTTGAAGCAGATTTTGGAATCTGTATCAAATCTGCATGTTGCATATCTATCTTAAAGCCAGCAAAGTCTATGAGAGTACAGAAGTGCTGTGCCTATGTGTTTTTTTTCCTTGCAGATTTTATGCAGATTTTGGGGCAGAAGAAAGAAATCTGAACCACATGTTCAAAGAAAAAAAAGCAGTAGCAGTGAGGGCACCGCACTTCTGACATGTCATAGACTTTCTGGGCCTAGGATTAGACATGCAGATTTTGAATGCAGATACTCAAAATCTGCATAAAAAAAGCATAAAAAATACACCATTGGCACAGGGCCTAAGGCTAGGGCCACACTGAACAGCGCACCCACGTTATCCGGATGCCGTTACAGCAAAGCCCAGCCTGCTATAAGGCACAGCGGTAACGTCGAGTGCTTCCTGTGAACGCTGCTCCATAGTAACCCGATGTTTACTATGGATACAGATTCACAGGAAGCCCCAGGCATTGCGCTTTTGCAGAATGCACAGGAAAACGTAGTCAGCAACGTCTTCCTGTGCGTCCTGCAAAAGCGTACTGCATGGGGCTTCCTGTGTGGCTGTATCTATAGTAAAAATTGGGTTACGTGGAGCAGCGTTCACAGGAAGCACCCAACGTTACCGCTGTGCATTACAGCAGGCTGGGCTCTGCTGTAATGGCATCCAGTTAACTTGGGTGCACTGTTCAGTGCGGCCCTAGCCTAAGAGAGTCCAGGGAGAACTGCAGTTGTGGTGAAAGGGCTCGAGGATTCCTCTTGCCCCCGGCTACTTCCACAGAGACGTCTAGGGCAGGGGGACCAACTACTGTCATCAAGGTTTGAAAACTGTGCAAGTTTTCAGGATTTCCTTAGCATTGCACGGGTGCTAATTTCATCACCTGCAGAGGTGATGATTCCAGCACCGTGTGCAATGCTAGGTAAGGCTAGGGCCACACTTGTGAGCCTGCATCTGCTGACTGGATCCGTTAATGGATCCAGTTTTGTTCCTTATTCATTTTTAGGCATTTTAAGCCCTTGCATTAACGCATGCGTTAATGCATGGTACCTATATGTACCATACATTAACGCATGCGTTTCCCATAGACCCCCATGTTAAAAAAAGCATGCGTTTTTGAAAATGCACCAAAAAATCTTGCAGACCCTATTAAAAATGGATTTCTCAAAAATGCACTGCATTAAATGGATTTGCACTTTTGCATTGCATTGGAGTCTATGGGTGCGTTAACGGATGCGTTTTTAAACATTTCCACATGTCAAAAACGGATCCGTTTAACAGATGCATGACGCAAGTGGGGCCCTGGCCTAAATCCTGAAAACATACACTGTATACAACCCTTGAGGACTGCACTTGGCCAGCCCTGTTCTACAGGAGTGTGTAGTGTCTTGCATTTCTATACCTTACACCAGAGGCCTGCAGCTTGTTCCCCAGTCTCTGTAGGGCACTATCAAAGTACCTGTTGCAAAAACAGACAGCACACAAGGAGTGAAATACAAAAAATGTCACTGTAGTGACTCACCCAGGGGTCTATGGGAACTCGGAACCCGGACGTGGAGTTGGAGGGAGGTCACTGGTGGCCTGCACGGACCCATAGCCCTGGTGTCAGCCCAAAAATTTAGGGAAATGTAGAAAGGGAATGAAAGAAAAATAAAAATAAAAGTTTGCTGTGATGCCAAATGCAGATTCTGGTGATGTTCACCAGCGCGCTGTCAGACCGCCGTGGACGGTGGTATTGCAGTTTGGGTGGTATGGCTCCCTGCAGTGGAGCCGGGTCCCTGGGGCAGAAAGCAAGGCACTTGTTGTTGTGGTGACGGTGTAGGCAGCGCAGCTGCAAAGCAGTTGGTGCAGCAAGGAGACTCGGAAGACTTGTGACTCTGTACAGGTACTTTACTGAAACCTGTTTAGATGGCACTTAAGGTTACAGTTTGCACAGTCTTTGAACGGGTAGCTGGCCGGGTAGTCACTGAAGAGGGTAAAGTCTTTTTGAGGCTCCTGTAGTATACCTTCTTTTGTCTATCCTATGTCCTGCTGCCTTTACTT
This sequence comes from Allobates femoralis, assembly GCA_033576535.1. NCBI lineage: Eukaryota > Metazoa > Chordata > Amphibia > Anura > Aromobatidae > Allobates > Allobates femoralis. Next base: position 394,137,818 of record JARQOC010000001.1, on the reverse strand, counting down.
GCGCCTCCTTACTTTCCTTGCGCTGCCCTGCACAGCCGCTTGTCTACCAGGCCCATTGGGTGCTATGAGGTACCCTTCTTCTCTCTAACGGGCTCGACCTGGTTTGGGTGATCCTGGTGGGGCTGTACGTTCTGGACGGGCATGTCGGGGTTGCTGAACTAACCCACGACTGACCGGTGTTGACGGCTCAGGGATAAACTCGCCTGTACCGTTCCTCAGAGCCGGCATTCCGTTGGTGGACTAGGATTCCCCCAGACTATGGAAGATGCGGCACAGGGTTTCCTCTTTCTTTTCCTGGGCCACCCTTGTCTCTTTCAGGTGCCCTCCCTGGGATACCCCTCTCTCTTGGGCTCCCTCCTTGCTTCGTTCCTCAGTACAGACTACATCCAACTGTGTGACTCCCTGCTTTTCTCCTTGTTCCTAACTCTCCTCCCCCCGGGACCGGTTACCCTGGTAACGGATTGCCAATTGCTCCCCTAGTCTAGGTGTAAGGATGCCAGGGTGGGAGCCTCAGATTAACTTTATACTTCCCAATGACAGGAATACTGCACACTCTGTTGTCGGTGCAGTACCCCTACTGTGGCGCATTGACCAGTGGGGTGCCACAGTAGCACAGACTATAACAAGTCTCAAACACACATAAAAACATATACATAGTATATATAACGAAAGTCACACAGGGATCGGCAGACTGGAAAGTCCTTGAAAGGCAGAGTCCATTAAGGGCTTTGAGTTGTAACCCAAAGCCTGCATGCATGCCCACTGATCCTGCAGGGAACCACAAATGGATCTTAACTTAGGAAGGGGAAAAATAAATTAACAAAAAAACAGGTCTCGCTATTCGAAGAGCTGAAAAAAAACTAAAAAAAAGTATTTCCTGGATAAAATGCCAAATAAGGGACTAGTCAAAGATCCAAAAATATGCATATTTATTTTAGGAAAGTGCCCTGTCCTTGGTGCAAATACTCTCTTACAACTTTCTCAGCAGTGCCCTGGATGAAGTTCAGCGTTGCTCATGGTAATCCGCTGCTGGACTGTCTGGGGGGTTGCTACTTCTCTAGGGACATTTTCCACCACCAGCTGCCTTCAGCACACTCCATCAAGGCCACCGCTGGAGAAGATGACAGAGGAATTAGGGGATGATCCCCCCTCTATTTGAGACGGGACTAACTTGGGCAACACCAACAGGCTTTGTGGGTTTGGGTGCCGCTGGCTGGCTAACCAAGAGACGCATAGCCTCCACCTGATGCCACATTCTCTCCCAGTAGGCCTGCTGCTGCCTCTTCTCAAAGTTGTCGTCAGTGGCAACCCGATGTTCACTAATAGTGAACCACCCTTTGCTGCCCATCACCTTCATGAAAGTGACCTCCTCCACAACAAAGATTGTGCGGAGCTTGGGAAGATGGTCACGCAGCAGAGTAAAACGGTTGACGTAGCACGCAGTACCTTGTTCGGCATTCCTATCCTGGAAGAATGCCACCACTTTGCCTCAGGTACATCGGTTGTGGAAGTGATTGGCTTTAGGCCCATGCAACCACACCTCAGACAATGTTATCCACAAGCCGAATTTCTTCAACAAAGGAGACATAACACGGTATATGCCATATGAATAGTTGCTTGGAGTGGGTAGGCATCTCAACATGGCATTCTCACAGTCGAAGGCATCTGGCTTGGATGATACACATGGCTGGGAAACAGGACCTTCTGTCTCCTCTACCTCCTCCTCAGCCTCCTCATCATGCTCTTGTTCCTGATTGATTTGCTGATTCAGTAGCTGCTTCACCGGCTGCAGGTGTAATACAGCGAGGTATGCTGCAAGATCCCCTGAAGTCTGACATCTGATGCTGGGTCACCTCCTGACTGTGAGCTTCTCAGGTCCTTCTCTGGCATCTGTGCCCAGCACTGGATCTGGACCATAGCAATGAATTATATGTCACTTGCACTTGCAGTTCTGACAATTTGCGTCACACACCCTACATCTGGCATGGTGTGCAAAGCTTTCCGTAGCTGGGTGACCCACTGGTCATCATGATGATGACCCCGGGTTACCATGGCAGCAATCAGGTCCTGTGATCACGTCACAGGGGTTCCAATCATTTGGGAGAGGATCATATTCCTATCCCAGTCAACTTAATTCTTAAATTCTGCCATCACTATTGTTCGCAACATCTAGAGGGTTAAACTGCCCAGAGCAGCTTGGGCACTGCTCCTGGCAGTGAGTGCTGGATCTCGGTTGTTACATCGCTGCTGGCTCTCCAGTTGATTGCGCAGGCACAGCTGCTGTGTCCACAAAATCATTATGATGGACCCCATCCATACAGGGTATGTCAAGGGTCGGGAACAGTTAATGTGTACCTTTCCTTTTTTCTGCATGACTACACCAATGGCTGATCTTCTTACGGATTGAAGAGGTGGTTTTCTGATTTGAGCGGTTTCTTCATAGTGTACATGGTGAGGCAGATATTTCTTTACATGATAATAAGGCTGGAAGAAGGTCTGAGGACCGAAACGTCCACCACATGGATGCCTGAAGGCCATTAAAGGCAATATACATCATTTGTGGAGTGCTGCAGTCATCATTTGGTCTGTATATGGGGGTGAAGGAACTAAACCCTGGACTGATTTGCACCACTCTTATTAGGGATTAAGTGCTGCTCTTTGTTTTTTGTATATATTTACATGATAATAGATATTATTGCTTCATGTGCCCATCTCAAACAGGCCTATGTATCTCCCCATGTTTTTAGATCTACCACACAACGTCCTATTTATGAATGAGAATGAATAACACTGAATTGTGTGATATAAATTATTAGAAGAAAATGATTCTATTATCAATTTAATGGACCCCAATAGAGAGGAATTTTTATTGGACAAGAAATAAAAAGAATATTCTTATCAGTAAAAAATATTTTACCCCATTTTACAATGAATTTAAGATCTTGATCACTCACATACAAAATTATTATTCGGACAAATTCTCGTCCACATGAACACGTCTGTATACTCTAGAATGTGGACCCCGCAAATGTTCTTGAAAAGTCAGGTAATCTGACAGTTAATTCCAAAACTTGGTCTGGGCAACTAGCTTTCTACCTTATAGAGAGGAATCTGCCTGCCGCCATAACGAGAGAGATAAGCTGATAAGGAGACTTATAGCCGCAATGTGAGTTTTCCACTTCCTCACTGAAGTGACAATTTCCAAAACTTGATCACTCACATAAACACTTTTGATCATTTATCATAGTTTTACTCTTTTTACGACTATGTCTATGCAAAAATTTTCTTTGCATTTATATTACTTATGTATTATTATATTGGTGATACAGGCATATCATTTTATTGTAGGATCTCAAAATAATGAAGCTGTTTTATATTTATACACTATAGGCTTTACTGCATCGTTCTTGTCGAACCTTCTATAGCAGACAATGCTTTTAGAATTCTGTAGTGGTTCCCACCATAACGACCTGACACATTACTCCCTCATGTAGGGATTGATGGTGCTAAATAGATGTTGTATGACCAGTTTTACTGAAAGATAAACTTTGTATTCTAGTCCTGCTGGTGTCTTTTCATCTTTGGAGCAAAATCAAGTTTTCCACATACATGGCTGCATTTTCCTTCACATTTTGAACATTTTGCCCTTCACCTAGTACAGGTTATTCCTCCTGCTACAATATACACAATTCTGAGACAACAGTTTTTTTTAGCAAGACCAAGTATTATAATCAGCAAATGTGTTTTTAGGGGCATGCCTCCCTTTGCCTGGGGTCACACATAAGCCCTGGATCCGTTATTTGTATCAGTTTTTCAACTTTAGAATTTTAAGTCCAAAAACTGATGCTGTTAACGGATCCAGGACTCAAGTGTGACTGCTCTGCTATGCAAAGGGAAGGGAAAGATAGCGTGTAGATTGGACCGGGATCAAGCCAATTAATATATCTCAATAATTTTATTATCCATAGAAAAAACAAGTACACACATGTGCAATGACAAACATTTAAAAACAGTTAAAATAGCAGACAAGCTGCTAACATCTGGATTAAACAGGTGGGTAAACCCCTACAAATTCGTATACATCTTAGAAAACAGGCAGGCTAGTCATCATACATCAGATAATGCATCAAAATCAACTGGAAAATACATGTGAAACCAAGGAAAGAGCAAAAAAGCAACTAAGGCTAGGGTCACATTTAAAACATGAATTGCATTCACCGCATCTGGATCCGGATGCGGTGAATGCAATGCCGGTCACACACATTTTCCTCTGAAAATGTGTGCTGAATACCGCACTGCAGTTGCCGGATGGCTCAGGATGTGTCATCCTGAGCCATCCGGCAACTGCATAGTTTGTGGATCCCGGCTATTGCCGGGATCAGCAAACTGTAGTATGTGTAGTAAATAGTTAAAATAACTAACTAAAGTAATGTTTCAGGTCTATAGGGGGGGCTTAGACGCCCCTATAGACCGACCGCCCACTCCGGTGGGCTTCTACTACAATATCCCCGATGGCACGGGCTCCTCGGAGCTCCGTGCAAGTTCCCACAACTCCCGCCCCCCGTATCTGTACAGAGGGGTGCCTGCACCCCTCTGTTAGAATTATCCCTAAATGTGGCATCGGGAGTTGTGGGAACTTGCACGGAGCCCCGAGGAGCCCGTGCCATCGGGGATATTGTAGTAGAAGCCCACCGGAGTGGGCGGCCGGTCTATAGGGGGGTCTAAGCCCCCCTATAGACCTGAAACATTACTTTAGTTAGTTATTTTAACTATTTACTACATATACTACAGTTTGCTGATCCCGGCAATAGCCGGGATCAGCAACCTATGCAGTTACCGGATGGCTCAGGATGACACATCCTGAGCCATCCGGTTACTGCACAGCGGTACAGGGAACCGCTGCGAAAACTGCTGCCTGCATGATTTTTAACGCAGGCAGCAGTGCCGGATACGGCCACCGGATGGCTTGTGAAGCCATCCGGTGTTTTGCATTGGCTCCTATGAGGAGCGTTTCCTGGTCCGGTTTTGAGCTTTTTGAAAGCTCAAAACCGGATCAGGATTTAAAAAAAAAAAACGGGAATGTGACCCTGGCCTAATATGCATTGTTGTCAAAGGTGTCCTGTAAAATTAACATCATTGCCCACTGAGGAGTATATGTTTGCAGCCAGTCAGGACCAAAGGACCCTCACCCCTCTGACCCCTGAGGAAGCCCCCAGTATAGGGGGGCGACACGCGTTGGGTGAGGGTCCTTTGGTCCTGACTGGCTGCAAACATATACCCCTCAGTGGGCAATGATGGTAATTTTACAGGGCACCTTTGACAACAACGCATATTAGTTGCTTTTTTGCTCTTTCCTTGGTTTCACATGTATTTTCCAGTTGATTTTGATGCATTATCTGATGTATGATGACTAGCCTGCCTGTTTTCTAAGATGTATACGAATTTGTAGGGGTTTACCCACCTGTTTAATCCAGATACAGGCCTGTCTACCAGTGCTATTGATTTTATGGCTGCTCTGGAAATAGATTTGATTTTTTGTGATTCCACTGATCATTATGTCATTTAGTGCATCCTGTTCATTGCAGCCAGTCGTGATGTTAGCAGCTTGTATTTTAACTGTTTTTAAATGTTTGTCATTGCACATGTGTGTACTTGTTTTTTCTATGGATAATAAAATTATTGAGATATATTAATTGGCTTGATCCCGGTCCATTCTACATGCTATCTTTCCCTTCCCTTTGCATTAATTATATAAGCGTGGGTTTTGGTGATCCTTCTTGTGCCGTACCTACCTACATGTCTATGCTCTGTTATGCGCTTTTTAACAGGACCCAAAAAATGCTGCAAGCAGCATTTTTTGGGTGCAGTAAAAAAAAACAGATCTGTTTTTTAACATGGGGTCCTATGGGAAATGGATCCATTAAAAAATGGCACCATCCATTAACTGATCCGTTTTTTCTAGTATTTTTTGGCAAAAATGGCAAAGTCCAAAAATTGCACAGCTGCACAGGAGGCTCAAAAACAGCCTTAAAAAACAGATTTGTTAATGGACCCATTAAAAAAAACTGATTGGCATGTGTGACCCTAGTCTTTGTGAGTAATAATTCCTAGAAGGATTTTCATGTTTGGTAGTTGAATGGCTCTGTAAGCTTTGAATGGGCTATGGAATTCCATCAATTTTACCCAACAGACCAAACGGTGCACGATCTAACATACGCATGACTGTGTGTCCAGTACTCACATTGGTGCTATATGGGATGCATTTTTGAAAACTGAAAAACTAGTGTAATAAGATTTGAGGTGTGTTCCTCTGAATGTACAAAAATGATTCAAGAAAGTGAGTGAAAAAAAAGCAAATTGTAATATTTTAATTGCTTCAACTCCATAAAAAGTGGTATTACCAAACTACTTAGTGCCTCCATAGATACATTTATTAGAGGATATAATTTACAAAAAAAGACATTTATGGAAATTTTGTGTTCTTGAAACATACAGACTCTGGAAACATAACAATCTATTCCAAATAGAGCCAAACTTGTGTTCCAATATTCAAATATTGTTTCTTCCGTTCTGAGCCATTACGTTTGTACAAACAGAACTTTTTTATTACATGTGGGATATCGCCATGCTCATAAGAAAGTGGGGTCCACCTTTTTGTAACACATGAGAAATTTGGGGCTTACACAAAATATTTGTGAAAAAACTGAAACATTCAATTTAATGACCAAGTGTTATGACATATTGTGAAGTACCTGTGGGTCCTGTGGGTTAAAAATGCTCACTATACCACTGAACAAAATCCTTGAGGGGTCACTTGTGTAGGGTTTATGCTGATAGGTACCTTGGCAGCCCTGCAAATGCAACATGGTGTCTGCAATCTATTCTAGCCACATTTATGCTCCAAAATTCAAATATTGCTCCTGTAAAGGCCCCGTCACAAACTTCAACGTCGTAGTGATCTGATCAACGATCCGACTTGACCTACATTGCTTGAACGTCATTGTTTGATCGCTAGTGAGTTGTTACATGTACAGATATCATGAACGACGCAGCAATGACTCCACAACAAGCGAACGATTTTAGCAGTCATTTGGATCCCTATATACCTATGTCCTAAATAGGCGAAATCGTTAACGACATCATTATCAAGGTGTCATACTCGCCGATGCTGCAGGTTGAATGTACGATCATCGACTGATTTATGGTCCGGTTCATAAACCTGCGATCAACGATCAGCCAACTTATCGCTGGTCGTATCAATGTGTCACACGCTACGACATCGTTATGACGTCGTTTAAATCGTCTCAAAACCCATGACATTTCAACGATTTCATTAACGATATCGTAGTGTGTGACCGGGCCTTAATTGTGAGCCATTCCGTTTGTGAAAACAGACATTTTTTACTACGTGTTGTATTGCCGCACTAATAAGAAAGTGGGCAAAAATTTGTGTTCTCTACTTTTTGGTATTACCTCTTATACAAGTGAGAAAATTAGGGTTAAAGCAACATTTTTGTGAAATAAATGAAATTTTTCAATATTACGATCTGATCTTATCAAATTCTGTGAAGTAGCTGTGGGTTCAAAATGCTCATTATACTCCTGGATAAAATCTTTAAGGGGTGTAGTTTACAAAATGGGGTCACTTGTTGGGTATTGCTGCTGTTTAGGCTCCTTATAGACCCTGCAAATATGACATGGTGCCTGTGAAGTAGATATGTATTTGTAGGGATAATTATATAATAGCAATGTTAAGATACCACTGATTCCTCTGCATATCATATGTGTTAGAGAATAGCTGCCATGATGTTGTTCTGAACAGCCATTTTGTATATAGTTGATATTGAGTATACAGGGCTTTGAAGCTAGAAAAGCAGACCAAAAAGAATGTTAAAAATGATGATCTCAGAGTGATTAGCCAGCATAGATAAGCTAATTAGATCTGTTCCATGCACTCAGAAGCTTATGAAGAGTATATTGTGTATTATTTGTTATTTTTCATGGTGAGATGTAGGGAGATCGGCAAAACAGTAATCCAGGTAATTTGAAACAGAACTTATTATCTGTCAATATTTTAAGAGTTATGTGTATCTTCTAAGAGCCATGATGAGATTAATGATCATAGATAAGCTGAATACAGATGTATAGCTTGTAATGTAATTAGTAGTGATGTTCTCATACTGAACTTTTGCTTTCCCTTTGTTCTTATATACACACGCCTCTATGAAGTCATCTTTAACGCCTGTTTTTCAAAAGATAGCCTCCTAGTTTTAGCTATGTATAAAAAAGCCCTGATGCCATAGTTCGGGGCCACACTGCAATGCCAGAATCGTGATACCATCTTGAGTCTGGACACCTGCGTGTGTCACCGTGCTTCGTATCCTATCTGTTTTGTCACATTCTCTATAATAAACCCAGCCCCTGCTTTAGAAGAATTGTCTACAGAGTTTTCTCGGACTTTGGTAACTAACAGACAAGGACTTTCTTTCAAATGGCGAGCTTGAACCCGGAGGGAAAAGCCAAGAAGATGGTTATTTCCTGAAGAACCTAGAAGAATCTCTAGCTAAGGAGGCAGAGGCTGGAAAAAGAAGAAAAAAACGAAAAAAGCGTGGCGCGCTACGTGAAGTCGCTTAAAGGAAGCCAGCCAGAAAGAGAACCTCTCGCAAATGCCTCCCAGTCTACCTGGTTTTATAAGAAAACTAAAAAAATTAAAGACTATAAAAATACATGAGTAACCAAGAAGAAACCTCTATGTGAGTTATCTACAAGGACGTGGAAAATATAAAAGTGGCTGAGTGGTTAGACAGAACGGAGACATCTAGCCAACGTAGCGAGAGAGGCTGGAGTGCAACTACACCTTTTTTGGTCGACTCAAGTGCACAGATGTCTTCTATACAGAGAGGTGTGAGTATCTAACTTTTGCTTAAATCGCATTGGTTAGTACTAGAGCAGAAAAAAATTCGTCCTTGTAGACCACCAGTATTGGGTGGTAAAGGATACAGACAGAAAAGCATGCTAACACTCCGCAGCTATAGAAGGGGTTAATGCAGAAAAACCTGTGCTAAATTGTATGCAATGGTTCACAAAAGAACATAGACAACTTGACAAGAAAAAAAATATTGGCAAAAGACAACCGAATAGCGGCTTTGTGTAAGTTAAATGAGGGAACGGAGGGGAGGGAATTTTTGTGCTCACCGAATTCCAGCGGACCGGTTGGTGCCAGGTGGAGACGTCCCGTACGTCCAAGAGGATCAAGTGTAATGATGAATCCGGCACCGGACAATTCTCCAATTTTCAAAATTTATATAGTGATATTTATAAATTCATAAAATCAAGCGACCTAGGGAGCGCAGTCCCGCTGGACGCGTTTCGTACTACGTACTTCATCAGCAGCTAAAACCAAATGAACAACAAACCACATATATACCATGTGTAGCCCTCCCCCTATCACTAATCAATAAATGATGTTCAGCTGATAGGCTGGAGAGGCCTATATCTATTATTTATAAGAAAAGCCAATCCAAATCTTAAACTCGTAACAATATACAGAGATATTGATGAATGGATTATGACAGAGTACTGAATGTTGACATACATACACTAAGAATATGTATCCTCATATTTGCATACTTATATTATATGTCACACTCCTACGAAATGCTGTTGTTTAGTAAAAAATAAGAACAATCTGTGCGATAGTTTAGTCCCATCGGGGCCCTTGTTTCTAGGTTCACAATCCAAAAAAATTCTTTGGTTAATACTGCACGATCCCAATCTCCACCTCTCTTGTTACGGTTAACTCTTTCTATGCCTTGTACCCTGAGGGTGGATAAATCGCCATTGTGGGCATCTCTGAAGTGTTTGGAAAGGCCTGACAGATTTCTGCCAACAGATCTAGGGTTAGGGATTGAACCCGTCATGTGTTCCCCCAGCCTCTTCTTTAGGGGCCTGATGGTACACCCCACATAGTTTTTTCTGCATGATTCACATGAAGCCATGTAAACCACATGGGTAGTATTACAATTAATATACCCATTGATTCCATGGCTCTTGGTATTGGTGTAACTTTGGATTGTTTTGGTCTTCACCATATACTTACACAGACCACATCTTACCCCCCGCAAGGGTAATTTCCCTTGGTACTAAGCCAGGTCGGTGGAGAGGTATTCAAAGAAAATAGTGACGGAGATAGAATATTACCTATTGTCATCGATTTCCTAGGTACACATCTATACCCACTCTGCAAAATTCTATGCAAGACTGGATCTTCATGCAATATGGGGATATACTTGTGGATAATCCCCACAATAGCATTGAAGTCTTGACTATATGTAGTTGAGAATGTTGGTATGTATGTGTTGGATTGTCTCTCATTGGCCTCCTGACGTTGTGAACCACGAGTGTATGGGGGTTAACATCTACCTGCATCGTTACCGGTTCCAGTAGGGAATCTCTCGATCTTTTCTCTACCTCCTGTAGAGCGTCATTCACATGATGTAGTGAATAACCGCGGCTACAGAGGCGTTTGCTAATATTAGCAGCCTCCTCCTGGAATGTTTGATTTAGTGTGCAGGCCCTTTTTGCCCTTATCAGCTCTCCCCGTGGCAGGTTCCTTACTACGTGCCGAGGGTGGCTGCTCATAGCATGGAGCAGTGTGTTGCCTGCAATCGGTTTACGGTACAGAGATGGAGTTATGTCTCCTGTTATACCATCTCCCAACAGCGTGATGTCAAGATAGTATGCCCGGGCCCCGTGTACCTCATAGGTGAATCGCACATTATAATCGTTGTCATTCATATATGCGATAAACTCACCGAGCTCGGACTCCCGGGGGGGGAGGCACCTCGACGTCTCCTTTCCAAATCAGTATGACGTCGTCGATGTACCTCCCCCACCAGAGCACATGATCAAGATAGGGGTTGGTCTCAACATGGATGTGCTGTCTTTCCCAGTCAATCATGTAAAGATTTGCCAGAGACGGTGAAAAATTGGACCCTATAGGGCAGCCGCACTTCTGAACATAGTATCTGTTGTCAAAGAGAAAGTAGTTGTTCCTTAGTAAATGTGTGAGACACATTATGATGAACTCTTTTTCCTCGGCTGAATACAAGCCACTATTTAACAGAGTATGTGATAGTACTTGTATAGCCCGATCATGTGGGATGCATGAATATAAAGATATTACATCGCATGTTATCCACTGATAGTCAGGCTGCCACTTCATGTGTCTCACCTCACTTAATAATTGTTTTGAATCTCGAATGAAGCCCAACGAGCCCTCCAACAATGGCTGAAGTTTAAGGTCCAGCCAGCTGGAGAGTCTGAAGTTACAAAGTTACACCAATACCAAGAGCCATGGAATCAATGGGTATATTAATTGTAATACTACCCATGTGGTTTACATGGCTTCATGTGAATCATGCAGAAAAAACTATGTGGGGTGTACCATCAGGCCCCTGAAGAAGAGGCTGGGGGAACACATGACGGGTTCAATCCCTAACCCTAGATCTGTTGGCAGAAATCTGTCAGGCCTTTCCAAACACTTCAGAGATGCCCACAATGGCGATTTATCCACCCTCAGGGTACAAGGCATAGAAAGAGTTAACCGTAACAAGAGAGGCGGAGATTGGGGTCGTGCAGTATTAACCAAAGAATTTTTTTGGATTGTGAACCTAGAAACAAGGGCCCCGATGGACTAAACTATCGCACAGATTGTTCTTATTTTTACTAAACAACAGCATTTCATAGGAGTGTGACATATAATATAAGTATGCAAATATGAGGATACATATTCTTAGTGTATGTATGTCAACATTCAGTACTCTGTCATAATCCATTCATCAATATCTCTGTATATTGTTACGAGTTTAAGATTTGGATTGGCTTTTCTTATAAATAATAGATATAGGCCTCTCCAGCCTATCAGCTGAACATCATTCATTGATTAGTGATAGGGGGAGGGCTACACATGGTATATATGTGGTTTGTTGTTCATTTGGTTTTAGCTGCTGATGAAGTAAGTAGTACGAAACGCGTCCAGCGGGACTGCGCTCCATAGGTCGCTTGATTTTATGAATTTATAAATTTCACTAAATAAATTTTGAAAATTGGAGAATTGTCAGGTGCCGGATTCATCATTACACTTTGTGTAAGTTAGTTATAGCTCAGATCAGGCTAGTGATAGACAGCATCAAAGACAGTACGTTAATATGGTCACCCAGGGAGGGGCAGTGTATGTGGAGAGAACAGAGCAGCTAATGAGACGATGAGAGGAGTAGTAGTAACAGAAAGGGAGGGTATCAGATACAGCGACTGCAGGGAGATAGAAGGAAGAAAACCATCCAGGGTTGTTAGAATCCTTCAGAATTAAGAAAAGGGAATTATATTAGAATTAGAAGAAAATGGGCTGCTGTCTGGTGTGTAGTGTTTGATAAGTGTTTAGACAGAATAGATCAGGAAGACAATTATGATATGACTGAACAGCGTGTAAAGAAGATGCCCTTAGGGAGCATTTCTAAGTTAAAAGTTTTACAGAATGCTAGATTAATTGAGGACATACCGTAGTTATGGCATTGTTTAACCAATGTTAGGAAAAATGCCATCTGAGACTAAGAGTGATGATGATGTCAATGTTTTTGTCTATCACCTTTTTTGGTTTGCACCTGATAATGTCGGGAGACCGGGGTTTCCTGGGGGTTATGGCCAAATGCCGAAAGTGGGCAAGTCCCAGTCGGCAGACCCCCTGGAGTCCCTTGGGTCCACCTGTGTGTTTTTTGTGTAAACAGACAGGACATATTAAATGTGTGTCCTCATTTTGAATTCAAGGACTGAATTATGGGTGCAGTTTAATTCACCTATGCCCCAAGGTTTCCCCACACCCCAATGAGTTAGAACTCCATATCCACCTGTTAATGATCCCAGACAGTATTAGCAGTATAATGGTCCTCAAACAAATAGTTAACCCTGTCTTTGAGGAGCCTTCTGCTCCAGCCTGCCCAGCCATCACAGCTGGGAGATCAATGTTATCCAGAAATGTCTGATCATTCGATGTATGTTATGGGTAAACTGACAGTTACGGTCCACAATTCTGGGAACCTATGTACTAGACATTATGGGTACTATTGATGATTTATGTATCAAAGTATGGTGGCTGGACAAAAGAGCATCTGTTTTGTGATTGTGCCTGTACAGGAGGAGGAATGTGACAGTCATATATCAACCATTACGGGTTTCAGCTCAGATAGTGATGACACCATTGAGGGAGATGTTACAGACAATGCTTTGTTAAAAAATGAATTGTTTAAAAATGTACCCAGAATAGTGAATTTAAAAGAAAATGATTGTGGGTTAATGTAAATATTCAAGTTAAAATTGATGGTTTAAAGCTACTACCTTTCCAGCATCAGTACTGCATCCCTGGAGATGCAATCCCTTACATAAGGGTGTCTGTCAGTGAACTGGAGAAACAAGGGGTGATTGTAAGGGGCAACTCCCCTGCAATATCCCTATTTTGCCTGTCAAAAGGAAAGATGGTAGCTTTCAAATAGTTGTGGACTTGAGACTTGTAAATAAGTATACTTTGTGAGCTGCTCACCTTGTTATATCTGTCCCTAAATTTAGGTCGCAGCTGAGGAGAGAATGTTTTTTTTGTTTGGACATTGTGAATATGTTTTTCTCTCTGTATGTTTAACATATGAGTCAATTTTCTGTTTTGTATTGTATTTCCATCAGGCTTCCATAGCTCAGGTTTCAGAACTTCTTAGTTATGGAGATAAAGTCCTACAATATGTTACTAATTTGATAATTCAAAATGTTAATGAAAATGAATATAAAAGATTCTTTAAAAAGGGGGAGACAGAAGCGCACAATAGGGTCTTATCCAATGGTAAAATCGTTTCACAGATATGGATCCACTCACCTGGTTCAGTTGTGTGGAACACAACAACCATAAGCACAAATGGGTAGGATCCGATGAACTGCAGCAATCAGCCGGTCACTAGAATTGCATATATGGAAAGGAGAGAAGTCCGGCTTTCAGGATCGCGCTGTTCCAGTTCACAAGGAGTTAATCCAAGGACCAAGCAGTAATCATAACTTTCTTTATTCTATAAAACTCTACGCGTTTCGTGTACACGCTGTACACTTCCTCAGGAGAACTTTGCTCCTGAGGAAGTGTACAGCGTGTACACGAAACGCGTAGAGTTTTATAGAATAAAGAAAGTTATGATTACTGCTTGGTCCTTGGATTAACTCCTTGTGAACTGGAACAGCGCGATCCTGAAAGCCGGACTTCTCTCCTTTCCATATATATAAAAGATTCTTGAAAGTGTGTGAAACTCTGAGGGAGGCAGGACTCAAGATGAGTCTAGACAAGGTCCAGTTAATAGAGTCAGAGGTTACATTTTTGGGTGTGTCAGTTTCAGAGCAGGGAAAGAAGCCAATGCAGGATAGGGTTAATGATATCCAAGATGTACTGATCCCAACTAATGTGACGAAGCTTAGGAAGGTTTTTCAAGTCTATTGATAATATTGGTAAGAACTGATACCGCACTTTTATTTTTTTTACAGGCTGCCTAATCCACCTGAGTATCTGGAGATGACGTTTCACACTATACAGAGGGACTCTTATAGTGTGACAGAGGGGGAGAACCTAGAGAACCACACCTGAGAAGAGAAGGAAAATCCGGGAGAACCTAGAGAATCACACCGAAGAAGAGAAGGAAAAGCAGGAGACATAGATTTCTGAGAGACTGTAACAGGACTCATTAATACTTAAGAACTCATATGTTGGTGATATTTATTGTAGTTTTTTTTAGTCTTCTTTTAGGAATGTTTGTTTTTTCTATATGTACTAAATAGGTAGGAATCTGAAAGTCTTTAAGTATTTTCAAAAGGTATATAATCAGATTAATAAGATAGCTCTTAGGCTGGCTTCACATTAGCGTTTGTGTCTGCATGCTGATGGCATGCAGACACAAACGCTGTCAGAAGCAGTGTCCAAATGATGTGTCCGCAGCGGATAATGTCCGCCTGCGGACACATCACTATGGAGCCCGGCAGCCAATCGGCGCTGTCCGGGGGCGGGCCGGGGGCGGAGATCAGCGCCGGAGATCTCCGCCCCCCCCCGGCCGCCGGTAAGCTCCGGGACGTGTCGGCGGGGAGAACAGCTGATGTGACAGCTGTTTGAATCTTCCCGCGCCGACACTGAGAGGAGATGTCGGCGCGGGAAGATTCAAACAGCTCTCACATCAGCTGTTCTCCCCGCCGACATCGCTAGGAGATTACAGGCGGCGGGGAGAAGGAGGACAGCAGAGGCTGAGCTGATCTCCCGGTGGCCGTCGGTGAGCTCCTGTGACATCACCGGCGGCCACTGGGAGATTTTTCAATGGGTCCACAGCGTTCTCCTGCGGTGTCATGCAGAGGACACTGCGGACCCATTGAAGCCAATGCATTTTTTGTACGCTTGGGGACGCTTGCTGATTGTCCAAGCTCCCCAAACGCACAAAAAAACCCAACATGCTGCGTCCCGGGTGCGGATGCTGGACACCGGAAGCAGCAGATATCGTCCGCATCCGCACCCGAACGCAGCAAACGCAGGCACCATGCGTTCCTATGTTAAACATAGGAACGCAGTGCGCATGCGTTTGACTGCGTATGGGAACGCAGCAATACGCTGCCTTCCCATACGCAAATGTGAAGGCAGCCTTATTATGATGGCCCACAGCAAAGAAAAAAATCCACAAAATAATATGACATTATGGAGAATTAGATATACTTTGGAGGGATGAGATTGTCAAGTTTATCACAAGAAAAACTCCTCCATTTCTAAATGTAATTCATCCGGTGCTTTGGGTTTTCATTCTAGGTGGCATTGTGTTGTTTTTTTATGTACATGTTACAAACAGAGGTTTCCCAAAAAGAACCTGACTAATGTTAAAGCGAACCTGTCACCCCCCCCCTGGACATTAAAAGCTAAAATAGCCACCTTCTGCAGCACTAAGGCTGCATTCAGGAAAGGTGGCTATAGGCTTTTGATGACCTATACATTGTGAAATATATACTTATATAAATGCTTACACATAAGATGACCTAAGACCGGGAGGTGGGGCTTCGCGCTCCTCCGGCCCGCCCCCTCTTGTCAATCCTGCTCGTCGCCTGCTGCTGCCTCCCCTCACACTGTAACATGAACGCGCGCCTCCGTTCTCCTCTATGGCGCCGCGCATGCGCTGTGCGCCAGGTGTCCAGGAAGTCGGGCTGCGCAGAGCTGAGATTGTTCTCAGTCTGCTCACTCCCTGTGCATAGACATCTACATCTATGCACAGGGATGTAGCAGAGAGGACATCGCGTTTTGGACTACGTCGGACGGAAGAGGATTTTTTTTAATTAAAGATGGAGTCCCTAATGGCTTTTTTTTTTATTTCTAATAAAAATTTTTCTCCGTGTTGTGTTTTTTTTAAAACAATTTAATAGAAATTCATGGCGGTCATGTCTAATATTGGCGTGACCGCCATAAATTTCGGGCTGATAATACAAAGCTGGCCCTAACCTCTTTATTACCCAGTGAGCCACCGCCACCAGGGCCACTGGAAGAGCGGGGTTCAGCGCCAGAGGATGGCACTTCAATGAACGCGCCATCTTCTGGGGCGGCAGCGGGCTGCAATTTGCAGCGGGGGGTGCCCAGAAAGCTTGAGCCTCCCTGCGCTGCGGATTCCAGCCCCCAGCTGCTTAGCTGTACCTGGCTAGACATAGAAATTGCGCGGAGCCCCACGCATTTTTTTTAAATTATTTCATGAAATTCATGAAATAATAAAAAAAAGGGCTCCCCTATATTCTTGTGTCCGGCCAGGTACAAATAGGCACCTGGGGGTTGGGGGCAGCCCATCGCTGCCTGCTGGATCCGGCTGGTTCCAGAAATACAGCGAAGCCCACGTCATTTTTTTTCTGAAAAATCAATAAAACAATCCTAAAAAAGGGACTGCATCTTTATTAACCCCTCGCCCATGGTCCAGGGGTTAATAAAGATGCAGTCCCTTTTATTTATATTGTTTTATGGATTTGTCAGAAAAAAATTTGACGTGGGCTTTGCCATATTTCTGTAACCAGCCGGATCCAGCAGGCAGTGACGGGCTGCCCCCAACCCCCAGGTGCCTATTTGTACCTGGCCGGGCTTTCTGGGCACCCCCAGCTGCAAATTGCAGCCCGCAGCCGCCCCAGAAGATGGCACGTTCATTGAAGCGCCATCCTCTGGCGCTGAACCCCGCTCTTCCAGCGGCCCTGGTGGCGGTGGCACGCTGGGTAATAAAGGGGTTAAATACCAGCTTTGTTATACAAGCTGGTATTAAGCCCGAGATTCTTAATGTCAGGCCACTAAGAATCTCCAATAAAGGGTTAAAAAAAACACCACAAGAGAAAAATTATTTATTAAAAATAAAGACACAGACACCATTAGGGACTCCAACTTTATTACCACCACATATCCCTCCAAAGACCCAGGTCTTTTCTCTTCTTTCTTCTCTCTTCTGTCTTCTGTCTTCCTTCTTCTTCTTGTTGAACTCATTCAGCTCTGGTACATCACACATCACACAGTAGGGGGCGGAAATGCGCTCCCCTGCTGTGTGATGAGTCAGTGAGGCTGTGAGCATTAAGCAGTGCCGACAGCACAGCGCCTCGATTCATTCATAAGCTGCTGGATTTAACTCCCTGCTTACCAATCACTGCAGCGCCAGTAAGCAGAGAGTTAACTGTGCTGTGACAGCGGCTGGTATATGCCGCTCATACTGCAGCCGCTGTCACAGCACAGTTAACTCTCTGCTTACCAGCGCTGCAGTGATCGGTAAGCAGGGAGTTAAATCCAGCAGCTTATGAATGAGTCGGCTCTGTGCTGTTGGCACTGCTTAATGCTCACAGCCTCACTGACTCATCACACAGCAGGGGAGCGCATTTCCGCCCCTGTGGTGTGATGTGTGATGTAGCAGAGCTGAATGAGTTCAACAAGAAGAAGAAGGAAGACAGAAGACAGAAGAGAGAAGAAAGAAGAGGGAAGACCTGGGTCTTTGGAGGGGTATGTGGTGGTAATAAAGTTGGAGTCCCTAATGGTGTCTGTGTCTTTATTTTTAATAAATAATTTTTCTCTGTGTGGTGTTTTTTTTAACCCTTTATTGGAGATTCTTAGTGGCCGGGTCAAACCAGGCCTGACATTAAGAATCTCGGGCTTAATACCAGCTTGTATAACAAAACTCGTATTAACCCCTTTATTACCCAGCGTGCCACCGCCACCAGGGCCGCTGGAAGAGCCCGGTAAGGCGCCTGGAAATGGCGCTTATTATTAATGCGCCATTTTCAGGGCGGCTGCGGGCTGCTATTCTTTAGCGTGGGGGGGCCCTATAACAATGGGCCCTCACCCCGCTGAGAATACCAGCCCTCAGCTGCCTAGTTTTACCTTGGCTGGCATGGAAAATAGGGCGGAGCCCACGCATTTTTTTTTGCCAGCCAAGGGGAAATTAATCAGCTGAGGGTGGCAGCTCGCAGCTGTCTGCTTTCATGGGGCTAGACTTAAAAATGCTGCGAAGCCCCACGCGTTTTTTTTTTTAATAATTATTTATTTTACACCCTACAAGGCCAGGTTGGTTGCCATACACTAATGTGTATGGCAACCAAGCAGAATCACTGTCCAGATTGAGAAAATCAAGTCTGATTACAACAGCCAATCACAGAGACTCCCACAGAGTGTGAGCTCCTGTGATTGGCTGTTAGTTTGACAGTGCAGTGAATATGCAATGAGCTTAATAGGCGGCCCCAGAAGTAACAGCGGGAGCCTATTAAACATGATTTAGCTATTGTAGCAGATAGAGCCTGAAGCTTCCGAGACACATCTGCGATTTGTAAATCGCACATTACTCGCTATTACTCGCTTCCCCATTCATTAACATTGGACTCGCTAGACTCGCAACGAGTAGCGAGTCCCGGGCTCGGACTCGCTAGAGTCAAGCGATTCCGAGTAATTTAGGACTTGCCCATCACTAATTCTTTTCACAACTCAATAGATAAGAACTAGCCTATTTTGTGTTGTACCTATTAAAGTTGTACTCTGGAGAGAGTACAAGAGAGGGATTTGTTAGAGAATAGCTGTCATGATGTTGTTCTGAACAGCCATTTTGTATATAGTTGATATGAGTATACAGGGCTTTGAAGCTAGAAAAGCAGACCAAAAAGAATATTAAAAATGATCTCAGAGTGATTAGCCAGCATAGATAAGCTAATTAGATCTGTTCCATGCACTCAGAAGCTTATGAAGAGTATATTGTGTATTTTTTGTTATTTTTCATGGTGAGATGTAGGGAGATCGGCAAAACAGTAATCCAGGTAATTTGAAACAGAACTTATTATCTGTCAATATTTTAAGAGTTATGTGTATCTTCTAAGAGCCATGATGAGATTAATGATCATAGATAAGCTGAATACAGATGTATAGCTTGCAATGTAATTAGTAGTGATGTTCTCATACTGAACTTTTGCTTTCCCTTTGTTCTTATATACACACGCCTCTATGAAGTCATCTTTAACGCCTGTTTTTCAAAAGGTAGCCTCCTAGTTTTAGCTATGTATAAAAAAGCCCTGATGCCATAGTTCGAGGCCAGACTGCAATGCCAGAATCGTGATACCATCTTGAGTCTGGACACCTGCGTGTGTCATCATGCTTTGTATCTTGTATCCTATCTGTTTTGTCACATTCTCTATAATAAACCCAGCCCTTGCTTTAGAAGAATTGTCTACAGAGGTTTCTCGGACTTTGGTAACTAACAGACAAGGACTTTCTTTCAATATGAATATCATAACCTCTACTTTTCTTGATTACAGGAACTGATATCCAAGCGAGGGAGAAATTACTCACACTTCTGCAAGCTACAAAAGGACAGAAAAAATGGTCATTGGTGGCAGGGCCTCACATTCTCTATTTACTATTGGAAGGGAAGGTGCTTTGAAAAATAGGGCATTTAATATGCAATGTATTCATTACTAAATTATCCATGGTCAAGTCACAGGCCTGAGATTAGAATAATAAAATTAAAGGTTGTTCTGGAAACCTCAGTCAAAAGGCAAAATCTATAAAAAAAAAAAGCTGCCTTACCCAAATAAGCTGGTTTGCAGATGGGAAGTGGGTCAGCTAAATGCTGATGTGCTCTATATTTCATTTCTCCTGCCCCAAAGGATACAGAAGAATAACTCTAGACTGGGAGTTAGGTGTTTCTGTATTTCTCCCAGTTTATCTTATACCAGGTTTGCATATATGTGTGTCCCTTCTATTTTTATCTTTTATATCTTTTCAGTAAGCAGTGTAATTTTTATATTAAAGGTTAAAACTTTAATAAGTTTGATCCTTGTATGCTCTTAAGAATCCATAACCTAAAAAAGTGTGTGACCCTGTTGATTGTCAAACAGTAGTATATTTTGGGGACTCATCATGTTGTGTAGCTGGGATGTGTGGACCATGGTGGGGTGTAATTTATGCTCACTTTATTGCCTAGAACAAAGGTTGAGTCCTGGATTGAGTGAGAAATTAAGTAACCCTTGCAAGCATACCCCACATCATGTGCTGGGAAGCAGGTACAGGACAGTGACCGCAATCACATAGTGTCCATGCACTTCCAAGGCCTGCTGTTTGTTCAAACAGAGGTTTCTGACCACATGTGGGGTATCAGAAGAAAAGTAGGTAACAATTTATGGGGTAAACCATATAGTGACAACCCTTGTAAAAGTGAAAAAAAAATGGGGCTAATTCAACATTTTAGAGGTATATATATAATTTATTACATTCCACTTTCCATTAATTCCTGTGTAGCACCTGAAGAGTTACAAACTTTCCTGGCAACAGTTTTTCAGTATATGAAGGGTGCATTTTTTAAAATGGTATCACTTTTGGGCAGTTACAGTTCTCTCAAAGTACATTTAAATCTGAATAGACCCCAAATGAAACTGATTTTGTAACTTTCTTGAAAAAATGAAATATTGCTGCTTAACTTTTAACCCTTCTAACATCCTTATAAAATGAAACGATGGTTGAAAAATGATGCAGTCATAAAGTGGACATATGGAAAAACTTATTTATGAATTCATTGTTACAGAATAACTGACTGGTTTAAGGATATAAAAATCAAAGATATGAAAACCTTTGAAAATGTTTTGCCAAGATTCTGAAATTTTAACAAATAAATGCAAAAAAAATCAGCCTAAATGTACAACTAACATAAAGTACAATGTTTAATGAAAAAATAATCTTAAAATCACTGGGATCCATTGAAGCATTTTAAAGTTATTACCACAAAATAACACTACTAAGATTTCTAAACTTTGGCTTGGTCATTAAGGCCAAAACTAGATCGATCACTAAAGGGTTAAAAAAGCAGTCCCTTATACGGTACTTTAAATACAGCTGGATAGAATTAAAAAAAAAAAAAAAAGGATATTAGATGGTGTAAGAAACACAATCTGATTTTACATTTCCCCTACCTGTCCATGTCTTGATATTTTTCTTTATAGAGAAATACAGAAATCATACCAAAGCAAATATAAAGGTTGTTGATAATCAGTATAACAATATCTGGGACGCTGGCCACACATGCTGCAAGATGTAATTTCCTGAAAACACAACCTCAGCTTTGAACTACAAAGATAGTGTCTCATGTGGTTATTTTTAACTCTCCAATAATTATATTTGTAAGCTTCAGAATGAATATTTTTTTATCTAATGTGTTGTAATTGTGCTTTTCATTACTTTTTCGTAGGGTCATCTCATATTTTGTTTAAAAATTACCCAAAAAAGTTAAGTAATAATTTCCTTGTCACATGTATTTTCTGAATTAATGGTTTTAAGAAGTATAAATATCCATTAGTAATTTCAAAAAGCACTTTGGGAACATTTATCAAAATTTGCCATCTGTTTACTAACATCCCAAGACCAGCTGTTTGGTCTGTGATGCCAGGCAATTTTACGCCAATTTAGATAATTGCTTTAACTTTAACATCTTGTTAACTGAACTTTCAGAGTCTCCACAACAGTAACCAATAGGTAATGTTCTCACACAGCCAGAATACCATTAGGATTTAAAACTCCAAATCTTTACAAATTGCACATCATAGATGGAGTTATTTTCGCGATAATGTAGTAGCAAGGTGTTCTTAATGGTATCAAAGGCACTACACGTAGTTCTTGCTCTGTCATGATTTACTTGATGTTGTCATAAAACCTTGAAAACCTGTCACCAATTTTTTTGCATATAAGCTGTGGCCACCCCGATAAGACCTTATATATATATATAGCATTCAGGAATGCTCTATATAAGTCCCCAGGACAAATGTGTACATTATAAGAAATAGCTTTTATTATACTCACTTGTGTGGTAGTCAAATCCAATAATATCATAATAATAACATTTATTCATTTATATAGCACTATTAATTCCAATGAGTGTTGCTGGTCTTGGTCCGGTATCTACTTTCTTCTTATAGCCATCCTCCTTCTCTGCTTCTAGTGGGTGATGAAGCTTATGTCACCCACATGCAGCCTCCTCCATAGTTCTCCTGCTGCAGGCAGAGCATAGTGCAGTAATATGCAGGCATGGTGAAAGGTCAAACAACGCCCAATACTTTGCTCTGCCATCAGCGCAGGAGTGCAATGGAGGAGACTGTGTGTGAGTGACATAGGATGCATCACACACTAGAAGCAGATAAGGACCTCAATCACAAGAAGAAAGGCGGCACCACACCAAGATATTTTATACCATAATTTTACTCTGAAAATAATTTTGTCTATTACAATAAAGAGTAACCCTGTATTTACTTGGACCTATAGTTGATCGAACAGACGTCAGGGGAGCACAGTAAAAAAGACAATCTGTCTGCAGCTACAGACTTCTAGAACAGTCCCACATGAAGCAGTGCTGGATAGAGGCAACTGTAACAATACCAACATTTCTACGAAATTAGTATGAATGGATCATGCAAACAAAGACGGTGTAGGATGAAAGGAGGATAGCCATCATCATATGTGAGTAGTTTATTCTATGTGAAGAACAACTGAGGAAGATAGCAGTTGGCTATTGAAACATGTTGTGGCGTATACTCAGCCTTTAATAAAGATTTGCGCTTAAACACTCTAATCTTTGTCCCTTGTGTGCCTTAGCGCTCCAACAAACACCACTTAAATTTTTTTCTTGTTTCACATATAGTTCCCTGCTGTACAGGTGAGCGGTGGGAGCTGCTTGACAGCACCGGGCTAAATCCGGAGTCAAGGACCTGCCGTGATGTCAACAGGAGAAGCCCATTCTGGTCACACGGTCAGGTCCTATAATCACTGCTGGGAGGATCTCCGTGCCTTGGCATCCCAGAGTGTTCTCTCTACGCTGGCTGTCCTCTAACTGCCTTAACTGGGGTTGTGCAAAGTTTGGTGCGTAGCCACACTTGTGGCAACTTTAATCCTAACCTCAGGTCCTTCTCATGGTGCGCTCCTTGTTTTGTTTTTCTTCCACAAATTAGATTGAGTCATAGGCCCATTTAAAGAGAAGGTTCAGCCAATTGCATATGAAGAGATGCGAGCAAGGACATATTCAAAACTTAAAGAGTTTGCCCATGATTATTTTTACTATGGACCTAAAAACTAGCAAGCTGGTTATTGCTAACTACCTTTTTTATGCAGCCCTGGCTCAGAGCAAAGAGTGAATAATTCTGCCAGCAATTCAGCTGCTCATTGTCAAAAGAGCAGCTCTTCCCCTTGTCTGTCAACAGATTGTTACCTTTGACATCATACTGAATGGCAGCCGATTTACCTCATTTAGGCAGCGGGGAACCAGAGGTTAATCAGCATGATGTTGACAGTCATCACACTTTGGCAACAGAGCAGAGCAGAAGAGCTGCCTTTCATCTGATGATGTGACATCAACAGAAGCCTCTCAATTGCCAGCAGTACCTGTCTGTGACCGCTCTGTACCAGGCACAACAGGGATAGTTAGCAACTGCCAGCTTGTTTTTTTTTCAGGCACATTGTAAAAATATAAAGTAGTCCCAAATATCCCCTTTAAATTTTAGAGTAGCTAATCCCACTATAATGTCCACATTTCCTAATTTCTCATTGGAATGAAACAGTGTTTCAAATATTTAGAAGCAGATGATCTGCATTAAGAGCTATATTATAATGGTATTTGCTCAACCTTATGCCTATAATATTGAAGCTAGATCCAATCACGTTAGCCATATGTTGCTTAAGTAAAATGTATCCAAGAACAAAAGGAATGAGTAGCACTCACCGAATTGCAGGTCACACTTCTTTATTTCTGTTGGGTTAAGGAATACAGACAGGGAAATAGGAGGGAGGATGGGGGATCAACAATGACTGTAAACTAGTGCTTCTACGGGTTCAGAATATTCTGACCTGCAATCTTGTTAGGGTACTCATTCTTTTTGGTGCCCAATTTTTTCTTTTTTTGTGGATATTAAGTAAAATGTATAATATCAGGGACAAAGAACACCCCTGTCAAGTCCCTTTGGTGATATTAATGGGGGGCTGGAAACATACCATCGACTCAAATTTCGCTTTGGGACCACTAACCGATACAATAATACGCTGTAGAATTTACTGACTTATACCATAGAATTCCAATATGAGCATAACAAATATCAATTTGACCCTAGAAAGCGCCTTTTCGTCATCAAGGCAAGACTTTTGGCAGTTTCTAGCAACAGTTTAAACAACAAAAGTTTTATTAGTATTGTCTGTTGCTTCAGAATCAGGTCACCAGAAACGCTCCTCTTCAAAACAGTTGATAATCTGGTAGTAATGACCTTCAAAAAGACTTTAATGTAAACATTATCAGGGAAATGGGTTTGTAACTAGAGCAGAAACCCAGGATCTTTATCTGGTTTTGAAAAGACAGAGGTCTGGAAGAAAGAAAACAACATCACCAACAGAAAACTACTTTGGCAGATAGAAAACAAGCGGTGTCAGAGGTTTGGAGCGCTAAAGAAACCACGGGTTGGTGATTAAATTACCAATAATTTATTGCACGAACAGCAGGGATCCAGTATGCCACAACGCGTTTCGACGCACAGATGCGTCTTTCTCAAGTGGATGATCAACTGATACACAGTGTGGAGCTGGGACGGAAGCCAGTGCAGCGAGTCTGCCTCTTCGGGTGGAGGAGTGAAGGAGCCCACCTCCATCTCCAGAGGAACTAAGGAGCTGACCACCAGGCCCGGAGTATCAGAGGAGGAGGGAATATTGGCCCCTGTCACTACAGTGACTGACATTAAGCCATCAGTCTGGTTGTGCGGGGTGTTGCACAACCAGTAAAGGTTAGTGCAAACATAGTAAAACCGTGTATTAAGTTCCTCCAGTTGCAGTGTGGCGCAATATCTGTTTTTTCTTTAGAAAACTACTTTGGTCCGAATAGGAGCAGACATTCCAAAAGGTTTTTGTAAAGGGTCATTCCATTTCAAGAGATTCAAATCTGAATTTAATTTTTACCTTAAGATTTTTTTCTTTGTCTTTTTTTTAAGTATTACTCTTGTGAATTAAAAATGATACATTTTGCATTTGTATCTTCATTAGTTATTTTATTTTATAGATTTCTAAAGTTTTGCCAAAGTCTGAATTTTAAGTTTGTGTGATGTTACATTTTTTTTATCATATCTTGGGTTAGAAATAAGATAAAGAGATGGGAAAGGCACGGTTTTCTTTAGAATGGTACAATCTTTAATTTGATATTTCACAAGATTATGTTTATTGATATTTGTTTTTGAGGAGTCAAATTCTAAATTTTGAATCGCAATTTTGATTTTTTTAAAAACAGTCTCATATTAATCATATATTAAATACTAAATTAAAAAAGCAATATTTTTAACACATATTTAAATATATATGTATCAGTTTTTTTCATTATTGCAACACTAGACATGTCCTCCTAAACCTTTATTTGCATCTTTGCCATGAGCTGTAGCAAAACAGTGCCATTCAGCTTCCACTCCAAAATCTCTCTGGTGATGGCAGATATTTATAAAAATGTTTCCTTTTTTTATATGGTGCAGAATAGACATCCGAGAAAATACTAGATATTCTGTATCCATGTTACAGTGCCAGAATTAGAACTATACATTTTTCTGATGCTCCTGTGACCATTTACTCACATGTAAGTGTCCTCAGATAGCTTTAAGGGGTCTAAAATAATAATTGTGCAGTCACTCTATCATTTGAAAATGGGTTCTCATATTTGGAAGGACATGTAGGAACCCGAGTATGGGCCACATTTCTTACACATTATATGCTGTTGATAAAGGACATCCGTCCGAAACGCGTCCGGCGTTTAGGAGGGGGCTGCGTCCCCCAGAATGTTATTTTATTCATGATGCACCAATAAAGACACCGAATATTAGAAGATTGGTCTGGTGCTGGAAATTTCTTCTTGTAAGTTCACTTTCAGGTAGGTGAGTGTCTGCCTTGGCCAGCCAGAGCTCTACCAGCAAGTTGCTAAGCTCTGGGAATTTTGAACTATTCTTGCTCTGTATTTTAGGAAAGTCCTGTAGTCGCTTGAACAGTGCATTTTAAATTGCTTCATAACTGCCAAACCTTCTTTCTAGTCTTTCCCATGCAGCCATGAGACCAACCTCTGGATTACTGATATGGACAGATCTGAGTCTCAACACGCTCTGTGGATTGTACTGATCAAGTACGGTCCAGCTCTGCCGAGATCACTAATTACAGTTCTAAGGATACATTTCCAACCTCTATAGTTGTTGAGTTGATCATCAAACCTTGTGAGACTGATCTTAGTAAGTTTACAGTGAATCATGTGCCTTGAAAATTCGGATATATCCGTACTGTCTGACTTTGGAAGCACACTTGATGGCTGAGTAGTGCTGTTCATATGATTTGTAGAATCTTGGCCTAGAAACGTGGGAAAGTATGGAGCAGCATAGGCATTCAGTTCCGCAACCAGTTTGGTGAGTACAGTCTCTGCCACATGAAAGTTGGAAGTAATCAGTTATCAGTATATTGACTTGCCAACATATTGGGTTGTGTGTAGGCATTCGTGTGCGGAGTTTGCTGAGGTGCAGGATCCCGATGCATTCTGGGGCATGAAGGAGGTTCAAAGTTTGAAGTTGGTGGTACATTGTACTGATCTTGAGTGCAGGGTGCTGTAAGAGGATTGGCATCTTGGTGCATTGGAGAAGCATCAGTACTGTCAGGAACATAAGTGGTGGTCAGCGGTTCACCATTTTGGCTTAGCACTTAGTCTCATGTGCACTTAAGGGGGTCTTCTGCATATATCTCACATTAACTGATGTTGACTCTTTGACTCGCACTGATAGCTTGCTCAAAGACCTTTACCTTTGCCATGTCTGTCACATGCTCACATTCCTTCTCTAGGGCTTCTATTTCTGCTTTCTTGAGTTCAGTTTTAGCATCCATTTTATGCTATCTTGTGTGCTGTTTCTGCATCCATTTCTGCTCTCTTGCGTGCTGTTTTGGCAGTTGCATTTGCTTCCATGTCTGCCTTCCTTTGCGCAAGGACATCTTGTACTTTAGTAGTTTCTGCTTCAGTGAGTGCTCACTGAGAGTCGAGTATTTTGATATGCTTGATCTAGATCAGGGGTGAAGAACTCCAGTCCTCGAGGGCCGCAAACAGTTCAGGTTTTCACGATTTCTTTAGTATTGCACAGGGATTGGAATCATCACCAGTGCAAGTGATTATGTTATCACCTGTGCAATACTATGGAAATCCTGAAAACATGCACTGTTTGCGGCCCTCGAGGACTGGAGTTCCCCACCCCTGATCTAGATGAATGCTTTGAGTGCTTAGGGGATCTATATTTGCAAGATGACATTTCTGGTATCTGTGCAATTCTTGCCTCTGTCTGGCTCTTAATGTCACTCATTTTGCAGAGTTTCTTTAAGAATTAAGTTGCTGTAAGTTCTGCAGTTCATTTAAATATTCTAGTGTTATAAGCTTTTCCAGAACAGTAGTGTATTTAATATCTTTATATGATTGGTATACTGTGCACAATTGTCCGATGGCTGCCAGTAGTGGTAACTCATGAGAAGCAGGCGTTGATACAGTGGTCATGTGACTCAGCACTTTTTGTGAGGGAGTATGGCTACGTTCACACGCAGCGTAATTTCCGCATATTTTTGCAGTGGTGCTCTTTTGTGCGCATACGGCGCAAAAAAACGTGACTACATACACACAACGCGCTTTTTTCGGCGTGCTTTCCTCGAGCCCATTTTATAACGTGGCCTATGGGAAAAGTGCGCCAAAAAAGGCGCAAAGATTTGACGCTTCTATACTTTTTGAGGACACACTTTTTCAGTGAAAGTGTGTCAGCAAAAAGACACGGAAACACGTGCCGTGTGAACGCATTTCAGCAAAAGCCATAGCGTTTGCTGGAATGCATTTCCATAATTACGTTTCACTACATTTACGCAAGCGCTAAAAAGCGCTGCATAAATGCATGTATACATGGGGATTACGCTACATATGAACGTAGCCTAACTGTAGAGAATGCTTTACACACAATTTTATTATTATTATTATTTATTTATTTATATAGCGTCATTGGTTCCATGGCGCTTTACATGTGTAAGGGCAGAACCAGGACGAGAACATAAATAATGATGAATAAATCACACAGGTAAATTAGTGCACAGATCCTGTCCACAAGGGCTCACAGTCTATAGGGGATGGGTGGGAGACAGTAGAAGGGGGAGAGGTGAGATGGTGCAGCGGATTAGGTCTCAGTGTGGGTTATAGGCTTGAAGAAAGAGGTGGGTCTTCAGGTTTTTCTTGAAGGTTCCCAGGGTAGGGGAGTGTCTGATGTGGTGTGGAAGAGAGTTCCAGAGTATGACGGATGCACGAGAGAAGTCTTGTATGCGGTTGTGGGATAGTGGAGATTCGGGGGGAGAAGAGAAGGAATTCTTGAAAGGAGTGCAAATTGCGTGAGGGGTGGTATCGGGAGACCAAGTCGGAGATGTATGAAGGGGACAGGTTGTGGATGGCCTTGTATGTCAGGGTTAGGGTTTTGAACTTAGATCTCTGGGAAGTAGGGAGCCAGTGGAGGGCTTGGCAGAGGGGGGAGACGGGGGAGTAACGGGGCGACAGGTGGATGAGTCAGGGAGTGGAATTGAGGATGGTTCAGAGGGGTGCAAGGGATGAAGCGGGGAGGCTGGTGAACAGGAGGTTGCAGTAGTCGAGGCGGGAGATAATGAGGGCGTGGAGAAGCGTTTCGGCAGTGTCATGGTCAAGAAAGGAGCGGATCCGTGAGATGTTTTTATGCTGGAGGTGGCAGGAGGTGGCGAGGGCCTGGATGTGTGGCTTGAAGGTGAGGGCAGAGTCGAGGATTACACCAAGGCAAGGGGACAGGTGAGAGTGTGCAGTCGTTGACCGTGATGGTTAGGTCGGGTAGGGGGAAAGAGCAACTTGGGGGGAAGATGATGAACTCGGTTTTATCCATGTTGAGTTTGAGGAAACGAGCGGAGAAGAAAGATGAGATAGCGGACAGGCAGTGTGAGATTTTGGATAGCAGCGAGGTGATGTCAGGGCCGGAGAGGTAGAGCTGGGTGTCGTCGGCGTAGAGGTGGTATTGGAGGCTGTGGGACTCGATGAGTTGGCCTAGGCCGAGGGTGTAGATGGAGAAGAGTAAGGGTCCCAGGACTGAGCCTTGGGGAACTCCAACAGATAGGGGGTGGGGCGAGGAGGATGTGTGGGAGTGGGTGACGCTGAAGGTCCGGTCTGTTAGGTACGAGGAGATCCAGGAGAGGGCCAGGTCAGTGATGCCAAGGTATTCTAGAATTTGAAGCAGGAGGGAGTGATCGACTGTGTCGAAGGCAGCAGAGAGGTCGAGGAGGAGAAGGATGGAGTAGTGTTGCTTGCTCTTGGCGGTCAGTAGGTCGTTGGTGACTTTGGTTAGGGCTGTTTCGGTGGAGTGGTGGCTCAGAAACCGGATTGCAGGCAGTCAAAGAGGGAGCACGAGGAAAGATGGGAGTACAGTCCAGAGTACACATGGTGCTCAAGCAATTTTGAGGCAAAGGGGAGGAGAGATATGGGACGATAGTTGGAGACTGTTGCGGGGTCGAGGGAGGGTTTTTTGAGGATGGGTGTGATGAGGGCATGTTTGAAGGATGAGGGGAAGACACCGGTGGTAAGTGATATGTTGAAGACATGGGTTAGGGTGGGGATAAGGACAGTGGTGAGGTTAGGGATGAGATGGGAGAGGAGAGGGTCGAGGGCACAAGTGGTGAGGTGTGATCGTGCTAGAAGGGAGGAGAGGCGCACTTCAGTCATGGAGGAAAAGTTACTTTTGATCAAGGGGGGTTGGGTGATAGAGAGGGAGGGCCAAGGGGATTGGGAATCGAAGCTTTCTCAGATCTTGTCGATCTTCTGTTTAAAGAAGCTGGCAAAGTCGTCGGCGGTGATGAGGGGAGAGGGAGGGTGTGCGGGGGGACGGAGTAGGGCATTAAAGGTTATGAAAATATGCTTGGGATTGTGGGAGAGGGAGCTAATGAGAGACGAGAAGAAAGCTTGTTTTGCGATGGTCAGTGCTGTCTTGAAGTCGATGAGGGACTGTTTGTACAAGGCGAGGTGCGTTGCAGAGTTGGATTTCTTCCATCTCCGTTCAGCTACCCTGGACGTCCGTCGAAGTTTTTTGGTGCTGGCGCTGAGCCGGGGTTGATACTTTATACTTTGTGGCTGAAAACCAGGTGCAGGAGTAGTACATTTACAGGTTCTTATGTAAGCTGAAATCTAGCTTTCCAGTTATGGCTGTAAAATGTCTTTTTCACTGGGCTCTAAGCACAGACGATTCTTTACTGGCTCTGAAGGCAGGACATCCTTTTTACTATATTATATCCTAAAAAGATCGGACTGAAAGTCCTACTGGATTACCAATATTTAAACCTAAAAATTCCCCACTCATTCCACGCCCCTTAAATCTCAGGTGGTGAATATCGTGAGTAAGAAAGAATCCAGAAATATATTATTATATGCAAATTTATTCCAAAAAGCAAAGAATATATATATACATGAAGCAGTAATTGAATATTTTAGTACAACACATAAACACCACAGGTGACAGACAGATACCAGCTGTGGCGAACCACAACTGAGGAGCTAGTGTAGGTTGATGTGGCCTGTGCTAAAGTGCATGGGAGAGCAGTTATAAAACAGAGGTTCCCTATATTACACCGTATAGTGTCAAAGTTCTAAGCAATGGAGCAAATGCACAGGTAAAACGATAGCACATCAGATACTCAGGACACCACCTATCCTAAGGCAAGCACAATTTATGCTTTGCCACTACATAGATATATTCACCTCTACAGTATCTGTGTGCCAATGATAACTAGTTCACTTGCCTGTATATTTACTAATGCTCCAAGTGCTACCTCTGTAGCTCGCTTACCCTCTCAATACATCCTATGTTAGCTAATTGTATTTTCAATAGGCTACAAGGGTAAATGGTTGTTTCAAAAATAGCTTATGACAACAAACCAAATATATCCTTACCTTGTGCCATAATGCTGACCGGGAACTGGGGGAAAGCCCAAGCACCACACAGACCACCTAGATGTACCCTCAACGCGTTTCCCCGTAAGCAGCGGCTTCGCCAGGAGGCGTGGCTACTCTAGATCCATTGTCCCCTTAAATAGCCCTTCGCTAACTACATTACACCCAACACCTGCTGGTACGCTGCTTGTGCAGCGTTCCCCCTCCATGATGTGGGCGTCAGCATGATCAGGAGGCCACCGCGCACTGGAAGTGACGACCAGGAGTTACAACGTCATCCCGGCCGTCACCCCGGCAACCCAGCGCCGCCCTCACACGCTGCGCCGACAGCGCATATCGGATGAACGTGGCCAGCGTTTCTAGGCAACCCTAGACTACAGAAAGGAATTTTATCCCTATTCACTGCATCATAACACATTGGGCACATATATAAGTGCCCAAGGAGGCTATCATACCACTTGGCTATAACTGCACCTCTGCTGATAGAAACATGATGAGGATCGAACCAGCAGGGGAAGCTGATAAAAGAACAAAAGATCACTGTCCATCTATCTCACTCGGGTCAAAGGGGAACCCTGTATGTTGGATCACAGGCAGATGGAAACATCTACCAGGCTGCTCCAGGTATACGCACATGGGGTCAGGGATTACCCCATGCAGGATCGTACCCTGTGCATATAACTGGAGGCAGGGCTGTAGTTAACCCCTACAGGGGCACCACCTCAAATTGTAAGACCACCAGGCATTAACCCTTGCTGTAAACCAAATTGAAATGAACATAAAAACATCCCGTCATATCGACCCCCCTGTGCCATAAACACAGTCTGGTTGACTGTACCCAAATCAATTTGACCAGATCTTACACCAGTCCTCTCAGATACCCAATTTGTACCCCTATTTAAATGAAGTAAAAATAACAAATTAGTATATTCCCTACTCCTATATCTCTGAAAATATATCCTTGGCCACACCATAAACCAGGGGGAGGAGGATTGATTTTAAAGGGGGGGAGGAAAGAAAACCCCCAAAATTAGGACAACATAGTAACACCATCAGATCCTTCCATCTCTGTTCAGCTACCCTGGACTTCCGTCGAAGTTTTTTGGTGCTGGCGGTGAGCCAGGGTTGATACTTGATACTTTGTGGCTGAAAACCAGGTGCAGGAGTAGTACGTTTACAGGTTCTTATGTAAGCTGAAATCTAGCTTTACAGTTATGGCTGTAATATGTCCTTTTCACTGGGCTCTAAGCACAGACAATTCTTTACTGGCTCTGAAGGCAGGACATCCTTTTTACTATTCTGGATCCTTTTTACAGTGCTAGTATTATAATAATCTTTATTTATATAGCGACAACATATTCTGCAGCGCTTTACAATTCAGAGGTTCATATACAAACAGTCATAAAAAACAGTTATGAAAAATTCAATAATTAAAACAAAAGATAATGATGACCCTGCTCGTAAGTGCTTACAATCTACAATGGGGTGGGGGTAACACAAAGTACAGGTGCTTATTTAAAATGATGGTCAAGCCATCTTGAGGAAATAGGGAGTAGATAATAGCGGAATAAGTGGCCACCAGTGTAGTGCTTTTGGGTCTGGTGGAGTTTGACAGTTATTTTTATGCCCACAAGGCGTGAAGACATAAAGTAGACTCACTAGACCATTGAATACCCAATACTCAAGAGACAGGAGAGTGAATATAGTAAAACCAAGGATATTTATTGAGGAAGATATTACAGGGTTCCTGTCAGGTCGTTCTACCCTCCTAACCTATCACTACCTGTCCTTGCACCATGGTAGCTGTTCCCTAACCATCCCTCTCTGACGTAAACGTGCCCTATAAAGATTTAGAAAAATGCTTTTTAACTTACAAGCAGTCTCTGTCCGGAGACTGGAAAGGCGGGCTCCATTGTACCCTCCTCGCTGGCTCTCGGGACGCCCCGCTGGGCGTCAGCAATCTTTCTGTTTTAACACCTCCTTTTGAATATCCCGCCTTCTCTGCTGAATGATATTCCGGGCTGGAAAGTCATATCTGGCCCGATGCATTGCGAGGGCCGATCATGTGATACGGCCCGGCTCCGGCGCATGCGCAGTGTGCATATTGAAGCCGGGCCGTACAGGTCATAACTCCGCAGAATGCACTGGGCCGGATATGACGTGTACGGCTCTGCTTTAATGTGCGCACTGCACATGCACCGGAGCCGGGCCGTATCACATGATTAGCCCCTACAATGCACCGGACTGGATATGACATTGAGGCCCGACATATCATTCAGCAGAGAAGGCGGGATATTCAAAAGGAGGTGTTAAAACAGAAAGCCTGATGACGCCCAATGGGGCCTCCCGAGAGCCAGTGAGGAGAGGACAATGGAGCCCACCTTTCCAGTCTCCGGATGGAGACTGCTTGTAACTTAAAAAGCATTTTTCTAAATCTTTATAGGGCATGTTTAGGTCAGAGACCGAAGGTGCACTGAAGACACTATTATATTCAAGACATCTTGAAGGATCTTGCTCCATTTGCAAATCTGCATACAATTCTTCTTTATTGCTATGCGTACGGGCCCCAAGTTGTCACCCTAACTCATCCCAAAGGTGTCTACAGGGTTTAACTGATTCGCTTGGCCATTGCAAAAGGCGACCATTATTCTTTGCTAACCAATTTTTTACTAAATGGGATATTTGCTTAGGACCATTGTCTTGCTGAAAATTTGGTTTTACCATGTGGTAGCATTACATTCTTTTGTATATCCTTGTATATATTTACATCTACTCTATGGAGAGGGCCAATGGCAAAGAAGCAGCCCCAAACCATGACATTGTCACCACCATGTTTCATTGTAGATGTTTGGTACCTTAAATAATTAAGGTTTCTAATTGGGCTGTATATATAGTGCTTGCCATCACTACCAAATAGTTTGAACTTAGATTCATCCAAGCACAACACCTTAGACCAATCTGGCTGTGTTCTTTGGCAAACTTAAGTTGGATCTTACAGTTCTTTGCAGAAATTAAAGGCTTGTTGACTGGAACACAGGCATTCGTTCATTTGATGTGAAATCTGTACAGCACTTTTATCGACATCAGATACTGACTTTTTCCTAATAATTCTTAATAATGTCATCAACTTTGGAGGACATTTTCTGTGGTTGTCCACTTCTAGGTTTGCAGGCAATTCCATTGCTTTCTTTTCCTTTCTTTATTATAAGTGACACTTGACTCAGAGAACAGGTGAATCCCATAGCTACCTTTTTTTGGCTTTTGCCTGACTTCACTCTCAGAATAATAAGCTTCTTGACATCTGGTGATAAATTTAGCATTTTCTTTGCCATTCTTTAACCAAAATACACACACAAAAAAAAAAAAAAATTTAAGCAAAATTAGACTACCCATGATAAAATATGCAAAACATTTGGCCCAGCAAATGTGGGTTACAACACACAAAGGGATAAAACAACGTCAAGCACAATTTTTATCCTTTGAGCTGACAACCATTTGCTTACTAAAATCACCAGGAAAATTGCATCACATTAACCAGACAAAAGTAATCACACTTTATAAAAACAATTCAATGTAGACACCCCTAATTCTGCTCAAGTTACTTTTTTCCAGGGTTTACAACAAATCATCATGTCAGACAAGAAACACAATTTAATAAGTGGAGGCGACATGAACAGGGTTGTGTCAAAGACAATAGACAGAACAAGAGGTGGGGAGAAAATCTCGATACCGCGTGGAGGTGAGACGCTGTTGGAGGGATTCTCATCAGATCTTGTGGTGAGAGACGTGTGGAGATTGCAGCTCCCGGCAGAGAGGCAGTTTACACATTTCTCCCACCCACACGAGACCAGGTCTAGAATCGACCTGTTCTTAGTGTGGGAAGACTTACTCCAGAGGTTGGAGGAGACAGCTATAGAGGACTTTCTGATTTCTGACCATAGTCCGGTTACTTTAACCTTGAGAGACTTGTTACCATGGGGTATAGACATCCTTTAGAGATTTCTTTACTTCCTGCAAAGGGACCAAAATTTCATCAAGTTGCTGAGAGAGTGGTGCACGGAATTCTATGAGTCAAATAAGGGTGTGGAAGCCAATCAGTCTCTATTTTGGGAAACCACCAAAGTGGTCCTTAGGGGGAAGATCATAGCCCATACCAATAGGATAAAACTAAAGACGAACGTCCACTACTTTAAAGTCAAGTCAAGCAGTAAGACAGGCCTATATGACTTATATGAATCAACCTTCTGCCCGGACAAAACAAACCTGGCAGAGTTTGACTCATGGGCCAAAAAGAGGGAGCTTTTTGGGAAATCCCTATGAGATGCAGAATTGTATAAGTAAGGAGACAAGGCAGGCCGACTTAGCTAACTTAGCAAGGGGTAAATGAGACACGACGCTTATAACTGCCCTTAAAAAGCCAGACAACACTGTGACAAAAAATCCCAGGGACATGAACAACATTTTGGGGAAATTCTATGCTGCCGTGTACAGAGCCAGACCATCGGATAAGCAGGCGGGAGAGAGGTGGCTGCAGTCAGTGACAGTCCCAATGGTCACGGAGGAAGGTCTTGATGGTCTCAATGCAGAAATTATGAGAGAGGAAATATTGAGGGTGATATCTGACCTGAATGTTCACAAAGCACCAGGCCCAGAAGGATTTGGAGCTGGTTTTTCATAAGGCGCTAAGGGATCAGATAATACCCCACCTACAGTGCCTAAATAACAGATTCTTAACAGGGAGGGAAATTCCAGAACACATGAACACTGCATATATAAAGCTTCTCCCTAAGGGAAATAAATCATCAGACGACCCAGCCAACTTTAGACCTATCTCGCTAATTAATCAGGATCTCAAGATAATAGCTAAGATTATGGCAGAACGACTTGTTAATTTACTGCCAAAACTAGTGGGTCAGGAACAGGCAGGTTTTGGCAAGTTCAGCAGTTGGGAATATACATAGAGCAATGATGGTATTGGAAGCGGTTAGGTTAAAGAGGGGGTAGTCGAATAGGGCTCCAGCCATGGTCATGCTGGAAGTGGAAAAAGCTTTTGATAGCATCAGCTGGCCATGGCTGGAAACCATGCTGGATAAGAAGGGGCTGCGGGGGGGCGTTTAGGATGTTCCTGATGGCATTATATAAACATTTGAAGGCCAGGGTGAACACACCGGGCTTCTTGTCAGATGTGACACATCTGGGACAGGGTATCCGTGCCCCTTGTCACCTCTCTTATTTGACCTAGAGATCGAACCCTTACCACAGTTCCTAAATGAGGGCCAACATTTTTAGGGGATCCGCATTGGCAGCAAAGAAATCAAATCTAGTTTTTTTGAGGATGATGTCATAATCTATATGGCGAATGTTCGCAGAGACTTGCCTATTCTTTTACCACAACTAGTGGTCTTCAGGGAGTTCTCTGGATTTCATCTAAACAAATCCAAGTGTGAGATACTTTTACTAAGGGACTTGGAGGGAGGAAGGAGAGAGATGAGAGGCACTCACAGGAATTTTTGTGGCATCCCTCTGACAATAAAAGCCATCAAGTATCTAGGAATACACATAGGGAGAAAATCTAGAGACATATAAAGATTAAATTACGCCCCGCCAATCAATAAAATTGGGAAGGAATTGGAGAGATGGAAGGATTTACCATTGTCCCTGTTGGGAAGATGTCACCTCATTAAGATGTGTAGGTTCTCGAGGCTACTATATCTACTGCAGATCGTTCCCCTCCTACTCTGTCACGTCAACGTCAATAGGATTAACAGAGAATTTACAATCTCTCTTTGGAGGGGCAAAAAGCCTAGAATAAGGGGGCGCACATTAAAGTTTATACGAGACGAAGGTGGATTGGGGCTGCCCAATGTTCAGGGCTATAAACTAGCCTGCCTGACAAGACACATAGTTGACTGGATAAATCGCACTAACAGACACTCAGATTACACATTGGAGTCGGAGTGGTGGGACCCGGTAGCCATGCTTCATTCATTAAGCGCATGCGTAGATCCTTGGGTGAAAGACTCGGTCATTTTTAAAGAGACAATGGGGGCATGGAAAGCCATGGTGAAAAAGTTGGGTTTATCCTGGAAAATATCCAAATGTTAGTTCATGGCGTCACCCTGATTTCCGACAGGGCAAAGACAATGCATTCTTTAAGATCTGAAGAGCTAAGGGGGTTAGAACACAACATGATTTGATGCAGGTACAAGAGACAAGATGGTTGATGGCCGTAGAGATGTTCAGAATGTGGCGACTTGACTTTTCTCACATATTAAAGTTTGAGCAATAGAGACTATACCTGTTTCATTGCTTGCGTGACCTAAAAAAGGAATGTTCTACACATGAACTAGATAATATGTTGGCCAGGGACATATAAGACATCAGTGCGTCCACTATATACTCCACTTTGAGGCGTAACCTAGTTCCTCCGGGGCCGCACAAGATCTTCAAATGATGCTAGATAAGATTGCAGGATGAAGAGATTGAAGATAAGATTTTGGCAGGCTGGCAAGAGGGTTGCAAAAACATTCAAAATGAGAGATGGAGAGACACCTGTTCTAGAGTAATGTATGGGGCAATCTTAGGGTTTAACATACCACCTAACGCATCGCACCCAGATAGAAAACAATCTTGTCCATAATGTGGAGAAAGTAAAGGGGACATGTTTCATGGGATATGGGAATGCAGGGAGATCATACAATCTTGGAGGACAGTAAAACTGGTCTGAAAACACACTAAGATGTCATATCCCATTAGACTATATGAAATGGATTTTTCATAATTTGGGAAATCTGGACTGTGACAAAGCACAGACAACTTTATTGCACACCATCATGGTACTGCACAAAAGGCTCATACTACGGCACTGGTTGTCTGCAACGGCTCCACTGCTGTCAGAACTAATGGCAGACCTGAGTGGTGCAGTGATGTTAGAGAAAGTAGAGGCGGAAGATGACAAAGACACCAAAACGTCAAAGTTTTTTGAGAAATGGAGAACATTTATAATTGCTCAACTCTCTGGAGATGACATTCATCAGCTGGTATATTCCTTTCAAAATACAACATGGTACAACTTGGAAGATCTACACAGCACACTTGGCCAATTATGGGTCTGAGGTGCTACAGGAAATGGACCTGGAACATGATCGATCTTGTTGATACAGTGGCTTTGTGCGCGAGAGGAGATGGCAACAGAAAAAGAAAATGTGTGGTTGGAATTGAACAATTCCCTTATGTGCTTAGGAAATACATAGGTTGGAGATTAGGGGATGGTAGAGGGTGGAGGAAGGGAGGGAGTTTTGGGACTTGGGACTAGGGTTTTGTTAGACCTACCAACTAACTATAGATAAAATTGTTTTTATTGTTACCTACTCTGTTTATTGGATCAGGTTGCATGGCTACTTGAATGTACAGCCCACACTTTACGCTCTGTATAAAATGGTGTTATATAAATGCTTATTCTCTGGAAAACCCAATAAAAAAGACTTATGAAAAAAAAAAACAATTCAAAACTTGTGGTCACCACTGTACTTTGTAATCATCAAGGCTGGACTCACCAAACTAAATATCTTTCAGCTTACCTCCTTTAATCATAAGCTTAGTGTTCCGGTGTGCTGAACATATGTAAATTGACACTGTTCATATAGGTTTTTCTTTTTTAAGTATGATACCATTGAGATCCCAACTTTTGTGCAGATGAGGCTAAGTGATTTAATATCGTATAGATTTTTTTTGGTAAGTTGATTCTACAGGGGTAAACTATTAACAAAAATACCCTTGTGAGATATCTGTTGGAATCCTGTCCTATTCTGAGTTGAATGGTGTTTTACCCATTTCTCTATCTTGTTTCTTTCCTGAGTTATGAGGAGAATCGTAAAGGCATGCAACACACATAATTCACAATTTTCAAAACTTTGAAAGTTAAAGAAAAACTTAAGTGTATAATTTTTTATTCTCATTTTGTACTCTTTACACACTATTACCAATGATCAAAAAATTTAAAATATAGAGGTAGGATACAATTGTTCGCTTGACAAGGAATGACCCTAAAATCTAATGTTAAAGCAATGAAGCCCTCATTTTTTCCTTAGTGGAAATATTTTAAAGGGGTTGTTTCCTTTCAGAAAATAAGTGTTCCTGGCTGCAGGTTATTATAAAGTAACAACCATTCTATACTCACCTTAGGAGTCTCCGCCACTTTTCCTGGGGCTTGGCATTTGACACCAGTCAATCTGTGAGCTTAGCGGCTCTGCCAGTGTGGATGGAGAGCTCCCTTCATAGCCACTGAGCATACTAGTTGGCTGCTGAGCTGTTGATATGATGCCAGTACCGCAGCCACTGTCAGACACTGGGAGCAGAGACAAAGATCATTGGTGATCCTATGAAAGGTTAGTACAATGCAGTTTATTTCCTTACAATAACCTGCACTTGGGGACATTTATTTAATGAAGGGTAACAACCCCTTTAATAGCCGTGCCAAGCTAACCCACTTTTCACTGCTAAAAGTACATAATGTACAATAGGCATGTAAAAGTATGCAAAATAATTTATTTATAGAAAATGTGGTAGTACATATAAATGTTCATAACCCAATCAGTATATGTGTATCTACAGTATATATCTCAAATGTAACATTCCAAAAGTATGGGGGAAAATGTTGAATGAAGACATGAGATTCACAGAAAAAAAAACCTCAAGCACTCAAAAAATTACCGTATTTTTCGCTTTATAAGACGCTCCGGATTATAAGACGCACTCAGATTTTAGAGGTGGAAAATAGGGAAAAAAATATTTGTAGCAAAAAATGACTTTGATATGACACTCAGGCCCTGCGACCAGTCAGCGTGGTGTCTGTTTCCTTAGGATGCAGGTGCAGCATGTGAGCAACACCAATGACTTCTGCTCCAGTGTCTGATGGCGGGGAGACAGACGCCAGCACTGATTTGTCGGAGTGCTGAGTCTCATATTAATGGGACATGAATATGCAACTTCTCACAATGTTGGAACTGCTGCAGCATGGGGGGAAGGGTGCGTGCACACGATCAGTATACGCAGCGTTTTGGACGCAGCGTCTTGCTGCTGTGTCCAAAATGCTGCGTAGTACAGTACAAGCATAGTGGATGGGATATGTAGAAATCCCATCCTCACTATGCTTAACCCGCCCGCAGTGATCCGACAGCTGTGGTGCAGGTTGCCGGCATTCTGCTCCTCCGCATGTTTATTTCATGCTGCGAAGTCGGAAGCGGCTTCCATCGGGTGACTGCAGGGAGAAGCCGCCCTGCACCCGCTGCACATGGTGAGTACAGGACGGCTGCGGTCTCCCTGCGGTCACCCGTGGCTTCACTCAGGTCCGGAGGAGCCGCATCCAACATGCAGCTCCTCCCGACCATGAGCACACAGCCTTAGTATGGTCCTTATTACTTTTACAAGGGCCAACAAGGTGAATGAGAAGGGATTTGTTCATGTAGTAGCAATCCCTTTAAGAACTATAACTCCCAGCATGTACTGTAGATCCTATAGCATGCTTGGAGTTCTAGTTAAGCACAGTATTGTTGTGTTAACTTTACTTTATTAGTGGTTATGTTACACATCCATGTGCACTCACTTTAATGTGTCCTGCTTTGTGGCCAGTCTGCATATAAAGTTCTGATGTGATGTACTGTAAAGAGGGAGGGCCAGGGAGGGGGTCTGAACACTGTGCTGAAATACCATGCTCCAGCCTCTGTCTCCTAATTACAAGTCACCACTACAGAGCTTGACCTATAGATGCAGGATTTAGATACAGGAGCTGTATACTGGTGTTATGCAGGCTCCAGCCCTGCTCTAATAGACTGAAGCTCCTGAACTGCAGACCTGACTGACCTTCCTGGATTTCTGCACAGGGCAGGGCTCAGCAGGAGGACACATTACAGAGAGCAGAGGGAGTGAGGCAGGACACTGTGTGTGACAAGGTACCTGTGATAAGGTGCCTTTGATAAGGTGCCGATCTGCTCTACCCCTGTCTCCATCGCAGCACAAAGCACAAAGCTCAGTGCTCCTTCACTTGCTGCAGCTGCACCCCCGGCACCTGCATTCTCACTTTCTCCAGCACACAATATCCCCAGCCACTGCAAGAAGCTGGGGAGAGACCATGTGTGCAGGCTAAGCAGCTTCTCCTGCTCCCCGTGCTCCCCAGTCTGGGTGGAGACTGGGAGCAAGTGAAGTGAATATCTAAGTAGTTAATGAGCCGGGGACACGTGGTGCTGCTGCCGCCTGGATTCTTCAGCAGGGACCATTCCCTGCCACTTCTGTCCCCACTTCACTGCTATCCCCCCCTCCCCAGCAACTGAGGATGCTAGAATGTTATATTCTTTTTATAAGACGCACCCCCACTTTCCTCCAAAACTTGGAGGAAAAAAAGTGCGTCTTATAAAAGGAAAAATACGGTATGTAATGTAAGATTCAATTTTTTTTAAACTTCTTCTTAAAAAATCATCAATTATAAAACATCTTGAAAAAACAGCGATAAACAGATATTAACGCGTTTCAGATTAAGATATTTAGTCAAAGCTAAGGTGCCTTTAACTACAGTGAAAAATGCTGCATTTCAACTTTTACAAGTAAAGTACAGCTACAATTTAATTTCCAAGAAAAACATGCAATTGTAACTTATCAGCATGATAGAAAAAGTTAAAATGTTTTGTTTCTAAACTTTACAATTTATCTGCCACCAGCGCAGAATGTATCACGCTGTTACTCCACTGACAAACTTTCCACTGTGGAAAATAAAAATTGCACAGTTACCATTGAAATCAATGCCTCTTCATGTAATGCCTAGACTGGCTGTATTTTAGACTACTTTTTTCACCTATGAACTGCTCCCGCTAATAGATAAGAGTTCTGAAAATGGAAACCTTCAACTGAAGTAACATAAACTTTTGTTCAGACATATTTACAAATGATAAAAAGTATTTAGTCAGCCACCAATTGTGTAATGGTGGGTTTACACACACCAATCATTGTATCCAATATCTGAACAGATCTCTGGTTGCAGTGAAATCATGGACAGATTGCTCCATGTTGTACACAGCCACAAAATGGAACTATGTGTCCATGATTTCACTGCAACCAGAGATCTGTTCAGATATTGGATACAATGATTGGTGTGTGTAAACCCACCATAAGTTCTTCCACTTAACAAGATGAGAGGCCTGTAATTGTCATCATAGGTAGACCTCAACTATGAGAGACAAAATGAGAAAACAAAATCTGAAAATCACATTGTCTGATTTGGTGGAAAATAAATATTTGGTCACGTGCAAACAGGCAAGACTTGTGGCTGTCACAGACCTACAACTTCTTCAAGATGCTCCTTTGTCCTCCACTCATCTGTAGTACTGACACCCATTTGAACTTGTTATCAGTACAAAAAACAGCTGTGTGCAACCTCAAACACTCACACTCCAAACTTCAATCTGGTGAAGACCAAAGAGCTGTCGAAGTACACCAGAAACAAAATTGTAGCCATGCACCAGGTTGGAAAGACTGAATCTGCAATAGGTAAGCAGCTTGGTGTAAAGAAATCAACAGTGGGAGCAATAATTCGAAAATGGAAAACATACAAGACCACTGATAATCTCCCTCGATCTGGGGCTCCATGCAAGATCTCAAAGGAGTCAAAATGATCTCAAGAACGGTGAGCAAAAATCCCTTAACCACATGGGGAGACCTAGTTAATGAACTGCAGAGAGCTGGGACCAATGTAACACAGGCTACCATCAGTGTGTCATGGTCCGCACTGCTGCATACAAACCTGCTTTATATGTAGCAGTGTGGACCATGATACACCGTCTTTTCTGAAGCCTGATCTCCACCATTGCACACGTGGAAGCGTGGGTCCAGCAGCAGCTGTACAGGCGCATATACTGGTTGTGGGTAACACAACCCAACAAGGTGAGCAGTAAATATCACCATTTTTGCCATTTTTAATTGAAGATAAGACCCTAGTGTGCCTTTGTTTGTCCAATCTAGGCTACCATCAGTAATACACTACGTCGTCAGGGACTCAGATCTTGCAGTG
This sequence comes from Allobates femoralis, assembly GCA_033576535.1. Lineage (NCBI taxonomy): Eukaryota > Metazoa > Chordata > Amphibia > Anura > Aromobatidae > Allobates > Allobates femoralis. The sequence continues at coordinate 394,094,213 of JARQOC010000001.1, read as the reverse complement.
CCAGACGTGTTCGCCTGTTTAAGCCATTACATGTCAGGGCCCGTTTGAAGTTTCCTAGAGAGCATTTGGATAATCCAGAAGAGTATTGGGAGATTGTCATATAGTCAGATGAAACCAAAGTAGAACTGTTTGGTAAAAACACAACTCATTGTGTTTGGAGGAGAAAGAATGCTTGGTTGCATCCAAAGAACACCATACCTACTGTGAAGCATGGAGGTGGCAACATCATGCTTTGGGGCTGTGTCTTTGTCAAGGGACCACCAGGAAGACTAATCCGTGTACATGTAAGAATGAATGGGGCCATGTATCGTGAGATTTTGAGAACAAACCTCCTTCCATGAGCAAGGGCATTGAAGATGAAACGTGGCTGGGTATTTCAGCATGACAATGATCCCAAGCACACTGCCAGGGCAACGAAGGAGTGGATTTGTAATAACATTTCAGAGTCCTTGAGTGGCCAAGCCAGTCTCCAGATCTCAACCCTATAGAAAACCTTTGGAGAGAGTTGAAAGTCCGTGTTGCCCATCGACAGCCACAAAGCATCACTGCTCTATATTAGATCTGCAAGGAGGAATGGGCCAACATACCAGCAACAGTGTGTATTTGGGAGTTCATTTGTAATTTATTTTCCTTTACATATTTTTTTTTTTTAATTTTCCCTGAAAGCCTCTTTTACAATTACTTTAATTTCAAATGACAGTGTATGTCTAAGGGCCACTTTACACACACCAACTTATCTGTCCAACTTCTGAACAACTTACTGGTTGCAGTGAAATCATGGACACATTGCTCCATTTTGTGGCTGTGTACAAATGGAACTATGTGTCCATGATTTCACTGCAACCAGTAAGTTGTTCAGAAGTTGGACAGATAAGTTGGTGTGTGTAAAGTGGCCATTAACATCTTAAAAATAGGATTCATATATAAAGATTATGCAAGACTTACCAAATACCTTTCCTCTTCTTTCATTCCTGGAGTACGTATCATGTGATTCTGTTCTCCTCTCCAATCTCCAAACCGTCGAAAAAAATAGTTGGAGAGAAATCTATTGACTGGGTCTCTAATTATATTGATATACACTGGTTGCTCTGCACCAAATCTGCAAAAAAAAAAAATATATATATATATAGATTGAGTATGAAGGATTTTCTTTTACAAAGCTAAATCATTAAAATAATAGCTAGAACAGGTATATGGACTTCTTAACTTGTAGTTTGGTGCAAAAACATATAGGAAAACATAATGCACAGTGCAAATGTCAGACAATACATTGTCCAGGTTTTTTCTTAATTTACAGTCAATTTACTTATTTTTCAGAAAGAAATACAGAAAACAGATTTCACTAAAAATTACAAACAAACAATTGTTGCAAATTCACCACCAAGATGTTTTTTTTTCTAAAAGGGTCATGACAGTGTAAAATAAAAAAAGTACTCACCGAAATATAGCACATTGAATTTAATATCACATATAAAAAATACATACTAAAATGACACATATATTTAACTTATAATTGCAAGCGTGATTCAAACCCTAAGGCTAGGTTCACACATTTGTTTTTACTGCGTTTTTTAAATCAGAGCTAGTGTAAAGCTGCGTTCACACATTGCGTATTTTGCCGCGCTTTTTTACGCACGCTTTTTCAAAATACGCAATGTGCCTTTTGTCTGCCAGCAAAGTGCATGTGAAATTCACTTTGCAGTGCATTTATTGAGACGTCAATTCTTTACGCAGCTGCTCCTGCGTTTTCTCCCTGTGATGTCACAGAGGGGAGGAAGAATCCTGCTTCCTCCTCCCCTCTGTGAAAGCTGTGACCACCCATTAGATTTCGCAGTGTATTAATATACAATGCGAAATCTAAATTAAAGAAAGGCAAGTGTATGAAAAATAAAAAAGAATGAATACTTTACCTCTCCGACGCCTTTTCCTGGTGTCCGGTGCCAAGCGAGGTGTCTTCTGCCAGGACCTGCGGTGACGTCAGAGGGGCGTTCCCAGCGCTGATTGGCTGCTCGCGGTCATGACCAATTAAGCGGTAACCCAACTTGTAGGAAGACATCTTAAAACGAATATATCAGGATGAGAGCCAATCTATGTCTCCAGGCAGGAATAAAGGAGGATCCAGACTTCTCTTACCCTCGTGCCTTTTCATACGAACAGAGGCCCGATCGAGAAAGGCTTTGGTCTGCACTCAGATTACAGAGTATGCCTTGATGAGAACATCGGCCGCAGGATTGTCAAAAGCGACAGTCACATAAACTATGGGCTGCAGTCCATAAACTATGAAAAAATTGAGAGTTAGCAGAGGATTCATTGTAATATTCATGATGAATTGCCACAGGAAGCTCTACTTCACAGCTGCACTGTGGATGGTGGCTGATGGTAAGTTCAAGGTCACAACCAGTAACTTTCAGGTAGCCCTCAAGAATCAGGATGTAAACTGAATGCCTCTGTCAGACACAATGTGGAGGAGTAGACCATGCAGACGGAAGATGTGCTGGGTAATGTGGTCCACAAGCTTGGAAAAGTAGCCACATGTCAACATACGACCGGTAGCAGACTTCTGAGTGAGGATCGCACCAGCTCCATAGAATGAACTACCCACTTCCAAGAAAAACTGCTTGTTGATCTCCAGCCTATGCATTGCCAGAGCCAGGAAGAAAGCTTGCTTGAAGACGACAAAATCATTCTCCGCTTCTGGAGTCCACAACTTAGGATTCGCCCCCTTGCAGGAAAAGGCCATGGATGGGAAGGACCTGGGAAGAGAAGAAGTGCGTATTGAACTGGTGACAGTAGTTAGCGAAGCCCAAGAACCACTGAATTGCCTTCATTCTGTTAGACGAGGCCACTTGAGAACTGATGACATGTTCTCTGGACCCATTATTAAACCTGTGTGAGAGATAATGTAGTCTAGGAAAGAAAGGGAAGTTTGTTCAAAGAGGCACTTCCCAAGTTTGTAGTAAAGGCGATTCTCTTTCAGCTTTTGCAAAAAATAGCACAAATTTCTCCTGTGTGTAGGCAGGTCAGGAGAAATCAACAGAATGTCATCTAGAAAAATCACTGTAATACTATTGTATAGGTTTTGAGGAGTCTGATCGCTTAAGGGCAGTGAAGAGCAGAGACGGGTTCTTGGGTGCAAAGTATTTATAAACACACAGCAAACAAGGTGAACTTAGTATACAGCAAAAGCACACAACATAACACAACCCCAATATATATAACGTCGAGCACAGTCCTTATGGAAGCAGTCCGAAAAACCAATAGTCCAAAACCGGTAAATCCGGATGCATGTAGTCCATAGCACAAGTCCTGGTACCGGAGCGACTGGAAGATATAGTCCGTGGCAAAAGGTCCCTACACCCGGATGACCGGGTAACAAGTTTAAACACAGTTCCGAGTAGGTGATGAAAACACAAGTTCCACAAAGCACACAGTACATACGGTAGTAACCGGGAAGTTGCTCACCAACTTGAATGTCCGAGCCTGAAGGTATAAGCAGCGGCACCAGAAGCACAATGCAGGAAGCTGTAAAGTGAACCGAGATCTCACAGAGCTCCAGGGAAGTGAGTGAATCCAGGAGAACAGCTGAGCAAGAGCAAACCAGAACCAGTATACTCAAGCAATGAATGCTCAGCTGAGCCAGGTCTTTATGTAAACGAGACAGGAAGAAGGGCAAAACAAAACAATGATCTCCATGCTGACTGAGGGCAAAATAGTCACACGGCAAGCCGGAAAACCTGGAATACTGACATTACTCCCCCCATGCAAACGGCCTCAGGACGATCCCGGACCAGGCTTGTCCGGATACCTCCGATGGAACTGTGCAACTTTCTGGGGAGCGGAGATATTACCTACCGGTTCCCAAGAATCGTCCTCGGGAGAGTACCCCTGCCAACGAACAAGATACTGAAGCCGATGCCTATGGAGCCGAGAGTCGATGATGTCCTGAACCACAAACTGTTCGTGCCCATCAACCACCACCGGTGGGGGGGGAGGCATAACGCGTCCCTGAAACGTATTATGGAAAACTGGTTTCAGTAAAGATACATGAAAAACAGGATGTACCTTCAGAGTCCGTGGTAACTTCAGCCGACAGGCCACAGAGCTCACAATTCCGGTAATCTTGAATGGGCCAATGAATTTCTGTCCTAATTTTCGTGAAGGAACACCTAACTTCAGATTCTTCGTGGATAACCACACCGAATCCCCTACCTTATACACGGGTGCGGGTCTTTGGTAGACATCCGCTGACTTCTTGTAACGCTCCTGAGCCGAGGCCAGAGACTCCTTTAGCACTTCCAGATTCTGCTGTAGGATCATCACTCTGTCCCCAACCGCTGGGACCGACGTAGCAACTGGCGACCTAGGTAAAATAGTTGGATGATAACCCAGGTTGGCGAAAAAGGGTGTTACCTTCGTGGAACTGCTCTGCGTATTGTTGTATGAGAACTCCGCCAGGGGAAGCAGCTTGTACCAATCATCTTGGAGATGGCTGACATAACATCGCAGGTACTGCTCCAGGGTTTGATTAGTCCGTTCCGTCTGTCCATTTGTCTGAGGATGGTAGGCAGAAGATAAACGTATGTCAATATGCAATGCAGCACAAAACCCCTTCCAGAACTTGGAGGTGAATTGCACCCCCCGGTCAGAGATGATCTCATCCGGTACCCCATGTAACCGAAACACGTTCTGGACTACTAGATCTACTGTCTCTGCGGCGGAGGGGAGCCCGGTACATGGTATGAAATGAGCCGCTTTAGTTAATCGGTCCACTACCACCAAAATAGTATTGTGGCCCCCTGAGTCAGGCAACTCCACAATGAAGTCCATCGAGATAGACCCCCAAGGGCGAGATGGTACGGGTAGCGGTTGAAGAAGTCCCGTAGGAGCAACACGAGGCACTTTGCACCGGGCACAAACCACACATGAGTGTACATAGTCTTTCACATCCTTTAAGCAGGTGGGCCACCAGAAAAAACGGCGTAAGAATTCCTGCGTCTTCTGTACCCCCCTATGACCTGCCAACACAGAATCATGGACCAATTTGAGGACCCGAAGTCTTACAGCCTCCGGGACATAGATACGCTGTTCCCTCAGCCACAAACCATTCTTAAGGACCAGATTTACGTCAGTGGGTGGAGCAGCAAGGAATACGTCACCGTCATAGGCCAGCTTGAGGTCCTTCCACAGGTCCCGGTCCTGGAGTACTCCAACGAAATTGGCATCCGATAAGACGGTCTTGGATGGGGTTCCTGGCACGGAGTCCACAGCGTGGATTCGGGACAAGGCATCCGCTTTCCCATTATGTGACCCTGGACGGTACGAGACAATGAAATTAAACTGGTTAAGGAACAGGCTCCACCGGGCTTGCCGTGGAGACAGGCACCTGGCAGATTTAAGGAATTCCAGGTTACGATGGTCTGTGAGCACTCCCACTTGTTGCGATGCTCCCTGCAAATGATGTCTCCATTCCTTAAACGCGGAAATAATGGCTAACAGTTCTTTATCTGCAATATCATAGTTCCTTTCTGCAGGGGACAACCGACGAGAAAAGAAAGCACACGGGTGTAGGAGTTCCTTGTCCCCAGTCCTTTGTGAAAGGATAGCCCCTAGTGCGTTATCGGAAGCATCGACTTCCACAATGAAAGGGAGTGCGGGATCCGGTGTGTCAGTATGGGCGCCGAGGTAAAACAAACCTTGAGACGATCAAAAGCCTCCTGGGCCTGCGTGGACCATACGAACCTCTGCCCCTTCTTGGGGAGCAAGGTGATAGGACGCACAATCTCCGAGAAGTTGCGAATGAAGCGTCTGTAGAAATTTGCGAAACCGACAAAGCGTTGTACCTCCTTGATGTTTCCTGGTACCGGCCAGTCTAGAATCGCCTGGATCTTGCTGGACTCCATGTTTAATCCCTGAGGAGAGATAACATACCCTAAGAAGTGGATCTGTGAGCGATGGAATTCACATTTCTCCAGCTTGATGTATAGGTGGTTATCTCTCAGACGGGTAAGTACAGCCTTTACGTGCTCCTGGTGTTCCTGTAGGGAATCAGAGAAAATTAAGATATCGTCCAGGTATATTACCATAAACTGATCCAATAGATCCCTAAAGATATCATTGACCAAGTGTTGAAAAGCAGCGGGAGCGTTACAGAGCCCGAAAGGCATCACCAGGTATTCAAAATGGCCATAGCGACATCTGAATGCCGTCTTCCACTCGTGTCCGAGACGTATACGGAGCAGGTTGTATGCCCCCCGGAGATCTAATTTAGTGAAGATCTTGGCCTGCCGTACTCTCTCCAACAGTTCGGGAATCAACGGTAGCGGATACCGATTCCGGACTGTTATTTTGTTGAGCTCCCGGTAATCGATACACGGTCTCAGAGTCCCATCTTTCTTTTTCACGAAAAAGATGGGAGCCCCTGCGGGTGAGGATGACGGTTGAATAAACCCCTTGGCTAGACTTTCATCGATATAGTCTTTCAGTGATTGTAACTCCGGAGCCGCCAACGGGTAGACAGGACCAAACGGAATCTCGGCCCCTGGAAGTAAGTCTATGGGACAATCGTATGGTCTATGCGGGGGAAGCTGGTCTGCTTTTTTCTTGTCGCATATCTCTGTAAACTCCTTATAGACTGGGGGAGAACAGGTACCTGTATAATGTCCTCCTCATCGTACGTTACCGGTACTGCTGGACTGATGGTCGGGCCGGCCTGGGGATGGAAAGATACTTCCTTTGTCTCCCAATTGATGATTGGATTTTCAGACCGCAGCCAAGGGAGACCTAAAATGACTGGAAAGTGAGGAGAAGAAATCAACATAAAAGGCAGTGTCACCTGATGACCTGGTTTCATTACACAGTTGAGGGGTACTGTCTCCTGATCTACAGGTCCCGAAACTAATGGAGAACCGTCCACAGTTTCCATGGTTATCGGTGAGACTCGTTGTTGTGACTTGATACCGTGTCTCCTGGCAAAAGAAGAGTCCATGAAGTTACCTCCCGCCCCGGAGTCTATCATGGCAGATGTAGGAATTAACTGTCCCTCCCACTGGATCTGAATTGGAAGAGAGCAATGGGTAGAATTGTCCTTAGGTGAAGCTGACATTAGTACAGAAGGAAAAACCGCATCCAGGTGTATACTTGAGTCAGAGATCTCGGATTCTGCGTCCGTGTTATCACACTCAGTTACAGCTGCCAGAACCTTATTTGGACGTTTAGGGCATTTAGGGCAGTTAATCAAAAAATGATCAGATTGACCACAATAAAAGCATAAACGCTCACGGAGCCGGTAGTCGCGACGTTCGTTGCTTTCCCGTCGTTGTAATGAGTCCACTTGCATGGGAAGGTCTTCGGCCTCCCGTGAACTCCTAGTAGCGGGCTCTCTAGGAGGGAAAGCAGAATTAGTCATCCGGTTTACAGCTGCCCACTTTTCCTGTCTACGCTCCGTCAATCGGGTATCAATGCGTACGCAATGTTGCAGAAACAGTTCAAAGTCCTGGGGAGACTCGGCCCGAGCTAACTCGTCCTTAATGGAACCGGACAGTCCCTTTTTGAACACTGATAACAGTGCATTATTTCCCCAATCGACATCCACCACTAACCTTTTAAATTCAGTACCATATTCAATGACAGACCGCTTTCCTTGACGTAGGGAAAGCAGAGCCGTTTCTGCGGTAGTACGGCGATTAGGGTCATCAAACATTTGCGCCATTGCTGTTATGAAATTATCCAGGTTATTCAAACGGATGTCATGACTTTCAATCATGGGATTGACCCAAGCCAGTGCTCGTGATGTTAACAACATGACTATGCATAATACTTTTGACCGATCTGACCGGAAATAGTTAGCATGTACATCAAAAAACAGCATACATTGATTGATAAACCCACGGAACTGAGTACGGTCACCACTGAACCGAAACGGGGATAATTTAGGCATACTGGTGGCTGGTGTGGGTATTTTTCCCAGGTCCTCCACTCTGGTTTGCACATCTCGGAGAGCCTGACCCACAGCCTGGTGATCATGGCCTAACTGTCTCTCCATGTCCAGGACCTTATGTTGCACCGCCTCCATCTCCTGCTGCAAGGAGTTAACCATGGAGAAAAGCTTCTCCACCCGTGTCTCCGTCATTGCCCTAAGCAGACTCCTCTTTTGGGCTTGAGTATAATGTAATACTATTGTATAGGTTTTGAGGAGTCTGATCGCTTAAGGGCAATGAAGAGCAGAGACGGGTTCTTGGGTGCAAAGTATTTATAAACACACAGCAAACAAGGTGAACTTAGTATACAGCAAAAGCACACAACATAACACAACCCCAATATATATAACGTCGAGCACAGTCCTTATGGAAGCAGTCCGAAAAACCAATAGTCCAAAACCGGTAAATCCGGATGCATGTAGTCCATAGCACAAGTCCTGGTACCGGAGCGACTGGAAGATATAGTCCGTGGCAAAAGGTCCCCACACCGGATGACCGGGTAACAAGTTTAAACACAGTTCCGAGTAGGTGATGAAAACACAAGTTCCACAAAGCACACAGTACATACGGTAGTAACCGGGAAGTTGCTCACCAACTTGAATGTCCGAGCCTGAAGGTATAAGCAGCGGCACCAGAAGCACAATGCAGGAAGCTGTAAAGTGAACCGAGATCTCACAGAGCTCCAGGGAAGTGAGTGAATCCACGAGAACAGCTGAGCAAGAGCAAACCAGAACCAGTATAGTCAAGCAATGAATGCTCAGCTGAGCCAGGTCTTTATGTAAATGAGACAGGAAGAAGGGCAAAACAAAACAATGATCTCCATGCTGACTGAGGGCAAAATAGTCACACGGCAAGCCGGAAAACCTGGAATACTGACAATCACCACACCAGAGTAGAGAATGTCCCGGAAGATGTCATTCAAAAATTCCTGGAAAACCGCCGGAACATTGCTTAGCCTGAATGGCATTACCCAATACTTGTAGTGGCCATAACAGGTGTTAAAGGTGGTTTTCTATTTGTTACCCAAGCGTGTGGATGAGATTGTAAGCACCTTTGAGATCAAGCTTGGAGAAGATTCTGGCACCTCAGAGACGGCCAACAACTTAGTTATGACCAGCAGTGGATATTTATTCTTCACTGTGATTTGATTGAGGTCTCTATAATCCATACATGGCCAAAGGCAACCATGCTTTTTCTTTACAAAGAAGAACCCACCTCCAGCCAGAGTGGAGGATTCCCAGATACATATCCCTGCCAGATTCTTCTTGACGTTTTTGGACATGGCTTCGGTCTCCACATGGGACAGAGGGTATATTCAATGTTGGGGAGATAAAGAAGTAAGTCAATAAGACAATCTTATAGCCTAAGTGGAGTAGAGTCTCAGCCTCCTTTTTGTCAAAGACATCCATGTAGGACAAGTAGGCGGATGGCAGACCTGGAAGATTTGATGACATCACAGACGGGTAAGCCGAGAAATTTCTTATGGCAGGACTTTCCCCATTAGAGTATGTCTCCTGATCTCCAAAGACAAGCTTGTGCATCTGAAGTTACTGTAGACCCAGCAGTACTGGATGAGACAGAGCAGGGAGCACGTGAAAGGAAATCTTTTCCAAGTGTTGCATAGCATTCCCACCCAAAGCTCCACTTTCTTGGTGATGAACTGGACGGGCTAAGACAGGATTTTCCGTTAATGGACAAGACAGTAATAGGCACTTGAAGTCGCTGGATGGTAATCTGATACCAATCTACTACAGCCTGTTGCACAATATTCCTGGGGGAACCAGAGTCCAGAAACGCTGACTTAGGAATCAGGAAGAACCACTGGACACTGAGAGAGCTGGGAATGTAAGGGACTTGCTCCCATCTAGGGTGGCCTCTCTTACAGACTCTAGACCTGGAGGTTTCCTGGCTTCACTTGGTCAGAAATGGATCTTGTGCTTTAGACACAGACACAAGACACAGACACAAGACACAGACACAAGAGAAGCACCCTCCTTTGGTGCCACCTCAAGGCTTTGAGAGGTAGCATCAGGTTTAGCAGGGCATGACAAGAGTTTTTTTGAATAGAGATAGCCTGGCACATTGACCCACTCTCTCAGTTCACTTCTCTAGAGTGCTCTTGGAATCAGAGATCAATGCGGATAGCCAGGGATACTTAGGTCATCCAGGGAAGAAGGACAGTTAGTCCTTGATTCCTCCAGACAGGCTTTCCCAAAATTCAGCACCGGGAGCATAATTATTCCAGCTAAGTTAGGAGGATAGGGTGTGGAAACTGTGAACGAAAAGAATGCGCAATAGGGTCTTATCTCAATGATACACTGTCGCTTATCGATGTGGAATTGCTCACCTTTGTCAGTTGTGAAACCCACAACTGGTAGAATAGCGTACAGGCAGCTGCTGCAGGGACCGCACTCCCAACGGTGACCGTGGTTGTAATACAGAATCCTGGACAAAGTGCCTCAGTGTCCGCGCTGCTGCTCCGAGACCAAAGACACACAGACACGGGAATGTCTGGATCAGCGATAGCCTTTATTTTCCGACGCGTTTCGGAGCCTCCTCCCGAGCTCCTTCCTCAGGGAACATCCTGGATGTTCCCTGAGGAAGGAGCTCGGGAGGAGGCTCCGAAACGCGTCGGAAAATAAAGGCTATCGCTGATCCAGACATTCCCGTGTCTGTGTGTCTTTGGTCTCGGAGCAGCAGCGCGGACACTGAGGCACTTTGTCTAGGGTGTGGAAACTGACAGCATACTGACTTATTGTGGTCTAGGGAGAGAAAATACTGAATAAGTGACTCGACCTGGCACACTTTTTGGAAAGTCTCCAGGAAGGTTGGCAAGTTGGATACCACTGGATTGCCCCTGTCTTAGAGCAGATGAATCCAGACCAGGGCTTGTCTGGGAAGATGCAACACCAGGAAGGCCATCTTGGACCTATCAGATGGAAAGTGATGGGACAAAAGTGCAATGAGCACAAGTTAATGAAGCCTCTGTGCTGCCTGGGGTTGCCATCAAACTGGGGGGAAGACAGTCAGAGGAGGGCCAGACCGAGGAGCTGGAATCACAACCAGAGCTGGTGCTGCAGTTTGGGTAGGGGCTGGTGGAGAGGCTGGTTTAAGAGCATTCAAGCGAGAGTCCACTGACTGCATGAAGCCCATCAGTTGAGTTTGCAGTTATCATTTAAGGATGAGTTCTTGCTGCAGACCTGCAAGTAGGGTAGCATTGAGGCCAGTAGGATCCAGGGCCTGAGTAAACTGTAACACTTGTAGAGTCGAGCCTGAGGGAGTGAACACACAGGCCCAAGGCACTGATCTCAACCTGGAGGTGTGTGACAAAGCGACTACCTCGTCTTCTCTAGATCCACTGATAGTAAGTTTTAGGCTTGTGCTGGTGGGTAGCCACCAGGTGCCACTCCAGGGGATCATTGTTCCTTGACAACTGACTCCGCTGGAGTCTGAGATGCAGGCAGGCAAAGTTTCTGGTGTAGTTAGGGGCAGCTGGTTGAGCAGGTGCAGTGGGTATAACAGCAGAGCCGGTTGGAGCTGTTGCACTAGGTACAGCAGCTGTACTGATACTATCTAGCACAAAGAGTATGACAGCAGGGCTGGTTCAGGCTGGCACAAAGGGTACAGTAGCAGGCTGGTACATGCCGATGCTTGCGGGTACAGCTGTGCTAGGAAACAGATACAGGATACAGCAAGAGTAATGGGGACCAGACAACTAGCAGCATGTCTCTAGCATAAATTACATTGCCCAGGCATTTCCTATAGGGCATTGGTGTAGCTAGCCTGCTCCGGGGGGGCGGTGCTAGCAAAGAATTTTATGCAACCCCATCATCTGAGACTGGGGAGTGGGGTGTGTAGCAAGTTTCATGCACCTCTGAGGGGGGGAAGGGGGGGGTGCTAGCAATGATTTCATGCAACCCATCATCTGAGGATCGGGAAGGGGGGGTTGTGCTACAGAGAATTTTATGCAACCCCATCTACTGAGACCAAGGAAGGGGGTGAGCAGAGATTCAGCAACCCACTACTGGACCGGGGGGAAGGGGGGGTGCTAGCAATGAATTTTCATGCAACCCCATCATCTGAGGACCGGGGGGGGATCCCGTCCTCCCTCCTCTCCGGCCGGCGCGGTGGCCGGCTGCCAGCACGGGCAGGGGCCCCAGGGCGGCAATGGCCCATCCGGGCCGCCGCTCGCCATCCCCCCGCCAGCTACGCTACTGCTATAGGGGAAATGTGCCTTAAATGCACTGTGCTTATCAACCTATAGCTGAAAAGCACTTCCGGGTAGGGCATGCTGGTCATTTAAGAATAGTAGGCATGTCGTATGCGAGACCTAAGCATGCTCCCAGGAGTCATGAATTTCTGTTTCTTCTGAAACCTGCCTTACAAAAAGCAAAATAGAAAGCAGTAAAGAAACATTCTGTGGCACAAAATGGTACAAATAAAAACTCCAACTCATCTCAGAAAGTACAAGCCCTCATATGACTCTGTCGGCATAAAAATAGAAAAACTATAGCCTTCAAAAGTTGGTGATTCAAAAAACCTTTCTTTTGTAAAAAGTGTTTTTACTGTGATAATAGCTAAAGCTAAAAAAATACATAAATCTGGTTTTGCTGTGGCTGTACTGACATGATGAATAAAGGTGCCTAAAAACGTATGCCGCAAGGTGAACAACGTAATAGTCAATATTTCAACCCTGCTGATTTGTTTATTCTGCCTCCCAAAATATTGAAGTAGGGCATGGTCACGTTTATCCTGCGCTCTACGCTGAGTGCGTACATTGGAGATTACGTAATAAATCTCTGAAAAACATTATTTAGACAAACTTCTTAAAGCAAAATTCACTGTAATGAAGCAGATGGAGTAACTTTGAATTCTCATCTGATTTGTGGTTCAGCACTGTCCATCTTTTTCTGTGTCTTTTTAGATGTGCCCAAATGTGTGGTCAACCACAGTTTTGTGCAAATTTGAAAAGAAGGACACCGCTAAACAGAAGGCAAACAGAGTCCAGAGTAACTCTTCTGCACTATTAGTGAATGGATCCATTAGGGGGTTTCACTTGAATCTCTTATTTTGAAGATGTAGCTGGAAACCCAAATGCAAGTTCATATCATAGATGTGATTCAAAATCTGATCCAAAATGTTGTGTATCCCAAATTGCCATCAGTGGAATTTAAATGAACCCTCAAAAAACAAGTCCTCAACAAGGTCCATCATCTGTTAATGGAAATATAGGGGCTTCAACGTTACTAGTAGCTCAAAAACTCTGGAGAATCACCATGGCTTCTCACTCCCCAAAAAGAAAACCAGTAAAACCTGGACTCCCAATCCAAATGATTCCATCACTTCTGAGCACCACAATGTGTCTAAACCAGTGTTTCGCAAACTCCAGTCCTCACGGCCCCCAACAGGTTATGTTTTCAGGATTTCCTTAGTATTGCACAGGTGATGCCTTGATAATGATTCCATTACCTGTCAATCCTAAGGAAATCATGAAAATGTGTCCTGTTTGGGCCATGAGGATTGGAGTTTAGGAAATATTGGTCAAACCATAGTTAACATCTACATGTTTGGCATGGTTGTAGTGAGGAAGCCCACTTAATTTATGGGGTGTGTCTGTAGAAGGACATGCTGAGCACAATGTACAGGATAATAATGTATTGAGCACTACAAGGGCTTATTTGTAATTTTTAATTCTGCAAACATTTGCTGAGTATTTTTCAGACATAAAAATGTCACAACTCTCTCAGATGAACTCACAAAGGGGAGAAATTTCCAAAAAGAGGTCATTTGAGGGAGTTTCTGCATTTCTGGCACTTAAGGGTTCTGCAAATGGAAACTATTTTAGGAAAATCTGTGCTCCAAAAATCAAATGTGCTTCTTCCATACCCAAGCCCTGGCTTGTGTCCAAACTTTAACTCATTTAAGTCATATTTCAGATATTGACATGTCAAAGAGAAATTGAGGAACACATTTTTGGGTCCTTTTTTACCCATTCCCCTTGTCAAAATGGAAATTTGGGAATAAAACAACATTTTAATGATAAATACGTAATTACTTTTTCTTCACCTCTGATGTCAATATGCTTACGGACCCTATAGATGAATTCATTTAGTGGTGCAATATGGGGTCATTTGTGGGGAATTTCTGGTATTCTGGCACCTCAGGGGTGACATGCTAATGCGACATAGCACCCACAAACCATTCCAGCTAAAATTGAAATCCAACATGGCGCTTCCCATCTTCTGAGTTGTGAACTCAACCTCAAATTAGTTTTCAATTACATATGAGGTATCAGTACACTTGAGAGAAATTGCACAACAAACTTTATTGTGCATTTTCCCGTTACCCTTGTAAAAATAAGAAAGGTTGGGGCTAAAACAACATACTAGGAAAAATTTATATTTTTCTTTTGCTGGCTCAACATTCTAAAATTCTGTCAAGCACATGGGAGTTCAAGGTGCGCACCATACATTTAGATAAGTTCTATGGGGGTCTTGGTTACAAAATGGGGTCACTTCTGGGAGATTGCCACTGTTTAGGCACACTAGGGGCTCTTCAAACATGACATTGCATACGCTAACAATTCCACCAATTTGTGTTTGAAAAGTTAAATGGTGCTCCATTCCTTCGGAGGTCCTGCTCTCAAACAGTAGATCTCCAACACAATAGGGTACCGGCATACACAGGAGAAATTTAGCAACAAATTTTACGGTGCAATATTTTCTCTTATCTTCGAGAAAATAAAAATTGAGCTCAACAACATTTTTGTGGAGAAAATGTGATTTTTTTATTTTCATGGCTCATCGTTCTAAAATTATGTGAATCACCTGGAAGTTCAAGGTGCTGACCACTAGTGATGGGCGAACCCGCTGATGTTCGAGCTACGCCCGAGTTCGGGATCAGACTTGACCCGAACTTGAGTGTGAACCTTGAATTCGAACTTTAAAGTTATAGAAAGGGGGCTGTGAAAAGAAAGAAAACATTGATTAAACATCAGCGTAATACTTGGTTTGCGCTCTTGTACATCTTGTACTTCCGGGGCCGTTCAATAACTTCCTGTTTATTCACTGGTGAGAAGTGCAACAACCAATCACAGATACTGTCACAGTGAGTGGATGTCTGTGATTGGCTTTTGGAGTAACTTGGAAAAAGCCTATACATTTTAAGATGCTAGAATGTATAGTCTGTTTCCAGGTTAATCCAACAGCCAATCACTGATGCCCACTCTCTGTGACACCATGTGTGATTGGCTCTTGCACCCTTCACCCATTGACTGATATCACAGTAGTGTAAAAATAAATAAATAATTAAAAAAAATTACATAGAGTTTTGCTGTATTTTTGATTCTAAGCATAAATAAAGCGGACAGCTACAGACTGCCACCCGAGCTGCCTGGCTTTACCTTGTTTGGCAATCAAAATATAGGGAAACCCATAATTATTTTTTAAATTATTTAAATAATAAAAAAAGTGTGGGTTTTATCCTATTTTAGATTGCCAGCCATGGTAAAACCTAGGTAGTTTGTGGCAGGTATTCTCAGCGTGGTGAGGCCCATAGTTATGGGTCCCCCCCCAGGCTAAATAGCAGACCACAGGAGCCCCAGAAATTGGCACATTTATTAGAAGCACCAATTTCTGGTGCTTTACTTGGCTCTTCCCAATGTACTGGTGTGGTGGCATTGGGGTGATTGATAGAAGGGGTTAATGACAGCTGATGATTAACATTTCAGGCCTCTATGAGACCCGCCTATAAATTCTGTGAGCAAATAGTAAAAAAACACAACACTCAGAAAAAGATCCTAAACTTGAAATAAATCACAGAAAAAAATCATGTATTTGAAATAGGGTAAAAAAATGTTTGTACTGTGTTAATTAGTAGATAGAAAAATATTAAAATCTGAGAGTTCTCCATAGGTTAATACTTTTAAATGGCTAACTGAAAAGATAGGAACAAATAGCAAGTTTTTGAGACTCCTCTTCAGGCTAATAATCTATTAGATTATTAGAATAGATTATTAGCCTGATGAAGAGACCTTAGAGTCTCGAAAGCTTGCTATTTGTTACCATCTTTTCAGTTAGCCATTTAAAGGTATCAACCACTGAAGATTCTCAGGTTTTAATATTTATTTTAAATAAATCAGACAGACAACCCTAATTTTCCAATTTATTATTACCCCCACATATACCCCTCTGATGATAAGCCACAACGATGGTGCTGCGAAGCTCACTCTCCTCTGCTACATCCGTTTTCTATAGAGAAGGAGCAAAAATGTCCTGCAGAATCTGCGATCACCCTGAGTGCTGCGAGGAAGTGTCACGTCACTCACTGAGTCACTCAAGGCTCCTCTTGGCAGTGAACTCAAGTGACCCCACTGCCGGCAGCGAGATCAGGTCAGTTCACTGCCACAGGGAGCGGTGACATCACTCACTGAGGATTTACTGTGGCAGTGAATACACGTGACCTCGCTTTTTTTGTATGTGCTTTTTTACTATTTTCTCACAGGATTGATAATGGTGGGTTTATTTTGTTTACATTTACACCTCGCCGCCGAACGCAAACCCGAACTGTAACACAGACTTCTCAGGGAAGTCCATGCTCGGGATGTGTACCCGAATACTAGGTGTTCAGTACATACCCCAAACTTTATAGTTCGGGTTCGCCCATCCCTACTCTTCACACATCTAGATAAGTTCCTTTAGGGGTCTAGTTTTCAAAATAGGGTAAATTGTGGGGGGTTCCACTGTTTAAGTACATCAGTGGCTCTCTAAAATGTGACATGGTGACAACTAACGATTCTACCAAATGTTCCTTTCAAAAAGTGAAATGGTGTTCCTTATATTCGTTCGCTGCCATGCAACCAAACAGTGGTTTTCCACCATGTATGACGTATTCATCAGGAATTCCACAACAAATTTTAAAGGTGCAATTTATTCTGTTACCCTTGTGAAAATTCAATATTTGAGGCTAAAGTAACATTTTTGTTGCAAAATTTTACATTTTCATTGTCCCACCACATTGCTTTAGTTCCTGTGAACCACCTGAAGGGTTAATGAACATCTTGAACATGGTTTTGAGCAGTTTGACAGATGCAGTTTTTAGAATGGTATCATTTTTAGGTATTTTCTTTCACAAAAGCCTCTCTAAGTCACTTGAAATATGATGTGGTCCCTTAAAAAAGTGGTTTTATACATTTTGTTTAAAAAATGAGAAATTACTGATAGAATTTTAACCCTTCTAATTTCCTAAACCCAAAAAATTATTTTTTAAAAATTGTGCTGATGTACAGTAGACATATGGGAAATGTTACTTATTAACTTTTGTGAGATATCTAGTTTAAGGGCATAAAAATTAAAAGTTTGAAAATTGTAAATTTTTTGCCAAATTGCCAAAATCGTCACACATTAAAGGGATCCTGTCACCCCCAAAACACCTCTAAACCTATTAAAAGCTGTCCCTAGAGCATATTAACACTTTCCCTACACTCCTTTTACCTCCTAAATGCACCTAGTCAAAGTGAATAAAAACGTTATTATAGTACCTCATTACTGATGATAATGAGTGACTATGCTATTCATAGTCACTCATCCAGGCTGCCCCTCTTCTTCATATCACGCCTGAATAGGCGTGATCTACAGCACAGATTCATATTGCCGCCTCCCTGCGCGCCTCCCCTCGCTCCCATAGCGTCCGGGCTTCAGTGTGGGGCTGTATGACGCGATCCGCGTCATTCCCGGCGCCGGGTGACGTATTTACACCGGCGCCGCGCTGTCAGCTTCAAAATGCGCACTGCGCATGCCCATGCGCATGCGCAGTGCGCATTTTGAAGCTGACAGCGCGGCGCCGGTGTAAATACGTCACCCGGCGCCGGGAATGACGCGGATCGCGTCATACAGCCCCACACTGAAGCCCGGACGCTATGGGAGCGAGGGGAGGCGCGCAGGGAGGCGGCAATTTGAATCTGTGCTGTAGATCACGCCTATTCAGGCATGATATGAAGAAGAGGGGCAGCCTGGATGAGTGACTATGAATAGCATAGTCACTCATTATCATCAGTAATGAGGTACTATAATAACGTTTTTATTCACTTTGACTAGGTGCATTTAGGAGGTAAAAGGAGTGTAGGGAAAGTGTTAATATGCTCTAGGGACAGCTTTTAATAGGTTTAGAGGTGTTTTGGGGTGACAGGATCCCTTTAATACATAAAAATATTATCCTATATTTACCACTTACATGAAGTTCAATATGTCACCAAAAACAATTTCAGAATCAATGGGATCCATTGAAGGGTTCCAGAGTTAATACTTTATAAAGTGACACTGCTCAGAATTGGAAAAAATAGCCATGTGATGAAGGTGAAAGGAGGCTCAGAGGTGAAGTGGTTAATACTGTTTAGTATAAATGGCAGAATCAACTTGCAGGACTATGGTCCATCTACCAGGTCAGTTATCTGTAACCAATGTACAAGTGGCCTGTGAAACCCTTAATATTCCCATATCTTCCTTTGATTAGTCAGGATGCCACAATAAACACACAAGAAGATCTGCAGATCTTTAATAGAACACTTCCACGTCATCATAACTTAGCTTGGAAAAACGAAGGCTTAGGGGTGATCTTATAATAATGTACAAATATATGAGGGGGCAGTACAGAGACCTTTCTAATGATCTCTTTACTCTTAGGCCTGAGACTGGGACAAGGGGGCATCCTCTACGTCTGGAGGGAAGAAGGTTTAATCATAATCACAGACGTGGATTCTTTACTGTAAGAGCAGTGAG
Source organism: Allobates femoralis (assembly GCA_033576535.1). Classification (NCBI taxonomy): domain Eukaryota; kingdom Metazoa; phylum Chordata; class Amphibia; order Anura; family Aromobatidae; genus Allobates; species Allobates femoralis. The sequence goes on along the minus strand of JARQOC010000001.1, from coordinate 394,075,462 downwards.
ACTATGGAACTCTCTGCCACATGATGTTGTAATGAGTGAGTCACTACTAACATTTAAGAAGGGCCTGGATGCCTTTCTTGAAAACTATAATATTACCGGTTATATATACTAGATTCTTTGATAGGGCGTTGATCCAGGGAATTAGTCTGATTGCCGTATCTGGAGTCAGGAAGGAATTTTTTCCCCCAATGTGGAGCTTAGTGTTGCCACATGGGGTTTTTTTTGCCTTCCTCTGGATCAACATGTTAGGCTATGGGTTGAACTAGATGGACTTAAAGTCTTCCTTCAACCTTAAAAACTATGTTACTATGTTACTATGTTACTATGTTATAACAAAAACCTTAATTTGACTTCCTTAGTCTATCTCTAGCAAGCATCACCTCATGTCCTTGTGTAATTTCTATTTAAATTTTGCCTTTTGTCTCAGTAATTCACTTGTAATATGCCTGATGAAGGAGCCTTTTGAGCTCTGAAAGCATGCAATTATAATTTCTCTGGTTAACCAATAAAGGTATCACTCCTTGAATACTTTTCAAAATGTTTTGGGGACATAAGTATTTACATCGAAGCCCTTAGCAAAAAATATATGAACCAATTATCCTTGCCAAGGCTTCTTCAATTTCTCATTTTAAATTACTAATGTATCAACACTTTTAGAAATAAATTCTGTGTTAAAGGTAAAAATTATGTACAAAATGTTTATACCAGAAGCAAAATAATGCAAATGTAGATTAAAATAGCTCAGTCTCTTTTCCCCCTTGTGAGCTGTCTCTTTTCCCCCTTGTGTACTGTCTCTGTGCCCCCTTGTATGTGCTGTCTCTTTTCCCCCTTGTGGGTGCTGTCTCAGTCTCTTTCCCCCATGTGTGCTGTCTCAGTCTTCTTCCCACCTTGTATGTGCTGTGTCTTTCCCCCCTTCTGTGTGCTGCCTCCGTCTCTTTTCCCCATTGTCCGCTGTCTCTTTTCCCCTTGTGCGCTGTCTCTTTTCCCCTTGTACGCTGTCTCTGTGGCCCCTTGTACGCTCTCCCTTTCCCCTTCCCTTGTGGGCTGTCTCTTTCTCTCCTTGAGTGCTGTCTCTTTCCCCCCGTGTGTGCTGTCTGTTTTCCCCTTGTACTTTGTCTCTGTGCCCCTTGTGTGTTCTTCCTTTGTATGCTCTCTCTGTGCCCCAGTGTGCGCTCTCCCTTTGTACGCTATCTCTGTACCCCTTTGTGTGCTCTCCCTTCCCCCATCCCTTGTCTCAGTCTCTTCCCCCCTTGTGTGTGCTGTCTCTTTCCCCCTTGTGTGTGCTGTCTCAGTCTCTTTTCCCCCTTGTACACTGTCTCTGTGCCCCCTTGTGTGCTCTCCCTTTCCCCTTCCCTTGTGGGCTGTCTCTTTCCCGCCTTGTGCACTGTCTTTTTCTCCCCTTGTGTGTGCTGTCTCAGTCTCTTCCCCCTTGTGTGTGCTGTCTCTTACCCCCCTGTGTGTGCTGTCTCAGTCTCTTTGCCCCTTGTGTGCTGTCTATTTTCCCCCTTGTGCGCTGTCTCTTTTCCCCCTTATGCAGCTGTGCCCCCTTGTACACTGTCACTGTACACCCTTTTGTGCTCCCCTTTGTAAGCCGTATCTGTGCCCCCTTAAGCACTCTTCCTTTCCCCTTTCCTTGTGTGCTGACTCTTTCCCCCCTAGTGTGTGCTGTCTCTGTGCCCCCTGTATGCTCTCCCTTTCCCCTTGCCTAGTGGGCTGACTCTTTCACTCCTTGTACGCTGCTTTTTTCCCCCCTTGTGCGCTGTCTTCTTCCTCCTTTGTGTGTGCTGTCTCAGTTGCTTTTCCCCCTTGTGCGCTGTCTCTCTGCCCCCTTGTATGCTGTCTCTGTGCCCCTTCTGTGTGCTGTCTCTTACCCCCCTTGTGTGTGCTGTCTCAGTCGCTTTTCCCCCTTGTGTGCTGTCTCTTTTCCCCATTGTGCACTGTCTTTTTTCCCCTTGTGCACTGTCTCTGTGCCCCCTTGTACGCTGTCTCTGTGCCCCCTTGTGTGTGCTGTCTCATTCTCTTTCCCCCGTGTGTGCTGTCTCAGTCGTCTTCCCCCCTTGTATGTGCTGTGTCTTTCCCCCTTCTGTGTGCTGTCTCAGTCTCTTTTCCCACTTGTGCTCTGCCTCTTTTCCTCCTTGTGCGCAGTCTCTTTTCACCTTGTATGCTGTTTCTGTGCCCTTTGTATGCTCTCCCTTTCCCCTTCCCTTGTGGGCTGTCTCTTTCCCTCATTGTGTGCTGTCTCTTTCTCCCCTTGTGTATGCTCTCTTAGTCTCTTCTCCCCCTTGTGCTCTATCTCTGTGCCCCCTTGTGTGCGTGTGCTGTCTTTGTTCCCCCTTGTGTGTAATGTCTCTTTCCACCCTTGTGTGTGCTGTTTCAGTATCTTTTACACCTTGTGTGTTGTCTCTTTTTCCCTTGTGCACTGTGTCTTTTCTTCCTTGTACACTGTCTCTGTGCCCCCTTGTGCGCTCTCCCTTACCCCTTCCCTTGTGAGCTGTCTCTTTCCCCCTTGTGTGTGCTGTCTCAGTCTCTTTTCCCCCTTGTGCGCTGTCCCTTTTCCCCTTGTACGCTGTCTCTGTGCCCCCTTGTATGCTCTCCCTTTCCCCTTCCTATGTGGGCTGCCTCTTTCCCCCCTTGTATGTGCTGTCTGTCTCTTATCCCCCTTGTGCACTGTTCCTGTGCCCCCTTGTACACTGTCTCTGTGCCCCCTTGTGTGCCTCTCTCTTTGTACGCTGTCTCTGTGCCCCATTGAGTGCTCTTCCTTTCCCCTTCCCTTGTGGGCTGTCTTCTTCCCCCTTTGTGTGTGATTTTTCATGTCTCTTTCCCCCTTGTTTGTGCTGTCTCTTTCCCCCCTAGTGTGTGCTGTCTCTGTGCCCCTTGTATGCTCTCCCTTTCCCCTTGCCTTGTGGGCTGTCTCTTTCCCTCCTTGTGTGCTGCCTCTTTCCCCCTTGTGCACTATCTTCTTCCTTCCTTGTGTGTGCTGTCTCAGTCTCTTTCCCTCTTGTGCGCTGTCTCCTTTCCCCCTTGTATGATGTCTCTGTGCCCCCTTGTGTGTGCTGTCTATTTCCCCCCTTTTGTGTGCTGTCTCAGTCTCTTTCCCCCGTTTGTGCTATCTCAGTCTTCTTCCCCCATGTGTGTGCTGTGTCTTTCCCCCCTTCTGTGTGCTGTCTCAGTCTCTTTTCCTTCTTGTGCCTTGTGCGCTGTCTCTTTTCCCTTTGTATGCTGTCTCTGTGCTCCCTTGTATGCTCTCACTTTCCCCTTCCCTTGTGGGCTGTCTCTTTCCCTTCCTGTGTGCTGTCTCTTTCCCCCTTGTGTATGCTGTCGCAGTCTCTATTCCCCTTGTGCACTTTCTCTTTTCCCCCTTGTGCTCTGTCTCTGCGCCCCCTTGTGCGCATGTGCTGTCTTTGTGGCCCCTTGTGTGTAATGTCTCTTTCCACCCTTGTGTGTGCTCTCTTTTTCCCTTGTGCGCTGTCTCTTTTCCTCCTTGTATGCTGTCTCTGTTCCCCTTGTGCGCCTCTCCCCCTTCCCCTTCCCTTTTGGGCTGTCTTTTTCCCCCCTTGTGTGCTGTCTCTTTCCCCCTTGTGCGTGCTGTCTCAGTCTCTTTTCCCCCTTGTACGCTGTCTCTGTGCCCCTTGTGCACGTGTGCTGTCTTTGTGCCCCCTTGTGGGTGCTGTCTTTTTCTCTTCATGTGTGCTGTTTCAGTCTCTTTTCCCCCTTGTGCGCTATCTCTTTCCCCTTGTGTGTTCTGTCTCAGTCTCTTTCCTCCCTTGTGTGCGCTGTCTCGGTCTCTTTCCCACGTGTGTGCAGTCTCTTTCCTTCTTTTGTGTGCTGTCTCAGTCTCTTTTCCACCTTGTGCACTGTGTCAATTCCCCCTTGTGCGCTGTCTCTGTTCCCCCGTGTATGCTGTCTCTGTGCCCCCTTGTGTGTGTGTGCTGTCTTTGTGCTTTCTTGTGTGTGCTGTCTTTTCCCCCTTGTGTGTGCTATCTCTTCCCTTCCATGTGTGTGCTGTCTCTTCCCCCCTTATGTGTGCTGTTTCTTTCCCCCATGTGTGCTGTCTCTATCCCCTCTTGTATGCAGTCTCTTTCTTCCTTGTGTGCTGTCTCTTCCCCATTATGTGTGCTGTCTCTTTCCCCTTGTGTGTGCTTTCTCTTCCCCCTTGTGTGTGCTGTCTTTTTCCCCCTTGTGTGCTCTCTTCCACCCTTGTATGTGCTGTCTCTTCCCCCCTTGTGTGCTGTCTCTTCCCCCCTTGTGTGCTGTCTCTTTCCCCCTTGTGTGCTATCTCTTACCCCTTGTGTGTGCTGTCTCTTCACCCCATTGTGTGTGCTGTGTTAGTGCCCCCTTGTGTGGTCCATCCTCCCCGCTCTGACATCCCCCGCTCCTACCCTGCTCAAACCCCACAACACTCAGTTCCTGCCCCCCTCCGTTCCTACACCTCTTAACCCCTGCTGTTCCGCTTTTACCCCACTCTGAACCCCCTCGGTATTAGCCCCACTTTGACCTCTCCTCCATTCCTACCCTGCTCTGAACCTTCCCCTAGCTCCGTTCCTACCCCGCTCTGACCCCCCCTCCATTCCTACCCCACTCTGACCCCGTGCCGCTCTGCGTCCACTCAGCTCTGACCTACCCACTGCTTCATTCTATCCCGCTCTGGTTCCCGCTGCTGTTTGTACCCCACTCTGACTCTCCCTCAATTCCTACCCAGCTCTACCCCCCACTGCTCTGTTCCTACCCCGCTGACCCCCCCTCCGTTCCTACCCCACTCTGACCCCCCCACTCCATTCCTACCTTGCTCTGACCCCCCGCTGCTCCATTCCTACCCCGCTCTGCCCCCCCTGTCGCTCCGATTCTACCCTGCTCTGAACCCTCTTCCATTCCTACCTTGCTCTGACCCCCCTCCATTCCTACCCTGCTCTGACCCCCCTGCCGCTCCATTCCTACCCCACTCTGACCCCCACTGCTCTGTTTCTACCCCACTCTGACCCCCCTCCGTTCCTACCCCGCTCTGACCCCCTCCATTCTTACCCCGCTTTGACCCCCACCTCTCCGTTCCTACCTCGCTCTGACCCCCCCTCCATTCCTACCCTGCATTGACCACTCCTGCTGCTCAGTTGCTACCCAATCTGCCCCCCCACCACTCAGTTCCTACCCTGCTCTGACCCCCCCGCCACTCAGTTTCTACCCTGTTCTGCCCCTCTGCCACTCAGTTCCTACCCCATTATGCCCCCCACCACTCAGTTCCTACCCAGCTCTGACCCCCTGCCGCTCAGTTCCTACCCCACTTTGCCCCCCCTCGCTGCTCAGTTCCTACCCCGCTCTGACCTCTCCCTGCCACTCAGTTCCTTAACCCCCTATGCCCCCTCCCCTCTAGTCACTCAGTTCCTACCCCGCTCTGACCTCCCCGCTGCTCTGTTCCTATTCCGCTCTCCCCCGCCACTCCATTCCTACCCCAGCCCCGTGTTACCACTGCGACCTGAACGCTGAGAATCTCCATGGAGCGGGTCATATGACTGGGCGAGCTCATGTGACCTCCAACATCACACAGTCCCTATCACATGACCCGCTCCATGGAGATCTTCAGCCTTCAGGCGGCAGCGGTAACACGGGGCCGGGGTAGGAATGGCAGGGCAGAGGGGCGAGGTAGGAATGGAACGGTAGGAGGCAGGGTAGGAATGGAGCATCAGGGGGGTCAGAGTGGGGGAGGATGGTGCGGCACAGGGGGAGGACTGAGGAGGTCAGAGTGGCAAGGAGGGAGACCGGGCAGTCGGGGAGAGCGGGCGGGAGCACCGCTAGTCTATTGCCCTATAATTTCTGCACATCCGCCGCCATATTGGAATACCCAGCGGTAGGGCTATTTCTGGCACGGTGGGATTCGGACACATCTGGACAAACCAGATGTGCAGACTTTATAGGGCAATTATATATTAGACTAGCACTTGAACATTACTATTAGGTTTTCCAGTTTGAGCTTAAAAAAAATGTTCAATTCATAATTTTAAACTTTACATCTAATATATAAAGCTGAGTATATGTATGTATCATAGCCTCATCCCCTTCATAGACATGCCCATTTTATAGCCAGCCCCTTCATAATGTACAGGATGCATATGGCCTCACCCCTTCAGAATGTGACATCTGCATATGGCTCCACCACTCCAGTTATCCCAACCCCTTAATATGCATATGCCTCCCCCCTCCCATTAGCCCCACCCTCTTCATGGTGCACATAATGCATATGAATCTGCCCCCTCCAGTTAGCCCCGCCCATTCAGAATGTGATGTAAACATATACTCCACCCCTCCAGTTAGCCTTACCCCCTTCATAATGCACAGGATGCATATGTTCTAACCCCTTCAGTTAATAATAATAATAATTTATATAGCGCTATTAATTCCATAGCACTTTACATACATCAGTAATGCTTCTCTTTGGAGCTCACAATCTAAACATCCTATCACTATGTCTTTACAATGGAGAAACTGAGTGCCCAGAGAACCATGCAAACACAGGAGAACATACAAACTCCTTGCAGATGTTGTCCTTAGTGTCCTTGGTGGGAATTGAACCCAGGACTTCAAGACCCCAGTGCTGCAAAGGCTGCAGTGCTAACCACTTGAGCCACCATGCTGCCCATAGCCTTGCTCCTTGTCCATATAATGCACACAGATACATATAGGCTCTGCCCCTCCCATTATCCCTGCCCTTTAAGAATACACCATATGTATATGGATCTGCCCCTCCCATTAGCCCGCCCTTAAATATCCAAAAAGCTCCTCCCCTCCCATTAGCACCACTCTTCAGAATGTGACAGGTGTACATGGATCTGCCCCCTCCAGTTAGCCTCGCCCCTTTGGAATGTGACATGTACACATGACTTGACCCTTACGTTCCTTTATAATGCAAAAGATGTCTGTGGCTCCACCCCTTCCAGTTAGCCCTGCCCCTTCAGAATGTGCCATGTGTATGGCTCCACCCCCTCCAGGTAGCCACACCTCTTATTATGCCCCATTTATTATTGTAATGCAAGAAAGCCCCCTTCATAACCCCGCCCCCGAGTGCATATGGCTCTGCCCCTTTTGGTTGCCATCTGGTTAGCCCCACCCTTAATTACATCTCCTTTATCATTGTAACCCAGGCATCACTGGATTCTATAGCTAGTAATATATATTTGGATTACTTTGTTTGAATATATTATGTATCAAATATTTAAATGTTTGTAGTCACAACTAATATTATGAAAACCTCAGCACTCAAATATGCCATTGAAATGGAGGATAAGTTTATTCATGCGATCCAATTGATATGCAAAGCTATGTTGACGTTTCAGTCCTGCAACAGAATGGTGAAATTTGCTGAAGGAATACAAGACGAATATAATTGCAGCATTATAGGGCAAGCAACAGCCTATATTATTAAAACTTAGGACATTTTTTTTCCTTACAATACTTATTAGTCCCACAAGGAGACTTGAACATGCAATCCTTTGATATCATTGATAATACCCTGTACTACACATATAGTACAGTGACATATCTAACCTGTCATTGCTTGACTGACAGATAGCCAATTAAGCCCTTGTGGGTTGAACTGCTAGGCTTCCTGCTGCTTTAGCAATTCACTGGAACCCAGTAATAGAGTTAAGGTACCATCACACGTGGCAATATTGCTTGCAATTTCATGGCAATTTGCTGGTTGCTGTGAAATCATGGACACATGGTTCTATTTTGTTGCCGTGTACAAATGTAAAAATGTGTCCATGATTTCACAGCAACCAGCAAATTGCCTGTGAAATTGCTAGCAATATTGCCCGCGTGTGACGGTACCTTAAGGGAGTGATTTCTGTCTACAATCTCTCTACATGTGCATTCAGTAGCGACAGTCAGGATCATGCATAAAGTCGCTGCAATCCTGGCTGTTGCAGTGAAAGTTCAGCTATATCAGCTAGCTTCCTCTGTGCATGGCATAGTCACAGCTACATCCTCATGCTGTACAGCATGGTTTGATAAGTAACACTTCACAACAGTACGTGAAAGGGTTAAATCAATTTTTTTATTCCATAGATTAGAGGTCCCCAATCTTTCTGACCTTGACAGCCACATTCAGCTCTGAAAGAGGGTAGGGAGCCACATTCAGCTCTACCTCCTCATACCGGTAGTAGTGACACCCATAACCCCCAGTACTGGTATAATCACTACCAAAGCTTTTCTACAAAAATCACACCAAGGCAGTATGCCAAGATCCAGGGCTTCCTAACTTATACCTGCATTGCTTGCATGGAAACTACAACCAATAATACAAAACAGGGCAGCACGGTGGCTCAAGTGGTTAGCACTGCAGCCTTTGCAGCACTGGGGTCTTGAAGTCCTGGATTCAATTCCCACCAAGGACAACATCTGTAAGGAGTTTGTATGTTCTCCCCGTGTTTGCATGGGTTTCCTCTGGGCACTCCAGTTTCCTCCCACATTGTAAAGACATACTGATAGGATCTTTAGATGTTTTGATTGTGAGCTCCAAGAGAGACAGCATTACTCATGTATTTAAAGTGCTATGGAATTAATAGCACTATATAAATGAATAAATTATCATTATCATTAAAAAGATGCCCAACTAAAACTTATACTTTCAGACCCTTCACGTCTGTGTTTTAGGCAGCCCCCGAATCTAAAAAGCATCATTGTCAGAAGATTGCTATCCTCTCTAAAAACAACAGGAACCTTTCCCTGCAAGCAGAACAGGTGCAAAACCTGTCCATTTATAATGACAATGGACAAGATATAGATTCTCACCTTACATCAGGACTACAAGATTCAAGGAACTTTCAGATGCAACACAACCAATGTGGAGTACTTAATTATATGTACCAAATGTCCAACTGGGGGTCTGTATGTAGGACAGAGGACAGAAACTTAGAACTAGGATGATTTCTCATCGCCAAACAATTAAAGAAAACAAGAACAGATCTACCTGTGGCCAATAACTTTTGTAGCCCTAATGGCCACTTTACACGCGGCTACATTTCTAGCTTATCCACAGGTAACTTACCCTATATACTCGTGTATAAGCCGACCCGTGTATAAGCCGACCCCCCTACTTTTGCCCCCAAAACCTGGGAAAACCTATTGACTCGTGTATAAGCCGAGGGTGGACTCCAGCACAGGTATACAGCCCCCAGCAGTGTGGTATACAGGCCCCCCAATGGTAGTATACAGCAGCCTCCCCAGTGGTAGTATACAGCAGCAGCCCCAGTGGTATATACAGCAGCAGCTCCAGTAGTTAGTATACAGCAGCCCCAGAGGTATATACAGCCCCATTGGTAGTATACAGCAGCTCCAGAGGTATATACAGCCCCAGTGGTAGCATCCAGCAGCCCCAGAGGTATATACAGCCCCAGTGGTAGTATCCAGCAGCCCCAGAGGTATATACAGCCCCAGTGGTAGTATACAGCAGCCCCAGAAGTATATACAGCCCCAGTGGTAGTATACAGCAGCCCCAGAGGTATATACAGCCCCAGTGGTAGTATCCAGCAGCCCCAGAGGTATATACAGCCCCAGTGGTAGTATACAGCAGCCCCAGAAGTATATACAGCCCCAGTGGTAGTATACAGCAGCCCCAGTGGTATATACAGCCCCAGTGTAGTATACAGCATCCCCAGAGGTAGTATACAGCAGCCCCAGAGGTAGTATACAGCAGCCCCAAAGGTATATACAGCAGCCCCAGTGGTAGTATACAGCAGCCCCAGAGGTAGTATACAGCCCCAGTGGTAGTATACAGCAGCCCCAGAGGTAGTATACAGCAGCCTCAGAGGTATATACAGCCCCATTGGTAGTATTCAGCAGCCCCAGAGGTATATACAGCCCCAGTGGTAGCATCCAGCAGCCCCAGAGGTATATACAGCCCCAGTGGTAGTATCCAGCAGCCCCAGAGGTATATACAGCCCCAGTGGTAGTATACAGCAGCCCCAGAAGTATATACAGCCCCAGTGGTAGTATACAGCAGCCCCAGAGGTATATACAGCCCCAGTGGTAGTATCCAGCAGCCCCAGAGGTATATACAGCCCCAGTGGTAGTATACAGCAGCCCCAGAAGTATATACAGCCCCAGTGGTAGTATACAGCAGCCCCAGTGGTATATACAGCCCCAGTGTAGTATACAGCATCCCCAGAGGTAGTATACAGCAGCCCCAGAGGTAGTATACAGCAGCCCCAAAGGTATATACAGCAGCCCCAGTGGTAGTATACAGCAGCCCCAGAGGTAGTATACAGCCCCAGTGGTAGTATACAGCAGCCCCAGAGGTAGTATACAGAAGCCTCAGAGGTATATACAGCCCCATTGGTAGTATACAGCAGCCCCAGAGGTATATACAGCCCCAGTGGTAGCATCCAGCAGCCCCAGAGGTATATACAGCCCCAGTGGTAGTATCCAGCAGCCCCAGAGGTATATACAGCCCCAGTGGTAGTATACAGCAGCCCCAGAAGTATATACAGCCCCAGTGGTAGTATACAGCAGCCCCAGAGGTATATACAGCCCCAGTGGTAGTATCCAGCAGCCCCAGAGGTATATACAGCCCCAGTGGTAGTATACAGCAGCCCCAGAAGTATATACAGCCCCAGTGGTAGTATACAGCAGCCCCAGTGGTATATACAGCCCCAGTGTAGTATCCAGCAGCCCCAGTGGTAATATACAGCCCCAGTGTAGTATCCAGCAGCCCCAGTGGTAGTATACAGCCCCAGTGTAGTATCCAGCAGCCCCAGTGGTAGTATACAGCCCCAGTGTAGTATCCAGCAGCCCCAGTGGTAGTATACAGCCCCAGTGTAGTATCCAGCAGCCCCAGTAGTAATAAACAGCCCCCCCTCCTTATCATGTCCCCCCCAGGCTGCGGCAGCTGTCAAAATAACAAACACTTTATACATCACCTTCCGGGGCAGCTCCTCCGCTCCTCCGGTCCTCCGCTCCTCCGCTCGCCGGCTTCTTCTTCCTTGTTGTGCCAGCTTCTGTGACCGCGCGCAGGAAATGACGTCATCTCCTGCGCCCGGTCACATGACACCGGCACAACAAGGAAGAAGAAGCCGGCGAGCGGAGGACCGGAGGAGCGGAGGAGCTGCGCCGGAAGGTGATGTATAAAGTGTTTGTTATTTTGACAGCTGCCGCAGCCTGGGGGGACATGATAAGGAGGGGGGGCTATTTATTACCACTGGGGGACCCATATTAAGGAGGGGGGCTGTGTAGTGCAATATGCACGGCATCCCCCCGCCGCTGATGGACGGGGGGATGCCGTGCATATTCATTGCACTAATAAGGCGGCCCCACGTGACCGCCTGCGGTCACCGCGGCCCCCTCCTGCCTCCTCCAGCCCCCGGTCACAGCCCCCCCCCCACAGCATACCGTATGACCCGTGTATAAGCCGAGGGGAGGACTTTTCAGCCCAATTTTTGGGCTGAAAAACTCGGCTTATACACGAGTATATACGGTACTGGCTGCAGTGAAATCATGGAGACATTATTCCATTTGTACACAACAACAAGATAGAACCATGTCTACCAAGATATGAACATAAATGTTTTTTGTTTTTTTTTGCATTAATCCATGAGAATCTAATCTTTCTCATACAACACTAATCTACGTAGCAGTGGCCTACATATCTATTTGGTGTCTTTCTCAGTGTAAATGCTGAAGCTTTCCCTGTAAGTGCACGATTAACCTCTTAATATGAAACAATACAGACAGAAGAATAAGTAGATGAGATTGTGGGGATTGAACGTGTCAGGACACACACTTAGTACACAATTAACAGCTGCCACTAGTCATCATTTTTTGGAAAACAGCAATTACTACATGTGGTTTGCTGAATTTGTTAGCAATTTGAAGACAAAAGCTATGTAAAATCTAAATAACAAATGTGTATTGGGTTATTGTTTACATTAACCTCTTATGATCAGGCCTTCAGTCTTAAAAGGGTTCAATCAAATTTGAAAGTTATTTTCTATTCTTGAGATAGAGGCTGAACTTCCTGATTCTTACTGGTTAGACCACTGGGAATCCCACTGATTCTGAAGAGTTCCTTTGGAATGCAACAGAGATGGAGGTAAAGTACGTATACGCACCACCACTCCATTCATTCTTAACGAGAGTGCCAAAGACCAGTCAAGAAGACCACTATTTCATGCAGAATACATATATGTAGGTGGATATATGTCTGGCAGATCATATGGTACCCGTACTTTCAAGTGATTTTTAGAATATCCTGTCTTGTGTTTGACGTGAGTAATAACAGTATTTCTGGTCATTTTATGGCTCTGTCTATAATCTGCAATCCACTGGCAGCTGGTAGGGGGAGACAATCTGTAATGATCTCTACCATACGCAGCACAGCACAGAGAGGGATTCCTGCTCTTCAGACTTTTAGCTAATATGGACAAGCAAAAGCAACACAAGCAGTACTGAGCCTTATGGATGTGAATCAGCTCTGGTTTGAAAAGATTACAGTGATACCCAATTTAAATATATGATTTTTTTCATCCTTCACTATTTTTGTTGCAGAAAATCTCTTTGTACAATATATCTTTTTTTGGAAGAGGGGATTGTTTTTATGAACCAAAAGGTACCTTCTCACACCACAACCACGGGAGACATTTTTGGCGGCGATATTTCTCGCTGGAATTATCGACGCTAAATTGCCTCCTTATTGCGGCATGTATTTTGGGAATTTGGTGGCGATAAAACCAATGTCGCCTGTTTTCGATTTCACAGCACTGATCTAAAATCGAAACCAGGCGACATTTGTCTTATGGCCGCCAAATTCCCGAAATACACGCCGCAATAAGGAGGCAATTTGGCAGCGATATTTCCAGGACGAAATATCGCCGCCAAAAATGTCTCCCATGATTGTGGTGTGAGAAGGTACCCAAAGAGTAATTTTTATTGCTACAATTTTGAGGTGCATCAGACTTTTAAGCACTAGTTTTTATTTTATGTTTTTTTTTTTTTTACAAGGTTGAATATAAAGATAAAGCAACTCTTGTTTTCTTTTAATTTTTTAATTTTTTTGCAGTGTACACCATCAAAAAAAATTATCAAATATTTTTATATCACGGGTCATTTTCAAAGCTCATAGTTTTGAAAGAAGACATGTCATTTGAGATAAACCTATACAATATTTTGGACTGCATATGACATTTTGATACCCTGAAGGTATAAGTACCATGACAAACCATCAGCATTACATGTCTCATGAGGGTGAGGTAGGTGATAGGAACCTGAATGATATGATCTGTCCATTTAAATGCCATTCTCAGAAATTGAAATAAAGATTGTAGATTTCAGCTATGGTCCATAAAGCTTAACTTTTATTTTAGAAAAATATCAAGACATAGTAACAGACACCACACCAACAGGCAAAACCTATGCATTTCAGCATGATGCCATAATCACGGCTAAACAGAAATACACAATATAATGAATAGTCTAGGTCACACAGGTCGAGGTTAATTCATATTGAAAACAGATGTAGAGGTTAGGTTGGCTTCACACCACGTTTATGGGGATCTGGGTCTATCAGTTTTGAAATGGATAGGTTGTATCCCTATGGTGCCGGATTGGTCATATATGGCAATCTATTTGTGTGAATTCAGTCCGGGATCCGTCTGTGTCCTGTTTTTTTCGGTACCCAGAATCGGAGACTGCTCCGATTTTGGGCGCACTGGACAGAAACCAATCCTACACAGCCCAGAGCACATAACATGGGAGTCTATGGAGCCGGAACCAGAAAAAAAAAGACTGTTTCCCGGATCCGATTTTAGGTACTGAGCATGCTCAAAACTAATTTACTGGTCCTCCCAGTCCAATTTCAGTTCACAATCTCTTTCTATCTCTCTCTCTCCAGAACTGACATTACCATTATGTCCTATAGCTGCACCGATTGCCAAGCACAAAATGGATCCTTCAAAAAAGAGGATCCGGGAACATAATTGCCAGCTGTTTACACGAATCTGTGCCTGTCCATGTGGTCCTTCAAAAAACAGGATCCACACAGACAGGCAAAAAATGTGTAGGGGGCCTTAAGCTAGGGCCACACTTGGGAGCATGCATCCGTTTACTGGATGCATTACTTGATCCAGTTTTTCCCCTTGCAATTTTTGAGACATTTTTACCGGATCTGGTATTGGATCCGTTAACACATGGTACCTATATGTACCATGCATTAACACATGTGTTTCCCATAGACCCCCATGTTAAGAAAACACATGCGTTTTTGAAAATGCACCAAAAAACGTTGCAGACCCTATTAAAAAGATTTCTCAAAAAACCCAATCTGGTAAACGGATTGCACTGTTGCAATCCCGTTTTTGCATTGGAGTCTATGGGTGCAGTACCGGATCCGTTTTTCAAGCTTTCAACATGTCAAAAACTGGATCCAGTAACAGCATTGCAGACGCAAGTGTGGCCCTGGCCTTAGGCTGGTTTCACACTGCAGTTTTTTGCCTGATCAGGTTCCATCCGGTTTGTATGCCAAAACCAGGAGACAAACTTGCAGAGAAAGGGTGCGTTCACACATTGCGTATTTGCTGCATATTTTTACGCGAGTGATGTTGCAGTTTTTGTAGCCAAAACCAGGAGTGGAACAATCAGAGGAAAAGTCTAATAGAAACAAGTGCTCGACTTCTGTATTTAATCACCCGCTGCTGGTTTTAATCAGCCACTCCTGGTTTTGGCTAAAGTGTGAAACCAGCCTAATGGTCGGGTTACATGTAGCGATATCGTCCCGATATCGCTATACAATGGCGCAGGAGCGCGCATTTTTAGTGCGCTTTTCTTGATATCGCATCGGCGATTTACACGTTGCGATATCGGGAAACAACATCGCTACGATGTGTAAGCCCACCAACCCAGTAACGATCATTTAACATGGGAGTTAATGGGTAGCGTCGGCGTACACATCGGAGTTGGATGTTTACACGCAACGATCCGGCTCCAACAGGCATCTGATATCGGGCGGTTGAATAGCACGCTCATTTGACCCCCGATATCGGATTACCATCGTTCCTGCATCGTATTGTACCTTCAAACAGTACAATGCAGGAATGATATCAGGTCCAACTCACGAACCACGTGACTTTTTGTCGGAGTTGGATCGGAGTTGGACGCCGATATCGCGGCGTGTAAACCCACCATCAGGGTATGGACACACATCAGAGTGAAAAAACTGTCCGATTCACTGATGCTAGAGTGGGATGAGTGTGATCCGAGTTTTGCTCAGTGTGGCTTGCGAGTGCAATCAGTTTTTTCCCTCAGCAGCTAGTTATTGTATAATCATTTACAGGTGCATTTCCTTCAGTTGTCTGAGCTACAGAATGGTAATGTAGCAATTAAAACTAGCATCAGACTCGGATGGTGCGAGTGCTTTCCGAGTGCCATCCGTGACTCGCATAGAATTGCAACATGTTGCGATTGACTCGCAATCCGAGAATCAGATGCGGAAAAAGCGTATGAGACTCAGAAATGTGCTCTCAGACATTAGTTAACATTGGTCTGAGAGCAGTGCGATTTTTCCGCACAGTACACCTGGATGAGTTTCACTGATGTGTGTCTGAGCCCTAATGGTACATTTACACGCGGCCACAGGAAGGTAGGAACAGGCAGGCATTGGACACAAATTGTGCCTGTTGCCTTGAAAAGACCACGATGTGGCTGCGTGTAATTCAGGACTTTCCTTCCTGTGTCTTCCCTGAAGGAATGCCTGCCTGTTCCTACCTTCCTGTGGCCGAGTGTAAATGTACCATAATGGCCACTTTACACACACCAACTTATCTGTCCAACTTCTGAACAACTTACTGGTTGCAGTGAAATCATGGACACATTGTTCCATTTGTACACAGTCACAAAATGGAGCAATGTGTCCATGATTTCACTGCAACCAGTGAGTTGTTCAGAAGTTGGACAGATAAGTTGGTGTGTAAAGTGGCCCAAAGGCGGCCGTCACACGTATCTATATCGTGAGCGATATTGTAAGCGATCACGTGCACGCGCGATCACTAACAATATCGTTCACATCGCTGGTGAGCTGTCACACAGACAGACTCACCAGCGATGTGGGCCAGCGAGATCGCTGGTAACTATGGTACACATCGGGTTACTAGGTGTGGCACCCCTGCGGGGGATTGCCACAGGTTACACTGGTGCAAGGAAGGATTGACACCTTGGTTTGTTCAGCACACAACACCTTCCACTCCAGACCTGAAGGGGGAGCTCTACTGGCTGCATTAAGTCAGTTCCCCTTTAATGAGATCCAGGCTGAGAGGAGGAGACAGTTGGTCCTAGGAGACAGTTGCTAGGCGGTTAGTTCGTGTGAGGAGAGGAGAAAGGTGGAGGCAAAGCTGCTGGTCTCTGGAAAAGACAGATGCCAGGACCAGAAGGGACCATTTTGTCAGCTGTTCACACCCCAGGGAAGGGGCCGGAGGCAAGGAGAAGAGGTAGGGAATAAGAAGAGGGATTAAAAGACATTCCCCTTGAGCACAACCGGACACTGGAGTCCGATGCTGTGGGCTTACAGAGCCACAGTAAAAAGCCCAGCAGTTTCAGGTGAAGTTTAGCCCTGAAGGAAGATAGAGGAGATATTAAAAACTAACCAAACAGAGGACCAGGGGCCACAGGATAAACCGGGTTCCCGCAGAAGGGCCTGATTGTTAGTTTTAGACAATAGAGAAATTGGAGAGTTCAAACTCAGGAAAGACTCATCCCTCAAGGCAAAGAGTAGAGATAAAGGAGGCCTCATATCCTTCCAAGGAGCTGATCCTAAATTGCACCAGGGACCTGGTTATTACTCAGAACTGTACCTGTTTTGTGACTACTAGTAAAAGGTACCGGAACAACCATCCCTGTGTGTATGTGTGACTGTTCATCGGCTATAACCCACCATCTTGCTCCTTCACTGCTCTCCCTCACCATCATCCTTTATTGCTGCCCTGAGGTAAAGCTCCACCTGTGGGGAGCTGTACCACACTTTGCTGCCCCCTCCATCACCTCAGCGGCCGGCTGGCAGCGCTGGTACCAAATTACCGGACACTACAGGTGGCGTCACGTTCCCCCTGTAAATAATTCCCTCACAACCCCCTTCAAATGATCCCCAGGGCACGGCACCGGGATACCGTCCACCTGTGACTCCCTACTCAGCAGACCCGGTGACCGAGTACCCCCAGACAGCCCTGGCCTCATCATTTTCTGGCGTCACGAACAGGACGAACCAGCCTGGTATCTACCAGGTGAAGTGCGCTTTAAGACTTTATTAATTGACTGTTTGTGCGGCCGCCATTACACCGCCTCAGAAATTACAGCTGCGTCACAGCAGGAAAAAGTGCGGGAAAATAAGCCCCGCCCCCTTCCACTCTGCCGGAGAGACTGAGGAAAGCGCAGCTCCCTGTGAGAGAGAGACCTGAGGTGCCCGCTCCAGCTGCAGAGCCACCAACGGCTAAAGAAACCAGTTTTCATCTTACAGGTTGGCAGTCATTAACTAGGGGGGCCTCACCATGAGTGACACGGATGATGTGCGGGTCCCTGACAGGAGAAATGGCGAGAACGCAGTACCTGAAGCAGCAGCCCAAATAATGCCTATAACCATGCCGTATGTACCGGGTGCCAAGTGGTTACCAACATATGAAGGTAAACCTGGTACGTTAGCAACATTTAAGCATAAGATGTGTGCAATGCTGGACATATATGCTATGACACAGAAGCAACAGGCTACCGTTGTGCTGGGACAATTAATAGGCGCAGCGGAGCTGGAGGCTGAGTCCTGGAGAAATGCTGACAGGGACTCTGCTGCCAAAGTGTTTGATAAGCTAAAATTGGTGTTTGAGAAGCGCACACAGTCTGAATTGAGGATGCTGTTTTATCAGTGTAAGCAGAGACCGCAGGATACCATCAGAGACTATGCCCTCCGTTTACAAAGAACACTCCGGTCCTTGAAACAGGTAGACCCGGCAAGTGTACTGGAAGAGGATAAAATGCTTGCTGAGCAGTTTACAGAAGGATTAAGATCAGACTATCACCGCCAACAAGTGCATATGTGGGTATTGGATCACCCAACAGTGAGTTTTAGTGACTTAAAAGATCGTGCTATAACTGTGCTAAGAGATCCAACACCTGCAGAACCTGCCAACCAATCCTGGCAGGCTAATGCTTCTTCCATAGACTTCAAACCTATTTCTGCAGAACCTGCAAAAGCAGAGAGTCAAGCTGTAGCAAATGATAACATGCAAAACCAGGTGCTGCAGTTAACTAAAAACATGGACTACGTACTAAAGCTCTTGCAAAACACGCCTGGGGCACACCACACAAAGTAAAATTAAACTAGCTGATAGCCCTGAGGATGTCCCATGGATGCAGAGAAAAGCCAAGTCACCCGGGCAGGGGACCAACACACCATTTCAACGTAGACCCGTGTCGCCCGCGCAGGGGACCAACGCACCATTCCAACGCAGAACCGGGTCGCCCGCGCAGGGGACCAACGCACCATTCCAACGCAGAACCGGGTCGCCCGCGCAGGGGACCAACGCACCATTCCAACGCAGACCCTGGGATTACACAGATTCTTCAGGACAACCCATCTGCCTGCGATGCAACAAACCAGGACACTTTGCAAGAGATTCCTGGGTCCGAGGGCCAACTCCCAGGAGTAGAGCAACTGGGCCCAAAAGACTGGTGTAAGCGGTACGTGGGAGGCCGTCCGTACCTCAACATTACACTAGAAGGAATTCCCATGTCGGCCCTATTGGACACCGGGTCGCAGGATACTACGATCCCGCATATCCTTTATAAGCAGTATTGGTCTGATGATGATCTTGAACCCCCAAACCCCAATTTTTATATTATTGCAGCTAATGGCCAACCACAGAAACAGGTGGGGTACAGAGCAGCTACAATAAAGTTGGGGAGGGAGGAGTTGAGAGGTCAAAGGTTATTTGTAGTTGAAGATAATCCTAATGAAAAATGCCCTTACATGGTTATTGGTACAAATGTTATTGAAAACTGCTTTGGAGAAGTGTTGTTTTTACTCCGACAGATTTCTCAAACTGCTGGTTATGGGCGGACAAGAGTCATCCAACGAGAGATCCGAGCCCTCATCCACAAGCAACAGGTAAATCTGTCTGGGGGAGAAATTGGCAGTGTGCGGGTAATAGACTCGGTTCCTATTGTAATACCACCAAATAGTGAAATGATGATATGGTGTCGAGCAGCGATAGGTTGTAGAGGACAGGAATACCAGGCAGTTGTAGAGCCAGTATTTTCAGAGCACAGACCTACACTACTGACAGCCAGAGGGGTGGTGGATGTACGCAAGGGACGAGTACCAATCCGTGTGTTAAATTGTGGGGCAGAAGAAGCAAAGTTACCCCGGTATGCTACTGTAGCAAAGCTGTATACTGTTTGTAACAACAACATACAGGCAGTAGAACCTGTTTCCTCGCCTAGTCCGGCGGAGGATAGTAACTCTAAAGGACAGCAGGAGGAGTGGTGTCAGCAGTTGCATGTAGGAACTGATGCCACCCCTTCTCACCTGAAGCATGGAGTGTACCGCGTAGTGCAAGAGTTTGAGCAGATATTCAGCAAACATCCATTAGATTTTGGGAGGATTAAAGGGGTACAGCATCACATACCCACAGGAAATCATCCACCAATCAAGTTGAGACACAGACCCATTCCACCAGGTCACTATCAACATGCCAAAGAAATGCTGAGGGACATGAAGGAGGCCGGGGTTATAAGAGATAGTAGTAGTCCCTGGGCAGCCCCTTTAGTCCTAGTCAGGAATAAGGATGGCACAATGAGGATGTGTGTGGATTACCGGGAAGTCAATAAAATCACTCACAATGATGCTTACCCGTTACCCCGAATAGAGGAGTCTCTTGCCGCATTAAAGACTGCTAATTATTTCTCCACATTAGATCTCACTAGTGGGTATTGGCAGGTCTCCGTTGCAGAAGAAGACCGGGAGAAGACTGCATTCACAACGCCAATGGGATTATGCGAATTCAATAGTATGCCATTCGGGTTATGCAACGCACCAGGAACGTTTCAGAGAATCATGGAAAGTTGCCTGGGACATCGAAACTTCGAAACCGTACTTTTATACCTGGACGACGTCATCGTGTTCTCTAGAACCTACGAAGAACACCTGAAACACCTGGCGGAGGTATTTGAGGCTTTAGCAAAGTACGGAATGAAACTCAAACCATCCAAATGTCACCTGTTGAAACCTAAAGTCCAATACCTGGGACACGTGGTCAGCGCAGATGGAGTAGCACCAGACCCGGAAAAGGTAACAGCAATTCAGGATTGGCAAAGACCAACGACCTTCACCGAGGTACGTCAGTTCTTAGGTTTGGTTGGATACTATAGAAGATTCATTAAGGGCTATACAAAGATGGCTGCGCCCCTACAAGATCTACTGATAGGCCAATCTAAGAAGAGAAGATTTCCAGAGTCACCATTAGAATGGGGAGAGGAACAAGAAAATTCCTTCCAACAGATGAAGCAGGCTCTAACCGGTGAGGAAATTCTGGCTTACCCCGATTATAACCTACCATTTGTCCTTTATACCGACGCAAGCAATGTAGGCTTGGGAGCAGTCCTTTCTCAGATGCAAGATGGTAAAGAACGAGTGATTGCCTACGCTAGCAGAAAACTTCGACCCACTGAGAGGAACCCAGAAAATTATAGTTCCTTTAAGTTGGAGTTCCTAGCCTTGGTCTGGGCTGTAACAGAAAGGTTCAAGCATTACCTCGCAGCTTCGAAGTTCACTGTCTTCACAGATAATAACCCGTTGACACATCTGGATACCGCAAGACTTGGAGCATTGGAGCAACGTTGGATGGCTCGACTGTCGAATTATGACTTTACTATCAAATATCGAGCAGGTCGCAATAACGCAAATGCTGATGCCCTTTCTAGAAATCCTCAAGTACATCCACAAGGAAGTGAAGAAGAGGAAGATGACCTAGAGGAAATAGAACTCCCAGCTTTCCATAAAAGTAGAAAATGGCAAATCGCTGAAGATCGAGTCTATCAAAATCGTCAGACTGCTGAACTAAACCCGTTGCCTCACTATGGATGGAAAGAGACTCAAGACAGTGATCCAGCAGTAAGTCTTGTAAAGAAGTTAATAACCCAACCAGATTCTAAACTTGAAAAGAATGCTCCACTGGAAGCTCAATACTTGTGGAAAGAAAGAAGCCGGTTATTCATTTATCAAGGTCAATTGTGCAGGCGGTACATCAACCCAAGAACACATGAAATGGTATGGCAAGTTGTGGTTCCAAAGAGAGATGTTCAAATGGTATTGCAAGCGTATCACAATGAATCGGGACACTTTGGATGGAGAAAATTAGAAATACTGTTACGTGAAAGATTCTATTGGATCAGCATGAGAGCCTCCATAGAGAGATGGTGTAAAAATTGTGGACCATGCTCATTAAGAAGAAAAGACCGTAACAGCCAGAAAGCACCCCTCAAACCTATCATCACCAAAGAACCATTAGAACTGGTAGCCATAGATCATGTCAAACTTACACCCAGCAAATCAGGGTACACTTATGCTCTTACCATGGTAGACCATTATTCCAGATTTCTTGTGGTAGCTCCAGTAAAAGATTTAACAGCTGAGACAGCAGCAAGAACATTTCAAGCTTATTTCTGCAGACCCCATGGCTATCCAGACCAGGTATTGACAGACCAAGGACCCGCCTTTGAAGCTGAAATATTTCAAGAGTTCTGTCGCCTATACGGATGCAAGAAAATACGCACTACGTCTTACCATCCTCAAACAAATGGAATGTGCGAAAAGATTAATCACGTGGTAATTGAAATGTTAAAAACTCTGCCCTTAGAAGAGCGCAACCAGTGGCCAGAAAAGTTACCAGATCTAGTTGACATTTACAACAACATCCCAGTAAGTTCAACAAATTGCACCCCTGCATACCTCATGAGAGCAAGACCAGGAAAATTACCAGCAGACTGAGTTAGGCATAGTAGTTCCTGAAGCAGATACTACAGATACAGATTGGGATACTCGTAGGAAAGAACAATACCAGAAAATACAAGAATGCGTTGAGAGAAGTCTGGAAAGATCTAGAGGAAGACAAGAGACTAACTTCAACAAAAGTGCTCAAGGAACGCCCTTAACACCAGGAGAATTGGTTTTGAGAAGAAAAAGAAGAATGCACAAACTAGATGATCAGTGGGAAACAGAACCATACACTGTATTACCATCCAATTTTGATAACCAGAAAACCTGTTTAATAAGCAAAGATCATGGTGAAACTACAGCAACAGTGTTCAGAGATCATTTGAAAAAGTGCCCTCAACAGCTTCAACCAGAAGAAGATGTACCTTGTCCAAAGCCAGAAGAGCAAGAAAAGCCAAAGACAGTCCAGACAATCATTGGAGAGTTACCAGCAGATTGGCCTCAAATAGAAGGTACATATCTAATCCCAACTTTAATGTTTCCATCAGCAGTAGAAGTGCCGAGAATACAAGAACCACCCGTTGTACCGGAACCAGAGATCCCTGCAATCGGTGAACCTGCCAGTCCACTAGAGAGACTACGCCAATACTACGGTATTACAGCAACACGTAGATCTGATAGACTTAAAGATAGAGCATGCACTGCATCAGGTACAGACATTAGTAACACACCAGTGCTACGCAGGTCAACCCGTAGTAACTTTGGTCAGCCACCACTTAGATACAGAGAGTAGGTGATAAAATGTGGGAAAATGTAAAAATGTTTAAAATGTAAATATGTTATTAATGGTAGTGTGTAGAAGGGTGGAGGAACTGGACTAGCCCCCATGCACATGAAGTTAGGAAAAGAAAGTGCCTGGGGGTGGTATAAGTGAAGCCAGGCCTCCTAAGCAGATACACCCGTATTGTATATAGTTATGATTTTTAATTTCTAAGAAACTAAATTTGTTGGACTTTTGAACTTTCCCTTTTTCCTTATTTTCAAAATGGACCATAGCCACAGGACTGGTAGTGGCAAACCCCTCTTTCAACACCCCCTAAACAGCCTGCAGCGAATGGACTAGCGCTGTATGGACTGGTAACCTGTTTTCTTATTTTTTCCTTGGTTTTTGTAAATTTTTCATTTTTAAGACTTTGTTCAATAATCATATGTAAATAGTTATAATCGGTTGTGTTATGAAAAAAATGTTTCAGTCCCGGAGGACTGTGTTTAACTAGGGGGGAATGTGGCACCCCTGCGGGGGATTGCCACAGGTTACACTGGTGCAAGGAAGGATTGACACCTTGGTTTGTTCAGCACACAACACCTTCCACTCCAGACCTGAAGGGGGAGCTCTACTGGCTGCATTAAGTCAGTTCCCCTTTAATGAGATCCAGGCTGAGAGGAGGAGACAGTTGGTCCTAGGAGACAGTTGCTAGGCGGTTAGTTCGTGTGAGGAGAGGAGAAAGGTGGAGGCAAAGCTGCTGGTCTCTGGAAAAGACAGATGCCAGGACCAGAAGGGACCATTTTCTCAGCTGTTCACACCCCAGGGAAGGGGCCGGAGGCAAGGAGAAGAGGTAGGGAATAAGAAGAGGGATTAAAAGACATTCCCCTTGAGCACAACCGGACACTGGAGTCCGATGCTGTGGGCTTACAGAGCCACAGTAAAAAGCCCAGCAGTTTCAGGTGAAGTGTAGCCCTGAAGGAAGATAGAGGAGATATTAAAAACTAACCAAACAGAGGACCAGGGGCCACAGGATAAACCGGGTTCCCGCAGAAGGGCCTGATTGTTAGTTTTAGACAATAGAGAAATTGGAGAGTTCAAACTCAGGAAAGACTCATCCCTCAAGGCAAAGAGTAGAGATAAAGGAGGCCTCATATCCTTCCAAGGAGCTGATCCTAAATTGCACCAGGGACCTGGTTATTACTCAGAACTGTACCTGTTTTGTGACTACTAGTAAAAGGTACCGGAACAACCATCCCTGTGTGTATGTGTGACTGTTCATCGGCTATAACCCACCATCTTGCTCCTTCACTGCTCTCCCTCACCATCATCCTTTATTGCTGCCCTGAGGTAAAGCTCCACCTGTGGGGAGCTGTACCACACTTTGCTGCCCCCTCCATCACCTCAGCGGCCGGCTGGCAGCGCTGGTACCAAATTACCGGACACTACAGGTGGCGTCACGTTCCCCCTGTAAATAATTCCCTCACAACCCCCTTCAAATGATCCCCAGGGCACGGCACCGGGATACCGTCCACCTGTGACTCCCTACTCAGCAGACCCGGTGACCGAGTACCCCCAGACAGCCCTGGCCTCATCACTAGGCGCCGCGCGGCGCTTAGTAACCCGACGTTTACCATAGATACCATCTCCCAGCATAGGCTCTGCCGCTGGGAGATCGTTCATCGTGGTGTCATACACCACGATGAAGCAGATTGCTAAATCATAAATCGCTAGATCTGAGGTCCGGACCTCAGATCTCGATTTTGCGATTTGATCAGATCTCGCTCGTCGTATCTTGCCGTCACACGCACAGACATCGCTTACGCGATGTTTAATCTGCCGCGTTCAAGCGATATCTTGCGCGATATCTGTGCGTGTGACGGCCGCTTTAGGGCCACGTCACACACAGAGATATCTGTGCAGATATTGTTCGCAGATCTCTGGTTGCAGTGAAATCATGGATACATTGCTCCATTTTGTGGCTGTGTACAAATGTAACAATGTGTCCATGATTTCACTGCAACCAGAGATCTGCGAACAATCTCTGCACAATTATCTGTGTGTGTGACGTGGCCCTTAGGGCCACTTTACACACCAACTTATCTGTCCAACTTCTGAACAACTCACTGGCCCTATATATTATTATACTATTGTCACAGACTAAAGACAGAATAAATCATACATAGGCCTTGTTCACACATACCAATCTGTGTTTTTAGCTGTTAGAAAAACGAATCCGTTTTTCTAAGTGTGCCATTAGTGTCCCCTGAGGTCCTGAACGTTTTTGTCAAGTTTTTAAACTTTGTCATTTTTTCATGAAAAACGCATATGTGTTAACGCAGGTGCCTATATGTGCCATACGTTAACGCATGCGTTTCCCATAGGGCCCCATGTTAAAAAAATACATGCGTTTTTTTACAGCACCCACAAAACGCTGCATGCAGTGTTTTTTGGAATGCTGAACAAAAACGCATGTGTTGTTAAAAAACGCATTGACACTTAAGTGCACCATGCGTTAACGCATTGCGTTTTTGGACTGTGAAAAAAAAAAAAACTGACCAAAATGTTCCCAAAAACGGATTTAAGGCAAAAACGGATGGTATGTGTGAACAAGGCCATAGATTGGCAGAATTGTACATCATAGGGTTAAAATTCAAAGTGTAAAATTTTAAGGCTCATTCTTTGCAGAATATGTTCTCACTTGAGACCAAGAAGTTATTTAGAGAACACGCAATTGTAGGTATATAAATTTGTATTGTACATGGTCATTTAATACATATCTTCAAACAGAAAACAGCACATGAATTATTGAAGTAAATTATTGATGCAGTTACACAGTAGACTTGAGGGTTAAAATCTTAAGTGCATAATTCTGTTTGATAAACTGTACGATAGTGGGTAGGGTCACATTGGCGTTTTTTGTTTAAAATCCTGATCCGGTTTTGAGGTTTAAAAAAGCTCAAAACCGGACCAGGAAAGGCTCCTGATGGAAGCCTATGCAAAACACCGGATGGCTTCACAAGCCATCCGGTGGCCGGATCCGGCACTGCTGCCTGCGTTTAAAATCATGCAGGCAGCAGTTTTCGCAGCGTTTCTGGGACCGCACTGCGGTCACCGGATGGCTCAGGATGTGTAATCCTGAGCCATCCGGTAACTGCAGAGTGTGCGGATCCCGATCGGCCAAGTTAATAAAGATTTAATTTAAGTACAGAACTGACTGTTAGAGGTCTGTAGGGGGCTTAGACCCCCCCTACAGACCGGGAGGCCACTTCTATAGTGTTCTTCTACAATTGTACCTATGGCACGGGCTGATCTGAGCTCCGTGCATGTGATCCAAATATCCCCCCTCCCCCTATCACTATACAGGGGTGCATACACCCCTGTAGTACAGTACTGCTTTATTTAAGTTATAAACAGCAAGATTTGTCCCAAACGGAAGATAATTAGATATTTACATGTTCCATAGGCAGAGTCGAGTGATTTCCATGGGCGCGGCTGTGTGCAGTAGCCTCCGCCCGCTCCTTCTTGATGCCCGCCCCCTCTGGCCGTAATCCAGTGTTGTGGGGGTGGCCGAGTCGTTAAAGGGGCGTGGCTAACCGCGGCAGTGCGGTATTCTGCACACATTTTTGAATAAAAATGTGTGTGACCGGAAATGCATTCACCGCATCCGGATCCGGATGCGGTGAATGCAATTCATGTTTGCAATGTGACCCTACCCAGTGTCTTATCTAGTTAAAAACCGGTAGATGACCTGTTTTATTGTTAGAAAATAGAGATGAGCAGACCCAACACACAGACTTTACAAAAAATCGAGTTTGGCGTTTGCATGCTTTATGTATGCACACCACTGGAGCGAGCACTGCTGTACTCGGGTACGCTTGGTGGTCGGCCCAGTGCAAGCGGCTTGTAGTTTTTGAATGGGTCGCACTGAGGCAGGAGTTCCACTCGCGTATGGCATCTGATGCATGTGCATTGAATGCGATAAGATAGTGACAGTCAGCTCAGGTGTGATCGTGAGCCAAATGTCATGCAACTGTGATCTAATCCTGTGATGAGATCACAGCTACGGAGGAGGTGGAGAGATTAAACTCCCCATCTCCTGTATTGCTGGGCTCAGCACAGAGAGCATTGTAGACGGGAGACATCTGACTGCAGTGCAATGGTTCACACTCAGTGCCAAATGTAGCATGTTGCGAGTTTTTCCTCAACACGATTTTGGCTGAGGAAAAAATAGCAGATGAATACGGTCTCATTGTTCAGACTGCGTGTCTGATCCGATCCGTAGCTGTCCGCTTGAGGCAGACAGCCGCGGACCGGACCAGCACACAGGACTGGGGGCTATTATGCCCTCCGATCCTGTGTGCAGCCGCACGCAGCCGCAGCCGCTGACAGGTCAGGACCGCGGCGCCCGCGGTCCTCACCTATTAGCAGCAGGAACTGCGTGCGGCTGCACACAGGATCGGAGGGCATAATAGCCCCCAGTCCTGTGTGCTGGTCCGGTCCGCGGCTGTCTGCCTCAAGCGGACAGCTACGGATCGGATCAGACACGCAGTCTGAAGCCGGCCTAAGTGCAATGAAATGTTTAGTTTTCTCTCAGCAACGACCAATCAGCGGCGCGGGATTCATATTTCCTGCCAAGCCACGCCGCTACGCTGATTGGTCACTGCGGCCGTGGCGACCAATCATAGAAGTAGCGCAGCTTGGTGCGCGGTTTGAATTCCGCGTCTCTTATTGGTCGCTATGGCTTCCCCGCCCCCCTGTGAAGTCCCCGCCCACCGCGCCCCTCACCTCCTGAACTACGCCGCTCTGAGCTGAGGCCTCTGCCTCAGCTGCGTGCGTAGATGTACAAGGTGAGCTGTCAGCCAATCAGTGCAGCAGACATGCCCTGATTGGCCCGCTACTGCCGCGCTGTTATTGGCCGACAGCTTCCCTCGTACAGCTAAGCAGCTGAGGCAGAGACGTGGCCGGAGTTTCATATCTTGCGCTATTTCCAAGTGCAGCAGTGACGTGAGCTTCCACGTCACGTGATACGCTGGAAATATCGCGAGATATGAAACTCCGGCCACGTCTCTTCGTCAGCTCCTTTGCTGTTCTGCCAGGAGGAGCGGTGAGCATCAGCTGGCAAGTGTGAGGGGGGCATTCAGGGACAATGTCTGTGGGAGGGGGGCATTCAAGGCAATGTCTGTGTGAGGGGGGCATTCAGGGGCAATGTTTGTGTGTGGGGGGAATTCAGGGGCTATGTCTGTGTGAGGGGGGCATTCAGGGGCAATGTCTGTGTGATGGGGGCATTCAGGGGCAATGTCTGTGTGTGGGGGGCATTCAGGGGCAATGTCTGTGTGTGGGGGCATTCAGGGGCAATGTCTGTGTGTGGGGACATTCAGGGGCAAGGTCTGTGTGTGGGGGGCGTTCAGGGGTCAGTCTTTGTGGGGGGTGGATTGTACTGGGGTCAGTATGTCTGTGTGTGTAGGGGCAATATGTGAGGGGGGTATTCAGGGATCAGTGTGTGTGAGGGGTTATACAAGGGGTAATGTTATTCAGATGGCAGTGTGTCTGTGTGTGTGGGGGCAGTATGTCTGTGTGTGGGGGTTATACAAGGGGCAATGTGTGTGTGTGGGGGTTATACAGGAGGCAGTGTGTATGGGGGAGAATTTGCTATATGGAGGGATGCGACGCTGCATTAAACTATGAAGAGCTGTGACATTGCATTATATTATATGGAGGGATGTGAGGCTGCATTATATTATATGGAGGGATATGAGGCTGCATTATATTATATAGAGGGATATGAGGTTGCATTATACTTTATGGAGGGCTGTGACGCTGCATTGTACTATATGGAGGGCTGTGAGGCTGCATTAGACAATGTGGAGGGCTGTGATGCTGCATTATACTATATGAAAATAAGACGTAGCGCATCTTTTGAGGAAACAGGGTGGTAAACTACACCCCTTCTCCATAGCCCCGCCCCATAAGGTCAAAGCCCCGCCCCGCCGGGCCCCGGAAAAGCGATATTCCATGAAGCTGGTCCCCGGTGCAAAAAAGGTTGGGGACCCCTGTTCTAGAATACCCGATGCGTTAGAATCGGGCCACCATCTAGTGGCTACATAAATTACTTTTGCACGTTCTTGAAGAATGTTATCGCTGAATGGCCTGTAATGATTTAACCCATGTATAAGCAAAACACAACACATGAATAATTTGAACAAACTGTTAATGCAGTCGTTCTTTTATAATGGGAGATGCCATCAAGACGTCAATATGTTGCCTCCCAATGTAATGCTTAGGGTAAAGTTCAGTGGCTTATTATAAATATTTCGACATTCTGATAAATTAACATGCGGTAAAACTTTTAATTTATATCAGTACAGCGGCCGTCACACGCTAAGATATCGCTAGCGATATTGTAAGCGATCACGTGCACGCGCGATCGCTTACAATATCGCTCACATCGCTGGTGAGATGTCACACAGACAGACTCACCAGCGATGTGGAGCCGCAATCTCGCTGGTTACTATGGTACATATCGGGTTACTAGGCGCCGCGCGGCGCTTAGTAACCCGACGTTTACCATAGTTACCATCTCCCAGCATAGGCTCTGCCGCTGGGAGATCGTTCATCGTGGTGTCATACACCACGATGAAGCAGATCGTGACATCGTTCATCGCTAGATCTGAGCTCCGGAGCTCAGATCTGCGATGTCACCATCAAGCGATTTTACATAGTAAAATCGATTGATTACATGCAACGATGCCAAAACGATGTCGCTTAAGCGATCAAAAAGGAGATCGCTTAAACGATATCGGGCTTAAAATCGTTGCGTGTGACGGCCGCTTACAAAAGACCAGATACAATTATTGCAAACAACCAGAGGAGAATGAACACATACCTGCTGTATATTTCATCCTGTATTTAAGCAAATAAAATATTTAATGCCTAATGTTTAATTGTATAAGGTGTAGTGTAATATTAGACCTTGTCTAATGTTGAGTCCTTAAGGAACTCTGATTTCCTACTGGAAAAGCCAGAAACAGTCTGTATTGAGTATTTTTCTTTGTGAGTCACCGACTCTTGTGGATCTGAGGACTTTCTCTAGGCCTATCAATTAGAAGGCAGAGATCTCCATTGCGCATTCTGAACAAATGTCTCCATAACAAAAACCATTAATTTGTACTAACTGCATCTGATAAATGATGTGGGATGAGTGAAACTTGCATATTGTAGTCTCCAAGTTTCACAAATCAAATATACTACTCCCATACTGTTGAAATTAATGAGGGATTTTATGTAATAGTACTTTCTTGTTTGGCATCAAATAAAATAATTAGATCTAGAGGTATGTTCGCATGAGACACCCCTTGTTTGACCACATTTGTAAAAACCTTTGAAAGAAAGCCACATGCTGTTGTTCACTTTATTATTTTATATGAAATATAAATGGCTGGGAGACAGTAAGGAATCTAGTATTGGGGCTTTTTAAACTAATGCTAATTTGGAATCTAGGCTTCTCAGAAATTGATAGCACAACAGTACAACAGTAATCAGAGGTAGCAGCAATCACTTCTTAGAGACAGATAACACATATGTAACACAGCTAGTTACCTGCTCCATGTACCCACAATCCACATGTCATGAATAAATATGTCCGACCTTGGGAAGGAGTGAAGACCCTTTTGCATGAATTGATACAAACTATGGAGACAGAGCAATTACTTTTCGGGGGCTGCTGACAACAACAATGACCCGCATAAACAATCAAATTAGTCGACGTGAAGTGCCGGTTGATCCCCATATGTTCTTATTAAACCTCACACCTAGAGGATGGGACAAATTCCACACGAAGCTACTGACCCACCTCCTGACAGCTGCCAAGTGCCTCATACCATTGTACAGAAAAAAAACAGCGGCCCCTACGATGCTAGATCTTTATGCTAGAATCCAGGATGTATATGTCATGGAGAGGATGACAGCCTCTCTACATGACGATATGGATAGGTTTAACAAAATATGGACACCGTGGACTATATTTAGAGGAGACCCAGCTGGGTAGCGAGGGGAACAACTTGATTAACCGTACGGGAGTGGGTGGGTACCCTGGGCGGGCCACGATCGCGCTTCTATAAGAAAAGGGGGCTAAGGTAACTTCCCTAGGTTTGGGACCTTCTACACAGGAGCTTAACAAGCTGAAAATCTTGCTGCCGGGGAATGATTAATGGACACGCTGAATGTACTATTAATGTATTATTACTGCTATGTTTCTGTAAATTTTCTTTCTGCAATGGACAAATGGAGATTGTCTATTCACTTGATTTTGGCTTTTGTTCTATGTTATAAAATCAAAATTTTCAATAAAAACAAAGTTGAAACAAATTAGTCGACGGTAATTGTTTTCTACAGTCCACATTACTAAACATGGGGTTTATTAAAAAACAGCAGATTTTTTTCCCATATGTCTAAAACTGTATGTTCTTGTAATCAAAACTGCCAAAGTTATGCAATTGTCATTAAAACTATCAATTATCGTTGAAATGCAAAATTAGTCATTTACGGTGCAGAAACCGTGGCCTAACCATTCTTTCTGAATAAACTCTAAATAGTGAATAAACTAATTTCAGATACCCATGAATATATTAGGACTCTGTGTATGAGTAGTATACTTGGAGCCAAGGATGGGACCCTTTTCTATGATATACAGTACACCTTTCATAAACAAATCTTTGGAAAACACATTTCTGATCACACAGTACAAACTGGCTCCAGTGGCCTCACCGCTCTTAGATAACTTTCCAGCAGTGATGATGAGCAGTGATCACTAGCCTCAGAGAGCCAGGTTGCTCAGCATTTCTTCATTCAATGTATGATACAAACTCTGGTGTCCTAAGTTCAATAAAGAATTGCTGAGTAACCTAACAAGACTCTGTATCCCGACACCCTGTTTTATCTCACTTCCATTTCTACTTATACCTGATCTAATTGATCAAGAAGGCAGAAAAGTACAAAGTTCGCACATAGATGAGAGCGGGTGAGTACTTTAAGTTGTTATTTTATTACTTCCCTTGTTTTGCGCCAATTGCTTTAATTCCTGAACAACCCTTTTAAGAATCTTTTTCCTTGTAATCTGATATGTTTGGAGAACATCAGGGGAGTGTATATCTTCAACTCCAAGAAAACGGATTTATAGGAATATTCTGCCCTGCTATAGCATTCAGTGACATAATAGATTAAGGGTAGGGTCACATTGCAAACCTAAATTGCATTCACCGCATCCGGATCCGGATGCGGTGAACGCAATGCCGGGCACACACATTTTTTTACAAAAATGTGTGCTGAATACCGCACTGCGGTCACCGGATGGCTCAGGATGTGTAATCCCTGAGCCATCCGGTAACTGCATAGGTTGCGGTTCCCGGCTCAGCAAACCTAGTAAAGAGTTAAATTGATTACTAAAGTACTGTTTGAGGTCTGTAGGGGGCTTAGACCCCCCTACAGACCGGCCGCCCACTTCGGTGGCCTCCTAATACAATATCCCCGCTGGCACGGGCTTCTCCGAGCCCGTGCAAGTCCCCACACCCCCAGCCCCCCGAATTACTATACAGGGGTGCCTGCACCCCTCTTGTATCCTTATTCCTGTATGGGGGGGAAAATTATATATTACAGTCTTGGTGAAAGTACATATTTACGTGTCTTCTGCTCCAATGTGGTGACGAATCCATGGGCGGGGCTGTTTGCGGCAGCCTCCGCCCCATCATTTCTTATGGCCGCCCCCTCTGTGCCTCAGCCATTGATGTGAGGCCGGCCGCATCATGAAAGGGGCGGGCCGAACACGTCACACCGTGCGCCCCGCCCCTTTCATGACGCGGCCGGCCTCACATCAATGGCTGAGGCACAGAGGGGGCGGCCATAAGAAATGATGGGGCGGAGGCTGCCGCAAACAGCCCCGCCCATGGATTCGTCACCACATTGGAGCAGAAGACACGTAAATATGTACTTTCACCAAGACTGTAATATATAATTTTCCCCCCATACAGGAATAAGGATACAAGAGGGGTGCAGGCACCCCTGTATAGTAATTCGGGGGGCTGGGGGTGTGGGGACTTGCACGGGCTCGGAGAAGCCCGTGCCAGCGGGGATATTGTATTAGGAGGCCACCGAAGTGGGCGGCCGGTCTGTAGGGGGGTCTAAGCCCCCCTACAGACCTCAAACAGTACTTTAGTAATCAATTTAACTCTTTACTAGGTTTGCTGAGCCGGGAACCGCAACCTATGCAGTTACCGGATGGCTCAGGGATTACACATCCTGAGCCATCCGGTGACCGCAGTGCGGTCCCGGCAAACGCTGCGAAAACTGCTGCCTGCATGATTTTAAACGCAGGCAGCAGTGCCGGATCCGGCCACCGGATGGCTTGTGAAGCCATCCGGTGTTTTGCATAGGCTCCTATCAGGAGCGTTTCCTGGTCCGGTTTTGAGCTTTTTTAAAGTTCAAAACCGGATCAGGATTTTGCAAACAAAACGGAAATGTGACCCTAGCCTAAGGTTACATTCCCACAATGATTTCTTGGTAGTTTTTGGATGTTGCAGACTTTCTGCAGCATTTCCAAGTAATGTATATAAACTAGGTCACTTGCATTTTTTACATGCATTTTTATAGCGTTTCTGCAGTGGCGTAACTTCAGGCTCAGGGGCCCCGATGCGAAAGATCCAACGAGGGCCCCCAATTATTGCAAATCTTTAATAGTATTAGTCTTTTTCTATAGGCCTGAGGGACCTTTAGGGCCCCCTAGGCTGCAGGACCCGGGTGCGATCGCAACCCCTGCACCTATTGTAGTTACACCCCTGCGTTTCTGATTCTGCAATTTTTGGCTCTTGTTGGTACGCCGTGTTTCAAACTAAGCTGCTTTGTTTTTGATACTTTCTGGTATTCTGCAAGGGAAAAGCACTACAAATTAGTGTGCATTTTTAACCTGCGGTTTTCTGCATCTAATGCAAGTCTATGAGAAAAATCCACACAAAAAATTCAGCATACCCACACGATAAATGACATGTTGACAATTTTAAACATCCTCTTCAGGTCACTTCACTCTGAATTTGTAATAGCACAGTGGCCATGAGATTTCTATATATCCCATCCGCTTTGATTGAACTGTAAGACACTGCAGTATTAACGATGCAAAAATGTGCAACTTCAACAATGTACTAAAAACTTATCATGGGCACACAGCCTTAAGGAGATTATGAAGATACAGTGCTCTGAGCCCCCTCCTTTGCAACAAATACACATGGATATGTGAATAATACGGTGGCGCTGAATTCTTGTTTTGTAATATGGTATAAATAACTACAATGTTTAAAACAATAAATTGCGCTTGTTTGGAAAAGAAAATAATGACTGTAATAACATTTAATATCTGTCTGTGCTCTGTGGAGTATTAATCACTTAAATTGGATGACTACAAATGACAAATGAGCTAAAAACTGCTTCAGTGTAATAGACAATGCTATAAATTATACATTGAAAATATACTGCGGAAATAATTATGTAAATAAAATCATTTATTTTCTGTGTATTATACATTTACTGTTTTCAAAAAGAAACTATAGTAGCAGGCAATCTTTTCTTTTGCACTTGTCAAAATTGGCCCGGCATCCTATTCACCTTTGGTGCATACTAGGCCTCCATGATTTCATGAAGTTATGGGGCCTAATAATTGCCAGTGGCACTCAGCCAGCAGCAAAAATGAAGACTATATGTTGGTTTTCACTTCTTCAATAGGAAAGGGTTCTTTACAGTTAGAGCAGTCAGACTGGACTCACCTATCAGAAGAGGTTGTAATGGCAGATACTTTAACAGTGTTTAAAAAAGGACTGGATGCTTCTCTCACAACAAATGGTGTTGTGGGATATAAATAATCTTGTGATAGAGAATGTACAGTATAACTGGTGGAGAAAAGTTAAACTTGATGGACCTATATCTTTTTTTAACTAAGACTGCTTTCACATCATGATTTTTGTGCATCCTTGGATATCTGTTGTAAAACGGATAGCCACGGATCCGCTTTGGCCCCCATGTATCCATATGGGCTTGGATGGGCATGGATTGGTGCTTAATAGCCATCCGATTGTGTACGCTATTTTCATGTCCCCAAAATCGAAGACTGCTACGATTCTGGGCACAGCAGACAGAATCAGACAGCATCGGATCCGATGCTGTCCGATTCAAATAACATGGGGGTCTATGGAGCTCGGATCCAGGAAAAAACAGGATTGTTTCCCGGATTTGATTTTAGTGTACTGAGCATGCCCAGTACACTAAAACTGCTCTGTTCAGTGTAATTTCACTTTAGCAGTGTATATATATACACTGTTAAAGTGAAATTAGATAAAGTACTTACCTCTCTGCCGGCTGTCCGAGAAGACGTTTGAATGCTGCCAGGACCATGACCTAAAATGTGATTGGCCGGTAGTGATCAAGTAGTTTGTCACGTCACATATCACATGATCGCTACCAGCCAATCACAGATCTTTAAGGTCCTGGCAGCATTCAGCGTCTTCTCGGTTCCCAGACAGCCAGCAGAGAGGTTTTTTAATTTTTAAAATATGTTTTCTCTTTTATTTTGCTTTACCAGTGTATGTAGATACATTGGGAAAGCAAAACTTCAGCCCCGACATGTCACACAGGGGAAGAAACACAGGATTCTTCCTCCCCCCGTGTGACATCACAGCCCCGACACCACTGGGCTCCTCCCAGCTCTTTCTGTGTCTGGATCCGTCAAAATCACGGATCTGGACACAGAAATGCCATCCGGAGGGGCCTGTTCATTCCTGTCCGTGGGGTCCTGCAAGAACAGGATCCCCACAGACAGGAAAAAATCATCATGTGAAAGGGGCCTAATGCAACCTTAGCTACTGTTCAAGTAGGAAGTGTGATTCAGACTTGCTAATGCTAAGTAATGATGAGCAAGCACTAAAGTGCTTTGGTGCTCGTTTTTCGAATCGAGCAGGATGGACACTCTGACAAAGCTAGGTTTGAGTAACGAATATAATGGAAGTCAATTTGTGATAGGCAGCAAGCTCTCTGCTCACATCCAGTCAGCCAAAAACTGAGCATTTCTGGGGGAAGGTGGGCATTTTTTTTCCACACAGCATCTGGACAGGTTGCTTTTACTCTCAATGAGAGCCATTCATAGACTGCAAGTAGCTCTCACTAGGGAGCTGGCTATTTGCGTCATGTTATTCACAAATAACACATCCGAGCACCTGCAATACTCGATCGAGTATCGAACGTACCCAAGCACCCCGATGCTCAACTGAGCATTGAGCAGTGGCGCGTATGCGTGCTCATCATTATTGCTTAGACTTTAAGAAAACCTGTCATGAGATTCATGCTGCCACTACCACAGACAGCAGGAATCTGACAACATTCTGAGCTGTTGCACTAGCAAAGATGCATAACTACACTGCTCTAAAAAAAAATGGAAAACTTAGACAATACAATGTAACTCCAAGTCAAGACACTTCTGTAAAATCAACTGTCCAGTTATGAAGCAACACCTATTGTGAATCAATTTCTCCTGCTGTTATGCAAATGGAACAGACAACAGGTAAAATTAATAAGCAATTAGCAAGACACCCCCAATAAAGGAGTGGTGAGTGGCTCTGCAGGTGGTGACCATAGACCATTTCTCTTTTCTCATCCTTTTTGGCTGTTGTTTTGGTCACTTTTGCATTTTGTCATTTATCTCACCCTTAGAGGTAGCATGAGGCGATGTCTACAAGCCACAGAAGTTGCTCAAATAGTGCAGCCCATCCAGGATGGCACATCAATGCAAGCTGTGGCAAGAAGGGTAGCTGTTTCTGTCAGCACAGTGTCCAAGAGCATGCAGTAGATACCATAAGACTTTCTAGTACACCGGGAGACGTGGAGGGGGCCATAAAAGGGCAACAATCCAGCAGCAGGACCGCTACCTCCTCCATTGTGCAAGGAGGAACAGGAGGAGCAGAGCCAGAGCCCTACAAAATTACCTCCAGCAGGCCACTAGAGTGGAGGGACGTTAGAGCTGGTCATCCCTGGTGGGCTTAATAGAGACTGTGTTGATTATTTTGTAAAGGAGCCTCCCTTGAGAAGAAGCAGTTATTGTGCTACCAGAGGGAGGGTCACATCAAGGAGAAGACCCAGGCTGACCGGACTATTGTACCTTGTGAGGAGCCTGGTGGAGATGGTTGGCTGCTGGAGGAAACTGCCGGTTGGTCTCTGAAGTGTGTAAGAAAAACTTCAGATGAACCCATTTCCCAAGAGAACTACAAAAAAATTATGAGTCTTCGAGCTTGGGACCCGCATACGCACTTTTGGGGGGTAAAAGTACAGACATATTGTTTTGGCACCAAAAATGCAGAGTTAGGCTGCAGACATTTTTTCACAGGCTAGATACCTGGGTATCTCTCCTGTTAGGGTGTAAATATATGTGTATCTGTGTATAGGTTTGCTATACGTTTGTGAATCATAGGGCTACTACAGAAATTCCTTCTGCTGCGCAGCCATACAATTTACATTATTTTGATAGGGGTGTGATGCTGTCGGCTTCCAGTTTCCACTGGCAATAAGCAAATTGTTACAGAAGTCTGTGATAGAGCTGAGAGAGTCCTTAGAGTCATTAATTTGATCCCGGTCCACTGGACTGGGTGTGTATGAATCTCTCCTGTGAAAAAGTGGGGATGTTTATATACATATATATATCAGAAATCCTTCCCTCTTCCTCTTATCCCTTGAGTAAACAAACTGTCAGTAAATCAATTTCTGACTTTGCCTTAGTTTGTGACCAGCTGACTCTTCAACTAACCCCTTGGTTCCACATTTTGGCATAATCGGCGGGATTCAGTGGGATTCAGCGTTTATCAGGGATGAGGTCGGAGAAAGAAATGATCGCTATGTGCCAGCAGCACCATAATTGACAGCGGACCCCTTGGGCTTGCATTAGTTTCAGGAGGGTATGTGCTGGTAGCAACCCTTTTCCAGTACTTGCCCAGGTAAGACGTACAGAGCATGATTTTACAGGACTAGACCCAGAGAGTTCAGGGTATTTTAAAGATGTGTAATTTGGCTGCATAGTTAGCATTGAATGCTTTAGAGGGAGATGCTAGGCAGATGGTAATTGTGCGACCAGCATAAGAAACACATAAGAAAAGATTCTGGAGCTGTTAGAAGGAAATCTTGGGGGCTGCGCTAGAATGGTATAACTTGAGGCCCTTTTCTTTAATCACCTGCAGAGGGAATATAAAACTCTGATGCAATAATTTAACACCCTGCAGGCGACCCTGAATGAGGTGCCACGTAAGGATCCAGAGGTCATGGAGGTAGACCACTTTCTACAGGATCAGTTTATCACAGGGTTATCAAATAGACTTCTACTTTATCAGCTGCAGGAGATGGCTCAAGTCGTGCCTGATCTGACATTCTGGAAGGCATATCGGGCTGCCATGGAGTGGGAGGAGGAGTCCACCTTGGTAGTACATGGGATGGTGGGCAGCTGGTGGGGAACTGGGAAACTGCATCTGAGATGGAATCCCTCATGAAAGTTGTTCAGGCCCAACTACAGACCAAACTGAAACAGCTAAAGCTGCAGGTGTCCAAGATTAGAAGTGTGGTAACTCCCCCTCTTTGAAAGGTGTGATGCCAGTACCTTTAATCCGACTTCCATGCAGCCCATGGGGCCATGAGGAGGTGCTGTGTCAGGTCCATGTTACTATGGTAAAACCATCTGCTGGACGTGTGCACGGCAGGGTCTTATTGCTAGGCACTGCATAAACAGTGCTGTTCCAGTCAACCCTCCAGCCTAAATTACTAGCCGCTGCTGTGAAAGGGTGATCACCAGCAGCTGCCCCTCTCCCACAAGGCCCTCAATGGGAAGGACACAATCT
Source organism: Allobates femoralis (assembly GCA_033576535.1). Classification (NCBI taxonomy): domain Eukaryota; kingdom Metazoa; phylum Chordata; class Amphibia; order Anura; family Aromobatidae; genus Allobates; species Allobates femoralis. The sequence goes on along the minus strand of JARQOC010000001.1, from coordinate 394,036,842 downwards.
CTACTCTTGAAATCCTGTGCAGAAGCAGAGTTTGAAGGACAGGAGGTTAAGTGCCTGGTAGACACAAGGTTGGAGTGCCTCTCAAAATGTTTGAAAGTTATTTTAGCCATTTGGTAGCTCCTGAGTATGGCCAAGTGATACGCCTTACTGCCGCCAATAACTGCTAGCTGGCCATGAAGGTTTGTTTGGATGCTGCTAAAGTTGTTTGGCCAGGAAATGGGTGAGAAGCGAAATGTGTTGGTAGATCACCCTCCTCAGAAGGGAATGATGATTAAGCTCAGAATGAATGTACCAACAACTGCCCTGCGCAGAGGATGCTGCATCAGCTGTTGCTGAGCTAGCTGCAAGCTTCAGTAAAGTGTTATTATGGGAAGTCAACTGGGCCTGGTCGGGGTACCGTCACGGAACCCGATAGTATTGGCATATAGGTGGGAATAACTCCTGTGCTCCTGGTGGGGATGGCCAGAGGATGAATGGACTGGAAGTATTGCTCAAAACTCCCCTTGAGAAGTGTTTTCATTCGCCAAAGCATATGTATCTCGAGCACTGGTAGTCATGAGGGACAGACCAGTGCAGGTCAAGTGCATCAACGTGCTAGATGAGACAGTCACAATCCGGCTAAAACCATTCTAGCAGATGTTTCTGTGCCTACAAAAAAAGATGCACGAGGGAGCCGGATTTGAGTTGCATTCAGACTAGCAATCAACTTGGACCTATGTGGTTAAACTGACAGAAACCGTGAATCCCACTGAAGATTGGAATTGTCGCATGATCATGGATCAGATGAATCTGAACCGGGAGAAGTTGACTTCCACTCAGATGGGACCGCTGGAAGGTGTGCTGTGGGAATTTCAGGAGACCTTTTTCGTGGCATGGAGAAGATTAAGGCTGCTACCGAATGATGAAGCATGAGATTTCCACAGGGGACACTGCTTCCACCCAGGAGCATTATCATCAGATTCCCCGAAGCTGTACCAGGAGGTGAATGGCATGGTGTCTACATGACATACAAGAGTCAGAGTCCATGGGCCGCACCAGTGGTCCTCATGTGCGAGAAGTATTGGGCTCTCTGATTCTGTGTAGACTATCAAAGATTGAGAGCTCACACTGTGCATGATGCTTACAGACTGCCTCGGTAACCATCGTGCACTGGGCAGGGCCAAGTACTTTTTAACATTGGATTTGGCCAGTGTCTATTTGCAAGTGCCAATGCCAAGACCGAATTTTTTCTACCCATGGGAGTCTATGAGTTCAATTGCATGCCCTTTGGACTCATTAATGCTCTGGGGACTTTCCAGCGACTAATGAGACACTGCTTGGGTGACTTGAAATTTGAATCAGTTCTGATTCACCTAGATGATATTATGGTGTTTGGTATGTCTTTGAGGATCATCTAGAAACATTGAGGCAAGTCCTTCAACGACTCAGCACAGCCTGAAAGTGAAGGCCAAAAAGTTTAATTTGCAGGACCATATCAAGTACCTTGGACCATGTAGTAACAATAAAAGTAGTGCTAACACAGTCACAAAGAGAGCACTACACTTTCCCCAACATGGATTTAAAAAGGACACAACTTTATGGATCCATTTTAATGCATGACTGAGTGCTTCCACCCTAATGGTACCTTTACACGCCGCCACAGAGGGTAGTGACAGGTAGGCAACGCACGTGCACGCGCGCGTTTTTAACTGTTGCTAACGGTTGCCGATGCCGCATATACACGCCGCCACAACGTGCTCCACTGAAGGTCTTTGTGTTCCCCCGAAGTGCCGACGGGTGCCGCGGGTTACCTTCTGTGGAGTACCTTCCCTGATTTACACGCCGCTACCACAAGGAAATATGGGCGTACATCTTTCGCTCTGCAAGTACATAGGCGTGACTGAGTTGTGTAATACGTGACGCTCGTACGGTGATTGGACAATGCAATAGCATCATGATTGGCCAGCCAGCGTAGGAAGGCTCGCTAATACATGACGCTATTGCAAATGTGTAGTGTGACTGCTCAGCTCGTTAAATATGGCGCCCTGTGCAGGGACAGCCAATGGTAACACAGTAGCCCCCACCAATGATAGCTGATGGGGCGTGTATCCATGACGCTGTGGCACGCCCCGAGGATTTGACTAGGCCATGCAAATAACTTGCCTGTGCCCCGATTACACGCTGCCATCATAGGGATTGTGCCTTCCTGTTTTTGAGCACGGCTCAGACACAGGTATCCGAAGGAACTGCAAGACACAGGAAGGAAAATCCTGAATTACACGCCGCCACTTCGTGGTGTTTTCATGGCAACAGGCACAATTGTGTCTGATGCCTGGCGGTTTCTGCCTTTCTGTGGCGGCGTGTAAATGTACCATAAGAGTGTCATTGTAGTGATTTACAGCCAGATCAGGACAGGAAAAGGAGGAGACTGGGGACAGTGATGAAAGATTTTTTATAGGCTTCTTTGACTCCAGCCTAAGTAGAACAATTGCTCGTATTAGATAGAGCATAAACTGATATACAGAAATAAAATCAAGGCTGATCTGCCATGATCCGTTCAGTGATCTTTCCTAATATGTTTCAGTGAGATACTTACGTATCAGAAAACATTCTAGACAAAGGTACTTGTTTGTTACTCATACATTTATTACATATATCAAGCTGGCAGGATACACCACTTACCTGGAGAAGTTAAGAAAATGAACATGTCGGGTAAATAAATAGGGTTGTTCAGCAGTGCTGATATTTTTTATCAGTTCCATCTGAAAAGAATAGAGTGTATGTCAAAAAATATGGCAATAATTTAGTTATCCACCATGCAGAAAGACATGCTTAATGGCTATGGAGACATTTCATACTTTTACCTTGTTTTAGAGCCTATATCTTCACCTAAATTTTACTAACGTTATGCGCACACAATCTATTTTTTCCAGGTAGATTCCTCCTGGAATTTTCTTGAAAAAATGCCAAAAAGCTCTACACAAATTGAACATAGTGCACAGCAATGTCAAAATGACATTGCTGTGCACATCTTCTGTAGTATGTGACTTCAGCGTCTGGAAACAGAGCAGTCTAAAGGAAAAGACATTGGCAACTGAGACACCACAAGAATGACAGCAATATTGCTAACAAAGCAGCTTTAGTGAAATTATAACTGGTGCTTTCCTGAAGCAGCTTCACCTGGGAAAACACAGCGGCTGAACCTCATTTGAAGAAGGCACTGATTGGGCAGTTCTTTCTTTGAGGTAAAACTTATTTTGCACACAGACAGGAAAATGTTTTATTTCATAAACATAATAAGTTATGATCCTGTGTTGTAAAGTGTTTATACTCTTTTTTACTTTCTTCGGCCTAGGAGCTGTGGTAGGATCAGACCATGTGCCTGTGTAATCACCCTAAGGACTTCCGAATCACCTAACGATGATAAACCTCATGGATCATGCCTGCAGCATGATCTATGAGGCTTGTGACAGAGTAGCTCTGACAGCTGCACTATAATGCAGTGATTGAACCTGTATTACAGTACAGCTACGATCAGCATAGCTGTGTTTACCACTAGGCACCCGAGGGCAGTGCCTAGGGTGGCAGGTTGCAGGGGGCCAGCCAGGGAAGAGATTTTAAAGTTGTTTTTCTTTGTTTCCTTTTAATCTCTCCCCAGATTCTCTATGTAAATCAGAGTCTTTGCGGAGGAGGAAGGGTGTCGGCGCAGGCGGCATTGTCCTGGTATTCACTGAATTCCGGGACACTGTATTCAATCATCTTGACATCCCCGTGAAGCCACACTTCCAGGTTCAGTGGAGCAGAGCAGCCCCTGACTCCACATGCTGATGGCAGGAGAGGTCCTGGCAGTGTGAGGACGAAGTTAACACTTACCATGCTGCCGGGACCTCTCTCTGCAGCATCATAAACTGTGTACAGAGTCGTAGAGGAGGTAAAGACACCAGGGATCCTATAAGCACGTAAGCGCCATGGTGCTGAAGATACTTCATACAAACAGGGGGGGCCACATGGAGGGGGGAGCAAACTGAACAAGGGGCCACATGGAAGGGGGAGCAGAATAAACTAGGGGCCACATAGAGGGAGGAGGGAGAGCAGGATGAACATTGGGCCACACAAGGGGGAACGGGGGAGCATGAAGAACATGGTGCCACAAGGAGGGGGGAAGCAGAATGAACAAGGGGCCACATGGAGGGGGGAGGGGGAGCAGAATGAACAAGGGGCCACATAGAGGGGGGAGCAGGATGAACAAGGGGCCACATGGAGGGAGCAAAATGAACAAGAAGCCACATAGAAGGGGAAGCAGAATGAACAAGAGACCACATGGAGGGGGAAGGGGGAGAAGAATGAACAAGGAGCCACATGGAGGGGGGAGCAGAATGAACAAGGGGCAACATGGAGGGTGAAGCAGAATGAACCAGCGGCCACATGGAGGGGGGAGCAGAATGAACAAGGGGCCACATGGACCAGGGAGCAGAATGAACAAGGGGCCACATGGGGGAGAGCAGAATGAAAAAGGGCCACATGGGGGAGAGCAGAATGAAAAAGAGGGCAGCCTGTGGGGGCACAGTAAGGAAAGGGAGGGGTACAAAGCTAAGCGAATAGCGCTGGCACAGACATCTTTTTTTTTTTTTTTTTTTTTAAGCATGTTATGATGTCCACAGGGCAGTGATAACATGCTATGTGGGCCAACCAATCAGGGAACTAACACCCCCTTAACTACTGTAGTCAAAGTCCTAAGTTTCATGTAATAAGCAGACTTTAGAAACACTTTTTCTAAACATCTGTTTATGCATGCTACTACATGAGGGGACTGTTAGGCTACATTCACACACAAAGTTTTTGATCCGTTTTTGCGGATCTTTTTTGCAGTGAAATGCAGCAACTTTGGGCATCCCAGCAAAGTCACTGCATTTCAAGATTTGACATTCAGACATGTTTTGTGAGGAACCATTTTTGTACTTAAAAACGGATCCTCACAAAGAATGAGCTGTCAATTTGTGTGGTGTTTTTCTACTGCGATAATTACTCACCCTCCGCACGATCTCATTGCGACTTCTGGTGATGTCCTCATCCCAGGAGGCTGCAGGGCCTGTGAGTATGTGTTCGGTGCTTCTAGGACTGGGCACTACACCATGTGACGTCACTTAGTTACATGTGCAGGCCCTAGAAGCACCGAATACATACTCACAGGTCCTGCAGCCTCCCAGGCTGAGGACATCACCGGTGGTCACCATGAAATCACGGGGAGGGGGACTTAAGTGTGTGCGTGTGTGTCTCTGTCTGTTTGTCTGTCTTATCCCTCGAAAAAAGAGCAAAAAAGCAGCACAATTGGTGAAGCATTTGGAATGCTTTTTAGCAAGAAAAGGATCCGTTTTTCATTCAGAAACTGCAACATAAACGGATCCTCACAAAATGCAGCAAAAAGGCTGTTTGTGAATGTAGCCTAAGGCAGGGAATAAAGATATGTGCACAGAACTGTTGGAGGTTTTGTGTGCATGGATAACCTGACAGGCTCCTTTTAAAGGGTGTCTGTCACCCCCCCAAATGCCAAATAAATGGCACACAAATTTATTTAGGGACCGTAGCCCATGTAAAAATCATACCAGGCATATACAATTTTTCACATCTGCGTTTCTCCGCATTCGTGACAGATCTGGCATTTTGCTGCATTTGCCGCCTACCACAACACTTGCAGCGTGACTGCGTTCGGCCTAATACTTTCCTTATGGGATTTGCGGACATGTGTGGCACTTGCGGCGAGGCTAAAAACTGCTGCTAGCAGCGTTTTTTGTCCATTGCCGCAAGTGCTGGATTGGCCGTATCACGGCAAAACCGCAAGCGCCGCACATGTTCACAAGTCCCATAGGGCATGCATTAGGTCGAATGCAGTCCTGCCGCAAGTGTTCCGGCATCCGGCAGATCTGGCAAAACTGATGTGAAAGCAGCCTAATGAAGAAAATTCTTCTCTTATTTGTTTATATTTTTGCAAATTAGGGTGCTTTATTGCACTTTTGACATAGCCTGTGCCTTGATGTAACATTACACTCTATTTGCATATTAAAACCAGCCCACCATCTTGATTGACACCGCTCCATTGGTACAAGTGAGTGCTGCTAACATTGGTGCGCTCCAAGTGTCAGTGTGGCCATGCACACAGTATTAAGGACATGCTGGGCGCTGTGGTTTCATGAAATATAAGCTTTTATTTGCTAGTGGCTAACCTGACATAAAAAATGATCACTGTACTAACCTTGGTGATGTATTCATGCACTGACGGTGGTTCTGAATTTCTGTTCTAATGATTGTTCTGGTGATGTAGTCATGTACTGACTGTGGTTCTGGTGATCTATTCAAGTACTAGTTGTTCTTGTGATGTCATGTACGGATGATGGATTTGGTAATGTACTAGTGTACTAATGGTGGTTGTGGTGATGTATTTTTGTGCTGGTAATGGTTCTGGTTATGCAGTTGGGTACTGACAGAAGTTCTGGTTCTTTATGAATGTAGATGTTGTAATCTTTAATTAGACGTGATACTTGATCATTATAGGTCATTGTGCTGGGCTGATAATGTAGCCATCTGAATTAGGCTACGTTCACACTTTGCGTTTTTGCTGCTTTTTTTGAGGATGTTTATTGCAGTGATTTGCAATGCCCAAGAGCATCCTAGCAAAGCCAATGGATTTCCAGATTTGTCATTCAGAAACAACGTTTTGTGATGATCTGCTTTTGGGCTCAAAAATGGATCCTCACAAAGAATGAGCTGTCAATTTGATGGCCGTTTTTGTGATCTGCTTTCCACATAGTGAACCATTGCAAATGGTGGAAAAACGCAGCAAAAACGGATCAAAAATGCCCAATGTGAATAGGTGATCCTATTTTGGAAAAGCTGATCCATTTTTGCAGCAGAAAAACTGATCCTCACAAAACAGCAGCAAAAACACTGTGTGTGAATGGAGCCTTGGGTCATATTTGTCAGCTGAACAAGTGTAATGCCTCCACGTATAGACAGCTATCTGATCATTCAGCCGGCAGCTATCTTGCTATTCTTTTTAGAGTTTATTTAGGTATTTTTTCAGGCAGGTAATGAAGCAGATCCACCTGAAAAAGATGCTGCATGCACATACCCTTAATCTACCTGACTTATCAATAGGGGGCGGCAGAACTAAAATTGCCGAGGGCAGCATGAATTGAAATATGGCCCTGATGATCAGAGCTGTAGAAAGTAATGTCCATAAGGGGACTAAGTAAAAAAGTAAAAAGAAAATGTAAAAACATTTTTTTAAAAAAAGCAAAAAATAGGCTGGAGTCACATTTGGCCAGACAATTGCGTTCACCGCATCCAGATCCGGATGCAGTGAACGCAATTGCCTTTGCACACATTTTGTTTCCAACATGTGTGCTGTGAACCGCAATGCGGTAACTGGATTGCTCCGGATGTGTAACCCGGAGCAATGCGGTTACTGTATACTTTGCTCATCCCTGCTGCCGCAGGGATAAGCAAAGTGTTAAATGTGTATTATAACATTAAATATGAATATTAGCTGTGGGCAACACGTCTTTAGGGGATGCCCACACCCTTAGAGACATGGTGCTAAAGGGGTGAGCTAAAAAACCTTTTTTTTATTATTGCCAATTAGCCAACAGATGTATGCCCATTAGTGTTGAGCGAACATGCTCGGCACTACTCGTTACTCGCACGAGTATCACTGTACTCGGGCGACTCGCCGAGCACCGAGTAATCTCGCGATACTCGTGCTGTGCTCGTGGTCGTCATCTCTCCATGTTGGCGCTCTTTTGAGAGCCAGCCCACGTGCAGGGATTGGCTGCAGACCACTGCAATGCCACAGCCCTGTTGGTTGTGGTATAGCAGTGATTGGCCGGCCTGCACAGCGTCACCGAGCCTTTATAAGTCCCGGCGCGCTGTGCTCGGCACACAGCCTTCCAGACAGTGAGTGTAGGGAGAGTGTCTGCTGCTGATTAGGGACAGATTTGCGGCCCTCATAGGTAGATCCGGATCAGGGCTGCAAACTGCTGCTGACCACAACAGTCCTTCTCAGGACTAATCTAGGAGGACATAGGCAGGGTGATCCAGATCGGAGTCCAAGATTTCCAGTGACCAGAACAGTCCTTCTCAGGACTAATCTAGGAGGATATAGGCAGGGTGATACAGATTGAATTCCAAGCTTTTCTGTGACCATTAGAGTCACCACACTCTTGTACTTAGTACCTTAATACAGGTTAGGGACTAAAATCCTCTCTTCAAACCATTACAGTCACCAGACAGGTGTACGTACTACCTTAATACAGGTTAGGGAACTAAAATCCTAACTCTTGTCATCAAAACAGTCACCAGACAGGTGTACGTACTACCTTAATACAGGTTAGGGACTAAAATCCTCTCTTGAACCATTACAGTCACCAGACAGGTGTACGTACTACCTTAATACAGGTTAGGGAACTAAAATCCTAACTCTTGTCATCAACACAGTCACCAGACAGGTGTACGTACTACCTTAATACAGGTTAGGGACTAAAATCCTCTCTTGAACCATTACAGTCACCAGACAGGTGTACGTACTACCTTAATACAGGTTAGGGAACTAAAATCCTAACTCTTGTCATCAAAACAGTCACCAGACAGGTGTACGTACTACCTTAATACAGGTTAGGGACTAAAATCCTCTCTTCAAACCATTACAGTCACCAGACAGGTGTACGTAGTACCTTAATACAGGTTAGGGAACTAAAATCCTAACTCTTGTCATCAAAACAGTCACCAGACAGGTGTACGTACTACCTTAATACAGGTTAGGGACTAAAATCCTCTCTTCAAACCATTACAGTCACCAGACAGGTGTACGTAGTACCTTAATACAGGTTAGGGAACTAAAATCCTAACTCTTGTCATCAAAACAGTCACCAGACAGGTGTACGTACTACCTTAATACAGGTTAGGGACTAAAATCCTCTGTTTAAACCATTACAGTCACCAGACAGGTGTACGTAGTACCTTAATACAGGTTAGGGAACTAAAATCCTAACTCTTGTCATCAAAACAGTCACCAGACAGGTGTACGTACTGCCTTAATACAGGTTAGGGACTAAAATCCTCTCTTCAAACCATTACAGTCACCAGACAGGTGTACGTAGTACCTTAATACAGGTTAGGGAACTAAAATCCTAACTCTTGTCATCTCAACAGTCACCACACTGTTGTACGTCATAAGTTTCTACAAGTTAGGGAACTAAAATCCTAACTATTGTCATCTCAACAGTCACCACACTGTTGTACGTCATAAGTTTCTACAAGTTAGGGAACTAAAATCCTAACTCTTGTCATCTCAACAGTCACCACACTGTTGTACGTCATACGTTTCTACAGGTTAGGGAACTAAAATCCTAACTCTTGTCATCTCAACAGTCACCACACTGTTGTACGTCATAAGTTTCTACAAGTTAGGGAACTAAAATCCTAACTCTTGTCATCTCAACAGTCACCACACTGTTGTACGTCATACGTTTCTACAGGTTAGGGAACTAAAATCCTAACTATTGTCATCTCAACAGTCACCACACTGTTGTACGTCATAAGTTTCTACAGGTTAGGGAACTAAAATCCTAACTCTTGTCATCTCAACAGTCACCACACTGTTGTACGTCATACGTTTCTACAAGTTAGGGAACTAAAATCCTAACTCTTGTCATCTCAACAGTCACCACACTGTTGTACGTCATACGTTCCTACAGGTTAGGGAACTAAAATCCTAACTCTTGTCATCTCAACAGTGACCACACTGTTGTACGTCATAAGTTTCTACAGGTTAGGGAACTAAAATCCTAACTCTTGTCATCTCAACAGTCACCACACTGTTGTACGTCATAAGTTTCTACAAGTTAGGGAACTAAAATCCTAACTCTTGTCATCTCAACAGTCACCACACTGTTGTACGTCATACGTTTCTACAGGTTAGGGAACTAAAATCCTAACTATTGTCATCTCAACAGTCACCACACTGTTGTACGTCATAAGTTTCTACAAGTTAGGGAACTAAAATCCTAACTCTTGTCATCTCAACAGTCACCACACTGTTGTACGTCATACGTTTCTACAAGTTAGGGAACTAAAATCCTAACTCTTGTCATCTCAACAGTCACCACACTGTTGTACGTCATACGTTTCTACAGGTTAGGGAACTAAAATCCTAACTATTGTCATCTCAACAGTCACCACACTGTTGTACGTCATAAGTTTCTACAGGTTAGGGAACTAAAATCCTAACTCTTGTCATCTCAACAGTCACCACACTGTTGTACGTCATACGTTTCTACAAGTTAGGGAACTAAAATCCTAACTCTTGTCATCTCAACAGTCACCACACTGTTGTACGTCATACGTTTCTACAGGTTAGGGAACTAAAATCCTAACTCTTGTCATCTCAACAGTCACCACACTGTTGTACGTCATAAGTTTCTACAAGTTAGGGAACTAAAATCCTAACTCTTGTCATCTCAACAGTCACCACACTGTTGTACGTCATACCTCTATACAGGTTAGGGAACTAAAATCCTAATCTCCTGTGACCTCCACAGTGACCAGGCAGTTGTCGCTCTATACAGGCAAAATGCGCAAAGGCGTTGGCAAGGGCGTTGGCAAGGAACAAGGAAGTGGACGTGATGGTGGTGCAGGCAGAGGCCGAGGTCGTGTGCAAGCACTCATTTCGCAACAACAAAGGGCCACATCTCCTCGCTCGCACGTCCTGTCCCAAATTCTTGGGGCCCGCAGCAGTACACCACTGTTGAACCAAGACCAGTGTCAACAGGTTGTTACTTGGATAGCGGATAATGCTTCAAGTCAGATGGGCACCTCCACAAACACCCTGTCTTCCGCACGGTCAACTGTCAGTAGCCGTGATACTGCACCGCACATTTCCCAACCTGATCCTCCTTCCTACCACCTGGCCGATTACACGTCCACGGACATTACAGATCCCACACTAGGACACTCGGAAGAGCTGTTCACGTATCCATTCGCAGAATCTGGCCTGTCGCCACCTCCTCTTGAAGTGGGTCATGAGGAGATGGTATGTACAGATGCCCAAATATTTGAGCAGCCGCGTTATGACGAACGGAACGTTGTCAAAGTGTCTCAACAAGGGGTGGACGATGATGAGACACAATTGCCAGGAAGTCAGGAGGAGGATCAGGGTGCGGAAGAGGAAGACGACGTGGTGGATGATCCAGTAGCTGACCCTACATGGCAGGAGGATATGCAGAGCGAGGACAGCAGTGCACAGGGGGAGGGAGGCGTAGCATCACAACAGCCAGTACGAAGCAGGGGTGCGTCCGCAGGCAGAAGGCAGGCAACCGTTCCCCGGAACAACAACACGACTCAAGGTGCCTGTGCAAATGTTCGGTCTTCCCGAGTCTGGGAGTTTTTTAAGTTGGCTCCAGAAGACTCTAAAAAGGCCATTTGCCACACCTGCCATGCCACTATCAGCAGGGGTACGAAAACTAGCAGCCTGACCACCACCAGCATGATCAGGCACATGTCAGCCAAGCACCCGACTTTGTGGGAAGTACCACAGAGTCGAGGAGCGGTGCGTGCTGATGCCACTGCTAGGTCTTCGGCTGTTGTGCATGCAAGCCAATCCCCTGTCCATGCTGGCCGCGAACAAGCCTCCGGTCCTGCACCTGAAGTTGCTGAAGCACAAATTACGCCACCATCAAGCACGTCCTTGTCCCAGCGCAGCGTTCAATTATCCATTCAGCAAACATTTGAACGCAGGCGCAAATACGCTGCCAATGCCCCACATGCCACAGTCCTCAATGCTCACATTTCGCGACTCATAGCGCTAGAAATGTTGCCTTTCCGTCTGGTGGAGACGGACGCATTCCGCGGCCTGATGGCGGCTGCTGTCCCACGTTACTCGGTCCCCAGCCGACACTATTTCTCCAGATGTGCCGTCCCCGCATTGCATAACCACGTGTCCAACACCATCACACGTACCCTGAACAATGCTGTTTCAGCCAAAGTCCACCTAACCACAGACACGTGGACAAGTGCTTGTGGGCAAGGCCGCTACATCTCCCTGACGGCACACTGGATTAATATTGTGGAGGCTGGGACCCAGTCTGAGCGAGGGACGGAACATGTCCTTCCCACACCAAGGATAGCAGGCCCTACCTCTGTCATGGTTTCACCGACACTCTACAGCTCCGGAATGTCATGCTCTTCAGCCTCCTCCTCCTCCACCTGCGCATCCTCATCCACTGTACCCTCCACACCAGTCCCAAGCTGGAAGCACTGCAGCACTGCCTCTGCAAAGCGGCAACAGGCTGTGCTGAAGCTAGTCTGCATAGGTGACAAATCCCACAATGCAGAAGAGGTGTGGACAGCTCTGAAACAGCAGGCAGATCACTGGCTCACACCTCTGAACCTAAAGCTAGGAAAGGTCGTGTGTGACAATGGCCGGAACCTGGTGGCAGCTTTGAGGCGAGGGCAGCTGACGCATGTTCCATGCGTGGCCCATGTGCTCAACCTGGTGGTTCAGAGGTTTGTGAAGTCATACCCGGAGGTGTCTGACCTGCTGGTAAAAGTTCGGCGTCTGTCTGCACATTTTCGCAAGTCACCTGCTGCTTCAGCCGGCCTTGCAAGCTTTCAGCGCCATTTGCGTCTTCCGGCCCACAGACTGGTGTGTGATGTCCCCACGCGTTGGAATTCAACGCTGCACATGTTGGTCAGGATATTTGAGCAGAAGAGGGCAGTTGTGGACTACCTGCATCACCTAAGCCGTCGGGAAATGGGTCAAACTCCACACATAACACCTGAGGAGTGGAGATGGATGTCGGACCTATGCACCGTCCTCCAAAACTTTGAGGACTCCACCAAGATGGTGAACGGTGATGACGCCATTATTAGCGTCACCATACCACTACTCTGCCTTCTAAAACGGTCTCTGCTGAAAATAAAAGAGGATGCATTGCAGGCAGAGCGCGATGACTTAGAGCAAGAAACTGTAGTGGGTGTGGGTGAAAACACACAGCCCAGCCTCATGTCATCACAACGTGTAGTGGAGGACTATGACGAGGAGGAGGAGGAGGAGGAGGATGACGACATGGAGCAACTCTCAGGCCAAATTGGGGATATGACATGCACACCAGTCATACCCTCGATTCAGCGTGGCTGGCCAGAGGACAGGGGAGATGAGGAGGAGGAGGAGGAGGAGGAGGAGGACAGCATGTTCAGTCATCGTGTTGGTCTGGATACTGATGTGATGGCTGTTAAGAGTCTGGCGCACATGGCTGACTTTATGGTAAGCTGCCTGTCTCGTGACCCTCGCGTTCAGAACATCTTGGCCGACAATCAGTACTGGTTGGCAACACTCTTAGACCCACGCTACAAGGAGAACTTTATGTCTCTCATTCCTGAGGCGGAGAGGTCAGCCAAAATGCTGCAGTTCCAGAGGGCCATAGTCACGGAAGTTGTGAAATCCTTCCCCTCACAAAACGCTAGCGGCATAGGTCAAGATTCGATGGACAACCAAGGCGTACGGCCGAGAGGGGCACAAGTCCAATCCGCCAGAGGCAGGGGAACTGTCTTTACGATGTGGGACAGTTTTCTCAGCCCCTCATGTACCACAGCCCCTGAGGTGCGGGGTAGTGCCACCAGAAATGCTAAGTTCGGGCAGATGCTGAAGGAGTACCTTGCAGATCGAACAACTGTACTGCGAGATTCATCGGTGCCTTTCAATTATTGGGTCTCCAAGCTCGACACGTGGCATGAATTGGCTCTCTACGCCTTGGAAGTCCTGGCCTGCCCTGCCGCTAGCGTTTTATCAGAGCGTGTTTTCAGTGCAGCAGGTGGAATCATCACTGATAAACGCACCCGCCTGTCAACTGAAAATGCGGACAGGCTCACTCTGATCAAGATGAACAAGGGTTGGATTGGGCCAGACTTCACCACACCACCAGCAAATGACAACTGAATTTTATTTTGTTATTTGAATTTGACATGTACCTCCACTCACCAATGGGTAGACACTTCCGTACTTTGGCTAATCGCTGGACTCCTACTCCTTCTCCTCATGTGACACCATGATGAGCGTTAGAATAGTTAGGCTCTTGTTTGAGGTATACGCACAGTGGTAAATTTTGTAGCCCATTCTGTTAGAATGGGCATTACAACGACAGGAGACCCGCTCCTTTTCAATGGGAAAAATATTTTTAGGTACTCCTACACGTCTCTATCCAGGGACAAAGAGGAGCCTCCCAATTTTTGGCTGCCCTGACAAAAGGGCTACACTACAATACACCCTGTTCTTCTTAACAGGCCCTCCTGCACGTCTCCATCCAGGGACAAAGAGGAGCCTCCCAATTTTTGGCTGCCCTGACCAAAGGGCTCTACTACAATACACCCAGTTCTTCTTAACAGGCCCTCCTGCACGTCTCCATCCAGGGACAAAGAGGAGCCTCCCAATTTTTGGCTGCCCTGACCTAAGGGCTCTACTACAATACACCCACTTGAGGGTTACAGGCCCTACTACATGTCTGTATGCATGGGTCATTGTTGAACCTTCCAATTTTTGGCTGCCCTGACCAAAGGGCTCTACTACAATACACCCACTTGAGGGTTACAGGCCCTACTACATGTCTGTATGCATGGGTCATTGTTGAACCTCCCAATTTTTGTCTACCCTGAACAAAGGGCTATACTACAATACACCCACTTGAGGGTTACAGGCCCTACTACATGTCTGTATGCATGGGTCATTGTTGAACCTCCCAATTTTTGGCTGCCCTGACCAAAGGGCTCTACTACAATACAGCCACTTGAGGGTTACAGGCCCTACTACATGTCTGTATGCATGGGTCATTGTTGAACCTCCCAATTTTTGGCTGCCCTGACCAAAGGGCTCTACTACAATACACCCAGTTCTTCTTAACAGGCCCTCCTGCACGTCTCCATCCAGGGACAAAGAGGAGCCTCCCAATTTTTGGCTGCCCTGACCTAAGGGCTCTACTACAATACACCCACTTGAGGGTTACAGGCCCTACTACATGTCTGTATGCATGGGTCATTGTTGAACCTCCCAATTTTTGTCTACCCTGACCAAAGGGCTATACTACAATACACCCACTTGAGGGTTACAGGCCCTACTACATGTCTGTATGCATGGGTCATTGTTGAACCTCCCAATTTTTGGCTGCCCTGGCCAAAGGGCTATACTACAATACACCCACTTGAGGGTTACAGGCCCTACTACATGTCTGTATGCATGGGTCATTGTTGAACCTCCCAATTTTTGTCTGCCCTGGCCAAAGGGCTATACTACAATACACCCACTTGAGGGTTACAGGCCCTACTACATGTCTGTAAGCATGGGTCATTGTTGAACCTCCCAATTTTTGGCTGCCCTGGCCAATGGGCTATACTACAATACACCCAGTTCTTGTTTACAGGCCATCCTGCATGTCTGTATCCAGGGGCATTGGTGAACCTCCCAATTTTGGACTGCCCTGGCAAAGGAAGATACTACAATAGACCCAGTTCTTCAAAATGGGCACATTATTTCTAGACAGGGCTTCATGTACGTCTCTTGTCAGGGTCATCGGAGTGCCGCACAATGTTTTCACGTAAAATCTTTCATGTAATCACAAAAAGTAACATACACCAGCTGTATCTCACTATTGGGTATGTGCCCTTAACATTTCCACCCTAAATATTCATTTTGGTGTCATTTTGGAAGGTTTTCTGGACACTCCGTAAAATTGGCGTGAAACTCGGACAACATTGTTCACAGCTGTGACTTTTGAGTGAGAAATGCTTCCAGGGGTCTTCCCCATGGTGTTGCCATGTCATTTCAGCACTCTTCTGAGACTTTTGTGACATTTTTAGGGTTTTTCCAGGCAGCCGGCAGTCATTTCATAAAAATACTCGTGTCTCCCATAGGATAACATTGGGCTCGTTACTCGGGCCGAGTACACGAGTATCTCGGGATGCTCGGCCCGAGCTTCGAGCACCCGAGCATTTTAGTACTCGCTCATCACTAATGCCCATCAATCGCGATAAGGTGACCTTTTATCTGATGAGAACCTAACCTACAGGCTGCCTCACTCGGGCCGCTACAGCCTGCATCACTGCTTCACCCATCCCTTCTGTAAAGAAGACCTCTCTGTGTCGGTGATGCAGTGTCTGAGCGGTCATCTTCACCGTGCTTACGCTGTCACTGACACAGAGCAGTTAATTCTTTTTCACAGAGGGGACAGAGTATCGCTTTAGAAATGGAGCGGCCAATCTGGAGACTGGGTGTAACATCCAGTTGTGATGTTGCAGTCAGGCTACAATACAACACGCCTCTAGACGGGAGTGAGCAGCTCCTCCACACAGGCAGATGGCTGATATCTAGGTAACCATGCAAAATGCTAACAGGATGTAAATTACAAACGGTTAGCATTTTGCAGCCAAGTTCCACACACAGAATTTTTTTTCCATTCTTTATTTAGTTTTGAAAGTTAACAAAACATGGTACATATAACGTATTTCTGTATATGTTTCTGATATCTGGTAGTACCTAAATTTTCCTTTTACATTTCTGTAACAAAATAAACTTATTCTAGAACTTAAACAGTAGGTTTCTCAATGTTTTCCTGGGTATTATGACGGCACAGTATCAATATTGCCTTTGAAAAGATTATTCGGTTAGAAAATTATAGAGTATTATGATAGTACAATTATAAAACTATAGAAATATGACACTCCCATGGCTGTTGACCGGTAAGCACAATCTTCGCCTCCAAGGAACCTTACACAAGCTCCCCGAAGACAGGAAAATGATATAGCATGTGTTTTTTTGGGGGGATTTCTTACGGTCGTCGCGATCTCTCAGTTAATTACTAATATTGCCACCTTCCGCCTTCTCCTTCCATGGCTGCCACGTTTTAAGAAAGGAGTCGTGGGAGTTCGTTTCCCAGCTGGAAAGTTCTTCTAGTCTATATAGCTCCGATATCTTGGCCAGCCATTCCTTCTCTGTGGGTGCATGTTGTTGCTTCCATTTCTAGACTATTAGGTGCTTTGCAGCTCCTATCATAATTGGGGCTAGCCCATGTTTTTTGGGATTGTAGTTGTTTGATGGGAGCGATAGAAGAGCTTCCACTGCGGTTAAATCAGATCTTATGAGATTCATGGAATTTAAAATCGTGTTTACTCCTAACCAAAATTTTTTTAATTTCTGACATTTCCAGAATATGTGGGATAGATTTCCTCTCGATTTCTCGAATCTCCAGCATTTCGGGGACTCTGTTAACCCCAAGTGAAACAACCTCTCAGGGTGTAATACCACCTCGATAGGAGCTTGAAGGACGTCTCCTGTAGTAGAACACATCTGGAGAAGCCATGTGAGTTCTGGCAGAGTTTTATTTTGTCATCTCTAGAGAGCGTGACACCGAGTTCAATCTCCCAAGAGTGTATAAAAAGTGGGAAAGTGGACTGTGTGTTGTCAAGTAGATTATTATATATCATAGAGATAATTTCAGGGATCGGTGGTTTTACTTTTACCAGTATCTCCAGCCACTTCCACCTTGTGGAGACCGTCATTGGGCTCTTGATCTTTTTCATGTAGTGGGCCACATGTAGTTCTTGTAAGAACGTCTGTGGCTGTTGTTTAGCTTTTATCGGCCACATGTTCCTACATGGCATGTCTCCTTGCAGTAACCAGGAGATGGGTTTATTTGGGAGAGTCTTCCATAGATTGTATGGGTCTGAAAAATCTACATCTATTAGATATGGTATCAGCTTCATCGGAATTTTATCTAAAAAGCCACAATCGGGGAAATGAATCGGGACCAACTTTCATTTTATAGCTAGTGTAGTGGCAAGAATCTCATCAAAATTATCACTATCTGGTGTGCTGTCTGTCCACAACAAACTGTGTACCTTGGTATGTAGTAGTTGAATTTCTATGTGTTGCTTATTATCTTGAGAGGCCATATGAGTAAGTTTCAGCCATCTTGCTAAATGAATAGCTCTATGATAAGATATGAGATCCGGTAATCCCAGGCCCCCCTGTCCTTTAGGAAGCATAAGAATTCTAAATGAGATCCTAGCTCTCTTGTGTTTCCATACGAACTTGGAGATTATTCGATTTAGAGCCTGTAAGAAAGGGTTGGGTAAGAAAACCGGGACCATATTCATAACATAAAATATTTTGGGGAGGATATATGATTTTATAATGTTGATTCTTCCCAACCATGAAAGCAGTGGCAGGTCGTATGTCCTCAATATATTTTTAATATTGCTAATGAGCGGGATGAGATTGTGTGTGTATAATGAATGGGGGTCATTCGTAATTTGTATTCCTAAATATTTAAGTTTGTCTTTGGGCCATTTGAAAAGTGTTGTCTCTTGTAGGGCCTGCACTTCTGTCCAAACACAGATTTTTTAAAAAGCCCAGACAACCTGTTTAATGACAGCCGAGTATTCACAGCTTGTCATTAAGCCAAGATGGATAATGTCAGGCCTCTATGAGACCCACTCATTTTCTTTTATGGGGGCAAGAGGCCATTTGGTGAGCAGCAAATTTGGCTGAAATTGATGACGGGCACCATGTTGCATTCTCTTTTTTTCACAAAATTGTTGCACTAGCACCAAATTTGTCAATTTTACCAAAGGTAACACCAAAAAGCAGACACCACAGTTTGCTACCAATTTTCTTATGAGTGCAGTGATGATGCAAGTAGTCAAAAAGTTCTGTTTGGACAAACAGTAGGCCTCAGAATGGACGGAGCAATATTTGAATTTTGGAAACCAAATTTGGCTGAAATAGATGATGGGCACCATCTTGAATTTCCCATACTCCTAAGGCACCAAAACAGCAGAAACCCCCCACATGTGACCCCATTTTGGAAACTAGACCCCTTAACAATTTTATACAGGGGTATCGTGAGCATTTTGGAAAAGCTGAATTAGATTGCTGGCACCATGTCGCATTTGCAAGGCTGCTAGGGTCCCTAAACAGCAAGAGAAAAACCACAAATGACCCCAATTTGGAAACTAGGCCCCTCAAGAATTTTATTGAAGGGTATATTGAGCATTTTCAACCCACAGTTATTGAAAATTTTCTATTTTTAATACAAAATTTTTCACTTTTAGGATATGTACACATGATCCGGAGACACTGCATCCTGGATGCAGTGTCTCCTCTCCTGCAAGGACGCTGGGAATCTCCATGTGTGATCTGCATTTGGGGCATGGTGGCTTTTCCCTGCATTCACCCACTGAGATCGCCTCTGACTCCACATCACTAAACTGACATTCTGCGGACAAGCGTCGGCACAGAAAGCCGTCCAACAGGTCAGTTTATGCTGTGGAGAAAACAAGCACAGCAGGCACAGGAGTTCTGTAAATCCCATCCTCTCTGCTTGTACTGTACAACATACTGGCTTGGGCGTAGTGATAACACGCTTCATCCAAACCACTGAAAATACTGATTGTGTGGACAAACGCTTGGGGCTCACTCACATACAGGCCCCCAGCAGTGGTATACAGGCCCCCTCCTTAGTATACAGGCCCCAGCAGTAGTCTACAGGGCCCTAGCAGTGGTATTCAGGGCCCCAGCAGTGGTATACAGGGCCCCAGCAGTGGTATACAGGCCCCCAGCAGCGGTATACAGGTCCCCAGCAGCAGTATACAGGCCCCCAACAGCAGTATACAGGCCCCCTGCAGCAGTATACAGGCCCTCTGCAGCAGTATACGGGCCCCCTGCAGTGGTATACAAGCCCCTTGCAGCAGTATACAGGCCCCCTGCAGCAGTATACAGGCCCCCTGCAGCAGTATACAGGCCCCCTGCAGAAGTATACAGGCCCCCTGCAGAAGTATACAGGCCCCCTGCAGAAATATACAGGTCCCCTGCAGCAGTATACAGGCCCCCTGCAGCAGTATACAGGCCCCCAGCAGCAGTATACAGACCCCCAGCAGTGATATCCAGCCCCCCTCCTTAGTATCTGTCCCCCAGGCTGCGGCACACATTAAAATAACAAAAATTTTATACATTACCTTTCCGGCGACTCCTTGTTGGCAGCGCCGCTCCTCTGGTCTATCAGCTTCTTCCTGCTTGTGTCGGCTTCTATTGCTGTGGCCGATGCAGCAGCGATGACGTCATCGCTGCTGCGCCGGTCACATGACACCGGAACAAGCAGGAAGAAGCCGGGAGACCGGAGGAGCGGCGCTGCCAGCAAGGAGTCGCTGGAAAGGTAATGTATAAAATGTTTGTTATTTTAATGTGTACCGCAGCCTGGGGGACAGATACTAAGGAGGGGGGCTGAATATCGCTGATGGGGGCCAGTGAAGTGCAATATGCACCGCTCCCCCCGCTGCTGATGGACGGGGGGATACAGTGCATATTCATTACACTAATGGGCAGCCCCACGTGACCGCCCGCGGCCACTGTGGCTCCCTCCTGCCTCCTCCAGCCCCCGGTCACAGCTCCCCCCTAAGCAGATACCCAGTGACTCGAGTATAAGCCGAGGGGGGCACTTTTCAGCACAAAAATTGTGCTGAAAGACTCGGCTTATACTCGAGTATATACGGTATATTAATTTTTGCTCCCAAAGATAAGCTAGGTCTTATTTTCAGGAGATGTCTTATTTTTTCATGATCCTCAATATGCAGCCCCCATCATCCCCACATGCAGCCCCCATCATACCCACATGCAGCCCCCATCATCTCCATATGCAGCCCCCATCATCCAACCCCCCATATGCAGCCCCTGTCATCCAGCTCCCCATATGCAGCCCCCAGCATCCCCATATACAGCCCCCAGCATCTCCATATGCAGCCCCAACATCCCCATATGCAGTCCCCATCATCCAGCCCCCTCATATGCAACCCCCATCATCCAGCACTCCCATATGCAGCCCCCATCATCCCCACATGCATCCCCCATAATCCCCACATCAACCCCATCATCCTCACATGCAGCCCCCATCATCCAGCCCATCACACACACACTCACACAGCTGCATTCCAGGAACCGTAATGAAGGTGAGAGCGGGGAATGATTGGCGGGCTGTTGGCGTCTGATTGGCCGCTGCTTGTCGTATATGTACTGCGGCTGAGACACCTCAGTACAGCACCGGCATAAATGCATTGTCCGCCGATTACTCCCTGCTCCCCACACACCCTGCGATTCTGATGCCGCTGGCGTCTGCAGCATCCAATCCAATCATGCCATCCAATCATCCGCTGTCACCCCATGCCTGCTGTCTGTGCAGCACGGGACAGGGGGTGATCAAATGGCATGGGAGATGCTGCAGAAGCCGGTGGCAGCGGAATTGCAGGGTACGGGGGGGGGGGGGGGAGTGATGGGTGGGCAGGGGGCGATCGCCGGAGGGTGGCGGCACGTTGGGCATCTCCCTCCTCAGCCTCCAGTCCACCGACGGGATGAGGCTGAGGAGAGAGGCTCCAGGCACCAAACATCACACCACCACTCCACATCTGATTGGAGAGATAGCATCACATGGATGCCAGATCCAATCAGATCTGGGAGGGGTGGCACAGAGGTCCCTTTGCCCAGCCAGTGGCCAGTGCTACTGCAGCAAATGTCATTGGTGAAATATTACAATCGATGTGATTAGCGGTTTGACGATTAACCACCAATCACAGTGATCGTAGCCACGGGGGGGGGGGGGGTTAAGGCCTTCCCCCTGGGGTCAACTACAGGTCCCCACGTACCTGCAGGTCAGGTGACATTTCAGCGACCCCAGTCACCCGACTTGCAGTAATGCGATCCTGCCATAACGCCTATGTGGTGTCAAAGGTCGGGAAGGAGCCAATTTTCATGACTCCTACATGGCGTCAAAGGTTAGGCAGGGGTTAATGTTCCAATTCTCCCATATTGTAAGCTTGCATCCTTTAGTGCCTTTCAGGTGGCACTATAAGGTGTTTAACATTGTAATTAGCCACAAGAAAATGAAATAAAAAAACGATGTGGGGTCCCCCCTATTTTTGATCGTCACCAAGGGTTAGCCTGCAGACCACAACTGACAGCTTTACCTTGGCTGGTAATTCAAAACAGAGGTCAAACCAAGCTATTTTTTCAAATGACTTATTTATAAATAAATAAATAATTTAAAAAAAAACTGCGTAAGGTCCCTTCCATTTTGGAAAACCAGCCAACGTAATGCCGACAGCTGGGATCTGATATTCTCCGGTGGGAAGGGCCATGCTTATTGGCCCTCCCTTGCCTAAAAATAGCAGGCTGAAGCCACCCCAGAGCTAGCGCCTCCAGAAGATGCACCAGTCCTGGCGTTTACCCCGTCTCTTCTGCTGTTCTGGTCCAGTGACAGTCAGGGTAATGGTATCTGTGGTTGATGGCAGCTGGGTAATGTTCACTGGCACCAAGCCCAGAGGTTAGTAATGTTGAGGTGTCAATCAGATACCCGACATTACTAACCAAGTCAGTATGAACATAAATACAAAAAACAATATTTATTTGAAAAGACATTCCTCAACACAAACCCTTTTTCCCAAATGTATTGAAGAAAAAAAAAAGGTCTGATGTAGTCCAGTGGGAGGTCCCTCAATGAAATCTCAGTCTTACAGTCTTACAGCATATGGGCATATAGGCATCCCCCATATGCTATAAGAGCAGGCTACCTCCCATGGGAATGACAGGTCATGAACTCAAGTGAAATCGTCACATCTCCACAGCAGATCACCATGAGATCTCAATTGATCCCTGTGTAATCGGAGGATTGTGAGTTTATGAGCTGTCATTCCCCTGAGAAGGTGCACACACAGGAGGAGAAGTGCGCATACAAAAGAGGTCCACACACAGGAGAGGCCTACACACAGGGTGAGAAGCGTGGTTTTGGAGGCAGGATCAAAGGGATGGAGGTAACAGGGGCGGGAGGGAACCTGACTGGTGAGGGGAGAGTGTACGCATGTGCCGGTATTGAGGTGGGGCAATGGGGGTGGAGGTTGGTTACACTCAGAAGGGACTGTGGGGTACCGGGGATGGCAAACATGTCAATTTGCATAGAGATGCAGGGGGAGGCAGCGGTTTTTTGCCGGTGCCACGGCCATCTTGGATTCACCGGAGGAAGGGTGAGGGTAGGAGGGAGATTTCGGTGTCGGGGGTCTTGGGGGCCTTAGGGGTTAACATTTATTTTTCATCCGACATGTTTGATCATGTCAGATGAAAGGAATAATTTTTATCTTCAATGCCTTTTATTTGTAATGTGATGTGATGACTGCTAACGGTGTTACTGGTGATCACGTTACCGGTACAGGGAAAAACTTCCCAATTCTTAATCTCTAGGGTCTCCGCTTCCCCTAGTAACTGAAACCCTGAAGATTTTATGACACTGGGGGGGGCGCTAGAGAGCTTTTTCTGTGCTTACGTCTCTGGAGGTAAGCACAGAATAAGTAATAAAAAAGGCAAGAAGCCAGCACTGCCTGTGGTTATCACGCAATACAAAAAGTGCATGTGCACATATTAATTTCTAACTGTACCTTAAACTGAGAAATTTGGCAAACAATTGATAAATTCTTTGAGCTACCCCGCCACATCATGGCATTCTCCTACCCTACGTTTTTTAATATGCTGTGCCATTATGGCCTCCTGAATGCATTAAAAGCAGAACCATATCAAATGCACACGTACCTGAAGCATTTCTGAACTACTCCCACGGCGCCAGAAAAGCAGCGCAGATAAAGGCAGACCAGGTCCGGACATGACATCCGGACATTATCAATCTGACCCCCACAGTGCCCAACCAGCAACCATGGATGAGGGTAGAACAGGCCCAAACACATGTGCAACAATCAAGCAGAGCCTATGTGCAGAGTATGGCCACCACCACAAATACCCTGTCTTCCACACGGTCAAGTGTCAGTAGCCGTGAGACTGGACCGCACATTCCACACCCTGATCCTCCTTCCTCCCACCATGCGTAGTGTCCGGCCCGGACATAACTGATCCCACACTTGGACACTCTGAAGAGCTGTTCACTTATCCATTCGTAGATTCTGGCCTCTCGCCAGCTCAAGTTAAAGTGGATAATGAGGAGATCGTATGTACCGATGCACAAATATTTGAGCAGCCATGGTCTCACGAAGGCAACGGTGGGAACGTGTCTCAACAAGAGGTGGACGATGATGAGACACAATTGCCAGAAAGTCAGGAGGAGGACCAGGGTGCGGAAGTGGAAGACGACGTGGTGGATGATCCAGTAACTGACCCAATCCGGCAGGAGGACATGCAGAGCGAGGACAGCAGTGCACACAGGGAATTAGGTGTAGCATCACAACAGGCCGGAAGAATCAGGGTGGTGTCCGCAGGCAGAAGGCAGGCAACCGTTCCCCAGTACAACAACACGACAGAAGTTGCCAGTACAACTGTTAGGTCTTCCCGAGTCTGGCTGTTTTTTAAGGTGTCTGCAGATAATTCCAAAAAGGTCATTTGCAATACCTGCCATGCAAGCATCAGCATGGGTAGCAAAACTAGCAGCCTGACCACCACCAGCATGATCAGGCACATGTCAGCAAAGCACCCGACTTTGTGGGATGTACACCAGAGTCCAGGAGCAGTGTCTGGGGGTGACACCGCTGCGTCTTAGATATGGAATATAGTGTAGTGCACAAAGTCTTATACTTAAGGCAAATTAATAAGAAGGCAACACCTGTTCAGACCAAGTTGAAGTGCAGGCCAGTAAAACATTAAAATAAATCAGTACTGAGAAGATTGTGTTAGTCATTCTGTCTCTGGCATTAGTCCTATTATAATAGAGCATTCCAATATGAAAGTCTACTGATGCTGAACTGTATAGCAATTCCTTCATAATTCTAAATACATTAACTGGGCCCTAGAGACCTAAGTATTATGTACTAAATTCCCTGCATGTTATGGTTATGGCAAAGATGAAGGAATAATATCTCTCTACCATGTTTGCCAAAATTGGCTCAATGCAATCAGATAGGCTAGGTACACATCACCGTTAATCTCCCACTGCACTGAAAACTTTGCAATTTTCTGCTGGTAGCGCATAGCGTTAATGCTATGCACTTCAGACGAAATTTTCTATGTTTTCAGCGCAGAGGAGATTAACGGTAGTGTGACCCTAGCCATACAGTGACACATGAGTTCTGTTCAAACACTGCTTCACTTGTACTTTATTATGAACGAACAAAACACATGCCAAGACTTTACATCCAGACACAAAAAAAACTATTGAACCATCCTCAGCTAAGAAATAAGACTTTAACATCCCTGACTATGCAGATTGAAAACAAAACAGGTTGCGCCAGACTGCTGAGCAGTTTATGAGTGCGGTTAGTATGACTGGATGCTCACCTGTTATTGTTGTGCCTCGGTCGCACAACTGACTAGCAGGCGGGGGAGCAGTTTGTCAGGATCGCTGATCCAGACGAGCCCAAGGTGGGGAGATGGACGGTGATCCCGATGGGTCCGTGTCCGGTGCTGATGAGCTGGCTGCCGTGCGATCAGGGAACTGTTGAGATCTTACTGTGCTGAATTCCCCAAGCAAGCGAGTCGGCAGGTTCAGAGCACGAGGATGGGGCTGGCGTGTTGATACGAGCAGGGTCCGGGAGCCGTGCTGCTCAGAGCCGCGATTCCCCGAGGGGAAGGCGTGGGGCGTGTACAATGATGTAAACAAAGGGTTAGCGCTCGGGTTACAACCAGGACACTGCTCTCAGTATATTTACCTTTAGGCTTTATTGAAAGAAAGTAGAATTCCAGTTCCTCCACAACGCGTTTCTGCGCTTAGTGCGCCTTTCTCAAGTGTACCACTTGAGAAAGGCGCACTAAGCGCAGAAACGCGTTGTGGAGGAACTGGAATTCTACTTTCTTTCAATAAAGCCTAAAGGTAAATATACTGAGAGCAGTGTCCTGGTTGTAACCCGAGCGCTAACCCTTTGTTTACATCACTGACTATGCAGATGGAATACTAATAACTACACAAAATAAATACATTGGCATATCATGGTTACGCTCAAAGTATGATGAACTTAAATGATGCCTTCAGGGCCTGTTCGCAAGATGCATATTTCATCGCAAATTTGGGGTGGATCCACAGCAGATCCGCATCAAGTTTGCAGCAGCGTGCTTTCTGAGCTAAGTGTATGGAATTTGAGAAGTCCTGTCCACATGGTGTCTTTTACTTCTGCTTCAGATACACTCCATATTTTAGGGGCCTTTCATATCAGCATTTTTGCTGATGTGCGGCAGATCTGGCAGATTTACCGGATGGGTCGCCTAATGGCCACACTTGCGGCACCGATCCGGCAAGACACAAGCATTCTCTATGGGGCTTGCGGTCGGTGCAGCAAGTGCAGTTACACCAGATCGGCCGGATCCTGCACTTGTGGCCGCAAAAAAAAAAGCTGCAAGCAGCGTTTGTTTTTTCACGGCCGCAAGTGCCAGATCTGCTGCATCCAGCGTAACCGCACCGGACCACAAGCCCCAGAGACAGTGCATGGGGCTTGCCAGATCCGGGCTGCAAGTCGGCCGTTAGGTGGCCGATACGGCAGATGCGGCGCATCCTGCCGGATCGGCAGCAAACATCAGCAAAACGCTACTGTGAAAGAGGCTTAAGAGCAGAAAGATCTGCAGCATGTCAATTCTTCATGCAGATACACTGCAGATTTGTCCACAAAAATGCTAAGAACAGTCAGTGGCAAAAAGAACTATATTTGCATTAGATAAAATGCACCATGCGGAGAAGGATGGTTTTGGTGCATGTTTCTGACACTAGGTTCAGATTTTGAAAGTCAAAGATCTGAAACACCAACTCACATGCGATCGGGTTCTCATAGTGCTGTCCCACACTCTGATTCCACCACATTGTCCCTGGTCCAGTATAGTATCAGATACGGTTGCCAACCATCCAGAAATTCCAGACAAATCATAAAAATAGGGCATTTTTTTGTACTGTAAAAAAATGTAAGCTTCCTCTAGTGTTAGGGTCGTGACCGACCCGTTTTAGGTTTTAAATGCATACAAATTCTACATACATTTATTTATTGCATCAAGACTTTTTGACTTTATCAGGATCTTATTTTTAAACAAAATACAATAAATAAAACTATTTTACTAAATTGTAAAATGCTCTTATTAAAATTATAACATTTGTGTTGTTGGGGTCAATTTCAACCCAGGTCTAATATAAGAGTAAAAAAACAATAATAAATCCCAAAAACTGAACTCATAATACACAATATAAACCAACAGCCCACAGCCAGCTCTACCTCCAACAACTTGAGTTAGGGACATGTCCAGGCATGTATGGCCAAATCAGCTAAGAGTTGGTACTTTGCAGAGTATACATCTCCAGTTTACACATGCAACAATGAGGAGAAGATTTGATGTAAGCCAAATTCTGGATTATATCTTAGATGATAATGAATCAGAGGACACACAGCAGCAAACTGATGCAGATGAATAGGTTTCTGAGGAGGAAGATGATGTGGAGTATCAACCGGAAGACACAGACAGTTGTGATCAGTCTGATGAGGAGGTCACTGGTGCTGAAGCTGCTCCCGCTGAAAGATTCAAATCCAAAAGTGGCAAGATCAGTTGGAGCTCAGTACCTCCAGATGTACATGGCAGGGAAGATGCTGCAAATGTCATAAAAATGACCCCTGGGATCACAAGGTTTGCTGTGACAAGAGTAAGTGACATCAAGACATGTTTTGATCTGTTTATGCCATTGTCAATAAAAAAGTCATTATTGCTATGACAAACCTTGAAGGAAAAAAAGTGTACGGCAACATGTGGAATGACCTTCATGATGATGTCCTGGATGCCTACATTGGTGTTCTTCTCCTTGCTGGAGTGTACAAATCCTGCAATGAGGCCACTGATAGTCTCTGGACGCATCGACAGGCAGGAATATTTTCCGGGCAACAACGTCACTTCAAAATTTTCAAATGATATCAAGAGTCCTCAGATTTGACAACAGAGACACCAGAACAACATCTGACAAACCTGCTCCCATCAGGGATGTTCGGGAGAAATGGGTGCAGCTCCTTCCACTGATGTTCAACCCAGGGCCAGAGGTGACAGTAGACGAACGTTTTCTCCCTTTCCGCGGAAAATGCCCCTTCCGGCAATACATGCCAAGTAAGCCAGGCAAATACGGCATAAAAATTTGGGCAGCCTGTGATGCAAAAACTAGCTATGCATGTAATCTACAGATTTACACAGGCAAGTCTGCAAGCGGCATCCCTGAAAAAAAACAAGGAAAACGTGTAGTCCTCGATATGACTACTGGACTGCAGGGTCACAACATTACTTGTGACAATTTTTTTTTACCAGCTATGACCTTGGACAAGAACTTCTCAGGAAGAAAATCACCATTGTGGGCACAGTGAAAAAAACAAACCTGAGCTGCCCGCTGAATTGTTGCAGTTGAAGGACAGGGCTCCACTTTCCTCAAAGTTTGTCTTTACAGCCCCCACCACTGCTGTTTCATACTGCCCCAAAAAATGACGGAATGTGGTACTGATGTCCACACTTCCCAAAGATGCAGCTGTGTCATCAGGAAGTGACAAAAAGCCCAGAATCATCCTGGACTATAACAAAAACAAAGGAGGATTGGACAACCTGGACAAGCTGACTGCCACCTACACTTGCCAACGAATGACTAGGAGATGGCCAATGGTTGTATTTTACAACATCCTTGATGTGTCAGCATGCAATTCATTTGTGTTGTGGACCCACATTCACCAAGGATGGAATTCAAAGAAAAAAAAAAAACAAGCGGAGGATGTTTCTTGAGGAACTAGGAAGATCCCTTGTCAAGCGCACATTGACCAAAGGGAACGAGTGCCCCGAGAGCCAGCCGCTGCAGCTTTGGTCCGACAACACCAGAGCTCAACAAGTGCTTCGTCCACACCCACAGCAACACAAAGAGCATCAACACCAGCATCCTCCTCAACCAGGCCTGCCTCAACATCAACCACAACAGCCACAACCCCAGTGAGACCACCTGATTCTAAAAGAAAGAGGTGTCAGGTCTGCCCTAGCAATAAGGACAGAAAGACAAACACATCGAGCTTCGCCTGCAAAAAATACCTCTGCAAAGAACACACAAAAAGTGTCACTTTTTGGCACACATGCATCTAAATACTAATGCATCTAAAAACTAGCACTTGATTTCTGTTGATTTGCTTGATTGATTGTTGTGTGTTTGTTTGACCTAGAAAAGCTACTTTTTATTATTATTATTGCTATTAATGTTAATATAATTTTCATCTTTTATTTGTATTAAAGTTCAATAAAAAAAACTTATTTGCCTTTTTCATAAAGTAGTTAGATATGGGTCAAAATTGACCCGTAACACCATAGATGTTACTAGAGTTAATAATATAAAATACATATATGTATACTTTTTATTACATTTAAGAAATGTGTTCTAAAACCCTTCAGTAATAGTCAGGTAATATAACAAACTTTTTTAAGTTTATATTATTCTCTTGAGGTTCATTTGACAATATTTTTATATGGAAAATGAAGGGTATGCTCTCAAATGAAAGGCCCAGGGGTCCACAACAAAAATATTAAAATCAATCCTTTCCATGGATGAGAAACCCTAACAAGGTAACTAAGAGGTAAGAAATAAATTGGATCATAAATACCGTATTTTTCGCTTTATAAGACGCACCTGATTATAAGACGCACCCCCAAATTTGGTGAAGGAAAAGAGGAAAAAATAATTTTTAATGTTAAATGGGGTCCGTCTTATAATGTCAATGTCCGTCTTACAAATCATATAGGGTATATGTCCCTCATAGCCCCCTCATCCTGGTACATGGTCCCTCATCCTTGGATATAGCCCCACATCCTAGATATGGCCCCCTTATTCTGGTTACAGCTGGCACACGTCCCCAAGTGATGGTACACCCCCCCCAGGGTTGGAACACTCCCCCCAGGGCTAGCACACATCCCCCAGAGCTGGCATACATCCCCAGGGCTGCCACATGCCTCCCAGGGCTGGCACACGTCCCCCAGGGCTGGCACACGTCCCCCAGGGCTGGCACAAGTCCCCCAGGGCTGGCACACATGCCCCAGGGCTGGCACACGTCCCTCAGGGCTGCCACATGCTTCCCGGTGCTGGCTCACATTTCCCATGGCTGGAACACATTCCCC
Organism: Allobates femoralis; assembly: GCA_033576535.1. Classification (NCBI taxonomy): domain Eukaryota; kingdom Metazoa; phylum Chordata; class Amphibia; order Anura; family Aromobatidae; genus Allobates; species Allobates femoralis. The sequence continues at coordinate 394,006,697 of JARQOC010000001.1, read as the reverse complement.
AGGGCCATCACACATGTCCAGGGACATCACACATCCCCAAGGGCTGGCACACGTCCCCAAGGGCTGGCACACACTCCTCAGGGCTGGCACAAGTCCCCCAGGGCTGGCACATGCCCCCCAGGGCTGGCACACGTCCCCCAGGGCTGGCATACATCCCTCAGGGCTGGCACATGTCCCCCAGGTCTGGTACATGCCTACCAATGCTGGTACACGTCCCCCAGGTCTGGTACACGTCCCCCAGGGCGGGGACTGTCCCAGGGCTGGCACAGCCCCCAGGGCTGGCACACGCCCCCAGGGCGGCACACATCCCCAGGGCCGGCACATGCCCTCCAGCGCTGGCACATGCCCCCCAGCGCTGGCACACGTCCCCCAGGGCTGGCACACGCCCCCAGGGCTGGCACATGTCCCTCAGGGCTGGCACATGCCCTCCAGCGCTGGCACATGCCCCCCAGGGCTGGCACACGTCCCCCAGGGCTGGCACATGCCACCCAGGGCTGGCACAAATCCCCCAGGGCTGGCACACGTTCCCCAGGGCTGGCACACATTCCCCAGGGCTGGCACACGTCCCCCAGAGCCATTACATGTCCCCAGGGGCTGGCACACGCCCCCAGGGCTGGCACAAGTCCGCCAGGGCTGACACATGCCCCCCAGGGCTGGCACACATGCCCCAGGGCTAGCACAAGTCCCCCAGGGCTGGCACATGCCCCCCCATGTTAAATATGGCCCCCCATGCTGCTGCCTATAATAAAATAACAATCACATTACTCACCTTTTCCAGCGATGTCCTGGCTCCCTCCATGCAGCTGCACTCCTCCACTCTGTAATGCCAGTAATATGATCGGGTGCACAGAGATGATGAGACTGCTGAGCCGATCACATGACCGGCTTCACAGAGAGAAGAACCAGGAAGTGGAGGAGTGCAGCTGCATGGAGGGAGCCAGGACATCGCTGGAAAAGGTGAGTAATGTGGTTGTTATTTTATTATTGGCAGCAGCATGGGGGGCCATATTTAACATGGGGGGGGAGCATGTGCCATCACAGGAGGGGCGCAGACAGTTTAATATGTGCTGCTCCCCCAGTCCATCACCCTGGTGCAGTTTCAGCACCACAGTGATGGACAGCGGCAGTGCATATTAAATGAGCGGGAGCAGGAGATCTTCCGCTCTGTCTGCAGCCCGCTCCAGCCCCCCCGGCCCCGCTCCAGAGCTGACCGCACCTCCCCTGCCCCCACACTCCATACATTCGGGCTATAAGACGCACCCCCCACTTTCCCCCACAGTTTGGGGAACAAAAGTGCGTCTTATAGTCCGAAAAATACGGTAACTGTTTTTAGGGTATCCTAGGGGTGATTTAAGACACGGGTCAAAACCGACCTGTTAACATAAGAAAGAGTAACAGAAAGCTAACACTAGAGGAAGGTTAAGGCATCCATAATAATGAAGCTGAAGAAACTTATACACATTATATTGACTGTAAAATGTTGCAGAACACGCTTTGGGCTGCATTTGCAAAAACGCATGCGTTTTTGCGTTTGCTGAAAATGACATGCGTTTTTGCATGCATTTCCATTAAATCCTATGTGGCCAAAAACGCATGTGTTTTTAGCGGTAAAAACGCATAGAAACGCAAATGAAGGAGAACGCAACCCAGCATTAGATGTGAAAAGGGCCTAATTGTCATCATTTTACAGTTTACAGTTAACACCTTCACAACCTTCCCTTTTCCCTCTTTTACCACTTTAGTTTTTCCCTTCTCTTCTTCCAAGAGCTATAACTTTTTTATTATATCATCAATATAGATATACGAGGGATTGTTTTTTGCGGGACTTGTTCTTTTGAATAACGCCATTCAATTTACTATGTAGTATTCGTCAGAATGGGTAAAAAAATCCAAAGTGTAATACAATTGCAAAAAAAAATACATTCTGTAATTGTTGTTTGGGTTTTTTATTTACCATGTGCACTATGGAAAACTGACATAGCAGTATGATTCAACATGATTCAGAGCACATTACTGAAAGCCGACAAATGCCGGCTATTCAGTAATGTAGCAAGTTAACCCCTGAACCACCAATGATTATAAGCACCATGTCTCTAGGGAGGGGGGCAATCCCTGGAGACATGGTGACAAGTTAATTGCCACATATTAACCCTTTATGACAGGGGAACATTGCCGCATATGCAGCATCTGTGCTCATATGCCGCACAGATGCAGCATATGCAGTTTAACCCCTAAATTAAAAAGAGGTGCCCAGCAGCTGGGTTTATCATAATCATCTTGCACCGCTGACACAGCGGTGCAAGATGATTACTTACTGTACCGGTAACTAGAATTTAACTTGATAAGTATGGTCCGCAACTCAACCTCTTGGTGCTCAGAAGAAAAAATCAATAACTATACATAAGTAACTTCGGCACTCAAATGGAGATGAATGAAAAGGCTTTTATTCAGAAAAAATTCTTGTGATATTCTCATAAGTGTATTTATACTGACGTTTCGGTCACATTGACCTTGTTCACAGTGTCAAGAATATCTATCACAAATAAAGATAAAATAAATCAATGATAAATCATGTTTTTACATTCTTCACATGAATTTAGATAGAAACATGGCATTACAGTTTGAATTACAGCTTGAAAAAAACATAATTCTACAATGTCATATGTCTGACTGGCTGTATTTATTACAACATTTCTTGGTGCATTCACTATTATGTACATAAACAAATCGATTGATCTTGTTCATAGAAGTCTATGCATAAATGCTTCCTCATAAAGGTATACTTGCTCCTAGAAGTGTATGAAAAACACATGATAATGAGAATCAACAGTATAGTCTGTTTTACCTTATAACAAAAAATTTTCCCTCTCATGGGAAAGCCAAAGGCAGCTCTATTCTTGTTTTAATCTCAGTCAACTGCAAATGGAGAATACAAATTAATAGTGTATCAATCCCATCTGTCTATAAGATGTAAATAGCAATATATGATACACTACCTTTGTTGTGAGAAAATAATATTGTAGGTATATTACCCTATTTGGGAGCAAGATTATGAATAAATCCTACAAATATATATAAAAAAAAAATATATATGTTTACATCATTAATTATTCCGTTGTGGGCATCTCTAAAATGCTATGGTAAAAGCTCATTACCTTGTAAACATTTGAAAAGAGAGGAAACAGGGTAATCGGGATTAATTCTCCCAGATCCTACCAATAGGACCTTATTGCGGTCACTATGACAGAAAAAATAAGGAACAATAGAAAAAAGCAACAAATTCCATGATTATTATACTGCCAATAGCATATGAGCTGCTGAAATCTAATAAGAGAATGTCCACCATTAACCTGCTAATGAAATGGGATTTACCCATAAGCAGTCAATTGAAATGACCATCAAGCTTAATCTTACATTAATAGAATGCATAGTAATCTATGAAATCGGGTTGTAACAAAACCTAGAACGTGGTTAAAATAAAAGAGAAAACAGTACAATGTACTGTATACCTTGTGTGTGAAGCTGGATAGCGTGGACTCGCCGTGCGGGATGCAAGTGAGGCTCTCAGTGAGCCGCGCCATTAAGAAGTGGCGTGTGACGTCATTTCCGCTGACGCCCCCTAGATAGTGCGCGTGTGTGGGAACGCTGGACAATGTAGTATATGCGTATATGCGTAACCTAGGTAACTCATCTAGTGACGCGATACCAGACACCCGATGTTGTTTGTGTCTATGGTAAGACATATCTTTTAGTATCTCACCTATAAAGGGGAAAGAAAAGGAAAAATTAAAGTAACAATAGAGAATAATGTTTGTTATATGTTATAAAAAGAAAAATAAAGGTAATAAATGGGAAACTGTATATAAATGTGATTAGGACGATTTAAAGAGACAGTGTGTCCAATCCTACAAATTAAGTAAAATGGTGTAATACCTTTATAAATCTACTTAGGAATGGCTATCATATTCTCTATTAAGACCTAATGGAAATAGGGTTTGTAGTTCATGTATCCACTTGGCTTCAAGGGTTAAGAACCTATTAACCCTATCACCACCTCTTCTGAGTGGTGGAACATGATCTATGATTTGGTACCTAAGCTGAGATACACTGTGACCCATAGACAAATAATGTGCTGGAATGGGTAACAGTGTCTTGCCACAACGAATGGTGGACTTGTGTTGACTAATGCGGTCTCGGATATGCTGGGTGGTCTCCCCAACATATCCGAGACCGCATGGACATTTTATTAAGTAAACTACAAATGTGCTGTCACACGTGTAGAAATCTTTGATCTGGTACCTTTTACCAGAGCGTGGATGGGTGAATGAACTGCCCTTCATTACATTGGTGTACTGGGCACAGCCAAGGCAGGGGAAGGTGCCAAAACGAGGTGTTCTAAGGAATGACTGTATTCCCTTCTTCAATCTGGAGCCTATATCAGCCCTGACCAATGAGTCACGGATGTTTGGTGGACGTTTGTTACAGTGGATGGGTTTAACATTAAATTCTTTTATGTGTGGATATGATTCTTTCAGAATGTGCCAATGAGATAAGATACTTTTGTTAAGGAGGGGGGAGAAAGGATGATAAGTATGAACATATGCTACCCTAGTTATATCCGATTTCTCTTTTCTTATCCTCTCCTTGGATAAGATCTCTGACGGATACCCCCTCTCTTTAAACTTCTGGAACATCTCATCGTGACGCATTTTTCGGGTGCTATTCTCTGTCACTATACGATCTACTCTGTCAAATTGAGACAGGGGTAATGCTGTCTTAATGTGACGGGGATGGCTACTTTGAAAGTGTAGCAAACTATTTCGGTCAGTGGATTTCCTATATAGGTCAGTGATGATTTTGCCCTCGGATGAGAGCAGAACCATCGTTTCTAGAAAGCTGATTTCACTATAATGCCAATTTAATGTAAACTTAAGAGATGGTAATATATTATTCAGGTCAGTTACAAATGTATGTAGGGAATGTAAGTCGCCTTGCCATATCAAAAAAATGTCGTCAATGAAACGATGCCATATTTTCACATGAGAAGTAAATAATGAATGTGTGTATATGTGATTTTCTTCATATTCTGCCATGAAAATATTAGCATATGGAGGTGCCACGTTACTTCCCATCACGGTACCTTGGCGCTGAATATAAAACTGATCCTGAAATAAAAAGTAATTGTTGTGTAAAATCAGTTGTAAAGTATCCAGACAGAAAGCCTGTTCTAATGGCTCCATCTCCGTCAGAGATCTTATCCAAGGAGAGGATAAGAAAAGAGAAATCGGATATAACTAGGGTAGCATATGTTCATACTTATCATCCTTTCTCCCCCCTCCTTAACAAAAGTATCTTATCTCATTGGCACATTCTGAAAGAATCATATCCACACATAAAAGAATTTAATGTTAAACCCATCCTCTGTAACAAACGTCCACCAAACATCCGTGACTCATTGGTCAGGGCTGATATAGGCTCCAGATTGAAGAAGGGAATACAGTCATTCCTTAGAACACCTCGTTTTGGCACCTTCCCCTGCCTTGGCTGTGCCCAGTACACCAATGTAATGAAGGGCAGTTCATTCACCCATCCACGCTCTGGTAAAAGGTACCAGATCAAAGATTTCTACACGTGTGACAGCACATTTGTAGTTTACTTAATAAAATGTCCATGCGGTCTCGGATATGTTGGGGAGACCACCCAGCATATCCGAGACCGCATTAGTCAACACAAGTCCACCATTCGTTGTGGCAAGACACTGTTACCCATTCCAGCACATTATGTGTCTATGGGTCACAGTGTATCTCAGCTTAGGTACCAAATCATAGATCATGTTCCACCACTCAGAAGAGGTGGTGATAGGGTTAATAGGCTCTTAACCCTTGAAGCCAAGTGGATACATGAACTACAAACCCTATTTCCATTAGGTCTTAATAGAGAATATGATAGCCATTCCTAAGTAGATTTATAAAGGTATTACACCATTTTACTTAATTTGTAGGATTGGACACACTGTCTCTTTAAATCGTCCTAATCACATTTATATACAGTTTCCCATTTATTACCTTTATTTTTCTTTTTATAACATATAACAAACATTATTCTCTATTGTTACTTTAATTTTTCCTTTTCTTTCCCCTTTATAGGTGAGATACTAAAAGATATGTCTTACCATAGACACAAACAACATCGGGTGTCTGGTATCGCGTCACTAGATGAGTTACCTAGGTTACGCATATACGCATATACTACATTGTCCGGCGTTCCCGCACACGCGCACTATCTAGAGGGCGTCAGCGGAAATGACGTCACACGCCACTTCTTAATGGCGCGGCTCACTGAGAGCCTCACTTGCATCCCGCACGGCGAGTCCACGCTATCCAGCCTCACACACAAGGTATACAGTACATTGTACTGTTTTCTCTTTTATTTTAACCACGTTCTAGGTTTTGTTACAACCCGATTTCATAGATTACTATGCATTCTATTAATGTAAGATTAAGCTTGATGGTCATTTCAATTGACTGCTTATGGGTAAATCCCATTTCATTAGCAGGTTAATGGTGGACATTCTCTTATTAGATTTCAGCAGCTCATATGCTATTGGCAGTATAATAATCATGGAATTTGTTGCTTTTTTCTATTGTTCCTTATTTTTTCTGTCATAGTGACCGCAATAAGGTCCTATTGGTAGGATCTGGGAGAATTAATCCCGATTACCCTGTTTCCTCTCTTTTCAAATGTTTACAAGGTAATGAGCTTTTACCATAGCATTTTAGAGATGCCCACAACGGAATAATTAATGATGTAAACATTTTTTTTTTTTTTTTTTTTTAATATTTGTAGGATTTATTCATAATCTTGCTCCCAAATAGGGTAATATACCTACAATATTATTTTCTCACAACAAAGGTAGTGTATCATATATTGCTATATACATCTTATAGACAGATGGGATTGATACACTATTAATTTGTATTCTCCATTTGCAGTTGACTGAGATTAAAACAAGAATAGAGCTGCCTTTGGCTTTCCCATGAGAGGGAAAAATTTTTGTTATAAGGTAAAACAGACTATACTGTTGATTCTCATTATCATGTGTTTTTCATACACTTCTAGGAGCAAGTATACCTTTATGAGGAAGCATTTATGCATAGACTTCTATGAACAAGATCAATCGATTTGTTTATGTACATAATAGTGAATGCACCAAGAAATGTTGTAATAAATACAGCCAGTCAGACATATGACATTGTAGAAGTATGTTCTTTTCAAGCTGTAATTCAAACTGTAGTGCCATGTTTCTATCTAAATTCATGTGAAGAATGTAAAAACATGATTTATCATTGATTTATTTTATCTTTATTTGTGATAGATATTCTTGACACTGTGAACAAGGTCAATGTGACCGAAACGTCAGTATAAATACACTTATGAGAATATCACAAGAATTTTTTCTGAATAAAAGCCTTTTCATTCATCTCCATTTGAGTGCCGAAGTTACTTATGTATAACTAGAATTTAACAGCACGGTGCGAGTATCGCACCGTGTGCTGTGTGGGTGCGAGTTTGACTCGCACCCATATATTTATAATGGCCTCTCGTGTGAGGGAATCGCGTGCAATCGCAGCATGCTGCGATTGCACTCGCATTGCCCTCGCAAAGCGAGTGTAATGTGTGAAACTCGCATTGGTGTGACCTGTATCATTTAAAGATACAGGTCCGAGTGCAATGCGATTTTTTCACGCATCGCACTCGCGCGAGTTTTGCGCCAGTGTGCCTCCTGCATAAGGGATAAAACGCACCAGGTCATGAAATCACAGATTCAACAGCAAAACTTGAAACCCATTGACTTTGCTGGGATTTCATTTAAGTGATGTGTTCACTGCATTTTCACTGCAAAAAGCGATCCAAAAAAAGAATCAAAAACGCACAGTGTGAACATTGCCTAAGTAGTGAAAAATAAATCAGAAATTTGACAAAAAATGATGGGGCATTTGTCACCATTTTCCGAAAATCGTATTGTTCTAATTTTTAGGGATCTGGGACTGTGTGATGGCTTACATTTTGCGCCTTGAGCTGGAAAATAGCATTTTGGGTAGATGTGTTGTTTTGATCGCCTCTTATTGCAATGTTGCAGCGACCAAAAAAACTGAATTTTGATGGTTTTACCTTTTTTTGTTACGCTGTTTACCAATAAGGTTATTTTACTTTATATTTTGATATATTGGACATTTCCGAAAGCGGCGATACCAAATATGTGTATTTCTTTTTAATTTTATTTTAAATGGGACAAAAGGGGATGATTTTAACTTGTGTGTTTTTTAAATTTTTTTCATATTTTGTAAAACTTTATGTTTTATTTTTAATTGTTTTTACACTAATCTCGTAAAGGGAACTTGAAGCTGCCACTGTCTGATTATTTGTGCTGTACAGAGCAGTGCATTAGCACCGCTCTGCACATCACATGATTGACTACTGTTAATGCTGGAAGTAGGTCATGACAGACACGGGGTCATCAACTGATGCCTGGCTGTCATACTAACCTATTGGCGCCCTGCGATCAGGTCACGGCCTGCCAATATAAGCTGGAAATGGAGCTATACCAGCCGGTGTGTGTTAAATCCCTCTGTTTAAGATTGACTATGGGATTTACATAGTTAACAGGGGCAGGTGAATCTCTAATCTGGCTGCCACTGTAAAAGGCATATGTCGGCTGATCAGATCAGTCGACACGTGCAGGAAAAGGCAGGAACATGACCTTGGATGTACTAGTACATCCAAGGTCATGATGGGGTTAACACAGCTAAAGTAACCAGTATGTACCAGCTACACCCATCTGCTAACTGTTTTTGTTACTTTACTTTCAACAATTTTTTTTTTTTTTAGCATGTCCTTTACTTCAATGTCTATTGTTCTATGTGCCTTTGCCATTCACCTTCACCGCCCCATCCCCCCTCCATCACCCCTCATCCACATAAGCCCCTCTCTCCCTCCCTCAACTTTATTGAGCTCCCATACTCTCTATAACGTACTGATTAATCTCAGACCACCATATTCCAGGACATTGCATCAGAAACAAAGTCACAATTGCAAAAACTATTTACCTTTTCTCTTTTTACTTCTGCTCCTATCAGGTGATATCTCTCCAAATCCTGGTTCACCCTCCACCAACTTCAACCCCTCTCCCACCACACATAGAAACCATGCTAAGCTTATTAATATTACCTGCACACCTTCATCTCCCACTTTTAATTGTGCTCTCTGGAATCAACGGTCTGTATGCAACAAGCTTCCCTTCATCCACAACTACTTTCTCACTAACTCTCTTAACCTTCTGGCTCTCACAGAAACCTGGATCCAGGATTCAGACACAGTGTCCCCTGCCACTATTTCTTATGGCGGCTTACATTACTCTCATTCCCGAGACCTGGGAACAGACATGGTGGTGGAGTTGGCTTACTCCTGTCTCCACAATGTACTTTCCAGGTCATCCCTCCACCCTATCACTCTCTTTCCCCTCTTTTGACATCCACACAATTAGGCTCTTCCGTCCCCTCCCCCTCAGAGTAGCGGTGGTATACCGCCCCCAGTGTCACCCACCTAGTTCCTCGACCATTACTCCGCGTGGCTGCTACATTTCATGTCCTCAGAATTACCAACCCTCATTCTGGGAGACTTCAACATTTCCATAAACAGCCCCATCTGCATCCCACCTCTTATCTCTAACCACATCTATTGGCCTCTCTCAGCTCTCAACCGCTGAGACACACAAAGATGGTAACACCCTCAACCTCCTCAATAGATAATTCACCACTTCCACTCTCTGACCACAACATTCTCTCCTTCACACTCATAAACCCTCGCTCACCGCAGCACAGTCCGACCTATCACACATTCAGAAATCTACAGGCCATTAACTCTGATACATTCACAGACTCCCTACTCTCGTCACTTCTCATTCTCCTGTCCTGATTTGGCAGTAAATCACTTAAATGACTCTCTCAGAAGCTCCCTGGACAAAGTAGTGCCCCTCACCCTCAGAACCTCCAGACACTCGGCAGAAATGTTAACTATTAACCTGCCAGAGTGACTGCGTCCTCCAAGGTGTCTACACACTGCCTCATTTACATAAGAAAATGTAAGTCTATAAATGTTTTTTTTTCACCTTCAACATTACACTATGAGCTCAGACAGGGAAGGTTAGAATAGTACTATGAAGCTGCAGATACAGACAGTGATAGCTGGGAGGGGGTATTAAACTAGCTGACAGGTTCCCTTTAAAACGCCTGTGCACATACTGCGTTTATGATGTGTTTTTTGTGCAGTTTTTTCACAAAACAGTATGCAAACCCTTATACCAGCAAAGTCAATGAGAAATCTGACGTTTTGTGATTTGGTGCAGAAAAAAATCTGCAGCATGTCAATTCTTGCAGCATTTTTGCAATGTTTCTCCACCACAAATGTATAAAAAATGAATGGAAAAAAACGTATGTAAAAAATGCATCAAAAGTACATTGAGTTTTTGGTGCATATTTCTGCCAGGAGATGCAGATTTTGTGCAGAAATATCTGCAATCAAATAATCGATGTTCGCACAAACACTTCCAACTAACCAGATAGACTTATAGGTGATGGAGCAACAATAGAAACCAATCTTTCAGTTTTCAAATATATCTATCCATTGCCCCCCAAAAAAGATCTTTATTGAAGTCTACAATTTAGGGTGCTTAGTGCACCCTTGGTGTGGCTATATGACCCTAATTTGGAGAAAAGATGTTGGATTGCAGCAGAATAAGTATATTACAATCCTGAATTGCTGTCAATTTTCAGTTAATTGTACTTGATGAATAAAGCACATGCGAGAAATATAACATACAGTAATTAACTTTAGACTTTGTGAGTTCTCACTAACTAAAATTTCTTTTTTCATATTTCCTTATTATACTTTACTGGAAGTGAAAACAAGTCAGCAATTTTACTGAAGTGAACAACATTTCCAAAAACGTTAAATTATTCCATAGCTAAGCTGAAAAACAAAATACCAAAGATTCTTGCGTTCAGTTGCCTTGATTTTGTTTGATTTTATTTTCATATTTGTTCCAAGTAACAAATGTCTAAATTGTTCTATTTTTATCAAAGTCATCTGCAAATGTAAGATTCATAGTAAAGAATTAAGACAGGAAATTCAGAAATATATGATGAAATATGTTAGTATTTGACAGTTGATACAACAATATCATGTAAGGAATCCTATCTTTTGATTGTTTCCATCTCTACACAGCCGAAAGGAGGATGTGATCTGGTGAGGAAGATCTGTGAAGTCTCTGTGGAGTTTGACAAACAAAAGCTTCCCATATACATTAGATTAGTGTCAAGGACAGTGTTTCCCAAACTCCAGTCCACACGGCCTCCAACAGGTTATGTTTTCAGGATTTCCTTAGTATTGCACAGGTGATGCCTTGATAATGATTCCATTACCTGTCCAATCCTAAGGAAATCCTGAAAACGTGTCCTGTTTGGGGCCATGACGATTGGAGTATGGGAAATACTGGTCTAGGAGGACAACTGTTAATTGGAGGATATGATGATTACGTTGATTAGTTCTCCTGGATATAAGCAGAGATATCTTGGCAAGTTTCTCATAGAGAACACAGGAGCACATAGCCGAACGAACACTCCTGTGACAATGGCTAAGTAAGCTGCTGGCTGAACGACAGACGAAGGCATCATTCTGATGATAGCTATTTGATAGGTATTGGGGTCACTCACCGAAAATGCAAAGTAAGAGTAAAGTAAATTAAAAGTATGAGTATATTATCTTGTGGATGCTGATGCAGATTTATTACCAATTTAAAATAACTTCCATAAAACTGAATGTAGTGATTTCCGTACAATTTTCTTGGATTTTTATATGGCTGCTGTGTGTGACTATGCCCTTACTCTTTAACCATAAGGCCTTGACAAGTCAATGGAATTTTTAGACATGCTATGAAGCTTTGGATTCAGATTTTTTGAAAACATGACCCAGAACCCTGATAATGTAGACTATTTTTTCCTTACCTGTTCGCTTTTGGTCAGCCGGGTTTTATTGTGAATGTCAGACGTCACGAGATTGAAGCCATGTTTCTCAGACAGGATGCGAAGTAGTAAAACAACAGTCCGGCTACCACATTTTCCAACTCTGTTATACACAACTTGACTAGGAAATGGCAGTACCTAAAAAATGTGAAGGACACAGCAGTTGTATGAGTAATGAATCCTGACAATGATCATATAATAGACATGCATGATGAAAGAACCAAAGTTACGTGAACCTCTACATGAAATGTAAACAAAGAATATGATTTCAAATCTTTGCCTGGGACAATATTGTATAAAGGCAGGTTAGAATTTAGTTGTACAGTAAAATCAAGCATACAGTCTGACAGCAGAAGTGTTCAGTTGGTGAAGCTAGGAAAATATTACACAAAATGTTATACAAATAGTATTAGTGAAACTAAAAAAATACTGTCAGGTATACTAAGCTAAAGTGCAGAACTGTGACTTTACAGTAGCAAAAAAAGTGCTTTACATGACTTGCCCTTTTCTTTTCTCACTTCTGGTTTTTGATAACTTTTTTTTACACCAAATTCATCAAAACAGCACACGTGAGTTGTGGAGTAAATGCAATGATGAATCAGGTGCTCTGTATTGTAGACATCTTTCCTGACTCAATCGACAAAGGAAAGCATGACCTAGCAGAGAGAGAGCGTGGCTTACTAGAAAAGGAGGTATGGTCTAAATTGCAACACCACTTGCCATTATTTGGGTCAAATATTGGTACAAATCAAGCCACCTAAAGGGGTTGTAAACTTACTGTAGACAGTACAAAATACAATAAATGTATCACTCAATATGAGCCACTGTGATGAATCTGGAGCTTTTTAGACATACTAGTGGACTTTGTACAAATCTATAGTGTCATAATCGTCTCCTAAATTTCTAAATGTATATGTGGCAAAAGTGCGATACTGAATTACTCATATTGTAATTAGAATCATCTAAAGACTGGCAATTAATTTAATTAATGCCATCCTTAAAATAACATAATGGCTTCTGTCTATAGAATTTATTATTTATTAGTTCAATAATGATCCCATTCATATAGTTGATCTTCATGAATCCTGTTGACTTAATATAGATATTTAGGTGTTTTTTGCCAAGCATGTTAGTTTTCTTTGCCTTTTAAAAAGCAAAATATACCTGTCAATTTGAAGTGTGAAAAGAGACCCTTTATTGAACTGGCTTATCTTTGATATACCAGAGCAGTAATTATAATTGTACATTTGAGAATCTAATATTCAGCAATGTACTTACATTTTGTGGATCAGTCTCTGTATGATGACACACATTTCCTGTTGTTGACCTTTCATTTAAATATTTACATTAACATAAACATATATGCTATATAATTGCCTTGTGGCCACTTCCGTCTGAGGCCGAAATCGCATGCCAGCGTTCATTGGCCCCGTGGTGACCAATGAGGCAGTATATGGAAAACAGCAGCGTGGGTCGCGGCGAGCCATGGGATGACCGGCATTACGTATCCTTGGCTGCAATCGCTACCTTGTGACAGCAGTCTGACTGCGCTACTGCTCACGGAGGTCCGCGGCGAGCCAGCTGGGAGATGACCGGCGTCAGCCAGTCATCTCCCGGCTGATTGCTGCAGTAGTACCCGAGCGGGATTAAAACCGTTCGCTAAGCCGCGTTACTTCTCTGATTAGTCGGCGCAGCCGCAGTGACCAATCACCAAAGCAGCCGGTTTGACGCGTGGGTTTGAATGCTGCTTCTCTCATTGGTCGCCGCGGCATTCAAACCGCACCCAAGCTGCGTGCCGCAGCGACCAATGAGAGACATGGCATTCAAATTGTGCGCCAATCCACGCGCTGAGTCTCTCATTGGTCGGCGCGGCCACAGCGACCAATCACGAAGCTGTGGCGGATTATGAATCGCGCGCTGATTGGTCGGCGCATCGCACAACATCAGCGCGCGGGATTATATTTCCCGCCAAGCCACGCCGCTTCGCTGATTGGTCGCCGCGGCCGCAGTGACCAATCAGAGAAGTAGCGTGGCTTGGCGTGCTATTTGAATTCCGCGTCTCTCATTGGTTGCTATGGCGACCAATGAGAGATGCGGCGCACGGCTTGGCACGAGATTTGAATGCTGCGTCATAGTGTGACGCAGTTCACTCCTGTTTACAAGGCTGTCAGTTAGTGTGACGCAGTTCAATCCTGTCTACAAGGCTGTTAGTCAGTGTGATGAACTTCATTCCTGTCTACAAGACTGTCAGTCAGTGTCACGAAGTTCATTCCTGTCTAAAAGGCTGTCAGTCAGTGTCACGAACTTTACTCCTGTCTACAAGGCTGTCAGTCAGTGTGATGCAGTCAATCCTGTTTACAAGGCTGTCAGTCAGTGTGACGCAGTTCACTCCTGTCTACAAGGCAGTCAGTCAGTGTGAGGAACTTCACTCCTGTCTACAAGGCTGTCAGTCGGTGTGACGCAGTTCACTCCTGTCTACAAGGTTGTTAGTCAGTGTGATGAACTTCATTCCTATTAACAAGGCTGTCAGTCAGTGTGACGCAGTTCACTCCTGTCTACAAGGCTGTCAGTCAGTGTTACAAACTTTACTCCTGTCTACAAGGCTGTCATACAGTGTGACGAACTTCACTCCTGTCTACAAGCCTGTCAGTCAGTGTCACAAACTTCACTCCTGTCCATAAGGCTGTCAGTCAGTGTCACAAACTTTACTCCTGTCTACAAGGCTGTCAGTCAGTGTGACGACCTTCACTCCTCTCTACAAGGCTGTCAGTCACTGACGCACTTCACTCCTGTCTACAAGGCTGTCAGTCAGTGTGACAAACTTCACTCCTGTCTATAAGGCTGTCAGTCAGTGTGACGCAGTTCACTCCTGTATACAAGGCTGTCAGTCATAGTGTGATGCAGTTCCTCCTGTTTACAAGGCTGTCAGTCAGTGTGACAAACTTCACTCCTGTCTATAAGGCTGTCAGTCTGTGTCACAAACTTCACTCCTGTTTACAAGCTGTCAGTCAGTGTCACGAACTTCACTCCTGTCTATAAGGCTGTAAGTCAGTGTGACCAACTTCACTCCTGTCTACAAGGCTGTCAGTCAGTGTCACGAACTTTACTCCTGTCTACAAGGCTGTCAGTCAGTGTGACGCAGTTCACTCCAGTAAGCAAGGCTGTCAGTTACTGTGACGCACTTCACTCCTGTCTACAAGGCTGTCAGTCAGTGTGACGCACTTCACTCCTGTCTATAAGGCTGTCAGTCAGTATGACAAACTTTACTCCTGCATATAAGGCTGTCAATCAGTGTCACAAACTTTACTCCTGTCTACACGGCTGTCAGTGTGATGCAGTTCACTCCTGTCAATAAGGCTGTCAGTCAGTGTCACGAACTTTACTTCTGTCTACAAGGCTGTCAGTCACTGTAACGCACTTTACTCCTGTCTACAAGGCTGTCAGTCAGTGTCACGAACTTCACTCTTGTCTTTAAGGCTGTCAGTCAGTGTCACGAACTTTACTCCTGTCTACAAGGCTGTCAGTCAGTGTGACGCAGTTCACTACTGTCTACAAGGCTGTCAGTCAGTGTTACAAACTTTACTCCTGTCTACAAGGCTGTCAGTCAGTGTGATGAACTTCACTCCTGTCTATCAGGCTGTCAGTCAGTGTGATGAACTTCACTCCTGTCTACAATGCTGTCAGTCAGTGTGATGCAGTCAATCCTGTTTACAAGGCTGTCAGTCAGTGTGACACAGTTCACTCCTGTCTACAAGGCTTTTAGTCAGTGTGACGAACTTCATTCCTGTCTATAAGGCTGTCAGTCCGTGTCACAAACATTACTCCTGTCTACAAGGCTGTCAGTCAGTGTGACGAACTTCACTCCTGTCTACAAGGCTGTCAGTCAGTGCCACGAACTTCACTCCTGTCTACAAGGCTGTCAGTCAGTGTGACACAGTTCACTCCTGTACACAAGGCTGTCTGTCATAATGTGACGCAGTTCACTCTTGTCTACAAGGCTGTTAGTCAGTTTGATGCACTTCACTCCTGTCTACAAGGCTGTCAGTCAGTGTCACGAACTTTACTCCTGTCTACAAGGCTGTCAGTCAGTGTGACGCAGTTCACTCCAGTAAGCAAGGCTGTCAGTTACTGTGACGCACTTCACTCCTGTCTACAAGGCTGTCAGTCAGTGTGACGCACTTTACTCCTGTCTATAAGGCTGTCAGTCAGTATGACAAACTTTACTCCTGTCTACACGGCTGTCAGTGTGATGCAGTTCACTCCTGTCAATAAGGCTGTCAGTCAGTGTCACGAACTTTACTTCTGTCTACAAGGCTGTCAGTCACTGTAACGCACTTTACTCCTGTCTACAAGGCTGTCAGTCAGTGTCACGAACTTCACTCTTGTCTTTAAGGCTGTCAGTCAGTGTCACGAACTTTACTCCTGTCTACAAGGCTGTCAGTCAGTGTGACGCAGTTCACTACTGTCTACAAGGCTGTCAGTCAGTGTTACAAACTTTACTCCTGTCTACAAGGCTGTCAGTCAGTGTGATGAACTTCACTCCTGTCTACAAGGCTGTCAGTCAGTGTGATGAACTTCACTCCTGTCTACAATGCTGTCAGTCAGTGTGATGCAGTCAATCCTGTTTACAAGGCTGTCAGTCAGTGTGACACAGTTCACTCCTGTCTACAAGGCTTTTAGTCAGTGTGACGAACTTCATTCCTGTCTATAAGGCTGTCAGTCCGTGTCACAAACATTACTCCTGTCTACAAGGCTGTCAGTCAGTGTGACGAACTTCACTCCTGTCTACAAGGCTGTCAGTCAGTGCCACGAACTTCACTCCTGTCTACAAGGCTGTCAGTCAGTGTGACACAGTTCACTCCTGTACACAAGGCTGTCTGTCATAGTGTGACACAGTTCACTCTTGTCTACAAGGCTGTTAGTCAGTTTGATGCACTTCACTCCTGTCTACAAGGCTGTCAGTCAGTGTGACACAGTTAACTCCTGTCTATAAGGCTGTCAGTGTCACAAACTTTACTCCTGTCTACAAGGCTGTCAGTCAGTGTCACAAACTTCACTCCTGTCTACAAGGCTGTCAGTCAGTGTTACAAACTTTACTCCTGTCTACAAGGCTGTCAGTCAGTGTGATGCAGTCAATCCTGTTCACAAGGCTGACAGTCAGTGTGACGAACTTCACTCCTGTCTACAAGCCTGTCAGTCAGTGTGACAAACTTTACTCTTGTCTACAAGGCTGTCAGTCAGTGTTACAAACTTTACTCCTGTCTACAAGACTGTCAGTCAGTGTGACACAGTTCACTCCTGTCTACAAGGCTGTGAGTCAGTGTGACGAACTTCATTCCTGTCTATCAGGCTGTCAGTCAGTGTGACACAGTTCACTCCTGTCTATAAGGCTGTCAGTGTCACAAACTTTACTCCTGTCTACAAGGCTGTCAGTCAGTGTGACAACTTTCACTCCTCTCTACAAGGCTGTCAGTCAGTGTGACGCAGTTCTCTCCTGTTTACAAGGCTGTCAGTCAGTGTGACGAACTTCACTCCTGTCTATAAGGCTGTCAGTCCGTGTCACAAACATTACTCCTATCTACAAGGCTGTCAGTCAGTGTGACACAGTTCACTCCTGTATACAAGGCTGTCAGTCATAGTGTGACGCAGTTCATCCTGTTTACACGGCTGTCAGTCAGTGTGACAAACTTCACTCCTGTCTATAAGGCTGTCAGTCTGTGTCACAAACTTCACTCCTGTTTACAAGCTGTCAGTCAGTGTCACGAACTTCAATCCTGTCTATAAGGCTGTAAGTCAGTGTGACACAGTTCACTCCTGTCTACAAGGCTGTCAGTCATAGTGTGACGCAGTTCACTTTTGTCTACAAGGCTGTTAGTCAGTTTGACTCACTTCACTCCTGTCTACAAGGCTGTCAGTCAGTGTGACGCAGTTAACTCCTGTCTATAAGGCTGTCAGTCAGTGTCACAAACTTTACTCCTGTCTACGAGGCTGTCAGTCAGTGTGACAAACTTCACTCCTGTCTACAGGCTGTCAGTCAGTTTGACGAACTTCACTCCTGTCTACAAGCCTGTCAGTCAGTGTCACAAACTTCACTCCTGTCTACAAGGCTGTCAGTTAGTGTCACGAACTTCACTCCTGTCTACAAGGTTGTCAGTCAGTGTTACAAACTTTACTCCTGTCTACAAGGCTGTCACTCAGTGTGATTGGCAGTCAATCCTGTCTACAAGGCTGTCAATCAGTGTGACACAGTTCACTCCTGTCTTCAAGGCTGTTAGTCAGTGTCACAAACTTTACTCCTGTCTACAAGGCTGTCAGTCAGTGTGACAACCTTCACTCCTCTCTACAAGGCTGTCAGTCAGTGTCACAAACATTACTCCTATCTACAAGGCTGTCAGTCAGTGTGACGCAGTTCACTCCTGTATACAAGGCTGTCAGTCACTGACGCACTTCACTCCTGTCTACAAGGCTGTCAGTCAGTGTGACAAACTTCACTCTTGTCTATAAGGCTGTCAGTCAGTGTGACGCAGTTCACTCCTGTATACAAGGCTGTCAGTCATAGTGTGATGCAGTTCCTCCTGTTTACAAGGCTGTCAGTCAGTGTGACAAACTTCACTCCTGTCTATAAGGCTGTCAGTCTGTGTCACAAACTTCACTCCTGTTTACAAGCTGTCAGTCAGTGTCACGAACTTCACTCCTGTCTATAAGGCTGTAGGTCAGTGTGACCAACTTCACTCCTGTCTACAAGGCTGTCAGTCAGTGTGACGCAGTTCACTCCAGTAAGCAAGGCTGTCAGTTACTGTGACGCACTTCACTCCTGTCTACAAGGCTGTCAGTCAGTGTGACGCACTTCATTCCTGTCTATAAGGCTGTCAGTCAGTATGACAAACTTTACTCCTGCATATAAGGCTGTCAATCAGTGTCACAAACTTTACTCCTGTCTACACGGCTGTCAGTGTGATGCAGTTCACTCCTGTCAATATGGCTGTCAGTCAGTGTCACGAACTTTACTTCTGTCTACAAGGCTGTCAGTCACTGTAACGCACTTTACTCCTGTCTACAAGGCTGTCAGTCAGTGTCACGAACTTCACTCTTGTCTTTAAGGCTGTCAGTCAGTGTCACGAACTTTACTCCTGTCTACAAGGCTGTCAGTCAGTGTGACGCAGTTCACTCCTGTCTACAAGGCTGTCAGTCAGTGTTGCAAACTTTACTCCTGTCTACAAGGCTGTCAGTCAGTGTGATGAACTTCACTCCTGTCTACAAGGCTGTCAGTCAGTGTGATGCAGTCAATCCTGTTTACAAGGCTGTCAGTCAGTGTGACACAGTTCACTCCTGTCTACAAGGCTTTTAGTCAGTGTGACGAACTTCATTCCTGTCTATAAGGCTGTCAGTCAGTGTGACGCAGTTCACTCCTGTCTACAAGGCTGTCAGTGTGATGCACTTCAGTCACAGTTAGTTCACACATTGTGTCAGTGACAGTCTGAACTACTTCAGTCACATTTATGCAATGGGTTTAACTGGTCGTAAGCACAAATATGCCAATGACAATGACAGAAAAGCTGCAAGAGTAGCAAGAGAACGACAACGTTGACACCAATAGACACGACAACAAACTGCTGTGAGACAAGCCCAGGATGCGCAATCTCACAGACGTCATTGGCAACAGGAGACACCACAACAAACTGCTGCCAGACAAGCCCAAGATGCCGAATGTCATAGACAATGTCCCCTGAATGACTTACCAGAAGACAGGGCAAACAGACAACAACATGTTTGCGACATTTATACAACACGAATGCTCTACAAACTGAGGCAAGCCCTGGAGAATATTCAACAACTTGCATGTTATGTCACAAATGATGAAACGATAATTATTCAACATTACTATGGGAATATGAATGTAGTTTGCTCTACATGCAACTCTCTAAATTTTATTGATGAAAAACCATCTGACAATAAGTTTACTCAATGCTGCCAAAAAGGGAAAGTTATGCTACCGAGACCTCAGTACTCATAGTAACATAGTAACATATCATAGTTTTTAAGGTTGAAGAAAGACTAAGTCCATCTAGTTCAACCCATAGCCTAACATGTTGATCCGGAGGAAGGCAAAAAAAAAACCCATGTGGCAACACTAAGCTCCACACTGGGAAAAAAAATTCCTTCCTGACTCCAGGTACAGCAATCAGACTAGTTCCCTGGGTCAACGATCTATCAAGAATCTAGTATATATAACTGGTAATATTATAGTTTTCAAGAAAGGCATCCAGGCCCTTCTTAAATGTTAGTAGTGAGTCACTCATTACAACATCATGTTGCAGAGAGTTCCATAGTCTCACTGCTCTTACAGTAAAGAATCCGCGTCTGTGATTATGATTAAACCTTCTTTCCTCCAGACGTAGAGGATGCCCCCTTGTCCCCGTCTCAGGCCTAAGAGTAAAGAGATCATTAAAAAGGTCTCTACTGTCACCTCATATATTTATACATTATTATAAGATCACCCCTAAGCCTTCGTTTTTCCAAACTAAATAACCCCAAGTTTAATAACCTGTCTTGGTATTGCAGACCCCTCAGTCCTCTAATGACTTTGGTCGCTCTTCTCTGCACCCACTCTAGTACAGCTATGTCTTTCTTGTACACCGGAGACCAGAATTGTACACAGTATTCTAAGTGTGGTCGCACTAGTGACTTGTATAGAGGTAAAAACAAAAGTGGAGATTGTCAAAATTGCCAATCTTATGCCATGCGAGATGTCCAAAATGTGTTAGTACTGCATGGAAAAACATTTTCAGACTTTAATTTGCCACAGCCTGCTACTCACATTCCACAACTTCCAGAGTATGATGAAGCTAATGAATTATTGTTGACTACACAGAAAATAAACTCTTTAAATGAACAACAACGTATTGCATATGATACTATTGTCAGCGCTATAGATAACCAAGCAGATGCAAGGCCAAAATGATTCTTCATTGACGGTCCAGGAGGGAGCAGTAAAATATACCTATATGAAGTATTAATGCATCATGTTAGATGGTTGGGAAAAGTTGTATTGCCATTGGCTATAACAGGTATTGTAGCAAATCTGTTACGAGGAGGTAGTACTATGCAATCACTGTTTGGGATACCAGTTCCTGTCAACGAAATATCCATTTCCAGAATAAAACAAGACACGTTTGCTGGAAAACAGTTAGGGTCCTTTCACATCAGCGGTTTTGCGCTGATTGCGGCAGTTGTAGTGAAAAAAACACAACTGCCGCGATTACCGCATAACGGCTGCACTTGCCACAAGTACGTTTTTTTCGCTGCCGCACCTGCCGCAAGCCCGCATAGACATTCTATGGGACTTGCCACAAGTACACCGCAAGTGCAGCCGTTATGCGGTAATCGCGGCAGTTGCGTTTTTTTCACCGCAACTGCCGCGATCAGCGCAAAATCGCTGATGTGAAATCAGCTTTACACAGTGCACATCTGTTAATACTTGATGAGTGCACCATGGCACCCAAATATACTTTGACCGTAATTGACAGACTTCTGCGTGAAGTCATGACTACAAATGTTGCTGAATGAAATTCCATTTGGAGGTAAAATTTTTGCCATTGGTGGAGATTTTAGGCAATGTCTTCCAGTTATACCAAATGGAACAAGAACAGATGTTATTGAGTCCAGCTTAAAAATGGCTGATCTTTGGCAACAGTTTACTCAACTCCAACTCATTAACAACATGCGATCTTCTGACACAGAGTACAGCAATTGGCTTTTTAAACTTGGTGAACTTAGCAATGAATACAATCTTGGAGAAGATATTATTGAAATACCAGAAGACATGTTTTGTACTGCCTGCATTGTAACTGATGTTTTTGGACAACGCATTAAAATTGATGTGAACGACCAAACCAGTGTTGAGAGGGCCTCTTCCCATGCAATTCTCTGTCCCAAGAACGATGACGTGGCTCTGCTAAATACCCGTGTGATGGATAGAATGCCTGGAGAGTATAAGCTGTACACAAGTGATGATTCGGTGGATGTAGATAATGAAGATGAACAAGAGCATTATCCAGTTGAATTTTTAAATAGTCTTACACCATCAGGAATGCCATCCCACAGACTACAACTAAAAGTTGGAACAATTGTAATGTTGCTTCGGAATCTACAGTAAATACCAAAAATGGTCTATGTAATGGAACTCGCCTTATTGTTACTGGACTCCATTCCCACCTAATTCAAGCAAGAGTCATCAGTGGATCAGCAAAAGGAGATGAAGTGTTCATTCCACGCATTGATTTATGTCCTTCAGACACAGGTCTTCCATTTAGGCTTTGGCAGTTTCCAATAAAACCAGCTTTTGCCATGACTATAAATAAGTCCCAAGGTCAAACTCTACACTGTGTTGGTATATATCTACCGGAGCCAGTTTTTGGCCATGGACAACTGTACATTGCATTTTGTCGAGTTAAAATGAGATCCAATGTCAAGGTGCAAGTTCTTGACACCCCTTTACAAGGACATTTGCTTAGAGATAGTCCAAAGGTTTTTACAAGAACTGTGGTGTAAAAAAATATTTTAGGTTGATTACATTTAATGATAATGTATATATTGTTAAATTCTGTATATTCAGTGCATTATTAGTCTGTTACATAGATATTTAATATAAGGCAATTATATAGTAGATATACACATAGATAGATAGATAGATAGATAGATAGATAGATAGATAGATAGATAGAAAAGGAAAAAAAATACATCTAAATACATAGATAATACATAGTTAGATAACAAATAGAGAGATATTTTATATAGTAAGGTGGTCGCACGTTAAGTATAAGAGGGGAGATGTGTATCATCCAAATTGTTAAATTTGGTGATATGAACCCAGATGTAATGTACCAGTATCATAGATGCTGAGAGCCTTAATTTATCTTTAACAGGGCTGTTTTTTTTGTGAACAGCTAAAGAGATGGGCGGGACGGCTGTTCACCACATCTCCATCTCAAGGTGTGGTCTATATACATACATAGATAGATAGATAGATAGATAGATAGATAGATAGATAGATAGATAGATAGATAGATAAGAGAAAAAAAAAAAACTGCACAGCACTCACAGACAATGTGAACTGGTGCCAGCAGAGATGCTGGGTCAATATACTAGAAAAAAATCTTGCAGCACTCAGCTACTACCAATGATGTACATATGCTGACAAGCTATATATATGAGAAAAAATTTAAAAACTTACGTTTTTTTCAAAAAACTCAAAATTCTTATTATTTTTTTTAAAATCTGAAGTTCTTGGCCAATGTGTGTACTAAGAACTTCAGATTTTAAAAAAAATAATAAGAATTTTGAGTTTTTTGAAAAAAACGTAAGTTTTTAAATTTTTTCTCATATATATAGCTTGTCAGCATATGTACATCATTGGTAGTAGCTGAGTGCTGCAAGGTTTTTTTCTAGTATATTGACCCAGCATCTCTGCTGGCACCAGTTCACATTGTCTGTGAGTGCTGTGCAGTTTTTTTTTTTCTCTTTTGTATCGTGTGGAGTGGCTGGCTCCATTGCTGCAATGTGCACCCTCGTTGCACACAGGTGATCTAGGGTCTAGATGGTGTCCGCCCACTTAGTAGTGGGGTAGGGTGGACAAGGAGGACTTGGGTGTCAGCGATAGGACTCGTCGGACCTGAAGTCACTTTGTCGCAGTCGACGAGCAAGCAGACATTGGCCAATGTGTGTACTAAGAACTTCAGATTTAAAAAAAAATAATAAGAATTTTGAGTTTTTTGAAAAAAACGTAAGTTTTAAATTTTTTCTCATATATATAGCTTTGTCAGCATATGTACATCATTGGTAGTAGCTGAGTGCTGCAAGGTTTTTTTCTAGTATATTGACCCAGCATCTCTGCTGGCACCAGTTCACATTGTCTGTGAGTGCTGTGCAGTTTTTTTTTTCTCTTTGTATGTGATGGAGTGCTGGCATCCATTAGTAGAAATGATGCACCCTCCTGCACAAGGTGATCTAGGTGCTCAGAATGGTGTCCCATCCACTTAGTAAGTTGGCAGCCTCAGGTAACAATGAGGACATTGGTGATCAGCATATGGATACTACGTCAGGAAACTCGAAGATCACTTTGTCGATTTAGACAATCGAATCTTGGCCAATGTGTGTACTAAGAACTTCAGATTTTAAAAAAAATAATAAGAATTTTGAGTTTTTTGAAAAAAAACGTAAGTTTTTAAATTTTTTCTCATATATATAGCTTGTCAGCATATGTACATCATTGGTAGTAGCTGAGTGCTGCAAGGTTTTTTTCTAGTATATTGACCCAGCATCTCTGCTGGCACCAGTTCACATTGTCTGTGAGTGCTGTGCAGTTTTTTTTTTTCTCTTTTGTATCGTGTGGATTGGCTGGCTCCATTGCTGCAATGTGCACCCTCGTTGCACACAGGTGATCTAGGGTCTAGATGGTGTCCGCCCACTTAGTAGTGGGGTAGGGTGGACAAGGAGGACTTGGGTGTCAGCGATAGGACTCGTCGGACCTGAAGTCACTTTGTCGCAGTCGACGAGCAAGCAGACATTGGCCAATGTGTGTACTAAGAACTTCAGATTTAAAAAAAATAATAAGAATTTTGAGTTTTTTGAAAAAAACGTAAGTTTTTAAATTTTTTCTCATATATATAGCTTGTCAGCATATGTACAATCATTGGTAGTAGCTGAGTGCTGCAAGGTTTTTTTCTAGTATATTGACCCAGCATCTCTGCTGGCACCAGTTCACATTGTCTGTGAGTGCTGTGCAGTTTTTTTTTTTCTCTTTTGTATCGTGTGGAGTGGCTGGCTCCATTGCTGCAATGTGCACCCTCGTTGCACACAGGTGATCTAGGGTCTAGATGGTGTCCGCCCACTTAGTAGTGGGGTAGGGTGGACAAGGAGGACTTGGGTGTCAGCGATAGGACTCGTCGGACCTGAAGTCACTTTGTCGCAGTCGACGAGCAAGCAGACATTGGCCAATGTGTGTACTAAGAACTTCAGATTTTAAAAAAAATAATAAGAATTTTGAGTTTTTTGAAAAAAACGTAAGTTTTTTAAATTTTTTCTCATATATATATAGCTTGTCAGCATATGTACATCATTGGTAGTAGCTGAGTGCTGCAAGGTTTTTTTCTAGTATATGACCCAGCATCTCTGCTGGCACCAGTTCACATTGTCTGTGAGTGCTGTGCAGTTTTTTTTTTTCTCTTTTGTATCTCTTTTGTATCGTGTGGAGTGGCTGGCTCCATTGCTGCAATGTGCACCCTCGTTGCACACAGGTGATCTAGGGTCTAGATGGTGTCCGCCCACTTAGTAGTGGGGTAGGGTGGACAAGGAGGACTTGGGTGTCAGCGATAGGACTCGTCGGACCTGAAGTCACTTTGTCGCAGTCGACGAGCAAGCAGACATTGGCCAATGTGTGTACTAAGAACTTCAGATTTTAAAAAAAAATAATAAGAATTTTGAGTTTTTTGAAAAAAACGTAAGTTTTTAAATTTTTTCTCATATATATAGCTTGTCAGCATATGTACATCATTGGTAGTAGCTGAGTGCTGCAAGGTTTTTTTCTAGTATATTGACCCAGCATCTCTGCTGGCACCAGTTCACATTGTCTGTGAGTGCTGTGCAGTTTTTTTTTTTTTCTCTTTTGTATCGTGTGGAGTGGCTGGCTCCATTGCTGCAATGTGCACCCTCGTTGCACACAGGTGATCTAGGGTCTAGATGGTGTCCGCCCACTTAGTAGTGGGTGTAGGTGGACAAGGAGGACTTGGGTGTCAGCGATAGGACTCGTCGGACCTGAAGTCACTTTGTCGCAGTCGACGAGCAAGCAGACATTGGCCAATGTGTGTACTAAGAACTTCAGATTTTAAAAAAAATAATAAGAATTTTGAGTTTTTTGAAAAAAACGTAAGTTTTTAAATTTTTTCTCATATATATAGCTTGTCAGCATATGTACATCATTGGTAGTAGCTGAGTGCTGCAAGGTTTTTTTCTAGTATATTGACCCAGCATCTCTGCTGGCACCAGTTCACATTGTCTGTGAGTGCTGTGCAGTTTTTTTTTTCTCTTTTGTATCGTGTGGAGTGGCTGGCTCCATTGCTGCAATGTGCACCCTCGTTGCACACAGGTGATCTAGGGTCTAGATGGTGTCCGCCCACTTAGTAGTGGGGTAGGGTGGACAAGGAGGACTTGGGTGTCAGCGATAGGACTCGTCGGACCTGAAGTCACTTTGTCGCAGTCGACGAGCAAGCAGACATTGGCCAATGTGTGTACTAAGAACTTCAGATTTTAAAAAAAAATAATAAGAATTTTGAGTTTTTTGAAAAAAACGTAAGTTTTTAAATTTTTTCTCATATATATAGCTTGTCAGCATATGTACATCATTGGTAGTAGCTGAGTGCTGCAAGGTTTTTTTCTAGTATATTGACCCAGCATCTCTGCTGGCACCAGTTCACATTGTCTGTGAGTGCTGTGCAGTTTTTTTTTTTTCTCTTTTGTATCGTGTGGAGTGGCTGGCTCCATTGCTGCAATGTGCACCCTCGTTGCACACAGGTGATCTAGGGTCTAGATGGTGTCCGCCCACTTAGTAGTGGGGTAGGGTGGACAAGGAGGACTTGGGTGTCAGCGATAGGACTCGTCGGACCTGAAGTCACTTTGTCGCAGTCGACGAGCAAGCAGACATTGGCCAATGTGTGTACTAAGAACTTCAGATTTAAAAAAAAATAATAAGAATTTTGAGTTTTTTGAAAAAAACGTAAGTTTTTAAATTTTTTCTCATATATATAGCTTGTCAGCATATGTACATCATTGGTAGTAGCTGAGTGCTGCAAGGTTTTTTTCTAGTATATTGACCCAGCATCTCTGCTGGCACCAGTTCACATTGTCTGTGAGTGCTGTGCAGTTTTTTTTTTTCTCTTTTGTATCGTGTGGAGTGGCTGGCTCCATTGCTGCAATGTGCACCCTCGTTGCACACAGGTGATCTAGGGTCTAGATGGTGTCCGCCCACTTAGTAGTGGGGTAGGGTGGACAAGGAGGACTTGGGTGTCAGCGATAGGACTCGTCGGACCTGAAGTCACTTTGTCGCAGTCGACGAGCAAGCAGACATTGGCCAATGTGTGTACTAAGAACTTCAGATTTAAAAAAAAATAATAAGAATTTTGAGTTTTTTGAAAAAAACGTAAGTTTTTAAATTTTTTCTCATATATATAGCTTGTCAGCATATGTACATCATTGGTAGTAGCTGAGTGCTGCAAGGTTTTTTTCTAGTATATTGACCCAGCATCTCTGCTGGCACCAGTTCACATTGTCTGTGAGTGCTGTGCAGTTTTTTTTTTTTCTCTTTTGTATCGTGTGGAGTGGCTGGCTCCATTGCTGCAATGTGCACCCTCGTTGCACACAGGTGATCTAGGGTCTAGATGGTGTCCGCCCACTTAGTAGTGGGGTAGGGTGGACAAGGAGGACTTGGGTGTCAGCGATAGGACTCGTCGGACCTGAAGTCACTTTGTCGCAGTCGACGAGCAAGCAGACATTGGCCAATGTGTGTACTAAGAACTTCAGATTTTAAAAAAAATAATAAGAATTTTGAGTTTTTTGAAAAAAACGTAAGTTTTTAAATTTTTTCTCATATATATAGCTTGTCAGCATATGTACATCATTGGTAGTAGCTGAGTGCTACAAGGTTTTTTTCTAGTATATTGACCCAGCATCTCTGCTGGCACCAGTTCACATTGTCTGTGAGTGCTGTGCAGTTTTTTTTTCTCTTTTGTATCGTGTGGAGTGGCTGGCTCCATTGCTGCAATGTGCACCCTCGTTGCACACAGGTGATCTAGGGTCTAGATGGTGTCCGCCCACTTAGTAGTGGGGTAGGGTGGACAAGGAGGACTTGGGTGTCAGCGATAGGACTCGTCGGACCTGAAGTCACTTTGTCGCAGTCGACGAGCAAGCAGACATTGGCCAATGTGTGTACTAAGAACTTCAGATTTTAAAAAAAATAATAAGAATTTTGAGTTTTTTGAAAAAAACGTAAGTTTTTAAATTTTTTCTCATATATATAGCTTGTCAGCATATGTACATCATTGGTAGTAGCTGAGTGCTGCAAGGTTTTTTTCTAGTATATTGACCCAGCATCTCTGCTGGCACCAGTTCACATTGTCTGTGAGTGCTGTGCAGTTTTTTTTTTCTCTTTTGTATCGTGTGGAGTGGCTGGCTCCATTGCTGCAATGTGCACCCTCGTTGCACACAGGTGATCTAGGTCTAGATGGTGTCCGCCCACTTAGTAGTGGGGTAGGGTGGACAAGGAGGACTTGGGTGCCAGCGATAGGACTCGTCGGACCTGAAGTCACTTTGTCGCAGTCGACGAGCAAGCAGACATTGGCCAATGTGTGTACTAAGAACTTCAGATTTTAAAAAATAATAAGAATTTTGAGTTTTTTGAAAAAAACGTAAGTTTTTAAATTTTTTCTCATATATATAGCTTGTCAGCATATGTACATCATTGGTAGTAGCTGAGTGCTGCAAGTTTTTTTTCTAGTAGATAGATAGATAGATAGATAGATAGATAGATAGATACATAGGTAGATACATACAGTAGATAAAACATGCATAGAGAGTTAGATAGATAGATAGATAGATAGATAGATAGATGATAGATATCGTGTATTCATTGCATTATTCTTAAATCTTCATAAATAATCTACATACATATTCTAGAATACCCGATGCGTTAGAATCGCGCCACCATCTAGTGTTTAAATATGTAACAAATATGTTGTAACTAATCATCATTACATCCTGTTAAGGCAGGGGTTTCAAACATGTGACCCGCAGGCTTTACGCTGCTCCTGAGGCTACTTCATGTGGCCCCAAGGGCACAGCAAGCCACTTGGCGATTGTGGCCTGGTGCACAGGACTGCGGATGTTTGTGTTTTACTTCAGATGAATGTGCATTTGCATGTGCCGCCATGTACAAGCTCTGTTCAGCTATATCTATGGCAGTCGCTGGCTAATCAGAGGCCAGCAGCTAGTGTCAGCATATGATGTCAGCTGCTGGCCTCTGATTGGTTGGCAGCTATTGGTGTGGTTGAACTGAGCTTGATCTTGTTGGTGCCGGAAAATGCATATTCATCTGCGCTTCGATTGCCAAAGCGTCTTGCTGCGCCTGTGCAGAAAAGAGGATGCCGAGGGAATGGGGAAAACATAAGAAGAATTGTGTATAAAACTGCACAACAGTTGAGCAAGAGGGGGCATTACTACAAGAAGGGAAGCAAGATGGGGCCATTACTACAAGAAGGAGAGCAAGATGGAGCATTACTACAGGAAGTGGAACAAGATGGGGCCATTACTAAGAGAAGGAGAGCAATATGGGGCCCTTACTACAAGAAGGGGAGCAAGATGGAGTCATGACTATCACGCTGGTCTTTTATGCCTTGGTGACTTGTGGCAAGTTTGGGCCAGAATCTCTTCGACTTGATAGACTCTGAATATTAAACATAGTTAATTTCTTTTGGCACACTATAGGTTAATGTCAGTCCTACTACTAACAAGCTCCTTGGTGGTCTGTTGAGGTGTGACCACTCCCCGCTCCCTCAAATAGTCATATGACCCATCTGCTAGTGCTGATGATTGAATTCCATTCATTGCAAGCTGCTTGGGTAGAAGGAGCTCATAGTGAACTGACCGATGTCAAGCCATCTACTGGCTAGGAGTTTGGCCACAGCCGTGAAGTTGCTTTATCCTTTGGCATTTTCCCCTGTCTGTCTTTCCTTCCCTTCTTGTATTAGTTCAGCAGTGGGACTTGCGCTCTCACTGGCCAGCTCCCTAGTGAGGAATTAGAGCAGAGCAAGCAAGGGACTAAGTAATCTGCTCGGTGACAGGGCGAAAGAACCCATATAGGGACCCCACAGAGATCAGGGTACATCCTCAGTTGAGTGCAGGAGGTGATCCTACCTCCATTCCCTATTGACAGGACCTACTATTGTTATTGTGTCCCTAGTGTTTCCTTGTGTGTCATGTAGTGGGCCGTGAAAACAGTGTATTCAGACACACACCAGTCCATGAATGACATAATTACCAGCACTATATTTTTCAGGATCCATGATTGATCCTGCTGCAGTGTTTGAACACCTAAAGCAGACTCACTTATAAGATGTGATTGATCTGTGTGAACAGTTGGTGCAGCAGCTGCAGCATATCGTAGGTCTACTGGTCACAGTTCATGATCAGACACAGCCAGAACCCAAGATAGCCCTCCCTGATAGACTTTCTGGATGGAGAGACAAATTTGTTGTCTTCCAGAAGCCTGCAAGTTATATTTCAGGGTCTGCCCTCATTCCTCAGGGAGTGATGAACAGCAAGTGGGGATTATGATTTCCTTGTTGAGGGGAGATCCCCAGTCCTGGCCCTTCTTCTGCTGACTGGTTCTTCATCTTTACGGTCGGTAGAAAAGTTTTTTACTTTGGCCTTTGAGTATGGCAACCCTGATGATGTCTCCCTTTCTGAGTCTAAGCTCCATAATCACCAGCTGGGGGTCTAAATGGCAGAGGAATACTGCTTGGAGTTCTGGAGATGGAAAATGTTACCCTTTGGAATGATCCTGCCCTTAGGAGTTATTTCTGTTAAGGTTTGTCAGATAGGTTTAGGGATTCTCTGGCTCAAAATTCTACTCCGGAGTCGTAGGAGGCCACGATGTCTCTAGTTATAAGGGTGAATAAATGCCTCAGGGGAAGATCTATATGGACCCTGCTCTTCCTTTTCTCCCTATGGAGGAGGTCCCACAGGTGTAGGTTGATGAGCCTATGCAGTTAGGGGTGTCTCCCCTTGTATTAGGTCATCTGTAGTTCACCGTGGGATGGGGGCATAATTCTATTGTGGGCTAAAAGGGGAATTTTATTGCGGTTTGTCCATTTATACCCAAACGTTTAACCACAACGCCGTCTCCAGCAGGTTGTGTGGGGAATGGCAACCAGGGAGTGTACATTTTTTCATTTTTCCCTCTTTTCTGGCTAATATCCCTCTGAGACAAAGAGGGGATACCTCACCCACTCTTCAGGTTAAAGCTAGACCTCATTCTCCCCTCAGGATTGGTGGGAGGGGAGTAGCCCATACTGAGGACCTGCTTCCTGAATGTAAGGTTACAAATTAAGTTTATTCAGGTGTATCCAGTCTAAATCCACTGAGAAACCACAGTGCCTTCATTATTTTGAGGAAGGTGACCTGGCTGAGTAAATTTCCTTTCTGCTTCCCTCTTTCTGGCTAATGAGAACAAGGTGTGACCAGATAGAAGTGGCACAACTTGTCCCTCTTTACAGGTTCTTTCTAGACTTGTGTGTCCCACCAAGAAAAGTGATGGAGAGGGGTGGTCACCCCCACTGAGTATCCTGTTTTCTAAAAGTATGAGTTGCAAGTTTCACGGTGCTGCCTCATTGGTCGGTCCTTCAAGGGGATATTCTCTTTCCAGGAGTCACTTGCATGTAAAAAACGTTCAGGTCCGGACTCATGTGTGTATGACTGTGTATGTGTGCCCATTATTGCCATCAAGTTGAAGTGTGCTTCTGAGGCTCTGGACTCTAGGTTTTTCAATCCGTATCGAGTAACAGAAATTACAAACCCTTCAGCCATTCGGTTAGAGCTACCCCCAGGATTTCATACCCGTGATGTTTTTCACAGGTCATAACTCAGGAGATGTATTGTGTCTCAAGAACCAACGTTTGTTTCAACATTGCCAAAGTGCACAGGTTAAAACCTTGAGTGACAGGTGGAAACAGAAGTGAATCAGTGGCTCGCATTCACATTCAGGTGTTTCTTCCATAGGTGTTATCCAGACAATTCCAGTTTTCAAGGTCCAGAGGCCTCTCATTAAGATGAGTGCTGTCACACTGGTCTCCCGTGCCTTGGAGACTTGTAACAAGTTTGGGCCCAGAGTCTCTTTGCCTTGAGATCAACCTGTAAATGTGAGATAAATGCGCATAGGGTCTTATCCTTTTTACAAAGGGTTATAGCGGTATATATCAGGAACTGCTCACCTGGCTCTGTTGTGTTACCCACAACCGGTATAATCGCCTGTAAGTTGGCTTCTAGGATGGCTGCTGCAGGGCCGCACCTTCACGATAACCGTGGAAACAGGAATGCTGTAATGGAACAAAATGCCGGAATGTCTGAGCTGCCACCAGGAATCACCAGGAAATGAAGAGTTAACTGGGCAGATTTTTCTTTATTTTATCCTACGCGTTTCGGAGCCTCTATCCGAGCTCCTTCCTCAGGGAACATCAGGATGTTTCCTGGTGATTCCTGGTGGCAGCACGGGCATTCCGGCATTTTGTCCCATTACAGCATTCTTTGCCTTGAGAGACTCTGGATATAAAACGTAGTTAATTTCTTTTGGCTCACTATGTATTAATGTAAATTCTGGTGCTAGCAAGCTTTTTGGTGATCTTTTCACGTGTGACCACTCCTATCTCCTTCAAATAGTCACATAACCCATCAGCTAGTTTTGGTGATTGAATTCTATTAATTGCAGGCTGCCTGTGTGATAGGAGCTCATAGTGAACTGACCAGTGCCAAACTGTCTGCTGGCTAGGAGATTAGCTACAGCCATGAAGTTTCAGTGTTGAAACACTGGAGATCACCGTGGGATCGCTTGGGAGAGTGCAGCGTTTTTGTGTTGAAAATTGCAGCAAAAAAGCACAACAAACACACTGTGAATATACCGTATATACTCGCGTATAAGCCGAGTTTTTCAGCCCAAAAATTGGGCTGAAAAGTACCCCCCTCGGCTTATACGCGAGTCAGTGCTGTATACCGATGTATACATCGGTACATACCGATGTATACATCGGTATACAGCAGCCCCCGCATCCCCAGTAATGCAGGGCCCCCCCAGCCTGACTCCGGTCACCTGTAAAGCAAACTATACTTATCAGTGTCCCGCTGTCCGCGCCCGCTCGAAGCTGACATCCGCGATCCTCCATCTTCATGCGTCTTCTTCCTGTTTCTGTGCTCGTCGCAGGCAATGACGTCATTCCCTGCGACGAGCACAGGAAACAGGAAGAAGATGCATGAAGACGGAGGATCGCGGATGTCAGCGGCGGCGGGCGCGGACAGCGGGACACTGATAAGTATAGTTTGCTTTACAGGTGACCGGAGTCAGGCTGGGGGGGCCCTACATTACTGGGGCTGCCTGTATACTACCGCTGGGGCTGCTATACACTACTACTGGGGCTGTATACACTACCACTGGGGCTGCTATATACTACCACTGGGGCTGTATATACCTCTGGGGCCCTGTATTCTACCACTGGGGCTGTATAAACCACTGGGGCTGTATATACTGATGGGGTTGCTGTAT
Organism: Allobates femoralis; assembly: GCA_033576535.1. NCBI lineage: Eukaryota > Metazoa > Chordata > Amphibia > Anura > Aromobatidae > Allobates > Allobates femoralis. Next base: position 393,973,259 of record JARQOC010000001.1, on the reverse strand, counting down.
AAACCACTGGGGCTGTATATACTGCTGGGGCCCTGTATACTACCACTGGGGCTGTATATACTGCTGGGGCCCTGTATACTACCACGGGCTGTATATACTACCACTGGGGCTGTATATACCTCTGGGGCCCTGTATACTACCACTGGGGCTGTATAAACCACTGGGGCTGTATATACTACTGGGGCCCTGTATACTACCACTGGGGCTGTATATACTACCACTGGGCTGTATATACTACTAGGGCTGCGTCTATACTACCACTGGGGCTGTATATACTGCTGGGGCCCTGTATACTACCACTGGGGCTGTATAAACCACTGGGCTGTATATACTGCTGGGGCCCTGTATACTACCACTGGGGCTGTATATACTACCACTGGGGCTGTATATACTACTAGGGCTGCGTCTATACTACACTGGGCTGTATATACCACTGGGGCTGTATATACTACTGGGGCTGCGTGTATACTACCACTGGGGCTGCTGTATCTACCTCTGGGACTGGTGTATACCACACTGCTGGGGGCTGTATACTTGTGCTAGGGTCCACCCTCGGCTTATACACGAGTCAATAGATTTTCCCAGGTTTTGGGGGCAAAAGTAGGGGGGTCGGCTTATACACGGGTCGGCTTATACACGAGTATATACGGTACATTCATTTGCTATGCTTTTTTTCTAGGGGTCAGAATGGAGTTTATAGGGAAAACGCAGCCCAAAAATGGGCACGTTAATTGCAGGGACATGAAAAAAATGCTGCCGATTTCTGCAGCAAAAACGCATCACCCGAAAATGCACATGTGGGCACAGCTTTTTGAAAATCACATAGATTTTAATTACAAAGCTGGAGGTGCCACCTTTTTTTGTGAAGAAAATCAGCAAAAAAAATACAGCAAAACCCTCAGTGGGCACTTAGGCTATGTTCACACGCTGCATTTCTTTCAGCGTTTTTCCTGAATTTTGAGGATCCGCTTTTTTGAGCAGGTGAAAAAATGCATTACAGTCACATGATGCCTTTTTTGATGCATTTTTATGCATGTGTTTTTTTCTGCATTATACACATATTAAATGACAGTGACAAAGATTGTAGATAAAAAGTGTCCTTGATGGCATTTCCTCTCTTCTCAAGGGATTATTTTTGTTAAGTTATTAAATACTCCGCCTCACAAGAAGGGCTTGTGCCCTATGTTATACTGTGTAGATGTGAATAAAATTTATTAGGTGGATGTATATAATGTGGGGGAACATGGTGAGGGGTTGCAGGAGTGATTCTAACCCACCACTTTATTATTATCACTGTCTAAAGTAATGTTGGCTTTTGCCGGCAAATCTGGATTTGCTACGCCATTTACGTACTGAACTGTCAAGGAGCACAATCTTCTGTCAGCTCAGTGCGTAAGTGGCATAAGGAGTGCGATCTGCGGCATTGTAACTGGGGAGACAGTGAGGTCACCCGAGGACAGCTCAGGTGGCATGACCTGAGTTGTCCTCGGGTGACCTGACTTACCCCCCTTTATGATGCTTCAGCGCTCCGGGCTCAGTTTCAAGGACCAAGGGGATAGAAGCTTTGTTTGTCCCTTTGTTCTCTGATAAAGCAGAGCCGAGAGTGTTTAGCACAGAGATGAAGGTCGAGGGGTTAATAAAGATGTAGTCCCTAAATATGTGTGTGTTTTTTATTATTGTTTTTATTTTTTAATTAATTTTTTTATTTTTTTAAATCAACGTGGACTTCACCATATTTTTGTATGCCAGCCAGGTACAGCAGGCAGGTACAGGCTGCCCTCAAACCCCAGTTGTCTATTTGTACCAGGCTGGGAACCAAAAATATAGGGAAGCCCTTTTTTTAATTATTTCATGAATTTCATGAACTCATTAAAAACAAAAACGACGTGGGCTTCTCCCTCTTTTTGTTTCCAACCAGGCACAACTACGCAGCTGGGGGCTGGAATCCGCAGCAGCCACCCCAGAAAATGGTGCGTTCATAGAAACGTCATCTTTTGGTCCTGTATCTGACTCTTCCAGCAGCCCCGCTGCCGGATAGCTCTCTGCGTAATAATTGGTTTAAGGCCAGCTTTGTATTATCAGCTGGCCCTAAGCCGAAAATACATGGTGTCACACCAATATTAGACATGGCCACCATGAATTTCTAGTAAAGATGAAAAAAAAAAACAACACAGAGAAAAATATTTTTATTCAAATTAAAACATAACACAATTAGTGACTACATCTTTATTGAAGTAAAAACCTCCCCCTCCGACATAGTCCATGGGAGAAGATCTTCTTCTTCAGCACCGCAATCACTGCCAGAAGGGAGGTGAGAGAAACACTCACTTCCGGCAGTGTTGGCGTGACGTCAGAGTTGAGGTCAACCCAGTTCACGCCACCTCAGCCTGTGCCTCCTTGTCTGACTTCAACACTGCCAGAAGTGAGCGTTTCTCTCACCTTATTTCTGGCAGTGATTGCGGTGCAGTCATGCTGAGGTCATCAGAGTTCATGCTTGATGATGCAGCTCAGGTGTGAACTGTGATAACCTTTTCCACAGCCGGGTTCTCACCTATGCCTGCTTGTCTCTACCAGTATATATGTGGTGTCAGCTGGTAGAGATGTAGCAGAGCAGAAGAAGATCTTCTCCTGTGGACTACGTTGGAGGGGGGAAGTTATTTTCTTCAATAAAGATGGAGTCACTAATTGTGTTGTGTTTTATTTCTAATACAAATATTTTTCTCAGTGCTGTTTTTTTATCTATACTAGAAATTCACGGTGGCAATGTCTAATATTGGCATGACACCATGAATTTCGAGCTTAGTGCTAGTTGATAATACAAGGCTGGCCCTAACCCTATTATTACCCAGTGAGGCACCCAGCACCAGGGCCGCTGGAAGAGTTGGATACAGCGCCAGAAGATGGCGCTTCTATGAACGCGCCATTTTCTGGGGTGGCTGTGGCTCAATTCGCAGTTCATTAAAAAATAAAAAAACTAAGTATAAATAAAAACACAAACCCATAACCCTAACCAACCCTAACCCACCTAGGGTTAGGGGCTAAAAAACATGTGGGTTTCCACAGCATTTTCTATTGCCAGCTAAGGGTAACCCAAACAGCTACTGGCTGCTAACCCCCGCTGCTTGGTGTTACCTTCACTGGCAATGGAAAATCCAGGGAAGCCCATTTTTTTAGTTTTTTACAAAAAAAGTAAAATAAAAATTACGTGGGCTTTGCCAGATTTTGTATGTCAGCAAAGGTAACCAGGCAGCTGAGGGCTGGAATCCTCAGCGTGGTAAGGCCCAAGCTTTCTGGGTCCCCTACGCTGAGAATTGCAGCCAGCAGCCACCCTAGAATTGGTGCCTCAATGAGAGATTCCAAAACTGGGCGCAAACCCGCTGTTGCAGCTACCCTGTGCGGTGGTAGACTAAATAATAATGGGTTTGGCGACAGCGTTTTTTGAAAGCTATAATGTCAGCCGTCAATAAGATAGCCAGCCATTAGCAATAGTATAAAGTTTTAAAAATAAAGACACAGACACCACGAAAAACATTTTGATTATAAAAAAAAACACACCTCATTTACCACTTTATTAAATACCTATCAAACCCCTCCGACATAGTCCTGGGTCGAGGGTCCCGCGATGTCCAATCCAGATACAATATCATCTGATTGGTTTGCTGACTGCAAACCGATCAGATAATGTGTCAAGTTCAAGGACCTGAATCAGCTGACCACCTGGTAAAGTGATCAGCTGATGTGTCAGCTGACAAATCAGCTGATCATTTAAACCGGCCGGAAAAACAATCAGCCAATGCATCATTGTCTGAATGATAATGCGTATTCCAGCGCTTATAATGGGGCCTATGGGGGTAAGCGTACGCCTTTTGGCACAAACAATTGAAATGTTCATTCTTTTTACAGAGGCGCTTTCGGCCCCAAAAGCGTGTCCGCAAAATATGTAGCGTATGAATGGCAAAAGTGAAAGTCCATTCACTTTGCCAGGAACGCAGATGCAGATACGCCTTTTGGGGAAAAGCGCGGCCGAAAAAAGCATGCAATTACGCAGCATGTAAACGTAGCCTTAGCCTAACTATACTACACTTCGCAAAGAGTTGGGAAAGTGGCTGATGTTTTTTAGAGAAATAAAGCATGTATGTAAAACATAATGGGTGTTTTTTAAGTAGTAAATAAACTCCACTTACTATATACATTACATTCTAAAGAAAAATAATATGTTATGACAACCTGTCACCCATGTCTGTGGTGCTGCATTATCTACACAGAGTTTATAGACCTTGTTTACTTCTTGGTTTAGCTCATTTTGAAGCATTTGTTAATGTAGATGCAACTACTCTTTTCTAGTTGTGTAAATTTATACACTCTTACAACTTATTCTTTGTATTCTTGGTTTATTTTAATATCTTAAACTTGTGAAAATGTTTCTCTGGTATCAGATAAAGAAAAAATATTCTTTTTAGTATCTATTGCATCAATACTTATAAGCTGCATATTACTGAACCATTGTAATTCCATCATTTTTTGTACCATGCATATTTTTATGCAATTTTTTTCTGCGACAGTAAAATGCCTATTAAAATCTATGGACTGTGTTGACAATATTGATACTCCAGTGTTTCATGTGCATAGCATAGGCATTTCAATAGCTGTTGTCTCATGTTTCTCACTAAAACACAACCGATCAGTTTTACGAGTCAATATTATAGATGCCATACTTAAGACATACGGTACAGATAGTATATGATCTATAAAACAGTCATACTGCAGATTTAGATTCTGCATTTTCACACTTCATGTAAAAAACACCTCTGCCTATAAAATGCACAAATCCTCTGAGCATCATTAACTAATTGTTATGTATCATGCACATTAGTAAGGCCGGCTTCACACTGCAGGTCTGATACGATCCGTGGCTGTCCGTGTAAACTGGACAGCCCCGGACTGGATTTTGGCCCCATAGTATCCTATGGGGCCGGATGGAAGCTGGATGGCAGCTCTCTGCCATTCGGTTTCTATCTGTCCTGGGAGAATCTGGGAGAATTCAGATTTTTCTCACGGAAACAAAAACGTTGCTTGCAACGTTTTTGTGTCCGAGAGAAATCTCCCCTAATTGCCTTCTCCCGGATCCTCCTGGATTCATCCGGATCCTCCCGGATCTGGGGCAATCCGGCGCTCCCTAACATGGGAGCCTATGGGGCCGAATTGCCCCGTGAGGATCCGGGAACCGGACACCTGTGGCTGCATGGCGCTGTTGTTTCAGGGAGCTAGCCGCGGTCCTGATTGATCAGCAGCTGCAGCTGCGTGCGGCAGCACACCGGACCAGAGGGCATATTAGCCCTCCGATTCTGTGTGTTGATTCGGTCCGGGGCTGTCAGGTTCACCCTGACAGCCACGGATTGGATCACACCCGCAGTGTGTAGGCAGCCTAAGATAAGAGAAATATTTTGCTTGGAAGGAAAAAAAAAACCTGTTAATGTTGAAAAATGTCACCATGTGCCAATAACTGACTTTGCGGGGCTTGTTTTATTATCATTAAACTTCTGCCAGTATTTTAATGTTTAATTATATTTTATGTTCCAGAACTTCAAAGACACTCTCTAGTAATATGATGTGATAAAGCAGTCTCTATAATTGCTTTTGCTACCTTCAGATACAATGTGAATGATAAACGTTGCAAAAGAATTAAAAAAAAAAATTAAAAATGAAAAAAAAGCAACAATTTAGAGCTAAATGACTTTATACAGAGCCATTAGCCCTATAGTGGTAGAGGGAAGAGATTACATGTTCACTCATCAGCCTGGAGACTGTTTTAACGAGCGCATGGCAACTGCAAGCATTAAGCATCACGTAATTTATGTAGTTTTAGAGTCTTAAAATTGAAAGAATGCTAAATAAAGCTTAAGCTGTATTTGGTAATTACTATTCACAATCTTCATTAATCACAAACAACTAAAGAGGAATATCGACTTTACAGAAAGTTTTACAGTTTCAAGAGAAAATATAACAGATTTTTCTAAACACAAATTCAAACACTAGTTAATTGGAGGCATAGTGTGACTTAAAGGGGTTTTAGCCACGAACAAATATAATTTAAAAGTTAATTTTAATCAATATATTGTGGAAGATTAATAATTTACACAATTGGACGTGTTTAAAAAAATGTTCATATGCTGAGATAATCTTATATATGTGTTCCTGCTGTGTTCTGTGTAATGGTCATGTCGGACCATGCAGGGACAGCAGGGATCATAGTTGATTTAGTTTTAGGTAAATCAATTCCCTGTTCTCTGTTTGTAAAAATTATTTACTGTATTTTTCGTACTATAAGACGCACCTTCCCCCACCCGAATTTGAGGGAAACTGGGGGTGTGTCTTATAGTCCAGATATACAGTCTTGGGCTGTGACTATGGGGGGGGAAGGGTGGGCAGCAGCAGTGGAGCGGGTCACCGGAGGCAGAAGCAGGTCTCTGATGGAAAGGGAAGGCTGTAGTGCCATTGCGGTAACCAGTTGACCTACTGATTAAGCTACTTTGATATTCACTGTTCTCTCTACCCATCACCTCTAAGCACTGAAGTCGGCACTGAGAGGTGGGTAGGTGATGGGCGCTGGGAGCAGCATATATTAAATGGCTTAAACTGTTGGCACGCATGGCCACTTGCTGCTGCAGCGATCACGTTTGCTGGCAATTAAAGACAGTGGATATTCACTGCTTCTCACGCACACTGTGTAGGAGAAGTGCTGCTGCTGTGCTGTATATAATATTTGGAGGCTATGACCCCTGTCCCTAGAGCAAGGGCCGTCCTTTACATCTTTACTAGTGTATCTTTCCTGTTGAGCCACACATTCCCTCACCCTGGCATGACAAAAAAAAAATTGCAATTTTTAAGCTTTAAATTATTACTTTAATCCAGAGAGAAACACCTCACAAAATAATAATAAATAACATTTATCTTATGCCTGCTTTACATCAGCAGCATCTGTAAAATGTTCTTTTATTTTCTTAAGATGTTGGGAGGTTTAACCCCTTAATGGTTGTCGATACACTTTTAATTGGCAGTCATTAAGGGTACTTATTCCCTCATTCACCATAAGCAGTCAAAAAGTCTGATACCAAACGCACTTAGCATTTTTGGCCAAACTATCTACGAATACCATCACATTATCATTCATATTTTTGCACTTTTTTTATCTTTATTCAGGATGTAGCTGTCCTATATGGTTGCATTTGTATAGTGCTGGGCAGCTGCCTGATCTAATAGTATGGGCGTGATCAATAGGCTGCATACAGACACTTTTCGTCATTTGTGCTTGTGTGACTGATGCCCTATGGAAAACTTACCTATGTGCATATAAAATACCACCAATCGCAAAGCAGCGGAGGGCGTTTAGCGACGTATGTGGCATGTTGTTCAAAAGAGGTGTGCAATTCCAACTACAATACCCAGCAGTCTTGAGGACTAAAGAAGAAGACGGCACCTTCAGAAGATGGAGAGACCCAGATGAAGCTATGAGAGCCTTCATGAGATCATCTAGAGGATCATCACCAAACTACGACAGAGGGAGTGCGATTCACAAGGACAAATCGGCGAGCCCAAGAAGCGATGCGATCCGATGAGACTAAGAATGAGAACTTTGTGTTACTGCGGTACTGAAGTATAGTTTTGGGAATTGATTATCTGTGAGAGGGAATTTCCCCCTCGTTAGAGGTAAATGCAAGGGGGATTTTGTATTTAGAATCATTGGCCAGGATGGTGTAAGAGGGAGGTATCCATGGTGGAAAAAAAGGGAGCCACGAAACAGTGGAATATGTGGAGGGAGTGGGAGGGGGGGTGGGGAGGAGAAGAGAGGGAGATGAAAAACCTAGTTGGGGAGTTAGAAGTTGAGTTTAAAGGGGAGTTGGGACAGGGGAAAATAAGTTATCCGACTGAAGTGCAATGGTGCTATTGGCGAAAAGCCGAGGTTTTGAATTCCATTAATGTTTACATTTTTAAAGATAATATGTACAAGGAGGTCCTGGGGCATTGTGATAATGGTTAAGATTGTCTCCTGGAATATAAAGGGACTGAGGTCCCCAGAAAAACGGCTAATGGTTATCAGACATCTGAAAAGATTGGGAGTAGATATCGCGTTATTGCAGGAGACACACTTACCCCAACAGGATTTTTATAGGATGAACAAATTATGGGTGGGAGAGGTGTTCGGTTCCGGAGCCGTGGGACGACAAGCTGGGGTGATCACGTTGGTGGGGAAAAACTTTCCACATAAGCTGATAAAACATACACATGATGAAGGGGGACAACATGTGCAAATAGTCTTAGATACACCATGTGGGGTATTGAATATGCATAATGTATATGCACCAAATTCAGACAGAGGACCTTTTTTTGCCGCTTTAGGAGCTAAGATATCAATGGAGGAAATGACTAATCTGATAGTGGGTGGAGATATGAATGAGGTGGTGGAGGAAATGGAAGATCGAACTGAGACAAAGAAAAGTGGGAGAGGGAGGATGGGGACAACGAGAATGGGACCACTGCGAGGCTTCATAGAAGACTTAGGTCTACGGGATGTCTGGAGATTACACCATCCACTCGAGCGCCAATATACACATTTTTCCCACCCACATGGCACTTGGTCGAGAATAGATACAATTTTAACTAGTGGGGACTTACTTCACAAAACAACAGCTGCTGAAATATCAGACTTGGTGATTTCAGACCACTGTCCGGTGGACTTGACACTACGAGACAATTTTCCAAGAGGCACAGACTACATCTGGCGATTTCCACATTTTTTAAAAAAAGATGCCGAATTTGCATTGCAGCTGGGGGAATGGTGGACAGACTTGGTCTCCAATAATCCTCCAGAGTCAATGGAACCTACCCTTTTTTGGGAGAAGGCCAAGGTGGTCCTACGAGGGAGAATTATGGCTTACACAGCTTCTCTTAGGAAAAAGATGCAATCAGCATATTTAAAAACAAGCACGAAGGTGAGGGAGGAATATGCAAATTATCAAAGTTACCCCTCAGACGCAACCAAAAGTAGCTGGATGGAAGCAAAGAGAGAATTCGATGCCTGGGCTAGGAGGAGGGAAGACATGGGAAAATCACAGTGGGAGGCAACATTACACACACAGGGGGATAAGGCGGGAAGATTGATGGCACACCTGGCGAAAGGGCGCATGCCCATATCACATATTGTGAAAAGAAAAATAGGGAGGGGGACAAGAGGCGCAATAGTGCCCTATCACTAGTGACACTTTGTGTAAGGTGGTGGTGCTATGAAGCTGCTCACCTGGTCCAGTTGTGATCCCCACAACTGGTTTGAAGGCGTTTTGGAATCAGTGTTCCAGCTGCTGCAGGACCTCCACCGACCACTGGATAGTGGTTTGAATCCAAGACAAATGATGGGAGTGCTGGTGTGTCACGGTCCGCGCTGCTGTGGTATGAAAAAACTCACCAAAGAGTCAGCAGTTATTCCATCCTTTATTTCCTCCTCTCTCCTACGCGTTTCAGCGCCACGCCCGGTAATGTCCCTGAGGAAGGCGCCGGGTGTGGCGCTGAAACGCGTAGGAGAGAGGAGGAAATAAAGGATGGAATAACTGCTGACTCTTTGGTGAGTTTTTTCATACCACAGCAGCGCGGACCGTGACACACCAGCACTCCCATCATTTGTCTCATATCACATATTGTATCACTCAAAAACAAAACAGGGGCAACCACATCAGATCCGAAGGAGGTTAATTCTATTTTGGGATCTTTCTATACAGATTTATATAAGGCAAAAGCACATAATATAGAGCTGGGCCGCCAGTGGTTGGAGGAGGTGGAGCTACCGGATTTAAAACAGGAAGAATTGGAAAAGTTAAACAGGGAGGTGTCAGAGGAGGAAATAAAGGTGGTAATCAGACAACTTAATGTACTCAAGGCGCCGGGACCGGACGGCTTTGGCGCCAGTATGTACAAGATATTAATTGACCAGGTCACCCCGCACTTACGATCTATGTATAATGGATTCTTGGAGGGTGGGGAGATTCCAACACAATTGAATACAGCATACATAAAATTACTACCAAAAGGGGACAAAATGTCAGACGACCCGGCATCGTATAGGCCGATATCTCTGATTAACCAAGATCTGAAGATAATCTCTAAGATTATGGCAGATAGGTTGGCAAATTTGTTGCCTAGGTGGATAGGACGGGAACAAGCAGGTTTTGTACGGGGCAGAGCGGCTGTTGCGAATGTAAGAAGGGCCATCATGGTGCTGGAGGCAGTACGACTGGGGGACAGGGAGGTAGGGGCTGCTCCGGCCATGGTTGTTCTGGACGCCGAAAAGGCTTTTGATAGTGTGGGATGGCCATGGCTGGAGCAAGTCTTGGATAAGATGGGAATGGTAGGAGGCTTCAGAAGGTTTTTGGGAACCCTTTATGCGAATCCAAAGGCAAGGGTGCACACACCAGGTTTCCTGTCTGATGTGATCAGACTGGAAAGAGGAACGAGACAGGGATGTCCCCTGTCGCCGCTGCTTTTCAATCTGGCCGTCGAACCTCTCTCCAGATACCTCAATGGTCCAAATAGTTTTGAGGGGATAGTAGTAGGAGGCACTTCAATTAAATCTAACTTGTTTGCCGATGACATCATCCTATATATGGCGAACCCCGTTGATGATTTGGATGGGGTGCTGGAGAGATTTGAGACGTTCCATAAGATATCGGGATTCCGACTGAACCTTTCAAAATGTGAGATTATGCCCCTCACTGAAGATGGCAAGAGAATCTTACAGGATGGGCGACGACGGGACACATTCTTGGGGGTTAAAGTGAACACGAGGGAGGTCAAGTATTTAGGCATACTGATGAGCAAAGATGCTAGAGATTTGTACCGGTTAAATTATGGTCCTATTATACAGAAGATAGAACAGGAGCTGACTAGATGGAAAGATTTACCATTGTCTTTGATAGGAAGAATACATCTTGTCAAAATGGTTTCATTTGCTCGCTTGCTATACCCTATGCAGACGGTCCCGCTGCTACTTCGCCACACGGATGTCAATAAACTAAACAGAGCCATAGCCAAATTCCTTTGGAGGGGAAGGAGGCAGAGGATAAAGCTGAGAACATTAATGTTTCCCAAGGAGGAAGGAGGCTTGAGTCTTCCCAATATACGGGGATACAACTTGGCATGTGTGTGGCGACATGTGGTGGATTGGCTGAGGGGGACGAGTAATCACTCAGATTTTGAATTAGAGACGAAATGGTGCAGGCCATGGAGTTTAGGGTCAGTGTTACATGCGCAAAGTGGAGTTTTGGAAGCACGTATCAAACATTCAGTACTGATTAGGGACACAAGGGCGGCCTGGAAGGCGGTTAGATTCAAAATGGGTCTGTCTTGGCGTATATCAAAACATACACCGTTATGGGACAACCCAGCCTTCCCACAGGGGAGAGACAATGCTCTATTCCAGACTTGGAGGGAAAAGGGGATCAAGACGTTGGGTGACTTAATGATTAAGACGGAAAGAAGATGGATGTCAGCAACGGAGACGATAGAAAAATGGCGATTGGGTTCTTCTCATCTACTGCAATTTGCACAAATAAGAGGTCACCTGATGTCAAAGTTAAATGAGATTGGGAGGGAATGTCAGAGATCGACTATAGACGACTTATTGCTTAATCAGGCTCCAGTGGCGACGATTTCTACATTATATGCGTCAATGAGAATTAGATTACTACCAAAGGGACCTACACGACTTCTCACAGGTTGGGACACTAGACTAGGGACTGAAGGAGCGGGGGAGGGGGTGCTTGCGGGGTGGAATGCTATGCGTAAATATGTGACTGACAACAGATGGCGTGATACTCAATTTAGGATGATTCATAGGGCGATAATGGGATTCAATATCCCAGCGACACCTACTAATCCTGATAGGATAACAAAATGTCCGAAATGTGGAGAAAATAAGACGGACATGTTCCATGGAGTCTGGGAATGTCCAAAGATACAATCGGGATGGGAAAGGGTTGGAAGATGGATGGGGAAATATTAGAGTTGGATGTACCAATGAATAAGATGATAATGGTATTTCATGACTTGGAGGGGTTTGTTTTTCCTAAAAGAGAAAGCGCACATGCTTCCACCTAATCCTAATAACTTTTCTGCGTCTCGTTCTGCGGCAGTGGCTGGACGCACAGGTGCCTGGGGTCTCGAGCCTATGCCTGGAAATGAAGCGTATCATGAGAATGGAAAAACTAATAGACGGAAACGGATAAGGAAAACAGGACTGCCAAATTCATGTCTGTATGGCGCGATTTCATAGTATGTTGTTTACCCAGGAGGAAATTGTTACATTGATGGAAGTTTTCCGCAATACCAGATGGTACTGTCTTGAAGACTTAGGTAACACATTGGGAATGTTGAGAATTGAAATTGGGGAATGACTTGAAATGTTATTACTTGGTTTTCTATTCAGGGAAGAATGGGTGCTACGGCTAGATGAGGTTGGATAACTTGGGGGGGGGGGGGGAAATTCTTACTTCTGTTATTGTAAATTGACTTTACACCAGCGTGGTACATGTTATGTTAATATATGCAAAAAATCCAATAAAAATGATTTGACAAAAAAAAAAAAAATACCACCAATCACCTCCCCCATGTTATGGAAGGTTGAGAGTGATGGTTGCATCGGTATTATGCACCTGTGTTGCCTTTATCATTGAGGCCTTCTGCATCCTGCTAAGTGCATTTGGTATCAGACCAGTTGGCTGCTTATCGTGAGTTTTTCTGAAATGATGGCCTTTTTGTGAATTATTTATTCCATCATTGGTGCTTTAAAACTATGATGAGATGACAGCTGACACCCGTGGGCATCAGTCCTGTTGTCAATGGAAACCTCAATGCAACTAGATATCTGAAATTGCTACATGATTCAGATATCCAGTGGCATTGAGGTTTCCATTGATGAAGAATGGCCCCACTATCTTTGTACCCCATATACCACACCATACCATCAATTTTTGTGTTCCAACAGTTTGGGGGGGAGTCTATCCACTGTGGGTTAGTGTCAGACCAATAGTGGTGGTTTTGTTTATTAACTTCACCATTCACAAAACAGTTTGCCTTATCCCTCATCTGAATGCAATTGTCTATGCTGTGAAGATAAGAGATGTGCAGTATCTGAAACAATGGATACTGGAACCTATGCTAGCATTTCTTCTGCGGTGTTGTTATTGACAATCCAACACAATGGGCAGCACTTTGAACACATTTTATAAGTGGTCATAAACTTGTAAATAACTCATGAAATAATAAAGTTACATTAAAACCAAGCACACCATTGTTTTTTTTATGAAATTCTTAATAAGTTTGATGTGTCACATGACCCATTTCCCAATGAAACAAATAAAGTTGGATCCAATATTGCCGACTTCAAAATGGCCACCATGGTCACCACCCATCTGGACAAGTCTTCCCTCTCCCATATACTAATGTGTGCCACAAACAGGAAGTTGATATCACCAACCATTCCCAATTTATTTAGGTGCACCCATATAAATGGCCCACCCTGTGTGTATATATGTATATATATATATACACAATAATGTATATATATATACACACATAAAGTGAATTGTAGGTTTTTTGTTTCTTGTTTATTCTGTGTCTGAAAAATCTGAAAAACAAAGCAATAAAATACATTGTATATCTCAAAAAAGTACCAACTCGTCACAATCTATAACCCTTCATACAGTCTTGTTCGCCAAAAAATGAATAAGTTATGACAATCAATAAAATTGTTGCTCATTTACCTGAAGAACAATTTGCTTAAATCACATGGTGATCCAAGCAAAAATAAAAATAAGAAATATTCTTGTACTGCTGCCTATTTGTTCATTCTACCTCCCAAAAATTGGAATAAGACTTAATGCAATGCGGCTGACTTGAGATGAACCGAAAATGACTGCATGCTCTTAGCTAGTGATGTCAGTCTGGTTCATCTCAAGTCAGTAGAGTCACTATAGATGACCTAAGACAAACCAGACTGTGACGTCACCCTGCTCACAGCAGCCACTCAATTTCTGTTCTAGCTGTGTACGAACATCGTAAAGGATCGTGGAGGGTTTGTATGGGGATACTAAACATGGCAAAAGAGGGATGTAATTGAGTTCCTTTTTACAAATAAATGATTTTTCACATTGTGGTGTATTATTTACTATTTACTTAGAGGTTCATAACGGCCAGGTCTATCATGGGACTGACATTATGAACCTCGGGCTTAGTGCCAGCTGGCAAACTTCAGCTGGCATTAACCCCTTATTACCCAGTCTGCCACAAGCACAGGGCAACTGGAAGAACCGGGTACAGCGCCAGAAAATGTTGCTTCTATGAATGCGTCATTTTCTGGGGCGGCTGGGGGGAGGGGGCAGAATGCTTGGGCATCCCCAAACTGAGGATTCCAGCCCCTAGTTAGCTAGTTTTACTGGCTGGCAACCAAAAATATGGTGAAGCCCCACATAGTTTTTTCTGTATGTTATTTCAAGAAATATTTTTTTAAAGGACTCCCCCATATTTTTGTTTGCCAGCCAGGTAAAACTAAGCAGTTAGGGGTGGGTGGCAGCCCGTATGAGCCTACTTTACCTGTGCAGAAGAGACCCACCAGTGAAAATGAATGGACATTTGCTATTTATATCTGGATTGCAAGCAGGAAACTGTAGAAGAGGTGATCTCGCATGCTGCTGACTCTGTGCAATAATAAAGGCATGCTATAATAAGAAAAACAAAACATTCCAAAAGTAAAAACAATAATAGAAAAAAGGTTGAAAGCAAGGTATATATATATATATTATATATATATATATATATATATATATATATATATATGAATATATATATATATATATATAAATAATATATGTGTGTGTGTGTAAAGCGCTCTTAAACAGGTTTTGAAAGGATATTGTAAGATTCCTAGACTTCACAGCTGATGCCACATCTGGCACTGTTTCCAAAATTCACACCCTGCAGGTGTCAAAATACTTGCAAACCCTGGGAAGCTTAAATAAAAGCTCAAAAACATTTACAAAACGGTAGAGCCAATGGCTGGCAACACTTCTAACTGTAAGGCAGGTGTTGATGCCAGCCAGCAGGTCTTCCAGCGAGCATGTTGGTCCCAAACAATCAGGGAAAATTTTAGGGTCATTTTAAATTTTCAACTTTTCTCTCGAACAAAGTTGCGTTTTCCGATTTTTTTTGTAAATTGCTCAAGTTTCTGATCCTGAACCGAATCTGCAATGTTCGTTCACTCATCTGTCGATACAAGGCAGGTCAGATTTTTAAAAAGTATTTAAAGGGATCCTGTCACCCCCAAAACACCTCTAAAGCTATTAAAAGCTGTCCCTAGAGCATAGTAACACTTACCCTACACTCCTTTTAGCTCCTAAATGCACCAAGTGAAATTGAAGATAAATGTTATTACAGTACCTCATTAGGGATGATAATGAGTGACTATGCTATTCATAGTCACCCTGGCAGGCTCTCCCACTGCATGCGCAGTGCGGGTCTTGAAGCTACCAGCGGCGCGGGTGTACATACATCACCCGGCGCCGGAAATGACGCGATTCGCGTCACCCAGCCCCACTACAGGCCAGCCGAGACACAGCACAGAGCGGGAGGCGCGCATTTTTATCTGATTAGAAGATCACGCCTATGGAGGCGTGATAACATGAAGTGGGAGAGCCTGCCAGGGTGACTATGAATAGCATAGTCACTCATTATCATCCCTAATGAGGTACTGTAATAACATTTATCTTCAATTTCACTTGGTGCATTTAGGAGCTAAAAGGAGTGTAGGGTAAGTGTTACTATGCTCTAGGGACAGCTTTTAATAGCTTTAGAGGTGTTTTGGGGGTGACAGGATCCCTTTAAATGTTGAAATTCCTCCCAAAAATCTTTTATGACCCAATGAGGATACGGTAGTAACATTGTTTAAAATGAATGAAAGTATTAAAGTGTACCTGTCACCAGCTTTTAAGGGAAAAACACCACCTTCAGCAGCACCTATGCTGTATTCTATGAAGGTGCCTATTATGCCCTGACTGCCCATGTACACCGAATAAATACTTTAAAAGTCTCCTGCCTTGTATTATAATTGGCTGATTTTAGTCCGATGGGTTGACTAATGCGCCATATGCTCCGTGTCTCCATGTCGATCACCATGCTCTTTTCAGAATTGACGCCTCCTGCACCATCCACATTGCCAGAGGAGATCTCTTAGTGGGAAATTGGCACAGAGAAACAGTATGGATGGCAAATCAAGCCCATAGGACTGAAACCAGGTAATTATAATACAGTGCGGGAGACTTTTCTAAAGTATTTATTCGGTGTAGGGGGCAGTCAGGGCATAATAGGCACCTTCACAGAATATAGGTGCAGTGAAGGTGGTGCTTTTAATTTAGAAGGCAATAATCTGGTGACAGGTTCACTTTAAAATATAAAAGGGAAAAATAAAATAATAACAAAACCCACTAACTGTCTCAATTGTGACTTGCTCATACTTAACGCCCTTCCCCCCATCCAAAACAAACGTGCTCGATATACAAAAAGTATTTTTAGAGAAAGGGAAAGAAAATGTATCTTAGTTGTCCTTTGTGGCATAATTTTTATTTTCAAATGTGAAAAACAGACACATATATCTTTTAATTTCCGCACAATTACACCCAATATAATAATAATAATAATAATAATAATAATAATACTTTATTTATATAGCGCCAACATATTCCGCAGCGCTTTACAATGTAGGGTTAGAGTACAGAAAATATAATACAGTAAGAAATTACAATAGAGAACAAATAAAGTACAATAATTGGATACAAAACAATAGGTATAGAATCAATGTGAAAAAAAAAATACAATAAATAAAGCAAGAAATGAAGGTGGCCCTGCTCAAAAGAGCTTACAATCTACAACGGGAAAGGGGTTGCGCAAGGTGCCGGGGCTTATTGCACTGGTGGTCCAGGCATCTTGAGGAAATGGGGTATAGGGCTAAGCTTACATGGATGGTCATTATACAGTCTGTGTAGACCTTTATGGTACCTTTACACGCCGCCACAACAGGATGGATACCAACGGCAACTTCACGTGCACGAGCACGGGCGAACGGTTACCAACGGGTACCGCACCCTCTTTACACGCCGCCACAAGGTGCGCTACGCTACGCTACATCTACAGCTAGCTACATCGCCGGGTGTCGCAAGTAGCCGTCTGTAGCTCAGCGTACCTCATTTACACACCGCAATAACAAGCTAATATGGGCGGACCTGGGGCAGGAGGGACAGCACATAGGCGTGCCACAATTGTGGATTACGAGACGTCCGTACGCTGATAGGACAAAGCAATAATACCATGATTGGCCAGCCAGCGCAGGAGGCTGATTAATACATGACGCTCGAGCAATTGCGTAGTGTGACTGGTCAGCTTCTTAAATATGCCGCCCTGTGCAGCGACAACCAATCGCAACGAAGGAGCTTCCTCCAATGATCGCTGAAGGGGCGTGGTATCCCGGAGCCTGGGTCACGCCTTAGCTACATTCCAGCTACAGCGCAGGGTGTCCAGAGTTCCCTTCTGTTCCTTCTTTACACGCCGATACAGCTCGCTACAATCGGCGATGTTGCCATATGTTTATGGGCAGTGCACGGATACAGAGGTATCTGTAGCCGGCTGTGTCGTCCCGTCTTCAGACGCCGCTACTACGGGCGATATTGGCGCGACAAGCTACATTTGTAGCCTGTAGCGGGTTGTATCCATCCTGTTGTGGCGGCGTGTAAAGGTACCATTATGGTTTGGTGGAGTTTGTAGAAGAGTAATGTCCAGAAGGATAGCCCATTCACTGTCTACAGTACAATGGACTTATTAGGGAGTATGATAGGCCGCCTTAAAAAGATGCGTTTTTAGGGATCGTCTGAAGCCATGCAGGTTTGGGATAGTCCTGATTTCTTTGGGTAAAGCATTCCAGAGGTTTGGTGCAGCTCTGGAAAAGTCTTGGAGCCGGGAGTGGGAGGATCGGATTAGTGCAGATGTTAGTCGAAGGTCATTTGAGGAACGTAGAGAGCGGGTGGGGTGATAGACAGAGATGAGGGAGGAGAGGTAGGGGGGAGCTGCACTGTGAAGAGCTTTGTGGGTGAGAACAAGCAATTTGAATTTGATCCTGTAATATACGGGCAGCCAGTGCAATGACTGGCACAGAGCAGAGGCATCTGGGTAACGATTGGCCAGATGGGTGATCCTGGCTGCTGCATTAAGGATGGACTGGAGAGGAGAAAGTCTGGTGAGTGGGAGGCCGCTTAATAGAGAGTTGCAATAGTCAAGGCGGGAATGGATTAGGGCCACGGTGAGGGTTTTTGTTGTTTCCTGGGTGAGAAAGGGGCGGACTCTAGAGATATTCTTCAGGTGTAAGCGACAGGAGCGGACGAGAGATTGCGTGTGGGAGGAGAAGGAGAGATCGGTGTCAAACATAACTCCCAGACAGCGAGCCTGCTGCCTAGGCGTTATCGTAGTGCCGCATACTGAGAGAGAGATGTCCGATTTAGGGAGGTTAGTGGATGGGGGGAGCAGAAGAAGTTCAGTTTTGGAAAGGTTTAGTTTCAAATAGAGAGTGGACATGATATTGGAAACTGCAGCTAGACAGTCATTGGTGTTCTTTACTACCGCAGGGGTAAGGTCAGGGGCTGAAGTGTATAGTTGTGTGTCATCAGCATAAAGATGGTACTGAAAGCCAAATCTGCTGATGGTCTGTCCAATCGGGGCCGTGTAGAGAGAGAAGAGGAGAGGTCCAAGGACTGACCCTGAGGGACTCCAATAGTGAGGGGAAGAGGGGAAGAAGTGGAGCCAGCAAAAGATACACTGAAAGAGCGGTCAGAAAGATAGGAGGAGAGCCAGGAGAGAGCAGTGTCCTTTATGCCAATGGAGTGCAGCATAAAGAGTAGGAGCTGATGGTCGACAGTGTCAAAAGCTGCAGAGAGATCAAGGAGAATAAGCAGAGAGTGGTCACCATTACGTTTTGCTGTCAGAAGGTCATTGGTCACTTTGATGAGGGCAGTTTCTGTGGAGTGAAGGGGGCGGAAACCAGACTGTAATGGATCTAGAAGAGAGTGAGCGAAGAGGTAACGGGTGAGGTGGGAATAGACCAGGCGCTCCAAGAGTTTAGAGATGAAGGGGAGATTGGAGACTGGTCTGTAGTTATTTGTGCAGGTTGGGTCGAGAGTGGTTTTCTTTAATAATGGAGTAATGATCGAGAGTTTGAAGGAGGAGGGGAAAATGCCAGAAGAGAGGGAGAGATTGAAGATTTTGGTTAGATGAGTGGTGACGACTGGAGAGAGGGACTGGAGCAGGTGTGAGGGAATGGGGTCAGTAGAGCATGTGGTGGGACGAGAGGAAGAAAGGAGCCTGGAGACTTCTTCTTCGTGACTGGGTCAAATGTGGAGAGTGAACCGGAGGAGATGTGGGGAAGAATGGGGGTGTCAGCGCTTGGAGGCTGAGAGCTGATTTCCTGGCGGATGTTGTCTATTTTCTCCATGAAGTAGGAAGCCAGGTCATCAGCACAGAGGTCAGTGATGGGGGCCTGCACTTTCGGACTGAGGAGAGAGTGAAAGGTGTCAAAGAGTTTTTTTGGATTGTTGGATAGTGAGGAGACCAGGGTGGTGAAGTAGGTCTGTTTGGCAAGGTGAAGGGCAGAGTTGTAGGTTTTTAGCATGAATTTATAGTGGATAAAGTCTCCTGGTGAGCGAGTTTTCCTCCATAGACGTTCAGCACTCCTGGAGCATCGCTGGAGGAATCGAGTTTGTGGTGTGAGCCAGGGTTGTTTTGTTCTCTGTTTGGAGGTTCTGCGGGTGAGGGGCGCTACTTGGTCCAGGGAGCTTCTGAGAGAGTCATTGTAGTGATTTACTGCCTGATCTGGAGAGGAGATTGAAGAGATTGGGGACAGAGATGAGATGAGGGAGTCTCTGAGTGCTTGAGGGTTAATGGCCTGTAGATTTCTGGATGTGTGATAGGTAGGATTGGGCTGTGTTGGCCGAGGGTTAGTGAGTGAGAAGGAAAGAATATTGTGGTCAGAGAGTAGAGTTGAGTTATCCAAGGGGGAGGATGAGCAGAGCCGGGTAAAGACAAGGTCAAGGGTGTTACTGTTTTCGTGTGTCTTAGAGGTTGAGAGCTGTGATAGGCCAAGAGAGGTAGTTAGAGATAGGAGCTGGGATGCAGATGGGGAGATGGGGCTGTTTATGGGAATGTTAAAGTCTCCCAGAATAAGGGTTGGTAAATCTGAGGACATGAAGTGCGGGAGCCAAGCGGAGAAATGGTCGAGGAACTGGGTGGGTGACCCTGGGGGATGGTATACCACCGCTACTTTGAGGGGGAGGGGATGGAATAGCCTAATGGTATGGACCTCAAAAGAAGGGAATGAGAGTGATGGGGCTGGAGGAATGACCTGTAAAGTACATTGTGGGGACAGGAGGAGACCAACTCAATATCAGCAAAACAAAAAAATGGGAGAAAATGGCTAAAAAATTTGACTGTATAACCAAGAAAAAAATGTGCTGCTTTTTAACCATCTGAATGAAAAACTTGTCAGAATTGGGTCAAAGCATTTTTTTTCAATTTCACCTCTGGATTGGTATCACTAAACCTGCCCCTAGTAAAATTCTTACCAGCCTCCTTCTTCTGTTCTCGGTGCCACTCTGTTCATCTTCTGCTGTTGGTGACCTGCCAAATTGCTCCAGTATTAGCTGGGTGAGCTGTAGGTCACTTCTCATTATAAATCTATCAACCCAGAAAAAGGCTCTCAAAGACTTATGTGGCGCCCTGCAACGAGTGCGTCACAGGAAGGTATTGCATCCCTGACTGAAGATGCAATATCGTCCGTCTCAGTGGTGAACAAGTTAAATCCAAAGCTCCATGTACCACATGCACCAGCCAGAGGCAGAGGACCAATCAGGTCCTGGTGGGACGAGTGTGAGGTGTAGTGTGGGGGAAGAATAGGAGAAGAAAGTTAGAATGTGGGAGAGACAAGGTCAAGGACAGAAGTCCAGACAGATCTAACTGGGAGGGCACCAACAACCGGTGACCCAGATGAGAAAGTAGGCAAGCAACAAAGCAACGGGTTCAAAGACACCCATGCCCAGTCCTACCGGATACCGGTTCCGAGGTAGACAGTCGTCCATCGCTGTACTACAAACCGGAGTGACGGAATAGCTTCATAGGAGCCCCTCACTAAAGCCACAACTTCTGCAGTCTTACCAGGGGTATACCCGCCACGGAGTTTAGGACCCTTTGTAGCCGGTTGAAGAACATGGAACAGGCAATCCAATAGAGAAACCCCAGCATCCCAACCTGGTGCAACAAGGCAGCACGGCAACGGAAAAAGGACAGTTAGTAGTGAAGGAATACTGTGGAGCTTTGGACAGAGGCTGTTCATTACTGGGACCAAGAATTGTGTTACCGTGTACCGTGTACAACTCCAGTAAAGGCCCGTTACAGAGGAGCATCATGTCAGTGCCTTTTCTTTCAGAACTGTTATTAACCCATGCCGTCCTCAAACTACCCGAGCTGCCGTATTCCATTCAGTGCAGCTCCTGGCCCCGGGGACTACTGCTCATCCTGTGGGGAGCATCCCATCTAGCTGCCGCACATCCCCCGGAGGCCCAAGCAGCCCCGGTGCCATCACCGGACACCCACAGGTAGCGTCACAAGACAAAAAAGACTTTGTTCCATATTTCCCTAACCCTTCCATTTGACCACCGGGCCCCCACAGCCTCAGGCACGGAACCGTGACAGAGAAGCAGCGCCTGAGACCTGAGAACCGGGCAACGGTGAGTCACTTACATTGAGAGCTTGTGTCTTTCCAAATATGTTTATTGAAACTTTTTCATAAAATAGGGAAAGAGGGAACAGAGGGTACATAAATGAAGGGAGAAGGGAGGGGGGAAAGGGATATACACATACACAAAAGATAAAAATTACAAAAAAATATGGAATTTACAGTAGGTTATGCCTATTAATATACATAGAAATATAAACCATACAATCATTATACAGAAGAATAAATGTGGGAAACCAATCCCACAAAATTTAAATACCACACTACACCAAGCGGTACAGTTTAAAAAGGAAATCGCAATAAAGCAAGAAATATACTAAATAAAAAAATCCAATCATTTAACGGTTATGTCACAATTGTTTCATTAGATAATGTCACTAGGACTTGTTCATTAAAAGGAGAGAAAATTTAACTAACCATAGTTTCCAATGTTCTAAAAACTTTAAAAAAGTATTATTTCTAATAGAATTGTTGTATTCAAAGATACTATGTTGAACTACTCTTTCGATTAATTCCATTGGAACTTGTAAATATAAGCTCTGGCTTCTGGTCAGTGAGAAGCTGCGGTCACAAGACGGAGCAATGGCACCAGAGTGGCACTACATAGAGCAGAAGACAGGGGTGGAAAGTATATTACTAGGGCAGTGAACATCAACTAATGATATTACTCCAGTGGTGAAATAAAGAAAAAACACTGGACTGGTGCTTTAATCAGGAATTATGGCAACATTGCTTTATTTTATGCTTTTAGTAAAAAAATATTTAAGTAAAAGAATTTTAACATAAATATCTGTTTTACTAGAGAGGAATAAAAAACATATTATGACATACAGAAAACCACCATCAGGGAGACCGATGACTACAGCAATCAGCACAGTGGTTGACACCCTTGATGTTTGCATGGAAACCAAATGAACTCATATAGGCACTGCCTAATTAGTGTTCCAGTTGCAGAGAATATTCATTAAAAGGACTCGCCCCCTAATTAATAATTGCTCTATGTCAAGCTTTTTAATACTAATTACATAATATTGACATGTTAATAGCAGAGAGATTAGTTCCAATACTTTTCTAACTTGTTTGGTACATCATGTATCCACATTACTTTCCACTGACTGCAATTCATATTCTACCATGTTTACATAATAAGCTCTAAATTACTCATTTCCTGACAGGTAATTATATCATTTGCATTTGCAATGATATAACTAGCCAAAATGGAAAAAAAGTTTCAATTATTAAACAACCAACATGCTTAAAGAATGTAAGAAAAATCATTTGTATTATAACTCTCAACTTTCGGCCAAGGGGTAAAAATATAAATATCTAAATTAACAGGCCAGCCTGTCAGTGCTACATCTGCTATTTGTGCATATCTCTAAGTATTCACACACAGATCATACAAATGGCTTTGTTATGGCTAGGGTCAGACTAGCGTTAGCCTTTTGGCTGATGAATCCATCTAAAACTTAGAATTCTGCAGAATGAACACAAGCGGTAACGTAGTGTAAGACTGGAAACACACTCTCCTAGTTACATGTGAGTCTCTCGGACGAGACTCTGAAGAGGCTAGAGCAGTGACTCTGACCTATTTTAAAGTCACTCCTGAAATCTTCAGGTGGCAGCAAAATTAAAAAGTTGAATGTGACATTCACAGTCAGTTTTCAGTAGGTCGGAAAAGTAACAGGTCCTCAAGTGCACTCTTTGTAAGGCTAGGATCAGACCTGCATCAGCCCTCAGCTGACGAATGCCTTAGAAACTTAGGTTTTCTCAGCCGAAGCGCATAGTGTTAATGGCATGTAACGCTATGCGCCGGCTGCCTATTCATCACTATGGATACCTGATGCTTTGCGCAGCCGCCGGCTCCACACACAAGGACCGGATATACCCTATTGCTGAGCGCTCAGAAAAACACAGCAAACCATGCTGTTAACGCTATGTAACAGTTCAGAACAGGGAAAATTGTAGAATTATGGAAAACATAAAATATTGAGCCTATGAACATGTCAACTCACATCCATTACCTCAAGGATGTTTCAGATTACTTATCAATTATGTAAGGCCAGTTTCACATCACGGAAAGATCAGGTCCGGGGCTGTCCGGTGTGAACTGGACAGCCACGGACCAGAATGTGTGCAAATTGCAGCCGTATGGTGCCGAATGGAGCCGGATTGCAGCTATTTGCCATCTGGTTTCTGTTCGGGAGGATCCAGGAGAATTCGGATTTTTCTCCCAGACACAAAAACGTTGCTTGCAGCGTTTTTGTGTCCGGGGCAAAAATTGGACAAAATCGGATCCTCTCGGATATGGCGCCCCCTAACATGGGAGTCTATGGCACCGGATCGTGCCGGATCCAACAATAAATCGGATCTGGGAGCCGGACCCCGGGTGTTGAGTTTAGCGGCGAGCGCTGCTAAACTTCAGCACCAGGAGCTGTCCCCTGCAGAGATTACAGGACTGCAGCTAGCTCCCCGCTAGCCGCGATCTTGAAATTTCTGCAGCTGCTGCTGATAAATGCCGAATCTGGCAGAACATCGGGCTGGAGGGTATATTTGTCCTCCGGTTCTGTTTCAAAATCAGGTCCTGGACTGTCAAGCTCACACTGGACAGCCCCAAACCTGATCTTGCCGTGAAGTGAAACCAGCCTAAGAGGGAAAGGATTAGTTACAATGTGGAAATTAAAGTGAAGTGTTAATGGTGTGTATCTAAATAATAGTGTTTGAAAAAGTAGTCATACTCTTTGAACTGTTTCATATTTTTTCACATTACACCACATACTTAAATGTATTTTAGTAAGATTTTATCATATACCAACACACAGTAGAAATAGTTATGAAATGTAAAGTTAAAGGTACATGGATTTGTAACTATTTTAAAAATATCTTATATATAAAACCCGAAGGCCACTTCCGGAGGAGGCCACGCCCACTTCCGTGATGGTCTTCGCCCAGGCTCATCCAGTGCACTGTAGCCGGGCTGCCCCCGGCTACAGGCACCGCACACGGAACGTTCCGATCTCGGAAGTTCCGTGTGCCCTCCAGCCACTCCCCTCCACCCTCTGCCCTCCAGCCAGCAGCTACATACCGGGGGGGCAGGGGGGGCCCATTGCCCGCCACCTCTGGGGGCCACACACACCCTGGGGGTACCCGTGCTCCCTGCCGTGCGCCTGGAGAGGAGGGAGGGCGGGACTTCCTCTTCTGCAGCTCTGCCCGCCCCTCGTCTCCTCCTACACCCGACACCCGGCCACCGGTAAGTCTGCAGCCATACACGCTGCTCTGCCCTCCAGCCTGTGTGCCCACACTGCCCTCTCCAGCTGTCCTCTGCCCCCTCCAGCCGTCCTCTGCCCCCTCCAGCTGTCCTCTGCCCCCTCCAGCCGTCCTCTGCCCCCGTCCTCCTCCCAGCCGTCCTCTGCTCTCTCCAGCCGTCCTCTGCCCCCTCCAGCCATCCTCTGCCCCTCCAGCCGTCCTCTGCCCTCTCCAGCCGTCCTCTGCCCTCTCCAGCCGTCCTCTACCCCCTCCAGCCGTCCTCTGCCCTCTCCAGCCGTCCTCTGCCCTCTCCAGCCGTCCCCTGCCCTCTCCAGCTGTCCCCTACCCTCTCCAGCCATCCCCTGCCCTCTCCAGCCATCCCCTGCCCTCTCCAGCCTCCAGCCGTCCTCTGCCCTCTCCAGCCTCGAGCCGTCCTCTGCCCTCTCCAGCCGTCCTCTGCCCTCTCCAGCCGTCCTCTGCCCTCTCCAGCCGTGCCTTGCCCTCTCCAGCCGTCCCCTACCCTCTCCAGCCGTCCCCTGCCCTCTCCAGCCGTCCCCTGCCCTCTCCAGCCGTCCTCTGCCCTCTCCAGCCGTCCTCTGCCCTCTCCAGCCGTCCTCTGCCCTCTCCAGCCTCCAGCCGTCCTCTGCCCTCTCCAGCCTCCAGCCGTCCTCTGCCCTCTCGAGCCGTCCTCTCCAGCCGTCCTCTGCCCTCTCCAGCCTCCAGCCGTCCTCTGCCCTCTCCAGCCTCCAGCCGTCCTCTGCCCTCTCCAGCCTCCAGCCGTCCTCTGCCCTCTCCAGCCTCCAGCCGTCCTCTGCCCTCCTCCAGCCGTCCTCTGCCCTCTCCAGCCTCCAGCCGTCCTTGAACTCTCCAGCCTCCAGACGTCCTCTGCCCTCTCCAGCCTCCAGCCATCCTCTGCCCTCTCCAGCCTCCAGCCGTCCTCTGCCCTCTCCAGCCTCCAGCCGTCCTCTGCCCTCTCCAGCCTCCAGCCGTCCTCTGCCCTCTCCAGCCTCCAGCCGTCCTCTGCCCTCTCCAGCCTCCACCCGTCCTCTGCCCTCTTCAGCCTCCAGCCGTCCTCTGCCCTCTCCAGCCTCCAGCCGTCCTCTGCCCTCTCCAGCCGTCCTCTGACCCCTCCAGCCTCCAGCCGTCCTCTGACCCCTCCAGCCTCCAGCCGTCCTCTGCCCCCTCCAGCCGTCCTCTGCCCTCTCAGCCCACCGTCCTCTGCACCTCCAGCCGTCCTCTGCCCTCTCCAGCCTCCAGCCGTCCTCTGCCCTCTCCAGCCTCCAGCCGTCCTCTGCCCTCTCCAGCCTCCAGCCGTCCTCTGCCCTCTCCAGCCTCCAGCCGTCCTCTGCCCTCTCCAGCCTCCAGCCGTCCTCTGCCCTCTCCAGCCTCCAGCCGTCCTCTGCCCTCTCCAGCCTCCAGCCGTCCTCTGCCCTCTCCAGCCTCCAGCCGTCCTCTGCCCTCTCCAGCCTCCAGCCGTCCTCTGCCCTCTCCAGCCGTCCTCTGACCCCTCCAGCCGTCCTCTGACCCCTCCAGCCTCCAGCCGTCCTCTGCCCTCTCCAGCCTCCAGCCGTCCTCTGCCCTCTCCAGCCTCCAGCTGTCCTCTGCCCTCTCCAGCCTCCAGCCGTCCTCTGCCCTCTCCAGCCGTCCTCTGACCCCTCCAGCCTCCAGCCGTCCTCTGACCCCTCCAGCCTCCAGCCGTCCTCTGCCCCCTCCAGCCGTCCTCTGCCCTCTCCAGCCTCCAGCCGTCCTCTGAACTCTCCAGCCTCCAGACGTCCTCTGCCCTCTCCAGCCTCCAGCCGTCCTCTGCCCTCTCCAGCCTCCAGCCGTCCTCTGCCCTCTCCAGCCTCCAGCCGTCCTCTGCCCTCTCCAGCCTCCAGCCGTCCTCTGCCTCTCCAGCCTCCAGCCGTCCTCTGCCCTCTCCAGCCTCCACCCGTCCTCTGCCCTCTCCAGCCTCCAGCCGTCCTCTGCCCTCTCCAGCCTCCAGCCGTCCTCTGCCCTCTCCAGCCTCCAGCCGTCCTCTGCCCTCTCCAGCCGTCCTCTGACCCCTCCAGCCTCCAGCCGTCCTCTGACCCCTCCAGCCGTCCTCTGCCCCCTCCAGCCGTCCTCTGCCCTCTCCAGCCTCCAGCCGTCCTCTGCCCTCTCCAGCCTCCAGCCGTCCTCTGCCCTCTCCAGCCTCCAGCTATCCTCTGCCCTCTCCAGCCTCCAGCCGTCCTCTGCCCTCTCCAGCCTCCAGCCGTCCTCTGCCCTCTCCAGCCTCCAGCCGTCCTCTGCCCTCTCCAGCTGTCCTCTGACCCCTCCAGCCGTCCTCTGACCCCTCCAGCCTCCAGCCGTCCTCTGCCCTCTCCAGCCTCCAGCCGTCCTCTGCCCTCTCCAGCCTCCAGCCGTCCTCTGCCCTCTCCAGCCTCCAGCCGTCCTCTGCCCTCTCCAGCCGTCCTCTGCCCTCTCCAGCCTCCAGCCGTCCTCTGCCTTCTCCAGCCTCCAGCCGTCCTCTGCCCTCTCCAGCCTCCAGCCGTCCTCTGCCCTCTCCAGCCTCCAGCCGTCCTCTGCCCTCTCCAGCCGTCCTCTGCCCTCTCCAGCCTCCAGCCGTCCTCTGCCCTCTCCAGCCTCCAGCCGTCCTCTGCCCTCTCCAGCCTCCAGCCGTCCTCTGCCCTCTCCAGCCGTCCTCTGACCCCTCCAGCCTCCAGCCGTCCTCTGACCCCTCCACCTCCAGCCGTCCTCTGCCCCTCCAGCCGTCCTCTGCCCTCTGCCTCCTCCAGCCGTCCTCTGCCCTCTCCAGCCTCCAGCCGTCCTCTGCCCTCTCCAGCCTCCAGCCGTCCTCTGCCCTCTCCAGCCTCCAGCCGTCCTCTGCCCTCTCCAGCCGTCCTCTGACCCCTCCAGCCTTAGCCGTCCTCTGACCCCTCCAGCCTCTAGCCGTAATCTGACCCCTCCAGCCTCCAGCCGTCCTCTGCCCCCCTCCAGCCGTCCTCTGCCCTCTCCAGCCTCCAGCCGTCCTCTGCCTTCTCCAGCCTCCAGCCGTCCTCTGCCCTCTCCAGCCTCCAGCTGTCCTCTGCCCTCTCCAGCTGTCCTCTGACCCCTCCAGCCGTCCTCTGACCTCTCCAGCCTCCAGCCGTCCTCTGCCCTCTCCAGCCTCCAGCCGTCCTCTGCCCTCTCCAGCCTCCAGCCGTCCTCTGCCCTCCAGCCTCCTCTGCCCTCTCCAGCCTCCAGCCGTCCTCTCCCTCTCCAGCTCCAGCCGTCCTCTGCCCCTCCAGCCTCCAGCCCATCCTCTGCCCTCTCCAGCCTCCAGCCGTCCTTGCCCTCTCCAGCCTCCAGCCTTCCATCTGCCACTCTCCAGCCTCCAGCCGTCCTCTGCCCTCCTCCAGCCGTCCTCTGACCCCTCCAGCCTCCAGCTGTCCTCTGCCCCCTCTCCAGCCTCCAGCCGTCCTCTGCCCCTCCAGCCTCCAGCCGTCCTCTGCCCTCTCCAGCCTCCAGCCGTCCTCTGCCTCTCCCAGCCTCCAGCCTCCTCTGCCCTCTCCAGCCTCCAGCCGTCCTCTGCCCTCTCCAGCCTCCAGCCGTCCTCTGCCCTCTCCAGCCATCCTCTGCCCTCTCCAGCCTCCAGCCGTCCTCTGCCCTCTCCAGCCTCCAGCCGTCCTCTGCCCTCTCCAGCCTCCAGCCGTCCTCTGCCCTCTCCAGCCTCCAGCCGTCCTCTGACCCCTCCAGCCTCCAGCCGTCCTCTGCCCTCTCCAGCCTCCAGCCGTCCTCTGCCCTCTCCAGCCTCCAGCCGTCCTCTGCCCTCTCCAGCCTCCAGCCGTCCTCTGCCCTCTCCAGCCGTCCTCTGACCCCTCCAGCCTCCAGCCGTCCTCTGACCCCTCCAGCCTCCAGCCGTCCTCTGCCCCTCCAGCCGTCCTCTGCCTCTCCAGCCTCCAGCCGTCCTCTGCCCCCTCCAGCCGTCCTCTGCCCTCTCCAGCCTCCAGCCGTCCTCTGCCCTCTCCAGCCTCCAGCCGTCCTCTCCCCTCTCCAGCCTCCAGCCGTCCTCTGCCCTCTCCAGCCTCCAGCCGTCCTCTGCCTCTCCAGCCTCCAGCCGTCCTCTGCCCTCTCCAGCCTCCAGCCGTCCTCTGCCCTCTCCAGCCTCCAGCCGTCCTGTGCCCTCTCCAGCCTCCAGCCGTCCTCTGCCCTCTCCAGCCTCCAGCCGTCCTCTGCCCTCTCCAGCCGTCCTCTGACCCCTCCAGCCTCCAGCCGTCCTCTGACCCCTCCAGCCTCCAGCCGTCCTCTGCCCCCTCCAGCCGTCCTCTGCCCTCTCCAGCCTCCAGCCGTCCTCTGCCCTCTCCAGCCTCCAGCCGTCCTCTGCCCTCTCCAGCCTCCAGCCGTCCTCTGCCCTCTCCAGCCTCCAGCCGTCCTCTGCCCTCTCCAGCCGTCCTCTGCCCTCTCCAGCCTCCAGCCGTCCTCTGCCTTCTCCAGCCTCCAGCCGTCCTCTGCCCTCTCCAGCCTCCAGCCGTCCTCTGCCCTCTCCAGCCTCCAGCCGTCCTCTGCCCTCTCCAGCCGTCCTCTGCCCTCTCCAGCCTCCAGCCGTCCTCTGCCCTCTCCAGCTTCCAGCCGTCCTCTGCCCTCTCCAGCCTCCAGCCGTCCTCTGCCCTCTCCAGCCGTCCTCTGACCCCTCCAGCCTCCAGCCGTCCTCTGACCCCTCCAACCTCCAGCCGTCCTCTGCCCCCTCCAGCCGTCCTCTGCCCTCTGCCCCCTCCAGCCGTCCTCTGCCCTCTCCAGCCTCCAGCCGTCCTCTGCCCTCTCCAGCCTCCAGCCGTCCTCTGCCCTCTCCAGCCTCCAGCCGTCCTCTGCCCTCTCCAGCCGTCCTCTGACCCCTTAGCCTGTAGCCGTCCTCTGACCCCTCCAGCCTCTAGCCGTAATCTGACCCCTCCAGCCTCCAGCCGTCCTCTGCCCCCTCCAGCCGTCCTCTGCCCTCTCCAGCCTCCAGCCGTCCTCTGCCCTCTGCCCCCTCCAGCCGTCCTCTGCCCTCTCCAGCCTCCAGCCGTCCTCTGCCCTCTCCAGCCTCCAGCCGTCCTCTGCCCTCTCCAGCCTCCAGCCGTCCTCTGCCCTCCTCCAGCCGTCCTCTGACCTCTCCAGCCTCCAGCCGTCCTCTGCCCCTCCTCCAGCCGTCCTCTGCCCTCTCCAGCCTCCAGCCGTCCTCTCTCCTCTCCAGCCTCCAGCCCGTCCTCTGCCCTCTCCAGTCGTCCGGGGGTGGCCACATGTTGACTCAGGATCCAGGCGCCGGAGAAGACGCAGGGTCGGTGGTAAGTATAGCGGACTGTTGTGTGTGTGTGTATATGTATGTGTGTGTATGTCCTGACCACTCTGCCCACGCCGCTGCGCTGACCACTCTCACCGCACTCACTGCTAGCCACTGAGCGACCGCGCGCAGTGCTAGCCACTGAGCCACCATATACTCTGCTACCCACAGAGCCGCCTGTATACACACAATTAATTTCACCGCACTCCCCTAACTATTCGTAAATAAACTATATCTGGATTCTAGACTACCCGATTCTTTAGAATCGGGCTGCCATCTAGTAATAATGAATATTCTGACATGTATTTGTCATCAGCCCCCTGAGTCAATACTTTGTAGAAACATATTTTGCTGCAATTAATGCTGCAAGTCTTGTGAGGCATGAGGCGGATTTTTGTTTATTTCTCTTTGCAAAATAGCTTTAGCTCAGCGAGATTTAATTGTGTTTGTGAACTGCAGGTTTCAAGTTTTTGTACATATTCTCAATTGAATTTAGATCTGGACCTTGAATGGCCATTCAAACACATAAATATGCTTCGATATAAACCATTCAGTTATAGCTCTGGCAGTATGTTTAAAGAATTAGACAAGCAGCTAAGAGGTCCATGGTCACTCTGGAGGAGCTGCTGAAATCCACAGCTCTAATAGAAGAATCTGTTACAGGATATCTAATAATCCTAGTCTAAACACAGGGGCGTAACTGCAACAGTTAAAGGGGTTGCGATTGCACCCGGGCCCCGGAGCCTAGGGGAGACCCAGAAGTCCCTTTGGCCTATAGAAAAATACTATTGCTGTTAAAGATTTGTAATAATTGGGGGCCCTGTTGGAGCTTTTGCATCGGGGCCCATGAGCTTCAAGTTACACCACTGAATCCACATATCTCAAGTTTATGGAAGAATGGCAAAAAGAAAGCCATTTTGAAAGCTACACATAAGAAGTCCATTTTGCAAAAAGCCATTCCGGGAATACACGTGGAATGAGGAAGAAGGTGGTTTCATCAGATGAGACAAAAGTAGAACTTTTTTGCTAAATGAAAAATGCTATGTATGGCGTAAAACTAAATCTGCACATCACTGTGAACACACTTTTCCCCCATGAAGCAGGGTACTGGTAGTATAATGCTGCGGGGATGCTTTTCTTCAGCGGGGACAGGGAAGCTGGGATGTTAATGGTAAGATGGATGGAGCTAAATACAGGGAATCCTGGATAAAACCTGTTAGAGGTTGTAAGAAACTTGGATCCCAGCTATTCTGAGAATGTTTTTTCATGACATATTGGGCTTCATGTTAGTGGTAAATTTAGGTCTATAATTTTTTGCATGTATTTTTGAAAAAATCGGAAATTTGGCAAACATTTTGAAAACTTTGCAATTTTCAAATTTTGAATTTTTTCCCCATTAAACCAGAGAGTTATGTGACACAAAAGAGTTAATAAATAACATTTCCCACATGTCTACTTTTTCCTCAGCACAATTTTGGAACTAAATTTTTTTTGTTAGGAAGCTATAAGGGTTCAAAGTTCATCAACAATTTCTAATTTTTACAGCAAAATTTAATTTAAACAGCAAGGTAGGTTGCCCTCCGTTAAGACCAATGGAGTCTAGTCAGGTACGGCTGTGTTAAACCAATAGCATAGAAAAACTGAGAAGTTAAAACTTAACTTTTACTAGCTCTATATTAAAAAGACATAGTTGTCTAGACCAACCAAAACAAAAAAGTGCGCATACGTGACTGTGTAAGTCAGTGTAGTGCTAAACTGAACCCCTCTTATTACCAGGGTTCACAGGTACCCAAGCTAGGTCCCGTCCAAATACCCTAGGGACGCTGGCAGGTGCCTGCTCTTTCGGTTTTGATTTTCCCCTAGGATGTAGTCATCAGAACAAACAATCCCATTAGGTAAACCCAGCCACATGCATTAGTGAAAAAACAGCTTGTATACTCCTATAGGAGCGATCTCACCCAGCTGCGTCCACTTGTACGCATGTAAACGAGTCCATATAGCTCCGGATAACCTTCTGCTAGTGTTTTCCAGGCTGCTCAGGGCTCAGTGAATGTCATATAGCCACCATGTCATCTGATACGTTCCCTCCCGACGCGTTTCAGATCCCTCTTCTTCAGGGGAGTCATGGTACACATATAGGGATTAGTATTCAAAGATACACATCCCTGTGCAGATGATGGCGATGGTGTCCAGTCTGGTCCCCTCAAAGTTGTGCAGCTGGATCACTGGATCAAAAATCAGAAATTTGGCAAACATTTTGAAAATTTTGCAATTTTCAAATTTTGAATTTTTTCCCCATTAAACCAGAGAGTTATGTGACACAAAAGAGTTAATAAATAACATTTCCCACATGTCTACTTTACCTCAGCACAATTTTGGAAACAAAATTTTTTTTGTTAGGAAGTTATAAGGGTTCAAAGTTCATCAACAATTTCTAATTTTTACAGCAAAATTTACAAAACCATTTTTTTAGTGACCACATCACATTTGAAGTCCCTTTGAGGGGTGTACTTGACAGAAAACACCCTAAAATGACACCATTCCAAAAACTGTACCCCTCAAGCTACTCAATATTACATTCAAGAAGATTATTAACCCTTCAGGTGCTTCACAGGAACTAAAGCAACGTGGAAGGAAAAAATTGACATTTTAATTTTCCAACAAAAATGTTATTTTAGCCTCCATTATTGCATTTTCACAAAGGTAAAAGCACAAAAGGATCCTAAAATGTGCTGGTCAATTTCTCCTGATTATGCTGATACTCATATGTGGTCATGAACCACTGTTTTGGGCACACGGCAGGGCTCGGAAGGGAAGGCGCGCCATTTGACTTTTTGAATGGAAAATTAGCTGCAATTGTTAACGGTCACCATGTTGCGTATGGAGAGCCCCTGTGTGCCTAAACATTGGAGCTTCCCCACAAGTGACCCCATTTTGGAAACTATACCTGTCACATCGCCATTGGATTCGGTGGCCGGTGTTCCTGCCTACGGCCGCTGGGAGGAGCCGGATTCCTTCGGTTGGTGGCGCCGGTGATAGGAGGGCCTTGTCCTCATATGGAACTGCTTCCGCGACGTCTGCCTCTGTCGCTGAGCGCCACTGTGTTTCCCCTCTGGGTGGTGTTGGTCGCAGAGGAGCGGGCCCTGCAGAGGTGTCCGTTAGGCGCAGCCTGCGTTCTTCTGTCAGAGGTGGGGTGGGTGGAGCCAGTCGTGCATCTCCATCTGGCCTGGTTCTAGGGGCGGTCCGGATGAGGTCATCAGGCTGTGAGCTCCAGCCTATGGGAGGTAACCGTGCCCTTCAAATACATTGGAGCCTGTTTTGCAGGCCGCCAGATATAGTTTTGGTTTCGCAGTGATATAGTGTGTGTGTAGTTTTGTCTCTGACCATGGCCTGGATTTCTGACTCTGCTTCTTCCTGTCGATTTTGTACCTCAGCTGCCCTCTTGGTTTTGCCCTTGACCCTTGCCTGGATTTTCGACTCTGCTACTGCCTGACGATTTTGTACCTTCGCTGCCCTCTCGGTTTTGACTCGGACTTCTGACTTCGTTTTTCGGGTCTTGATTTTTTCCCCTGGCGACCTTCCTGCTCGGTTGCTCATATAGGCAGCTACCCCCTGGGCTCCGCTGTAATTCCAGATCCCTGTATAGGGGTTAAGGGTCTCGGGGTTTCTCGGGGTGCTGCCTTACCAGCAGCTCAGCTTCACAGCGAATGGTCGTCACAATACCTCACCATGGAACTTATATAGATGCATAGTGAGCACTTTGAATTCTCAGGTGCTTCACAAATGGATTCGTAAAAATGAAAAAGTACTTTTTTTCCATAAAAATGTTCTTTTAGCCTCAATTTTTTTATTTTCACATGGGCAACAGGATAAAATGAATCCTAAATTTGTTGAGCAATTTCTCCTGAGCAGACAGATACCTCTTATGTGGCGGAAAACTACTGTTTGGGCTTACGGCAGGACTCTGAAGGGAGGGAGTGACATTTTGGAACATAGATTTTGATGGCATGGTCTTTGGGTGTAATGCTCTGTTTGGATAGCCCCTGATGTGCCTAAACAGCGAGAAAAAACATAAGTGATAACATTTTGAGTTCAATGTCATGGGAAGCCGTAGTGACTCAGCGAGTGACATCATCACTCCCCTGTTGCAGTCTCTGACTGCCGCAGGTGATGTCACTCACCGAGACCTGCGGTCTATGTGATTGCAGACTCTGCAGGGAAAGGACGCTTGTTCTCTCCCTGCAGACTCTGGATAAAGGATCATGGAGAGTTATATGGGAGTAATAAAAATAGAGTTGAGATATGTTTGTCTTTTCTTCTAATAAAATTATTTTTCTATGAGTGTTGTGTTTTATTTACTATTTACTAGATATTCCTAATGGCGGGGTCTAACATTAGCCCTCCATTATGAATCTCTGGCTTTTAGTGCCAGCTCGCAATGAAAAAGCTGGAATTAACCCCTTTATTACCCAGTTTGCCACCGGCACGAGGGCAACTAGAAGAGTCTGGGTACAGCACCAGAATATGGTGCCTGTACTTAATGTGCCATTTTCTGGGGTGGCTGTCAACCCAAAATACAGCGAAGCCCGACATAATTTCTTTTTCATAGAATTTGGGGAAAGAAAAAAAAAAAGACGTGGAGCTTCGCCATATATTTGGTCCAGCCAAGTACAACTACACAGATGGGGGCTGGAGTCCTCAGCATGGAGAGGCTCAAGCATTCTGGGCCCCCCATGCTGTGATTCGAAGCCCGTGGCCGCACCAG
The DNA here is from genome assembly GCA_033576535.1 of Allobates femoralis. Taxonomy (NCBI): domain Eukaryota; kingdom Metazoa; phylum Chordata; class Amphibia; order Anura; family Aromobatidae; genus Allobates; species Allobates femoralis. Next base: position 393,938,123 of record JARQOC010000001.1, on the reverse strand, counting down.
AAAATGTCACATTAATTGAAGCGCCACTTTCTGGCACTGTACCCATACTCTTCCAGTTGCCCTGGTGCCAGTGGGAAACTGGGTAATAAAGGAGTTAAAGAGGACCTGTTACCCCCCTGGTGCTATGCTAACTGAATGCAGTACTGAATGCAGCGTGTCTGCTGCATTCAGGGAAGGGGTTCCCTATGTCACTAGTTCCCCTGTAAGTTGTAAAAAAGACTTCATAAAGTTTATGGATAAGGAGTCCAGAGGGACTTACTTAGTCATCGCTGTTGTATGGTGTCCTCCCTGCCTCCAGCCCTCTCTTGTTCACCTCCAGCCCTCTCTTGTTCAGCCTTCTGTATGCGACATCGCTGCTGCTGGTGTCCTCCCCGCCTCCAGCCCTCTCTGGTCCACCTCCAGCCCTCTCTTGTTCAGCCTCCTGTATGTTTCATCGCTGAGGGCTGGAGGCAGGGATGACACCAGCACCGCGATGACACATACAGGAGGCTGAACAAGAGAGGGCTGGAGGTGGCACAGAAAAGGCTGGAGGCTGGGAGGACACAAGCAGCAGCAATGACACATACAGGAGGCTGAACAAGAGAGGGCTGGAGGTGGCACAGAAAAGGCTGGAGGCTGGGAGGACACAAGCAGCAGCGATGACACATACAGGAAGCTGAACAAGAGAGGGCTGGAGGTGGGGGGGGGGACACCAAACAACAGTGATGACTCATTACTGAGTAATACCCCCTGGACTCCTTATCTATAAACTTTATTGTTGAATCAGTTTTTATTAAGAGAGAAACTAATCACAACAAGCCAATAATGACAGTAACAAATGTCACATAGAAAAAGGAACAAAAATGGAATAACAAATGGTCTACAAGGGAGTCGAATATCTCTCTGGCCAGCAACAATCATAGAAGAACAGACAGTAATGAAAAAGTCCATACAGGCAGGTCGTGTGCTGCCAGAGGTGCGCGTTAGAGGTGCTCCCCATTATAGAAAATCCAAAGGTGCATAAGACACCAAACTGTAAATAACCCGTATCCATATGATAACATGTAAGGGGGGGAGTGGGGAAATAAAGGTAGTAGGAAAAGAAGGGAAACACGTGTACGGGAAACATGGTGGGGGAAGGAAAGAATCCGTTCCGCTTAAGATCGAACGGTAGGAGATATAAATAAGGTAAGAAGAAAGATAAAAACAGGAAAGAAATAAAGGAGGAGGAGAAAAAGAAAGGGGGAGGAGGGTGAAAGGTAGCAGCTAGGGTCCATTGTCGCCCAAGAGTCCCCTCTAAGCATGTTCGGCATTTCCGCAGTTTCCCTAAATATAATCAAGGGCTGCCAAGTGCGGGTCAAGAAGGTGGTATCATCACCCGCCTCAGCCGTCAACACCTCCATACGGTAGATATCCGAAAATTCCGCCAACCATTCCGTCAATGTTGGCAGGGTCGTAGTCCGCCAGTGGCGTGGGATGACCATCCATGCAACAGAAATGCAGAATCTGAGAAGACTCAGAGTTTCTTTCTAGAAATAGGGCCTGGGACTATGGAGAAGAGGGCTATCTGTGGGGTCGGGGGAATCAGTTCTCCAGATATCATATAATAGGCCCTGAACACCCCTTTCCAAAAAGGATGCAATGCAGAACATTGCCGCCAAATATAGAACAAGGTGCCTCTTTCAGTTCCACAGCGCCAACACCTGTCGTCCACAGCAGGAAAGATGGCCCGTAGTCTGACAGGGCAATGGTACCATCTAGTCAATATCTTAAAGTTATTTTCTTGGGTGCTCCCAGCCGGGGAGAGTTTGTACATAAAGAGGAAAGCCAAAGTCAGATCCTCTTCAGAGAATTTATAGTCCATATCGGCTTCCCCCACGCGAATGTAACCTGGAATTGCGTCTTGTGGCTCTGATGAAAGCTCCTTGTACAGAAGAGAGATTATACATCTAGGAGGCGTGGGCTGTAGGAGAAAATGCTCTAGGCAGGTGAAAGAGGGACAACAGGTCCGGCCGCCTGATGCCCTCCATGCGAATGACCTCAGTTGTTCATATTCTAGCCATGAAAGCATTCTAGCCGGGGAGTTCTCCTGCAATGTTGCAAGAGAGCGGAACCTCCCTCCCAAACCAATCTGCCCCAAGCGTATATCTGAGCTAACATGCCAGCCCAGGAATTTATCATGATATCTGGCCAGAGGAAAATCTGGGTTCCTAAAGAGTGGGGCCAATGGGTTAAGAGAGTTGGTCAAGCCTCTCTTATGTTTCACACCCTCCCAGGTGTGTAGGGCATCTTTTGCCAAGAAACCTGTGGGTCCTCCGCATTTCTTAACGGAGCCAGACTAATCTCTAATCCATGGGAGGTAGCGTAAAGGAATATCATATTCCAAATGCTCCAACTGCACCCACTGCTTACAGTGGAGGCGGATCTGCCAATCAAACAAGCGAACCAAAAGAGAGGCTCAGTGGTAAGTCTGTAGGTCAGGAAGACCCGCCCCCCTTCCAGACCTGGGCGCAGTCAAGAGAGTATCTTTCAGGCGGGGCTTAGACTGTCTCCAAATGAACCGGATCAGGGCCGATCTGATGGTTTGGAAGAACGCTTTCGGAGGGACAATGGGGACAGCCTGGAACACATACAAGAACCTAGGGAGAATGTCCATTTTAAATGCGTTCATTCGTCCAAACCAGGAGATGTTCCTCTGACCATAGTCCCGTAGAGACTTCAAAGTCTTGTCCAACAAGGGTAGATAATTGCGGGCATATAAGGCCGAGAGGTCGGTTGAGACCTGAATACCCAGATATTGAATGGTGTCGGTTCGCCAGCAGAAAGGAAAGTTTCATTTAGCACTTGCTACTTCTTCGTCACTCAAGGAAATATTAAGTGCCTCAGTCTTAGGGTACCTTTACACGCTGCTACTGGCGGGTGGATACAACCAGCTACAGGCTACAAATGTAGCTTGTAGCGGCAAAATACCCCGTAGTAGCGGCGTGTAAAGACGGTATGAGGCACCCAGCAACAGATACATCTGTTTCTGAGCACTGCCCTGAAACAGGTGGCTACACAGGCGATTGTAGCGAGCTGTATCGGCGTGTAAAGAAGCAACAGAAGGGATGTGTCGACACCAGGCTATGTACCTGGTATGTAGCTGGGGCGTGACACAGGCTCTGGGAAACCCCCCCCTTCAGCGATCATTGGAGGAAGCTCCTGTGTTACGATTGGTAGTCGCTGCATAGGGAGGCATATTTAAGGAGCTGACCAGTGACTGCACAATTGCTCGAGCGTCATGTATTAAACAGCCTCCTGCGATGCCGGGCCAATCATGGGTTTCTTGCTTTGTCCTATCAGCGTACGGACGTCTCGTAATCCACAATTATGGCACTCCTATGTGCTGTCCCTGCTGCACCAGGTCCGCCCATATTAGCTGGTTGTAGCGGTGTGTAAATGAGGTAAGATGAGCTACAGAAGGTGACTTGAGGCACCCGGCGGTGTATCCAGAGATAGATGTAACGTAGCGTAGCGCACCTTGTGGCGGCGTGTAAAGATGGTGCGTTTACCGTTGGTAACCGTTTGTGCGTGCTCGTGCACGTGAAGTAGCTGGTTGTATCCACCCGCCAGTAGCGGCGTGTAAAGGTACCCTTAGGGTACCTTTACACGCCACAATATCTGCTGGCAATATGAGGAGATCTAACGTGCGCGTGCATGTTTTTCATGGTCACCTCAGATCGCCGATGGCGGCATTACACCGCATTATGCCACCATCGGCAATCTGAGGCGACCATGAAAAACATGGAGGCGCAAGTTAGATCGCCTCATATCACCGCCGCTACTGGCGGGTGGATACAACCAGCTACTTCACATGCACGAGCACGCACAAACGGTTACAAACGGTAAACGCACCATCTTTACACGCCGCCACAAGGTGCGCTACGCTACGTTACATCTATCTCTGGATACACCGCCGGGTGCCTCAAGTCACCTTCTGTAGCTCATCTTACCTCATTTACACACCGCTACAACCAGCTAATATGGGCGGACCTGGTGCAGCAGGGACAGCACATAGGCGTGCCACAATTGTGGATTACGAGACGTCCGTACGCTGATAGGACAAAGCAAGAAACCCATGATTGGCCCGGCATCGCAGGAGGCTGTTTAATACATGACGCTCGAGCAATTGTGTAGTGTCACTGGTCAGCTCCTTAAATATGCCTCCCTATGCAGCGACTACCAATCGTAACGCAGGAGCTTCCTCCAATGATCGCTGAAGGGGGGTGGTTTCCCAGAGCCTGTGTCACGCCCTCGCTACATACCAGGTACATAGCCTGGTGTCGACACATCCCTTCTGTTGCTTCTTTACACGCCGATACAGCTCGCTACAATCGCCTGTGTAGCCACCTGTTTCAGGGCAGTGCTCGGAAACAGATGTATCTGTTGCTGGGTGCCTCCTACCGTCTTTACACGCCGCTACTACGGGGTATTTTGCCGCTACAAGCTACATTTGTAGCCTGTAGCTGGTTGTATCCACCCGCCAGTAGCGGCGTGTAAAGGTACCCTTAGGGTACCTTTACACTCCCCAACCGCGGCTTGGAATCCTGACGGCAATATGTCGCCCTGAAACTATCGCCGTCAAATTGCCTCCCAGTTGCGGTGTGTAATTGGGGAATTTGGCAGCAATAAATCGCCTGTTGCCTGGTTCCTGATTTCAGAGCCCTGCTCGAAAATCAGAGGCAATCATGAAGGCGAGATTTCTGGATTTTGGCGTGTGATAGAGCGATAGTGATGGAATCTGTGTTGCCTATTGATTTCCCATAGGTGTGCCACAGCGTGCTCGAGTCCGCGCCCCGTCTGCGATAATTGGTGGTGGCTACTGTGTTCTCACTGGCTGTCAGTTGACAGGGCGCCATATTTGAAGAGCTGTCCGTTCAGCAACACACACATCTTTAATGGCGTCATGTATCAGCCAGCCTTCCAGAGCAGGCTGCCCAATCATAACGCTATTGCGTTGTCCAATGAGCGTATTTGGGGCGCGGTATAAATCAGTGTGGCATGCCTATGTCCTCGCCGCGCTGAACATGTACATCCACATTGCTTTGGGGATTGCGGCGTGTGAAGCGGCGAGGAAGTCGACCAGATTGGTTCCGCTGTGGGTGAGGCGATTTCCGGGGCAACACATCGCCTTAGGTTGAGGGCGAAATTGCGGCGTGTAATGCTGCCATCGGCGATCTGAGGCGACCATGAAAAACATGCACGTGCACGTTAGATCGCCTCATATCGCCAGCAGATATTGTGGCGTGTAAAGGTACCGTTATGATAATTTATTTTAAAGTTGCTGACCTCCCCAAATTTAGTAAACTCAGATATCAATGACAGGAGAGTGATGTGTGGTTGGGATATGTACAGGAGGAGATCATCAGCGTATAGAGAAGTTTTGTAGGTATTGAGGCCCACTTGCAGACCGTGCATGTCACGGGTGGCACGGATGACAGGGTGGAGGCCACGCGCAGACGGTCCCAGCGTTTGGCCAATCAGCCATAATGTTTGAGGACGGTCCGTCTTTCAGGGGCATTTACCTTCTGTGTAGATAGAGAGAAGGTATGATAAGATCTCCCTATCATGGGGAGACGGCTGGGAAGGTCTTGTGCTCGGTCTGGTTTCTACACCAGTATTCTGGGTCACTAGGACCCAGCAGGTTCTTCCCACCTTTATAAGGAGTTTCATTGCCCTCCCTCGGTGCAGGTGATATTTCCTTGTGCACTCATTATCCTTGCTCCAGCAGAAGCTGAGGTTGTGGAGGTTGCTGTGCTCTGCTGCAAGATAAGTGTTTTCTTTCCCCATTGTCTGTTTTTCCTTGTGTTTGTCTTTAGTTGTTAGTGGAGGGGTCTAGTGAACCTCTCCATCTGATCCTTAGATAAGGTAGTGCTAGGATCAGAGAGGGACGAGGTTCGTGGTCGGCGACAGTTGAGGAAACTGTATAGGGACGTCAGGGCAGACAGGGTCAGCCCCAGTAAGACTAGGGGTCACCCTCTCCCTCTTGTGCCCATAGCTTTAGGGACTCCTTATTCCCCCCCCCGCCGTTGTCCTACGCTGAGTGTCTCTCCCGCTCCCAGCGTGACAGTGCATGCTGGGGTTCCTTCTAATCGCAATGGTGAAGTGTTCCATGAAAAGGGGCAACCCTGCCTCATGCCATTGTGTATAAGAATAGGGTCTGAAACAGCTCCGTTAATTCTGACAGGCGCAGATGGACTAGAATATAGGGCTGCGACCTTCTGAAGGAAACGGTCGCCCACGCCCAACTGTCTGAGTGCCGAGAACATAAAACCCCAGCGTACACGGTCAAAGTCCTTCTCGGCGTCAATAGACACCAAACCCAATGATTTACGGTGATCCTTAGCATGTGCTACGAACATGAGAGTCTTGCCAATGTCGTCTCTCGCCTCCCTCCCCTGTACAAAGCCCACCTCGTCCGTATGGATAACCGAGGGCAAAAGGGGCACCAGCCTGTTAGCTAAGATTTTTGCGTAAATCTTGACATCAATATTGAGTAGGGATATAGGGATAATTAGCCACCATGGTGGGATCTTTACCAATTTTTGGCAGGACCGTAATAAAAGCTTCCAATGATTGTGAGATGAATGGGGTGGCAAGCGATATGGAATTATAGACTTTCGTAAGGAAGGGACCTATTTGCACACAAAATTGTTTATAAAAAAATGGAGAAATGTATGATTCTATAGGAGGCTGTGGGTCAAGTGCTAAGTGACCAGAATGATCATCACTGATGTTGTATAAAGTCTGGTAGTAGCGTCTCATTAAGTCTATGATTTCAGTCGGGTTAGATGTCACACGTCCATTCCGAGTCTGGAAGGAAAGGGAATATAAGTGGCCTGGCTCCTAGGGTGCAAAAAGCGGGCTAATAAACGACTGCATTTATTCGCCTGACCATATAGAATGCTTTTAAAGCGATTCCTATATTGGCGCAAAGTTCGTTCAAGAGTGATCTCATATCATCCCTACATTTGATCAATTCAATTTGCACCTCCGAAGACAAACCCGACTTATGAGTTGTTTCAAGTAAATGTATTCTATCAGTGAGATTCACAATTTCTTCGGATTTGTGTTTTTTGAGATGGGAGCCATGTTTTATAAGAACTCTGCGGAGGACGCATTTAAAGGCCTCCCACCGAGTAGACAGAGGCGTAGTGTCTGTGAAGTGATCTTCCAGAAACAGGTCTATAGAGGACCTAACCTCAGTGGCGCAGACCAAATCCTTCAGGAGATTATCGTTCAATCTCCACGACCACGGACATGCCACTGTGTCAGGGGGGCCAAAGTCCAAAAAGACAGGAGCATGGTCCGACCACAGGAAACTACCTATGGACAGTCTCGGGTCCCACGCCAGAACACAATGACTAGCGAGGAAAAAAACAATCCTGCTATACGAGTCATGTGGCGTGGAGAAGAACGTATAATCTTTCACAGAAGGGTTGGCAAGTCTCCATACATCCGCCAGCCGAAGATGATAAAGATCCCTCTTCAAAGAGGAGATCTGGCGTAGAGAGAGGTGAGATTTTTTTTGCTATGGTATCCACCGCCGGGTTTAGAGTCAGATTGAAATCACCCCCTAATATAACTACTCTTTCCGAAATTCCGCCACCTTCCCCAAATAGGCCCTGGCCACCCTCACTTGGTCCGGTCAGAAGCGTACCAACCTCCAACAGTATAAGTAGTGGAGAAGATCTTCAGTTTCAGAAGTACAAATCTCCCTTCAGTATCAACCACAGAATTAAGGATCATATGCTGGAGGGACTTATGAATAAAGATAGAGACCCCTCTAGAGCGAGATTCGGAGTTGGTGCTGTGGAACCAAGTCATGTAATACCTATCGTGAATGCTAGGGACATGTCCCATTTTGAATTGAGCCTCCTGAAGAATTAAGATGTCCACCCATTTTTTGTGCATCCCATAAAGAACCTGCAACCTCTTTTGGGGCACATTAAAGCCCCTGACATTCAAGGAGCTCAATTTAACTCTTCGCATGGCTGATTTACCAGACATCATGACGACGAGTCAAGCCTGGGGCAGGCAGAGCCGTATCAAGGGAACAGTCCAATGTTTTTACTCAGCAACTACCACGGAGGAAGGGGGAAGAGGACAAAGAACTTAAGAAGAGAAAAGAGGGACAAAGAAGGGAAGAACCCCTATAGAGAAACAGAGGAGAGTAAAGAGAAAAGGTAGGGGTAAATCTGTACAATCAATCTACAACTAGGGCGGAAAGATGCACCTCCACGTGAGTAACGTGGAACTAGTTAAAGGTAGGTAATGACTGCTGTGTACTACCAGCGTAACACAGCTCCTCTGGTGTGTTCGTGAGCCTAACAAGAAGGGGGGGAGGCCACCACTCCCAGTTCCCGACACTGCAATGATAAGTCAATCAACCAAGCAGGGTAAGCCACGTATTAACGGCACACATGAACAGCATGTTAATAGGGGGGGAGGGAAGAAAAAGGCAGGATGTGACAGAAAGGGGAGACAGGCAAAAAGAGAAAGAGTCCTTTAAAAGAATATCTAAAAAAAGGGGGGGGGGGGTTAGAGAAGGCACACAACGTCAGCCAGTACACGGATAGGGGATGGGTGTAGATCGGCGCCATATTAAGCCAGTGTATGAGAGCCCCATCTCAGAGAGAACAATGTAAGGCACCCAAATCCGCGTCCCCCACCCAAACAATTATGCATCCCACCCACATGTAAGCTCAGGCTCTCTGCTCCGCATACATGTCTCGCTGGATTCCACGGTGAGCTCCTCCAGTTCGTCTGCCAGGCCTCCGTTGTCATTGGGGGAGGTTCGCTCCACGGGGGATGTCTGCTCTGTAGTAGGCAGAGGTGGCCAATCCGGGATCTCAACCTCAGGATGCCGAGGGCAGCCGTAAATGCTGGAACCCCGCCGGGGTGGCTCAGGAGGTGTACTTTTCCCCCCTTCTGCACAAGTAAGCGGTACGGGAATCCCCACATATAAGGGAGATCATGTTGGAGCAGAATTTCTAACAAAGGTCTCAGGGTCTTTGTAGGGTCCATCTCGATAAGTCTGGTAAAAGTTGCACCCTTGCTTCCATATGATCAATGGGTCCCGCTTGTCTGGCTGCCCCCATGACCGCATCCTTCAGTTGGTACTTGTGGACACGACTAATTACGTCCCTCGGCGGATCTTGGTCACGGGGGCGCTGGCCCAGTGCCCGATGGGCGCGATCCAGCTCCAGAGGTGTATCCCTGGGTCTGTCCAGAACTGAATTAAATATGTCCCACAGGGTCTCGTTCGGGTCCGGGGTAGGTATATTTTCAGGTAGCCCCCTGACCCAAATATTGTTCCTCCGTCCCCTGTTTTCTGAATCATCTAACATCTCAGCAAGGGTCTGTAACTGGTAGGCCTGGGCCGCCGTAGCCGCTTCCTGGGCCTCCATTCTAGCGGTCAGAGTAGTCAAAAGCTGGTCATGGGTATTAACCCTCTCTCCGCACTGCTGGACGTCATCCCACAATATGGAGAGTTCGGCCTTATAAGAGGACTCTAGTTGAGTAATATATTGCTCCATGTCACGTTTGGTAGGTATGTCTTTTATTTTATACAACAGGGCTAGGTCAAAGCCCACAGGTTTCCCAAATTATATTGGGCTAACTGAGTGCAGTGGGGGGACACTGGTCAAGGGCTGCTGCTGAATAGGCTACCGAGCTAGGTCACAGTACGGGGTTATAAAGTGTGGCCGTCCCTGTATCTGAGCTCCTTCACCACCCTGCAGCAGGGATGGCGCTGCAAGGATTAAAGCATCAGTGGAAGGATCCTCTGTGTCCTCCACAGGGTTAGTTGGTGCGTGTCTATGGGAGTCCGCCACTGCAACCCCGCCATCACAGTCCTCCATCAGTGTGGTGAGCTCATCCCTGGGTGCACCCTGTGTTATGTGGATACTAAGGGGATCTGCAGTGCCATCTTGGGCTGTGTGCAGAGTCCCACCAGCTCCCAGCAGCTCTGATTGCGGGCTGCTACATGGAAGATCCGACCCGCTCCCTGCTGCTCCATGTGACGGATACCTGCACATTCATGTCGGGATCCGGCGATGTAATTGATCCTCTGGGGGCCGATTCCAACACAGCCCCTGCGGTGTCTCTCTCCCCCACGCCGGCAAAGAAGCGGGAGATGCACTGTGTGGCGGTGTCAGAGGCTGCGGGACCTACGGTGCTGGGACCCCTGCGTCTCCTGGTACTCATTGGTGCTGACTGTGGAGTGCTGAAATGGGCTCTGATGTGTCGAGAATCCGAAGTAAGAGCGTGAGCTCCAGCTGTGCATCCTAACTCCTTGCTGGTCATGCTCTGCCCCATCAATAAACTTTATAAAGTATAAACTAGAGAGATGGAGGACCCCTTCCCTGAATGCAGCAGACACACATTCAGTTAGCATAGCACCAGGGGGTGAGAGGTCCTCTTTAACGCCAGCTTTTTTATTGGCAGCTGGCACTAAGCCCGCGATTCATAAAATGGATTTTTTATAAATAAATACGGGGAAATTTTGTTTGAGTAACATAGTAACATAGTTTTTAAGATTGAAGGAAGACTTTAAGTCCATCTAGTTCAACCCATAGCCTAACATGTTGATCCAGAGGAAGGCAAAAAAAACCCCATGTGGCAACACTAATCTCCACATTGGGGGAAAAAATTCCTTCCTGACTCCAGATACGGCAATCAGACTAATTCCCTGGATCAACGCCTTATCAAAGAATCTAGTATATATAACTGGTAATATTATAGTTTTCAAGAAAGGCATCCAGGCCCTTCTTAAATGTTAGTAGTGACTCACACATTACAACATCATGTGGCAGAGAGTTCCATAGTCTCACTGCTCTTACAGTAAAGAATCCGCGTCTGTGATTATGATTAAACCTTCTTCCCTCCAGACGTAGAGGATGCCCCCTTGTCCCAGTCTCAGGCCTAAGAGTAAAGAGATCATTAGAAAGGTCTCTGTACTGCCCCCTCATATATTTATACATTATTATAAGATCACCCCTAAGCCTTCGTTTTTCCAAGCTAAATAACCCCAAGTTTAATAACCTGTCTTGGTATTGCAGACCCCTTAGTCCTCTAATAACTTTTGTCGCTCTTCTCTGGACCCGCTCTAGTTCAGCTATGTCTTTCTTATACACCGGAGACCAGAATTGTACACAGTATTCTAAGTGTGGTCGCACTAGTACCTTGTATAGAGGTAAAATTATGTTCTCCTCATGAGCATCTATGCCTCTTTTAATACATCCCATTATTTTATTTGCCTTTGCAGCAGCTGCCTGACACTGTCCACTAAATGTGAGTTTGTCATCTACCCATACACCCAGGTCTTTTTCAGTGACAGTTTTGCCCAGTGTTTTACAATTAAGCACATAATTATACCTTTTGTTTCCTCTGCCCAAGTGCATGACTTTACATTTATCCCCATTAAAGCGCATTTGCCATTTAGCAGCCCAAGCTTCTAGTTTACATAAATCCTCCTGTAATATAAAATTGTCCTCCTCTGTATTGATTACCCTGCAGAGTTTAGTGTCATCTGCAAATATTGAGATTCTACTCTGTATGCCCCCTACAAGGTCATTAATAAATATATTAAATAGAAGCGGGCCCAACACTGACCCCTGTGGTACCCCACTGTTAACTGTGACCCATTCTGAGTGTGTTCCATTAATAACCACCCTTTGTTTCCTATCACTAAGCCAGTTCTTAACCCACTTACACATATTTTCCCCTATCCCCATTGCCCTCATTTTATGTATCAACCTTTTGTGTGGCACCGTATCAAAAGCTTTTGAAAAGTCCATATACACCACATCCACTGCATTTCCTTGGTCCAGTCCAGAACTTACTTCTTCATAGAAGCTTATTAGATTAGTTTGACAGGAACGGTCCCTCGTAAAACCATGTTGATAATGGGTCATGAGGTTATTTTTCTTCAGATACTCCAGTATAGCATCTCTTAGAAAACCCTCTAGGATTTTACCCACAGTAGAGGTTAAGCTTACTGGCCTATAATTTCCAAGTTCAGTTTTTGTCCCCTTTTTGAATATTGGCACCACATTTGCTATACGCCAGTCCTGTGGTACAGACCCTGTTATTATGGAATCTTTAAATATTAAAAATAATGGTCTATCTATGACAGTACTTAATTCCTGCAGCACTCTGGGGTGTATCCCATCTGGGCCCGGGGATTTGTCAATTTTAGTGATTTTTAGACGATGCCGTACTTCCTCTTGGGTTAAGCAGGTGACGTTTAATTGAGAATTTTTGTTATCACTGATCATATTGTCTGTCATGGGATTTTCTTGTGTAAATACCGTTGAAAAAAAGTCATTTAGCATATTTGCTTTTTCCTCATCCTCATCCACCATTTCACCCAGACTATTTTTAAAGGGGCCAACACCATCATTTTTTAGTTTCTTACTATTTATGTAGTTAAAAAATATTTTGGGATTCTTTTTACTTTCTCTGGCAATGAGTCTCTCTGTCTCAATCTTTGCTGCCTTGATTTGCTTTTTACAAATGTTATTTAATTTTCTGTATTTATTTAATGCTTCATCACTACCTACTTGCTTTAATTCCCTAAATGCTTTCTTTTTGTCACATATTGCACTTCTTACCGCTTTATTTAGCCATAGTGGTTTCCTCCTATTTCTAGCATGCTTATTCCCATAGGGTATATATTGTGCACAGGTCCTATTCAGGATGCTAATAAACATCTCCCATTTTTGTTGTGTACTTTTATGTCTCAGGACATCGTCCCAGTTTATTGCACTAAGATCATCTCTCAACCGTTGGAAATTTGCCTTCCTGAAGTTTAGTGTCCTTGTGGCCCCTCTACTACACGTCTTAGTAAAGGATACTTGAAAGCTTATTAAGTTATGATCACTATTACCCAAGTGACCTCCAACCCGTATATTTGATATGCGGTCTGGCCTGTTGGTTAATATTAGGTCCAGCAGTGCCCCCCTTCTTGTTGGGTCCTGAACCAGTTGTGAAAGGTAATTGTCTCTTATAGTTTTCAAAAACGTATTACCTTTGCTGGAACTGCAGGTTTCTGATCCCCAATGTATTTCAGGGTAGTTGAAGTCCCCCATAATAATGACTTCTCCCTGAGTCGCTGCTTCATCTATTTGCTTTATGAGGATATTCTCCTCCACTTCCATTATTGTTGGGGACTTATAACAAACCCCTATCAGTAATTTATTATTTTTTCCCCCTCCCCTTATCTCCACCCACAGAGACTCTACATTTCCATTAGATTCACCTATATTATCACGCAGGATGGGTTTTAAGGATGATTTTACGTATAAACATACACCTCCTCCTCGCCTATTTGTACGGTCATTTCTGAACAGACAATAGCCCTGTAAATTAACAGCCCAGTCATGGCTCTCGTCCAGCCAAGTCTCCGAAATTCCCACCATGTCATAAATATTTTCCAACAAAATCAATTCTAATTCCTCCATTTTGTTGGTGAGGCTTCTGGCATTAGTGAACATGCACTTTATGCATCTCTCTTTACTTCTATTCCTTCCTACTAGATTGACTGTTCTAACCCCACCCCCCATGCCACCCCCAATTTTATTACTTGTGCCCAGGTTACTGTTTACACTATCTTCCCCTCCTATACAATGAATACCCTCCCCCCCAATCCCTAGTTTAAACACTCCTCCAACCTTCTAGCCATTTTCTCCCCCAGCACAGCTGCACCCTCCCCATTGAGGTGCAGCCCGTCCCTAGCATAGAACCTGTAGCCAACAGAGAAGTCGGCCCAGTTCTCCAGGAACCCAAACCCCTCCTTCCTACACCAATTCCTGAGCCACTTATTTATCTCCCTAATCTCCCGTTGCCTCTCTGGTGTGGCACGTGGTACAGGCAGTATTTCAGAGAATACTACCTTGGAGGTCCTTGCCTTAAGCTTGCAGCCTAATTCCCTGAAATCATCTTTAAGGACCTTCCACCTACCTCTAACTTTGTCATTTGTGCCAATGTGCACTATGACCGCTGGGTCCTCACCAGCCCCTCCCAGTAATCTGTCAACCCGATCAAAGATGTGCCGGACTCGAGCGCCAGGTAGGCAGCACACTGTTCGACGATCCCTGTCTTTGTGACAGATTGCCCTATCTATTCCCCTAATAATTGAGTCCCCCACTACCAGCACCTGTCTGGCCTGCCCTACTCTCCTGTTTTCCCCCTTACTGGAGCAGACACTCCTCTGGCTTTCAGAGGTCATGCCCTGCTGCAGCAGTGCTATCCCTGAACTCACACCCCCCTCATCTGCCAACATAGCAAATTTATTGGGGTGTGCCAGATCAGGGCTAGCCTCCCTGGCACCCTTCCCTCTACCCCGCCTTCTAACTGTCACCCAGCTAGCTACCTCATGGTCCTGAGGCTCCATAGTACCATCCTCCCCCACATCTATCCCATTGAGCAGCTGTTCAGTGAGCAGCAGACTCCTTTCCATATTGTCTATGGATCTCAGCGTTGTCAGTCGTTCATTTAGATCCAGTATCTGGGCTTCCAAATGCACAACGTACTCACATCTCACACAGCAGTATGCACCCTCGGCCGGCTGGTCAAGGAATGCATACATGTGGCAAGATGTACACTGGATGGCATTGCCAATCATGGAGCTCATTTCCTAATGGGGATTGCACCAGACAGAAATGATAAGTAAAAAGAAATGCAAAGTATTAATAAAATACAACCAGCAATTCAGTAAGTCCTCCCTTCCAAACTCCCTGAATCCAAAGTCACTGAATCACAAGTCACACACTTACTTCTGTCGCACTTGCGCTCTGTCACACAAAGCTCGCGGTCACACTCGCTAGAGAATCAGATATAAAGAGGTTTTTTTTTTTTTTTCTTTTTTTCCCTTAGCAGCAAATCAGCCTGTATCTCAGTGAGAACACCATGTTTGTAATGTACATTATTATTATCATTATTATTATTTATTTATATAGCGCCATTAGGTTCCATGGAGCTTTACATGAGGTTAAGGGAGACAAGAACAAGTACACTAAATCTAGGCCATCAGGACGTACAGGTACAGGAGGGGCAGGGACCCTGTCCACGAGGGCTCACAGTCTATGAGGGGCGGGTTAGGATACAGTAGGATGGGGGAATGTCAGGTATGGGGCGATCGCTTGGGTCTCATGGCAGGTTGTAGGCTTGACGGAATAGGTGAGTCTTCAGGTGACACTTGAAGCTACTCAGGGTAGGAGAGTGTCTGATGTGTTCGGGCAGGGAGTTCCAGAGTAAGGCAGATGCCCGGGTGAAGTCCTGGACTCGGTTGTGCGAAGAGGTGATGAGGGGGGAGCAGAGGAGGAGTTCTTGGGAGGAGCGGAGGTTGCGTGAGGGTAGGTATCGGGAGACCATGTCGGAGATGTATGGTGGGGCCAGGTTGTGTATGGCTTTGTACGCCATGGTTAGTGTTTTGAATTGGGATCTCTTGGACACGGGGAGCCAGTGAAGGGCTTGGCAGAGGGGGGAGACAGGGGAGTAGCGGGAGGACAGGTAGATTAGTCAGGCAACGGAATTGAGGATAGACTGGAGAGGTGTGAGGGAGTTAGCCAGAAAGCCATTGAGAAGGAGGTTGCAGTAGTCAAGGCGGGAGATGATAAGAGCATTATATATGCACTGCTTCCCCCTGTCAATCAGTGGCAGGGGGAAGCAGTGCATATTTAAATATATGGCCCCCAAATGCTGGCACTTGCCCCCCTCCGTTGTAAGGCCCCCCCGGCTGCTTATCTTACCATCCCTGGTATTTTGCATCGGGCAGGTCCCTCCGTGCTCCCGTTCACGGCAGCATCCGGTGTCATGTGACCGGCCGGTCGCATGACGTCATCGCTACGCGACGGCCGGGGACCCCGGATGCAGCTGACGTCGGGACTCGGGAGCACGGAGGGACCTGCGCGATGCAGAAGACCAGGGATGGTAAGTTAAGCAGCCGGAGGGGGGGGGAAGCTTACAATGGAGGGGGCAAGTGCCAGCTTTTGGGGCTGCTATATACACCACTGGGCTGCTGTATACACCACTGGGTGCTGTATACACCACTGGGCTGCTATATACACCACTGGGGCTGCTGTATACACCACTGGGGCTGCTGTATACACCACTGGGGCTGCTGTACTCCACTGGGGCTGCTGTATACACCACTGGGGCTGCTGTACCTGGCTGTATGTATACACCACTGTGGCTGCTGTATACACCACTGGGGCTGCTGTATACACCACTGGGGCTGCGGTATACTCCACTGGGGCTGCTGTATACTCCACTGGGGCTGCTGTATACACCACTGGGGCTGCTGTATACACCACTGGGGCTGCTGTATACACCACTGGGGCTGCTGTATACTCCACTGGGGCTGCTATATACACCACTGGGGCTGCTGTATACACCACTGGGGTTGCTGTATACACCACTGGGGCTGCTGTATACACCACTGGGGCTGCTGTATACACCACTGGGGCTGCTGTATACACCACTGGGGCTGCTGTATACACCACTGGGGAGGCTGCTGTATACACTGCTGGGGCCTGTATACACCACTGGGAGGCTGCTGTAATACCACTGGGGCCTGTATACACCACTGGCGAGGCTGCTGTAATACCGCTGGGGCCTGTATACACCACTGGGGAGGCTGCTGTAATACTGCTGGGGCCTGTATACACCACTGGGGAGGCTGCTGTAATACCGCTGGGGCCTGTATACACCACTGGGGAGGCTGCTGTAATACTGCTGGGGCCTGTATACACCACTGGGGAGGCTGCTGTAATACCGCTGGGGCCTGTATACACCACTGGGGAGGCTGCTGTAATACCGCTGGGGCCTGTACACACCACTGGGGAGGCTGCTGTAATACCGCTAGGGCCTGTATACACCACTGGGGAGGCTGCTGTATACTACCACTGAGGAGGCCTGAATACCACTGGGGAGGCTGCTGTATACTACGACTGGGGAGGCCTGTATACCTGTGCTGGGGTCCACCCTCGGCTTATACACGAGTCAATAGGTTTTCCCAGGTCTTGGGGGCAAAAGTAGGGGGTCGGCTTATACACGGGTCGGCTTATACACGAGTGTATATGGTATATGATATTGCCACGCCTATAAAAGTCCT
The DNA here is from genome assembly GCA_033576535.1 of Allobates femoralis. Taxonomy (NCBI): domain Eukaryota; kingdom Metazoa; phylum Chordata; class Amphibia; order Anura; family Aromobatidae; genus Allobates; species Allobates femoralis. The sequence goes on along the minus strand of JARQOC010000001.1, from coordinate 393,920,986 downwards.
ATCTATCAAAAAATAAAAGTAATTAACCCATACTGTAAATACAATAATGAGAAGACAAAATGCAAGAATTGCCTCACGTCCCTAAAAAATGCAATTAAAAGTGATCAATACCCAGAAAAAGTATCAATGAAAACATCAAGATGCTATGCAAAATATAAGCCAGCAAACAGGTCTATCGTAGGCAAAATTAAAAGGTTCCAGGTCTTGGAAAATTTTGATGTAAACCATTTTTTTTTATTTACAAAATTATGTTTTTAAATAATAATAATATTAATAATAATAAAATAAGGCTTTATTTATATGTCAGCAAAACCAAAGAAAAGAAACACATATGAGCAGATACCCTAAAATTAGTAAACAAATAAATAAATTGCAATAGTGCAAGAAAGTAAAAATAAGGTAATTGGTAACATTAAATTGATCATAAACTGTAAAAGCCGACCCCATGTGAGAGCCTGTGCGATTGTTATTAGTTCCCGGTTATACGTGTGCGTACATCCGGTTTAAGGGGCTCTCGCAGGGGATCATCCTCCCTTCTTTTTCTTGTTAATGCTGTATTGATAACATGGTAGTCACTTGGTATGGCTATGTTTACTGGTTTATTACATTTCCTTTTTCTTAGCAGGCTGTTTGCCGGGGGGGAACTGGTGGCCCTATGTTCAACCAACCCCCACGTTAGGACGTGTCGACGACACGGTTGTTCAGAGTCTTCTCTGACCTGTTTAGTTTTTGTTGAGCCTGAAGGTTCAGACCCTCTAGGTTCCTCAGGCGGACTACTATCTTCCGTCTGATTTTACTTTCACGTTCTTTTTCTAATTTCTGTCTATTTCCCTGTTTTTTCCTTATACCTTTCTTTTCCCCGCTTTTTCCACTTTTCCTCTCTCCACTCCCTTCCTTGATCTACACCTTTTCCCTCCTCTTTTTTGATCCAGCTATGGGGTAGAGCTCGGGGGCACAAATGGCGACGCTACAGATGTGTTCCCTAAACGTCAGGGGATTTAATGTCCCTGAAAAATGTTCCAAAATCTTATATCAAATGCATAAGAAAAGAGTAGAAATTCTCCTCCTCCAGGAGACTGATTTCCGATCGGGTAAACTCCCCGTACTAAACCTCAGGTACTACTCACAATGGTTTCATGCTAGCAACCCGGAGTCCAAATCTAAGGGGGTCAGTATTGCCCTTCATAAATCCCTGAGGGCGCAGGTGCTGGCCTCGGAGGTCGACCCGGGCGGCAGATATCTGATTATTAAGCTCAAAATTGCCAATGACACTTTTACGGTGGCCAATTTCTACCTTCCTAACAGGGACCAGGCCCGTACGTGTAAGGGTACCTTTACACACGGCTACATTTGTAGCTTGTCACCAGGTAACTTACTGGTTGCAGTGAAATCATGGATACATGATTCCATTTGTACACAGCAACAAGATAGAACCATGTATCCATGATTTCACTGCAACCAGTAAGTTACCTGTAGCCACCCTAGAAATGTAGCCGCGTGTAAAGGTACCTTAGAGATATCTTCGCATGCTGTCAGCATTTGCAGAGGGATACGTGGTAGCGGGTGGGGATTTCAATATGGTGTTAGATCGTGCCCTTGACTCCTCATCTGGTGGGTCGGCGGTGCCTCCTACACAGCTGGAGAGCCTGAAGCGCATGTTGGTGTCCTTGCGATTGGTGGATGTGTGGCGGGTTATGCACCCCTCAGACAGAGATTACACCTTTTTCTCTACAGCCCACAATTCCTATAGCCGGATCGATTTTTCTGGTGAGCCATGGACTCCTGTCATGTGATTTGCGAGCGACCATTGAAGTGTCGGTCTGGTCGGATCACGCTCCTATGATGCTATCCCTCCAACTTCCGGGCATGTACAGGAAAGAATGGACCTGGTCCTTGAATCCGGGCTTATTAAAAAAACCTTCTTGTCTGGAGGTGGTGCGGACAGCAATCTCGGAATTTTTTGATATACATAGCAATGACTCTACGGCTTTTCCTTATCAGTGGGAGGAGTTGATGGGAGTTATCAGGGGAGTGCTCATTCAGCACGAAGCCCGCCTGAAAAGAATCAGATCTGAGGCTATTGCCGGACTGTTATCCCGGATTCAGACCTTAGAGACTACTCATAAACGAACAAGAGACACACAGGTGATGGCCGATCTCCTACGGGCCAAGACGGACCTGACTGAATTGCTTGACACTAGATTGGCGAGACAGAGAGATCGTTTCCGCTGCTACTTATACAAATACTCTGACAAGCCAGGAAGGGCGCTCGAGAGATTCCTGCATCCAAGGGTCCCCACCACGTTCATTCCTACCATAAAAGTAGGTTCAGGTGTCGTGGTTCACTCCCCCGAGGAGATAGTAGACGCCTTTCGACACTATTTTGACTCGCTATACAATCTTAAAGGCCCTCTAGCGGACATGCCCGATGGAGAGTTTCGGACGAGAGTGGAGGAGTACGTCCAGGAGACACCGCTTCCTCCTTTTTCGGAGGTTGAGGCGGAGACATTGGAGGATCCCTTGACGGAGGAGATCTCTGACACCGTTAAGTCTATGGCAAACGGTAAGAGCCCCGGGTCGGATGGCTTTCCGGCACATTTTTATAAGCTATTCATGGACTTACTGTCACCTTTTCTGACTAAATTATTTAATTCCATCTTGGGGACCTGCCCTTTTGCCCCCCAGACATTATTGGCCACAATAGTGGTTATCCCCAAACCGGACAAGAACCCTGGTCTGTGCGCCAATTACAGACCCATATCCCTCATCAACACCGACGTGAAGATTTTTGCTAAGATCATAGCGAACAGGCTGGGTCCTGCTCTCACGAAGGCTATTCACAATGACCAAGTGGGCTTTGTGCAGCACAGGGAGGCCAGGGACAATACGCTTAAGACCCTGCTCCTTACCTCCTACTTGTGCTCAGGTAGGATCCCGGCCTGCTTGCTATCCATTGATGCAGAAAAGGCATTTGATCGCCTGGGTTGGCCTTTTCTCTGGGCTTCTTTGGAGCAGTTGGGGCTTGGGACCGGTTTGTTGGGAAAGATCTTTGCTCTGTACAATGGCCCGACAGCCCGCCTTAGGTTAAATGGTGTTCTCTCTACCCCCTTTGCGATACGCAATGGCACCAGGCAGGGCTGCCCTCTGTCTCCTCTCCTCTATGTTATTGCCATGGAGCATCTGGTGGTGGCTCTCCGCACCTCGCCCGATATCCAGGGTGTACGGATAGGACAGCTTGAATTCAAACTCTCATTATACGCAGATGACTTGCTTCTTTATGTTACAAATCTGATAATAGCCTTCCCAGTGCTCATCAGGGAGTTTCGGAGGTTTGGAGAGGTTTCAAATTTTAGGGTTAATTATACTAAAACAGAGGCACTTAACATGTCCCTGCCTGGTGCCGTGGTAGCGCAACTCCGGGAGTCCTTTTCCTTTAAGTGGAAACCCTCTTCATTAAAGGGATCCTGTCACCCCCAAAACACCTCTAAACCTATTAAAAGCTGTCCCTAGAGCATATTAACACTTTCCCTACACTCCTTTTAGCTCCTAAATGCACATAGTCAAAGTGAATAAAAACGTTATTATAGTACCTCATTAATGATGATAATGAGTGACTATGCTATTCATAGTCACTCATCCAGGCTGCCCCTCTTCTTCATATCACGCCTGAATAGGCGTGATCTTCATCACAGATTCAAATTGCCGCCTCCCTGCGCGCCTCCCCACTCTCCTATTCCGGCCGGGCTTCAGTGTGGGGCTGTATGACGCGATCCGCGTCATTCTCGGCGCCGGGTGACGTATTTACAGCCGCGCTGTCAGCTTCAAAATGCGCACTGCGCAGTGTGCATTTTGAAGCTGACAGCGCGGCGCGGGTGTAAATACGTCACCCGGCGCCGGGAATGACGCGGATCACGTCATACAGACCCACACTGAAGCCCGGCCGGAATAGGAGATTGGGGAGGCGCGCAGGGAGGCGGCAATTTGAATCTGGGATGAAGATCACGCCTATTCAGGCGTGATATGAAGAAGAGGGGCAGCCTGGATGAGTGACTATGAATAGCATAGTCGCTCATTATCATCAGTAATGAGGTACTATAATAACGTTTTTATTCACTTTGACTATGTGCATTTAGGAGCTAAAAGGAGTGTAGGGAAAGTGTTAATATGCTCTAGGGACAGCTTTTAATAGGTTTAGAGGTGTTTTGGGGGTGACAGGATCCCTTTAAAGTATTTAGGGGTTTTGCTTTCAGCGGACCTAAATGACTTGTATGAATTGAATTATGCCCCACTCTTGAAAAGAACGGTTTTGGACTTGGCAAAATACAACAGGCCTCAGTTGTCCTGGTTTGAACGAATGAGTGTCATTAAAATGGGTGTGTTGCCCCGGTATCTATATCTTTTTCAAACCTTCCCGATTGCTGTCACAGACAGTTTTTTCCAACGCTTACAATCGACCATTAACGCCTTTGTGTGGGGAGCTAAGAGACCTCGGAACAGGTTCTCAGTCATGACTCGGCCGAAGGGTGAGGGAGGCGCGGGCTCCCTGACTTTAAGAAATATTACCATGCGGTCTTGCTCTCCAGATTGGTGGATTGGAGGTTCAGCATGGTCCATAAACAGTGGGTGGTTCTGGAGGACTTGCTTTCCCCCGCACCCCTTTGCCATTTACCCTGGTTGGGCGGGACCTCCAGACCTCCCGTGATGCGATTATCCCCACTTACTCTGACGGTTATACGACATTGTGACATTATTAACCGAAAATTACAGTTAACTGCTGTCCCGGGTATGCTAAGTCCTCTGTTTGCCAATCCTGCATTCCCTCCAGCACTAACAAGAGTGACCTTCTTATGTTGGTTGGCATGGGACCGGGTTTATCTGGGACGAGTTGTGTCTGAGCTTGCGGGGCTCTCTGGCGTGGAGGGGCTCCGAGACCGGGCCGGCGGAGTCTTGCTCCCCTGGCTGGAGTTTGTACAACTGCGGGATTTTCTCTCTAGAACTCCCATGTGGGTCCTGACACCATTTGAGATTCTAATGCTCTCAGCTGAGGGCCCTGCCCACACAGTGTCCCTGTTGTATGCCCTGGTCCTGTCTGGTCAGGAATCTGGCCCCCTTGGCTTTCTGAGGGCTTGGGAGGAAGACCTGCAGACCACATTCTCTGTACAGGATCATCAGAAAAATTTCACACTCACTCATAAGATGTCAGTCTCTTGCTCTGCACAAGAGCGTAACTACAAGATCCTGACACGATGGTATCGTTGCCCCACCATCCTCCACAGAATAGATCCCGGAATTCAGGACACCTGCTGGAGATGTGGGAGAGAGAAGGGCTCTATGCTCCATATTTGGTGGTCTTGCGGTCTCCTCCAGCCTTTTTGGTCTTCGAGGCCTTTCACCTAATGTCTGGGGTACATTATGTTCCGACCCCCCAGATGGCTCTGTTGTCCCTAATACCCGCATCTGTGTCCTCCGTGTGTAAGGGGATTCTGCGTTTTTGCCTGCTGGCAGCCAGGGCGATTATACCTCGACGTTGGAGGTCGCCCGAGGCCCTACTCTGTTAGAGTGGGTGGCCGAGATGGACAAACTGAATCGCATAGAATCGCTGATGGCAGATGATCTTCCGTCTGGGTCGGATAAGAGTTGCACATGGTTCCTGTGGTAATCATTTAAAGAGAGCTCGAGTTTCATGACCTGGCTATCACAGCCCCCTGCCCCCCCCCCCCCGACCCCATAGTCTGGATCTTTCCCTCCCACAGCCCCTCTTCCCCCCCCCTCTTTCCTAGCTCTGTTTCCTTCTCTGTTCCAAGGTACCCTTCCTCCTTTCCCTCCCCATCATTTTCTTCCTTTTCTTCTTCCCTTTTCTTTGTTCCCCCGGCCTGTTTTGTTTGGGGTCCTAGTGCTATAGATCACCTCAAAGCCGAGGGACCTCACCTTCTAAGTGGTTAAATACCTATTTCTTGCCTGCGGCAGATTGCTGGAGGGCCGTACTGTGCAGAGGGTGTTGTGGGATCCCTGATTTACAGCAATAATCATAGTACTTGTTGTTTCCCCCTGGACTTGATGATGGTGAAACTTTCGCCTGTTATGTGTTTTCTGTATTTTATACTGTGAAAATTAATAAAAAAATTTATTGTAAAAAAAATAAATAAACTGTAAAAGCCATCCCACCATGTCATTATGTGCATATAGCTCCTCATTGCTGGGTGTTCCCCATTGGGGCCCCAGGTCCTACTCAGTCGTTATTAGGGTATGTGCTCACGGTCTGGAGGAGCTGTGTGTTGGACGCAGCTCCTCTGGACCTGAGGGAAGCCGTGGGTGGCCGCAGAGACCCCGCAGCCGCCCCGTACTCACCATGTGCGGCGGGTGCGGGGCGGCTTCTCCATGCAGTCTCTCTGTGGCAGCCGCTTCTGACTCCGCAGCATGAAATGAACATGCTGCGGAGAAGCGGACCGCCGGCAACCCGCACCGCAGCTCCAAAGACGCTGCGGGCGGGTTACGCATAGTAAGGATGGGATTTCTTGAAATCCCATCCATATGCTAGTACTGTATGACGCAGCGTTTTGGACGCAGCACAAAACGCTGCGTCTCCTAATCGTGAGGATGCACCCTTACAGTTATGTCACTTGACATCTGGTAAGGTTTTAAATATTTGATGCTAGGATAGGACTGTCCCGATGGCGTCACCTTGTCATGGTGGGATGGCGTTTAAATTTTTTTGATCAAAGTAATGTTACTAAGTACCATATTTTTACTTTCATGCACTATTGCAATTTATTTATTTACTTATTTTAGGTTATTTGCTCATTTTTGTTTTTTTTTCTTTGGTTTTGCTGTTTTGTGGCCTGTGTGAACATGCACATACACACTGCATGGATTTCAGTTTGGCTTTGTTTTTTGTATGTTAGGGCTCGGACACACATCAGTGAAACTCATCCGAGTTTACTGTGCGGAAAAATTTGCATTGCTCTCTGACCAATGTTAACTAATGTCCAAGAGCACATTTCTGAGTCTCATACGCTTTTTCCGCATCCGATTCTCGGATTGCGAGTCAATCGCAACATGTTGCGATTCTATGCGAGTCACGGACGAGACTCACCAAGTCTATGGGTCCTGACAAAAAACTCTGATTGCACTCGGAAAGCACTCGCACCATCCGAGTCTGATGCTAGTTTTAATTGCTACATTACCATTCTGTAGCTCTGACAACTGTAGGAAATGCACCTGTAAATGATTATACAGTAACTAGCTGCTGAGGAAAAAAATACTGATTGCACTCGCAAGCCACACTGACCAAAACTAGGATCACACTAATCCGACTCTCGGATCCGAGAATTGGACAGTTTTTACACTCTGATGTGTGTCCATACCCTTAGGGTACTGTCACACACAGAGATATATTGCATGCAACTCACTGGTTACAGTGAAATCATGGACACATTATTACATTTGTACACAGCCACAAAATAGAACAATGTGTCCATGATTTCAAGGAAACCAGTGAGTTGCATGCAATATATCTCTGTGTGTGACAGTACCTTATGTTGCAGTCATTGCAATCTAGGGTGTAGCCTGCCTTATAAGAGCTGGACATTATGTGTATCATAGCTTCCCTTTGCTGGGTGTTCCCTGCTGCATGCCCCGGGTCTTGCTCAGTCCTTATCATACTAACGTCATTTGACATCTGGTAAGGTTTTAATATTTGATGCTAGGATAGGACAGCTCTGATGGCGTCACCTTGATGCGGTGGGATGGCTTTTACATTTTTTGATCAAAATAATGTTACCATGTACTCTATTAATATTTTTAAATTTTGGTTTTCTTTATTTATGTATCTCAATATATCATACTGACACAGATTCACATTGCCAGGTCATTTTGACTGCACAACTGGTGAAACTGCAGGGTAAAAAAATGCAATTCCATCATTATTTAATAGGGGATTGCTTGTGCACACTTTTAATTTTTGTACTGTTTACCAGTACATGTAATTGTACACCAGTGCGCTCGCTAAGGGCCGCTTCACACTGCGCCCGCGGTCCTGACCTGTCAGCGGCTGCAGCTGCGTGCGCTGCACACAGGACCGGAGGGCATAATAGCCCCCCAGTCCTTTGTGCTGATCCGGTCCGCAGCTGTCTGGGTCCTCCCGGACAGAACCGGACCGGATCTGCCGCAGTGTGAAGCGGCCCTTAGGCTGGTTTTACACTGCAGTTTTTTACCTGATCAGGTTCCATCCAGTTTGTGTGCCAAAACCAGGAGAGGAACTTGCAGAGAAAAACTATAATTGAAAGATTGACACCTGTTCTGAGTTTTGGAGACACTCCTGGTTTTGGCACACAAAGCAGATGGAACCTGATCAGGGAAAAAACTGCAGTGTGAAACCAGCCTAAGGGCCACGTCACACGCTTCAATTTTGTGAACGATATTGTTAGCGATCACATGCACGCGTGATCGCTAACAATATTGTTCAGATAGCTGGTGAGCTGTCCACGGACAGACTCACCAGTGATCAATGGACCAGGGACATCGTGGAAACGATTTAAATATCGTTTCCAGGATTTTTGCTCGTGGCTACTAAGGCCGCGGTTAGCCACGCCCTTAGACGTGCCGCCTCACAGATGGATTACGCCAAGGGGGCATCAGAAAGCGGCGGAGCTACTGCCACAGCCGCATGAATTCCTCATCTGCCTCGGAAATGTAATATATTGCTTACATGACGATGTGACACTTATGTGTATACCATATTAAAGCTATGTATAGAGGGTGTGCACCTCTTAGTGATACGGGGGTAGGGCAAGCTGCTGACATCAGGTCTGCCGTGCACAGAGAAATGTTTAAGACACATAGATGGGCGGCGTCTGTAGGGGTCTAAGCCCCTAAGACTCTAACAGTCATTAGGCAGTATTTAATCTTTACTAGGTTTGCTGCGGAACGCAACTCTGCAGTTACCGGATGGCTCGGTTACACTCTGACATCGGTGACGCAGTGCGTCCTGGAACGCTGCGAACTGCTGCTGTGATTAACGCAGGCAGCAGTGCCGGATGGCAACGTGGCTTGTGAAGCCATCGGTGTTGATAGCTCTATGAGGAGCATTTCTGTCGGTTTTGAGCTTTTGAGCAAGCGGCGCTGCCTAGATACCCGCAGTTTACCTTGGATACCAGCTCCCAGCGCTTGTGAGAGGCGCTGGGAGCTGGCTTATCGGTCGTCTGCCGGTGTCACACGCAGCGATGCTGCATGTCCACCGGCCGACCAACGACAGATTTGTGAACATGTTCACAAATCTGCGATCAAACAATCAAGCGATTTTACATTGTAAAATCGCTTGATTAAACGCAGCGACGCACAGACGATATCGCTTAAGCGATCAAAAAAGGAGATCGCTCAAGCGATATCATTCTGAAAATTGAAGCGTGTGACGTGGCCCTTAGGCTATGCCAGTCCTGATGAATCAGCCCCTATATATTTTAAAAGAAGACAAATATTTCTTCTTTTTGTATTTTCCAAAATAGCAAAAAGGTTCAGACTGATATAAAAAATGGAAAAAAAGTCAGTGATGCGCAGTTTTTATTTTGTTGTGATGCCAGAATTCTTGTAACCATGATATTTTCTTAAGTCCTTGTTGCTAGCAATGTTTAATAATAATTTTTATTTCTAAAGCACTGTATCCTTATACTTCCTATGGTCAGCATATATTTTATATTCAAGAGTCAAACTAACTCAGTGTTGGAGAAAGCTCATGTGCATTTCTTCTATAAAATATTGCTACATACTTTTACATTTGAGGATTTTTTTTACACAGCATCAAATATTTTTACATATAAGTATCAAATCTTCTGTTTATCCCCTTCCTACCGTTTTGTAAAACCTTGGAACACTTGTTATATGAGTCCTATATTATCTTTTACTTCTTGGAATTTACCATAAGGGTCCTTTTACACGCTGAAATTTTCCAGCGATCACGACTACGATTCGACCTGGCCGGGGATCGCTGGTGAGCAGTCAAACAGGCAGATCTGTTCAACGATGCAGCAACGATATGGACCCGCATAACGACCTCGCTAATCGTTGGAGACGTGTTGCACAGCAGCTAATTTGACGACTCACACCTATGTTAGGGGCGTGGTGTTTGACGCTGAAGCCACCTACCATGTTTCCCCGAAAATATGGCGCCCCCCAAAAAATAACGTGCAGTGGGGTTTGGCCAGGGTGCTTAATATAAGGCACCCCCCGAAAATAAGGCGTGGCAGGCAGGCAAAAAAAAAAATTCATACTCACCTGAGTGTGCCTCCTCTGGAGCTTACTGCTGCCACCATCGCCACCTCCGCTTGATGTTACCCGGTTTGTACATAGCCAGGCACCGCAGATGTACGATGGTAAGCTATCAGCCATTCAAGCAGCTGCTGGTGTCTGATTGGCTGCGGCATTACCATACATCTACTGTACAGAGGTCATCTGCGCCGCTCAGCGTAGATGTATGGTAATGTAGCGGCCAATCATACACCAGCAGCCGCTCGATTGACTGATAGCTTGCCATTGTACATCTATGGCGCCCGGCTACATACACATTGGGTGACATCAAGTGGCGGCGGTGGCAGTGGTAAGCTCAGGGAGGCTCCGGTGATGTGTCTGACTGTGTATGTGTGGCTGTGAGTGTGTTTGACTGTGTGTGTGTGTCTGACTGTTGTGTGTGTGAGAGTGTGTCTGGCTAGAGGGATATTGGAGGATGATGGGGCTACAAAGGGACAGTGGAGGATGATGGGGGGCTACAGAGGGATAGTGGAGGATGATGGGGGCTACAGAGGGATAGTGGAGGATGATGGGGGCTACAGAGGGATAGTGGAGGATGATGGGGGGCTACAAAGGGATAGTGGAGGATGATGGGGGCTACAGAGGGATAGTGGAGGATGATGGGGGCTACAGAGGGATAGTGGAGGATGATGGGGGCTAAAGAGGGATAGTGGAGGATGATGGGGGGCTACAAAGGGATAGTGGAGGATGATGGGAGGCTACAGAGGGATATTGGAGGATGGTAGGGGCTACAGATGGTAATTGGAGGATGATGGAGGCTACAGAGGGATATTGGAGAATGGTGGGGGCTACAGAGGGATATTGGAGGATGATTTGGGCCTACAGAGGGATAGTGGAGGATGATGGGGGCTACAGAGGGATATTGGAGAATGGTGAGGGCTACAGATGGATATTGGAGAATGGTGAGGGCTACAGATGGATATGGAGGATGATGGGGGCTACAGAGGGATAGTGGAGGATGATGGGGGCTACAGAGGGATAGTGGAGGATGATGGGGATAAGACATCCCCCCAAAAATAAGACATGGTGCAACATTTGGAGAAAAAATTAATATAAGACGGTGTCTTATTTTCGAGGAAACAGGGTAGGTGTGCTTTACCACACCCCCTCAGCTCCGATTGGTGCTCGCTAATGCGTTCTGATTGGTTGACTGAGCTTGAAAAGATGGCCAAAAGTCGCGCTTGTATCCTTTGTTCCTGAGCATGTGTTGGTTGGCGGATCTCTGTGCTGCGACTCCACACTGGTTCATCTATACAGCATCTATACAGCTTCTATACAACTGTACTCCATCTGCAAGGTAAGCATTGTTTGGGGGTCTCAAATTTATGATGTTTGTATGATTTTGCGTTTCCTTTTTTACTTATAGAACACGTACCAATTATCTGCAATTTGTGATCATGCTTCTACATCATTTGGGGGCTCTGTAGTGTTTCCGTTTTTACTTATAGGAGACATAGCCATTATCTGCAATTCGTGATCATGCTTCTACATCAATTGGGGTCGCAAATTATGATCTTTGTAGCGCTTCCGTTTTTACTTATAGGACATTATCTGTGGCCATTTTAGGTGGGTCTCTTGTGGGAACTCCCATTCAGCCCATTCAGTTCTATATTGCGCTCATACTTCTACACTTGAAAGCAAATGGAGGGCTTGGATTAACTGTACATACCCTTCAGCATGGGTGGCTATTTTAGGGATTTGTGCCACACCCTACAAACACTAGAGCGGTTCGAATGGGATTTTTTAACTTTTCTAAATTGTAACATGTATGTTCCGTTCTCAATGTTTCTTTTTCTTTATTTGACATGTCCTCTCAGGAATTCACACGAGAACTCATTGAGTTATATTGCTCACTGCCTTGCTGTGTTCCATGTATGTGAACAGATACTGCACAGGCCTCCAGTATGGGTGTTTACACAGATAGAAGGCAAGCCCTCCATTTGCTAGCCAGTGTAGAAGCATGACGACACCATAGAAGAGGGCTGTATGGGTGTTTGCACAAGAGACCCCCTTAAAATAGCTGCCCATGCAAAAGAGTATGTAAACAGATAGAAGGCAAGCCCTCCATTTGCTAGCTAGTGTAGAAACATGACAGCAATGCAGAATAGGGTTATGATTGCAGATGATGTCATAGAAGTAAAGATGGAAATGCTACAAAGATCATAATTTGATACCCCAAATGATGCCTACCGTATAGACGTTGTAGTATCGCAGCCTGGTGACCTCTCTACTATGATCCGCAAACCAGCACGCTCAGGAACCAAGCAACTTTGGAACAAAGGACAGAAGTGTTACTAAGTTGCCTTCTTTTCAGCCAAAGCCGCCCAATCAGAACGCAGCAGCGGGCACCAATCGGAGCTGAGGGGGGCGGGTAAGGCAACGCAAAAGCACGCCTACGTGGCTGGGTTCTGAGCCGCTAACGATGTCGTTGTTAAGTTGTCAAACACACCGATGCTCACTGCCCTGCAGTAGCGCGACAACATAAAAATGGTCCTGAACGATTTGTAACGATCGACGATCTCACAGCAGGGTCCAGATCGCTGATGTGTGTCACACGCAGCGAGGTCGCTGGCTAGGTGGCTGTTACGTCACAAACCCTGTGACGTTTCAGTGGCATAGTTAGCGATGTTGCTGTGTGTGAAGTACCCTTAAGTATGCAGCAACAATTTTCTAGTAAATGTTAAACACTGACCTTAAAAATGGTATATGTAGATGTGCAGCTACTGACACTCTTTAGAATAAGAACCATTAGCATTCATTAGTGACAATAACTAGAAGAGATGCTAATGATGGACAGCCAAAAATATTTGCATAACTTCAACACTTTGTTCTATAATATATCAGTGATGTCTTTGGAGCAGAGCAGTAGCTGTGATCTAAATCTGTCACAATTTAATACATTTTAGGAGTCTCAGGAGTGAAGCAAATTTGTCATGACACTTTGGAACAAAAGAAAAGGGTAGAAGAATGAAATACATTGTTTCTTTCTCCACTTCATTTTATGGCTGGTGTAATAAACTGATTCTGCAGAAGAGAGTATTTTTTCCATTAATTTAACATATCAAACAGATTCTCAATTTTGAAGTCTTATTACATTTAATAAATAAAAAAAAGAAAACTAAAGCTTTTGACCTGTGTGAGTTTAATTATGACTCTGTCACCATAGAATGACTGAACCAAGTACAGGTGCTCATCACATGATGTAGCCAAACATTTAAATACACCTTTCCACCTTCTGGCTTTCCCTCTATCTTGACCCCCCCCCCCACCTTTCTTTAAAGGGAACCTGTCAGCTTTTTTAGCCCTCCTAATTATCACTACCTTTCCCTGCAGCCACGTGCTACTTTCCTAACCATCCCTGTCTGGCCTATATGGCATTTATAATAGTGGAACAGAACAGTTTATAAACGTACAAAATCTGTGACGAGGGGGGGTTCCTGACGGGCCCCCTGACACAGGCAGTGTCACCAGGGCCGCGCTCCCCCGCCTTGCTGATCTAATTACGCCCCGAAGGGCGGCATCATTCCTTCAGGACCCATGTCCTAATTTAAATCTCCCGCCCCGCACTCCGGGTGTATGACACGGATGCCGGCCGTCGTGTCACGCCGCATCATACCCGGGCATGCGCAGTGCACCGGGTGTAGAACATGTCCAGGCGGCATTCAACATGTGATCTGCGCATGTGCTGAAGGCAGCCTTGTGTTGGCCCCCGGTTGCAAGGTTGCCAGGCAACGGTCCCCAGCTTCGGACATCGTGAAGATGAGGATCGTGGAGGGGTACGAGGGTGGAGAGGAGATAAGGCTAGGGTCACACCTGCTTGTGCCATACATCCAGAGGCTTACATCTGGCACTTAGAAATTTTCAGCCTTAGCGCGGAAAAAGCGCAAGATTTGAATCTCCAGCAGTGGGAAGCCGGCACCTGCAATGCGCTCGACTCTTGTTTGCCATAGAATTGCATAGACAGCGTTAACGCAGTGCTACCTATCCGGTAACACTGCGCTAAGGTTGAAAATTTCTACGCGGCAGACGCAAGTCCCTGAACATATGTCACAAGCAGGTGTGACCCTGGCCTAATAAAGATGTAGTCATGAGTGTCTGTTTTCTTTTAATAAAATAATTTTTCTCTGTGTTGTGTCTTTTTTACTATTTATTTGAGATTCTTAATGGGTCTAGCTTGGCCTGACATTAAGAATTTCAGGGCTTAATACCAACTGGCAATATAAAGCTGGTATTAACCCCTTATTACCCAGCTTGCCACCTGCCACCAGGGCCACAGGAAGAGCCTGGTAAAGTGCCTAGAAATGGCACTACGATGAATGCGCCATTTTCAGGGGCAGCTGCAGGCTGCTATTCTTTAGTGTGGGGGGCCCTAAAACAATGAGCCCTCACCCCGCTGAGAATACCATCCCTTAGCTGCCTAGTTTTACCTTGGATAGCAATTAAAAATAGGGTGAAGCCCACACATTTTTTTTGCCAACCAAGGTAAAATTATGCAGCTGAGGGTGGCAGCTTGCAGCTGCCCGCTTTCACTGGGCTAGACTTAAAAATACTGCAAACCCCATGCATTTTTTTAAATTATTTATTTATTCAACACCCTATGATGGCAGGTTGATTACCATACACTAATGTGTTTGGCAGCCAAGCACAATCACCTTCCAGATTGTGGAAATGCAGTCTGACTGCAACAGACAATCACAGAGACACTCACAGAGTGTGAGTGTCTGTGATTGGATGTTTGCCTGACAGTGCAGTGTATATGCAAGTAGCTTAATGGGAGGCCCCGGAAGTCATTCAGCAAGAGACTGAGCTGTCCTGGAAAAGATTCAGCAGGAGCGGGAGAGACTGAGCTGACCCGACAGCAGGAGTCCGGTAAGCCCAATCTACCTGTTTATCTATCTATCTATCTATCTATCTATCTATCTATCTATCTATCTATCTATCTAAACAGAAAAACGGAACAGCATAGATTTCTCTATGATCCGGAGCAAGGCCCTCCTACCAAAATCCAAGGTTTGCAGATACTGGAAAAAATGGATGGCAGCACTTCCTTTAGAAAAGCAAATGTGGATTTTTATTCACCCAGGGACTACTGACTCCCTGGGTGAATAAAAATCCACATTTGCTTTTCTAAAGGCCGTGTCACACGTGTCAATGACGCTAGCGACATCGCCGAAAAGTGACACATCAGTGATGTCGCTAGCGATATCGCAAGTGCGTCGTGCTGTGTGACAGCGCGACGCAACTGCAATTTATCGCTGGTCGCAGGTTGACAGGTTTGCGCAATAGCGATGTTGTCGGCGATCCAGCCTGTACCGCAGCACTGTTGCGGATTGCTCGCTGGGTTGATCCCAGCCCAGCGAGCGATGGAACCATGTGTCCATGATTTCACTGCAACCAGAGATCTGCGAACAATATCTGCACAGATATCTGTGTGTGTGACGTGACCCTTAGAAAAAAACAGGCAGCACTCCAATTCAAGTGATGAACAAGTGGATAGGTACTGGATCATGGCGACGTTTCAACAGATTGCTCTGTCTTTTTCTAATTTGGATATCGTTTAGGGTGTGGACACCACCCTCTCAGGTTTTTGAACCAGTTATTATTTGGTAGTGCTGCCCAATTTTTTCTATCTATCTATCTATCTATCTATCTATCTATCTATCTATCTATCTATCTAATCCAAAAAAAGGAAAAGCAGCACCAAATAGATATCAAGTGAACCTTTATTGCCAATGGCGTGGCGACGTTTCGGACCGGAGGTCCTTTCTCTGCTTGAGAAAGGACCTCCGGTCCGAAACGTCGCCACGCCGTTGGCAATACAGGTTCACTTGATATCTATTTGGTGCTGCTTTTTCCTTTTTTGGATTGTTTACATGGACACTTGACCGGTGTTGAAAAAGCGCTGCACAAGTCTGGTAATATCTGGTGCTGTTCCGTTTTTTTCATCTATCTATCTATCTATCTATCTATCTATCTATCTATCTATCTATCTGTCTAATCTATCTTCACTTGGTTCTGTCACTCAGAGCAGACATCTCTATGGCAGAACAGTATGCAGACAGTGTAAATCATGTCTGCCTACTATTCCCATGCAGTTTGAGCACGTTTTCAGCCATCACTGCTTTTTTACAGCCCTTCCAGACCTCTTTGTATGGTTCTGCAGAAAATTAATCACGTTTCCCGTTGACTTGCAATGTATTCACTATTCGGAATGAATACGCGATTATTACAAAGTACTTGTTACGAGTATAGCGATTACGATTGTTACAGTACTTGCTCATCACTAGTGGTGACCAATCGAAGCCCAGAAAGCTATTATTCTTCCAACAGAGGAATGATGAATGTAGCAGCGGTGCTCCTTTGACTCCTGTCTAGTCCCAAAAGTTTGGAAATGCACTGTTACAGCTGTGACTTGAGGGGCACACAGCAAATTTCTGCCTATGGGCCCTTGCCCTGGCATCACACCGTGTCAGATAAGCACTTCCATGAGTGAGCTCAAAGCAGGTGGATACTTATCGACACTTACTTAGTGACCCCCACCTACTGTTTCAAAAAAACTCTCATAACTTGCTAACCCTTGGTTTGAATAAGAATATAATTAGACCCTTCTACCCCGGGCGATTTTCCGATTTCCCTCCCCTTCTTCCAAGACCCATAACTTTTTTATTTTTCCATCAATATAGATATATGAGGGCTTGTTTTTTGTGGGGCAAGTTGTACTTTCAGATTAAATAATTTATTCTACCATATAGTGTACAAGAAAATGGGAAAAAAATTCTAAGTGTGGTGAAATTGTAAACAAAAATGGAATTACACGTTTGTTTTTTGGATTTTTTATTCACCATGTTCACTATAAGGTAAAACTGACGTGTTGATATGATGCCTCAGGTCGGTACAAATTTGTAGATCCCAAACAAGTTTACTTTTAGTGTGGAGCCCACTGGGACGGGGTACTCAGTACCGGACTGGGGTACTGCTGAGGATATCACGGCGATCTTGGTCCGGTCCGTGTCCCGGGTTCTCACAAGTAAAAGGGAATATATACAGGGGATTGTTGTTGTGACGCTACCCACGGGTTGTGGTCAGTAAGGGGACCACCGCTGCAGTATACGTCTGTCAGGCGGATGGATGCTGCAGCAAGGTGGATGAGCCCACCGCGGGTCGGGGCTGCTCCTGACAGGGTGTAAAGGTGTAAAACAGTTCTATATACCTGGAATCATACACGGGTGACTGAAGCAGGGCTCACCGGGTTTACTTTCAAGTTCTTCCACGTCAAACAGTTCACAGTACAGTGCTCACAGTTCAGTCCTTAACACAAAGTACTCCAGACACTTTGAACCGTCTGCAGCCAGGCTGTCGCTCTGAGACCCCTCACTCCCTCTCAGTAACTTTTCAGGCTTGTTCTCTCTCTGTTCTTCAGTGTGGATTGCATGACGGCAACTCGGTCCCTTGTGTGTAGCTTCCCCTATGTGTATTGGCGGTAAGCTGGGTCCTATACTGTCGTTAGCCTTCAATCCTTGTGGTAGGGGCACTGATCTAGAATCTGCGTCCCCCGTCGGTTTGTCTGGGGAGCCGGCGTGTAGCAGCAGTCCCCCTCTGAGCCGACACTCTGGTTTTAACCTTGGGTAACCCTGTCTTTCAAGGGATTACCGGGTTCCTTGTAACCCGTGTGACTTCCAGATACAATCAGGGAATCTATCCCGCCGATAGTTGGTCAGTGCTGCCATGTTCCTCAGACACGGTGATACCGGTCTCTGTCCTCACTCTCCCTTGGGCTGCGGGCTATGGATGAGCTTTCTCTCCATGGATCCGTGTCACTGTGGATTCTGTATCTCCAGGGAGCTCTATCTCTCTCGGAAGTGTCACTTTCTGTCTGCTGTTCTTTACCTCTCGGCTCACTCTGGCCTACTAACTCACTCCGCCTACTCTTCCTCCTTTTGTACTGGTCTGTCACCTGACCTTCTTTCCACCCACTTCCCTCTAAACCCTACCACCCCTTGCGCGTCTAGAGTCCCTGGCTCCGGGTTGGGTGTTGTGCTCTGTGGGTGTGTGCTGAAGATGTTTGGTGCACAAACTGTCTCCTATCTGCCTGGCTGCAGTTCCTACCTGTGGTCACCCTGATCGCAGGGGCGCCACTTTAGTGTTATCTAAGTAGTGAACAAAATTATGAAATTTTTAAAGAAAAATTGCGCTTTTGTTGCCATTCTTCAAAAACCTGTGCATTTTCATTTTTGGGATCTGGGGCTATGTGGCGGCTTATTTTTTGAGGCTTCAGCTGACGTTTATAATGACACCATTTTTGGGTCATTGTTTTGATTGCCTGTTATTACATTTTATTGCAATGCTGGAGTTTGGACTTCTCTTTTCCATTATGCAATTTACCAGTGTAATTAATTGATTTTATATTTTGATAGATTGGGCATTTCTGAAGACAACAACATCATTTAAAGCAATGGCAGGCAAACACAAACACATACAAACACATAGAAAACACCTTTAAAGGTGTCCGAAAGCTGACAAACTACTCAGAAGACACAACAAACACATGGAAAAGTGACAACTACATATAATCATGCGAAAAGAAAAGAGGTGGAGGAGTAAAAGGAGGAGGAGACACAGATATAGGCAGGTCATGCCCTTCTAAAATCATGTAAAACTTAGCAAGGGGACTCCAACAAGAGTTTCCATTTTTTCCAAAAATGTGGGCACAGACACCACTTAAGTGGCATCAATTGCCCCAGAGTTGCAAGCTTAAAATGGTGACTTTCATGTAGCACATTCAAAAATCCACAAGCCTTTAGTCTCCCCAGGATGACATAGGGGTAGAAAAGTCCTTGCGGATCCATGACTTCTTCATCTTGATGAATGTTGGTCTGTTTACATTGTCACTGGACATCCGCGTGCGCTTATCCGTCAGCACACCACCAGCAGCACTGAAGACATGTTCAGAGAGAACCCTGGCTGTGGGGCACGAGAAAATCTCCAAGGCGTGAGTGCTCAGGCCATTTTTCTAGTTTGGAAGTCCAAAATGAGCAAGTGTCCAGTTCCACAGTCATAGCATCGATGTTCACTTGGAGATACTCCTGTACCATCCTCTCTAGGCATTGACTATGTGTCAGACTTGTTCTCTATTCTGGCCTTGCAAAGGATGGTCCAAAAAATTGGTGAAACGATTCCACAAAATTGCTGTTACCACCAGATACGGTGTTACTGTTGCAGTTGTTGTGATGACTCGACAGTCCCATGGTTGGCACGTTAGAACTGTGAGATTCACTTATGTGCACCACTGGTGTTTTGTGGAACAGCAGATCTAAGATTCTGTAACAGCTTCTGCTGATACTCATGCATGCGTGCGTGTCTTTCTATGGTAGGAATTATTTCGCCAAATTTACTCTTGTACCGGGGATCTAAGAGTATGGCAACCCAGTAGTCGGCCTTGCTTCGAATTCTGACAATCCGAGGGTTATGTTGCAGGTAGTGCAGCAAGAAAGCACTCATGTGTCTTGCGCATCCAAGAGGACCAAGTCCTTATTGTGTTGGTGGCGGCGAGGTAAAAATCATCCTTCCTTCCTCTGCTCTCTCCCCCCAACCTCGTACAACAGAAATGTGATCAAGGTCTGCCTCATCTGCTGAGTCTTCCATGCCCATCGCTAGTTTGTCCTCCATTTGTTCCTCGACTCCTGCACCTTCATCAACAGTTTGGCTGCTACCATGCGCCCTCGTTAATCCCTCTCCCCGACCCTCCAAAGCCTGCCGCCTTGGTGCTGCCGACCATCTGGATCTTGGAGATCTTGTTATTCTTTCCGCATACGATTCCTCCTGTACTTCCTCCCCTCCTATTGTCCCACCACCTGACTCCGAATACCGGTTATAAGTGTGCTCCAGTATGTAGATGACCAAAATAGTCATGCTGATAATGGCATCATCAGCACTAAACATCTTCGCCGCCATTTCAAAACTGTGCAGAAGGGTGCATAGGTCCTTGATCTGAGACCACTCCAGCAGCGTGATTTTCCCCACCTCTGTATCTCGTTGGCCCAGGCTATATATTGTATTGCACCAGGGCTCGGCAGTGCTGACACAGTTGCTGCAACATGTGCAGCGTTGAATTCCATCGTGTCTGTACATTGCATTATAGCCGGTGAACTGGCAGGCCAAACGACTTCTGTAGAGATGCAAGTCGTTGAGCTGCGGGATGCGAACGGCGGAAGTGAGCACACAGCGACCGTGCCCTCTGCAGAAGCCCATCTAGGCCTGGATAGTGGGCTAAAAATTGCTGGACAACCAGGTTCAAGACGTGAGCCATACAAGGCACACGTGTCACATTGCCCCGGCGAAGGGCCGCACCCAGGTTTGCAGCATTGTTGCACATGGCCTTCCCTGGCTGCAGGTTCAGTGGAGACAACCATTGATGAAACTTGGTCTCCAGAGCTGACCACAACTTCTCAGCTGTGTGACTCACATTTCCCAGACATTTCAACGTAAAAACCGCCAGATGGCATTGAGCCCTGCTGCCATCATAGTAAGGGGGTGTGCAAGATTCCTTCTGCGCAGCTTGAACGCGGGTGGCATTACAGACAGGCTTTGGGAGCAGCTGGAGGACCGAACGGAGGAGGCAGAAGCAGAGGAGGAATGTCTACATATAGAGGATTGGCGCACAACTCATGGGGATGGCAAGACATGTACAGCAGACCCTTCTCTTGCTGTCACCATAGTTACCCAGTTCCCAGTCACCGACATGTAACGCCCCTGTCCATGCTTACTGGTCCAAGTGTCTGTGGTGAAATGCAGCCTTTCACACACAGAGTTTCTCAAGGAACTGGTGATGTTGTGTGCGACATGCTGGTGTAGCGCAGGCACAGCTTTCTTTGAGAAGTAGTGGCGGCTGGGCATCTGGTACAGGGGCATTTGCGACAGAGATAAGGTCTCGAAAATCCTCTGTGTCCACCAGTCGGAAAGGCAGCATTTCTGTAGCCACCAGCTTGCAAATGGTGAAATTCAACCTCTTAGCTTTGGCATCGCTAGGAGGAAATGGTCTTTTACTTGTTCACATCTGAGGGACCGAGGGCTGGCTGCTGTGCTGAGATGGGGTTGAGTAGGATGTCCCAGACAAACTGGTGGTCTGTGAGGGAGGTGCAGTGCTCTCGATGTCTGACAACGCTCAACACTAGGAAACGAAGAGTTAACTGGGCAGATTTTTCTTTATTTCATCCTACGCGTTTCGGAGCCTCTATCCGAGCTCCTTCCTGAGGAAGGAGCTCGGATAGAGGCTCCGAAACGCTTGGGTTGAAATAAAGAAAAATCTGCCCAGTTAACTCTTCGTTTCCTGGTGATTCTTGTTTGGCAGCGCGGGCATTTCGGCATTCGTTCCTATTACAGCATTCTTGTTTCCACGTTTATCGTGAAGGTGCGGCCCTGCAGCAGCCATTTTATAAGCCATCTTACAGGCGATTATACTGGTTGTGGGTGACACAACTGAATCAGGTGAGCAGTTCTCTATTTACACCGATATAACCTTTAAAAAAAAGGATAAGACCCTATGCGCATTTATCTCACGTTTGCAGGTTATAACGCTCAACACTGGCAGGTGTTTCCACTTCCAAAACAACTGACGACCTGTCAATCACACTAGCTGTTGCGGGTAAAGAGGTGGAAGGTCTGCTTCCAAAAGCATGTGTGACTGCTGTCCCCACAGTCACAGAGAATGAAGAAAAAGCAGATGCACTTGAAGGGGCAGACGGTGGTTGGTCCGGCCCGCTAGGCCGCATTGTAGCACCGTGAGCTTCCCACTGTGACTTATGCTTCATATCCATGTGACGGTTCATGCATGAAGTACTCAAACTATTTATTTTTTGGCCTCTACTTTTGGTGACAAATCTTACAGATAACATGAGTTGGGTCATCCTTTGCAATCTCAAAAAAGGCCCAGGCTAGGCAAGGCTTACAGCCCATGCAACCTACAGAGCCACCACAACTTCTGCTCAGAGGCAGTTATGGCTGAGTATGCAGTTGTTGACGTGCTTCTAGTACTCTGTCCAGGAAGGTGCAACCTAACCTCGTCGTCATTAGCATCCTCCTCCACCTCCTCTGCTGACCTCATCGACTTGCTGACTGTGGGTTGACAGTAAGTGGGATCTCCAACTTCATCATCACCCTGTGTGCTCTCACGGTGTATAAGAAAGACATAGCTGAACTAGAGCGGGTCCAGAGAAGAGCGATCAAGGTTATTAGAGGACTGAGGGGTCTGCAATACCAAGACAGGTTATTAAACTTGGGGTTATTTAGCTTGTAAAAACGAAGGCTTAGGGGTGATCTTATAATAATGTACAGTTAGGGCCAGAAATATTTGGACAGTGACACAAGTTTTGTTATTTTAGCTGTTTACAAAAACATGTTCAGAAATACAATTATATATATAATATGGGCTGAAAGTGCACACTCCCAGCTGCAATATGAGAGTTTCCACATCCAAATCGGAGAAAGGGTTTAGAAATCATAGCTCTGTAATGCATAGCCTCCTCTTTTTCAAGGGACCAAAAGTAATTGGACAATGGACTGTAAGGGCTGCAATTAACTCTGAAGGCGTCTCCCTCGTTAACTGTAATCAATGAAGTAGTTAAAAGGTCAGGGGTGGATTCCAGGTGTGTGGTTTTGCATTTGGAAGCTGTTGCTGTGACCAAACAACATGCGGTCAAAGGAACTCTCAATTGATGTGAAGCAGAACATCCTGAGGCTGAAAAAAAATAAAAAATCCATCAGAGAGATAGCAGACATGCTTGGAGTAGCAAAATCAACAGTTGGGTACATTCTGAGAAAAAAGGAATTGACTGGTGAGCTTGGGAACTCTAAAAGGCCTGGGCGTCCACGGATGGCAACAGTGGTGGATGATCGCCGCATACTTTATTTGGTGAAGAAGAACCCGTTCACAACATCAACTGAAGTCCAGAACACTCTCAGTGAAGTAGGTGTATCTGTCTCTAAGTCAACAGTAAAGAGAAGACTCCATGACAGTAAATACAAAGGGTTCACATCTAGATGCAAACCATTCATCAATTCCAAAAATAGACAGGCCAGAGTTAAATTTGCTGAAAAACACCTCAAGAAGCCAGCTCAGTTCTGGAAAAGTATTCTATGGACAGATGAGACAAAGATCAACCTGTACCAGAATGATGGGAAGAAAAAAGTTTGGAGAAGAAAGGGAACGGCACATGATCCAAGGCACACCACATCCTCTGTAAAACATGGTGGAGGCAACGTGATGGCATGGGCATGCATGGCTTTCAATGGCACTGGGTCACTTGTGTTTATTGATGAAATAACAGCAGACAAGAGTAGCCGGATGAATTCTGAAGTGTACCGGGATATACTTTCAGCCCAGATTCAGCCAAATGCTGCAAAGTTGATTGGACGGCGCTTCATAGTACAGATGGACAATGACCCCAAGCATACAGCCAAAGCTACCCAGGAGTTCATGAGTGCAAAAAATTGGAACATTCTGCAATGGCCAAGTCAAACACCAGATCTTGAGCATGCATTTCACTTGCTCAAATCCAGACTTAAGACGGAAAGACCCACAAACAAGCAAGACCTGAAGGCTGCGGCTGTAAAGGCCTGGCAAAGCATTAAGAAGGAGGAAACCCAGCGTTTGGTGATGTCCATGGGTTCCAGACTTAAGGCAGTGATTGCCTTCAAAGGATTCGCAACAAAATATTGAAAATAAAAATATTTTGTTTGGGTTATGTTTATTTGTCCAATTACTTTTGACCTCCTAAAATGTGGAGTGTTTGTAAAGAAATGTGTACAATTCCTACATTTTCTATCAGATATTTTTGTTCAACCCTTCAAATTAAACGTTACAATCTGCACTTGAATTCTGTTGTAGAGGTTTCATTTCAAATCCAATGTGGTGGCATGCAGAGCCCAACTCGCGAAAATTGTGTCACTGTCCAAATATTTCTGGCCCTAACTGTATAAATATATGAGGGGACAATACAGAGACGTTTTTAATGATCTCTTTACTCTTAGGCCTGAGACGCGGACAAGGGGGCATCCTCTACGTCTGGAGGAAAGAAGGTTTAATCATAATCACAGACGTGGATTCTTTACTGTAAGAGCAGTGAGACTATGGAACTCTCTGCCACATGATGTTGTAATAAGTGACTCACTACTAACATTTAAGAAGGGCCTGGATGCCTTTCTTGAAAACTATAATATTACCAGTTATATATACTAGATTCTTTGATAGGGTGTTGATTCAGGGAACTAGTCTGGTTGCCATATCTGGAGTCAGGAAGGAATTTTTTACCCCAATGTGGAGCTAGTGTTGCCACATGGTTTTTTTTTTGCCTTCCTCTGGATCAACATGTTAGGCTATGGGTTGAACTAGATGGACTTAGTCTTCCTTCAACCTTAAAAATTATGTTACTATGTTACACCCGTCGTCCACAGAGCCAACCTTTTCCTGCCCTGACTGAAAAGTCAAGTTGTCATTCCAATCAGGTATCTCAGTCTCATCAGCATCTTCCTCATTGTCACCACCAACAGGAGTTACAGTTAGGGAATGAGGGTCTACATTATGCCCAGAACCTTCTTCATCTGGGCCTGTATCCGACTCACAAAGCTTCTGTTCATCAGTGCAGATCATTTCCTCGTCTTGACTCACTGGAGCTTTGGAGTAGACCTCTGATTCCCAGGCTATAGTATGAGTGAACAGCTCAAACATCGCAGACTCAAACATCTTTGTTACCCCATACTCAGTAGGGCCGCTGGAGACTTGGGAGCTGTGAGGAAGCAAGTGCGATTGGGGTGACACTTCTGAGGACTGGAGTATTTGTGATATTGAAATTGAGGTGGAGGAGAGCCCACTTGATGGAGCTCTTGATATCCATTCAAGCACCTGTTCTTTTTGTGCCTCTTCTACAATTGGTAGCGATGGTCATGTCCAAAAGAAAGTAATCATATCAGATTGTCCACGAAAAGAAGTAGACATCTTAGTCTGGCTGGAAGATGGTATTTCTTCAGCAGATGTTATTGTAGCTTTACCAACTACCCCACAGACACAAACTTTTTTTTCCCTTTCCAACACACCTATTCCCCTTTACACCAGCAGCAGGCCTTTTACCACTCATTTTGGAGGGTAACTAATTGGCATCTCTGTAGTTGATGGCACAAAAAACTATGGATGGAAACCAAGCAGAGCTGAGTGGCCAAACTATGGTACTAGCCCCCAAAGGATTGCCTGGGCTAGATGCAGTCAATAATTGGCTGTAGATAGACAGGCGGTGTTGATTGCTTCACAGCAGGGCTACACTACTAACTACCAGACACTGCTACTAGCCCCAAAGATTACCTGGGCTAGATGCAGTCAAAAATTGTTAGTAGATAGACAGGCGGTGCAGCTTGCTTCACAGCAGGGCTACACTGCTGACTACCAGACACTGCTACTAGCCCTAAAGGATTAGAAACTTAGATTCCCGGCCACCAGTGTTAGCCCACTATCTGACCCCTTATCAACACTGTGCCCAGCGGTGTTGCACTTGTCTCAGTAAGCAAGTCCATATAATAGATAAGAAGGTAAGAGACGGCACTCACCGCTTAAATGGTTGTATTTGCAGCTTCTTTATTTCATCCGTGCATGTTACAGGATACAGACAGAGGTGGAGGGAGGGGGTGCGGAGGTGGACGACGGGTGCTCCGTTTCGCGCTGGATGTGTTTCAACGGGTCCAACCAATTGGAGATCGGCATTATTTCAGAACAGATCTATCCCCCGCCTCCCCCACGCCCACTATACACTGAAACTGTATATTAACATTGAATAAAAGTATTACTGTGAAAAGCCAGTAACGCTTTTGGTGAACGAAGCATTATCGAACATAACCTCGAACTGCCGAATTTGAAGCAATTTGTTTGCATTCGTCTAAAAAGGTCGAATTTGAAATTGGCGAACATTTTGAATCAAACACCGCTCATTTGTACTTTTGTATTTCTTTTTTTTTTTCATATTTTAAAAACATTTTTTTCATTTTTTCTTTATTTTCCACTGGCTACTAGAGGGCCTCAGTGTTGTGCAGTCTGATTACTTGTCCTATGTACTGATGAGCTGCAGCACTTGAGTACATAGCACAAATGATCACTGTCTGTGGATGGCAACCCTCACCAACCATCCACAGGAAGTGATCGCAGACAGCTGCAGGTGACAGATCGAGATCCCGTGATCACTTCATGGGATCTCCAATCACAGTGGGGATGAGTGTGATCCCCGCCGTGGGGCTTTGGATCGTATTGTCAGTCACTGACAGCAAGAGCTAAAGGATTAACAGTGGCAATCAGATCTGATCGCTGATGTTAGATACACATCTCAGCTGATGACATTTTTTTTGCCAAAAACTGCAGAGTTGCAAATTTGTTTGCATACAAAATGAGTGGCAAAAAGCCTGCTGCTAGTGGAAAGGGGAATGGGCATGGTGGAAAGGGAAAAAAAGTTTGTGTTCGTGGGGTAGGTGGTAAAGCAACAGTAACATCTGCTGAAGAAAGACCATCTTCCAGCCAAAGTAAGATGTCTACTTCTTTCTGTGGACAATCTGATATGATCCCTTTCGTACGGGCACAACCATCGCTAACAATTGTAGATGAGGCACAAAAAGAACAGGTGCTTGAATGTATCTCAAGTGCTCCATCAAGTGGCCTCTCCTCCACCTCAACTTCAACATCCCAAATACTCCAGTTCTCTGAGGTGTCACCCTAGTCGCACTTGCTTCCTCCCAGCTCCCAAGTCTCCATCCGCCCTACTGAGTATGGGGTAACACAGATGGTTGAGTCTGCAGAGTTGTTCAGTCACACTATAGCCTGGGAATCAGAGGTCTGCCCCAAAGCTGCAGTGAGTCAAGACGAGGAAATGATCATCTGCACTGATGCCCAGAAGCTTTGTGAGTCAGATACAGGCCCAGATGAAGAAGGTTTTGAGCATAATGTATAAAGCTCCTTCCCAAACTGTAACTTCTCTTGGTGGAGACAATGAGGAAGATGCTGATGAGACTGAGATACCTGTTTGGAACGACAACTTGACTTTTCGGTCAGGGCAGGAAGAGGTTGTCTCTGAGCACGTGGGCTGTGAGAACACACAGGGTGATGATGAGGTTGGAGATCCCACTTACTGTCAACCCACAGTCAGCAAGTCGATGAGGTCAGCAGAGGAGGTGGAGGAGGATGATAGTGATGACAAGGTTAGGTTGCGCCTTCCTGGACAGAGACGGAGTACTGAAAGCACGTCAACAACAGCATCCTCAGCCTTAACTCTGCCTCTGAGCAGAAGTCGTGGTGGCTCTGCAGGTCGCATGGGCTCTAAGCCTTGCCTAGCCTGGGCCTTTTTTGACATCACAAAGGATCACCCAACTCATGTCATCTGTAAGAATTGTCACCAATCTCTAAGTAGAGGCCAAAAACTCGATAGTTTGAGTACTTCATGCATGAACCGTCACATGGATATGAAGCATAAGTCGCAGTGGGAAGCTCACTGTGCTACAATGCAGCCTAGTAGGGCGGGCCAACCACCGTCTGCCCCTTCAAGTGCATCCACGTGCTCTTCATCCTCTGTGACTGTGGGGACAGCAGTCACACATGCTTTTGGACGCATATCTTCCACCTCATCGAGAGCACCACCTTTGGATGAAGGCAACATTATGTCTCCGCCTGCACCTTCCTCACAGACCAGCAGCTTGCCGGGGACACCCTACTCAACCCCGTCTCAGCACAGCAGCCAGCCCTCGGTCCCCCAGATGTGGACAAGTAAAAGACCAATTCCTCCTAGCCATGACAAAGCTAAGAGGTTGACTTTCACTATCTGAAAGCTGTTTGCCACAGAAATGCTGCCTTTTCGGCTGGTGGACACAGAGGATTTTCGAGACCTTATGTCCGTCACAGTGCCCTAGTACCAGATGCCCAGTCGCCACTACTTTTCAAAGAAAGGTGTGCCTGCACTACACCAGCATGTCGCACACAACATCAATGCTTCCTTGACAAACTCTGTGTGTGAAAGACTGCATTTCACCACAGACACTTGAACCAGTAAGCATGGACAGCCCTTACTATGCTGGCAGCAGAGCTCAACGGCATCAGGCAGTCTTTACCTTGAAATGTCTGGGAAATTTGAGTCGCACATCTGAGGAGTTGTGGTCAGCTCTGGAGACCGAGTTTCATCAATGGTTGTCTCCACTGACCTGCACCCAGGGAAGGCCGTGTGCGACAATGCTGCAAACCTGGGTGCGGCCCTTCACTGGGGCAATGTGACACATGTGCCTTGTATGGCTTACGTCTTGAACCTGGTTGTCCAGCAATTTTTAACCCACTATCCAGGCCTAGATGGGTTTCTGTGAGCACGGTCGCTGTGTGCTCACTTCCGCTGTTCGCATCCCGTCTAAAATGCAATGTGCCGACATGCTGGAATTTGACTCTGCACATGTTGCAGCGACTGTGGCAGCAGTTATATGACGTATAGCGTGGGCCAACGAGATCCAGATGTGGGGCAGATCACACTGCTGGAGTAGTCTCAGATCAAGGACCTACCGTGTTTCCCCGAAAATAAGCCCCCCCCCCCCGAAAATAAGACCGGGGGGGAGGCGCTGCGCAGTATTTCCTACCTTGTCCCCCGTTCTGCAGTGCCTCCGGTGTCCTCCGTGCCGACCGCTGTGCTGCCTCCTCGATCCTCTTCTTCTGTGCTGGGGTGTCCTCTGTGCCTTCCGGTGGGGTCCTCGCTCCGTTCCCGGTCTGCTGTGCCTTGTGGTTCCCCCTGCTTCGGTTCCATCATCATCGGTGCTGGGGGCCGCCATCTTCCTTCTTCCCTCCGCCCCCGGCCAGTGATGTCAGAGTGATGTCAGTGCAGGCCGCGCTGTGATTGGCTTAGCAGGCTTAGCACCCGTGACACGTGATCACGGGTGCTGGCCAATCACAGCGTGGCCTGCTCTGACATCACTGGCTGGGGGCGGAGAGAAGAAGGAAGATGGCGGCCCCCAGCACCGATGATGATGGAACTGAAGCAGGGGGAACCACAAGGCACAGCAGACCGGGAATGGAGCGAGGACCCCACCGGAAGGCACAGAGGACATCCCAGCACATAAGAAGAGGATCGAGGAGGCAGCACAGCGGTCGGCACGGAGGACACGGGAGGCACTGCAGAACGGGGGACAAGGTAGGAAGCTGTGTGTATGTGTGTGTATATGTGTGTGTGTGTGTGTGTGTATGTATATGTGTGTATGTATGGGTATGTGTATGTAAGTAGGCTGGTGACTGCCAATATAAGCCATACCCCGAAAATAAGACATGGGGCCACTTTTGGCCCCCCAAAAAATATAAGACAGTGTCTTATTTTCGGGGAAACATGGTGTGCACCTTTCTGCACAGTTTTGAAATGGCGACGAAGATGTTTAGCACTGACGATGCCTTTATCAGCATGACTATTCCGGTCATCTACATGCTGGAGCACACTCTATACAGTATTCGGAGTCAGGTGGTGGGACAAGAGGAGGGGGAAGAAGTACAGGAGGAGTCATATGTGGAAGGGATAACAAGATCTCCAAGGTCCAGACGGTCGTCCGCACCAAGGCGGCAGGCATGGGAGGGTGGGGGAAAGAGATATTAACGACGGCCAAACTGTTGAGGAAGTTGCAGGAGCCGAGGAAGAAGTGGAGGACTAACTGTCGATGGGCATGGAAGACTCAGCAGATGAGGGAGACCTTGATGACATTTCTGTTGTGCGTGGTTGGGGGGAGAGGGCAGAGGAAGGAAGGATGATTCTCACCTCGCCGGCACCAACACAACAAGGACTTGGTCCTCCTGGATGAGCAAGAGACATGACAGCCTTCTTGCTGCACCACCTGCAACATGACCCTCGGATTGTCAGAATTCAAAGTAATGCCGACTACTGGGTTGCTACACTTAGATCCCCGGTACAAGACAAAATTTGGCGAAATAATTCCTGCCATGCAGGAGTATCAGCAGATGCTGTTACAGAATCTTAGATATGCTTTTCCACAAAACACCAGTGGTGCACAACTTGCCAACCGTGGGACTGTTGAGTCATCACTCAAACCGTACCAGTAACACCGTATCTGGTGGTAACAGCAATTTTGTGGAATTGTTTCACCAATTTTTTAGACTATCCTTTGCAAGGCCAGAAGTCACTAGAAGTCTGACATATAGTCAACGCCTAGAGAGGATGGTACAGGAGTATCTCCAAGTTAACATCGATGCCATGACTGGGGAACTGGAGCCTTGCTCATTTTGGGCTCCTAATCTGGGAAAATGGCCTGAGCTCGCCACTCATGCCTTGGAGATCTTGTCATGTCCCGCAACCAGCATTCTCTCTGAACGTGTCTTCAGCGCTGCTGGTGGTGTGCTGACAGATAAGCGCACGCGTCTGTCCAGTGACAATGTGGACAGACTAACGTTCATCAAGATGAACAAGTCATGGATCCGCAAGGACTTTTCTACCCCTATGTCATCCTGGGAAGACTAAAGGCTTGTGGATTTTTGAATGTGCTTCGTGATAGTAACCATTGTAAGTTTGCAACTGTGGGGCAATTGATGCCACTTAAGCGGTGTCTGTGCCCAAATTTTTGGAAAAAATTGAGACTCTTGTTGGAGTCCCCTTGCTGTGTTTTACATGATTTTAGAAGGGCATGACATGCCTATATCTGTGTCTCCTCCTCCTTTTACTCGTCCAGCTCTTTACTTTTAACATTTTTATATGTACTTTTCCATGTGTTTGTTGTGTCTTCTGAGTAGTTTATCACCTTTTGGATACCTTAGAAGGTGTTTTCTATGTGTTTGTATGTGTTTGTGTTTGCTTGCCATTGTTTTCAATGGTGTTCAATGGTGTTCGACGGTGTGCGACGAACATTTGACGAACACACCCCCAATTCGACTAATCTAATCGAATTCAAACACTAAAGTGGTGGCTCATCTCTAGTCATGAAGGAGTTAAGTAAAGGGAATTTGAATATTTGTAGAGTATTTGGCTATGGCAATATTTTATGGACTTCCAAAAAGGAGATTTTTCCATCACTCTCCAGACCCATCATTTTGGGCATTGGGTCCCTTAATGAGAGACTCAGTGCCTGGGTTGATGGCTACTTACAACTTTTGATTAGTGGCATACCTGTTTTCTTGAGGGACAGTACTGATGTCCTAATACATTTTGAAAACATGTATTTTTTTTATACATATAATACATTTCAAGTGTTCCTCATTATATGGCACTAAGAGCTATCCACTATGTGTTAAGATCACATAGTAAAATAGCATATACATTTTAGGAACTTACTTTATTGGTGATAGAATATCTTTTATCCCTTATCCCTTTTTTATGCATGATTAATCACATTTCCTGCAAGTGCAAGGAGCCCTAATAGGGTCAAAATTCAACCCCTTGCTTGCAATTTTATTTGTGCAAGGTAGGAAGAGTTTTCTCAACTAAAAATCCTTTTGCTGATAGACTGGTCTGGTATGGTAGTTTTGTCGATGACAAAATTATATGGTCTGGTGACCAAATGATCATACCGGATTTTCTGATGTATATTAATGAGAATGAATCTAATTTAAAATTTACTCACTCTGATGTAGGTGAAAACATTTATTTTCATGATGTCTTGCTGACAGCAGATAGTGATAATTAAAGGGTTATTTCAACTATCCTCAGAAATCCTTGTGCAGGGAACAACATCATTAAATTTGATAGCTGGCACCAGAAGAGTACTATTGCTACAATTTCATATGGTGTACTGGTGAGGGCAAAGCGTATTTGCTCAGACAAAGAGATCTGCTCAGGATCAATTAAAGATTAGGGTTTATAATAAAAGATTTTTTTTAAATGTGGAGAATAAAGCTTGTGATGTCACTAGGAAAAATCTTATAGTACTAACAGAAATAGATACAGCAGCACTCACCGATCCTGAATTAAAACATTTGACTTTATTTCATAGCGGTCATCAGGCTTACAGTGCAGGGGTTGCGGGGGGAAGGAGGGGGGGTCTTAAGAACGACGGCCGTTTCACGCCTCCTAGTGGCGCTTCCACAGGTTACAACTGGTTGTAACCTGTGGAAGTGCCACTAGGAGGCGTGAAACGGGCGTCTTTCTGAAGACCCCCCTCCTCCCCCGCAACCATCGTACTGTAAGCCTGATGACCGCTATGACATAAAGTCAAGTGTTTTAATCCAGGACCGGTAAGTGCTCCTGTATCTGTTTCTGTTATTACCGGAAGTGCAACTTTGAACCAGAAGTATGCACCATTGAGTTCCGGAGGAGAGTCAGCGTGGAAGCTGGCTGGCGGTCTTGCCTGCGTTCTCCCTGAGTGATTCCAGGACAGGAGGAAATAACCGATGATGGTGCCCGGAAGCTACACTGTAGAAGAAATAGGAAAGATCCTATACATGGCTTCACAAAAAAACTGAATTAAAAATAGTATGGTAAAATTTATAACCGCATACAGCAAACAGTATGGAAAACCCAAGCAGATTTTCAACAAATTCTTGCCTCTACAACATCAGGATGCGGTTTTGAAAAAGATTCTTAAACAAGGTTGTGGCTTTGCAGCAAAAAGAGCCAGGTCTTTGACAGCTTCTCTTTAGTTTATATTACAGTAACACTACAACAAATTAAACATGGCTTTCTTTGACAGGCTTTACTGTTATGAAGCGATGACTCAGGAGTAACATTCAGACTCCATAGAAGTCGTTGGTAACTGTGCTGACCGCAATCCCTGACTACACACCGCAACTAGAAGTAGCCGTGGGATGTAACTAACCAGACCTAGACACCTCTGCACAGCCGGAGAACTAACTGCTCCTAAAGGTGGATGTAGGAAAAGCTATCTTGCCTCATGAGCAGAATCCCAAAAGAATAGCAAGCCCCCACAGATATTAACTGGGAAACCAGAGAAAGAAAAACAAACACAGGCAGAGTAAAAGGTTTACCAAAAGAGGCCAATCTAGCTATATAGGAAAGACAGGATAGAATACTATTGCGGTCAGTACAAAACACTATCATAAAACCACAAACAGCAGATAGAACAAAAATTACCCTGAGTCACTAAGACTCGGTGCCTTCTATATCTACAGACTTCTATAAATCAAATGCCAGCAGAACTGGAAATAACAGATAATAGTGAATGGTAGAATTCCTAGGAAGAAAACTTCCTATCTCAGAGCAGATAAACAAATATACAGACTAAATTGCAAACCCACAGCTCAGAATAAGACAAAACATAAGCAGAACCTTAAGCACACAAAAGTGTGCCACAAAATATCAAAAAACCATCCACTTAGCTTGCAAAGAATTCCACAGAGCAGAAGAAACCAGAGAGTTGTGAACTCCTCCAGGAAACAAAGACAACTGGCAAGGATTGATCCACTTCAGACCATTGTATGCTCAAAGAGCCAGATTGCCAATCATCACCTGTGAAGCCCACACAGTCAGCTGCATCACCAGCAACAATCACCGGAGGGAGCTCCAATGAATTCACAACACTTTCCCAAATGTGGCGTGCAAAACGTATGATGTGCGTTTTGCGGAAAAAAAAAACTAACATTTTTCAGGACAATGAATAAAATGTTTTGGGTTTTTTTCAGATTAAAAATTTCATTAATTGTGACACTACCTATGATGTGGATATAATTATGTGCACTCAGTGTATGTCAGATGGACAATTATAAAATTAACCCGTTCACCACCTGGCAAATTTCTTTCTTCCAATTTAATTTTTTTTTTTTTTAAACTTCATTTTTATTAAAGATTTTCCAAAAACAGAATTTTACAGACATGTTTTAAATAATGTGCACTACATCACTTGTGTATTTGCAGTTAATACAATTCTAAACAAGATATGCTACCGATAACCTCCCTGTTCATAAGCACGTCCTACCCCTCACTCTATTTATGTTATCACTAAATATATCGCTGCAGTGAAGCCTCTAGACCACTTACAGACTCAGTTTTCCTAAAGAACCACCAATCTCCTCCAACAGATACCACGACAACCCCCTCAGCGGCTCCATTACTTGTTTTATTTCCTCATATGACAGTTGTGTCTCTATAAAATTTCTCCATTTACCCATGAATATGTTTGTCATGTTTTCTTTATCTCTCAGCAATTCTCTCTTGTCCATTTCTAGAGCCTTCTTCATTCCTGCCACTATTTCTAATCTTCCCGGCACTTCCGCCCTGAGCCAATAAGCTAATAGTATCCGTTTCGCCAGCAAGATTAGAACGTGAACCCATCTCATACCTAAATTCCCTCTTTGTGGTGTCACTAGGTCCTGGAAAATTCAAACCGAAGGATCCAGATCGAATGTGTATGTGCTCACTTGTGTGCATAGTCCCCTGATCATGGACCAGAACTCTTGTACCCCACGACAACTCCATAGTCCATGGATCATATCTGTCTTGTCTTGGGCACACTTAGCACAGCTGGTTTTCCTGTCTGGGTTAACAGCTGATGGGGGGAGGGTAAAGCCATAAATTAGGCCGTGTATAATGCGGAACTGTGTGTCACGCCATTGCTCGTTCAATACATTATGTCTTACTTTATCCCATCCCGCTAAGATACTTTCCTCTACATTTTCCCGTTTCAAGAATTTGCGCCATTTTGCGAAGGGAGGTGACCCGCCCCTCGGGAGTAAAGTTTCTCTCAGTGACCCATATATCGCCGATATCGATAGTTGAGTGGTATCCAAATCTATTAATCTATCGCAAGCGTTCCGTTCTATTTCCTTTGAAAAGTCTCTAAGATTCGTCATTATTTGATGTTTAATTTGGAGATATTGGAGTCCCTGTCCTACCCCCAGATTGAAAGTCTCCAACACCTCCTCTCTTGTCATCCACCTTTTCTCTTGTTTCTGTAACAAGTCGCCCATCTTAGCCACACCCTTATGTCTCCAAGTCTCAAACAGTGCATTTTCCCTTCCCTCTCCAAAATCTGGGAAGGCCCATGGGTTAAGGTATTTGGATACCTTCCATGCTAGTCCACATTTTTTTCTTACCGCCTTCCATGTCATGATCGTGTCACGAAATATGGCCAACAATTTTATGTGTGGTGGGCATCTGTCCCATGGGGCGCAGTATGACCCTTCTAGTTGTTTATCAGAATATCTCTCGGACTGTTTTATCCACTCTACCACATGTCTGAGTAGGCAGGCCAGATTGTATCCTCTAACGTCGGGGAAATTCGTCCCCCCTCTGTCTCTTGTCCGAGACAAGATCCCCAATCTTAACCTAGACTTCTTGCCTTTCCAGAGAAATCTAGTGAAGGCTCTATTTAGTCTGGATATGTCTGATCACTTCAACAGCAGGGGTAAGGTCTGAAGGGGTAGAGGAGCCGGGCAAAACAAATCATCTTTATCAGATGACAACGACCTAACAATGATAGCGGGATACCTGCCCATCTCTTTAATTCTCTCTCAATCTTGTCAAATAGTGGACCGTAATTAAGGAAATATATTTGCTCTGGAGTCCTGCTTAACATAAGCCCTAAATATTTAATTGAGGAAGTTGCTATTGGTATACCCAAATCTTTAATCGTCTTCTCTCCTCCTCCACCGTTTCTCATTTTCAGAAATTCACATTTAGGGAGAGAATGATTGGCAGCGGTGGGCAGATTACACAGGCAGTGGGTGTGAATCTGTCCTTGGCTGCAGCCCCTAGCCACCTCCTTAGTGGCTGTAGCATGTAAGTTTTCTAACTGTATTATCTCGGGGTACAGGGCTGCTAAAGTGCTTATGGACCCCTTGCCTGCATGCTGCAGTCATGCTGTATCCAGTGCTGTAATTAGATCACCATGCCTGCTTTGATGACAGTTCCTTTTTAAGTTTGACCTTAAAGTCCCCATCCCTTGTCAGATGTGTAGGGAATCTCCATAGGAAGTCTACTCCTTGCTGGTGAGTCTCCATCAGATCTAAGTGGATCGGGCTGTGGTCTGATATCACCATGTTCTCGATTATTGCATCCTCTGTCCTCCGCCATAGCTGCTCAGACGTCAAAAAATAATCTATACGTGACCAAGAGCTATGTGGGTGAGAGAAGTGAGTGTACTCTAACTCCTGCGGATGGAGAACTCTCCACACATCAATCAGTCTCGACGACTCCATCAGATCTGCTAGGGCTCCTCTATTTCTAATTGGTGTATTCGATAATGTGTTTCCCGTATCTCCCCTTTTTCTATCTAGATCTTCTAGCACCACTTCATTGAAATCACCTCCTACTAGAATGTTCGCTTCCCCGTCACCTAATATTGCTGTGGATAGATCAGCGAAGAATTGGGTTCTAGAGGTGTTTGGAGCATAAACGTTGTATATGCTAAGCTGTTGATCTTGTAATTTTAGCACTATATGTAGACGTCTCCCGTCTTGGTCTTGGAAATTAAAGTGTGAGCTACATGTTTATTGAGTAGGATCAGTACCCCCGCTTTCCTATCTCTTGCTCCAGATGCCCAGACCACCCCCACCCATAACTTTTGCATGTATTTTAACTCATGGGTCTGAAGGTGTGTCTCCTGGAGGAGAGCTACATCAGCTTTCAATCTTTTCAGGTGACGTAATATCATATAAAGTTTGTTAGGAGATCTGAGTCCCTTAACATTCCAAGATACAATTCGTAGCATCTTTTATGTGGCTCTGCCCACACGCTCCAATGTTTTCTTTGAGACTGTGAGCCTCGTGGACAGGTCCTGCCCTCCTGTACTGTACGTCCTGATCGCCTAGATTTAGTGTACTTGTTCTTGTCTCCCTCATCCTCATGTAAAGCGCCATGGAACTAATGGCGCTATATAAATAAATAATAAAAATAATAATAATCGTACCACGCAACCCCCTTGGCTTCTTTGTTTTATCGCCATTATATGGCATATGAGTGGGTTCTGCAAACACGTGCCAGGTAGCTATCAGCAGCATCAAAGAACAACAATGAAAATAAACATTTAAGTTTTTAACCAGCCCCTTATCCCCAACTTCCCCAACACTCAAGGAGTCCCATTTCTCCCCTCTTCCTCTCCTTGGAAAAAATAACCCTCCACATGACTTCCCTATTTCTTCGGATGGCAGTTAGTTACCACGCCTTTTATCTTCAGTAAGGATAGTCATCATCCAACGGCCTCCCCGGACTCTCTCACGCTGGGACGAGTAAATTCTCGCTCAACCTCCCCCTTTCTCAGTATTGCGTCAGATACCTCAACCACTTTGGCTGGAGGGAGTCCGTGTCACAATTTCTTAAGAATAATTGCCTCTGCTCTTTCTCCACACCCCCCCCCCCCCGGACTCCCTACGCCCATTTTATTGAGCCCGACCAGCCCCTCTTTCCTCTCCTCCGAAGGGCACGTCAATCAAGCATCAGATGAAGGGGAGAGAAGAGAGAAAAAAAAAAAAAAAAAAAGGGGGGGGGGAAGAAAGGAATAAGCAACAAAATTGCGCCCATATCAATTTTCCTGCGTGAAGCACTATAAAGTAAGGAACAGTGATGACGATCGTTCTGGAGAAACTTTGAACTGTGCATTGCTCATCGCTGCATACTATCAAGTGGGTATGAAGTATGGGATTGAATTCTTAAGTTCAGGTTCCACAGGGTCTTTCCTTAGCGACAAACCACAAAGGATGGGCAGAAAAAAAAAAAAAACAAAATCAGCCGCTATAGTCCATAAAAGTCTCTAATGTGTACTGTGGTGTTGCTCAGCCGGTATTACTCAGATGCTTCTGTTACTGGCGAATGTGTGTCTTCTCTTTGTTCTCTGCGTCTGTCTTGCATCCGGGACCCTTTACCTCCGCCGTCATTGTTGATTATATTTTTCCTTCCCATACCAGCCACCAGCTTCTCTGCATATGTTTGCCGTTGCTGGTTCTGTTGTGTTTTCTCCGAGCTTGGTGGTGATTGACTCCCCTGAGGGGGTGTAGATGCCTGCTGGAGGAATTTCATGGCCACCTTGCAGTTTACAAACGAATGCATATCCCCTAGGCATCTCTAAAATGTAAAACCCCGGGAATGCTAGCTGGAATCTAATGTTCCTCTTGTACAAGATAGTACACGCCGGGCTAAAGGCCTTCCTCTTGCGGGCCACCTCCGCTGAATAGTCCTCGTACAATCTGACCTTATGGCCCTGTATTATCAATGGGAGACAACTGGATCTGTATTCCCTAAGTAGGGTTTCTTTGTCCTTATAGTCCAGAAAT
This sequence comes from Allobates femoralis, assembly GCA_033576535.1. Classification (NCBI taxonomy): domain Eukaryota; kingdom Metazoa; phylum Chordata; class Amphibia; order Anura; family Aromobatidae; genus Allobates; species Allobates femoralis. The sequence continues at coordinate 393,882,480 of JARQOC010000001.1, read as the reverse complement.
CTGGCAATGAGCTGACGTGGGCCTTCTCCTGGGTTTTTCGGGGGTCCCACCCTGTGTGCTCTCTCCACCCGGCATTGCCGTTTCTGACCCAAAGCTTTCGGCAGATCTATCTCCCATATTGAATCAAGTTGGCTAGGCATAAAATCCTCTGGCAAGCCCACCATCCTGAGATTATTTCTCCTAGAGCGGTTCTCTAGGTCATCTATTTTTTCCTCTGTGTATGCTGAATGTTTTTGGAGAGTAGCTATGTGCCTTTCCATAGCCAGAATTCTATCCTCAGCTTCTGCTAGACGTTGCTCTGCCTCCTGTAAGCGCTCCCCATGCTGCTCCGTGGTTTGTCTTAGTCCAGTCACAGCTTCAGCTACAGTATCTCTTAGAGCAGATTTTATATCGGCCACTATAAATGGAACTATTTCTCTGGCCAGCCGCGTCACATCTATCTGACTTTTATCTACAGCGGCTCCTGATCTCTCTTTTTCAGGCTCTTGGGTCTCCCCCTGTATGGTTCCCTGTGACCCGCCATCTTTCTGTACCTCTGCCATATCTGCATGTGCCTCCCGCGTCCTCGTCCTCCTCTCTCCTCCGTTTCTCGTGCTCTCCGCGGCTCTCCTCCTCTCCCTCCTTCGATGCTGCGGAGCTGTGGCCAGTATTGCAGGTAATGCTGCCGCACCAGATGTCTGCTGCTGAGCGTGGTCTCCTCCTTTGGGCGCCATCTTGGCCTGCTGTCCACCTCGTTTGGTGCACTGCGGACTTGCTACCTCCTCACGTCCCGAACTCCGCAATACATAGCGGTCCATGGTCCCCATCGCCGGGATGTCTCCTCCATTGCTGGGCAGTTGTTGCGGGCCGTCTGGATCGGTGATGCTGGCGGATTGCTGGCGTGGTCTCTGGAGCTCTTCTCCTAGACTGCCATCTTCAAAGAGCCGGAACCGGAAGTCTTCCAATTAAAATTTTAATTTTTCCCTCCCCTTCATCCAAGAGCCATAACGTTTTTTATTTTTCCATCAATATAGACTTAGGAAGGCTTGTTTTTCGCAAGACAAGTTGTACTTTCAGATTAAACCATTTATTTTACCATTTACTATACAGGAAAATGGGAAAAAATTCCAAGTGTGGTGAAATTGCAAAATAAAATGCAATTATATGTTTTTTTTATTCACCATGTTCACTATACAGTAAAACTGATGTGTCGGTATAATGCCTCAGGTTGGTATGAGTTCAAAGATACCAAACATGTATAGTTTTATTGTTATTTAAGTGGTGAAAAAAAATCAGAGATTTTTAAAGAAAAAGAATTGCACTTTTGCACCATTTTCCATGACTTGTAGTATTCTCATTTTTTAGGATCTGGGGCTGTGTGATAATGTTTATAATCATACTATTTTCGGGTAGATGTGCTGATTTTATCGTCGGTTATTGCAATTTATTGCAATTTTACAGCGAACAATAAAATGTAATTTTGGCATTTGGGCTTTTTTTCCGTTACATAGTTTACAGATCTGATGAACTGATTTTATATTTTGATAGACCAACATTTCTGAATGTGGCGATACCAAATGTGCATTTTTTTTTCAATAGTTTTATTTTCAATGGTGCAAAAGGTGGGGAGATTTGAACTTTTGTGTTTATTTTTTATACTTTTAAAAACTTTTTTTTATTTTACATGGCTCACTAGGGGGCGTCAGTGCTGCACACACCGATCACTTTTCCCGTCTTTAAATGAGCTGCTGCTCATCTACAGCCAGGGAATAGATCACTCCCTGCATGTGTAAGACGGTGTATAGAGATATGCGTGTTGGTGATGACTATGAGTAAAAGCCACATCTGTAACAATGACATCTGACCACTAGATGTCAGTGACTCTCACTGTTGTTCTAAATTTTATTCAGTATTAACAAAACAATACTTGAATAATTTTATGAATGCTGCGATGCAAATAATAAATGAACTGTGCAGCGAAAATCCAATTTTGCTGCTTGATTTATAAAATGTTTTATTGCATCATTGCTTTGCCACTCAAGCTGAGGATGAAAAAAAAAAAAAAGGTTGTTTGGTGATGAGGGATTTGGTTGCCACGGAGACGGGACGCACATGATCAGAGAGCTCTTGATGGTTGAGGGAGAAAGGAAGGTCCGGGGTAGGCGAACCTGATTCCCCCTTGGAGTGCAGGAGATTCGTGTCAGTGAGGCATGAACTGTGTTCATCTTGTCAGCGACTGTTGATAGTGCGGTGCGAAGTTCAGAAAGCCCACAGACTGGTGAAGCTCCTAAGGCACCCACCTGTTTGGATTGGATTTTCCCGCAGAGCATGCTAATCAAATTAATTTGCTATCATCTGTATTCTTGTAAATGGGAATTGAATATGTTTGTTTATTTTATATATTATTCTTGTTAGGGGAACTTGGGTTGTAATCCCCCTAGCTGAGTTTGGTCATATTGGGATCCCAGAAAGTTTATTGATGGAGAATAGTGTTAAGATTGTGAGCCTGGAGAAAAGACACATATTACGGCTGCCCCTTAGGAACCAGCCTTGTTTAAAGGGAACCAACCACCCCAAATGACCCCCCCGGACTGTTAATATGTGTCCCTACACCCAGCACACACATTTGGGGCAATCGTTTTTGCTAAAAAAACTGTTTAGTAGAAGCTAAGATATAGCAATATAAACTTTAATAAATCGTGACTTCTGGGTGTTACCTAGTGCAGTGTTCCTGTGCCTGTCAGCTTCCTCTCCCCCCTCCCCTCTCACTTTCTAAGAGCCTGGCCGCGTCATGAAAGGGGTGGGGCTAAATCGCGGCGAGCCCCGCCCCTTTCATGACGCGATTTAGCCCCGCCCCTTTCATGACGCGGCCAGGCTCTTAGGCTGCCTTCACATTTGCGTATGGGAAGGCAGCATATTGCTGCGTTCCCATACGCAGTAAAACGCATGCGCACTGCATTCCTATGTTTAACATAGGAACGCATAGTGCCTGCGTTTGCTGTGTTCGGGTGCGGATGCGGACAATATCTGCTCCTTCCGGTGTCCAGCATCCGCACCCGGGACGCAGCCAGTTGCATTTTTTTGAGCGCTCGGGGAGCTTGGACAATCAGCAAGCGTCCCCAAGCGCACAAAAAATGCATTGGCTTCAATGGGTCCGCAGTGTTCAGCGCTTGGCAGCGCTGGAGAACGCTGCGGACCCATTGAAAAATCTCCCGGTGGCCGCCGGTGATGTCACAGGAGCTCACCGACGGCCACCGGGAGATCAGCTGAGCCACTGCTGTCCTCCTCCTCCCCGCCGCCTGTAATGTGCTAGCGATGTCGGCGGGGAGAACAGCTGATTTGTCAGCTGTTTGAATCTTCCCACGCCGACATCTCCTCTCGGTGTCGGCGCGGAGATTCAAACAGCTGTCAGATCAGCTGTTCTCCCCACCGACACGTCCCGGTGCTTACCGGCGGCGGGGAGGAGGAGATCTCCGGCGCTGAACTCCTCCTCCGGCCCGCCCCCGGACAGCGCCGATTGGCTGCCGGGCTCCACAGTGATGTGTCCGCAGGCGGACATTATCCGCTGCGGACACATCATTTCCCCACTGCTTTTGACAGCGTTTGTGTCTGCATGCCATAAGCATGCAGACACAAACGCTAATGTGAAGCCAGCCTTAGAAAGTGAGAGGGGAGGGGAAGAGGAAGCTGACAGGCACAGGAACACTGCACTAGGTAACACCCAGAAGTCACGATTTATTAAAGTTTATATTGCTATATCTTAGCTTCTACTAAACAGTTTTTTTAGCCAAAACGATTGCCCCAAATGTGTGTGCTGGGTGTGGGGACACATATTAACAGTCCGGGGGGGTCATTTGGGGTGGTTGGTTCCCTTTAAGTCCGGACACATTCAGGGGAGGGGGATGGCATAATTGGCCCAAGAAAAGACATCCCCTTACTGGAACCATGGATATGTGGCTGTTCTCCTGGTAGAAAATAAAAAAAATAAAAAATAAAACACAATTCTTTTGTACAAATTGTTGAGTTTAAGTTTTCACTGATTATTTTATTCACTTTTCTTCCCCATACAAACAGAGGCGAATTTTGTTACAATAAATATTGTTTTTGTTTTACCACCGTTTTGGACGCTCATTTTTCCTGTCAGTGGCATCACTGTATCAAAACGAAATCTTACCCCCCCCTGTTGCCGGGGGTTTTTACACTTGTGATGTCACTGGGTCATCACCAGTCTCAGGACTTCGGGCAAGGGTCCAGACATCAGATAGAGTTCGTCAGACACCAGACATCAGGCATGGCTCCAGATAACAGGCAAGACTTCAGACACCGGGCAGGGGTTGTCAAACTCTGGAGTTCGGGCAAGGCTCCAGACATTGGTCAAGGGGCCAGACATTGGGCAAGGTTCCAGACACTAGGCAGTCATCAGACACCAGACATGAGACAATGCTCCAGACATAGGGCAGTGGTCGTCAGATTCTAGACATCAGGCAAGACTCCATACATCAGGCAGAGGTTGTCAATATAATAGTCATCAGTCACAGTTACAGACATCAAGCAGATGTCATCAGACAACGACACATCGGGCAAGGCTCCAGACATCGGGTAGCGGTCATCAGGCATTGATATCAAGCAAGGCTCCAGACATAGGCCAGCAATAGTCAGAAAATAAGCATCTGGCGCTGGCTGGTACAGAATGGTGTAGGCTAGGTAGGTGCAGACCAGAGCAGACTGGTTTATGAACAGCAGGTGCGAACCGGAGCAGAATTTTGCAGGCCTTGGACGTGCAAATCGGAGCAGGATGGTGCAGTCACGGCAGGTGCAGACTGGAGCAGGCATGTATAGGCACAGCAGGAGCAGACCGGAGCAGGATGGTGCATATACAGAAGATGCAAACTGGAGTAGGATGGTGCAGACACAGCACATGCACAGGACTTCAGCTGCTGGGTGTCAAAGGCATGGCAAGTACGGAATGGAGTATGTGAGTATAGACACAGCAGGTACACAGGATTTCAGGTGCTGGCTGGCCCATGTATGGCAAGTGCAGACAAGAGCAGGATTGTGTAGACTCGGCAGGTGTACATGACTTCAAGTACAGGCTGACGCAGTCATGGCAACTACAGAATGGAGTAGGATACTGCAGGAACGCCAGGAGCAGGCTGGAGCAGGATGTAGGTACACAGGACTTCAGGATCAAGACACAAACAGGGCTTTATTCACAGGACACAGACTTCAGGTAACTCACAGGCTTCAGGTACAAGACACAGCAGGGCTCCAGGTACAGAACACAGCAGGGCTTCAGAGACAGGACATCGAACCAGGTACCAGGGAAACACACGGACAGGATAGATCCAGGGATATAGACAGGGCATACATCAGCAAGCCAGAACTAGTTGCAGTCAGTTCTGGTGCTAGATACGAGAAGACCAGAGCAGTAGGGCAGAACCAACACAGTATAAGGTTAAGGACCCTAATAAAATTAGTTCCTCGGCCGATGTTCATCGGGTAAGTAGAACTTCATATACTTATGCCTCCCAGCCAAAGGTTGGGGACACCAATTCAAAGTATGTGCAATGGTGTCTCCAGCCTAGGCTATAACCAGGAACCCAGCAGAACAAGCTAAGAGCCTAGGGCCTAAACGACCCCGGCATGGGCCAGGGGCCGAAACACATGTCGATAGCCATACAGAACAGTAGAGGACCACGCTACACACAGGTGGCAACGCAGTAGAGCAGGGAGCTGTGCAAGCAACCAAGGAGGAAATGGCAATGGTATCCCAGCAGGGTGGAGATGAGTGGAGTGCAGGGACATTGGTGCAAGAACGCACTGAGGCGCCAGGCCTGTGTGGGAATAGAACACTGGTGCTACATATACAATTACTGTACCTTTAATGAATTTCTGAGTGTCTAGGTGATGGTGTGCACCAAGTTTTTTGAATATTTTCTTGATGTGGAAATTTAGAAGTTTGTCTTGATATCTGCATTCATAGGTGCATGATATTTAGTAATCAATTAAGTGATGTCATAGTGGGATGGAGTTTGAAAAATGTTTTTAAACTGGTCAGTATATGGTGATATTAATTATGATTAAGACTCAACTAAGTCGAAATGCTTCAATTCTATCTTGTACCCCATATGATGACTTTTTAATGGAATCAATAAAATACCAGCTTTCATCTGAAGAATGTGGTCCTCTATTTCTCCATTTACTATATGGATTGTATTTCCCACCAGCCAATAGGTTAACTGTATTCTCTGCAGCTAGGTAAGACATTGGTGATCTTGCAATCAGTAGTGATTGTGATTTTCTACTCTGGACTCTGTATACTGCTGTGTTATAGTACTGAGCTAGTAAGGTAGTGACATGTACTTCAGACATGTTCAATGAAAATAAAGGTGGAGATTAGGTGTTACCTTAGCAGTGTTCGATGATCTGATAGATGGATATTCAAACCAGCCCTTTCCTCTTGTACATTGCACTGCTGATTATTTTTAGTTGCACTTTAGTAATCTGGTTGGTAGCTTTTAGTGTAGAGTTTCCTTGGGTTAATCACTGGCTCTGATTTTGGCACTCACTGGTCATTTCTCCCTTATCCTTATTATCCTTACTAGATGGTGGCCCGATTCTAACGCATTGGGTATTCTAGAATATGTATGTAGTTGACATACTGTGACTGACAGAACTTGTTCAGTCAATGTGAGTGAACTACATATATATATATATTATATATATTGTGAGGCACCGCCGGCATGGTCCCCATGGCCGGGGCGCATCACATGCAGGATCACGGTATGATCCTGTTCACACTGGCCAGTTTTACTGTGATGATGCTGTGTGAACCAACTTGGAACACAAGGTTTAATGTGACTAGTGAGTGGCTTATGAGATCGAGGAAGCCCTGAGGAAAGGAATGTAATGAGTGATTGCTGACAGCCCAGGTGGGTGTGTCAGGTGGGTGTGTCCGGAGGAATAGCAGCCCAGCTGCATGAGTCAGTGTGGGTGTGGCAGGCACGATAAGATCCTGCCAGCTGAGTGTCCAAGGACTCGTGCTGAGAGATTCATTCTGAGACCAGAACTCATGCTGAGAGGTTCATTACCAGCCAGAGAGCCGAGCAGAGCCAGTCTGTGTGAGGGACTGGGAATGAGAGTCCAGACCACCATAAGGAATGATGGTGAAGAGAGCATGCTAGCTCTATACCGGTAGCCAGGACCGGCATCGTTATAGCACCTGGTGTGGGGAAGCCGTGGCTGACCTGGCGGACGCTGGACTGTCCGTGGGGTGAAACACGTCCAGGAAGGAGCCCGTGGGGGAGGCTTGGCCAACCCATTACCCAGGTAGCGAGACCTGGTAAGACAGCAGTTCCCGTGTAACAGAGTGAGCTGTGTGCGTGATTAATGCCAGGCGGGCATAACCGCCATTGGGTCCGCCTAGGCAGTTGGTAAAGGACCCGTAGACGTATGAAAGGGCTTGGGTAACAGTGCCCTGAATGAGAGACGATGGCCTATGTGTAACAGCCACGTATAATGTTGTGGGGGAGAGTGACCCAGCCAGTATGGATGATGCATTGGAGGCGATCCGTCCCTGTGGGACGAGAGGGAGGCTTGTCCTGCTGCTTGTAGAGTGTACCCGTCCCTCAATCATGGCCTCTAATGGTGTGGGTGTGCCTGTGGTGCTAGACACAGGGGTAATAGGGCTCCTAGTAGATAATGGATGAGTTTCCCGGGTACTAAGGTTTGCCAATCCCTGTAATGGACCCAGAAGAGCCACAGTCCATGGATGTTTATAGGATGGGCTGTGAGCATGTGGAAGGATGCGTGTGATCCATGGACGTTTGTATGATGGATCACATGTGATATGTAAGGTCCCGGTCAGGCAGGAATCCTGACTACGGGTTAATGGTATATCATCATGCTGGGTGACTAAAGCCAGGCGGCTGGTACCGCTATTGGGACCCACAGGGCCCGTTGAGGCGTATGTAACAAAGGTCAGAAGCAGGGGTTAAAAAGGGCTCCTAGAGTGGGGACACCATGGTTGATCCAGGTGGACTCTGACCTGGACGTGGGGCGAAACACGTCCAGGAAGTAGCCCCTTGGGGATACATGACATACCCGGTACTCAGGTTGCTCAATCCCTGTTATGAACCCGGAGGGGTCATCGTTGTAATGTAACGTATGTATTGATGCATAGTGTAAGTAGGCCGGAGGCCGTAGCCACCAACGGAGCGGTTATTAGAGCTCCAATGGGGAGAGAGTCGTGGTTACAGGTCCTGGGTTACTGTAAATGGATATGTGTAATATTTGATGTACTGTATTATGTAAAGTAATGTATTATGTGACGTGTTTGTGTTAAATGTACTAACCCGGTTATTGATGTTGGTGAGAAATAAACGGGTAGACATGTGTTGGCGTCATTACGCAGCAAGCGAGTCCCCCGGCTCTACCCTCACAATATATATTTATATACTGTATAGATATACGGTATATATATATATATATATATATAGCAGCGTTATGGTATATGGCGGTACATTACAGCACATGTATAGCAGCGCTATGGTATATGGCGGTACATTACAGTACATGTATAGCAGCACTATAGTTTATGGCAGTACATGTATAGCAGCGCTATGGTATATGGCGGTACATTACAGCACATGTATAGCAGCACTATAGTATATAGCGGTACATTACAGTACATGTATTGCAACGCTATAGTATATGGCGGTACATTATCGTACATGTAAAGCAGCACTATGGTATATGGCGGTACATGACAGCACATGTATATCAACGCTATAGCATATGGCGGTACATTATAGTAGTGTATAGACCACTATAGTTATGGCAGTACATGTATAGCAGCGCTTGTATATGGCGGTACATTACAGCACATGTATAGCAGCACTATAGTATATGCGGTACATTACAGTACATGTATTGCAACGCTATAGTATATGCGGTCATTATCGTACATGTAAGCACACTATAGTATAGGCGGTACATTACAGTACATGTATAGCAGCGTATGTATATGGCGTACATTACAGTACATGTATAGCAACGCTATAGTATATGGCGGTACATTATAGAACATGTAGAGCGCACTATGATATTGGCGGTACATTCAGCACATAATAGCAACGCTATAGTATATGGCGGTACATTATAGTTCATGTATAGCAGCGCTATGGTATATGGCAGTACATTACAGTACATGTATGCAGGCTATGGTACATGGTGGTAATACAGTACATGATAGCAGTACTATAGTATATGGCGGTACATTACAGTAATGTATAGCAGCACTATAGTATTGGTGGTACATACAGTACATGTATAGCAGCGCTATGGTATATGGCGGTACATTACAGTACATGTATAGCAGCACTATAGTATATGGCCGTACATTACAGTACATGTATAGCAGCACTATGGTATATGGCGATACTCCGATCCCGCGGCCCCCCGCTCCTCCTGGCGCCTGCTCCTCCACAGTAAAAGTAAAAATAAAAAAATCCTCAGTGAGGATACTCACCTGTCCGCCGCCTCGCTCCACTTCCGACTTCTAGGTCCTACAGGCCTTTCGGTGAATAAGTATAAGACTGGCATCACCATAGACGTAGGTGCTGGCAGAAAATGATAATACTTACAGAGAAAGTTATCTGCCGCGACACTACTATTTTCATGAGTAATGTAAATCAATAAGTGGCACTAGAGAAAAGAGGATCAAACGGTATTGTGCATATGTGTAATGCAGAAACTGCCCTGTGCTAAATATGAAAATCGGAGATCTTAGTCTCGATAGTGGCCACTAAAGATTAAGCCTGGCATCCACTTCAAGGAGCCTCCACTGCCAGGTCCTGACACTATGCCCTAGTGAGATTGTGAAATGTGTATAGGCTTATATGTCCATGGATGTGATTAAAAACAATGATCAGGTGTGTGTTAGGACCTCACAATGGTGTACATGTGTGGTTACCAGCTTAATCTTTAGTGGCCACTATCGAGACTAAGATCTCTGATTTTCATATTTAGCACAGGGCAGTTTCTGCATTACACATATGCACAATACCGTTTGATCCTCTTTTCTCTAGTGCCACTTATTGATTTACATTACTCATGAAAATAGTAGTGTCGCGGCAGATAACTTTCTCTACAGGCCTTTAGGACCTGTCGTTGCCTGGGAAACCGATCAGCTGATCGGTCACATGACCCCTAACTTCGTAGACTGTGAGCCCTCGTGGACAGGGTCCCTGCCCCTCCTGTACCTGTACGTCCCGATCGCCTAGATTTAGTGTACTTGTTCTTGTCTCCCTTATCCTCATGTAAAGCGCCATGGAACATAATGGCGCTATATAAATAAATAATAAATAATAACTTCCGGGGGGGCAGGATGGAGAAGGGGGCAGGATAGTGACGGGGGGGCAGGATTGTGTCGGGGGGGGGCAGATTGGAGCGAGCGGGGCAGGATGGAGCGGAAGGGGGGCAGGATGGAGCGAGCGGGGCAGGATGGAGCGGCGGGGGGCAGGATGGTGGCAGGGGGGGGCAGGATGGAGGCACTCCTCCTGCCCCCCTCTCACCCCGTGGTCCCCCTCCCTCTGACCCCCCGCTCCCCACGGCCCCCACTCCCCCTGCCCCCCCCCGCCTCAATGGTGATAAAAGAAAAAATCCCATAAGGATACTTACCCTCCGCAGGCGCGCTCCACCTGTCTTCTAGCTCCCAGGACAGGACCAGTCTTTGCCTTGAAAACCGATCGGTCACATGACCGCAGTTAGCGCCTGCGGAGGGTAAGTATCCTTAAGGGATTTTTTTATTTTTATCACTATTGAGGAGCGGGGGGGGTTGGCAGGGGGAGTGGGGGCCGCGGGGAGCGAGGGGGGCAGAGGGAGGGGGGGGGCCCGCGGGGTGCGAGAGGGGCGGAAGAGCGGAGGGGGGCAGGAAGAGCGGGGGGGCAGGAAGAGCAGGGAGCGGGGGGGCTGCATGCAGAGCCGCAGTTGCGGCCACCATGTATTCCGGCCGAGAGCGGTGCGCCTGGCTGCAAATAGGTGCTAAATTCAACCTTTGAATTCTCGCGCCTATTTGCATAGTCTGCGCTCATTGGTCAGCGATGAGCGGCCTGTGTCTGGCACGCAATTTCAGCGAAAGACGCAGGAAACCCTTAGACAATTATATAGTAGATTGGTTCAATCCTAGGCCCCCTGCCCCTCTCTCTATACACTACCTCTATTAGACAAACCATCAGCAGATTTAATTTTCAGTACCATAAGTACGCTGATGACACCCAATTCTACGAGTCTTCACCTAACATCACCCCCCTGCATTACTACAAAATACCAGTGATTGTCTGCTGTCTTTAACATTATGTCCTCCCTCTACCTTAAACTAAATCTGTCAAAAAGTGAACTTCTCATGTTTTCTCCCTCTACTAATCTTCATAAATCCAAAATTACCATTTCCATGTGTGGTTCTACCATTACTCCACAGCAGTACGCTTGCTGTCTTGGGGATACTGTATATTTGACTCTTTCCCTCACTCTCTACATCCAATCACTCACTCATTGATGTCTCCTACATTCCAAAAACATCTCTAGAATTCAACCTAGTCTTATCGTTGACTCTGCTCTTATTCATTCTCGTCTGGATTTATCGCAACTCTCTACTAACTCTCTTACAAAACTTTACCCTCTCCAATCCCTCCTAGATGCAGCAGCAAGGAGCATATTCCTCTCCAACTGCAAAACTGATGCTTCGACCCTGTGCCAGTCATTGAACTGGTTGCAGATTCGCTATAGAGTACAACATAAACTTATAACCCTCACCAACAAAGCCCTCCACAGTTCTGCACCGCCCTACGTCTCCTCCCTAATCTCTGTCTATTACCCTACCCATACCCTCTATTCCGTTAATAATTTAAGACTGATATCTTCTATAATCATAGCCTCCCACTCACATCTCCAAGACTTCTCGCGAGCTGCCCTAATTATCTGGAATGCACTACCAAGAACAATTAGATTAATACACAATACTCAGTTTTAAGCATACTCTAAACATGCATTCTTTAGACTAGCCTATCACCTCACTTATCTAACTATTCCCTTTCTGCCCTTACAAATTTTTTTTCCATATCCGGTCCCTTGTATCATCTGTTTGCACAACCTCCAACCACTTGATAGCACTCTGCAATTGTACTTGTACAGATCCTGGCTGTTGACCTGTTCATGCAGCGTTATGTGAATACCCTATTTATTATAGTGATGGCTGGACCATATATAACAAGCACTTTTTACAATTTACATTTTGGCTACCCCTGTTTCCTCATAGATTGTAAGCTTGCAGACTTAGCCATCACACCTTAGTATCTGAATTCTGTTACTCTGCTATGTCTCATATTGTCTGTGCATATCCCCTCTGAACTGTAAAGTGCTTCAATAAATGTTTGGCACTATATAAATAAAAAGTATTATTACTGTTAGTTAGGTTTTACTCTGCCCTTTTCTCTATTGGTACCGGTGAGTTTGACCAATCTGTGGCCAGGTGCCAGCCACCAGGCATCACGCTGTGGGCACCTGGCAAGGTCTGTAAAAGCCACCTCTTCAGCCTGCTGCTTTTGTGCCTGAGCGCTCCAATTAGACCGCTTATAGTTTTACCTCACCTCCTTTCAGAGGGAGAGGGTAAAGAATACTCCCAGCGCCTAGGGTGTACTGCTGCAGGGTAGCTTGCAGATTCACCGATCTATAGTTTTAGTCTTTCCGTTTTCGTAGTATATTTATAATAAATTGGAAAGATTCGTATCGCAGTTGTTGCTTTTATTAGGTTTAAAATATCCAGTGTGGATTGGTGTTTAAAGTGACAGTGAACTTTTACACAATAACAAATACCCTCCCCCCAGAAAGATAGTAAAGATAAAGACAAATTGCCATTTATTAGGTTGGTAGAAGGGGGTGCTATAGGCAGTACCTATCGCTGAGTGGTACTTGTGTGGTTGAGGTGACCGTCTTTGGGAGCCCCTGGATACAATTTGTTTCCAGAGTACTGCCCGTGGCGATCTCCCCCAATGTCAGTAAGCTTGTTCCACTAGAGTCCAGCGTATATCTCCTACCGTAGTCAGGTGGTCTGCTCCCACCCCCCCGTTACAGTATCTATGACTTGAAGGAAAGAAATTGTAACCGAAGGACAGGGACCTACAATAAGCAAACAATACAGCTACGGGTAGGTCTATAAAATAATTCTGCTTCTATATGTAGCCTATTGCCTTTATGCAACCTTCTCACTTTCCAGGTGCTTTAAATATAAAGAAACACACACCGAGGGCAGATAACTGGTATATATAGAAATATATACAAGGATTTCTTCATATTTTGACACATACACAATATATACCCTTTTGCAGATAAAGCAGGATCCCACAGACAAGGAGAATGTACTGAGAAGCCTATGCTCTAAAGGACCACCATTGAGAAGCAGTCCACCCAACACCACTAACTGGGTTTATCACATAGAGACTTAATATATCATACGCGATATTAGAAACAGATCCGAACATAAGTGCCCCTGATGAGCCTTCTATGAAATAATAGAGGTGAAACGCATAGGGCGGGATAAACCACATTGATGGATCTAACTCTTGCATATATCATAGACCATTTTTAGGACCTGCGTAACGGGGGGGTGGGAGCAGACCACCTGACTACGGTAGGAGATATATGCTGGACTCTAGTGGAACAAGCTTACTGACATTGAGGGAGGTCGCCACGGGCAGTACTCTGGAAACAAATTGTATCCAGGGGCTCTCAAAGACGGTCACCTCAACCACACAAGTACCACTCAGTGATAGGTACTGCCTATAGCACCCCCTTCTACCAACCTAATAAATGGCAATTTGTCTTTATCTTTACTATCTTTCTGGGGGGAGGGTATTTGTTATTGTGTAAAAGTTCACTGTCACTTTAAACACCAATCCACACTGGATATTTTAAACCTAATAAAAGCAACAACTGCGATACGAATCTTTCCAATTTATTATAAATATACAGGGTAGCTTGCACCAATTATGTCTGGCATACTGCTGTTGATAGTTCACAGTCCTGTCATCCCAACACTATTTGAGTGTTACAGTCAATAGACAATGTGGGAAGGATCTGCTGTGTCTCACCTTTAAAGTTTAGGGATTAAAGATAGTTATTAAGAAAATGGTATTATAAGTATGGAACCAAATCTTTTAAGGTTTCCATGGCTGGGTTCACAGGAGACCAAGAGTTTTGTAATATACATACCGTATTTTTCGCTTTTTAAGACGCACTTTTGTTTCCCCCAAACTGTAGGGGGAAACGGGGGTGCGTCTAAAAAAGAGAATGTTGAAAAAAAAAAATGTAAAATTTGATATCACCACATTACCGGGCCGGGGGGTGCGGGTGCCAAGCGGGGGTGCCAGGGGCAGGTTCCGGAGGGTGAGGGGCACGGGTGTAGGACCGTAGGTGCGGGGGAACACCGGTGGCAGCGAGCGCTGGGCGCCGCCATGTTTTTTGTGGGCGGCTGCATTCAGTATGTGCAGCCGGCTGGTAGAGGTAGACACTGCAAATTGGCCGCGGGTCTCCTCTATGGCGCGGCCATTTTGTTGAAGTCTATGTTGCCGGCTACATATAGTGAATGCAGCCGCCCACAAACAAACATGGCGGCGCTCAGCGCTCGCTGCTGCCGGTATATCTGTACAGCTCCGGTCCTACACCTGTGCCCCTCACCCTCCGGAACCTGCCACCATCGGTAAGGCCATATACAGGGGATTGGGGCACATAAAGAAGATTGGGGGACATAACAGGATGAGGGCAAATATACAGGATGGGGGCATATACACAGCCCTGGGTGGCATGTGCCAGCCCTGGGGGAACGTGTGCCAGCCCTGGGGGACTTGTGCCAGCCCTGGGTGGCATGTGCCAGCTTTGGGGGAACGCTGTGCCAGCCCTGGGGGGCATGTGTCAGCCCTGGGGGACTTGTGCCAGCCCTGACCTGGGGGGCATGTGCCAGCCCTGGGGGACGTGTGCCAGCGCTGGGGGGCATGTGCCAGCACTGGAGGGCATGTGCCAGCCCTGGGGGACGTGTGCCAGCCCTGGGGGTGCATGTGTGCCAGCCCTGGGGGACTGTGCCAGCCCTTGGGGACGTGTGCTAGCCCTTGGGGACGTGTGATGGCCTCTGTGGGAATGTGTGCCAGCCCTGGGGAATGTGAGCCAGCACCGGGAAGCATGTGGCAGCCCTGAGGGACGTGTGCCAGCCCTGGGGCATGTGTGCCAGCCCTGGGGGACTTGTGCCAGCCCTGAGGGACGTGTGCCAGCCCTGGGGGACGTGTGCCAGCCCTGGGGGACGTGTGGCAGCCCTGGGAGGCATGTGGCAGCCCTGGGGGATTGTGCTAGCCTGGGGGGGTTGTACCATCACTTGGGGACGTGTGCCAGCTGTAACCAGAATAAGGGGGCCATATCTAGGATGTGGGGCTATATCCAAGGATGAGGGACCATGTACCAGGAAGAGGGGGCTATGAGGGACATATACCCTATATGATTTGTAAGACGGACATTGACATTATAAGACGGACCCCATTTAACATTAAAAAATTTTTTCTTTTTCCTTCACCAAATTTGGGGGTGCGTCTTATAATCAGGTGCGTCTTATAAAGCGAAAAATACGGTAAGTCATGTACAAACTGTTAGTCACTGCAGTGTATGACTGTTGCAGACCAAAACAGGAAGACCAAAAAAATGAAATGAGAAGAAATAAGCCAGAAGAATAAGCTACATCATGTTTGCAGCTTGAGTAGGCAGAAGGCTGGGTATCTGTAAAACAGATGTACAAAGTTGCAGCTCTCCAGACTTATTTGACAAGGTTTACAAGTACGGTTTGTAAGCACCCATGTACTGCAACTTGACCTGTCACAGAAGAGAATCTCATCTATGAATTGTCAATTGCCTGCTATAAAAAATCTTAGCTTTACAGTATAGCAATATATATTTATATTTACAAGACTATTAATTTCATTCCTGCAATAAAATGCTGGCAACAACATTAATCATGTAAGTACACCACAGCAGTGGTGATAACATATCAGGCGGTCCTGATTGATTTTACAGAGATGGTAATGTGAGACTAGGATGATGCAAGTCTTATGAAAACAAGTATTGTACATCTGGCCAGGTTATTTTGTGCTCCTTTTAATTTATGTAATCCAAAGAAACATAATAAATACATACCCACGTTCCTGTGGAAACTCTTTCAGTCACTTTATTTCCAATCTGACAACCATTTAAACAGTTCGCTAAATATAAAAATGCAAGAATCTATTTAAAGATACGTGCACACATCTTCGATAATTATTTTGCCTGAAAAAAACACAGCAAAACCACTGCAAAAATTAACCATGATGCACAGCAAGGTCAAAACCCCATTGCTATGCACATGTTACATCTTTCAATCTCTTCACTTGGAAGCAAACCAGTCAATATACTAAAAAATATAGAGCAAAGACACCAGTGGATTTCTCAGGGAAACAACTGCCAGGGTTTTCCTACAGAATTTTAGCCTTGGAAACATTGGTATTTATGCCGGCGTCCTACAGACACTGTTGTGTTCATACCACATCTATAATGTACATTTGCCAGACAGGCTCAAAAAGAGTGTCCGCTTGCTCCCTCTTGGCCGAATTTTAGTAAACTCCTAAAAACAGTGTGTAAGAGCACAGTAGACTGTGTTTTCCGTACAATGATATCTAGAAAAAGAAATATATGTGTTTACTTTACAAAGAGACCATATGAGTAGGGGATGCCACAGTATGGCATCTATCAATAACGTGTTTAAACCCTTCCTGACATTTGAAGTTATTACAAGTACCGTATTTTTCGCATTATAAGATGCATCGGATTATAAAACGCACCCCAAAATTTGGTGAAGGAGAAGAGAAAAAAAATAATTTTTAATGTTAATGGGGTCTATCTTATTATGCATGTGTCAGTCTATTCGGTATATAAGGCGCCCCCCCCCCATGCTGGTGCACAGTCCCCTTTACTGGTACAGAGCCCCTCATCCTGGTATAGAGCCCCCCATTCTGTAAACAGCCCCCATCCTGGTACAGAGCCCCTCATGCTGTATACAGCCACCCATCCTGGTACAGAGCCAGTTATGCTGTACACAGCCCCCATGCTTGTACACAGTCCCCATCCTGGAACACAGCCCCCCCATGCTGTACACAGCTTCCCATCCAGGTACACAGCCCCTCATACTGTACACAGCCCGCTGTCCTGGTACAGAGCCCCCCATGCTGTACACAGCCTCCCCATCCTGGTACAGAGCCCACTATGCAGGACATGGCCCCCATGGTGGCAGACACTTAAAAAATAATAAATGGTCATGCTCATCTCTCTCCATATCGTGTCCTGCAGCTGTCGCCACCCCACTGTCTGTGTTGCGTCGGCATCTGTTCATGTGAAAAGTGCACAGTGATGACATCATTGTGCTATGCCGCTCACATGACTGGATGCCATCACAGCACACACCGCGGGGACGGTGACAGATGCAGGGAGTGAGTATGAACCTCCATCGCTGAGATAGTCAGTGCTTTCTATGCAATGAAAGATCTGTGGAAAGCATTGACTATTCACACAGGCTGCATCCACTGTGCCCCCGCTCATTACATTCCTGTCATATGCGCTGCTCCCCCTGCCGGTGATGCACAGGGGGATGCAGTGCATACTAAATAAGCATAATGAATATGGACACATGACCTCCCGCTGCCTTTGCAGACACTGCGGCAGAGCTGGCCTCCCTCCCCTACAGCACACATTAGTTTCGGATTATAAAACGCACCCCTCACTTTTCCCCAAATATTTTGGGGGAAAAAAGTGTGTATTATAATCCAAAAAATATGGTATATCCTAATCAATCATCAATTGATTATATTATCAATTAAAGTATTCCTGTCAATTCTTTACGCATTTTTACATGTGCTTTTGCCATAGGCCACATTATAAAATGACTCGGGAAAAGCGCAGGTAAAAATGTGCAGCGTGTGCAAGCACGCACAATATGCAGAGTGTTAACGTAGCCTTACACCTGAATTTCTTAAAGAGGACCTGTCACCAAACCAGGCATGGTGACCTAATTACAGCACTGGATGCAGCATGTCTGCTGCATCAGGCAAGGGGTCCCCAGCCTTGAGCTGCCCTGTACCCCAAGTAATACACTTAGAAAACTTACATTGTGCAGCCATAAAGAAGGTGGCTAGAGGCTGCAGCCAAAGGGCAGATTCACACCCCCTGCATGTGTAATCTGCCCACCGCTGCCAATCATTGTCTCCCTCTTCTGCAGCATAATAGAGAGGGTTTTTTTTCCCCCCAGAAATGGCCATTTACGCCCCCCCCTGCGGTGATGTCACCGCTTATACCTGCCCTGCTCTATGGTTAACATAGAGCAGGGCATGTATAAGCGGTGATGTCACTGCAGGAGGCGGGGTGGCCGGCCTCCTGCTCTGACATCACCACCTTTCCCCACTCTGCTCTATGTTAACCTGATGATCCTGCATGAAGAATGACGGTTCCTTCGAAATCGGTCGACAGCCAGACGCACCAGTCTTGCGACTGTTTACTGAGCAACCGCATCGTAGCAACCTCGAGCGCCCTGTACACGTAACAGACTGAGCCACCGCCCCCTAGTGACGCGTCCTGTCAGGTGACGCAGTAGACCCATGACGGCGGCGGAAAGACCACAACCGGAAGACGCCGTGAGCGGTATACAGCCATAACAAGCGGACCAGCCGTCTAATCCCTGCTCCTAACCGCCGGCTGAAACCTGCCGGACCTCTCTCAGTCCCAACAGCATGGGGTGAGTGATTCTATAGCCCGCAATCTGCTCATATGCCATCCTTGATAAGCCGTTACTGTGACAAAGTAATAGATGATTTAGAGGTGAATAGACCTCATTTCCTTATGAGATTCTGAGCGCATTTTGAACCGTATCACTGGACAGAGCACTTATAGGTAAATAAAAGATTTATAGGGACAATAAAAAGCAGTATATATAGGGGATTGGAAAGCAATACCCCATAAAGTTTGAATCGTTTCAGGCTTGGAATCTACATAAGCCAGTTACAGTTAGAACAATGCTAGCATTGATAAAAGATCATATGAACGGGGATTAAGTTAATTTCTACCCCTAAAGCATTCTAACACATCCTGGATTAGATTACACAAATTATTAGTATACACATACAATCAGAAATTAGATTGGTTTATATAAAGCATTACTATAGATCTTTAACATGGGAGATTTATGATAGTCCACAGTACTGTAATATAATCAGTGTTGTGCACAACCACCCTTAATAATATATTGAATATTTGTCCTTTAGAATAAGAGACCACAGGAACTTATTTCAAGATCACATATAAAAAAACCTCCTCTAAACCACCCTGTAACACAGGTACAATTCTTATTAATGTTTTGTAAAATACCCATCAAACAGGGAACTAACCTTTATTAATTGATTTGTGATACTAAATGAAATTCTATATACAATCCACCATTTCTTTTAGATATGAAGGGATAAAGTACAGTCCTCCCCCTGTGTGGGTGAATTACTTGAAGTTCATACAGATAGTGAAACAACCAGTATCCATCTACTAACAAGGTAGGCTATTATTATTACCCTTAGATATTTTTAAAAAATCTAAATAATCAAATTTATTATATATTAATTATTTTACAGGCTTATAGGCAATTTTAAAGACCCAGGTTGGACTACACGTCGTTCAGGCATAGGTGGTTGCCTAAGAATACGATCATTGGAGCCTTGAAAAAAGGTTTGAGGATCCATTGCAGAGCATGATTCCTTGAGTGCATCCATGAGAACTACGTAATCTTATTTATAATTTTACCCTGTACATTGATATATGTTTTAACCCATTACATTTCTAAATAAAAAAATTTTTTAATATACAAACCAGTGGTTTAATTAGAATTTTACGGCCATATATCCAGTGCGCTGAACCCCAAACCCTAATCATATCATAAATATAAAAGTTTCAGGAAACTCTGCTATAAAAGAACCATCACACGGAGTTCTTTATGGGCTTACTAGCAGCACATGGGAATATCACTAATAATCTGGGCTGGGGATTTTCAAAGAAAGATTATTACTCCCGTTAATAAAACGCCAGCTCCAGTGTTAACCCAAAATATAAATACTGTAATTAGATCACCATGCCTGGTTTGGTGACAGGTCCTCTTTAAGCAGTAAAGTATCTAATATGGGGTCACTTGTGGGGGATTTTGTTGATCTGGCACCTCAAGGGCTCTACTGATAAAGGCCAGGGTCACATATGAGCCCTGAATCCACTAAAAGCATCAGTTTTTCAACTTTGAAGTTTGTGAAAAACGCATGCATTAACGGATCCATAGTCTCCAATGCAAAAAACGCATTGTCAAAAGTGCACTAAAAAAACAGCAGGGTGCCTCTCTATGGTGCAGTGTAAAAATACGAATGAATTAGTAAATAAAGTTTTTATAAAAATGTAAAAATATATATATATATAAAAGTTCAAATCACCCCCCTATTCCCCATGCACATTGAGAGTATTAAAAATTTTTAAAAAATACACGTTTGGTAATGCCGCATTAAGAATCACCCGATCTATAAATATAATAAATCAATTATTGAGAGCTGTAAACTGTATAACGGAAAAAAGGTCCAAACGGCAAAGTTAAGTTTTTTGGGTCACTGCAACATTGCTATAAAATGCGATAACAGGCGATCAAAACGGCGCATCCACCCAAAAATAGTATCATTAGAAAGGTTAGCTCAAGATGCAAAAAAGAAACCATAACACAGCCCCAGATCTAGAAAAATGAGGACGCTACAAGGCATAGAACATGACACAAAAAGTGTGATTGTTTTTTGTAAACTTCTGAATTTTCTTTCACCACTTAGATACCAGTAAAGGTATACATGTTTGGTATCTACGAACTTGTACTGACCTGAGGCATCACTCCATCATGTCAGTTTTACCATGTAGTGAACATGGCGACTAAAAAGCCCCCCAAAAAAACGTGTAATTGCACTTTTTTTGCAATTTCACTGCACTTGGAATATTTTTGCAATTTACCTGTACAATATATGGTAAAATAAATGATTGCATCTGAAAGTACAAATCGGGCCGCAAAAAACAAGCCATCATATGTCTATATTGATGGAAAAATAAAAAAGTTATAGCTCTTGAAAGCAGGGGAGCAAAAAACGAAAATGAAAAATGAAAAATTCCAGGGTCATGAAGGGGTTAACCTCCTCTTCTCGCTTCAGTATTGTGCTTGACAGACAAAGGCTAGGGTCACACTTCAGGTTTTTTTCCAAACCTGATCCGGTTTTGAGCTTTTAAAAAGCTCAAAACCAGATCAGGAAACACTCCTCATAGGAGCCTATTATAAAAACCGGATTGCTTCACAAGAAATCCGGTTACCGCCTCCAGCTCTGCAGCCTGCGTGAAAAATCATGCAGGCTGCAGTTTTCGGAGCGGTTGTAACATCCGCAATGCGGGAACCGGATTGCTCAGGATGTGTAATCCTGAGCAATGCGGTTACCGCATATACTTTGCTTATCCCAGCTGCTGCCGGGATAAGCAAAGAGTTTTGTGTGTTTTGAAACTTGTAATTTTATTATTAAACTAGCTGTGAGCCCGATGCAAATGCATCGGGATTCTAGAACGTGCATTAATTTGATTATAGTAGTGTGTAGGGGGTGTGTAGGGGGTGTGAGGACTTTTTTGGGGGGGGGTGAGGACTTTTTGGGGGGGGTGTGAGGACTTTTTGGGGGTGTGTGAGGACATTTTGGGGATGTGTGAGGACATTTTGGGGGGTGTGAGGACATTTTGGGGGGGGGGTGAGGACTTTTTGGGGGGGGTGTGAGGACTTTTTGGGGGGGTGTGAGGACTTTTTGGGGGGGTATGAGGACTTTTTGGGGGGGTGTGAGGACTTTTTGGGTGTGTGTGAGGACTTTTTTGGGGGGGTGAGGACTTTTTGGGGGGTGTGTGAGGACTTTTTGGGGGTGTGTGAATACTTTTTGGGGGTGTGTGAATACTTTTTGGGGGGTGTGAATACTTTTTTGGGGGGTGTGATTACTTTTTGGGGGGGTGTGAATACTTTTTGGGGGGGTGTGAATACTTTTTGGGGTGTGTGGGTTACTTTTTGGGGGTGTGTGATTACTTTTTGGGGGGGTGTGAATACTGTTTGGGGGGGTGTAAATACTGTTTGGGGGGGTGTGAATACTTTTTTGGGGGGTGTGAATACTTTTTGGGGGTGTGTAAATACTTTTGGGGGGGTGTGAATACTTTTTGCGGGGGTGTGAATACTTTTTGGGGGGGTGTGAATACTTTTTGGGGGTTGTGAATACTTTTTGGGGGGTGTGAATACTTTTTGGGGGTGTGAGAATACTTTTTTGGGGGGTGTGAATACTTTTTGGGGGGGTGTGTGATTACTTTTTGGGGGGGTGTGAATACTGTTTGGGGGGGTGTGAATACTTTTTTGGGGGTGTGTGAATACTTTTTGGGGGTGTGTGAATACTTTTTTGGGGGGTGTGATTACTTTTTGGGGGGGTGTGAATACTTTTTGGGGGGTGTGAATACTTTTTGGGGGGGGTGTGAATACTGTTTGGGGGTGTGTGAATACTTTTTGGGGGTGTGTGAATACTTTTTGGGGGTGTGTGAAAACTTTTTGGGGGTGTGTGAATACTTTTTGGGGGTGTGTGAATACTTTTTGGGGGTGTGTGAATACTTTTGGGGGGGTGTGAATACTTTTTGGGGGGTGTGAATATTTTTTGCAGGGGTGTGAATACTTTTTGGGGGTGTGTGAATACTTTTTGGGGGGTGTGAATACTGTTTGGGGGGGTGTGAATATTTTTTGAGGGTGTGTGAATACTTTTTGGGGGTGTGTGAAAACTTTTTGGGGGTGTGTGAATACTTTTTGGGGGGGTGTGAATACTTTTTGGGGGTGTGTGAATACTTTTGGGGGGGTGTGAATACTTTTTGGGGGTGTGTGAATACTTTTTGCAGGGGTGTGAATACTTTTTGGGGGTGTGTGAATACTTTTTGGGGGGGTGTGAATACTGTTTGGGGGTGTGTGAATACTTTTTGGGGGGGTGTGAATACTTTTTGCGGGGTGTGAGGACTTTTTGGGGGGGTGTGAATACTGTTTGGGGGGGGTGTGAATACTTTTTGGGGGGGTGTGAGGACTTTTTGGGGGTGTGTGAGGACTTTTTATTAACATTAATAGCATTATTATTAGCAGTAATAGAATATTTTTAAATGTTTTTAAATTTTTTTTAAGATTTTCGCGGCCGCACTTGCGGCAAGTGCAAAACCGCACTTGCCGCACCTGCCGCAAGTCCCCCTATACTTTCTATGGGGATTACCGCAACCGCGCCGCAAGTGTATACGGTTATGCGGCAAACGCGGCAGATGCGGTTACACTTGCGGCGCGGTTGCGGTAATCCCCATAGAAAGTATAGGGGGATTTGCGGCTGACTGCGGTTTTTTTCGCGACTGCACTTGCCGCAAGTGCAAAAACCGCACTTGCCGCACCTGCCGCAAGTCCCCCTATACTTTCTATGGGGATTACCGCAACCGCGCCGCAAGTGTAACCGCATCTGCCGCGTTTGCCGCATAACCGTTACACTTGCGGCGCGGTTGCGGTAATCCCCATAGAAAGTATAGGGGGAATTGCGGCAGGTGCGGCGGCTGAGGTAGCGACTCGCAATGGCCTCGCGGCCATTGCTCGCGCTACACAGCGACTCGCAATGGATCCCCATAGAAAGTATAGGAGGACTTGCGGCAGGTGCGGCGGCTGAGGTAGCGACTCGCAATGGCCTCGCGGCCATTGCTCGCGCTACCTCAGCGGTAAATCGCTAACTTTGTGGCCGAGCCTCTGGTTCTATTTTTGGCCAGCGACTCGCAATGGCCGCTTGGCGGCCATTGCTCGCGCGTGGTGATGTCACATAGTGACAAAGCCACGGCGTTTTCGGGGTCTGACACGAAAATGCCTACGGCAATTATATAGTAGATATATATATATATATTATATATATATAATTAGATATATATATATATATATATATAGATTAATATATATATATATATAATATGACATCTATATATATATATATATATTAATCTATATCTATATATCTACCGTATATACTCGTGTATAAGCCGAGTTTTTCAGCCCAAAATTTGGGCTGAAAAGTCCCCCCCTCGGCTTATACACGAGTCATATACGGGGGGGCTGTGTCCCGGGGGCTGTGGAGGCTGGAGGAGGCGGGGGGGGGCTGCTGTATGAGTGGCCCCGTCACGTGGGGCCGCTCATTATATATGCACTGCTTCCCCCTGTCAATCAGCGGCAGGGCAAAGCAGTGCATATGGCCCCCCCAAAAGCTGGCACTGTCCCCCCTTGTAAGGGCCCCCCCCCCGCTGCTTATACATTACCATCCCGGTGTTCTGATCGGCGCCGCTCCTCGGTGCTTCTTCTTCATCCTCCCGTCCGCGCTCGCTGCATCCATCCGGGTTCTCCGGCTGTCGCACGATATGACGTCATCGCGCGACCGCCGGAGATCCTGGATGCAGCGAGCGAGGACGGGAGGATGAAGAAGAAGCACCGAGGAGCGGCGCCGATCAGAACACCGGGATGGTAATGTATAAGCAGCGGGGGGGGAGGCCTTACAAGGGGGGACAGTGCCAGCTTTTGGGGGCTGTTGGTACCCCCAGGGGGCTGCTGGGTACCCCCTGGGGGCTGCTGGGTACCCCCTGGGGGCTGTTGGTACCCCCAGGGGGCTGCTGGGTACCCCCTGGGGGCTGTTGGTACCCCCTGGGGGCTGTTGGTACCCCCAGGGGGCTGCTGGGTACCCCCTCGGGGCTGTTGGTACCCCCTGGGGGCTGTTGGTACCCCCAGGGGGCTGCTGGTACCCCCAGGGGGCTGCTGGGTACCCCCTGGGGGGCTGTTGGTCCCCCCTGGGGGCTGTTGGTACCCCAGGGGGCTGCTGGGTATCCCCTGGGGCTGTTGGTACCCCCTGGGGGCTGTTGGTACCCCCAGGGGGCTGCTGGTACCCCCAGGGGGCTGCTGGGTACCCCCTGGGGGCTGTTGGTCCCCCCTGGGGGCTGTTGGTCCCCCAGGGGGCTGCTGGGTACCCCCTGGGGCTGTTGGTACCCCCTGGGGGCTGTTGGTACCCCCAGGGGGCTGCTGGTACCCCCAGGAGGCTGCTGGGTACCCCCTGGGGGCTGTTGGTCCCCCCAGGGGGCTGCTGGGTACCCCCTGGGGGCTGTTGGTCCCCCCTGGGGGCTGTTGGTACCCCCAGGGGGCTGCTGGGTACCCCCTGGGGGCTGTTGGTACCCCCTGGGGGCTGCTATATGTACCCCTGGGGGCCTGCTGTATACCACTGGGGCTGCTGTATACTACCACTGGGGCTGCTGGGGCTCCTGTATACTACCACTGGGGCTGCTGTATACTACCACTGGGGCTGCTGGGGCTCCTGTATACTACCACTGGGGCTGCTGGGGCTCCTGTATACTACCACTGGGGCTGCTGGGGCTCCTGTATACTACCACTGGGGCTGCTGGGGCTCCTGTATACTACCACTGGGGCTGCTGTATACTACCACTGGGGCTGCTGGGGCTCCTGTATACTACCACTGGGGCTGCTGGGGAATCTGTATACTACCACTGGGGCTGCTGGGGCTCCTGTATACTACCACTGGGGCTGCTGGGGAATCTGTATACTACCACTGGGGCTGCTGGGGAATCTGTATACTACCACTGGGGCTGCTGTATACTACCACTGGGGGGCCTGTATACCACACTGCTGGGGGCTGTATACCTGTGCTGGGGTCCACCCTCGGCTTATACACGAGTCAATAGGTTTTTCCAGATTTTTGGGGCAAAAGTAGGGGGGTCGGCTTATACACGGGTCGGCTTATACACGAGTATATACGGTATATATCTCTATCTATATATATATATCTATATATATATCTCTCTCTATATATATAATTATGAATATATCAATATACTAATAATATTAATAATCGATTAATAATAATAATTAATATTAACACTAATAATAATAATATTAATAATTAATAATAATTAATAATCGATTATATTGGCCAAAAAAGATATCTTAGCTGATATTGTAGGGATGAGGTTCCAGCACTGGTTTTCCGACGTCCGTCCCACAGGATCACCAAGGCAGGAATGATTTGTGAGGAAAAGTAAAGTAAACACTATAAAATGACGGCGGGGGGAGTATAGTGATTGGTAGGCAAAAAGTGTCGCCATCCAGCAACAGCGCAGTCAGCCACGGGTTTTTTCGCGGGCAAACCTGCCGCAAGTGCAAAACCGCACTTGCCGCACCTGCCGCAAGTCCCCCTATACTTTCTATGGGGATTACCGCAACCGCGCCGCAAGTGTAACCGCATCTGCCGCGTTCGCCGCATAACCGTTACACTTGCGGCGCAGTTGCGGTAATCCCCATAGAAAGTATAGGGGGACTTGCGGCAGGTGCGGCGGCTGAGGTAGCGACTCGCAATGGCCTCGCGGCCATTGCTCGCGCTACACAGCGACTCGCAATGGATACCCATAGAAAGTATAGGGGGACTTGCGGCAGGTGCGGCGGCTGAGGTAGCGACTCGCAATGGCCTCGCGGCCATTGCTCGCGCTACCTCAGCGGTAAATCGCTAACTTTGTGGTCGAGCCTCTGGTTCTATTTTCGGACAGCGACTCGCAATGGCCGCTTCGCGGCCATTGCTCGCGCGTGGTGGCGTCACATAGTGACAAAGCCACGCCGTTTTCGGGGTCCGACACGAAAATGCCTACGGCAATTATAGAGTGGATGTGTGTATACTGTCTCTAGGGGGTGCCCACCCCCCTATAGACCTACCACACACTCAGGTGGGCATATAATGATTTTATATCTTATGTACAGCAGCCGGCTGTACTTTTTTATGAATGAAGCCGGCGGCTCTCCTCTGACAGCTAAGCATACTATAGCTATTGTAGCTATAGTATGTGCGCTGTCCGAGGTTCTGAAGCCATTTACAGTAGATCTATGGGCAGCGCTGCCCATACATGTTACTTCTTAATGGAAGGGATCTAATAAGCTTACTCAGGTCCTAGAGACTGAGGTCCTCTGTGTCACTGGAGCACTCCTGCTGTGGAATCTGTGCCTCAGGAGACTGTGAGCAGCCTGCGCCTCTCCTCCCTCTATCTGGAGATGCAGCAGCAGTAGGGGCCATTTTAGCCCGGAGTGGGAGGACGCACCAGATCTCGAATAACGTCCCATATCAGTATGACAGCTGCGGATCGGCTCTCAAGCTGCCCACTTGTCTCCTGCTTCTGCCCATCAACTTCTTAAGTGGTTTCTGAGATTGCTGTGGCCTTAGGAGCAGAGCCACAAGAATGTGAGTCCTATCTCTTCATTGGCAAGCCATGTTCCCCCAATTTAGTGTCTTACTACACATCAGGGTGTACATGTAAGTCCTCTATGGGGAAGAGGTTTAAAAAATACCCCACTAGTGTTTTTATACTGTGAAAGCTATTAATAGTATTTAGTGCTATAGTTTTCCTATATGGTATGCTTAATGTAATACATTTTATACAGACATTACATCTACCTCAGATGACCAGGCTATTACTTAGCCCCCATGTGTTTAAGTGTGCTTTAAAAACATATATCTCTTTAGACAGGGCTATAAAAATTGCCTCTTCAAAGAAGAAGAGCACTTGAACTCTAGTGCCAACTATTGGGAGTAGAAATTCTAAAAGTCAATACTCACCATTTAATCAATCTTGGAATATGACCTTGGAAAAGGCAAATGTGGCGAAATAATAAATGGAAAAAAAAAAGAATGATGCAGTGTTTATGCTTTACGCAGGCGCTATGTGAGGAGTTCATGTGATCTCAGTTGTCAGGAAACGCACACTGCGCATGCCTGAGAGATGATTGCACAGTGCAGGCACCGGGAACGTGAGGGGAAGAGAGGAGGTGGCACCGGGGGACAGAGGGGGGATGATGAACAGCAGTGAGGCAGTTGACACCTGGGGACAGAACACACCTCCTGGTTCTCAGTAGAGGTATGGAAGCAAATTTATTAAAGTGATCATTTCAGCATACCTGGGCATAATACACATAAGGTTACCTTTACCCGCCGCAATCTCGCCAGGTAATCTTAAAGGCGACACGTCGCCCCGAACCGATCACCGTGAAATCGCCCCACGGTTGCAGCGTGTAATTGGGGAATTTGGCGGCGATAAATCACCTCTCGCCTGTCACCTGATTACTGAGCACTGCTCTGAAATCAGATGCGATCATGAAGGCGAGATTTCCTGGTTTTGGCGTGTGATAGGGCGATAGTGATGGAATCAGCCTCACCTATTGATCTCCCGCAGGCGTGCCACAGCGTGCTGTAGTCCGCGCCCCATCTGCGATGACTGGTGGTGGGTACTGTGTTCCCATTGGATGTCAGTTGACAGGGCGTCATATTTGAAGAGCTGTCCGTTCAGCACCACACACATCTTCACCTACACAACAGTACGCAAACACACTTCATGAATTGGCGGCATAGATGTGCGCAAGCTATGTCATCCACGTGTATTCATCAGCGCTGTGTCGAGTCTAGTGCCACATGCTATGTCAGATGTTGCTGTACACATCGTACATGGGTGGCTTGGGCACACACTACAATCCTGTGTCTGTCGTTACTTTTGAATCCAGGGCAGTTGAACATAGCTTTAAGCTGTGCACAGTGGTATGTGATAGGTGAATTGTGATTGATGGGTCTGTGCAGCATTGTCTACTAATGTCCAGTACACAGGTCCAGCCCTTTGGCCCACACTGTATGGCGTGACTGTGTGTAAATGTCCATTTTGATGTGTTTGGCCACATGGGACCGTGTCCACACACATGAAGAATGCAATGGTGTTTGTGGGGGATGTAGGTACACTTCAGTACATACACGCAAACATGTGTACACACACATAGTTCAGCCATGGCAGCTGTGCCATGGCGTGGAAGAATGCAGGTACATATGTGCATAGTGCGGTTTGTATCTTACCGCCATCAGCTACAGACGCACACATAGCCATTTTGTAGTGTAAGCCACTGTCCTGCACAACACCGCTCCTGTGTGACGTTTTTGCGCCTCGAAAGTGTGTTGCAGTAGGCACTATCGACAACACGAGCGTGTATTAATGACAAAGTCCGATAGACAATGGCGTCATGTATTAGCCAGCCTTCCAGAACAAGCTGGCCAATCTTAACGTTATTGCGTTGTCCAATGAGCGTGTTTGGGGCGCGGTGTAATGCACTGTGGCACGCCTTTGTCCTCACCACGCTGAACATGTACGCCCACATTACCTTTGGGATTGCGGCGTTTGAAGCGGCGACGGAAGTCAAGCGGATTGGTTACGCTGAGGGTGAGGCGATTTCCGGTGCGACACATCGCCTTTCTTTCAGGACGAGATTGCGGCGTGTAATAGCGCCATCGGCAATCTGAAGCGAGCATGAGAAACGTGCACGAGCACGTTAAATCGCCTCATATCGCCAGGCGACATTGCGGCGTGTAAAGGTACCCTTAGAGCCACCTTCACCGAATGCAGCCCTACTGCTGCTGAAGGGGACTCTTTTATCTTCATAGGCCCTGGGGGGGGACAGATTCCTTTAAGGCTTCCATTGTTTCTTTTTAAAATGAAGAAACTTCTACATCATTTTACAGTGACTGCAACTAATGTTTTCGTATAATAATTAAAATTAATAATTTTATGTATATAGCGCCAACATTTTCTGAAGCACTATACAGTTCACAAGGGATACAATACGATGCTATATGATAATACAAGACATTATAATACAATACAGACAATATGAGACAATAAAAGAGAAGAAAAATTATATTCAGATACTTTGAGGAGTGAGGCCCGCTTGCAAGCTTAGTCTATGGGGAAATAGGGGAGGCACAAAGTGTAAATGGTAAAAGTGCCGTCATATATGTTCCGGCCATCAACATAATAAATAGGGGATTCACATAACACTGCATGAACCGGTCACCAGTCAGACAAAGTTTTATATGGTGCATGGGGGGTGTAGACAGATGGCAAAAGAGATCAGATTTAGTAGAGGAACAGAATGGGAATACACACATGGTCAAAATTGCTGGTACCCCTGGTTTAATGAAAGAAAAACCCACAATGGTCACAGAAATAACTTGAATCTGACAAAAAATAAATAAATAAGAAATCAATGAAACTGAACGATTGAAAGTTGGACATTGCTTTTCAACCCTGCTTCCACAGAATTTTTTTTTAAATTTAACTCATGAAATAGGCCTGGACAGAAATGATGGGACACCTGAAAATAATGTGACAAAAGGACATGTTAAACCGAGGTGTGTCCACTCATTAGCATCACAGGTGTCTACAATCTTGTAATCAGTCAGTGGGCCTGTATATAGAGTTTGAGATACTCACTGTGCTGTTTGGTGAAATGGTGCGTACCACACTTAACATGGACCAGAGGAAGCGAAGGAAAGAGTTGTCTCAGGAGATAAGATAGAAAATTATAGATATGCATGTTAAAGGTAAAGGTTATAAGAGCATCTCCAAACAGCTTGATGTTTCTGTGACTACAGTTGCACATATTATTCAGAAATTTAAGATACATGGGACTGTAGACTACCTCCCTGGACGTGCTGCAGGAGGAAAATTGTTGACAAATCAAAGAGACGGAAAATATGAATGGTAACAAAAGAGCCCAGAAAAACGTCTAAAAATATTAAAAGTGAACTTCAAGCTCAAGGAATATCAGTGTCAATTTGCACCATCCGTTGTTGTTTATGTCAAAGTGGACTTCATGGGAGATGACCAACCATTATTAAAAAAAATTCATAAAAAAGCCAGACTAGAATTTGCTAAACTACATGTTAACAAGTCAGAAAGCTTGTGGGAGAATGGCTTATGGACAGATGAGACAAAAATTGAACTTTTTGGCAAGGCACATCAGCTCTATGTTCACAGACGGAAAAATGAAGCATATCAAGAAAAGAACACTGTACCTACTGTGAAACATGGAGGAGGCCCTGTTATGTTCTAGGGCTGCTTGGCTGCAGCTGTCACAGGATGTCTTGAATCTGTGCAGGGTACAATGAAATCTCAAGACTATCAAGGGATTCTAAAGAGAAATGAGCAGTGTCAGAAAGCTTGGTTTTAGTTTCAGGTCATGGGTCTTGCAACAGGATAATAACCCAAAACACACAGCTAAAAACACCCAAGAATGGCTAAGAGGAAAACATTGGACTATTCTGATGTGACCTTCTATGAGCCCTGACCTAAATCCTATTGAGCATCTTTGGAAACAGCTGAAACATGACGTCTGGAAAAGGCAAACTTAAAAAAC
This sequence comes from Allobates femoralis, assembly GCA_033576535.1. Taxonomy (NCBI): domain Eukaryota; kingdom Metazoa; phylum Chordata; class Amphibia; order Anura; family Aromobatidae; genus Allobates; species Allobates femoralis. The sequence continues at coordinate 393,851,048 of JARQOC010000001.1, read as the reverse complement.
ACAAGAAACTGGAGCAGTTTGCTCTTGAGGAAAGGGGCCAAAATACCTGTCAAGGCGTGAAGACGTTTCGTTGACAGTTACAGGAATTATTTGATTGCAGTGATTACCTCAAAAAGTTGTGCAACAAAATATTAAGTTAAGGGTACCATCATTTCTGTCCAAGCCTATTTCATGAGTTTAATTTTTTTTAAATTATGTGGAAGCAGGGTTGAAAAACAATGTTTGACTTCAATTTGTTCATTTTCATAGATTTTTGTTTATTTCCTTTGTCAGATTCAAGTTATTTCTGTGACCATTGTGGGTTTTTCTTTCATTAAACGAGGGGTACCCACAATTTTGACCACGTGTCTAGTTACATAGATGAGATGGTAGTCTAGTCTAAAGAGATGTGTTTTTAATGCTCACTTAAAACCATGGATATTTGGAATTAATTGAATTGTTCTTGGTAGTCCGTTCCAAGGAATTGGTGCTGCTTGTGAGAAGTCTTGGAGACGGTAGTCAGAGGTTTGGATTGTGGATGATGTCAGTCTTAGCTCACTTGAGGAATGGAGGGCACGTGTATGGCGTATGACAAAGATGAGGGAGGAGATGTAGGGCGGTGCAGAACTGTGGAGGGCTTTGTGGGTGAGAGTGATAATAATAATAATAATAATAAATCTTTCTTAATATAGCGCTTTACAATACAGTGGTTTGTTTACAAGCGGTCATAGGTAACAATGAAATATATGCAATACAGTATGTAAAGTAGAGAATAAAAAAAAACATTAAGCAGAGAGTCAATGTAAAAGTACAATACTTACAGCAGAGAAACTGTAAAAAATAAAGCAGAGAAACAATGTAAAAAATACAGTACAGTAATTAAATACAATACAATAAGCATAGAATTAATGTAAAAAGTACAATACAATGATTAAAGCAAAAATAAAGGTGTCCCTGCTCAAAAGAGCTTACAATCTGCAACGGGATTGGGGTTACACAAGGTACAGGGGCTTATTACAGTGATGGCCCAGGCATCTTGAGGAAGAGGGAGATAGAAATAAAGTTACATGAGTGGTCACCAGACATATGTGTAGAGCTTTTGGGTTGGGTGGAGTCTGAAGAAGGGATTATGTCCAGAGAGATAGTACTGTATATAGCCCATTCACTAAGGACTTCTATTAGGGAGCATGATAGGCCGCCTTAAAAAGATGTGTTTTTAGGGAGCGTCTGAAGCTGTGCAAGTTGTGGATAGTGCTGATTTCTTAAAGTAGAGCATTCCAGAGTATTGGTGCAGCTCGGGAGAAGTCTTGGAGCCCAGAGTGGGAGGATCGGACTAGTGCAGATGTTAGTCGAAGGTCATTTGTAGAACGTAGAGAATGGGTGGGGTGATGGACAGAGATGAGGGAGGAGATGTAGGGAGGAGCTGCACCGTGAAGAGCCTTGTGGGTGGAACAAGCAATTTGAATTGGATCCTGTAGTGTACGGGCAGCCAGTTCAGTGACTCGCACAGAGCGTAGGCATCTGAGTAACGATTGGCCAGATGGGTGATCCTGGCTGCTGCATTAGGATGGACTGGAGATGGGAACGTTTAGAGACGGGGAGGTCGATTAGTAGTGAATTGAAGTAGTCAAGGCGGGAATGGATTAGGGCCACGGTGAGGGTTTTTGTTGTTTCCATGGTGAAAAAGGGGCGGACTCTAGAGATGCTCTTCAGGTGCAAGCAACAGGAGTGGACGAGAATTGTGTATAGGAGGTGAAGGAGAGATCGGTGTCAAACACAACACCCAGAAAGCGAGTCTGCTGCCTAGGCGTTATCAAGGTGCTGCACACTGAGAGAGAGATGTCAGATTTAGGGAGGTTAGTGGAGGGTGGGAGCAGAAGTAGTTCAGTTTTGGAAAGGTTGAGTTTCAAATAGAGAGCAGACATGATGTTGGAAACTGCAGCTAGACAGTCATTGGCGTTTTTTAATACCGCAGGGGTAAGGTCAGGGGCTGAAGTCTATACTTGTTTGTCATCAGCATAGAGATGGTACTGGAAGCCAAATCTGCTGATGGTGTGTCCAATCGGGATTGTGTAGAGAGAGAAGAGAAGAGGGCCAAGGACTGAGTCATGAGGGACCCCAACAGTGAGAGGAAGAGGAGAGGAAGTGGAGCCAGCGAACGTTACACTGAAAGAGCAGTCAGAAAGATAGGAAGAGAACTAGGAGAGAGCCGTGTCCTTTATGCCAATGGAGTGCAGCCATACAGAGTAGGAGATGGTGGTCAACAGTGTCGAAAGCTGCAGAGAGGTCAAGAAGAATTAGCAGAATGTGGTCACCATTACGTTTTGCCATCAGAAGGTCATTGGTCACTTTGATGAGGGCAGTTTCTGTAGAGTGAAGGGGGCGGAATCCAGACTAATGGATCCAGAAGAGAGTGAGTGGAGAAATAAAGGGTGAGGCAGGTGTAGACCAGGCGTTCCAAGAGTTTAGAGATGAAGGGGATATTGGAGACTGGTCTGTAGTTATTAGTGCAGGATGGGTCAAGGGACCAATGGGTCAATAATAGAGTAATGATAGAATGTTTGAAGGAGGAGGGGAAGATACCAGAAGTGAGGGAGAGGTTGAAGATTTTGGTTAGGTGAGTGGTGACGACCGGAGAGAGAGACTGGAGAAGGTGTGCAGGAATGGGGTCAGTGGTGCATGTTTTGGGACGAGAGGAAGAGAGCAGCCTGGAGACTACTTCTGAGACTGGGTCAAATATGGAGAGTGAGCCAGAGGAAATGTGAGGAAGAGTGGGAGTAGTAGTGCTTGGAAGCTGGGAGCTGATTTTCTGGCAGATATTGTTATTTTCTCCATAAAGTAAGAAGCCAGATCATCAGCACAGAGGTCAATGATTGTGACCTGCACTTTAGGACTGAGAAGAGAGTGAAAGGTGTCAAAGAGTTTTTTTTGATTGTTGGATAGTGAGGAGACAAGGGTGGAGAAGTAGGTCTGTTTGACGAGGTGAAGGGCAGAGTTGTAGGTTTTTTAGCATTAATTTATAATGGATAAAGTGTTCTGGTGAGAGGATTTTCCGACATAGGCGTACAGCATTTCTAGAGCATCGCTGGAGGAATCGGGTTTGCGATGTGAGCCAAGGCTGTTTCACTCTGTGTTTGGAGGTTCTGAGGGTGAGGGGCGCTCCTTGGTCCAGGGTGCTTCTGAGAATGTCCTTGTAATGATTTACTGCCAGATCTGGACAGGAGAAGGAGGAGATTGGGGACAGTGATGAGTGTAGAGAGTCTGTAAATGTATGAGGGTTAATAGTCTGTAGATTTCTGGATGTGTGATAGGTAGGGGTGTGCTGTGTGGGAGTGAAGCGTGTGAGTGAGCATGAAGGAGAGAATGTTATGGTCAGAGAGGGGAAAATGTGAATTATCTTTTGAGGAGGTTGAGCAGAGGCGGCCAAAGACCAGGTCAAGGGTGCTACTGTCTTTGTGTGTCTCAGAGGTTGAGATTGGGAGAGGCCAAGAGAGTTGGTTAGAGGTAGGAGCTGGGATGCAGATGAGATGGGGCTGTTTATGTGGATGTTAGCGTCTCCCAGAATGAGGGTTGGTAATTTGAGGACATGAAGTGCGGCAGCCACGCAGAGAAATTATTGAGGAAGTGGGTGGGCGAACCTGGGGTGATAATTTCATATATTATGTAGAAAGGTGATTCCCTGTAGGGTATATATAAAAAACAAACATGCTGGCGCCAATCTCAGCGTGTTACCAATGTAACTCTCTGGTGCCCTTTTAATGAAGTTTTATGCACTCACCTCTTGCCATAAAACTTCAAGCATAAGGTTTTTCCAAAGCCTCCTCACGCTTTGGATATTTATCCGGGTCTGCTGCTCGCCTTGAATTGATCCTGTGTTGGTCCTGCCACGGATTCCCACAGGCATAAAGTTTCAATAGGAAGTGATCCAATTCTATGGTGGCGCGCTCCCCGTGGTAATGATTTTATGAACTTCTTGTCCACAAAAAAATTTTAGTACTCAAAACATGTGAGAATATAAAAAACAGATACTACGCTAAAAAACCACTAAGAACATTTATCATTAAAATTACTTTCCACGAAAAATCTTAAATTACATAAAGGTTAACAAAAAAACAAAGTAAAATGTTTTAAAAAGTGTTGTTTTCTTCTTTTTTTTTTGTTTTTGTTTTTTGTTTTAAAAGGGATCATATAAATATACTGAATACTAAATACTAAATTCTTTCCACAATTTCATTGAGACCATTGGGATGCAATGTTTGAAGGCGGTAAATCCAATATGTCTCTTTGCGATTAAGCAGAGAATTTGTATTGATTGTTTCCACAGGTATTTGTTCTAGAGGTGTCACCATTATATTAAAATCCTTATTGTGCTTGAGTAATAAATGTCTCGACAAGCTATGTTTTAAAAAACATTTTTTGCTCTATTTCTGTGCCCATTCATGCGAGCACGTAAAGTCTGCGTTGTACGCCCCACGTACTGTAGCCCACAGCTACAAGCAATAACGTAAACAATATAATCGCTATCGCATCTCAGATTGTTTTATTTCAATTAATTCACCTGTACTTTTGCTTGCAATCTGTTTCGCACCATGGTTCAGAATCCCACATGTATGACATTTCCTGGAACTGCATCTTAAAACTCCAATCTCATGATCTTTACTTTTTCCATTTTTTGCAGATCTTTTTTTATTGTCTCTTAACCTACTTGGGGCTATTTGACTTTTTATCGTTTTCCCCCTTCTAAATCTTATACCTGGTTCCTCAGACAGACATTTTCCCAAAATCGGATCACGTTTTAAATATAACCAGTACTTTTTCAGAATCATGTGTATCGTTTTATTATAAGTTGTGATAAAATTAAATTTCCACCTGCCTACTTCTCTATCCTTTGTTTTTTTACAAATCACCTAATTTCCTTCCCCATTCTTTTTACTCAAACAATCCTCCTGCTTTTTTGCCCTGTTTTTTTCATATGCAGCATGAACCAATTTCTTTGGATATTTCTTTTCCTCAAATCTTTTCTTTAAAATATCAGCCTGGGTTTCATAGTCTTTCTCTTCAGTCCAATTTTTCCTGATGCGAAAAAACTGACTGAATGAAATGTTTTCTTCCAACATTTTGTAATGGGCACTTCTAAAATCCAAAAATCCGTTGGAATCAACTTTTTTAAAATGCGTTTTTGTGATGATACATGTCCCGTTGTGGCTAATTTCCAGATCTAAATACACAATTTTTTCGTTACTTATTTCTGAGGTAAATGAAATGCCCCAATCATTTTTATTTAATGTAAATCATGATTTATGTTGGAATATAATGCTTAACATCCATGGTGATAAAATAAAAATGTTTTTGCCATTCTATATTTTTGAGATCGTTAATTAATTGTGTGGAATCTTTTAGATATGACGATAAAGATTTAACTGGGTCCTGAAAGAAAAGGTCTATATACCGTATATACTCGTGTATAAGCCGAGTTTTTCAGCCCAAAAATTGGGCTGAAAAGTCACCCCTCGGCTTATACACGGGTCAATACGGTAATATATGTGGTGGGGGCTGTGTCCGGGTGCTGGGGAGGCTGGAGGAGGCGGGGGGGCTGATGAGTGAGCGGCCCGTCACGTGGGGCCGCTCATTAGATATGCACGGCTCCCCCGCCCATCACAGCGGCAGGGGGAGCCGTGCATACAGCCCCCAGTGTATACAGCAGCCCCCAATGGCACTAGCCCCCCCATCATGGAAAGAGCCCCCCACACTTTGCAGAGCCCCCCGCTGCTTTATCTTACCATCCGGGGTCTTCGCCGCGGGTCCTGCGCGCTGTGTTCAGGTCTCACGTGACCCGGCGCGATGACGTCATTCCACTGCGACCGCCGGTCACATGAGACGGGGAACACAGCGCGCGAGGAAGGACTGGAGGACCCGCGGTGAAGAAGACCCTGGATGGTAAGATAAAGCAGCGGTGGGGGCTCTGCAAAGTGTGGGGGGCTTCTTCCCATGATGGGGGGGCGACTGCCACTGGGGCCTGCTGTATACCTCTGGGGCTGCTGTATATACCCTGGGGCCTGCTGTATACCTCTGGGGCCTGCTGTATACCTCTGGGGCCTGCTGTATACCTCTGGGGCCTGCTGTATATACCCTGGGGCCAGCTGTATGTACCCTGGGGCCTGCTGTATATACTCTGGGGCCTGCTGTATACCTCTGGGGCCTGCTGTATACCTCTGGGGCCTGCTGTATATACCCTGGGGCCTTCTGTATACTCTGGGGCCTGCTGTATATACCCTGGGGCCAGCTGTATATACCCTGGGGCCTGCTGTATACCTCTGGGGCCTGCTGTATACCTCTGGGGCCTGCTGTATACCTCTGGGGCCTGCTGTATAGCCTGGGCCGCTGTATAACCTGGGGCCTGCTGTATACCTCTGGGGCCTGCTGTATACCTCTGGGGCCTGCTGTATACCTCTGGGGCCTGCTGTATATACCTGGGGCCTGCTGTATACCTCTGGGGCCTGCTGTATACCTCTGGGGCCTGCTGTATATCTCTGGGCCTGCTGTATACCCTGGGGCGCTAGCCTGTGTATATACCCTGGGGCCTGCTGTATACCTCTGGGCCTGTGTATTACCCTGGGGCCAGCTGTATATACCTGGGGCCTGCTGTATACCTCTGGGGCTGCTGTATACCTCTGGGGCCTGCTGTATACCTCTGGGCCTGACTGTTATATATCCTGGGGCCTGCTGTATATACCTGGGGCCTGCTGTATACCTCTGGGGCCTGCTGTATACCTCTGGGGGGCCTCTGCTGTATACCTGGCTGGGGCCTGCTGTATACCTCTGGGGCCTCTGTATACCTCTGGGGCCTGCTGTATATACCCTGGGGCCTGCTGTATATACCCTGGGGCCTGCTGTATATACCCTGGGGCTGCTTATACCTGGGGCTGCTGTATCGCCTCTGGGGCCTGCTGTATATGCCTCTGGGGCCTGCTGTATATGCCTCTGGGGCCTGCTGTATATGCCTCTGGGGCCTCCTGTATATGCCTCTGGGGCCTGCTGTATATGCCTCTGGGGCCTGCTGTATGCCTCTGGGGCCTGCTCTATACCTCTGCGGCCTGCTGTATACCTCTTGGGCCTGCTGTATACCTCTGGGGCCTGCTGTATACCTCTGGAGCCTGCTGTATATACCTTGGGGCCAGCTGTATATACCCTGGGGCCTGCTGTATATACTCTGGGGCCTGCTGTATACCTCTGGGGCCTGCTGTATACCTCTGGGGCCTGCTGTATATACCCTGGGGCCTGCTGTATACCTCTGGGGCCCTTACTTGGCCTGTGTATACCTCTGGGGCTCATCCCGCTGTTATATACCCTGGGGCCTGCTGTATATACCCTGGGGCCTGCTGTATATACCCTGGGGCCTGCTAATATAACCCTGGGGCCTGCTGTATATGCCTCTGGGGCCTGCTGTATATGCCTCTGGGGCCTGCTGTATATGCCTCTGGGGCCTCCTGTATATACCTCTGGGGCCTGCTGTATATGCCTCTGGGGCCTGCTGTATGCCTCTGGGGCCTGCTGTATACCTCTGAGGTCTGCTGTTTATACCTTTAGGGATGCTGTATATACCACTGGGGAGGCTGCTGTATACTACCACTGGGGAGGCTGCTGTATACTACCACTGGGGGGGGCTGCTGTTACTATATCTTACTACCACTGGGGAGGCCTGTATACCACACTGCTGGGGGCTGTATACCTGTGCTGGGGTCCACCCTCGGCTTATACACGAGTCAATAGGTTTTCCCAAGTTTTGGGGGCAAAAGTAGGGGGGTCGGCTTATACACGGGTCGGCTTATACACGAGTATATACGGTAGTGAGATAAATTTGTAGTCAGGGAGCTGATTCCAGATAGTATTGGTCTCCCTGGGGGTTAACAGGATCTTTATGCATTTTTGGCAGATGGTAAAACAGTGCCATTGTTGGTGTAGGAATCATCAGAAATTTTTTTTCCTTTTTATTTAAAATATTTTCCTTAAAAGCTTCATTGATAAGGGTCCTATATTCTTTAATATATATTTGTGTTGGATCATTCTGTAATCTCAAATAATATTTAGCATCTGAAAGGATCATATGCGCTTCTTCTATATAATGTTGTCTATTTTGGATCACCACCCCGATTTAGGGATAAATGTGGTGGATTATTATCTCACAAAGATTGGTCTTGCAACGAAACAAAAGAATTTTCTGTTGAACGGTTTGGGATTTATTTTGAGGCATAATGTTTTCAGTTTTGAAGGTTCACTATACTTGCAACTGCTCGGGACCCAATGGGGACTCGGGTCGCCCCAAGTTTCTCAAATCTTTTTATGGGGCGATTCGAGTCCTCATCAATTTTAAGGAAGCTGGAAATTGAAAAGAAAATAGTTTTTTATAGGTGTTTCATAGACGATCTGATAATTATTTGGAATGGTACAAAAGAAGAAGCAATGGAAATGATAAATACGTTGAATAAAAATGATTAGGGCATTTCATTTACCTCAGAAATAAGTAACGAAAAAATTTGTATTTAGATCTGGAAATTAGCCACAACGGGACATGTATCATCACAAAAACGCATTTTAAAAAAGTTGATTCCAACGGATTTTTGGATTTTAGAAGTGCCCATTACAAAAAGTGGAAAGAAAACATTCCATTCAGTCAGTTTTTTCGCATCAGCAAAAATTGTACTGAAGAGAAAGACTATGAAACCCAGGCTGATATGTTAAAGAAAAGATTTGAGGAAAAGAAATATCCAAAAAATTGGTTCATGCTGCATATGAAAAAAACAGGGCAAAAAAGCAGGAGGATTGTTTGAGTAAAAAGAATGGGGAAGGAAATTAGGTGATTTGTAAAAAAACAAAGGATAGAGAAGGAGGCAGGTGGAAATTTAATTTTATCACAACTTATAATAGGGGGAATAAAACGATACGCATGATTCTGAAAAAGTACTGGTATATTTTAAAACGTGATCCGATTTTGGGAAAATGTCTGCCTGAGGAACCAGGCATAACATTTAGAAGGGGGAAAACGATAAAAAGTCAAATAGCCTCAAGTAGGTTAAGAGACAATAAAAAAAGATCTGCAAAAAATGGAAAAAGTAAAGATCATGAGATTGGAGTTTTTAGATGCAATTCCAGGAAATGTCATACATGTGGGATTCTGAACCATGGTGCGAAACAGATTGCAAGCAAAAGTACAGGTGAATTAATTAAATAAAACAGAATCTGAGATGTGATAGCGATTATATTGTTTACATTATTGATTGTAGCTGTGGGCTACAGTACGTGGGGCGTACAACGCAGACTTTACGTGCTCACATGAATGGGCACAGAAATAGAGCAAAAAATGGGGTTTTTAAAACATAGCTTGTCGAGACATTTATTACTCAAGCACAATAAGAATTTTAATATAATGGTGACACCTCTAGAACAAATACCCGTGGAAACAATCAATAGAAATTCTCAGCTTAATCGCAAAGAGACATATTGGATTTACCGCCTTCAAACATTGCACCCAATGGTCTCAATGATATGTGGAAAGAATTTAGTATTAAGTATTCAGTACATGTATATGATCCCTTTTAAAACAAAAAGCAAGAAAAAAAAAAAGAAAACACTTTTTAAAACTTTTTTTTTTTTGTTAACTTTTACGTAATTTAAGATTTTTTGTGGATAGTAATTTTATTGATAAATGTTCTTAGTGGTTTTTTAGCGTAGTATCCGTTTTTTATATTCTCACATGTTTTGAGTAATAAAATTTTTTTGTGGACAAGAAGTTCTTAAAATCATTACCACGGGGAGCGCGGCCACCATAGAATTGGATTACTTCCTATTGATATATATTATGTAGAGGATGGGCAGCCAGTGCAATGACTGGCATAGGATAGTGGCATCGGTGAAGTGGTTGGAGAGGAATATGTTCCTAGCTTCTGCATTCAGGATGGATTGGTGAGGAGAGAGTTTAGTAAGAGGGAGACCAATAAGTAGAGAATTGCAGTAATCCAGACGAGAATGAATAAGGGCGACAGAGTTTTGCAGAGTCAATTGTAAGAAAAGGTTGAATTCTAGATATATTTTTGACGTGTAGGTGACACAAGTAGGGATGAGCGAGTATACTCGCTACTATTCGGAACTCGCTGAATAGTAGTGGTATTCGGGTACTTGCTACTCTCCGAGTATCTTATGATTATTGCTGGGACCTGTTGAAGCTCTGACTGAGTGAAACAGTCGATTGTCGTCCAGCTCTGCACCTCCTCCCTCCATGCATGTGTAACCCAGATATGGACTGAATAAATATCCATATGCCTGCAACCCGGTGAATGCCGCTCTTCTTTCTGACAGTATTGATTACACTTGTGCTTGAGCTGAGCAACACCGTTCGGGTGTGTCGCAAACCCACATAATGGAAAATTGCACCCTGTGCCCGGTTTTCTTTCTTCAAGTCTGCCATAAATAAAATTATTATTATTACTTGGGGTACAGCAAGAGATAACGGTATATGTGAGCACCACTGTACTTATAGGGGGCTGAATGGCTGACGTACCTTGTTACCAGAGCCGCCTGTATAGAGAAGTCCTTGCGGTGGTGCTCGGCCAGCACTGCCTAGTCCCAGGCAAAACCAATCGATAGCGATGAAAGAAGCTGCAGAACACTCTCAGACCGTAAAAAATGTGGCGCCCCTATGGCTAGGTGCCACAGAGAGGTACTGCACCCCAAACAGAAGGTGTAGTGCCTCCGTAATTATGGATTTGGGGTTGTCCTTTATAGAGTTTGTCCTCAACACATAACACTAGGCCACCTTAGAATAGGGGAGTGGAGGTACCTCCACCTCAGTCCCGAACAGGTCCAGGACACTCTAGATAAAGAGCCAAACTCCGGTGGCGGGAGGATTTCTTTGTTGTTGTTCCTGTCCGTACCGGTAAGGAACAAGCCATGTCTACCAGTAACAGACCAGGGGACTGGCGAGGAGCTCTGCAAAGGTAGTTAAGGACAGTGTAAGGAAAGACTGAGACCCCGAAAGCCATAAAGGAAGGTACGCCGACAGACTCTATAAGGCAACCCGAAACCGGTGGCTATGTTCCCGCTGAACCAGACTGTAACTGTGTACTATAACATCTGCCAGTACCAGTAAAGTGAGGTTCGGAGTTGAATCGGTGTCTGTCCTTCTGCCCGCTGGTGCCCAGAGGGCCTCTGCATCACCAAGAGGGGTAAGAACGAATCCCCTCATCCATCCCCGCTGCCCTGAGGTAAAACTTCATCTGTGGGGAGCTGTACTATCGTAAGCTGCAACCCATCACTTCAGCGGCCGGCCTGCAGCGCTGGTATCAACATTACCAGGATCCACAGGTGGCATCACGACAACATTTCCCCCATCATCGCCTTTCAATGAGGGTTAGGGCACGAAATGGGAAATCGACCACCCATGATCTCCGTTACAGCCACCTACCCATCCCGGTATCCAAGTACCCCACCCTGGCTGACTCAAAAACATTCTTTCTTTATTGTATAGTAAACTTAAAACTGGTGCACAACACCAGGGTAGCGAGGGTGGAGAGGGAAGGATGAGCAGCTGGTATGAGGACAACAGCTGTTTTACGTGCGCTTCAATAGGTCTAACCCGTTTACTATGGAATAAAAAAAGAGAGATTTTTCAGTCCGGGAGTGTGCTGCTCCTTTATCCAATGCTATTGTTACATGGGGTGCCTGCTTTAAAGGAACCTTAATAAAGTCTGAGGTTTTGCTCTTAAGTCCACAAAATTCCATAGCTATTCTTCAATTAGCCTCTAAAGAACCTAAATCCTTCTAACCGTAATGTCCACCTGTAGGTTTTCAGTTATTGTGAGAACACAGTGAGACTGAATGCTTTGTTACATTCTTCGTCAGGAACGTGTCTCAGTTCAGAGGCCGAGGCAACACTTATGGTGGGGTAAAGCAAACTGCCCTCTGCATGATATAATACAGTGAGTTAGGTACAGGTTTTCTTTATTTACTTTTGATTTTGGGGTAATCCTTTTAAAGGGAACCTGTCAGTTTGTTTAACCCCCTATTCTAACACCGCCTGTTCCTGCACTTTGCTAGCACATCTGTAACATCCCTCTCTGAGCTAAAACTGCACTACAAAGCTTTAGAAAAGCAATTTAATAACTTGCATATTCCTGTGATAATGAGGGCTCCAGTCTACGACTGAGATGGGCGGTCTCCGTGTCTCCATTCTTCCCCCTCGCAGGCTCTTAGCACGTCCCGCTGGGCATCATCATTCCTTCTCTTCTCACACCCTGTTTTGAAATGTTCACCTCCACCTCATAGTATGACTGGAGCCGGACGTCAGTTCTGGTCCAGTGCATTGTGGGGGCTTATCAGGTGTACAGCCCAGCGTCAATATGCGAACAGTGCATGTGACGTAGCCAGACCATACAGCCCATATACCCACACACTGTGAAGTACCAGGGCGAGAAGATAAGGAATGTTGATGCCTATCGAGGCGTGCTAAGAGCCTGCGGGGGGAGGGAAGAGAATGGAGACCCGAAGACCGCCCATCTCAGTCTACGCCGTAGACTGGAGCCCTCATTATCATAGGAAAATATAAGTTAAATCGTTTTTCTAAAGGTTTATAGTGCAGTTTTAGCTCAGAAAGGGATGGTTAGGGTTGAGCTAGCAAGAAACCAGGACAGGTAGTGGTAGGATAGAGGGCTATAAAGAACTGACAGGTTTCCTTTAAATGCTTTGACTTATTTATACTTTTCACTTGTATAGAGCTGTAAAGTTCTTGGCACATTGGATAAAGGTAACAAAGACATTCCATAAGACTGCCACCAAAATTATATTCTAGTGATGTTCTAAAAATGATTTAAGGAAAGTCTTAAATACCCCTTTAACTCTATTATGCCAAGAATGTATATTATATGTCATAACCTAAAGCACACTTTAACTTTCAGCTAAATTACACTTTCAGGAAATATTCTAGATGCAAAATATTAATGCAATTTTTTAAGATAGGATTGGAAGCAGCATTAAATCTTCTGCAATCTTGTCTCTATTATTGAGGGAGTGACAAGGAAGCTACGAGGTCACATTTGGAATTGTTAACCTGCATAACCCCCAGTGACCCCAGGAATGGATATACATTGACATTTAGGAACTTTTTTATGTCATCACCTTCTTAACTATTTACGAAGAATATGTGCTATCTACCGAGAGAAAGGGAATATGAGAGATGGCAACATCTAACCACTCATTACACTTAATCAACACATTTATTTTATCTCTGAACTAAAGGACACCAGGATCATGGAGAATGGTCTATTTAGTTCTGTGTCTCATGAGAAGATAGCAGCATGATATATATTGTAACACTGCAACTCATGTGCATGCTGGATGCGGTAGTCAGAGGAAGCGTTTCTATTTAAATCTCCAGCTGGTTTATTTAATCCAGATAAATTGCTCTTCAGGAATTAAAGGGAAACTGTCGGGTCCCCTAAGCCCTCTAAACTTCCAGCTGACACATGTGTGTGGCCAAATACCATTGCCTAATGATCCCTGTTTAATTTTATTCTCCCAAAAAATTATTTATAATGCCCACTTAGCATGTTGTTCCATCCCTGTGAGCTTGACAACATGCTTTACACCAGGGGTCCCCAACCTTTTTTGCATCGGGGACCGGCGTCAAGATAGTTGATATCCCCGAGGCCCGGTGGGGGGTGGGGAAGGGGGCGTTATAGGGGTGGGGCTTTGATCATATGGGGTGGGGCAATGTAGAAGGGGTGGGGTTTACTATCCTGTTTCCCCAAAAGATGCACTACATCTTATTTGCGGGGAATGTCTTATTTCTCCATCCCCTTGCAGCCCTAGCCTCCTCCTTTGGCAGTCCCCAGCCTCCTCCTCTTGCAGCCCCCACCCTCCTCCTCCTCTTGCAGCCCCCACTGTCCTCCTCCTCTTGCAGCCCCCACTGTCCTCCTCCTCTTGTAGCATCCACCATCCTCCTTCTCTTGCAGCCTCCACTGTCCTCCTCCAACAGCAGCCTCCACCGTCCTCCTCCATTAGCAGCCTCCACCATCCTCCTCCACTAGTAGCTTCCACCGTCCTCCTTCTCTTGCAGCCTCCACCGTCCTCCTCCACTAGCAGCCTCCACCGTCCTCCTCCACTAGCAGCCTCCATCGTCCTCCTCCTCTTGTAGCCCTCACTGTCCTCCTCCTCTTGCCGCCCCCATTGTCCTCCTCCTCTTGTAGCCTCCACCTTCTTCCTTCTCTTTCAGCCTCCACTGTCCTCCTCCACTAGCAGCCTCCATCGTCGTCCTCCACTAGAAGCCCCCACTGTCCTCCTCTTGCAGCCCCCACTGTCCGCCTCCTCTTGCAGCCCCCACTGTCCTTCTTCTCTTGTAGCCTCACCGTCCTCCTTCTCTTGCAGCCTTCACTGTCCTCCTCCACTAGAAGCCTCCACCGTCCTCCTCCACTAGAAGCCTCCACTGTCCTCCTCCACTAGCAGCCTCCACCATCCTCCTCCTCTTGCAGCCCCCAATGTCCTCCTCCTCTTGCAGCCCCCACTGTCCTCCTCCTTTTAAAGACTCCACTGTCCTCCTCCACTAGCAGCCTCCACCGTCCTCCTCCACTAGCAGCCCCCACTATCTCCATGCAGCCCCCAATATTGTGCCCCCCATCATCATACCCATGCAACACACACACACACTCACATTCACACACTGCTCACCGGTCCGACCCCACATGCAACATTGCGGCGCCTCAGCTCTCTTCCTCATCTGTGGGCGTAGATGTACGAGTGAAGCAGCCAGGCCAATCAAAGCGCAGCAACCACTAGCCAATCAGGGCCCGGATGCTGCACCGTGATTGGCCGACTGCTTCGCTGGTACATCTACGCCCACATCTGAGGAATAGAGCAGAGGCACTGTAATGCTGCAGGTGGGCGGTGACATTTCATTCAGGGAGGCGGGCCGGGCAGCAGCATCCACCGTTCTGAGCCTCCGCTCTGCGGTGCCGCGGCCCGGCACAGGGACCCCCACGGCCTGGTCCCGGTCCTCTGCCCGGTGGTTGGGGACCCCTGCTTTACACCATGCAGCATCATCGATGATCGATATTATTTAACTATCTGAAATCTAATACATGTTGCCTTTCTCCAGGAGACTCATCTATGCGCCACCAAGCCGTACAAACTAACTAACTACTGGTTTCCCTCAATGTACCACAGTTATTCAACACATACCCACTCTTCTGGTACCAGCATCGCGAGGACACTACCCTGGGAATTCTTGGACTCCCGCAGTGATGGAGATGGACGGCTTCTCATGTTCAAAGGTACAATTGCCTCTCAGGTATATACTTTTGCCTCGCTCTACCTGCCGCACACTTACCGCAAGCCCCATAGACATTGCATGGGGCTTGCCGCAAGTGTGCCACGATCGCAGTCGTTATGTGGTAATCGCGGCAGTTGTGTTTTTTTCACCGCAACTGCCGCGATCAGCGTTTACCGCTGATGTGAAAGGGGCCTAACGCCAGCCAGATATCCACCCTTTTGAGATTTCCGGAAAAAGTAGATGACTTCTCTGAGGGAACTCTGATATTAGGAGGAGACTTTAATGTAACTCTGGACCCTGTTCTAGACACCTCGAGAGGAAGGGCTAGGCTATCTAAGATGGCGCAGAGATGGTTGAGGCGTGCATTGCATGACCATCAATTACTGGACGCTTGGCGTCTACTATACCCTGAATGTAGAGACTACACATTCTACTCCTTAATACATGACACTTACTCTAGGATTGACTATTTTCTTCTGCGACACACTGACCTGACGTATTTAAAGGATGTTGAAATAGAACCCATCTCCTTCTCAGATCATGGTTTGGTCTTGATTTCTCTTACGCTTGCTGCTCCAATTCCGAAACAGTGGCAGTGGAAATTGAATGCCTCTTTACTAGATGATTCAATGGTACTCACAGATGTAACCAAAATGATTAGCGACTTTTTTGAACTTAACATATCTCCTGATATTTCACCAGTGACAATTTGGCAAACCCACAAATGTTTAGTGAGAGGTACTCTGATACAACAAGGTGCTAGAATGAAAAAAATCAGAGACGCAGAGATTCGAGACCTTTTGTTAATATTGAGAGATCTAGAAACACAACATAAAAGACAGGAGTCATCCACTCTATAGAAAGAGTTACTTGATGCTAGGGAAGCTCTACGGTCTACCTTGCTTAAAAAAGCAAAAGAAGTGCTTTCTCGATGCTGTCACCACTTCCATGAACACGAGAACAAAGCGGGCAAATCCTTAGCTAAGGCTTCCCGACTATAAAGAGCTGCCACGTACGTTCCGGAAATAATTAATTCTAACAGCTACGGCGCTCGAAATTCCCTCTAGATATAGCAGAAGCTTTTAAAGATAACTACACTGCTTTATATAATTTAGATGACATGCAATCTGCTACCGCTGCAGCTCTCTTAAGGCTCGTATACGGGACTATATCAAATCCTCTGGCCTACCAACACTACCGGATGCAATTCTTTGACTCTCCAAATTCAGACCAGGAAATTGAAGATGCTATATCTTCTTCCAAAACTGATAAAGCTCCAGGCCCTGGCGGATTCATGGTATGCTATTATAAAAAAAACTCCCCCATCTAACAACTTTTTTCAATGCTATGACAGTTGAAGTACCACCCCCAAAAGATACATTGTGGGTCACCATTGCGGTAATCCACAAGCCTGGGAAGGATCCTTCAGTATGTTCTAGTTCAATATCCCTACTCAATGTGGATATTAAACTATTTGCCAAAATTATTGCAGACAGACTGTCCCCATTCATACCTGGAATTGTACACCCGGACCAAGTGGGGTTCGTAGTGGGGTGGTAGGCAAGGGATAACACCACTAAAGTAATAAATTTAATATGCAATGCAAAAATCTTAAAAGCTCCGCTAATGTTACTATCTACGGATGCGGAAAAAGCGTTCGATCATGTTCATTGGTCTTTTATAGAAGAGACTTTAAATCACATTGGGTTAGAAGTAAAGATGCTTGGGTAGGTGTTGTCTCTGTACTCTGTTCCATCGGCGAGGGTCCGGGTGAATGGTGTCTTATCTGAATCTTTTGACATTGCAAATGGTACGCGTCAAGGATGTGCTCTATCTCCACTAATTTTCATTTTGACTCTGGAACTATTGTTGCGGCACATTAGGATGAATGGGGATATCTCTGGCTTATGAGTAAAATCGAGCATGCACAAAATTGCTGCATATGCCGACGACCTTTTGTTTTTTGTAACAAATCCTGAAATATCCCTCCCTAACCTGTTGAAAGAACTTGAGATTTATTATAATCTCTCTAATTTTGAAATTAATAGATCTAAGTCAGAGGCTTTGAATGTTTCTCTCCATTCCGGATTGGTAGACAGACTAAATAGCACATTCACATTCCGCTGGTCATCTAAAGCTATTATTTGGGGTTACAAATTAGGTCAGATGTCCCAGATTTATATGGGGCTAACCTTCCCTCCTTTATCAAGTCAATCAGAGCAGACTGTGAGTGATGGCTGTCATGTACCTTTACATGGACAGGTAGATGTCAACTTTTTAAAATGACGATTCTTCCAAAGATTTTATATTATTTACAGACACTACCCATTAAAATACCAGCATAGTTTTTTAAGATAATTTCACAAATACAGACGAGATTTATCTGGAACAATGCAAAACCACGTCTAGCAAAATCAGTTCTACATAGACAACAGAGGGATGGTTGGGTGAGCTTACCAGATATTAAACTATATCACATAGCTAGTCACCTTACGCGTATAATAGACTGATGTAGACATAAGGAGAACAAAATCTGGGTGCAGCTTGAACAGAGTTTCACTCCCCTTAGACTTCAAACACTGCCATGGGTGACGATGGGGAAGGAAGAGACCACGTGGGAACATCCGACGATTGGGACTACTCTCTCGATATGAAACCACAATATGGTTAGATCCACGATAATACTTACCAACTCGACTCTGTCCCCGATCCTCAGTCATCCTGATTTCAAGCCCAGTATGGAAGACCCAGTCTTTCGACAATGGATATTGGTGGGTATAGATAGGGTCGAGAGTTGGGGAGACGGAGAAACATGGCCATCCCTTGAACAACTCAATCTGATTACAACCCCGAAAGCTTTGGGTTTGTGGAGATGCTTACAACTCACACATCATTTCCAGAGGCTTCCTCCCAAGACGACCTATATCAGACCTAAGACGGTATTTGAAACTTTATGTCAGAGTACAGGTGACTGTAGACATGCCTTGTCAAGAATTTATGCATTCCTGATTTCTCCTACAGATCTACCGACTCCTCAATTTATGTTGCAATGGGAGGCCGATCTGGGATTGGAGCTATCACATGACCTAAGGACGACCATATACATATTAGCACATACTACCTCAATTAGCTCAAGACTGCAGGAAGCTAACTATAAATAATTGACAAGATGGTAAAGAGTTCCCTCACAGTTGCACTAAATATTTCCCACTGTGTACTTGAGGTGTGGCGAGGTGGAGGGTACCTTGATCCATATATTCTTGGAGTGCGGAAAACTTGAGCCATTTTGGACTAGACTAAAGGAGATCATTAGAACTGTTACAGAGTATAGTGGAGAGCTTGGTCCTGGACTCTTCATGTGCCATCACTGTGGGATTCCTATGCATAGATATAAAAGTTCTCTGATGAGATTCTTGGTTATGGCGGCTAGATCATGTATCTCAATATTATGGAAGAAAGAGACATGTCCTACAATATCCATGTGGATAGAAAAAGTAAATGACCTCATGTATCTTGAGGATTTGACCTCCTTCATTCTCGACACATATGTGAAATTCAGAAACACATGGTATAGTTGGATGGTATTTCAACAATCGGACTTATATAAGATTTGTAGAGATCACTAGTTGAGTGGTCATGTAAATGGAGAGACATTTGGCATACTTCTCATGAGACACATACTTATTTTAATACGACTTTAGTTTCTCTCCCTAGGTCCCACTCTTTCCCACTGTCTCTTTCTCTTCTTTCTTTCTCTACAATCTCAACTCTCTTGTTATTAAAGTTAATACAGTTATCCAAGAACACTGATACATACCCTAATGGATACCTGAACTTGATCAAGTTAAGTGGGATGATAAATATTGTGCTATAGACCCGTTCAGGTACGAACGTAAATGCCAAATGCAGAGGATTTATTGAAAATATGTAAGTGGAGACATGTGGCTTTGAGAAACCTAGTGTTCTGATCTTGAATAGGATTAATTGTTACGATGTTATGTATTACATTAAAACATTTCAAAAATAAAGAATTTAAAAATGAAATCATATGGTGGTGTTTATTTCTACGCGTTTTGTGATAAACCTCTTCCTCAGGAATACCACAAGAATGGGATCGTACATGGTATAGTACATCCCATTGGTGTGGTATTCCTGAGGAAGGGATTTACCCCAAAACGTGTAGAAATAAACACCACCATATAATTTCAAATAATCCTTGACTCTTGGATTTTGTTCGAGCGGGAGCGCGGCCACAAGTCCCTATTCATATATCTACTTTCTTGGACTCCAAATTGGTTGGTGGTTGTCCTGATGAAGGGGTGAGTAATACACCTCAAAACACATTGAATAAAGCTACTAGCATTTACCAATTTCCTTGATATTTGGTTAATTGTACAGCTGCGCTGTTGGATTCCACATATTTCATCTATTTTTTTGTTTGCAGGCTTTCTTGTACATAATCTTTAGGAGAGGCTTTCATCTGGGACCACAGCTACACAGACCAATTTGATGCAGTGTGTGACGTGTGGTCTGATTTAACCTGTGCAGCAATACTCAGAGAATTTTGTAAAAACAACCTCTGGAAATTACACCTGTTCTGAGTGGATCCTGTCTTGTTAAACTGCTGTATGGTTTTCTTCACCGTGCTGCAGCTCAGTTTCAGGGTGTTGGCAACCTTCTAGTAGCCTAGTCCATCTTTATGGCGAACAATAGTTATTTTTTGGAGTATTCCTTGCCATGAGGTGTCATGCTGAACCTAAAGTGACCTATATGACAGAATATGTGAATGATCACACCAAATGTAACACACCTGATACCTAATAGCACTAATGAGGCATATCACATCAGGAAAGGAAAATTGATAACTAGGCACAATTTGGACATTTTTCACTTAGGGTGTACTTACTTTTGTTAGTAACTGTTTAGATGTGTGTTAGATGTGTTAAATGTTTTAAGAATGCCAAATTTACACTGTTATACAGGCTGTACACTGTCTACTTTGCATTGTAACAAAGTGGTCATATCTTCAGTGTTGTCCAATGACAAGATATAATAAAATATTTACAAAAATGTGTGGGGTGTACTCACTTTTGTTATATACTGTATACATAAAAACATAATAGTTGATTTTCTTATAAGCTCTATGTTGAAAAACAAATTCTCTTTTCCTGCATGCGTCATCACTGCAAATGTCTATGGCAGAGGGAAGAAGTGGAGCAGCCGAGTCAGGAGTAGAAAAGGTGATGACTCATGCAGGGAAAAGAGAAGAATTAACAAAGGCAAAATGAGCAATTGTAAGTACACAGTGCTATATAATATTATATGACTGGAATATATTAAGAGATTAAAACTTTGATGAAAGTGCTATTTTAAATGTTCAACTGGCAGCAGAAAAATGGCTTAAAGTGCAAATAACTAAGTTCACAGTATCATAAATAAATAGATTGCTGGATAAAAATTTACGTAAACATTAATAAAGAAATTGTGTTGAATGTAAAGAATCTGGTAGGGGGCTCCAGTCAAAAAATATATATCTTGAGCTGCAGAGCAAATTAGAGAAAACACAGATGTTGAGGTTACATTGCTAAAATTAACAACTTCACGACCTATGACGTACATGTACATCATAGATCGCCTTCCACCCTTTGATATGAGCTAATCTGTTTCCCCGCATCATCCCCTGCACATCTGAGGTCATCTTGCAGCATCGATCAGATTAGCTCTGTTATCCCTTTGGATCACACTGTCAGTGCTGACTGTGCGATTCAAAGCACCTGCATCTTATTACCTGGACAGCCTGGGGTCCTGTAATAACCCTGGAAGCTGTCCCGATTCAATTTCTACCTGTGATGTCCCAGTGCCATCATTGGCAGGGAGTGATCATTTTCCTTGTCTTCAGCTGAGCTGTAGGCCACCTGAAGACAATGGAAGCAATCAGACAGCTGAGTTCAGAGGCCCTCTAGTGGTGAAGTAAAATATTTCAAAACGTTCAATTTTTAAAAGAATGAAAAAACCCATTAAAAGTTCAAATCATCCCCCTTTTTGCTCCATTGAAAATAAAACATTAAAAAATACACATATTTGGTATTGCCATGTTCAGAAATGCCCAATCTATCAAAATATGAAATCAATTAATCAGATTTGTAAACTGCGTAATGGAAAAAAAGTCGAAATGCCAAAATTACGTTTTTTTTGTTGCCGCAATATTGCAATACAAAAAAAATAATGGGCGATCAAAACAGCGTATCTACCCAAAATTGATTGGTATCATAGAAACATCCACTCAAGCTGCCAAAAATAAGCCATCACACAGCCTCAGATCCCAAAAGAGAAGAACCCCAGGGGTCGTGGAAAATGACACCAAAAGCACAATTATTTTTCTTTAAAAACTTCTACATTTTTTTCACCACTTAGACTGTAAAAGTATACATGTCAAGTATCTATGAACTCATACTGACCCGAGGCATCATACCGACATGTTAGTTTTACCTTATAATGTACATTATGAATAAAAAACTCAAAAAACAAACACGTAATTGCACTTTTTTTGCTATTTCACCGCACTTGGAAATTTTTCCCATTTACCTGTACAATATATGGTAAAATAAATTATTTAATCCAAAAGTGCAACTTGCCGCGCAAAAAACAAGCCCTCATATGTCTATGTTGACAGAAAATAAAAAAGTTAAGGCTCTTGGAAGAAGGGGAGGGAAAAACAGAAAATTGTCTGGGGTGAAGGGGTTAAAGTTAAACAGGAGACAGAAAACCCTCTACATTATTCTTTAAAAAATAACCCATACAGCACTATATATGAAAAATGTTGCTAGATCAACACAAATGATTGTACAGTTATAATGATGTAAGTGTGCTATTTGTAAAAATCCAATGTATGTCTTCAGTTGTTACAGTTCTATTCATCATTATTTTTGGTTTATTTGTAAAAATATATTAGATTAACCCCTTGCAGCAACTGGATGTTACTGTACATCCAGACCATAGTTCGCATGTGTGGAGCAGCATCTGCCTATAACAGCAGCGACTGGAGTTTGCACGGTTCTCTGCTTTTTAATCATTTAGATGTTGCTGTCAATCATTGACACTGGCAAATTGTGTTGGAAAGATTCTAAATTAATTATAAATTTTAACCCTTCTAAATTCCTAATAAAAAAAAATTATGTTTCAAATATGACGCTGATGTAAAGGAGACATTGCAATTGTATTGTATTTAAACTATTTTGTGTGACATAACTCTGTGGGAATAAAAAAGTGAATGTTTGAAAATTGCAAACTTTTCAACAAATTTCTGATATTTGCAGATATAAATACAAAACATATTGTCCTAAATTTACCACTAACGTAAAGTACAATATGTCACAAAAAAACCTCAGAGTCACTGAGATTTGTTGAAGCGTTCGTTATTACCTCATAAAATGTCACTGGTCAGAATTGAAAAAATTGGCCTGGTCAGGAAGGTGAAAACAAGTTTCTGGGCAAAGGAGTTAAAAATGAAAATTTGGAGCAAGTTCTGGATCTTTTTTCTGTATTGGTGATGGCTGCTAAAAATCCATTCACGTTTTTTTAGAAAATTTCCTAAAATAGAATGAATCTGCCTAAAATATTTGTGGTAAACCTGGAAACCACAAACAGCTATATACAGATGAATTCAACATCAGTTTGTCATTTGTCACTCCGTAATGTTATGTATTTTCAGCGTTGTGACTATATTAAACATCTGACAATGTGCCATCTGGTGTACAGAAGACAAAAAGTAAGCCTTCACTAGCCGCTATCAAGATGTAGCAAGGATCCCAGAGCAATAAAAGATGATTTCATGCTTGTTACAACTATATGGGTGCATCTAGAATTCTGCTACTTCAAAGTACTTGCTGCACAATCTGACAGTTTATAAAATATGCAGAAATACCGTAGCCATTTTAGGGTAAGTGTCCACAATCAGTGAACACTGAAGCAGCATGTTTTGTCTTGTAGACACTCTAGTGTTCTCTGCAGGGGAAAAGCGCTGTATGTACCCTGATCAGGATTTTGGGCGCAGCAGATTTTCACCATGTCCTCCCGGTGAGAACACTAGCATTTTCAAGCATAAAATTACATGCTGCAGCTAAAAAGCCATACCACATCTGAATTTACACTGCGAAAAAAAGAAGCACAGTGGGCAGATTTCTATAAATCCCATCTTCTGTGCTTGTACTTGTACAATACAGCATTTTGGACATAGCATGTGTCCACAACGCTGCTACTCTTGATTGTCACCACTTTTCAGCTATGTAAAATATTACCATATTTTTCAGACCATAAGACATACTTTTTTCCCCAAAATTGTGGGGGAAAGTAGGGGGTGCGTCTTATGGTCCACATATACGGACCTGTGCTGGCTGTGCTGGGGGTGCAAAGGCAGCCTGTTGTCACGTGGGCCTGCTTAGTAGGCATGTATAGTCACTGCACCCCTCTGTCCATGACCTCTCAACACTGAGAGGTGGAGAGGTGGGGTGGCTCATATCACATGTGACCTCTCAACACTGAGAGGTGGAGAGGAAGCTCATATCACATGTGCCTAAAGTAATACTGACTCCCCCATCCTGTATATGGCCCCGAGTCAAGCAATATGCCCCCCTGTCTGCACACACACAAAAATAATAAATTACTTAACTCATCCTCCATAGCTCCCTGCCAACAGCATCGCCGTCTTCCGTCCAGTCTGTACCCGGAATCTGATCATGTGACCGTCATAGCACAGTGATGTCATTGTGCGACCCGGTCACATGATCCAATGCCGGGACAGACTGGAAGACGGCGATGGAAGGTGGTTAAATCATTTATTTTTTGTGTCTGCACCAGCAGGGAGGCTTTTTCCAAGATGGGGGGCCATATAAAGGATGGAGGGTAATATACAGGATGGGGACCATACAGAGAATGGGGGCCATATAAAGGATGGTGGGGTCTTATACAGGATGAGGGGGCCATAAACAGGATGAGGGGGCCATATACAGGATAAGCAGGCCATATATAGGATGGGGGGCATATAAAGGATGGTGGAGGCATATACTGGATGAGGGGGCCATATCCAGCATGGGGGGCTATCCAGCATGGGAAGGCTATGTACTAGGATATGGGGATCATATCCAGAATGAGGGAGCCATATACATAATGGGGGGCCATATCCACCATGGCAGGCTATATCAAGCATGAAAAGGCTATGTACCAGGATAAGGGGGCTATATGCCAGGATAAGGGGGTCATATCCAGGATGAGGAGGCCATATCCAGCATAGCGGGCCATATCCAGCATGGAAAGGCTATGTATCAGGATAATGGGACTATGTATCAGGATAAGGAGGCCATATCCAGGATGAGGACAATTTATCAGGATGGGGGGCCATATCCAGGATGGGGGATTATATATTACTTTGAAGGGGCCCAGGATGGGGACATTACCCCCATAAGTGTCTGCAGCAGATTCCCTCCCCCCAAATAACAGTGAATTATAATCACATTTTTTGCTTAATTCTTTTTTTCCTTATTTTCCTCTTCTAAAATCTGGGTACGTCTTATGGGCCAATGCGTCTTATAGTCCGAAAAATACGGTAATATGGACCTACAGGTCATAGAATGCCAAAAAAAGGTTTACCTGTAAGCCTCATATTAGCTGTCTTTTTATGGATAAATCATATTTTATGTAAATGAGTTCTTCCAGGTTGTGGGGAGAATAATTCCATGTATCACCTCCAACAGCATCACTGTGTCCCTGTGATGTTGAGCTTTCATCTTGTGATCTCATCTCTGCATATTGCCAGTGTTCTCGTTACTCTTCAGTGTTCCACCCTGCTTTGGGCATTGGCTTCACGTTGCTTCTGCACAGGCACCAGCAAACCACTGGAACTTCTGTTCCCAGTGTTCTTTGGCATGCAGAAAAGCTCATACGCATACTGTATGAAGGGAGCGGTGTGGGGATTCATACTGTATATAGGGGTGCTGTATTGAGTTTCATATTGTATATAGGGGGATGTCAGCATATTTAAATCTGGTAAATATTAAGTGATGAAGTTAACATTACTATAAAATAATAAAGAATTATATTATGTTAAAATTAATATTAGGCAATAATAATTTCAGCCTATTGGTATGGCCCCACAAAAGTCACGGTCTCTTATGTGGACCCCCGGGAAAATTATTTGCTCCTACTTGGTGTAATTGATAGTCTACTCTCCCCTCCTGTACCTGTATGACTTGATTGTCAACATTGATTGTACTTACCAATAGATAGATCAGCTGCACACCACATTATTTCTTTAAAGGCAATGCCAAAATGGCTGTGTGAATTTATTGCATTATATTATAAGAAACAAAGAAATATTTATACAGCTACTGAAAGCTGGCCCTGGTCTACAAGATAAATGTGAAAGCATTAGTTGATGTCATAGCCATGAAATCATAAGCCCAGTAACTGTTTACAGAGTTCTTTCATTAATACTGGGTCCTATTCTCACCCTCAATGTCTGCAACCTGGAAATGTGAATGGGAAAATGCCCTGTGCAGTTAAAATCATGGTCTTAAAGGGAATGTGTCAAGACTATGTTAAAACCCTGCTTTTAAAGGGAGTGTGTAACACCTGTGTGAATGTTCTCACATTAGTCACTGGGCGGGGTGCTGCTCCAAAGATAAATAACTATATATTACAGTATGGGCGCACACCTCTTATTGTGGGTGCAAGCTTCAAAAAATATGTAAACACTTACCAATAGATAGATCAGCTGCACACCACATTATTTCTTTAAAGGGAATGCCAAAATGGCTGTGTGAATTTATTGCATTATATTATAAGAAACAAAGAAATATTTATACAGCTACTGAAAGCTGGCCCTGGTCTACAAGATAAATGTGAAAGCATTAGTTGATGTCATAGCCATGAAATCATAAGCCCAGTAACTGTTTACAGAGTTCTTTCACTAATACTGGGTCCTATTCTCACCCTCAATGTCTGCAACCTGGAAATGTGAATGGGAAAATGCCCTGTGCAGTTAAAATCATGGTCTTAAAGGGAATGTGTCAAGACTATGTTAAAACCCTGCTTTTAAAGGGAGTGTGTAACACCTGTGTGAATGTTCTCACATTAGTCACTGGGCGGGGTGCTGCTCCAAAGATAAATAACTATATATTACAGTATGGGCGCACACCTCTTATTGTGGGTGCAAGCTTCAAAAAATATGTAAACACTTACCAATAGATAGATCAGCTGCACACCACATTATTTCTTTAAAGGGAATGCCAAAATGGCTGTGTGAATTTATTGCATTATATTATAAGAAACAAAGAAATATTTATACAGCTACTGAAAGCTGGCCCTGGTCTACAAGATAAATGTGAAAGCATTAGTTGATGTCATAGCCATGAAATCATAAGCCCAGTAACTGTTTACAGAGTTCTTTCACTAATACTGGGTCCTATTCTCACCCTCAATGTCTGCAACCTGGAAATGTGAATGGGAAAATGCCCTGTGCAGTTAAAATCATGGTCTTAAAGGGAATGTGTCAAGACTATGTTAAAACCCTGCTTTTAAAGGGAGTGTGTAACACCTGTGTGAATGTTCTCACATTAGTCACTGGGCGGGGTGCTGCTCCAAAGATAAATAACTATATATTACAGTATGGGCGCACACCTCTTATTGTGGGTGCAAGCTTCAAAAAATATGTAAACACTTACCAATAGATAGATCAGCTGCACACCACATTATTTCTTTAAAGGGAATGCCAAAATGGCTGTGTGAATTTATTGCATTATATTATAAGAAACAAAGAAATATTTATACAGCTACTGAAAGCTGGCCCTGGTCTACAAGATAAATGTGAAAGCATTAGTTGATGTCATAGCCATTTTGGCATTCCCTTTAAAGAAATAATGTGGTGTGCAGCTGATCTATCTATTGGTAAGTGTTTACATATTTTTTGAAGCTTGCACCCACAATAAGAGGTGTGCGCCCATACTGTAATATATAGTTATTTATCTTTGGAGCAGCACCCCGCCCAGTGACTAATGTGAGAACATTCACACAGGTGTTACACACTCCCTTTAAAAGCAGGGTTTTAACATAGTCTTGACACATTCCCTTTAAGACCATGATTTTAACTGCACAGGGCATTTTCCCATTCACATTTCCAGGTTGCAGACATTGAGGGTGAAAATAGGACCCAGTATTAGTGAAAGAACTCTGTAAACAGTTACTGGGCTTATGATTTCATGGCTATGACATCAACTAATGCTTTCACATTTATCTTGTAGACCAGGGCCAGCTTTCAGTAGCTGTATAAATATTTCTTTGTTTCTTATAATATAATGCAATAAATTCACACAGCCATTTTGGCATTCCCTTTAAAGAAATAATGTGGTGTGCAGCTGATCTATCTATTGGTAAGTGTTTACATATTTTTTGAAGCTTGCACCCACAATAAGAGGTGTGCGCCCATACTGTAATATATAGTTATTTATCTTTGGAGCAGCACCCCGCCCAGTGACTAATGTGAGAACATTCACACAGGTGTTACACACTCCCTTTAAAAGCAGGGTTTTAACATAGTCTTGACACATTCCCTTTAAGACCATGATTTTAACTGCACAGGGCATTTTCCCATTCACATTTCCAGGTTGCAGACATTGAGGGTGAGAATAGGACCCAGTATTAGTGAAAGAACTCTGTAAACAGTTACTGGGCTTATGATTTCATGGCTATGACATCAACTAATGCTTTCACATTTATCTTGTAGACCAGGGCCAGCTTTCAGTAGCTGTATAAATATTTCTTTGTTTCTTATAATATAATGCAATAAATTCACACAGCCATTTTGGCATTCCCTTTAAAGAAATAATGTGGTGTGCAGCTGATCTATCTATTGGTAAGTGTTTACATATTTTTTGAAGCTTGCACCCACAATAAGAGGTGTGCGCCCATACTGTAATATATAGTTATTTATCTTTGGAGCAGCACCCCGCCCAGTGACTAATGTGAGAACATTCACACAGGTGTTACACACTCCCTTTAAAAGCAGGGTTTTAACATAGTCTTGACACATTCCCTTTAAGACCATGATTTTAACTGCACAGGGCATTTTCCCATTCACATTTCCAGGTTGCAGACATTGAGGGTGAGAATAGGACCCAGTATTAGTGAAAGAACTCTGTAAACAGTTACTGGGCTTATGATTTCATGGCTATGACATCAACTAATGCTTTCACATTTATCTTGTAGACCAGGGCCAGCTTTCAGTAGCTGTATAAATATTTCTTTGTTTCTTATAATATAATGCAATAAATTCACACAGCCATTTTGGCATTCCCTTTAAAGAAATAATGTGGTGTGCAGCTGATCTATCTATTGGTAAGTGTTTACATATTTTTTGAAGCTTGCACCCACAATAAGAGGTGTGCGCCCATACTGTAATATATAGTTATTTATCTTTGGAGCAGCACCCCGCCCAGTGACTAATGTGAGAACATTCACACAGGTGTTACACACTCCCTTTAAAAGCAGGGTTTTAACATAGTCTTGACACATTCCCTTTAAGACCATGATTTTAACTGCACAGGGCATTTTCCCATTCACATTTCCAGGTTGCAGACATTGAGGGTGAGAATAGGACCCAGTATTAGTGAAAGAACTCTGTAAACAGTTACTGGGCTTATGATTTCATGGTTATGACATCAACTAATGCTTTCACATTTATCTTGTAGACCAGGGCCAGCTTTCAGTAGCTGTATAAATATTTCTTTGTTTCTTATAATATAATGCAATAAATTCACACAGCCATTTTGGCATTCCCTTTAAAGAAATAATGTGGTGTGCAGCTGATCTATCTATTGGTAAGTGTTTACATATTTTTTGAAGCTTGCACCCACAATAAGAGGTGTGCGCCCATACTGTAATATAACATTGATTGTACTTGTCCTTGTCTGCCCTTTCCATGTGTAAAGCGCCATGGAACTTAATGGCGCTATATAAATAAATAAAAATAAGCTCAGATGGCAGACAGGTGGGTCTTTAAAAAGCCCCCAACTACTGTGGTAACCCATCGGCACCTGTGATCTCTCCATTTAATTTTCAGTGTCAATAATTTACAGTAACATCTAAATGATTACACAGCAGAGAACAGGGCCTCCGATGT
Source organism: Allobates femoralis (assembly GCA_033576535.1). NCBI lineage: Eukaryota > Metazoa > Chordata > Amphibia > Anura > Aromobatidae > Allobates > Allobates femoralis. The sequence goes on along the minus strand of JARQOC010000001.1, from coordinate 393,821,583 downwards.
CTTGTTCCTCTCTGCCCGACCCTCCTTGCCTGTGATGCCATCCAATCTCCTGGGCCTACCGTCTGCCTACTGGTCCTATGCCGACATCTCAACAAGAAGGAGGTTTAGACCCTGCCACCACATGGGCCATATTATTGACCTATTGACCTCGTCCTAGCAGCCTCTCCTCCCAGTGGTCATATCTACCCTTTGTCCCAGGCTGAGACCCAAGCTATGTCTGAATACATTAAAGGGAATAGCCGAGATTTATAATAAAAAAAATCATGTTGGATAAAAGAGAAAGTATTTTTTACCGGGGATGAAATTTTTTGCAATATGATAGTCGGTAATTGGTGTTTACCGATCATCACATTACTGGTACCAGTAAAAAAAAGCCCCGATCCATAATCTGCAGGGTCTCGGCTACCCCCAGTAGCGGAAATCCCAGTGATTTTCGGTTACCGGGTCGTGCTACAGGCTTATTTCTGGCTGACATCTACAGACGTCAGCCAGGCATAAGTACCCTTTTTTTTATCCGATGTCTCTAGACGATAGGCTGTCGTTATGGGGTTAAAAACACACAAAAGTCTGTAGAGGTTACAAAACCTGTACAGGAAAAAAGCCCTATGTGTATAGACAACTTTTTCCAGAATCACATATAGGTTTTGCTGGGAATCCAAACCGCAGGTATAGAATAGTATAGATTAGCATAAAACCATGGCAAAAACAGCGTATAAAAAATGCGAGGTAAACACCCTGTGTGAACATAGCCTTACAGCTAAAGCAGTCAGACTGTGTAATGCCCTACTACAAGAGGTACTAATGGCAGATATTATAACAGCATTTAAAAGAGGACTGAAAGCTTTTTTCAGCAGAAATGGCACTGTGGGTTATAAATGATCTGGCTATATACATCATATATTAGCTTGGTTTCACACTGCAGTTTTTTCCCTGATCAGGTTCGATCAGGTTTGTGTGTCACAACCAGGAGTGTCTCCAAAACCCAGAACAGGTGTCAATCTTTCAATTATAGTTTTTCTCTGCACGTTCCTCTCCTGGTTCCTCTCCGGTTTTGGCACATAAACCTGATCGAACCTGATCAGGGAAAAAACTGCAGTGTGAAACCAGCCTTACTGGTCAAAGAAGGTTGAACTTGATGTACTGATGTCTTTTTTCAACCTTTGTAAACAGATATTATAATTAAATCCGTTTTGTAGTCCATGCTGTCTGTCCAATGTGTGACCTGAATTTAGTTCTTTCTATTCTTCTGTTTGTTGTGCATTGTCGTCCCGTCTCCACTGTAGCACTTTACTCTTTATTTTTCGTAAATGCTAAATAATGTATTGGAAATTATAACATGTCATACAGTAGTGTAGTGGTTTATGAAGTTAAGGTGTGATATAGGTAGAAGTATCCTAACCCTATGGCTACATTCACACATTGCACATTTTTTGCGCTTTTTTGCTCGGGCGCCTTTTGCGGCGTTTTGCACCCGTGCAAAAAAGCATTGTTAAAAAACGTGGTGCATTCACACACCACGTTTTTTTACGAGCTAAATTATCCCCCAAAAACTGAGGGGAGAAGTGATGTCACACAGGGGAGGAAGAATCCTCCCCTGTCTGACATTTGTGACAGCCCCTTTTTAATTTTGCTGTGTATTAATATACACTGCGAAACCTAAATAAAAGTCATCCAAATGGTATGAAATATAATAAAAATTGAATACATACCCTCTGCTGGGTGTTCGGGGACCCAGGAGCTGAGACATCCACATGTACTGACCTTCCAGGACCCATCAAGAGCTGTGATTGGCCGCTCGCGGTCATGTGATATGTGACGTGCATATGAAGTGCATATCACATGATCGCGAGCGGCCAATCACAGGTCTTCCAAGGCGCTGGAAGGTCAGTACATTTGGATGTGTCGGCTTGCGGTGACCCGATGTCATGGTGTGGTGAGAATGCTGATGAAGGAATGGCAGTTATGGGCAGGGTGACCAGGGAAAACTAGTCTGACCCTAGTCTAGGAAGCCTGAATGGCCCTGATCCCAAAGGTATCTCTGAAAGTGAGAAGGTTCGGGCCTCCAGCCTCTCCCTAAAACTCCTCCACCAGCCCTGCGCTATTCCTCCCTCACCTCCCTCCACAGAACTGGGGTACAGCAACTCCAAAGGAAAGGACTTCAGCAACACAAACGCACAGGTCAGCACAGCACGGCTTCCAGGCATAGAGTGAAGCTCTATCAACAGCATCACCTGGTGGAAGGAGAGGCTACTTTAAGGCCAGAAAGAGGGGAGCCCAGGTGAGTCACATATTAACACCTCAACCAGCAGCCGAACCTCATAGTGAATGCAGTTCTGGAGCACAACACAGGAGGTCCAGGACCTTCACAACTATTAACCATGCAGCTCTTAAAGACAAACACATACACAGCAGCATCCTGCAAGGTCAGCGCCAACTAAGCGCGTGACATCGTAACACCCGGCGGAAGGTAAGCATTCAATTTTTATTATTTTTCATACCATTTGGATCACTTTTATTTAGGTTTCACATTGTATATTATTACACTGCAAAATCAAAAAGGGGCTGTCACAGATGTTTCACAGGGGAGGATTCTTCTTCCCTGCGTGACATCACATCCTGCAGCGCCGCCATATTCCCGCTGGAATTGCGCATTGTAGACAACGTTTTCCTGTGCGCTCAGCTTTTCCTGGGGCTTTCCTGGCCGCATCCAAGGTATACTGCGGGTTACTATGGAGCAGCTTTGCCTGTCAGTACTTGCTACTGCAGATTCTGCTCAGCGTTTAGCGCTCACGTTAAATGTGGGTCATCCTCCAAGTGTGACCCTAGCTTAAGGCTGGAGTCACACTGTGATATGCGAGATACTTGCATGCCATACCCGGCATGGCCGCCAGCTCTCTGGAAAGGATCATGCAGCTCTGTAGAAAATGATGCAGCCAAACACTCCTCTCTGGAGAGATGGCAGCCGTGTCGGGCGAGGTATGTGAGAGACGTTTGAGTATCTTGCATGTCTCTCACCCAGTGTGACTCTAGCCATAGATCCTGTGAAGATCCATTTGTCCATTGTTAAATAACTGATTTCTGCAGGATCAGTGTTTTCAGCATTGGTGTCTAAGGAGAACAGATCCATTAATGGATTGCTACATAGCCATTTATTTTTAAAGGATCTGTTTTTTGCATGCTGGATTTGTTTCTATTGGAAGATAAAAAGCAATCCATTGCCCTACTATTCTCCATAGAGTCCAATGGAATCAATTATTTACCAATACACAAAATTCTCTCGCTTATATCCGATCACGACTCAATGGAAGAAGGTCTGCCTTTCACGTCACAGGCCTTGGGTTTGAAGCATGGCAAAAAACATCCCCAATGTTTCATTTAAGAATAAACTCTGCAGCATCCTTTGTAAGGCCTGTTTCACATTTGCGTTTGTGTCTGCATGCGGAGGGCATGCAGACACAAATGCATTGAAAACGCAGCCATACTGATGTGAACGCAGCGGAGATTCTCCGCATTCGTTCACATCAGTATGGTGGCCGGCCAGCGATCTCGGCGGTGGCCGGGAGGTGGAGATCAGCGGCAGAGATCTCCTCCTCCCGGCCGCTGCTGATCTCCCGACGGTGTTGGCGCGGGAGATTTGAAGAAAACAGCTGATCCGACAGCTGTTTAAATCTCTGGTGCCGACACTGAAGAGGTGATGTTGGCGCGGGAGATTTTAACAGTTGTCAGATCAGCTGTTTCTTCAAATCTCCCGCACTGACACCACCGGGAGATTAGCAGCGGCCGTGCCCGGGACATCAGTGGCTGCTCCGGTTGATCTCCCAGGAGAACAGCGGCGGCCACCGAGAGAGATTTCAATGTAATCCGCAGCATTCTCCTGCACTGTCATGTGGAGGACACTGCGGATCCTTTTAAATCCATGCATTTTTTGTGCGCTTGCTGATAAAACAAGCGCCAGTGAACTCACTAAAAATGCAACAGGCTGCATTCGGAGGGCGCACAAATTATGCGCATCTGAATGCAACCAAATGCAGGCCCCATGCGTTCATATGTTAAACATAGGAATGCAGTGCGCTTGCATTTGGCTGCGTTCGGTACGCTGTGTTGACAAAAGCAAATGTGAAACCGGCCTAAGGCTAGGGTCACACTTGCACTATTCTAAGTTTTCCTGCGTTGTTTGCAGAAAACTTAGAATTTTTTTCTCACTACGCAGCCTTCACGCAGGCTGCATAGCGGTGAACGCGGTCTCTAGCAACCCGCTGTGTTCCCTGGATACCAGCTACACAGCGGGCTGTGCGATTTGCACCATGCACAGGGGAACGCAGCATGGTGATCACACTCTCCGCAGCCCGCTGTGTAGCTGGTATCCAGGGAACACAGAGGGTTGCTAGAAACAGCGTTCTCCGCTATGTAGCCTGCGTGAAGGCTGCGTGCAGGCTGCGTAGTGAGAAAAAAATTCTACGCTTTCTGCAAACAACACAGGGAACTTAGAATTGTGCAAGTGTGACCCTAGCCTAACTGCTGGGAAATCATCAATATCTAGTATATGAAAAAAACGTATTTAGGAGGCACAGTCACGTGATCCACCAGTCACATGCTTTAAGAACTGATATGTTAAGAAGAAAAAGAAGCATGTATGTGTGACCGGGATCAGGGGAATATTGAAAAAAGACCAATATGAAGAGTCAAAAATTCATTTATTTAACATTTATACAAACAGGAACTGACAAACAATTTAAAAACCATTAAAAGGTGGAAACCACCAAAACAGCTATGGCCTTATAGTATACATTGTAGATAAGCAGTATAAAACTACTTCTAATACGTGGATGATGAGATATTCTGGTAATTAGTTAGTTAGTAGACAAAGTCACATGAAAATCAATCACCCTATCAAATAACGTGCAGTACAGTAAACTAATGTACTCTAAATAGTCATGAATCAGGAACAGATGTAAATCCCTGTTAAATAGATAGGCTGGAACGTCAGAATAGAACACCAAAATAACCTAACATTATAGGTCCCTGAAAGAAAGGTTGTAATAAAGAACCTCAGCCACTAAGTGGTCAGATATGCTGTGACTGGGACGAAAGATCCCCTAAGCAGGGAAGGACAATGTCTACATGAAATAATGTGGTGATGAGTTAGTCAAAGGCCCTAAAAGAAAGGGAGAAATGAATATCAGATAAATAATAGGACCACAAGTGCACCGATCAGTGCCACCGTGTCCAAGTATAGTTACCAGAGAAAACAACATCCATCTCATAAGGCACATAGCAGGCTAGACACCCGACGCGTGTCGCCGCCTATAAGACGGCTTCCTATGGGGGAGAACCCCCAATATCTAGTATAAACATTGGGAGAGTGATGCACTGATTGAGACATCAACCTCAGTCCTGTCAAACAGTGCAGAAGGTTGCTGAAAACTAGATAAGTGAACCTTTTTGGTTCTATTTCTGAGGACAATGCACGAAACAGTCTCCATTAAGTAGTGTAAAAAAATAAACTACGGTAATTGCCCAATATTTTTTTCTAAACTACAGATAATTGTAAGGCCGGCTTCACACCATGTTTTTTGCCCTGTCAGGCTCTGTCTGGTGCTTTGCAGGAGGCACTGGACATAGCCTTACAGTTCCGGACAAATAGAACGGGATGGTTAATATGCCCTCCGGTCCTGTTTTTAGCTGGATTCTGCAGAGCGTAGCTGAGGGAGCTGTCCCCTGCTGAAATGGTGCTGAATCACTTCACAGGGGACAGCTCCCTGATGCTAAAGTTCAGCGTAGCTCACGCTGAACTGCAGCCGCCGGTATCCGAATCCCAGATCCTCACGGAGCTGGGCAATCCGGTGCCATAGACTCCCATGTTAGGGGGCGCTGGATTGCCCCGGACCTGGGAGGATCATGAAGGATCCAATTTAGGCCGATTTTTCGCCCCGGACATTCCCTTAATATATTGAAAATAAATGTGACAGAGATGTTGCTTTAAACTGAAGCAGATGTGAAGTTTTCTGGGCATTCATTTTTTTTTTTTGCACAAACATGGTCAGAAATAGGTGTAAGGCTAGGGTCACACTTGGGTAGGTTGCATCCGTTTGCAGGATGCATTAATGGATCCAGTTTTTGCATTGACATTTTTATGGCATGTTTTTCAATTTTAGCGCAAGCGTTAACACATGCGTTTTCCATAGACTCCCATGTTAAAATAAGCATACGTTTTTGAAAAAGCACCAAAAAACATTGCCGACCATGTTTTTAGCGCAACTAGCAAAAACACACGTGTTTTTACATATTTGCACATGTAAAACATGCATCAGTTTAGCGGATGCATGATGCAAGTGTGACCCTGGCCTAAATACTATTTTCTTTGCTTTTTCATGACTCAGGCCTTCACATGCTAGAATGTCCACTGCAAAGCTTGTGTTGCAGTGTTACTTCAAAGCTTGTGTGGCAGGATGTAAGGATGTAGCTAAATAAGAAGTAAAATATGATAAATTCCTATTAGCGCATCATAAGATGAAAAACGAGTTGAGTTGGTCAATGGGAAATTATATCATCTGTAAAATAACGTTATATTAAGCCTGCCTTCATCATAATTAATATTACACAAAGAGCATAACATCTATGTGCTCTTATTACAGGAATTTAGAACCAAGGGGTGTATCATGGGGACTAGAGAGTGTCATTCCTGACAGCTCAAGTTAATGTGCAGAAATGTAACGAAGCAAGGGTGCAGGGGCCCAACAACAACCCCATCTAAAGCTGGGTTTACGTCCTTGCCAAAATTCATCGCGGTGCAGAAACTCATTGAGTCCCTGCACGCGATACACACTGCTGACAGTGGCTGTGACTTGACGTCGGAGGTGTAGCGACAGGGACGATGCAAGAAAGTGACGTCATCTGCCTTGGCACACACTCAGATGTCAGGGGTCGGGTTATGTGCTGGCTCTAGAGGACACCAGGTGACATGGGAGCAGAGGGAGAGGTGAGTAGAATGTTTTTGTTTTAATTATGTGTTATGGACAGAACAGTGATACAGGGATACATGATTGTATCCCATAGGGTACCTTTACAAGTGGCTACATTTCTAGGGTGGCTACAGGTAACTTACTGGTTGCAGTGAAATCATGGAGACAAGGTTCTATCTTGTTGCTGTGTACAAATGGAATAATCTCTCCATGATTTCACTGCAACAAGTAAGTTACCTGTAGCCACCCAAGAAATGTAGCCGCGTGTAAAGGTACCCTTAGGGCCCCTTTACACGTGGCTACATTTCTTGGGTGGCTACAGGTAACTTACTGGTTGCAGTGAAATCATGGAGAGATTATTCCATTTGTACACAGCAACAAGATAGAACCTTGTCTCCATGATTTCACTGCAACCAGTAAGTTACCTGTGAAAAACCTGTTACCTGTAGCTGCGTGTAAAGGTACCATTAGGAAGGAGTGAGGATTGCTCTGAAAAATGTAGAAAATAAAGCACCATTGTCTACAGATTCATTGTGGTCCTTGTCCGTTTACAGCTTAGTACGGATCATAGAAGCACCGTCCTTTTCAATTTATGTTTATTTACCACTGTGCACGTGGAGTGTGGATCCAGCAGCAGCTGTACAAAGCGCATAAACTGGTTGTGGGTCTCACAACCGGCTCAGGTGAGCACTAACAATTATTACCACCAATATTAATAATAGCGATAAGACCCTATTGCGACTTTTGTCTCTCTACCTCTAGATTTTTTATTTGTGTGTTTTTCTCTTTTTGTACCTATTCTTGTATGCTCTATATTTTTTACATTAAAGGTTACAACTTTAAAAAGTTTGTTCCTTATATGCCCTTAAAAATTCTTAAAGTACCGTCACACGGTTCCACATCGCCGGCAAAATCGCTGGCAACACCCGGGAACGCGCACGTTTAAACTCAACCCTGGCAGCGATCTTTAACATGGGAGTCTATGGGGGAAGTTGACGGCAACATCGCTGTTGCCGCGTCAGACTGGGCAATGCAGGCAGATCGCCTTAGCAACATTGTTGTGAAACCAGGCGATGTTGCTGAAGCAACTATCACCGTTGAGATCACCCTGTTATACAGGGCAACTCTCCGGTGATGTCGCTGCAACTTGGCCACGCCCCTCAGTTGCCGGAGATGTTGCCCTGTGTAACGGGACCTTTAGGGCCTTTTCACATCTACATTTGGATTCCATTTGGCTTGCAATCCGTTTTTAACAGCATGTGTGTGAAAAATGCATTGCAAACTCATGCATTATCGCACCCATTGACTTCAATGGAAGACGCATTGAAAACGCATGTAAAAATACATGTAATTTTCAACCAATGCAAAACATATGCATTCCTGCAAACGCAGCCCGAAATGTGTCCTGCAACGTTTTAGGCTGCGTTTGCAAAAATGCATGTGTTCTGTGTTACCAGAAAATGACATGCGTTGTTAAATGCATTTTCAATGTGTTTTCCATTGAAATCACGTGTTTCCTTGTGTTTCTATGCATTTATGCAGTGAAAAACGCATAGGGACCCAAACGCAACCACCCTTAGATGTGAACTTAGCCTTAGGGGCCCGTCACACGAGGTGACATCGCCGGAGATGTCGGCAGTGACGGGCGGGAGAGCGCACGTTTTTGGCGCCCCGCCATGTTTACATGCGGCGACACCTCCGGCGATGCACCGGCGATCTGACAGGCGGCATCGCCGCTGGGGTGTCCAAAAACCCCAGCGGCGATGCTGTAACATGGGAGCCTATGGCTCCCATCGCCTGTCAGATCGCCGTCCCCCTGTTACATGGGGCGATGTCTACACATCGCCCCTGAGTGCTCGCCTAGTTTCAGAGCACTGATGTAGCGCCGACATCGCCCCTTTACATTAGGCGACGCAGGGGCGATATCGGTGCCAATAGGCCACGCCCCTACGTCGCCTAAGAAATCGGCGGTACATCGCCAGGTGTGACGGTACCCTTAGTCTTTCAGAGTGTGTGTGGCCTTTTAACTGTTCAACATTAATATACAGGGCAATTATAAAAGATTCATCAGGTTTTGCATTCATATTACTGCAAAGATATAAATTTCACTCATTTGTAATTACAGCTTATCAAAAGGTCACATCTCAGAGTTTGTAACTTGTGATTCTATAGGTGGCAGGGGGAAATCAGATCCAAAAATGGCTACTATGCAAGAGCAAGTTTTTTTTTTATTTTTAGTATGTAAAGTGTAAATCAATTGATTCCATGCAGCAAGCAGTCCGAACACAGTATGGAAGTAACCCATCTGGCCACCAGAGCATTCTGCGGTGGTATCGACAATTTAAGGATATAGGATGCTTGTATAAATGTAAAAGCGCACTACTACCGATTGTTACAGGTGAAGCAGTGGAGAAGGTTAAAGAGACTTTTGCAGTTTTTTTCGTCCTTTTTGGTCCTTTCCTCCACAGTGGAGTCGCTGCTAAGGTAGACATCGGGTTTTGATGGGGCCCCGCAGTTCCGGAAATAACACGTTCGGTGTCATACCAGGAGGGCTGCGGAGTGGAGAGGCAGGCTGGGGGGTGTGCAATTTGATTTTAATATTACGCCCATCGGGGAGTGAAAAAGACAGCAGGAGGTGGTGAGAGGGACAAAAGAGGACGCCCAGAGGGGCTAGCAACGATAGCATCCCAGTTCATTAACATGCGCCCCAGTAAGTTACAAGTACATTTTATTAAACACTCACAGCTCACATTTAGCAAAGAAAGGGATAGTTGACAGCCTGACAGCTGACCGGATTTTGGCCCCATAGTATCCTATGGGGCCGTATTAAGCCAGAATCCAGGAGGTATTGGATTTTTCTCCCGGACACAAAATCGGAGCATGCAGTATTTTTGTGTCCAGGGAGAAAAGTCTCCCCAAATCGGATCCTCCTGGATCTGGGACAATCCAGCACTCCCTAACATGGGAGTCTATGGGGCCGGATTGTCCCGATGTGGGAGGATCCGGCAACCGGACACCAGTGGCAGCATGCTGCTGTAATTGCAGGACCGCGGCTAGTTCCCTGCTAACTTGAATAATCAGCAGCTGCGGCTGCCATTAGCGGCATCCAGCTGCACACTAGACCGGAGGGCATATTTGCTCTCTGGTTCTGTTTGCAATTCTGGTCCGGGGCTGTCAGGTTCATCCCTGACAGCCCCGGATCGGATTTCACTGTGTTGTGAAGCCGACCTTACTGGGAAGTGTTTTGCTGTTTTAATACAATCAGCAGAAGACTATCATTACTAGGACAAATGGCTTTATTCATTCTAGTATTACCATGTCCCCAGCACTGATTAGCAGCTCTCTGTCAATATACAAGATAAAATAATAATAATAATTAAAAGAATATACCAGGTACAAAAGAAGATGCCAATCTGTGGTATGAGAGGGGTTATACACACTCAGAATTTTGAGATCTGCTAATCTGCAGCAGAGAAAACTGTGATAAATTGCTAAATTAGGGTCTGCATGCGCAGTGCGGGTCTTGAAGCTAACAGAGCGGCGCGGGTGTACATACGTCACCCAAAGCCGGAAATGACGCGATTCACATCATACAGCTGCACACTGCAGCGCCCGGCCGGCAGAGGAGAGCGGGGAGGCGCGCATTTGAATGAGAGTTGAAGATCACGCCTATTGAGGCGTGATATTAGGAAGAGGGAGAGCCTGCCTGGGTGACTATGCATACAGTAGTCACTCATTAACATCACTAATGAGTGAGTTTATTAACGTTTATCTTCATTTTCAATAGATGCATTTAGGAGCTAAAAGGAGTGTAGGATAAGTGTGAATATGCTCTAGGGACATCTTTTAATAGCTTAGGAGGTATTTTGGGGGTGACAGGATCCCTTTAAATCTGTGTATAGCTAGGCTGCAAAATGCTGACAGTTTGTAATTTACACACTGATAGTAGGGATGAGCGAGTATACTCGCTACTATTCGGTATTCACCAAATAGTAGCGGTATTCGGGCTACTCGCTACTCTCTGAGTACTTATGAGTAGCGCCACGTCACAACCACGTGATCGCTAGCGGCCACCTGATTGGCCAATTTGCAAGGTCCTAGATGTACTATCAGGACCTTGCAAACTGGCCCCTAGCGATGATGTAGTTGTGACGTGGCACCATCTGATTGGCCAGATCGCTACCGGCCATCTGATTGGCTGGTAGTGATAGGTCCTTTTCCAGCAATCGGATGGCTTCTCTGGCAGTCCCGGTGCAGGCGTCGGAAGGTGAGTATGTAAGTTTATTATTTTTTAACAACTTTTATTAACTTTTAGGCTACTTTCGCAGTGTAGCTATAGATACACTGCGAAAGTATTCGTACTCGCTATACTCGCAACAAGTAGTGAGTACCGCTGCCTACTCGTTGCGAGTATAGCGAGCACGAATAATAAGGTACTCGCTCATCCCTAACTGTTAGCATTTTCAATTGTTACCTACATATCACTATTTTGTGTGTGGAGGAGCAACCTTAGCCCCCGACCAGAAGCGTTTTTGTTTTGGAGCCTGTTTGTAAATGTCACTACTTGTCATTTACAATCAGTCTCCTAGAATCCCTTCCCAGTCTCCTACTAGCCCTCCCACCCCCCAGTCTCTGCATGCCCGGCAGCCCCAGACTCCAACAAAGCCGCCACCCCCCAGTCTCCAAAATGATCCTCCACCCCCATTCACCTATGTAAACTCTGAATATCACTCAGTGGTCATTTACTTCTGTCTGAAACACTGTGCCAAATCTGCAGTTGTGATGGATGACAGCTGAGAGCACTGTGCCGTGGTGTGTGCTCACCTCCTTCACCATGCCCACATTGCAACAGCCGCCACCCCTGTGAAGCAGAATGAGTCGCACTATATTACTGGACAGACCGGCTGAGACTGGGAGGGGGGGGTGGGCTGGTGAAAGACTGGAGAGGGCTTCTAGGAGACTGGGTGTAATCAAAAAGGGGTGACATTTACACCCAAGCTCTAAAACTACAACTACACTATGGCTGATTACTCTGCTTTTACCCTCAGTACGGGTCAATCAAACACTGCAAGTGGCTCGCACTAGGCCAATCACCAAATGTATCTTTGCACAGTGATGCTCACTGAAGTATTCTGGATATGCAAAGCACCCAAATTCCTTCCCCGAACAGGTTCACTCATTTCTACTAGACGCACAAGATAAAAAGTGCTTGTTGTGTAAGGTACAGTGATTTGCATAATAAATAAGTTGCGTGAATCAAGTCATCAGCCAGTATCTATAAAAGTACAGGTATAATATGCTACATGCTACTGGGAGTAGAAATGGATAACACACAGACAGAAATTGTTCAAATACAGTATATGTGAAAAGCCAAAAAAGCAGAAAGGGCAAGGGCTGAGCAGAATAACAATAAAATTCTAGAGTAGTTAGTTTATGTTTATGAGAATTTAAATTCCACCTAGCAAGAATGTATTAAAGAGGTTGTCTTACAAACAACAGTTACCATATCATCTATTCACATAAGTGTAAAATGTGATCAAACACAATTTGTAAATGAATATACTTTTGGGACAGGGACAACCTTAGGGTAACAAACTAAATGGTCATCTACAAATTTTTACATTAAAATTACCTTTGGAGTTGGGGGACCATGGTCATCCATGAACGTGGAGTTACCTGTAAAAAACAAAGAAAATGATAAGACAATGTACTTTTAATATGATGAAAAATATTTTGGTGTGCTCAATGAACATACTATTTTATTGAACATCAGATTATCGATGGTTCTGTTCTCAAAGTAATTTTGCAACAAAAGTAGACAACTAGCACTTTTAGAAAACCCGTTGGACCTGTTGACACGCAAACAGCGTGAAACGGTTAGCTGTTGTTCGACTGTGCACCCTCTCCCTCCCTGCACTTGTAGCCCTGTGATGGAATAAAGAGCCACAGTAATTACTGGTGAGTGCTGCTCCTTCTTTATACAAATTAATGATTTAAAAGTGTGCTTGCAGCTATGTGTGGCAGGGATGGCGTCAGCACCCGGTGTACCCTGACATAGGGGCCCACTGTAATGTACAATAATTAGATCTGCCTCTTTAAGAGAACTAGGTCTGTTGTATGATGGGTAAGAGGAAGGAGGAGGTGGAGAATTAAGTTTTGGTTTCACTTTGGAACATGCTGCTGGAAAGACTGTTCTGCAATATGATGGAGAAAGATAGAAGACAAGAATAAAGTACAGTTAAAGTTTACTCTTGTGAATGCCTCATATCGTGAGAATATTACAACTGGCGACGAGGATGGGATGATATAACCACTGGCTGCTGTGAGTACTGATCACTGTTTACTGCTTCACACACCAGCATCACTGAGAGACTCTATCATGGCTGAATACTTACACAGTTTCCCACAGTTTGATATGACTGATGCTACTAATCTCTCCCATAACTGGAGAAAATGGCTAAACAGATTTGAGAACTTTCTAGAAGCCGTGGACATAAAAGAGGAGAAACGAAGGAAGACTGTACTCTTACATTGTGCAGGTTCAGGAGTCTATGATGTATACAGCACATTACCTGCAGCCGAGACAGACACATACAGGAATTGCACCAAAGCTCTCACTGACTACTTCAATCCCAAACAAAATATAAGATATGAAAGATACAAATTCAGAATTGCTAAGCAGCTCCCAGAAGAATCCATAGACACCTATGTCACCCGGCTGAGAGAGCTGGCACATGGATGTGCATTCACAGATGTAGATGATGAAATTCTAACCCAAGTAATTGTCACCTGCTCATCCAATACCATAAGGCGCAAAGCTCTGCAGCAGGATCTCTCTCTACATGATTTACTCAAAATGGCCCGTGCTATAGAAACAGCAGATCATCAGGCTACTGCAATGGAGAGTGGGGATCATTTACATGTGCATAATCTCAAGCATAAGAATGCCCAAGACAAGCAAACCCCAAAACAGAGGAAATGCTATAGATGTGGACAGGATTTCCCTCACCACCTGAACAAATGTCCAGCTATAGGACAGATATGCAGTAAATGTGGAAAAGGGAATCATTTTGCAGCTGTCTGCAGGTCAGCACAATACAAGTCTTCTCTGCCTCTGACAAAGCCCGCAAATATAAAAATGATAAATCAGGACACAGAAGAAATGTTCGGGACGGAAAACTATGTGTTCACCACTTCTGCCACTGGCTCCGTACAGTCTCCCTGCATCACACTCCCAATCTGCAACACCAATATCACCTTTACAATAGATACGGGTGCTTCAGTGGATATTATAGACAGCACTGCATATGAACAATTGAAAAATAAGCCAGTTTTACAGCAAGTGAACACAAAAATCTTCCCATATGGATCTACAACACCTCTAGCCACAAGAGGACAATTTGACACGGAAATCAGCTATAAAGAAAACAGGCATAAAACCACTTTTCACACATTACAAGGATCGGGAGGCTGTCTTCTCAGCTATCACACTGCATTGAAGCTAGGTCTCATCCAGATTATTCATACCATAACTGACCCGGCAGATATAGATGTACAGGCCATGGTAAACAGTTTTCCCTCCTTATTTAGTGGTTTGGGAAATTAAAGGACTCTCAAATACATCTTCATGTGGACGACAGCGTTCGTCCGGTAGCCCAACCACATAGACGCATTCCTTTTCACCTGAGAAAGAAGGTGGAAAAAGAACTTCAATTCTTCATGGATGAGGACGTCATTGAAACTGTTACTGGTCCCACTCCGTGGGTCTCTCCACTTGTGGTAGTTCCAAAACCAAAGACTCCAGAGCAGGTGAGACTGTGTGTTGACATGCGCCTACCCAACACCGCTATCCAGAGAGAAAGACATATCTCACCCACGATTATTGACATCATTCATTTATTAAATGGAGCGACCGTCTTTTCAAAGCTCGACCTCAATAAAGGCTATCACCAATTAGAACTAAGTCCAGAATCCAGATACTTAACAACATTTTCCACACATGTGGGCCTCAGAAGATATAAAAGATTGACTTTTGGAGTCTGCTCAGCAGCAGAAATTTTTCAGGATGCGATAAGGAGCGTCATTCAACACGTTCCAAATGCCTTTAATTACAGTGATGACATACTGGTGTTCGGTAAAACTCAAGCTGAACATAATCGTGCTCTATACAACATCTTTGAATGCCTGCTCTCTGCTGGACTCACTTTAAACAAAGAAAAGTGCGAATTTGATAGAAGTTCATTAGAGTTCTATGGTCACATCTTCTCGGCAAAAGGAGTACAACCTGAACCTAAAAAAGTAGAATCCATCAAGACAGCCTCAATTCCACAAACTGCCAGTGAAGTACGCTCTTTTCTTGGAATGGCAAGCTACTGTGCTAGATATATTCCAAATTTTTCAACTATCAGCAGTCCATTAAGAGAACTTACAAAGCAAAATTGTGTTTTTCAATGGTCCCAAGACTGTCAGACCTCTTTTGAAGCAATTAAAAATGAACTTTGCTCAATCACTACCATGGCTTATTTTGATCCGGCACTTCAAACCGAATTAATTGTGGACGCCAGTCCCATGGGGCTGGGTGCTATCTTAGCACAATATAAGGATAATAATCAAGATCCTCACATCATTTCTTATGCAAGTAAAAGTTTAACAAGCACTGAAAAGAAATATTCACAACCTGAAAAAGAAAGCTTGGCAGTTGTCTGGGGATGTGAACACATTCACTTATTTCTCTATGGAGCTCCCTTCACCATTGTCACTGACCTTCAAGCACTCCTTACGATCTTTGGAAATCCCAGAGCTAAAATGCCTGCACGCATTGAAAGATGGGGTCTACATCTACAGGACTATAACTACAAAATTGTTCACAAACCTGGAAAATACAGCAATCCGGCTGACTATCTTTCAAGACATCCTATGAATGATGCCTCACCTGAGCGATCCTCCATTGAAGAATACATACGCTTCATTACAGCTCATGCAGTGCCTAAAGCACTCTCCATTGATCACTTTGTGAATGCAACAACGAGTGATAAGACGCTATGTGCTTTAATACAAATCATACAAAATCGAAGGTGGCATGAAATTCAAAAAGAAAAATTTCCCGAGTCTGAGATTGATCTGAAGGAATTAAAACTATTCTCAAGTGTACAGGATGAATTATCAGTCACTGAAGAACACCTCATTCTTCGAGGTACCAAACTGGTTGTACCTAAGACTTTGCGCAACTTAGTCATACAGAACGCACATGAAGGTCATCTGGGAATTGTTGGTACTAAAAAATTACTTAGAGAAAAAGTGTGGTTCCCAAACATGGATCAATTGGTGGAAGAGAAGATTAGACATTGCTCCACCTGTCAATTCATTACTCCATCATCAAACTTAGAACCACTGCAAATGTCTCCGCTACCCACTGCTGTCTGGGAGGAAGTGGCAGTCGACATATATGGACCATTACCCAATGGCCAGTACATTCTAGTAACAATTGATGAATATTCTAGATACCCTGTCATTTCTTTCATATCTTCAACATCTGCCACTAGTGTCATACCAGAACTGGATGACATATTCTCTGCATATGGCATTCCAAGAGTGGTTAAAACAGACAATGGACCTCCGTTCAATGGACATGTGTTTACACAATTTTCTGAATACTTGGGGTTCAGTCACAGGAAAATCACACCTTGCTGGCCACAAGCCAATGGTATAGTAGAACGTTTCATGCGCACTATGGGGAAAAGAGTCAAGGCAGCGAGTCTGGAGCACACCCCGCTGAAACAGTCATTATACAAATTCATGCGCAATTATCGTAATACGCCACATTCTACTACTAATGCTGCTCCAGCTCATCTAATGTTCAACAGAACTCCACGGATACGTATCCCTGATGTGACCAGTCATCCCTTACCAAGTGACTCTTCTGTGCGATCAGCAGACTCTTCTAACAAACAAGCTATGAAACGTTATGCAGACAGAAGGCGAAGGGCACAGCCAAGTGCCATCAAAAAAGGGGATGTTGTCCTCGTGCGTCAAAAACCAACCAACAAGACCTCAGCTACTTATAATCCTGCACAATACAATGTTACTGATAAGAAAGGCAGCATGGTCACGGCTGAGCGAAATGGACACTTCATAACTCGAAATTCTTCACATTTTAGAATCATACCGCAAAATGATGGTAATGATCTTCCTCTGGTGGAAGACTTGGTACTCGATGGTGGAGAGGACCACCCGGAAGTGAACAATTCTTCAATAATGGACACACTCACTGAGCCCAGACGCTATCCAACACGAGAAAGGAGGGCTCCATCGCGGCTTATTGAAGAAGTATAAAAGAGAAAAGAACAGAAAACATACAGAGTTCTTTTTGGTTGTTCTTTTTTTTTTTTTTTTGTTGTCTTTAGTGGGTTTTTGTGTTTCTTTTTGGTGCCTGATTTGAATAGACTAAATAGGCCAAAACCGACATATATATTTATTGGACATTTTCACATGGTTATATTGTCAGTGTATTTCTTCTAAGTTGTAAAAAAAAAAAAAGGGGATGATGTAATGTACAATAATTAGATCTGCCTCTTTAAGAGAACTAGGTCTGTTGTATGATGGGTAAGAGGAAGGAGGAGGTGGAGAATTAAGTTTTGGTTTCACTTTGGAACATACTGCTGGAAAGACTGTTCTGCAATTTGATGGAGAAAGATAGAAGACAAGAATAAAGTACAGTTAAAGTTTACTCTTGTGAATGCCTCATATCGTGAGAATATTACACC
Organism: Allobates femoralis; assembly: GCA_033576535.1. NCBI lineage: Eukaryota > Metazoa > Chordata > Amphibia > Anura > Aromobatidae > Allobates > Allobates femoralis. The sequence goes on along the minus strand of JARQOC010000001.1, from coordinate 393,803,858 downwards.
CACCAATGCCCACACACTTTATGCTGGTATAATTATTTTTCCCCTGCCCCCTCACTTCCTTTTTGAGACTGTTTAAGTTCCTCCTATTTGCATTCCACTGTGGAATGCATACTGAGGAGAAACAGTGTTCACTCTACTATATGCGTTCCATGCCTGGCACTCCCTCCGCCTCTGAAGATAGTGTGTGTAGGTGGAGCGAGCTGGAGCAGATTGCTCCACTACTAACTGGGTACAAACTTACTCCCCCCGACCCAAGACTGGCATCAGTCATCCGACCATGACGGTTCTGCTGCAGCTGCACTGTCTGCAAACTGCAGTACTGTGCTGCCACCCCGCCCATTGCTTCCTAGTAGTAAGCAGACATAGTAATGGTGCCGTCACACAGCACGATCTGGCCAGCGATGTCGGAAGCGAAGCGCGGGTGCCCGCTCGGTTCCGACATCGCTGGCCAGCTGTCACACAGCATCGCTGCGGCCGGCGACACCGCAGCGATGCGGGCAGTGACATTGCTCGCTGGGCTGGGCTCAGCCCAGCGAGCGATCCGCAGCAACGCTGCGGTATAGGCTGGATCGCCGCCGACATCGCTCTGGCGATGTCACACGGCACGATCCAGCCTTATCGCAGGTCGCCGGTTGACAGGTTTACGGTTCTTCCCGTAAACCTGTCAACCCGCGACCAGCGATAAAACGCGGTCGCGGCGCTCGTTTACACAGCGCGACGTCGCTAGCGACATCGCTGATACGTCACTTTTTCGGCGATGTCGCTAGCGACGTCGGCAGGTGTGACGGCACCATAACAGTGAGTGACATCCTGCTTCATATAGTCTGCCTGCTTTCCACTGTAGAATGCAAACTGGTGCCTTCTCCTCAACATGATTTCTAGGAGGAGACTGACACTTCCTCCTATATGTGTTCCACAGTGGAACACACTTTGCACAACCTCCAGTTTGCAGTCTGGACTGGCTTAATTCAGTTAAGACTGAGTTTAGTAACAATGAGAATGAATGATGGTCTGACTAATCACTTCTTTACACTGACTTAGGCTAGGGTCACATTTGAAACTTGAATTGCATTCACCGCATCCGGATCCGGATGCGGTGAACGCAATGCCGGTCACACACATTTTTGTACAAAAATGTGTGCAGAATACCGCACTGCAGTAACCGGATGGCTCAGGATGTGTAATCCTGAGCCAACCGGCAACTGCATAGTTTGCTGATCCCGGCTATTGCCGGGATGAGCAAACTGTCCTATGAATATTAAAGAGTTAAATGTAATAACTAAAGGAATGTTTGAGGTCTCTAGGGGGGCTTAGACCCCCCTAGAGACCGGCCGCCCACTCCGGTGGGCTTCTCCTACAATTTCCCCCATGCCACGGGCTCCTCCGAGCTCCGTGCATGTTCCCCAAAACTCCCGCCCCACCGTATCAGTATAGAGGGGTGCATACATCCCTCTTGTATACTTAATCTTGTATGTGGCCACAACGAATTATTACAGTAAACATGTTAGCTCATAATTACGTTCTCTCGTAGGCAGGCAGTGTTCTGGGAAAGCCAGGGGCGGGGCTGTGTGCCTCCGCCCCCTCCTTCATTATGGCCGCCCCCTCTGGCCTTCATCCAGTGTTGTGAGGGCGGCCGCGTCATGAAAGGGGCGGGGCTAATGGTGTATTTAGAGTTTTTTAATTTTGAAAATTATACTGTTATCATAGGGAGATTTCTTCAATAAAATTTGATGTATACTCTAACGGGTGATGACTTATATTACACTGACTGTCATTTGCACTGACCATTTAGAAAAATCAAAGAAAAAGAACATTTGCATAATAATTTGGAACACAGTGTAGAAATGTATTAAATGTTATTGATGTGCCTAACCTTTATCGAGGGATTACCATGCATAGGTTGTAATTGCATAATTTTAATAGTTGACGGAAATGGTTAAGGTAAGATATATATATATACTGTATTAAGCTTGTGAACCAGTACATGAATGGTTAAATACTGTGATTTGTTCAATTCCAGGGTTTCAGGAATCTAGAGGCGGTGTGGTGTTGAACTAGTACATGAATAGTTAAATGATGTCATGTATTTGATATAATCCTATTGGTTTAGGGCCTTATATAATGTATGTGACCAACACAATATGCAAATCCACCTGATGAAGACAGTGGTCCACCGTGGAAACGCGTTGTGGTACAATAAAAGTTAATTGCCTGTAGACTTTGTGCATGAGCGCTTCTGTATACTGATATTATCTTTCATCCGGTACTTGTCACAGAGATAACATCAGTGTGTTGTCCATGTGGCATCCATGCTGCCAGCCTAAACTAGTCATAATAATATAAATAATTATCTTTATTTATATAACGTCAACATATTCCGAAGCCCTTTACAATTCAGAGTTTTGTTGTAGTCATGTTGTAGTGTGGAGCAGACGGACATGTGAAAATGGCAAGTGATTAACATTGGTGTCCGTGTCTCCATTATGTGGCAAGTGGATGTGAGAAATACTGGAGGCCCACACATGTGAAATGGGCCTAACTAAGTGCTGGTGGTAAAACCCATCCTAAGGCCTCTCTCACACGTCCGTGAAAAAAAGCACGTGTGTGAGCAGCCATTTTTTTCGCTTGTGTGTCCAGCATCATGTGTCATCTGTGTGTCATTTATGTGCTGTCCGTGTAACACAGACAGCATGTCTTTGTATACTCACCTGCTCTCCAGCGCTGCTGTCACACTCTGGGTCTGCTGTAGTAGTTAATTTTGTGAAAATTCATGAGCTTAATGAGCGGCCCTGGAAGTGAGTGTGACAGCAGAATCGCTGGAGACTGGAAAGTATAAAAATCCATTTATTTTTACTGCAGTATCTTTGCTCCGGTCCGTGCACGGACTACATAACGTGTGCGGGATCTTTTTAGTATGCTGCCGCACAACACCAGACATGTCTCCATGTGGAGCACATGGACACGCATCTGCTCCTCAGGAAGACACGGTCCATGCAGAAACATGATCATGTTGAAATGACAATTCACTAACATTTGAATACATGTGTCCGGGTCTCCGGCATGTGGCTACTCCGACGGCACATGTACCTGAGACATGGACATGTGAAAGAGGCCTATAGTTTGAGTCTTTTATATTTAGAAACTGCGCCCATTGTAGATTGGACTAATTGGTAATAATTAGACTAATGTAATGTAAGAAGTGAAATCTTTGTTATTGTGTACTATACCTATATTTCCCTGCCATATTAGTGTGTCATGAATCATGGTACATGTTAAAGGGACCCACTGAGACTCTTTCCCCAGGGCCCACAAAAACCTGCAGCCGACCCTCATGTGTGGCATGGCAAAAGACAAAAAACATCCTCCAGACAAGTGTGTACAGAAATATACTGATGAATATTGATTGTGTAGTCTAAATATAGAGTAGCTTAATGATATGCCAAATATTTGTGATGGAGGCACAATTGAGCTGAATACATCATAGCAGAGCTGAGCTGGAAGTCAGTGCTCTTTTAGGCTGGCTTCACACTGCGGTCAGGTCAGGTCAGATCAGGTCAGGTCAGATCAGGTCAGGTTTTGTGTTCCAAAACCAGGAGAGGAACTTGCAGAGAAAAAGTAGAATTGAAAGATTGACACCTGTTCTAGGTTTTGGAGTCACTCCTGGTTTTGAAACACAAAACCTGACCTGATCTGACCTGATCTGACCTGACCGCAGTGTGAAACCAGCCTTACTCTTTCATCATTCATCTTCCAGCAAAGCTCTTTGAGGTCAAATTAGAGGTGGGATTAGTCAGGAGCACACTGAACAGGGGGAGGGGCCTGCAGTACTGACGAAAAGTGATTTTAGCAAAGTAAGAGGTATACGTCATTTTTTTATTTAAAAAACAAAAAACAAACTTACTTTATTGGAAAAGGTATTTAAAATTAAGCACAAGTCTACAAGAAATAGAAATTCTGCAAGTTTCCACAGGTAAAATGAACATTTGCAGTAGTTGCAAGAAGTGTGGATTTTTTAAAGGGAACCTGTCAGCTAGTTTATACCACCCCAGCTATCACCGTCTATAGGTGCAGCTTTATAATACCAGTCTAATCATCCCTGTCTAAGCTCATAGTGTAATGTGAAAGGTGAAAAAAAAGCATTTATACACTGACATTTCCTTATGTAATGAGGCAGTCAGTCTCCAGCTTGGAGTATGGAGACTGTTTGGTAGGTTAATAGTTAACATTTCAGCCTTATGTTAGAACATGTTGGGAGACCTGATGTGATGTCATAACCATGTGACTACAATAGGCGGAGCTAAGTCACTATAACATATGAGTTTGCTTGCTTAGCTCCGCCCATTATAGTCACGATCATTACATCACACAGGCCCTTTAGCCATGCAAGTTAATAGTGAGTTAACTATTATCCTGCCAGACAGTCCCCCTCCTCCAAGGTGGGGACTGAAATGTAAGTGTATAAATGCTTTTTTTCACCTTTTACATTACACTATGAGCTCAGACAGAAATTATTAGAATAGTATTATGAAGCTGCAGGTAGAGCTAGACCCTTTTCACATCTAATGCAGGTCTGCGTTTTGCTGCATTTGCGTTTCTATGCGTTTTTACTGCTAAAAACGCATTCAAACTCATGACTTTGTGGCCCCATTGATTTCAATGGAAAACGCATAGAAAATGCATGCAAAAACGCATGTGCGTTTGAAAAAACGCAAAACACATGCGTTTTTGCAAACGCAGCCCTATATGCAACAGCCCACGTTTTAGGCTGTGTGTGCAAAAATGCATGCGTTTTGCGTTTTTGCAAACGCATATGTGTTTTGGCATGCATTTTCCATCAATTGCGCCAAAAACGCATGCTTTTAAATGTGTTTTTAGCAATAAAAACGCATAGAAATGCAAATGCAGCAAAACGCAGACCTGCATTAGATGTGAACTAGGCCATAGTGATAGCTGGGGTAGCGTGAGCCCCCTGACAGGTTCCCTTTAAATATGCAACATCTACATTTTTGCTATAGATTTTAAAGAAGTGACTTGTTGCAGATTTATCTTGCTTACTAGTTACAAAATTCATTTGGAAAAAAATCATGTATGTAGACTAAAAGACTAAGGCTGGAAACAGACTGTCCAAATGAAATGCGAGTCACTCAGATGAGTCTCGGATTATTAACTCAGAATGGCCTCCCCCTCTCTGAATGGGAGTGTCAGCTGCTTATGTTTCTAAGCAGCTTCACACTCCCGTCCTGAAAGGGAGGAGGCCATTCCGAGTTAATCACTCGATACTTGTCCGTGTGACTCGCATTTTATTTGGACAATCTGTTTCCAGCCTAAGACCACATGCACACAACAATTCTACATGCAGAAGCTAGTATGAAGGTACTCACGAGTTCCTTCTGGCTTTCAATAGTCATTAAGGTGCTTTCACATTACGATTTTGTGAAATCCGATGCTGTCCGATATAAATCGGACAGCATCGGATCCGAATTTGCCCCCATGTATACCTATAGGGCCCGATTCGGATGTGCACTAAATGGCATCCGAATTGCGTCCAATACGATTTTGTCAGATTTCTTTACGGTGCAAAAATCGGAGACTGCTCCGATTTTGGCTCCTGAAAAAAATCGGAGAGAATAGGGTCGGAAGCAAATCAGATGGCAATTATGTCAAATCTGATCCGATCCCTTTAACATGGGATGCATCCTCGGACCTGATTTTAGTGTACTGAGCATGCTCAGTACATGCTCAGTACACAAACTATTGTGTGCCGCCTAATTTAACTTCCGCAATGTATATACATACATTGCGGAAGTTAAATATAAGTCAAATCAAGTGTTTAAAATAAAAAATCTTTATTCTAAATAAAGACACTGTTTTAATATATTTGGAATAATTATACAAAAAAACTTAAGATACCCTTTACAAATATCTTACATACTTGGATGCTTAATCATGAGTGTGGCACTGAAAGGTAATTATCATGTCACACATAGAAAACACAGATCCTATTCCTCAAACTGTTTTAGGCAGAAGTTAAATTATTTATAAAATACATTTCTGTGGTCTGATCTGCGTAAGTAGTAAGAAGCCTGAAGTCAAGGAAACATCAAGCTGTGTTATGCAACATTGCCTTAAATGTGATTATTCACTAAGTGTACTCAGGAGAATTTAGCCTTCCATAACCATTATGTGCTATCCAATATACACTTTTGCTTTATCGCTGATGCCTAAGTGTACTAAATAATTATATCACTACTTAATCCATTTTACTCATTACAGGGTATGTCTCTTTTCAAATGCTCTAGTACGAAAGGGCTGCAAGGGGCTTAATGCCATCCCAGGGTCCAGTTTGACAATACTTGCTTACATGCTATAATAATATTCCTTTGTATTAAAGTTTTGTGAATAACTTCATAACATGACCATAAATAAAATGGGATATGGGGGATGGGGAGCAATGTGGTCTGAGTAAGGGAAAGGGAAAAGGGGAGGGGAAAAAAGGTTACATCTGGGTATCTACATACCTAATTGCCAGTGGGCGATGTAACCCTATCTGATCTCCCGGCGGTGTCGTCACTTACCTCCTGTCGGCGGGAGATGAGCGGTGGACAGCTTTAAATCTCCCGCCAATACCACGCTGCTCAGCTGATTGGTCGCGCGCTGAGCACTAATGTGCATTGATCTACTTATGTGCCACAATTATGCAGCAATTTCAGATATCCAGTGGCATTGAGGTTTCCATTGATGAAGAATGGCCCCACTATCTTTGTACCCCATATACCACACCATACCATCAATTTTTGTGTTCCAACAGTCTTGGAGGGATCTATCCACTGTGGGTTAGTGTAAGACCAATAGCGGTGGTTTTGTTTGTTAACTTTACCATTCACAAAAAAGTTTGCCTCATCACTCATCTGAAGGCAATAGTCTATGCTGTGAAGATACGAGATGCGCAGCATCTGAAACACCGGATACTGGAAGCCTGTGCTAGCATTTCTTCTTTGGTGTTGCTATCAGTGTGTCATGAGTGGGAGAAGAGGGTTGCATTAACAATCCAACACAATGGGCAGCACTTTGAACACATTTTATAAGTGGTCATAAACTTGTAAATTTTTCATGAAAGAATAAAGTTATGTTAAAACCAAGCTCACCATTGTTTTTCTTATGAAATTCTGAATACGTTTGATGTGTCTCATGACCATCTTCCCATTGAAAAATATCAAGTTGGATCCAAGATAGCCAACTTCAAAATGGCCGCCATGGTCACAACCCATCTGTAAAAGTTTTCCCCCTCCTATATACTAATGTGCCACAAACTGGAAGTTGATATCACCAGCCATTCCCATTTTATTGAGATGCATCCATATAAATGGCCCACCCTGTAGTTTAATTAGAGTAGAGTACCATCTAGATATCAATTTATAATGGATTCATGCAATGTTGCACATGTTGTTAACATATAAATTAGATTAAGAGCCTTTGTTCAATTATAATTTAATTAACTATAATAATTATTATTAATTAATTTAATGAATTATTATAATGATTTAATATTTTTTTGTAGATCATGTTCCCAATTTATAATATTTGCTTTTTTAAGGAAAAGCGTGTCTTCAATAAATAAGGAGTATAGTGTATTAGCAGTCTATATGTAATTTTTCATGGATTATTTATAAGGCTTACTACTTCTTTGGGAAGGGCAAAAGGGAAATTAAATTTAGCACAATAGTATTTTCTCATTTCTAAGAAAGTTAAGATTCTCAACAAGTTCTAGAAAAGTGACAAAATAATTTTTTCAACGTTACTAATAAGATTAGATATTAATGTGATACCCAGTTTTTTAGTTTCTTAAATTCAGGTTTAGGTAACGCAATCCCAAAATGAGAACGGTATAGAATGTAATTTGAGTATTTGTCGGCTATTTTTAGCAAGCTTCGTTAAGTTTTTTCCAAGCCATTATGGTGTTTTTGATTAAAGGAGAGGTATATGGGGCTTTCGGAAAGCGGAGCTGAAGTATGGCTGCGTTTTCACTGAGCTTCTCGATGGTGGATTAAAATCTACTGCCATCAGGCCGCCAGAACTATCGGGCAGTGGGGATAAGGCACGGGCAAGGATCCCGACTAACACAGCCGCAGCGGCACACACTAAATCATCCCCCCAGGCCACGGGTGCTAAAGGAAAGAGCCAGGTGATCTTTATTTGGGGAGCACAGAGAAGTGGAGATCGGCAACAGAAGGCATGGACCCGTGGAACAGCTGGTACAGGAGGTGGTGAGGAGTGACAGGCTTGTGCAGACTGGCAACACTGCATTTGAGACACAGGGAGCAGTGAGGCTGCACCACACAGGCTGCACTGTTGTACATAAGCCAACAGTCTGGAGATGCAGCTGTATTGGGGAGAGGAGACACGCAATCAGATACCAGCCACAGTACAGGAAGGGAGAGAGACAGTTTAAGTGCTGCCATATAACAACAGTGCTGTACAGTTAAGCCTGCATTACCCAGTGACATTGCTCTAGTACAATAGACCAACATTTAAACCTAAACAGGTTACACAGCCCCCTGCTGGATATCGCCTTCTTGTAAACGGAAGTTCAGAGTGGCTGTGAAGCACATACTTATATAATTACGGAACAATCCCCATACCCTTTGGCAGACTTGACTATCTAGTCAAAAGGCACCACACCAGCAGATTGGGAGATTTGTCTGGACCTTGCTATCGCCACCCTATGACTACTCATTTGAACATATAGGTGTATTAGGCTGTTCCCTTACTACAGGAGCAAAGTTTTTGGTTAATTTGATGTGAGTGTACCACTTCATAGTGACATCAACATATTTACATAAGTGATTGAGAGTTCTTCTGCAACATGGATATGTTTATCGCCAACAGGGGAAACCGACCCTTGACAGACCAGGTTAACACATAGAGGGCACGCCGTACAGCCACAGAGCAATGAGTGTCAGATTTGGAGGATGTGGTTGCGGATCTTACAGTTGACGATCTGGAGAATAGATCACGCCGCAACAACCTGAAGTTGGTGGTGCTCCATGAATCGATCAAATCGGCCAACCTAATGGGGTGGTTTCAGAATGACTTCCAAAAGCACTACATCTAACGCTAACATTAGGTGCCTTCAAAATCAAAAGAGTTCATCGCTTGGGTCCACCTAGGAATGATGAAGACTCTAGACCACATCCAGTGATTTTCCAAGTCTTAGATTTTCAGGATAAAGTTAGCTTGTTATCAGCATACAGGAAGATGCATCCATTATCCAATGATCACCATAAGCGTTTTTCTCTTTCAAGGCTACTCGGCTGCTATAGCAGCTAAACGTAAAGCCTTTAATCCCCCAAGCGCGATCTTAGCAGGAAGGAGCATCCGTTTTGGGCTGCAGTACCCAGCAATTCTGTGTTTCACCATAAAGGGGAAAGACTGAGTCTTTAATGATCTGGTAAAGACACTGCAGTGTCTTCGTGCAGACGCCCAACCGACAACGCAGAACACGGATGAGACCTGATAGCACAGGTTCTCTTTGTATATATTTTTCTGCTAGAGTGACGTCGCCTTTTATGACTTGTTCTTGTTGAGACATTGAACGTTTGTTTTGAATATGTCTCTATTGGTTGGACTGCTCAATTACATTTTGAGTGTGGATATTTTTTGAGTTGAGTTGTTATGTTTTTGGGGGGAGGGCATTCATATTGTTCATTAGATAGTGTGACCCTTACGCTCATTTGCTGGGATGAGTGGGGGGCCCGCACACAACTGATACTATTCTGGTTGATATATCCACATTCAGGAATAGGTTATATGGTAGATTCGGAAAATAATGCTGTGTCCACAATACAATCACTATACTGGTATACCTGGAATGTAAATGGGCTTAATTCCCCAATTAAGAGAAAAAAGGTTTTGCACTATTTATATCATACAAATTTTCTTGTGTTCTTTTTGCAGGAGACACATTGGGTGAAGGGAGGCCACCCATCTTTCCTTAGTAAAATGTATGTTCTATGCGCTGAGACATCACATGCTAAAAACAGAGAGGAGTGGCGATACTTATCAATAGGTGTCTCAACTATGACATACTGCAGGTCTGGGAGGAGATTCCTGATAGGAAATATCAAAATAGACAGAATCCCTTACTGCTTAGTAAATGTGTATGTAACCAATGCTCCAGATGCTCAGTTCCAATCTCAGTTACTCTCAAAGATAGCAGGTTGGGATACATCTAATCTGATACTTGTAGGGATTTTAATGAGGCCCATGATCTGTCCCTTGATAGATTGAGTTCTCATAGATCAAGCGTATCAACACAGGGAGGTCTTATACAAACATTGATAGATCATCTGGGGCTGACGGATATATGGAGGTGGCAGCATCCCATAGAAAAAGATTATTCACATTATTCTCATGTCCATGACTTCTACACCGAACTGGACTACTGGTTAATAGGTTTGTCGGTGTTGCCACTCATACTCTTGACCAATATTTTGAGTATTCAAGTATCCGACCATGCTCCAGTGGTCTTCAAATCCAGTTTAACAAACCTGGTAAGGAAGGGGAGGAGATGGAGGATTCCTTCTTATCTATATTCATTTGATGATTTTAGGACTTTTCTACAGACCTCTTGGAATGTATATAAAAAGGACATTTGGGATCATTGTAGAGATTCACAACTATTTTGGGCAGCCTCTAAGGCTGTGTTAAAGGGACAAGTTATATCTTATGCGGGAAATAAATGGAAAAAGTTACTGGAGGCCACAATAGAGACACAGAGACAGCTAACCTAGACTTAAAAGAACTTTAAGTTAACTAACTCTTCCCTAAACAGACAAAAATTACTTGAGGCTAAAGAAGCTGCAGAAATCTTGGAGCACCTGGACTACCAGAAATATAGATATTTTAAGTGGAGAAACAGACCAAGGAGGCTGCTTGCTTCTCTCTTTAAGCCATATAGAACTATGACAAAAATAAATAAAATACATATAGGGGTGCACCATGCCCCTCTGCCGCCTGATCCACAAGCTAAGGACCGGGGGGGGGTGTGTTTGGTGCTGTCAGAGTTCAGCACCGCCACCCCTGTAGCCACGGGTGAGGACCGGGGGGTGGCTGTCAGAGTACAGCACCGCCGCCCCTGTAGCCGCGGGTGAGCACCGGGAGGGGGGGTTGGTTGCTGTAGGAGTCCAGTGGACGATGCGGCCCTGAATACATAAACCTGAACGTAAAATACTAACAAATAATGAGGAGATAATAGATGAGTTTAGAATGTTTTTAGCTCACTCTGTAGAGCTGGGGGAGAGGAGGCTACTGGGAACTCATGTTTCCTTCAGAATGAGGTGGCTCCTATTATTACAGACATCCATAGATACATACGCAATACGCCCATTACCACCACGGAAGTGTTACAAGCCATTTAAGGTATCGAAAGCACTGGGTCCAAATTATTTCATTGGCGAATACTACAGGATATTGTGTCCATTGGTGGGTCCACATTTGTGTGAGGTATTTAATGAAATAGTAGAGGCGGTTGTCTTCCAGACATATTTAATGAAGCATTCTTTATTATTTTGCTCCCGAAAGCCTGGAAATGGATCGATGTAGGTAGAAGGATATAGACCAATTTCGTTGCTTAATTCCGACTTTAAACTCCTAACAAAATACTGGCAACCAGGGTTCAGCAAATTATTCCTGAATTAAGCTTGCAACACAAGCACAGTTTATACATGGGAAGTCCATAACTTACAACATCAGAACAATGATAGGAACAATATCTTGTAGTAGACTTAAAAAATGTAAAAAGAGCATAGTGGTTGGTCTCGACACAGACAAGGTGTTTGATTGGGTCTTGTGGGGCTACCTACATAACTTGCTAGACACTCATGGGTCTTGGTTTTGTAATGTTGTCAGGCTGATCTATAAAGATCCTAGGTCTAGGCTCTTTATAAATACCACATTGCCATCGCCTTTAGAAATTCAGCAAAGTACAAGACAGGGGCACCCACTGTCCCTGTTGTTATTCAATTAGGCCCCCTTTTAAAAACACTTCAGAACTTGTCGGAATTTGAGGGGATCCAGTCTGGGAATGTGGAAACTAAACTACTAACTTGTGCAGATGATATACTTCTATTTATTGCCAATCTAGCGAAGGCAATTCCAGCTATATTATTGACACTACAAAAATTTGGAGATATTACAGGGTTCAAATTTATCACACCACAATCGGAAGCCTTGGCACTATTTAGATCAGACAGGATATTTGATGGTCTCCTTTCGTTTCCAATGGAGGACAGAATCTATCAGGTATTTAGGTATACAACTTCTGGCAGATCCCCACACTCTAATAAGATTAATTATAAACCCCTTATCATTGCGACAATTAACCTCTAAAACTCTTGGAAGCACTTCTATCCTCGGGAAGGTGTCATTTGATTAAAATGGTATTGTTTCCATGTTGTTATATTTAATCCAAACACTTCCAGTATTATTGCTCCAATCTGACATCAATTTATTAAACAAGGTCTTTCAGGAGTTTATATGGGGCAATGGGGGCATATCACGTATTGGGCTTTTTAAACTGCAGTTGCCAAGGAAGGAGGGAACATCAATTTACCTGACATCGGTAGATACAATATAGCAGCTAACCTCAGGTATGTAATTGACTAGATACGAGGGACCTCTCACGTTCACCTGGAGAGGCAACTATATCCTTACATTTCATTGAAGGCCATGGTGCATTTGAGTAATGAGGATCTTACTAATGATATCAGAGACTACCTGATACTAAGGCAGACCATCCGGACCTGGAGAAGAGGGAGGAGAACGCGTAATCTAAAAAGCAGACTGTCACCCTTCTAACCCTTATTAGATAACCCTCAATTTTCGAGGGGCAAGCCACCTAAAGACTATAAGATTCTTGCACTGTAAAAATGTGTCATGGTGGTGACCTACGCACTTAGATGTCCCTATATGGGAATTGTATCAGAATATACCGGCTCCTTGGAGGTGTGGATGCTATCACCGAGGACACAAGAAACATCTGATGATATGACATAAAACATGGGGGTTAAGCCAAATACCACAACCTAGTTACTGATTTCCTCCCTTAAGTAACTGTATTACTGTGATTTATTCAATGTTTTATTCTCTTTTCTTGTATCTAAAAACCAATAAAAACCATAGTTGGAAAAAAAATGTGTCATGGTGATAGATTTATTAATCATAACTTTCTATGCTCACTTGATAAGGCGGCAGCACACTGGTTCTCTTCTTTAGTGTAGACCATTTTAATCCTTCAAACATGCATTTGGCCCTGAAATATGTTAATAGTAGACAAGGAAAGAGCCAGCGTCAGGGAGATAAACTAGATGCCCTCCTTAGAGCAAGTAGATCCAGCTACTATCGACATGTAACATATATTTTGTATTACGCCGAGGATGGTCATGGATGAGAAGATACAAGCCCGGTAAGATGGACAAGGGACATTGGGGGACTGGAGGTGCAAGACATCTTAAAGGCTACTATGATACGAAGAAAATTTATCCCATATAGTAGCTATACAGATATGGATTTATTGCTTATGCATCAGGCATATGTTACCTCCCATATACAGTCCAAAATGTCACCCATAAATTCATATCACTGTGCAAAATATGGACTACATAATACTGACATATCTCATCACATGTGGAACTGTACTAAAATTCAAAAGTTATGGCATTATATACTCTCTGAATTACAACACACTTACGGGATTAATTCCCCTTCACCCCAAAATGGACACTTTTCAATATTTTGAAGGAGCCCCAGAGATCACTAAACAAGAATATGGAGGCCCTATTGATGATCTGTGCCTCTGTGGTTAGAAAAAGTATATTACACCAGTGGACGAATCCAAGTATACCATCAAGATCTTTGATTCTGACAAGGGTTCTTTTTCTGTTTAAGATGGACTGGTTGGAAACTTTAACTAACAAAGAAAAGCTGACTGAGAAACTGGTCACGTTTTATTCCAACATTGGACTCGGGGACTAAAAACAGACCCAAAACGTAATTTGAAAATACGAGATGGTACCTGAAACAATGTATTGGTGGACATACGCCGATTCAATAATAAGTATATATATCTAATGATACACGCAGGGAGGGGAGGTAGGAGGGGGGGATGAAAGGTCTTAGAGGGGGTTATGATAGGGGGTTAAGTTGTAGTTAAATCAGTGATATTTCTTTGACACATTGTGAGAAAAATGTAACCTTTTTTGTAACACTGTTATTTTTCATGTGGAAATTCAATAAAAATAGTTTAAAAAAAAGGAGACGTATATGGGGTAAGGGAGGTAATCAATGACATATCAAATAACTAAAGAAGATAAGGGAATGTTCTTGTTTAATTGCTATTTCCATGTCTGTCCTATTATTATGATTATTGTCAGTGAACTAGATCTGACTCTGACTAAATTGGCAGATTGGTAAACTGATAAATTGGGGAGCCCTATTCCTCCTTCTTTCTTGTGTTTCAACAATATATTTTTGGTGACTCTAGGAGGTTTGTTAATCCAAAGTCTGTGACTTTATTTTGAAATTTTGATAACCACTTATTTGGAAAAATTAGTGGGATGGTCCAAAAAATATATTGACTTTTTGGGAGGAGCATCATCTTGTAAATAATAATTTACCAGCCATGAAAGTCTGGTTTTATTTATCTCTCGAATGTGGCTTTCACTATCATTATAGACATTTGTAACTTTATTTTTTCAATTAGTAAATAACTAGGATTAGTTAGGAGAACTACTAAATATGAAAAAATATAATAAAGTAATTCATCTCACCCCTTCTCTGTCATCCTCCTTCAGAGGTGTAACTAGGTATGTTGGCGCCCGGGGCACAGATCTATCTTGGCGCCCCCCCTCCCCCTCCCCCTCCCCAAGGTAGGTGAGGACGGGGGGTGGTTGGGGGGTGCTGTCAGCCTTCCTCAGTCACTCACCCCTGCTGTCCCCCCCTCCTCTACCACCGACTCCTCGGTCACTCACCCCGTCTCCTGCTGGGACCCGGTCCCCTGCTGTTCCGTCTCTCCTCCGTCCTCCAGTCTGGACATATGAGGCACCGCCGCCAGTGCCGCAGTTTCCGGGGTCTCCTGCGGTCACCCCGCACCGGACCTGCTGCCGCCAAGTCTCCCAGTGGCCCCGCGGCCCCAGACTGGCGAGGAAGTGACGTCGGGCGCTTCCGCACCGCTAAACTGTGAATATCAGCCCCTGTAATGTGTGGGCGGCCGCCAGGTATAGCAAGAGGGGAGGAGGGGTAGGGGAGGGGGGTGCCGCCGGCGCCCCCCGCTCAGTTGCGCCCGGGGCAAAAGGTCCGGCTGCACCCCCCTAGATACGCCCCTGTCCTCCTTTGTTCTGGATTCTCCCCCTGTGCCCACATTTGCCTCTGGCTCCAGGCAGATTGAAGATAATGCAGAAAGCAGTATGAATAATCCAGCGACTGTGGGCAGTAGAATTTTTTTTTTTTTTAAACATCCAGTTTATTTTGTACACATTAAAATACAGTGCAGCATGTTCAGCCACAGTGCTAGGCTTTAGGAACAACAAGTAGGATTGTTGTTCTGAAAGCCTAGCACTGTGGCTGCATCATGCTGGACTGTATTTTAATGTGTACAAAATAAACTGGACTTTTTAAAAAAATTATACTGCCCACAGTCGCTGGATTAATCATACTTTCTGCAATTCCTAAATATGGAATACTTTCTTCTACTAATGGAAATTGGAATTCTTTCCTCATTTGATTTGGAAGATCCAGATCCAGGAAGAAACACAAAATTTTACATTTGTTGGAGTGGATCTTAGAATATTAATTTTTTAAAAAATATAATAATTATATTTGTTAAATAAAACAGTCCAGAAAAAAGAGGGCACTCACCCATTTGGTGCTTCTTAGGAATTTATTTTAAAAAGGATTTTTTTTAGGATTAAATTCCTAAGGCGGCCGTCACACGGTGAGATATCTTTAGCGATATTGTAAGCGATCACGTGCACGCGCAATCGCTTACAATATCGCTCACATCGCTGGTGAGATGTCACACAGGCAGACTCACCAGCGATGTGGAGCAGCGATCTCGCTCGTTACTATGGTACACATCGGGTTACTAGGCGCCGCGCGTCGCTTAGTTACCCGACGTGTACCATAGTTACCATCTCCCAGCATAGGCTCTGCCGCTGGGAGATGGATCATCGTGGTGTTATACACCACGATGATGCAAATCGTTGCATCGTTCATCGCTAGATCTGAGAACCGAACCTCAGATCAGCGATGTCACGATCAAGCGATTTAACATCGTAAATCGCTTGATTACATGCAACGATATCTTGCCCGATATCGCTTAAGCGATCAAAAAGGAGATCGCTTAAACGATATCGGGCAAGATATCGTTCCGTGTGACGGCCCCCTTAGAAGCACCAAATGGGTGAGTGCCCTCTTTTTTCTGGACTGTTTTATTTAACATACACTTGAGTGAACACACCCAGTTGCATAGCTGCCTCATCTAAAGGCCACTTCACACACACAGATATCTGAGTCCAATATCTGAACAGATCTCTGGTTGCAGTGAAATCATGGATACATTGCTCCATGTTGTTCACAGCCACAAAATGGAGCAATGTATCCATGATTTCACTGCAACCAGAGATCTGTTCAGATATTGGACTCAGATATCTGTGTGTGTGAAGTGGCCTTAATGGCCACTTTACACACACCAACTTATCTGTCCAACTTCTGACCAACTTACTGGTTGCAGTGAAATCATGGACACATTGTTCCATTTGTACACAGCCACAAAATGGAGCAATGTGTCCATGATTTCACTGCAACCAGTAAGTTGGTCAGAAGTTGGACAGATAAGTTGGTGTGTGTAAAGTGGCCCTTAGACGACTGATACACGGGGAAACTCCCAACACAAAATCCCAGTAGTGCCCGCTCTTTACAATTTGGTTTTCATTAATTATATTTGTTATTTCACGGAGAGATTTTAGCAGATCAGACATTGTCATAATAATATTACCTGCAAACAACCCTATTTTATGCTTCTTTCACTTCTGATAGATTCTGCTAAGGGTTCCACTCTATAGCTCCCGTCACACACAACTACGCAACAGCGATTTCGACAACGATAAGGATCCTTAGGAATCGCTGTTGCATCACATTGGGATCGCTGGTGAGATGTCAAACAGTCAGATCTCACTCAGCAACAATCCGGAATGATAGGAAGTCATTGGGAATTGTCACTCTCAGGCGTACTATTGAGATCGTTGGTCGTTGTCCCTTTCAAACATAGCAATGCAGCGTTCCCAGCGGGAGACCAATGATCTAAAAATGACCCAGAGCACTTTGCAACGATCAGAGATCTCACAGCAGGGGCCTGATCGCTGCTAAGTGTCACACATAATGAGATCGTTAGTGAGATCGCTGTTACGTCACAAAATCTGGGACTTAACAACGATCTCGCTAACGATCTTGTTATGTGTGACGGGGGTTTAAGAGTGAATAATAATGGCGAGAGTGGGCAGCCCTGTCTTGTCCCATTCATTATAGAAAAATGATTGTATAAATGGTTGTTTGCTTAAGACTGAAGGGGATGAGCATAATGCTTTGTTTTCAATATTAGCCCTTTAAATGCAAATTTAGTTAAAGTTTTCCAGGTATAATTCCAATTTATCATTACAAAAGCTTTTTCTGCATCAAAAAATAACAGAATAGCAGGTGTTTTATCTCTTTCTATAGATGAAACAAGATTTATCATCCTCCTGGTGCTGTCAGGAGCTTGTCTGAATGGATCAGGTCGGGTAGAATAGTTGAAAGTCTCTGAGCAAGGATTTTTGCATATATTTTCACATCAATATTTAATAATGAAATCGGGCGATCATTTTGACTGAGGAAGGGTCACAACCTTTTTTGGGGATAACCGTAATGATTGCTTTGAGCATTTCTTCTGAAAGCAAACTTCCTCTGCCAATCAACTCATAAAATTTGTAAGATCTGGGGAGAAGAGATGTTCAAATCCTGTTCCTCCTCCCCTCTGTCACATCTGTCACAGCCCCATTTGATTTTGCAGTGCATTATACACTGTGAAATCAAATGTAAAATTAAGCCAAATGTATTAAAAATAATAAAGATTTTAATACTTACCTTCCACCGGGTGTTCCGGAGTCGAGAGATCTTCTGCAGGTATCATCCTGCCAGGGACTTGCATGATGTCATAATGACATCGGGCGCTGTAATTGGCCGCTCACGGTCATGTGATATGCGCGCCACAGATCACATGACCGCGAGCGGCCAATCAGCACCCATGATGTCACGCAAGGTCTTCTCACATAGGTGCCTGGCTCCCGGATAGCACGGACAAGCCGGCGGAGAGGTAAGCATTCAATATTTATTATTTTTAATACCTCTGCCTTTCTTTAATTTTGATTTTGCAGTGTATGTTAATACACTGTGAAATCAAATGGGGCATTCACACATGTCACAGAGGGGAGGAGAAACCAGGATTCTTCCTCCCCCTCTGTGACATCAGATGCAGCAGCGCCGCCACTCTGGGAAAGAGCGTTGGCGTTGCTGCGTAAAGAATTGACATGGTCATTTTTTTTACGCCGGCGCTTTTTCCCATAAAAGCGCTGCGTAAAATTACGCTGTGTCTGTACGGCAAAGTGAATTTCACATTCACTTTGCCGGAAGACAAAAGGCACATTGCGCATTTTTGAAAAGCGCTCGTAAAAATAACGGTCAAAAATGGGCAATGTGTGAACGTAGCCTTAGGGGACAGTTTTTTTTAAATGGGGGGAACATGTTTTTCTGTAAGTTGTTGAAATCTCTGAAAATTAGGAGGTTCCCATTCACCTTTTTTATCAACTTGTTTAGGAAGGATATTTATCTTTTGTTAGGGACGTAGACATTTACTAATATATATACAGTTCGTGTTACAGATTAAGATGTGGTATCCAACACAATTATCCACTTTTTCCGGTATTTTTTGGAATGAGACAGTGTCGGGAATTGCAGTAATAACTGCCACCTTTTTTTGTAAACGAGAATTGAAAAATGAACGGTGAAATTTTCATGTTTTATTTTTTGTGGGCTTGAAGAGAAGATTTTGGTCTCTTGGAAACCGATAATATCCGCTTTAGAGCTTTTAGCTTCCTTCCATGACACATATCTTTTAACTGGGCTGTTAAGTGCTTCACATTTAAGGACAAAATTTTAATAGCCATTTAAAAAAATATAACAATGCAGAAACACTAAACTCAAAGAGAATTTTTTTTTATAAATATCTTGCATTGAGAAAGGTTTTAGAGTGTGGATAGAAGCCATACATAAAACTGTCAAGAAAAAAACTAACACAAAAAAAACAAAACATTTTAACAGTTGAAGTGTAAAAGTCATGAAGTCATTGAAAAAATAAAACAATATTACACTGGTTAATTATGGGTCACATAGTAGCTAAGATACTTTTTTTGTGCCATATGACTTATTTTCTCACATTTTATGTGCTCTTTTAAAAACTGCATATTATGGCTGTGAGGGCGTGGTCAGTGTCTGCCAGCCCCACTGTGTGTATTTCTGCAGTTTCTGAGAGCAGGATGCTAGGGAGAAGTTTGATGTGACATCAGAGGAGGGGTTAACAGAGTTCCTGACTGACCTGTGTGGAACCAGATGACAGATCAGAAGCTTGTGCTAAGGAAAGAGGAGTTTGCAGTGATCCTGACATTCTGATATTGTTTACCAACTATGCTGTATGGTGAAATAATCTGATACATTGTTTCTTCATCAGCTGCAATCATGAATGGAGGCCACATCCCTTCCCTTATATGGTTACATTCCGTGTATTCAGTGTGAAGACAGATCTGAGTGATAATGAACATATGTCTCCTTCACACACAGTATAGTGGGGACACCTTGTGGAAGGTTTATGAATTGTTTTCGACCAGGTTTCATTAATAAAGTATATTTGAAAGTTTATTACAATCACTTGCTCTACATTATTTTTGAGTACCCTCAAGGATCACTTTAGGGTAACCTGCCATGTGGGTTAAAGTCTGGCCAAGATCCTGCCATTTAAATCCTGGAATAAAAGTTAAAATCCAACAATATAACTGGAAGAAGGAAAAAAATTGTAATCCTTAATGTGGTGCTTGAGTGTTCATGTAGCAAAGAACCGAAAATTCCTGACGTCTGTCATATCAGATTTATGTGGCATCCATTTGAATCTTGAAAGGTACTAACCTTATGTTGGGAAAGGTGTGATTCAAGGAGGATAATAAATAAGAATTGTAATCCTTTGTTTTGGGTGTTTAAGAACATATAAATCAGGGATTAGTCGAGTCTCCAGATTAACCTAGACCTTCCTTTCTTTTTGTTATTCCAATGTATTGTAGAATTGTATAACCTTCCTTGAAGTTTAAGATTGTGGTAAGAGCATCTTGGTGGAAAATGATCAGTTTAGTAGGGAATCCCCATTTATATGGGACTAGATGGTGTCCCGATTCTAAAGCATCGGGTAGTCATCGGGCGCACATTGTATTTCAAGTGGCGAGCACCGCTATTCTGGTTGGTCGGCGCTGGACGCGGCGACCAATCAAAATAGTGGCGTTCGCCATGGCACACATTATATTTTAAATATGGCGAGCGCCGCTATTCTGATTGGTCGGCGCTGAATGCAGCGACCAATCAGAGAAGCGGCATTCAAACCGCGTACTGCTTCTCTGATTGGTCGCCGCGTTCAGCAACGACCAATCAGAATAGCGGCGCTCGCCATGCCGCCATATTTGAAATACAATGTGTGCCATGGCGAACGCCGCTATTCTGATTGGTCGGCGCTGAATGCGGAAACCAATCAGAGGAGCGGCATTCAAACCACGCGCCAAGCTGCGCTACTTATCTGATTGGTCGCCAGGGCGACCAATCATAAGACTACTGCGGCTTGGCTCACGGTTTGAATGCCGCGAAGGGCACCACCGCTGCGAGCAGCCGGGAGATGACCGGCTGACACCGGTCATCTCCTGGCTGGCGAGCCGCTGACCGAAGCTCAGCCGCGGCTACTGCTGAACAGAGGTCAGCGGCTCGCCAGCCGAGAGACAACCGGCTAATGCCAGTCATCTCCCGGCTGTCTTGCGCGCGCTGCAGCCACCGTCGGCCAGACCCGCGCTGCTGTCGCTGGGCTACAAATTGGCAAGAAATTCAAACTTAGAATTTGCGCGCCTATTTGCATAGTCTGCGCTCATTGGTGCCCGCCGGATGAGCGGCCTCTGTCAGGAGCGCGATTTCTGTGACCGACAGACGCCTTAGACAATTATATAGTAGATGATATTTTGTCTAATAACAGAAGTTATTCTTGGAATGATTTCCTCACATTTAAAGTATCTTTTGACAGATCTGTAAAGACTTTTAACTTGCCATATGGAGTTGGTAGATTTCTGTTTTGTCTTAAAAAGTCCGGTAATTATTCCATTATATGAAAGACGTGCATTTGTGCAATTGCATCCCTTGGAGTTTCTTTAGGAACAAATGTTGGTTTAATGAGATGGTGAGCCTGGTCACTTATTACATCTATCTTTTGTGCAGAAGGGATAGCTTTGAGGAAAAGACCCTGAATATAAGAAACCAAGTTGTTATTAGAGACACTTTCTGGAATGCCTCTTATTTTCATATTATTCCTTTGTTTCCTATCCTCAAGATGTGTTAGTTTTGACCTGAAGAAGGCAACCTCTTGTTTGAGGGCAGAATGATCTTTTTCCAATGCCTCATGTGCTTTATTTATAGAATCGATTTTATCCTCAAAATCAGACACCTTTTTATTATTTATGGGCCTAGGAATTCACTGTGTTTGAGCGCTTTAGCCAGCTGCCCGCAGTGTTTTCTTGGACTGGTCTCCGTGAGATCAGTGAATACTTTGCAATCTTGGTCTACTAGGCCTTGCTCCCACCTAGCCAGAATCCTACTCCACACTGATGAGGGGCAACAACCCGAAACAGCTGTATGTGGATGGATACCTGGCCATGGTATTCCCTTGTCATATCTTAAACTTGTAAAAGAGTTGGATATTGACTTATAGGGCCACTTCATATGGTGGTTATAGTGTTCTCCGCAAGGAGCCACCCCTTGGCTGGGTCCTTCCCTGGAGGGATATATGGCTAGTCCTGTGTTTGAGACTCCTAACCGAGGCTCCACAGACTCTATTTGCATATTCATATTTCCCATGGGGCAATGTGCCTAGGAATTCACTGTGTTTGAGCGCTTTAGCCAGCTGCCCGCAGTGTTTTCTTGGACTGGCTCCCTGAGATCAGTGAATACTTTGCAACCTTTTTATTAATGACATCTAGTGAAATGTGTGAGCTGTCAAATCTAGCATTGAGATTTCTCTCTAAATTTGCATTTAATTATGTTATTATTTTTTTTAAATAGTTTTCTTGCACTGAGATGGTGCTAAGAGTAGTGCTTGGTGCACTGGCTTTAATTTCAAAAGTTGGTGAGGATAAAATATTTTTGTATCCTAATAGATCTAATCTAAAACATTGATAAAAGGTATGGGGGATCCTAATAGATCTAATCTAGAACATTGCTTATCTGGGGAGGAGGCACATGGGGAAGAATCAACATCGTCATTGGATGCAGGTGAGATCACTGCTGCAGCTGTCCTCGTATTACTATGGTGCCCCATCTCCCTTTTCTTTTGTATTCACTGGGACGTACCCAAGGCAGGAAATCCATCCTCCATCTCTTGCAGTGGTGTAGTCTCCTTTTTCTTGATGGGTGTTAGGGGTTTGAAACAAGACTCTGAAGGAGACTTTGTATCATCAGGTCTCTTTGTGCTTGTGTCGGTCAGGCTGTGGGAGCCTGCAAATAGTTGTTCCTTTATAGTGTCCCTGAAAGTTAATTATTACAGTTATGTGATACCACCATTATTATTATAGTTGTCAAATGGTTAGGAGTATATGTACTCTCTATATTAGTTTTGTCTGGTGAGGAAGACCTTTTCTCAGCACTGAGATCAAAATTTCTATAGTAAACAGATCTGTGTGATGGAGAGTTCAGCAGTCTTTGCTTTAACAAGTCCTGAGAACTCCTGCTGAGGTGTTGTTATGGAACCAGATCTCTGTTACACCCAGTTGTGCCTCAGCTGTAATAAAGCCACAAATTTTTATCCAAGGTGTTCAAAAGTGTTCCAGGGGTCTTCAGAGAAGGTTCCCACACAAAATCCAAGTAGTTAAAAGATCCAGTAAATGCTTAACAGCCACTTTCCAGGATTTCTTCGGCAGAGCTCACAGACGTTCTACCATCTTGATGCACTTCAGGCCACGTCCCTCACCAATCCACTACTTTGATCCAAAGAGGAGTCTTCTAAATGATACATGTTTCTTATGTGTATTTTTATCCTGAATATTCATATAGAATGAATTAATGTCATGTCTGTGTGAACTTTACATTACTGTGGTTCAGTATATTATTCTTATCTGTAATTAACTTTAAAACATTTAAAAAGTAAATGACAGACCTGCTGATCTAAAAATATTTTAATCCTATGATCCTTTTGCAAATGACTGACTTTGACATTATTCTTTTAAGAAGATTGTAAATTGGTCTCTAAAACCTCAACATTTTGCAGCGCAGAATCAGATGTATCTTATATGGAGAATACACACCAGATGGGAACAATCTCCGTAGTGAATTTTTGTGGTATGACAACTTCTCTGTAAGATGAAATACTGGAAATTGACCATATATATTGCAATTTGAAAACCTTGCTTACTATTTGCTTTGTAACAAATGCAGAGTTTATTTGTTTAACATTTCATTTAATAAAATATGACAAATTATAGATTTAAAAGTTCTGAAAATATAAATAATCTACCGTTAATTATTTTCAATTGCTGTATCAATATGTTTACCATTCACAGTGATTTATTCCATAGATACTGAATTTTGTGTAGCATGGTCTTTTATTCTGGATAGTAGTATTTGCCTTGTATCTTTTTTGCTGTATTATATTTGTGCTGCATTTTTTAGTAACTCAAACAGATTTTAACTTTGGACCTGATATCAGGAAAATTATTTAATGTGTTTTTGTACAATGTAAAAGAGTTGTTGAACTGAACTTTAATAAGATCTATTCCAATGTAAAAGAGTTGTTGAACTGAACTTTAATAAGATATATTCCAATGTAAGAGTTGTTGAATGGAACTTTAATAAGATCATATTCAAGAACTTTATTTGCCACAGATTTGAATGTCACCTAAACCTGCTTGTAGCTTGAATTTGTCCCAGTTTCTGTCTAACCATGAATAACTAGGCATTATGACATTTAAAAATAATATCTACTGCTATAAAAAATGAACACTGAGGATCAGCAGAGCCTGCAGCAGAAAATAAAATGTTAACTATCTTTTCTTTTATAGATTAGCTAAATGACTAAAACTTGCATTGGATGTATTTAGTTTAAAGGCTTCAAAATTTTTCGAATGCTCCACTAATAATTATAATTCTAACAATACATATACCATATTTTTCACTTGATAAAATGCATCAGATTATAAGACGTACCCCAAATTTGGTGAAGGAAAGGAGACAAAAAATTATTTTCAATGTTAAATGGGGTTCGTCTTGTAATGCCAGTGTCCGTCTTACAATCGGTTTATAAGCTGCCCCCATGCTGGTACGCAGCCACCCATCCTGGTACAGAGTCCCCCATGCTGGTAAACAGCCTTCCATCCTGCTACACAGCCCCCTATGTTGTACACAAACCCCCATGCTATACACAGCACCCTATCCTTGTATACAGTCCGCCATCCTGGTACACAGTCCCCCATCCTGGTACACCAACCCCATACTGTACAAAGCCCCCTATCCTGGTACAGAGACACCCATCCTGGTACAGAGCCCCCATGCTGTACACAGCCCCCCATCCTCATAAAGATCCCCCATTCTTTACACAGTGCCCATCCTGGTACACACCCCCATGCAGGATATGGCCCCCCATGTTGTACACAGCCCCCCAGACTGGTACCCACCTCCAATGCAGTATATGGCCCCAATGTGGTACACAGTCTCCCAGCCTGGTACACCCCACCCATGCAGGATATGGCCCTCATGGTGGCGTACACTTAAAAAATAATAAACATTTATACTCACCTCTCTCTATATCACTCCCAGCACCCGCACCATCCGTCCGTCTTCTGGTGCTGGGCACTTGGTCACATGAGAAGTGCTCAGTGATGACATGACTACCGGCCACAGCTGCAGTCTGCCCCAGCCTCCTCCAGCCCCTGGACATCGCTGCAAAGCCACCCCCTCTGCTCATCTACAGCACACAGTAGTTTCAGATTATAAAATGCACCTCCCACTTTCCCCCAAAATTTAGGGGAAAAAGTGCATTTTATAATCTGAAAAATATGGTAACTTCACATAAAAAAGACATTAGAAGTACACCGTATGGCTTCCATGAATGGTAATGTGTACATGTTAAATGATTCAAACATAGTTATAGATGGCTTTGTGATACACTGCATTTCTGCAACATTAAATATTATGGATGTACCAACGATAATTTTTTTAAACATAGAAAATAAATATAACTGCTTGCAATTACTGATTTGGCTTAGTTTTCCAGGTGATAGGGAATTAACTCCTTCTGCATCCAATGTGAAGCATACTGGAGTATTATGGAATGGGGCCACTTTGGTAGGAGATTTCTGGAAAGTGTGCATTGAATTATACAGCTGTATAAATGAAAGGTTATGTGAAATCAAAACAAATTGTTATAATAATGTTCTGGTATTAATCAGAATTTCTTCAATATGTTAAAAACTATCTGTTCAATCTTCCAAAAATATAATATTTCAATCCATAGTGATGAATATATAAAGGCTTTGGACATCTTTGTACTTAAATTTGGATTGTACATTCGCTTTGTAAATGGAAAATTGAGCAAATAAATAGTCTTCATTAAAATTTCCATTAATTCTGTTGCTGTGTTTCTGTAACTTCTTCAAATAGCTGGCTATCCTGCTGTATCTGAACAAGAAAAGCACACTGCCCTTGGTTTAAATTGACTTTGTTTTACCATAATGTAAAGCCCTAAAGTATGTACATTTTTTTGTATATCAATAGTATTTATAACCTTTGATGAAGCTTAGATCCTGAAAAGGTTTCTATCAGTTTAAACATTTTTTAGTTTTTGTCCTTTTTTTTCATAAATCGATAGTAAGAGTGAAGATAGGAAATGCAATATATCTTAAGGCTGTGTGCTCGCGATCAGTAAAAGCGTGTCACGCTTCCGGAGGAAGGCACCCTAGAGGAAACCCACTGGGCCTGTGGTACCGAACTCCCCTGGGTGAGCTGATCCTAGTTGATCCAACCCCTATATAGGGATTGTCAGGGGCAAGCCCAGGGGGTCTAGATTCCACAGCGGCCGGTACTAGAGGGGCGGCTCGTAGGGTTAACCTAATGGAGGAATGGCAGAGAAGGACCGGAGGTACCAGAGCTTGAGATGCAGATAGGACGAGGACGGAGGGCTGGGAGAATACCAACGAGAGAGAGAGAACAAGGAGGGCCTAACAGCCAGATATACGCAAGGCAACTAACACAATAATCAGGCACCTCCCAGCAGTGTAGGCGGCCCGGTATACCGGAGGACGGACAGCTATTGGCCAAGGGGAGTGTCTGGCTGAGCCGTGGCAGCCCCTAGATTCACAGGGGAGGAGTGAGGCTGCGCCCCAATGAACCGCTAATTACACCATCTATTGTAGTGTGCTGGTGCGAGAACCCCGGTGACCGGCAGACAGGATGGCTCTGAGTCACCGCCCAGTTGAGCAGGGGAGAACGTAGCGTCAAGGAAGGAGAGCGGAGGAGCGGTGCCAGGGGACCTAACAAAGCATTTTGGATACAGTGTACAGTGTACACTGCTGCGTCCAATAAAATGCTGTGTTGTATAGTAGCAGCATAGTGTATGGGCTTTCTAGAAATCCCATGTCCGCTATGCTTCTCCTGACTACAGCGTGTTTTCAGCTGCGGTGCGGGTTGTCACTCTTCCGCATTTCCGCAGCATGTTAATTTCATGCTGAGGAGTCGGAAGTGATAACCATCGGGTAAAGCGCAGGGAGAAGCTGCCCTGCACTTACCACAGATGGTGAGTACAGGGCGGCTGTGGTCTACCCATAGGTCTGAAGGCTCTGCATCTAAGACGCAGCACCTCCAGATCATGAACACATACCCTATAAGAGAAATCTGCCTCTTTCAACTCCTGGAATGATTATCCACTCTCAGTTCTCTTGGTAAAATCTGTCTTCAGTGAAGACAGATGTTCTGCTTACTAAAGCATGAGATAACAGTTACTGTTAAAAATAATATGGGGTGGGTAAGGGGCAGTAAAGTAGGAAATTGAGGTTTATACAAACATTCTGTTGAAAGTTCACCTGAAATGAGTTACACTATAACAATAGATCTAACATAAGATAACTTAGGCTGGCTTCACATTTGCGTATGTGTCTGCATGCTGATCGCATGCAGACACATACGCAGTGCAAAGCAGGGTCTAAAAGATGTGTCCGCAGCGGAGAATGTCCGCCTGCGGACACATCACTGTGGAGCCCGGGCAGCCAATCAGCGGTGTCCGGGGGCGGAGATCAGCGCCTGAGATCTCCGCCTCCCGGCCGCCGGTAAGCTCCGGGACATGTCGGCGGGGAGAACAGCTGATTTGACAGCTGTTTGAATCTTCCCGCGCCGACACCGAGAGGAGATGTCGGCGCGGGAAGATTCAAACAGCTGTCAGATCAGCTGTTCACCCCGCCGACATCGCTAGCAGATTACCAGCGGCAGGGGGGCGGAGGACAGCAGAGGCTCCAGCTGATCTCCCGGTGGCCGTCGGTGATCTCCTGTGACATCACCGCCGGCCACCGGGAGATTTTTCAATGGGTCTGCAGCGTTCTCCTGCGCTGTCAAGCGCAGAACACTGCAGACCCATTGAAGCCAATGCATTTTTTGTGCGCTTGGGGACGCTTGCTGATTTTCCAAGGTCCCCAAACGCACAAAAAAAACCAACATGCTGCATCCCGGGTGCGAACGCTGGACACCGGAAGGAGCAGATATCGTCCGCATCCGCACCCGAACGCAGCAAACGCAGGCACCATGCGTTCCTATGTTAAACATAGGAACGCAGTGCGCATGCGTTTGACTGCGTATGGGAACGCAGCAATACGCTGCCTTCCCATACGCAAATGTGAAGCCAGCCTTATACAATAGTTTCTCAAATTTTTTTTATTTTTACTTGGACTTCAACATATCAGTTGTTCCCAAATTCCTGCATAAATATAACATACAGTGGTAGGTAAAAGTTTGGGAACCCTGGTCAAAATTACTGTTATTGTGAACAGTTAAGCAACTTGAAAATGAAATGATCTCTAAAACGCATAAAGTTATAGATGAAACATTTCCTTTGTATAACAAATATTTTAATCATTTACATGTTAAAATTAGCAAAAAAGGAAAATGGGTGAATGCAAAAGTTTGGGCACTCTGCATGGTTAGTACCTAGCAGCACCCCTTTTGCACGTTTAAGAGCTTGTTAATGCTTTTTTAGCCATCCAATAGTTTTTCAATTCTTGTTTGAGGTATTTTCAGCCATTCTTCCTTGGATAAGTCTCAGGCTACATTCAGACTGTGCGCGTTTTTTGATCCATTTTTTGCAGTGCACTGCATAAAATGGATCTCTCAAATGAAATCCCAGCCAAGTCAATGGCTTTTCATTTTTTGCCATTCAGACTGTGCACTTTTAAAGCGATCCATTTTTTTACTTTAGGAGTGTTCTATTTTAAAAAAGTGCATGTCAATTTCAGTGGCATTTTTCTCCTTTTTTCCCATAAAAGCCATTGTGAATGTAAAAAAGACTCATCACCCATAAACGGAGCAAAAAAACGGATCAGAAAAGGGTGATCCGTTTTTTTCTGCTTTTTGGAGAACAGCTCCTTTTTGCAGCTAAAAAATGCAGCAGAACGGAGGAGAAAAAAGACCACACAGTCTGAATGTAGCCTCAGAGTTCTGTGAGATTCCTGGATCACCTTGCATGCACTGCTCTTTTGAGGTCTAGCCACAGATTGTCAGTGATATTTAGATCAGGGGAACTGTGATGGCCATTGTACAAGCTTCAGCTTGCGCCTTTTCAGGTAATCTATTGTGGATTTTGATGTGTTTTTTAGGATCATTATCCATTTATATAAGCCATTCTCTTTTCAACTTCAGCTTTTTTTTTTACAGATAGTGTTATGTTTGCATCAAGAATTTGTTGAAATTTCTTTGAATGCATTCTTCTTTAGCAATTCATACCCTGACATACCCTGTTTTTCTGTGCATTGAGTTGAATGCCATTGGTAGCGATTTGGGCACAGTAGATTTTGGATCAGTTCACATTTATTCTGTGCTCTACTGTATGCTGAGCATTTACATCCAGGTTTCCAGCTACATCTCTGAAATATGTGACTCAAGTGAAACCCCCAATGGATCCGTTCACTAATGAGGCAACAAAGTTACTCTGGACTCTGTTTGACCTCTGTTCAGTTATGTCTTTCTTTTCAAAGCTGCACAAAACTGTGGTTGACCGCACTTTTGTGCACATCGAAAAATACATGTAAAAAGATGAACACTGCTGGATCACAGGTCAGATGGGATTTCAAAGTGACTTCCTTTGTCTCATTGCAGTGAATTTTCCATTGTGAATTTGGTCTTCATCACATGTTTCAGAGATGTATATGTAATTGCCGATGTCAGTGCTCAGTGCAGTGCACAGGATAAATGTGAGCCGAGCCTGACTGCGATCTTTGGGAGGCAGAGTAAACTAATCAGCAGCAGTTGAAGAATTTAATTTCTTACTATTTTTATGATGTTCACCTAGCTGTGTAAGTGATTAGGCGGCTTTATTGACAGGTCGATATGATTACAACGACTACACGACTACAGATTTAATGAAATTCACTTTTTTTTAGCATATAAAAGTTTTTTGCATCATGGAATTTTGAAGGCTATACTTTTTTTTCTGACAGAGTCATGTAAGGGCTTGTTTTTTGGGTAATCAGTTGAAGTTTTTATTGGTATCATTTTTGGCCACATAATATTTTTTGATTGCTTTCTATTCTGTTTTTTTGTGAGGCAGAAAAAAGAAAAAACTGTATTTCTGTATTGTTATTTTTTTACATTGTTCACCATGCTGCAAAGTGATAAGACAACTTAAATCTCCAGGTCAGTACAACTGCAGCAATACCACATTTATATAGGTTTTTTCATGGTTTGACACTTTTACACCGTAAACACTATTTTGAAGAAAAAAGGTTTTTCATTGCTGCTTTCTGAGATCTGTAGCTTTATTTTTTTTTGCTGATGGAGATGTATGGTGGATTGTTTTTTTGCAGGATAAGATAACATTTTCAGTGTACCATTTTTACTTTTATATGACCATCTGATCGTGTTTTATTCCACTTTTGTCAGCTGTATGATGAAAATATATCATTTTTGGTATCTTTTTTATTTATTTTTTTATGGTGTTCACTAATGAGGTCAACTAGTGTGAGTTTTATAGAGCGGGTTCTTATGGACGCAAAATATATTGTTTTGCTTTTTTTACATAAATACAACTATTTATTGGAATTTCTTTTTGTTCTTTATTTCCTGTTTTTTTCATGTTTTTACATTTGATTTATTTATTTTATTTTTTTTTACTTAGTCCCTTCATGGGACATTATCTTGTACAGCTCCAATTGCAGCTGGACTGTATTATAATGCTCAATCATCACAATGCATTTTAGCTGTCAGAGCTGCATTGTCAGGAGCCTCAGAGATCATGTTGTAGACATGACTCCTGAGGCTTCCTATAGTCAGGTGATCTGGAAGTCGTCATGACAACCTTGGGTTACAATGGTGATGATAGGGCCCTCAGATTTTATATATAGGGAGCACTGATTGGAGGGGATGTAATCTCCCAATCCTCTAAGTGCTGCGATCAAAATCAATTACAACATTTAGGAGGCTAAACAGCCAGGGACAGCATGGGGACCATTCTTGGCTGTGAGAGCCAACAGCATTTGCGGCCGACACAGCTGCTATGCCGCAAAATCGCCAGGACATACCTATAAGTTCAAGGTCGCTAAGTACCAGTGATCTAAGATGTATAGGTACATCTAAGGTCATGATGAGGGTTAAAGCTTTTTCCATAGCTTAAAGTGGAAAAAAAAATACATACACTTGCAACAAAAACTTCACATATAAATCCAGCCCTAAGAATATCTGGAATATTCAACTGTGTTTATAGATTGTTTGCCTATCATGCACAGATCCTTTTCCTGACTATGTTTCACCTGGTTTGGAAACCAAAATGAGAAAGTTTTGAAATATGGTAATACTATTTTTCCAGTAGTATTTCATCTGATTGCATAGTACAGCTATTTGAGAAATGCACTAAAAGCAAATCTACAGAAAGTTATCTACTTACTTCAAACAAGCATGTTTTTTGTAATGTCTCAGCTATATGAATACACCCTACAGGGTTGTCCACTACTTTGACAAGCTCCTTTCAATCAGAGTATTTGTGCAATACAGTTATACTCACTTCTGATGCCGATGTCATTTCACTCTCCCGAAGCTCAAATGACTTTGCTACATCAAGTGAGCCCTGCAACAAATCAGTGCTAGTGTCACTAACACCCTCACTTCAATTGTTTTAAACATCAAATGGAAGTCAGAGCTGTAGCTGCCTGCTCAATTCTTCTTGATGTTTGATACATTTAAAGGCCGTGAAAGTGACATATGTAGTAAAGCAATTAGCACGGTCTCTTGGGCGCTCAGAACAAAGCCAGGATCCTGATCGGTGGAAAGTCCTTTATTAACAAAACCTCCGTCACCACGACATGTTTCGACGGTGTAGTGCCGTCTTTCTCAAGTGGAACCTGACAGTGAAAGTGACATAGGCACTGTTTGAGTGCAGAGCTCGGGTTATGTAACAAAGTCACGTGAGCCCCATGAGAGCGAGTATGGATACCGCTGGAATGGAATCAACACTGAAGGTGAATATAAACACCATGATTGAGACTCTGGTTAAGAAGGGATTGTCTCAGTAGTGGACAACCCCTTTAATATCATATATTTCCAAATATAATGGTCAAGTTCTAGGAATCACATCAGGAATACAATAGAACAGTAGCAAACAATGCAAAAAGTTGACATGTCTTTCATTGATAACTTCATGCTGCACATTATATGAAAATTCTTTATAAATATTATTAAAAAAAATCTATGCTCTACTTACTTTCCACAAAATGTATTCAGTAAAAATGAAAGAAAAGGAAAAAGCATCTGGGCTGTTTGTTTAGAAAGTCAATGTTATTACTGGAAATTGTCAAAAGAAACAGAAAATTTTAGAAAGGGCTGAGTTTCTTGAATGGTATGTTTTCAGTTCACAGGTCATAAAAAGTGCGTCCTGGGACACTATGTACTCAAGGTTTTTTTCAACAAGATAACTTAATGTAGTCTGTAATTACATTTTCAAGAGAAAGCGTGATTTTATTGTCAGCTGGAAAACTCCAGGAATACAGTAATGGAGCATAGTTGTATTAAATAGAAGAGATAGCAATATGTTTCTAAGAAATTAACAAACTGCCATAACTTTTTACTTTAAATGTAAAGATGTGCTTTCGCTTTGTGAAAGAAGAGGATGCTGCAATATATAAGCAAATGTGTAGTTTATATAAAGGTTCATTTAAAAGGTAGTTCAATCCCCAAGATGGGGAAAGGTTGCTTTTTATGAAGTATCTACAATATCAAGTCCAAATATGTCTTAATAATGTAGATATTAAGACCTTCTCTGAGATCCAGCTAAGTTTGGGGCGATTGCTTCCAACTACAGCCCAATATGTCTTATTAATGTAGATATTAATATTTACACTAAAATTCTGGCTCTCTCTTTGGGACAAGTACTTCCCAACTTCATCCATAGTAAACTGTTGGAGGTTGTCCTAGTCTGAGAGTGCAGCAAATTCAAAGCTGTAACTTTAATCTCTTTGGCCCACTTTTAGGGATTTCCACTTGGCCTGCTTTTAGTTGACATAGATAAGTACTTTATATGGGTGGAGAGGATGGTTCCTCATGGCGGCTCTGGAGGAATTCAGAATGAGTTCATCTGGTCAAGTAAAAATGAATGGTGTCATTCAGGCTCCTTCTCTATTAAGAACAGTACTTGCTAGAGGTGTCTATAAATCAGATACTGTACATTTCAGTAAAGTATTGTCCAGCTATTGCCTTCAAAAGAAATGACTCCATTAAAGAGCTAATCATTATTCTTTTTTAACCCAAACGCTCTACTTTTGTGGATGACTTTCTTATCTACCAATACATCCCAAGGTGAAACTACTGCTGGTACTGAAGATGTTTGGAATAGTTCACTAAAAAAACGAATATTGGAGTATTTTGAAATCTTGGAAGTAATAAATTAAATAATTCCTAGAAACGTTAAGATGTTTTAAATATATTTAAAAAAAGAGATTCACAAAGGGATCACTTAAATGCACAATAAAAAAACACACAAAATTAAAAAAAAAGAGTTACAGACGGTGTATAGTTACAAGTTTAAGTCTGTCTGTAAGTGTCTGTCAACTAGTTGTCAACACAATCAAACGTGATCAGACACTCGTCCACAAATAAAAATAAATCAATAAGAATAAACAATTTTTTACAAAGAAAAGTGGCACTAAATGGATCTACCAATCCCACGCAGTAGAAACCAAGATTTAAATTTGAAGCAAGGGAGAAAGGGGAAAATTAACCCCTGAGGAAGCCCCTTTGAGGGGCGACACGCGTAGGGTGGGGGAGCCTTTCCATAACTTGCCATCTACGTTTATTCAGTACTTTATCTGGAAATTATGGACACAGCGATCCTGTTATCTTTATTGTTGATTTATGTGCCACTTTGTGCTTCTTTGTAACTTGGCCCTGTGCTGTTTTCATACAGGCTACTCTGCATTGCTCCTAACCCAGTTTAGATGGGAGACTATCTGTTTCCCATTTTCTGCTATATAAGGAAAACTACTGCTGTGGTGGCATATTGATATGCAATACTGGTAGCATTATTTACTTTGGAGGGCTTGCGTTTATTTGCACATGGGCTATATACAATTATAAGCTGATATACATTTAGCTATGTCCATCATCTGGCAAGTTCAGGTTTGAAGGGTTTCACTCCTTCTATACGCAGGTTTTCTGCTTTTTAATTGTTTTCAACATGGAGTTTTTTGCAGTGTTTGTATACGATGTTGTTTATTAATAAAATTGATGAATTTAATTGTTATTTGGCTTGATCCCAATCCTTTTTACACGCTTCTTTTTCTTCCTCCAATTTCAACGAACCGACAAATAATGTTTTTTTGTGAGTGCTAGAAGAAACAAACTGAAAAACTGTGTATATTAACAATATAGCATTTGAAATAGATAGACTGTTATCCCGATGTGGTTCGTCTCCAATTGAGGGGGCATAGAGCACAGCAATTGTCTTAAAATATACAATTGGGTATATATATATATATATATATATATATATATATATAGTACAGACCAAACGTTTGGACACACCTTCTCATTCAAAGATTTTTCTTTATTTTCGTGACTGTGAATATGAAAAATGTAGATTCACACTGAAGGCATCAAAACTATGAATTAACACGTGGAATTATTTACTTAACAAAAAAGTGTGAAACAACTGAAAATATGTCTTATGTTCTAGGTTCTTCAAAGTAGCCACCTTTTGCTTTGATTACTGCTTTGCACACTCTTGGCATTCTCTTAATGAGCTTCAAGAGGTAGTCACCGGAAATTGTTTTCACTTCACAGGTGTGCCCTGTCAGGTTTAATAAGTGGGATTTCTTGACTTATAAATGGGGTTGGGACCATCAGTTGGGTTGTGCAGAAGTCTGGTGGATACACAGCTGATAGTCCTACTGAATAGACTGTTAGAATTTGTATTATGGCAAGAAAAAAGCAGCTAAGTAAAGAAAAACGAGTGGCCATCATTACTTTAAGAAATGAAGGTCAGTCAGTCTGAAAAATTGGGAAAACTTTGAAAGTGTACCCAAGTGCAGTTGCAAAGAAACCATCAAGCGCTACAAAGAAACTGACTCACATGAGGACCACCCCAGGAAAGGAAGACCAAAAGTCACCTCTGCTGTGGAGAAGTTCATCCGAGTCACCAGCCTCAGAAATCACAGGTTAACAGCAGCTCAGATTAGAGACCAGGTCAATGCCACACAGAGTTCTAGAAGCAGACACATCTTTACAACAACTGTTAAGAGGAGACTTTGTGCAACAGGCCTTCACGGTAAAATAGCTGCTAGGAAACCACTGCTAAGGACAGGCAACAAGCAGATGAGACTTGTTTGGGCTAAAGAACAAAAGGAATGGACATTAGACCAGTGGAAATCTGTGCTTTGGTCTGATGAGTCCAAATTTGAGATCTTTGGTTCAAACCACCGTGTCTTTGTGCGAGGGTTATTTGACCAAGAAGGAAAGTGATGGGATGCTACGCCAGATGACCCAATTGAGATGGTTTGGGGTGAGCTGGACCGCAGAGTGAAGGCAAAAGGGCCAACAGGTGCTAAGCATCTCTGGAAACTCCTTCAAGACTGTTGGAAGACCATTTCCAGTGACTACCTCTTGAAGTTCATCAAGAGAATGCCAAGAGTGTGCAAGAGTGTGCAAAGCAGTAATCAAAGCAAAAGGTGGCTACTTTGAAGAACCTAGAATATAAGATATATTTTTAGTTGTTTCACACTTTTTTGTTAAGTAAATAACTCCACATATGTTAATTCATAGTTTTGATGCCTTCAGTGTGAATCTGCAATTTTCATAGTAATGAAAATAAAGAAAACTCTTTGAATGAGAAGGTGTGTCTAAACTTTTAGTCTGTACTGTATATATATATATAAATATATATATATATATATAACTAGCTGTAGTACCCGGCTACGCCCGGGTTAATAAATAACTGCTGTTAGCTATAACAAAATAGAATTTGAATACGTCATATTAATGACCTGTAGGAAAATAGAAGCTGAGCTGTGATTGATTGCTATAGGCAGCCTAATAAATCTCCAGCCAACAGTAAACCCTCCCCCTGGCCGGGAAGTATATGTTACCTCACACATACACATAATAGACAGCTCATGTGACTGACATCTGCCTTAATTCCCTATATGGCACATGTGTTGCACATTGGCTGTTTTTAATCAGATGTTTATGTTTGGAAAATAAAGATAGCACACGTATGAGGCGAGTTGTGTGAGGTGATTTGTGCACATCTGTGTCTGTCTGTGTGGTGTGTGTGTCCCTGTGGGATGGGGTCTGTGTGGTGTGTGTCTCTGTTGTGTGTGTCTCTTTGTGTGTGTGTGTGTCCCTGTGGGGTAAGTGCATGTGCCCCTATAGGGTGTGTATGTGTGTGTGCCCCTGTGTGGGGGTCTGTGGTGTGTGTGTGTCTCTGTGTTGTGTGTGTCCCTTTGTGGTGTGTGTGTGTCCCTGAGGGGTGAGTGCATGTGTCCCTATAGGGTGTGTGTGTATGTGTGTGTGTCCCTGTGGGGGGGTCTGTGTGGTGTGGTGTGTGTGTCTCTTTGTGGTGTGTGTGTGTCCCTGTGTGGTGAGTGCATGTGTCGCTATAGTGTGTGTGTGTGTCCCCTTGGGGTATGTGTGTGTCTTTGTGGTGTGTGTTTGTTCGGGTGCGTGGTGAGTATCCAATATTGCACCTTAGTGACTATACACTTGCTGTTACTCTTTGTGTGCGTGTGGTGTGTATACATGTCCCTGTGTGTGGTGAATATCTCATGTTGGGGCCCCACCTTAGTGACTATATGCTGGTATGTGCTGTTAGTCTTTGGCGCTATCATTAAGTCCCTCTCATTCACAACTGTCAACTGGTAACTGTCACTTTTTCCCCATTATGTAGATAGGAGCAAAATTGTTTGGTGAATTGGAATGCGCGGGGTTAAAATTTCGCCTCACAACATAGCCTATGACGCTCCCGGGGTCCAGACGTGTGACTGTGCAAAATTTTGTCTCTATAGCTGACAGCTGTCGATTTTCCTCCCACACATTTCCTTTCCCTTTTTTCCCATTATGTAGATAGGGGCAAAATTGTTTGGTGAACTGGAACGCGCAGGGTTAAAATTTTGCCTCACAACATAGCCTATGACGCTCCCGGGGTCCAGACGTGTGACTCTGCAAAATTTTGCGGCTGTAGCTGCGACGGTGTAGATGCCAATCCCGGATATACACACATACACACATACACACATACACACATTCAGCTTTATATATTAGATATATATATATATATATCAGAACTCACTGGTTACAGTGCATGAACTATAGGGTATCATAAATACATGGCACCATGTCCTGTTCTGAGGATAGTTCCCAGCAGAACCCAGCTTAGACAATGTGCATCAAAAAATGTCTTGATGTTAGACCAGGCCATGTAAAATTGTGGTGTCCTATGGGTTATAAGGTACAGTCAGCCTTTTAATCCTATTCTTTCTTAGGTTGTCCTTCCTATTGTTTGTTTTGCAGTATAGTGGTGTACCTTATGTAACACATTCTCTTCAGGCATTACATAAGTTAATACTACTGGATCACCTTTCAATACATCACCTTTATTTTTTAGCTCTGGCAATAACAGTATTTACACTGTAATCATAATTTTGCTATGTATGAAGCTATATTTATAGTGTTTGGATTATTAAAAATCCACATACAGAGATATTATTTTCCCTCCTTTCTTTATCACATGCAGTGTATGAAACCTCTGAAGGTAGGATTCAAGTGGATCTCCACTTGTTCCCCTAGGTCTTATGAGGTAGTTATAGGTATGTGATTGTTATTATTTTTGACTGTAAGCATTTGATGATTGTTAGAAATTAATAGAATGGACCCTCAAAAATGGTTTTACAACAGACATCTATTATTGGATTCAAGCCTGGCATATAATGTTATTGTTCATATGTCAACCTTATACATGATGAGGATCAAGAGAGTTGGTTGGACTTAATGTGCCTTTTAACCCATGGGACATCACAATTTTTCATGGACTGGTCTGACATCAAGACATTTTTGATGCATATTGTCTAAGCTGGGTTCTACTGGGAACTATTCTCAGAACAGGACATGGTGTCATGTATCTATGATACCCTATACTTCATGTACTGTACCTATGTGTTCTAATATATACTGTATATCTACCCAATTGTATATTTAAAAACAGTGACCTGTACTCTATACCCCTGAGGAGCCCTCTTAATTGGAGGCCTGTCTATTCCAAACACTATATTATTTAAATCTACAGTTTGTGAGGTGGGTTCTGCTAAGAATCACAAAAAAAGTTGTTTATATGGTCTTATTGATTTATTTTCATTTGTGGACAAGTGTCTGATCACATTTGATTGTGGAGACAACTAGTTGACTGACACAGACAGACTTAAATTTATGACCATACACCATCAGTGACTATCTTTTCTTAATTTCGTGCTTTTTCTTCATAATTTTTGTCACGGTGTGTTATTATATTGTGTGTCGAGGTTTTTTGTTTAAATACAAGAGGGGTGGGGGACAAGAGGCGCATTAGTGCCCTATCACTAGAGACACTTTAGGCTGCAAAGGTGGTGCTGTGGAACCACTCACCTGATTCAGTTGTGATCCCCACAACTGGTTGAAAGAGCATCAGTACTCCAGCTGCTGCAGGACCTCCACCGACCATTCACACGTGGTGTTATCCAGAAGATGATGGGAAAAAAAGGTGTATCACGGTCCGCGCTGCTTAAGTCCAAAAAAACTCACATGGGAGTCAGAGTTTCACAAAGCAAATCCTTATTCTTTATTCTTCCACTCCAACCAGTTTCAGTGCCCCACCTGGCACCTTCCTTAGGGATATATATATATATATATATACTAGCTGTGAGCCCGATGCAAATGCATCGGGATTCTAGAACGTGCGTTAATTAGATTATAGTAGCTATATTTTTTTTTTATTTACATTTTTTATGAATAACTTAATGTTATGAATATTTTATTTATTTGTTTTTTTTTATTAAAATTAGTTAATGTTATGAATTTTTATATGGAATATTTTGTTTTATTATTTCTTATTTTATTATTGTAATTATTTATTATTTAATATTTTTATAATATTATTATTTTTTTTTATTTTAATTGAATTTTTTTTTATTTGAGTAACTTGATTTTCTTAGAATTAATGTTATTAATATTTTAATTTTATATATTTTTATTTTATTTATTTATTTTTTAAATTTTGATTTATTTTATTATTTATTATTTGTATTATTTGTATATTAATTTTTTTATTTTAATTAAATTTATTTGTATTAGATTAATTTTTTTAATTTTAATTAGCGGCCGCACTTGCCGCAAGTGCAAAACCGCACTTGCCGCACCTGCCGCAAGTCCCCCTATACTTTCTATGGGGATTACCGCACCGCGCCGCAAGTGCGGCGGCTGAGGTAGCGACTCGCAATGGCCTCGCGGCCATTGCTCGCGCTACACAGCGACTCGCAATGGATCCCCATACAAAGTATAGGGAGACTTGCGGCAGGTGCGGCGGCTGAGGTAGCGACTCGCAATGGCCATTGCTCGCGCTACCTCAGCGGTAAATCGCTAAGTTTGTGGCCGAGCCTCTGGTTCTATTTTCGGCCAGCGACTCGCAATGGCCGCTTCGCGGCCATTGCTCGCGCGCGGGTGACGTCACATAGTGACATAGCCACGGCGTTTTCGGGGGCCGACACGATTTTGCCTACGGCAATTATAGAGTAGATAAGGATTTGTTTTGTGAAACTCTGACTCCCATGTGAGTTTTCTTGGACTGAAGCAGCGTGGACCGTGATACACCTTTTTTTCCCATCTTTTGAAGTTTTTTGTTTGTGTATTTAAGTGATCCCTTTGTGGATCTCTTTTTTAAATATATTTAATAAATCTTAAAATTCTAGCAGTTATTTAATTTATTACTTCCAAGATTCCAAAATACTTTTATTATATAGTTTTTTTGATGAACTATTCCAAACATCTTCAGCACCAGCAGTACATTTTAGGAGTTATGTAATGTATTACTTTACTGAAGATGTTTAAAATCTTTGAAGCTCTTGTCAACGTTAAGATCAAAAGGCAGAAACATTGAACATTTACAATCTGTATCAGCATTTTCTTATCTACAAAATGAGGTTAGCTTTTCCTGGACCCATATGTTACCTGGGCACCTAAAACGAGATTAATAATTCTTTGAATTAGACATCTGATCTCTCTCTAACTAGACAATGAGCTGAGGATGTAAACATAATATAATACACTACAGCCCAGATTCATCAAAACTGGTGAATCTTGATGAATCGGGCATAGTGGAATCAGATGCTTTGGATTTATGAAGATATGCACACCCGTTAATGAAACAGGAGCATCTGAAATGTGGCATATGCCTCTGTGTGCCTCACTACAAATCTTACTCCAGTGCATGACAGAAGTAAGATTTCTGAGGTAAGAAAGACTTCAGCTCATCATAGATGACACGATCGGTGCCATCACGATACGCCCGAGTCTCAGCCTATTAGGTTTAAGCTGGAAGAAACTGTCGTAAAATCATTAAAACTTGCCAAATTTTTGGCAACTCTGTGTTGCAAAAACAACACTACATAAATCTTACTATGGATAAAAAAGATGCTGAAAGAATTGACATGCCATAGAGTTAAAAACCAACTGTAGTTCTTAAATTTAGTCAGGAAAACAAAACAAGTGTGTGCATGAGATTTCTAAATCTCTAACCTTTTACTGGTATTAAAAAAATGCAAAACAAAGATGCAAAAATACTGCATGTGAACATAAAAAATTCT
The DNA here is from genome assembly GCA_033576535.1 of Allobates femoralis. Taxonomy (NCBI): domain Eukaryota; kingdom Metazoa; phylum Chordata; class Amphibia; order Anura; family Aromobatidae; genus Allobates; species Allobates femoralis. The sequence continues at coordinate 393,762,918 of JARQOC010000001.1, read as the reverse complement.
AAATTGTTCACAACACTACTATTCTAGCATTTGAAAAAGAAGGACTTGTGAACAGATGGCCCAAACCAATCTCTGAACAGCAGTGAAAACAAAGCCTAATAAATGCATCCATTTTATTATAATGCTTTATAATTATCTTGTGCTATTTTGGCAAAAAATATATTTGCATATAAACTGTAAATATATCCAATGAATTGTCAACTTGAAACACCTGAAGAAAAATCTTTTTAAATGCTTGAAACGTCTGTCTGTTTATGATTTCTTGTTAGAAAACGGGCCTTGCTAATTAGATTTCATACATCAGAAGATGATCTGTCAGAAGCAGAACATGAAAAACATATTTCCTTTTTCACACCTTTGTAGTTGAAGCAAATTCATTATTAATACATGGGAAGACTAGAAAGTTGACATTGGCAAAAAAAAAAAGAATATATCTCTATTTAAAGTCAACCAAATGACCAAAATACCTGAGAAAAGAGCAACAGACAACTGAGGGAAGGATAGAACAATTGTTGGAATACCTTGAATATAACAGAAGAAATTTCTGTATTTAGTCAGTTAGATAAAAAGTTATTCTTAATGCAGTAAGCGAAACATTTTAAGGAGTTTTTGCTAACGTTTCTAACATATAAGTGATGTAAATACTTAAGTCCCTACAAAAAGTTGAGAAAAGTATTATAGGAGTGATACCTTTATTGGCTAACCAGAAAAATTATATTTGTAAACTTTCAGAGCTCAAGAGGCTCCATCATCAGACAATATCACACATTTTGTGATATTGTCTGATGAAGGAGCCTTGAGCTCTGGAAGCTTACAAATATAATTTTTCTGGTTAGCCAATAAAGGTATCACTCCTATAATACTTTTCTCAACTTTTTTGGGACTTAAGTATTTACATCGATTTCTCTGGCTAACACGGTACCACAATATTATTTTGTATTGCAGTCTAACAAATAAGTGCAAATATACACTTTTCCACATTTCCTCCAACTCACTCTCCACATTTGAACCAGTCACAGAAGAAGAAGTCTCCAGGTTCCTTTCTTCCTTTCATTCCCCCACGTGCACCGCTGACCTTATCCCCTCACACCTACTCCAATCTTTCTCTTCGGTGGTTATCACTCACCTAACCAAAATCTTCAATCTCTCCATCTCTTCTGGCATCTTCGTCTCCTTCAAACACTCTATCATTACTCCATTATTAAAGAAAACGTCTCTCGACCCATCCTGCACAAATAACTACAGACCAGTCTCACAATCTCCCCTTCATCTCTAAACTCCTGGAGTGCCTGGTCTACTCCCGCCTCACCCATTACTTCACTGCTCACTCTCTTGTAGATCTGCTCAAGTCTGGTTTCGGCCCCCTGCACTCTACAGAGACTGCCCTCACCAAAGTGACCAATGACATGTTAACTACCAAGACGTTAGTCGTTTGTGTGTGAACAATACAGTGCTGCTATGAATGACACAGATTCCAAAAATAGTGGTAAATTTACTCTTTTTAACGGTTTCAAAAAGATAACAAATTCAACTTTGCAAAAACGATATGGGCCCCAACAGCCCGATCACAGTATACAATTTATGCAGCCTTAGGGAACTTTGAGGCTCTTACAAAACTGAACTTCTTCTGCTCCCGCCCTACACTAACCTCCCTAAATCTGACATCTCTCTCTGTATGCGGCACCATGATAACGCTGAGGCAGCAGGCTCACTGTCAGGGTGTTATGTTTGACTCTGATCTTTTCTTCACCCCATATATACAATCTCTCACCCACTCTTGCTGCTTGCACCTAAAGAACATCTCTAGAATTCGCCCCTTTCTCACCTTGGAAACCACAAAAACCCTCACTGTGTCCCTGATTCACTCCCGCTTTGATTATTGTAATTCTCTTTTAATTGGCCTCCCCCACACTAGACTCTCCCCTCTCCAGTCCATCCTTAATGCAGCAGCCAGGATCACCTATCTAGCTGTTACTCAAACGCTTCTGCTCGATGCCAGTCATTGTACTGGCTGCCTATATATACATTATAGGATCCAATTCAAACTGCTTGTTCTTGCCCACAAAGCTCTTCACAGTGCAGCACCACCCTACTTCTCTACTCTTATCTCTGTCTATCACCCCACCCGCTCTCTTCGCTCTGAAAGTGACTTTAGACTCACTTCTGCATTAATCCGAACCTCCCACTCCCGGTTCCAAGACTTCTCCCGAGCTGCACCAATTCTCTGGATTGCTCTACCCCAAGAAATTAGGTCTAAATGATGTGGCCAGGGCTAGGGGTACTCGGACACCGGGGCTGATGACTTGAATAGGGAGTCTCGGGTGGACGGGAACCCAGTTCCGTGCCCTGGTTATCATTTGAGTAGATGGTGGGCGAGAAGGTAGTATTTACGGGGGAATGTGACGCCATCTGTGGATCCCGGTAATATGAGGTACCAGCGCTGCAAGCCGGCCGCTGAGATGATGGTGGGTGCAGCAGAGAATGGAACAGCTCCCCACAGGAGGAGCTTTTACCTCAGGGCAGCGATGATGGATGCGGATGAGAGGAGTTATAGTGGTGGTTCTTACGCCTCTGGTGAGCTGCTGGTGTTGGTGCTGGAGCCCTCCGGGCACCGGTGGGGAGTACAGAGACCAATTCAAGCTTGACTCCACTTTACTGAGTACCGGCAGATGGTAAAATGGAACACGGTACAGTTTGGTTTACCAGGTGGATGTTGCCAGCTCAGGGTCCCCCTTATGGAGTCTCTATATGTTTGCTCTCTTTGTCTTTCAGGGTTAACTTCACTATTCCCAGTCTCTACCACCCTCGCAGAGCTCTCCCGCCAGTCCTACGGTCTGTAGCTAGTAGGCAAGGTCTGTGCCTTACCGGTCCGGGCGAGGGCCCAAATAAGCAAAGTCTCCCGCCAACACCAGAATTGTGGCCCTTCTCCTCTAGTGTCCTGAACCGGTTCTTAGTCCTGAGGGGTGAGGTACCTTGTAGCGCTGTCAGCAACCCGGTTACTAGGGGCCTGCTGGTCTGCGGCCAGAGTTAAACTTCTGGCTTCCCAAGTTGTCGGTGTTTCTCTCAACATGACCAGCTGGCTCCTACCAGTCCTGGCCCGTTGCCTTCTGTCCTGGGGTCCCACTTAAAGATGGGGCTCCCTCCTGTATGCTGTGCTGTCAGGCCTGTCCTTCCTGACTGCCTTCCCAGCACCGTCTGTCTCTAAACTGTCACTCTCTCACTAACTCTACCCTAGGCTTCCCCCCCTTCTGGGACCTACTAAATTACCAGTCCCCCCCTACTCTAAGTGGACTAGTCCTAGGTTTGTGCAAGAACAGACTCTATAGTTTAAACCCTGAACCAGCAACTTACAGAGATATCACATTTGGTTGTCATATTGCAATACCTCCCTGTGGTGCCTAGCCATAGGGGCGCCACATATCCACAACTTACATAGATTCAGGCGATCCCAAAAACACATCTTTTTAGAGCGGCCTATCATGATCACTAGTCAAAGTCACTTAGACATAGCCTATCCCCCCCATCAGTCTCAAATGCATCATAAATAATGGTTGGAGGCCACTTATGCTGCTCCTATCTGTTCCCCATCTCCTCAAGTTGAGTATACCATGATTGTAAATAAGCACCTGTACTTTGTGTCACCCACTACCTCATTGTTAGATTGTAAGCTCTTATGAGCAGGGCTGTCATTATTTTGCTTTAATTATTGTATTTTCTGATAACTGTTTCTTATGATTGTTTTACTATGAACCTCTGAATTGTGAAGCGCTGTGGAATATGTTGGCCCAATATAAAAAAAGATTATTATTATTAATTAATGTATTTAGACTACCAACTAATAAATAAGATAAAGAAATGTAGAAAATAGACAACCCTGGAGAAACTAGATCTTTCTAAGGCCGGCTTCACACTGCGGCGTGATCGGTCTGGGCTCCGGGATAACCCAGACAGCCGCGGACCGGTTCAGCACACAGGAATGGGGGCTAATATGCCCTCCGGTCCGGTGTGCAGCGCACGCAGTTCCCGCTGCTGGTAAGTCAGGACTGCGGGCGCCGCGGTTCTGACCTGTCAGCGGCTGCAACTACGTGCGCTGCACACCGGACTGGAGGGCATATTAGCCCCCCAGTCCTGTGTGCTTACCCGGTCCGCGGCTGTCTAGTAACGGCGCCTAGTAACCCCATGTTTACCATGGTTACCAGCATTCTCGCTGGTCCACATCGTTGGTGAGTCTGCCTGTGTGGCAGCTCACCAACGATGTGAACGATATTGTTAGCGATCGCGCGTGCATGTGATCGCTAACAACATCGTTCTGAAAATTGAACCGTGTGACGTGGCCCTTGGGGTAGCTTTACACGTTGCAACATTGCATGTAATTTCACTTGCAACTTGCAAGTTGCAGTGAAATCATGGACACATTGTTCCATTTGCACACAGCAACAAAATAGAACAATGTGTCCATGATTTCACTGCAACCAGCAAATTGCAAGTGAAATTGCATGCAATGTTGCAACGTGTAAAGCTACCCTTAGCCTTTGTCTTTCATGGGAATTCCAGTGGACAAAGCTGGCTTGCTGTACAGTTTCCACAACTCTCCCTCACTTTATTAGTTACTGAAACAAACTAAATCAGCCACTAGCAGCTGTCTTAATAGCTCCAGCTTTAGTGGTTTGAGCCATGGAAAGCTGAGATAGGAATAAACCTTTAATATACAAAGTTGATCCATTCATGTGCTTATTAATTAGGCAGTTGAAGAAATGTCTTATTATGGTAGCATAAAATGAGCATGCTTGTCTGCCTCCACAACACAACTCTCATAATGATGTATGAAGCACCAGCCAAAATTATTGACCTCCATTAATGAAAGTTTACTACTGGCATGGTAAAAAACAAAGCACAAAATTAAAAGACAAAACTACAAACTAATATTGTACTGTGCATAGAGTTTAGGCAGCAATAGGGCTGCAAATTAAAAAATCCAGAAGTGTTAATAGACTACTCACTTTACGCAAGCATGCCCCACACCTTGGATTGACAGCTTGTCCTGCAGCACATTTGTGCAAAGTGAGCTATTGAAGTGCCTACAGGTATGCTTACAGCCGCTGCCACATTCAATGAACAGTACTGTGAATGATGCCTGTAAAATTGCTCACTGCGCTACCTCCATGAGTGGAAAGCCAGCAACAAATGAGAAATAAGTTCTTTTTCTTTCGGTATTCACACTTTCAGTATGATGGCAGCATTGTAAATATCAATTAAAATTATATTTACAATACATTTTCTGTATAAATGTGATTTAGATATTTTTTCTGAAAACAATGCAACAATAATTAATTCATGTCATCTAGACCTACAATGGAAGACGATACATATAAGTCTTACTATGGTGTATTAAGCTACCCATTAAAGCTGTATTCATCTAGCGATGTTAATCGGCTGACATCCACATTTTGGGTATGGATGTCTCCGGGAAATTTTCAGTTGAACTATCAAAGAAACCAAAGCTAAACCACAGTTTGCACAATACAGTTGGATCCACCCTATGTGGTTTGCAGTATGTAACTAAAAATAAAATAAAAACAAAACAGGAAAACATTTCTGATCTTTTTCCACATATATAGGAAATGCAGAAAAATCAGGCCCTTATGGCAATAGCTTCGAAAATCTTAAAGGAGCAGGCGAACTGTATTTTGTGACCATATAAATCTGTTAGACTATTCCGTTCCACGTAATGGTAAAGTAACATATTGGACAGCATGATTCAGTATGAACTAGACTGTTTTCTATCATTCGTCAAATATGCAGGTTCAAAGGGCTTGAAAGTATGCTAATCTGCAAGACCAGATGTTCTGCTGCATGTTACATCATAGAGCAGACAGTGTTAGTGCTTTAATACATATTCATGAAGGCTGCATGTGAAACATATGTGTAAACATTTCGTCAAAAATAATCATGCTGTGCATGTGTATCACAAAGTTTGTGAATGAGTTGAATATAAAAGGAATTCAAGGTACTTGGAAGGGTTGTATGAGAAAAAAGCTTACACGACCCCCTCTTTTTTTTTGCATCATGTATGCAAATCTATCTGGCTAGCCAAATGGATATGATCCTTTGGGCATCTTCCTAACAAGGGCACTTAACGGAAGAGGGGGAATATCTAAAGAACAATGTGTTGCAGGAACAAAAGAAAAGTAGCAGTAGATTTCGGAGAAAATCAACATTTAGAGCAGGTAAAGAACCCTACAGTGAAGGAAACGTACACTATAACTTTAGGGAAAATGTATGACAGCAGCAGTAAAGTAATATTAGTTTAAGTATGCCATCCCTGTGACTGTCTCTATACACAAAAAGCATAACCTTTAGGTATTTTTATTACAAGAACTCAGAATCAAGGGAGGTTTCCATGAAAATACAGTGGGTGACATTTGTGACACCTTAGCCTGGTGAGTTTAAGCTTCAAAGCCTGAATAGATGGTCCATTATGGCCAAGCTTGACATTTTCTAATAACTATAAGAAGGGGGGTGTTTGGAAGAAGCAGGGTATTTAACACACACAGTGCTCACACCTAAATTTGTCCACTGTCCAGTCACAGATCTGATATTGGAATATTAAAATCTAGGATGTTCTGGACACATGAGCCCAAGGTCCAGCATATGAAATGGATGGCACAAAAGAAAGCCGTACACATGTGGGGGTCGGCCAAGGCGAATCCATATATGATCCATATTTCATTTCTCCTTATCTCAAGGAAACATAAGATAGCTTTAGACTGAAACATTTAGGTATTTCTGTTATTTTACCCTTTTTATTTTATAACTGCTTTACATATTTAATTCCTCACCACTTTCAAGACATCAGTTTTTTATGAGTAAATTAGGAAAGTGCAATTTACGTTTTGTGGAAGTGATGATAGGCCCCAAAGACATGCTGCATTGGTCCAACGGATGCGAAGTATGCACGCAATGGCAACTGAATCTTTTAAATATCACTGTCAGTGATTGACAACAGCACCTAAATAGTTAAACAGCAGAGATGGGAGCTAGCTCTGGTCACAGCTGTTGGAAGCAAATGCCTGCTGTATAACATGGCAATGTACTATTGCATCAGGATCTGCAAAGGAGTAACTACATATCCTTTTTGATCTCTCTGCAGCTTTTGACAATGTTGACCATCATCTCCTACTCTCTACGCTGCACTCCATCGGCCACTCCAAGGACTCTGCTCTCTCCTGGTTCTCTTCCTACCTTTCTGACCGCTCCTTCGGTGTATAATGATACAGCGAATGCGCTGGCTCCACTTCCTCTCCTCTTCCTCTCACTATTGGGGTCCCTCAGGGTTCTGTCCTTGGCCCTCTTCACTTCTCTGACACATGGCCCCGATTGGACAGACCATCAGCAGATTTGGCTTTCAGTACCATCTACTGATGATGATACACAACTATACACATCATCCCCTGACCTTACCACCGCTGTACAGAATGACAATGACTGTCTAACTGCAGTTTCCAATATCATGTCCGCTCTCTACCTAAAACTCAACCTTTCCAAAACTAAACTTCTTCTGTTCCCTCCTTCTACTAACCTCCCAAATCTGACATCTCCCTCTCAGTGTGCGGCACCATGATATTGCCTAGTCAGCAGGTTCACTGTCTGGGAGTTACGTTTGACACAGATCTCTCATTAACCTCCTATATACAATCTCTCCCCCGCTCTTGCCGCTTGCATCTGAAGAACATCTCTAGAATTCGCCCCTTTCTCACTATGGAAACAACAAAAACCCTCACCATGGCCCTGATCCACTCCCGCCTTGACTATTGTAATTCTCTATTAATTGGCCTTCCCCTCACTAAACTTTCCCCTCTCCAGTCCAGCCTTAATGCTGCAGCCAGGGTCCCCTCTCTGGCTAACCGTTACTCAAACGCTTACACTCTGTGCCGGTCATTGCACTCACTGCCCATACACTATAGGATCCAATTCAAACTGCTTGTTCTCACCCAAAAATCTCTTCACAGTGCAGCACCTCCCTACCTCTCTACCCTCAACTCTGTCTATCACCCCACCCATTCTCTACGTTCTGGAAGATACTTTAGTCTAACTTCTGCATTAATCTGAATCTCCCACTCCCGGCTCCAAGACTTCTTCCGAGCTGCACCAATTCTCTGAAATGCTCTACCCCAAGAAATTAGGCCTACCAACAACTTACATAGTTTTAAGCACTCCCTAAAAACACATTTCTTTAGGGTGGCCTATAATGCTCCCTAGTCAGTCACTCAGACATAGCCTATCCACTCTACCAGACACAAAATGCTTTACAAAGAATGATTGGTCGCCACTCATGCAGCTCTTTTCTATTCCCCACTTTATTAAGTTGGCTGCACTATTATTGTAAATATGCCCCTGTACTTTGTGTTATTATATTGATGTCTGGACCATATATGACGGCACATTATACCATTTACCTTTTGTAACTCCTAGATTTCTTCATAGATTGTAAGCTTGCGAGCAGGGATCTCACTCCTCATGGTTTATGAGATTTTTGTAACTATGTTTTGTCTCAAATCTGTATAGATAGGTGGAGAGTGCGTATTTAAGCATTAGGTTAAAATATACCCATGCAATTGCTGTAAAGTCCAAAAGTAACAATAAGGTAATAATTCCCCTGCTCTAAGACAAAATAGGAAAAACCTATATTTAAAAAATGCCACAATGATAGCAAACGTTACACAAGGAGAATGCTGCAGCATATCACTTCAGCTGGTTGATTGTTTGAGGGTAAAATATCTTTCCAGCAATATAAACAGTTAACAACCGGGCACCATGAATCAAGTGTTAGGTATTGCAGACCAGTCAGTCCTGACAATCACCTTTTGGATCCACCTGCAGCTGGTGTTGCATGCTGGAGTATGGGTCGCAAATTTTTAGCAAGGTGAAGAAGAGAAGAAGTGGCACTCACCATTTGCTGTTATTCCGTATATTCAGTCACCTGCGGCGCAGGGTGATCAGTGTGGGGAGAGGAAGTGAGGAGTCAGTGGACGACGGCTCACCGTTTCGCAGGATCTTCGCTTAACGGGTCCTAGTCACCTATCTTTACTTTCAAATTTTGGCATGTGGAAGCTGAAGACCAACACACCTTGTGTTACTCACAGAAGAGCTATTGCTGCAGACTTTAAAAATGTTAGCAGAGCAGACAAGCCAGTAAACCAAATTTTAAGCAAATTTAAACCTCCTCTCCTGCTCCTCCCCTTTTCCTTCTGCTCTTTTTTCTGTTCTCCTTTTCCTTCTGCTCTCCCTTTCCTTGTGCTCTCCTTTTCTTCTTCCCATAAATAGACAGAGAGAGACAATAATAATAATAATATTTATTCATTTATATAGCACTATTAATTCCATAGCACATTACATACATTTCCAACACTGTCCCTATTGGGGCTCACAATCTAAATATCCTATCATTATGTCTTTCAAGAGCGGAAGGAAACCAGAGTGACCGGAGGAAACACATGCAAATACAGGGAGAGCATACAAACTCTTTGCAGATGTTGTCCTTGGTGGGATTTCAATCCAGGGCCTCAGTGCTGCAAGGCTGCAGTGCTAACCACTGAGTCACAGGCATGGAGTGGTCAGTCGATTTCTTTATGCTTATGAGTCGGTCGACACATGGTAGGGGGCACTCGGATACCGGGACAGGGGTTACTTCTGTGGGGAATCACGGCTGGTCGGTTCCCGGTTCCGTGCCCTGGACCCTCAATGGCGAGGATGGTGGGGGTATGATGATGATGGTGGTGGGAGAAGGGAATGTTGTCTTGACGCCACCTGTGGTACCTGGTAAGTTAGATACCAGTGCTGCAGGCCGGCCGCTGAGGTGATGTGATGTAGCTTGGGTGTTACAGCTTCCCACAGGTGGAGATCTACCTCAGGGCAGTGGAGATGGATGACTGGAGTCGTAGTTCTTACCCCTCTGATGATGCTGAGGCCTCCTGGGTGCCGGCTGGAATGGAGGACAGACACCAATTCAACTCAAGAAGTCTTTACTGGTATCAGGTAGATGTTACAGTACACAGTCGGTTCTCAGGCACAGTCTGGTTGAACAGGGGGGGTGGGGTGTTAGCAACAGGTTTCTGAGGTTATCCCATAGAGTCTGCTGATGATCCCTCCCAATGGCTTCCGGGGTCTGTGTTCCTTCCTTACCCTCGTAACCACTCTGCAGAGCTCGCACGCCAGTCCTGCGGTCTGTTACTGATAGGTACAGGTTGTTCCTTACCAGTACGGAGAGGAGTTATCCAGTCAATTCTCCTGCCACTGGAATTCGGCCCGTTACCTAAAGTGTCCTGGACCTGGTATCGGACTGAGGTCGAGGTACAATCTGTGGAGCTATGGCTCCCTTCTGTCGGTCCCACAGTGTGTCGGTTTGCAACCCAGGATGGACCACTGGTTGCCTCGGCTCCGGTATGCCGGTATCGACCCTGGACTTCCCCAGCTGGTTCCAACCAGGCTTGGTTTGTCCCCTTCAGTTCCCAGGTCACCCTCTTCAAGAGAGGTGCCCTCCCATCAGCAGCCCTGTCAGGCACGTCCTCTCTGGTTGCCTTCCAAGCACTGTCTCCAAGATAGCTCAACTGTCACTCTAGTCTCCCGCTCTACTCTAATCTCCACCCCCTGGAGCTACTGAATATAATGTCCCTATGCTAAGGTGGGCTAGTGTATGGGTGCTTAGGCAGACTCTACCCCCAAACCCATGACTACAGAGGCACTACACCTTCTGTTTGGGGTGCAGTACCTCCCTGTGGCGCCTAGCCATAGGGGTGCCACACTTACATTCATTGATGTCCCCATGTGGGAGTGAACCCATTTCTGATTTTATAATGGGTGACTTTAAAATTGGGTTTCACAGTTATCGCTTCTTTTGCAGGTGATGAGGCCAGTTTGCAGAATGACAACAAGACCTCATGTAGACCTCCTAAACTTAACCTGGACAAAGCCCTGCTAGAGGCTATCCTTGCCTGTTTGTGCATAAATAGAGTCTCAGTTATTTCAATAAAAAATACATCACTGCTAAATATCCTCATCTAGAGCTGTAGAAAAGAGAGCATTAGCTAAAGGCAGCGAAAAAAAAGCTGTAGGGGAAAAAAACTTTCCTTCAGATCAAAAGGAAAGCAGCGAGCGGAATGTATGGCACTTTTTCAAAAAGCATGTAGTACAAAAATGATTAGCTCCACCATCATCTCTGCCTCCATGGCCGTCATATTTTAACCTATGGGCCTAGCCACTGCAATTATTGACCTATTATTCTCCACCTGCCTTCTTCAGTTTCACTCTGCTGCAATTCCCACCATCTTCATAGGTGACTTGAATATCCCTACTGACAGCCAATAGTTGGCAGCCTCCAAACTCCTGTTGCTTATTTCATCTTTTGTACTTCCTCAGTGCTCTTGATGAGCCCAGGGCAAGGGGTACTCGGATACCAGGCCTGGGTTTGATGGTTTAACTGGGGAAGTCACGGGTGGTCAGGTTCCCGGTTCCGTGCCCTGGCTGTCATTTGTTAGATGGTGGGAAGGGAATATTTACAGGGGTATGTGACGCCACCTGTGGATCCCGGTAATTTAGGTACCAGCGCTGCAAGCCGGCCGCTGAGGTAATGATGGGTACAGCACAGTGTGGTCCAGCTCCCCACAGGAGGAGCTTTTACCTCAGGGCAGCAGTGATGGAGGATGATGAGGGGGATGACGGGAGTAGTGGTTGTTCTTACCCCTCCAGTGCGATGCTGCTGATGGTGCTGAAGCCCTCTGGGCACCGGCAAGAAGAATGACAGAGACCAGTTCAACTCTAACTCCACTTTACTGGGTACCAGCAGATGTTAAGGTGAAACACGGTACAGTCTGGTTTAACGGGTGATTGTTGCCGGTTCAGGGTCCCCCTTATGGAGTCTCCAGGTGTTCCTTCTCAAGTCTTTCGGGGACTAATCTGCTCTTCCCTGTCTTTCACCACCCTTGCAGAGCTCTCCTGCCAGTTCCCTGATCTCCCACGGTGGAGCATGGGTTTCCTTTACCAGTACAGATGGGAGAGTTAAACGTCAGGACCTCCCGACAACAAGATCCGGACCGATGCTCCTGTGATCTTGGATTTTGGTACTTAGGGGCGAGGTACCTTTGTGGCGCTAACGGCTACCCCGTGATTATGGGCCCGCAGCTCATCGGTTTGCGGCCAGAGATAAACTGCTGACCGCCTCGGCTTCCCGTGTTGCCGGTGTTTCCCCGGACGTTACTAGCCGGCTCCAACCGGTTCTGGTGCGTTTCCTTCTGTCCTGGGCCCCCTCTTAGAGATGGGGAACCCTCCTGTCAGCAGCCTGTCAGACACGTCCGCTCTGGCTGCCTTCCCAGCACTGTCTGAGGTAACTGTCACTCTACTACTTCTTCACTAACCTAGGCTCCACCCCCCTTCTGGACCTACTGAATAATCAGTCCCTCTATACTAAGGTGACCTAGTCCTGGTTGTGTGTGTGTGTAACTTGAGACTCCACAGGTTAGATCCTAAACCGACAACTTACAGAGATACCACATATATTTATCAGGTGTAATACCTCTCTGTGGTGCCTAGCCAGAGGGGCGCCACACTCCTCCAGAGCCACCCAGATAGACATACATTAGACCTTATCTTCACCCGCCTCTGTTCCCTAAATAATCTCACAACCTCCCCTCTTCCCCTATCTGACCACAATATATTCACTTTCTCTTCCTTGTCCTCCTCACCAGCCACCCATGTCCAGCAACTCAGACTCCATTGCAGAACCTTAGCACATCTAGACATCACACATACTATGTCTCTATTCTACCTCTGTCCTCCATATCTTCACTCCACGACACAGACAGCACCACCACTTTCTACAATGCCAACCTGACATCAGCTATTGACAAGGTTACCACTCTTGTGTATTAAGTTTGTAATTCATTATGAATACTGCAATAGAACAATGTATTCTAAATCAATAACCAGAACATTTTAGTGTTTGTTCATCATTACCCCTCAGGTTATATATGTGATGTATTGATACCCCTATTCAGATTTTTTGAAAACTTGTATGAGTTCAGATTAATCATGACCTTTAGTGGACTCAACCGTGGCTTTCCTTATGCACATTATTCCAAGTTAAGATGCATTGCAGATCAGGCCATTGCCCAACTCTGCAACCATGAAATTCAACCAGGCTTTACACTGGTACACAGCTCAGGTAAATGGCCTAGTATGGCAATGCCTGTGTTCCAATATGTGTAACCTGCAATCTAAATAGGTCTGTGGAGTGTATTACCCCAGTGACGGGGGCTCTGGTATTGAGCTCAGATAAACAGCCTAGTGTGCCAATGCACGTTTTCCAATGCATTTAAGCCTGCGACCTGAAGATGTCCATGGAGCGTATTAATCCAGTTTCTCAGGCTTGTAAGCAATGTCCTGAAAATGGATCCTTATATACACCCAAAGGTTTTGCACTTTAGTATTCACTCATTACTACCCTAAGGCTATATATGAAGATGTATTGATACCTCTATTTTTGTCTGTTGGAAAGTTGTACTACAGAGGTGCTTGCCTGCCATGCTGGTGGTGCTCAGTTTAGGACTAGTCTTGCCTCTGCTCAGCTTGTTATAACAGATGCTGCAAATTACTGTCCTTTTGTCTCAAGTACTTTAAAAATAAACTGCCATACTGGGGAACAATGCATCCTTGTCCTGGGATCTAGATGAGTGGGAAACAGCTGACCAAGTTCTCCATCTGGACAAACTACTGGCTATTCCTTCCTACTGATCTCTCACCTTCTGCGCTGCTGTCCTCACTATGTGTGCGACTGTGCCAGGTTGGATTAGTGGCTTCATCACCCACTACCTCGTCTTCCATTTCCTGAATATTATCCTACTTCTGAGAGAGATATTAGGCTGACCTGGTGGCAACTGTGTCTCATCATCATCCTTCACCTTTTGAGACAGTAGTTGCCATTCTCCACTCTGGCTTTCTTCTGGCCATGGGTGCTTAAATATTTGTGCATCAGTGCACACCACCTCCGCATGTTCCTCTTGAATAGTTGACAGTGAGAGGCCAGAAGGCATAAAAAGAAACGTAAGGAGCTCTCTGGAGAGCCCAAGTGTAGGGTCACATGTCTCTTGGGACTCATGCTGGTGGGAGGAAGAAGGACAAGTTGATGATTGTGTGGACCAGTCTCTTGGCTCGTTAGATTGGAAGATTTAGTCGTGCGGCTTGTAAAACTACTGGAGTATGCCATCCAAGCTACAACCTGCTTACAAAAGTGGTGTACTGCGCCCCCCTGGAAGTAGTTGTTAAAGTTAAAAGAAGATAGGTGAAGTGTGGGAGACGATTGAAGTGGATCAGTGCTCTTCGTGGGCTCCACGGGTTCCTTTGTAGTGCTTGGGGGGTAAAATTTTCTATGCTTAATGATATCATTGATGATCTTCACCAAGAATTGCATTGTAGGAACATGCTGTCTATGGGGGGAGGAAAAGGGGGGACGTTGGGGGGGACAAATTCTGATTGTATTTGTTATTTGTAATTGATGCTTAAATAAATAAGTTATCTGATTAAAAAAAAAAAAAAGTTAAAAGAAGATACAATGACATTGTGACCTGTCACACGGTCACAAAGGGCACCATTGTCATCACTACGTCCACTCCCCCATCCCTTAACATCAGCCTTTTGCATATTAAATGGGGTATGCAGCTAACAACTCATGTCTTTGTAGTTCAACAGTATTTGTCAAACATTAACAGAGCTCATAATTATTACAAATTTCCTTTATTAAAGTGATGAGTGAGTAAAATGTTTTAACCTATCTGATATTTTTCAGATGTCACTAGCAAACCACTTAAAATAATGCTACAATCATATTTGTTATTTGCTATTTGTGATCTTAATGGATGATGCTCCATGTGGTTGACTTTGTTCTCTTTTTTCTAATAAACATATTTTCTGAAAAAAAGAATGCTTCCAATTCATGGCTCAGTATGTCAGCAGTATTTGGCGTATTCTGACATATCTGGCATTTATAATTTCCCTTTATCAAGGGATGTGGTTAGGTAATATTTTGAAAGTTTAGCTCTAAAAAGAGCTGTTAGTTTAATATGCAGGTACTGGGGGGTCTCGCGAGCTGAGAACTCCAAAACTCGTCAAGTAATGAGTATCTTGACTACCGTGCTATCTCTGAGTAACAAATAGTTTACCATGGATATGAGCCTGCAGACATCGTGCAAACGATATTTAAATAATTTCCACGATGTCGCTGGTCCAATGATCGCCTGTGTGACAGCTCACCAGCGATCAGCCGTCAATGTCGCCAGCGATCAGATCGTTGACGACATTGACGTGTGTGACGGGGCATTCACTTCTATGTTATATATTTGCAGACTATGCTACTCCTTAACTGAAATTTGCTCTTTCAGTAGGATGATGAGATCTATACATTTCCATAAATTGAGAACATAAGATTTAAGAAATAATTCAAGATGATGACTATAACTTCAAATACTTCACAACTCATGCCAACTGAGCATCATGTGAATATGCAGGAAAAAACAATACATGGAAGTCTAATCTCGCAAATCACCTAAAGGATCTAATGCAAATGTCTTTGCTCCAGGCAGAGGTCTTGTCCATATCTTGATATCACAATGTTGTTTGACAGCAGGGGGGCCTACAGATCACTAACAAGGTGTTTTAATGTCATAGATATCAGATATCCACAATTTGAACATTACGTGAAAACAATTATGACATTTCACTAGTCACAGGAAGAATGTAATGCCACTATTTTTAAATCCAGAATACACTGACATCAGAACATTGTTTTTGGAGCGTCTACAGCATTACTAGGGCCTCTGTAATGTGCCTCATTTCTTGCATGTGTTTGGCAAAAGGGACAAGTTCATTTTGCCTCGGAACTTTCCCAATCAGCCATTGAAGGTTCATTTCAGGATAAAGATAATGCACTTGGTAATGAGAATGTACCAGGTTCATTTATGTTACTGATACGTACTGAAAATATTCTTTTTGTTTAACTTAAATTTATACTGTTGTTCGCTTCTATTTTCTTTACATGAACTGTGGGCAGTCACAATGAGAAATGCAAACATTTTCTTTAAAGTGTCATTTCATAAAAAAAAACAAAAAACAATATTACACTGGTTGTTAATGATCGGTCATATACCGTAGCAACTAAGATAATGTTTTTTTGTGCCATGTAACTTATTTTTTCACATTTTTCTGTGCTTTTTAAAAATGGAATTTTATGGCTGTGTGGGCGTGGCCAGCAGCTGATAACAGTGAGCGGTGTGATGTCACAGCAGAGAAGAGGTTAAAAGAAATCCTGACTGAGCTGTGTGAAGCCAGATGACAGATCAGAAGCTTGTGCCAAGGAAAGAGGAGTTTGCAGTGATCCTGACATTCTGACATTGCTGAGCACTGTG
Source organism: Allobates femoralis (assembly GCA_033576535.1). Lineage (NCBI taxonomy): Eukaryota > Metazoa > Chordata > Amphibia > Anura > Aromobatidae > Allobates > Allobates femoralis. Next base: position 393,746,467 of record JARQOC010000001.1, on the reverse strand, counting down.
CTACAGCCTGAAGTAACCTGATACATTGTCAACTCATCAGCTGCAGTCAGGACCTCGCACTCTGTCTAGGCCCTGTCCTCTTTACTCCTATATGGTTACATGCCCCGTATTTAGTGTAGAAGCTTGAAGATGGATCTGACTGAGAATGAACATGTGTCTGCTTCAGACACTGTCTAGTGGGGACACCTTGTGGAAGGTTTATGAAAAGTTTTCCATAAGACTTCATTAATAAAGTATATTTGAAAGTTTTTAAAATCACTTGCTCTACATTATTATTGAATTAAAATTTAAACGGCGTTTACGCTTTAAGCCTTTTGCACATGTTGAGTATTTGGTGAGTTTTTTACATCAGTATTTGTAGGCCAAAACCAGGAGTGGATAAAGAATACAGAAAACGTGCACATGTTTCTATTATACTTTCTCTCTATCTGTTCCATTCCTAAGTTTTGGTTTACAAACACTGATGTAAAAAAAACCCTTACCAAATACTTAATGTGTGCACATTACCCTACAGGAGAGTTTTGTGGGCATTCTCTGTGACATGTGCAGAGGACAATGTTCAGGGAGAATGACATCCATCTCTGTTTCCACATAGAGAAGAATGACAGAAAGCGTGAGCCTAGTGTGAAACTGCAATGTTACAATGGACTGTTAGACCTGGCTAAACAGATAATGATTTAGATTCAGGAATTGATGGTAAACTTAATACATTTTCGGATGACACAAAGCTAGGAGGGATAGGTAATACTAGAGAAGAGAGAGAGGATTCAAAAAGATTTAAACAAATTAGAACAGTGGGCAGCAACTAGAATGTTTTTTTAAAAGGAAACAAATGATAAGTCCTACGGTACATCTGGGAGAGAAAAATGAAAATAGCATATACAGAATGGGAGGAATAAGGTTAAGCAACAGCACATGTGAAAACAACTTGTGCATATTAATAGATCAACAGACTGAACGTGAGTCAACAGTGTGATGCAGCAGCAAAAAAGTTAAACACAATTCTATGATATATTAACAGAAGCATACAGGCTAGATCACGTGAAGTTATTGTCACCTTTGGTCAGACCTTATGTGAAATACTGTGTCCAGTTATTGGCACCACATTTTAAAAAAGGCATCAACTAAGTGGAGCAAGTTCGAAGAGCAACCAGAATGGTTACTGGTCTGCAAACCATTTCCTATGAGGAACGGTTAAAAGATTTGGAAATGTTTAGCTTGCTAAATAGAAGACTGAGAGGAGACTTAATATCTGTCAACAAATATCTCAAGGGCTGTCACACTGTAGAGGGATCAGCTTTATTCTCATTTGTACAAGAAAAGACTAGAAGCAATGTGATTAAACTGAATGGACTAAACACAGATTAGATATTAGTAAAAACTTTTTGAGGGTGATCAATGAGTGGAACAGGCTGCCACGAAAGTGATGACTTCCTCTTCAATGGAAGTTTTCAAACAGAGGCTGGACAGACATCCATCTGGGATGATTTAGTGAATACATGAAAAAGTCTTTTCCAGCTCACCTGTCCCTTTTGTGCATGGCTGCCATCCCAGGAGAATCCAATCAGTAATAAAGAATCCAGCACCAAAAGGTTGCACGCCAAGAACTTTATTCCAAAATCTTCACTCGAAAGCATAGATGTCTGGGGCCAGAAGGGACTGGGTACTCAGGTCTCGGACGGTCGGGTGAAGGGATGTCACGGGTGGTCGGTGCCTGAGCCTTTGTTCTTGGGTGACAATGGAAAGGGGAGTATATACAGGGATTAAACTTATTGTCAGCTGTGACGCCACCTATAGGTCCGGTGATGACACTGGCGCTGCTGGGACTCCGGGGTGATGGGCGGCAGCAAGGTGTTGGAGCTCTCTACAGGACAAGCATGTTCCCCGGGGCTGTAGGTTATAATGGTAGAATAGGGCAACACAGTAGGAATGGGGCAGTGTAGTCATTGTAGTGTGGGACAGGTTGAAGAAGGGACACGCACACAATAAAGTCTTTTTCTGTACCTTTTACTGGTGTTTTTTGCAGGTATACTCTCCGAGTTGAAGGCTACACCTCAGGATTTCCACACCAAGAGGGGTATAAGCCTCCTTGTCCTGTTCCTTGTCCCGAAGCCTGGCTGGCGTGAAACCAGGCCTGACCTCCTGTTTCTCCACACCCGTGTTGCTGCACTGAGGGCTCTCTTTTGGCTACCGCTATCTCTCCTGCGGTCTCTGGCTCTCAAATGTGGGTGCTGCGGGTGTCCGGGAAGCTAAGCCTCCACGGTGTACTGGATTCTTTGCTGGGCTGATCTCTTTTCCTATTGCAGACTCGGTCTCCAGTGACCGGTGTTCTGGTGTGGTGAGCCGGTATGGCTCCTCTGCCCCCTCTGTAGTGTTCTTCGCCTCTGCCTTCGGCCCTCGCTCTCTGCACCCTCACATTGGCTCTGGCAGTACACTGGTGTCGGGCCTAGCACGACTCCGGTAACCAGTTTTAGCTCACTAGGCACTGAGCTGACTTCACAGTTCTTCTAGTGACTGCACACTCTGGCTAACTCCGCCTCATACCTATATTTATAGGGGATCTGGCTTAACAGCAACTAGTAGAGCTTCCCCTACAGGCCTGGAGTGGAAGGTATTGGGTGTATGTGAGGTACCAGATATGGAAATCCCTTAGTGAACTAGTTGGTTCTGTGGCTTACCTGTCACAGGGCACCATATTGACTAACCGGCAGTAGAAAAATGACAGAGGTCCCAGACACCGGTTTACACGTTTCAGGGCCAAATATGCCCCTAACCAGTAAGGTTATGACTAAGGGCATATTTGGCCCTGAAATGCATAAACTGGTGTCTGGGACCTTTGCTATCTCTGCCATTTTTCCACTGTCGATTGTCTACGCTTTTAAATGAAGATTATGGAATAAAGTTCATTGGAATGCAACCTTTTGGTGCTGGATGATTTAGTAAATCATGCTTTGAGAAGGGGGTTGGATTAGAAGACCCAGGAGGTCCCTTCCAACTCTACATACATAATAGTGTCATCCACTTATGGCGTCATTTTGTCCGCATATCACGCACCAGTGGCAGCCATATTTGCACACCCAAGTGATGGGTTTGCAAATATGGCACCCACTGTCCGTACAGGCCCCTTGCGCAGTACTGCTTGCGATGCCGCCAACGCCTGAACTCGATGCCACCCAAAACCGATTACAGGAACCCACTGCCTCAAAACCCGCTGCTCACGCTGCTTCCAGACTTCACCTAAGAACGCTGGCACAGTTAGTCACTAGTTAGTCACTGCCATATTCTTTGGAAACTAAATGCGCATTCGTGTGGTGGGTATGCGCAGTGCTTGGACACCAGCGTTCACCGCACACGGAGAGAAAAAAACAGCACAGAGGAGAGAAAAAGCACATGGTGGAGACAAAGCACAAAGGGGAGGGACAGCACAAGGAGAGACACAGCACAGGGGGGCAAGCGCACAGGGAGGAGAGACAGCACAGGGGGGAGAGAGAGCACGGGGTGAGAGACAGCACCGGGGAAGAGACAACACAGGGGGGAGAGAGGACAGGTGGGAAACATCACAGGATGAAGGAGAGAGACAGCACAGAGGGGTGAGAGAAACACAGCACACTGTGGGGCAGAGACATCACATAGGGGGAAGAATGCACAGGGAAAAGTAGTGCACAGGGGCAGAGACAGTGCACAGGGGCAAAGAAAGTGCAAAGAGCAGGGCAGAACAGCACACAGGGGGCATAGACAGCACACAGGAGGCAGAGACAGCACACAGGATGGCAGAGACAGCACACAGGAGGGCAGAGACAGCACACAGAGGGCAGAGAGAGCACACAGGGGGAAGAGAGAGCACACAGGGGGAAGAGAGAGCACACAGGGGGAAGAGAGACACCACAGGGTGAAGGGGATGCACACGGGAAGGGGCAAGCATCAGGGGAAAGGGCGAGCACACAGGGAGGTAAGCGCACAGGGGGTAGTGCACAGGTAGGAGAGAGGGAACACATGGGGAAACAACTCAAAGGAGAGAGCACACGAGGGGAGAAGGCAGCACAGAAAGGAGATAGACCACACACTAGGGGGAGAGCGCACAGGGGGAAGACAGCTCAAAGAAGAGCACATGAGGGGATATAACAGCACGGGGTGAGAAGACAGATGGGGGTGAGAGAGAAAGCACACAAGGGGAGACAGTTCAAAGGAGAGAGCACAGAGGGGAGAGAGATGGAACACAAGGGGGAGAGAGAGAATGGACAGGGAGGAGAGTACAAAGGGGGGAAAAGATGGCCACCGCCATCCTGAGGCGATAGCATCGGGCACCCATCTAGTGGTAAATAAAAGAGCAAAAAATTAAAAGTAATTTATTTATACAAAACAACAATGCAAAACGGATTCCAAAAAGTGTTGTTTTTTTTGTCATTGCAGATGGGATATAATTTATACAGTAATCAATCTTTCCAGGAAATAATTCTAACTTCATTTCTTTAGGACTGGGCGGTTTTAATTTATTGACAAGCTTTTATTCTTTACTCCCCTCCTTGCAGGAGTTTTTTTGTATGACGATTTATAGTTTGAATGACACTATTCATTTTACCTTAGAATTGACTGAAAAAAGAATTCAAGTGGGGTGAAATAGTGAAGAAAAAAAACCACACAACTCCACCATATTTTAGGGGGATTTATTTAAAGCGTTGATTACGTAGTAAAAATGATCTGGAAGCAGTGTAAAATAAGAAATTTGATTTAGCTAGATGAGAGCTTTATGACTTGGATCCAAGGAGTAGCATTTCTCCTTGGGCAGTGTCTCAAGTCTAGCATCCCTGTTTGAGGAGGCTGGAGCAATTGCATGGCTCATAAGCCTCTTCACCCAGGCATTATAGACATGTCACTCTCCACACAGAGGAATTTTAACCCATGGATTGCAGCTAGTTCTGACCTGCACTAATGTAGACCATTGACATCTACTTTTGTGATCAACTGTGCGTCACATATTTCTAACCTTGAGCCTTCTGACTGTCTTGAGATTTTTTCATAGCTTGTCTAATTTGTACTGCTCTCCATAAGTGTTTTCTCCACCTATTTCAAACACCAATTAATTACTTATTTTTGGATTCCAGAATCCTTTAAACTGTTTAAAATTAGATTCAAATTTCTGCCATGGTTATACTGCAGATTTTTAATTTTGCATGGCCACGCATTTGAGTATTTCTCTGATTTGTGGAATCTATGTAGCATACTACACGTTTCAGCAAGTGTTTACACAGCAAGCGAGAATCCTAACAAACCATTTCTGAAAGTATATGTGTGTGGGAGCCCCATTCATATACTGTACAAGGCTGGAATCTGGGTCAGATGAGAACCATGTGAACACAGCTTTATAGTTCACCATGATGCATAACTCGCATTGCCTTGCAAACATCAAACGATGAAACAAACTTATTAATATTGCTAAAAATATTTGCAGACCTTAGGCTACTTTCATATTAACATTTGTAAATACTGTAGATCGTCTGCAGACGTAAATAGTTAATTGTGGCAACGCAGCGTTTATTATCTGCATGTGATGACAGAATTATTTCCCATAGGAATGTATTACCGGCCATTGAAAACCATTATACAGCGGTCGGGAGAGAGAGGGAGAGAGAGAGAGAGAAAAAAGAGAGAGAGAGACACACAATCCAGAACAGGAAATGGCTGGAGAAGCTGGGATTAGTCACAAATGAAAAAAAAAAACGCTGCGTTTGCTATGGTGGCCTGCAGATGGCAGTGCGTCACCATTCACTGCCATGCATTCTTTGTGCACTTCAGGATGCTTGCATACAGAGCAAGCATCCTTACGCACACAAAAGATGCAACATGTTGTGTTCGGAGGACGCGAGAATATGCATATACAGGCGTAACTACGCATAGCAACGTAGCGGTCGCTTTGGGCCGGCCCTTGTGGGCCCGGACCCATGCCGCTACGCTGCTATGCCGTCAGCTACCTTGGTGACCGTCAGGTGGGGCTGAGAGGTCCCTGGGGGGGCCCCCGAGCTCCCGGGGACCTGCTGCCTGTGTCTCCAGCCGCCCCGCCGCGATAGCGCCGAACTGAGGAGGACTGCTGAAGTCACTGTGACTTCCTGCAGCGCTCAGCAGTGCCGCCCCTTCACGCTCTACCGCCGGGAGCAGAGCAGTAATTGTCGGCGGCAACCCCCTCCCTCCTGAGAGATCACTGGGAAGCCCGAGCTCCCGGGCCTGCGCCTGTGTCTCCAGCCGCCGCGAGACGGAGGCAGGCAGTAATCATGGCCGGCATAACACCACCACCACCCACCCTTCCCCCCGGTCCTACCTAGGGCCCTGAGCGAATCTTGTTCTGGGGCCCGCAAGACAGTAGTTATGCCACTGTGCATATACAAACGCAACGCATGTGAACGCAGCTAAGCGCTAGTACCATGCATCCTCATGTTAAATATAGGGACACAGTATGCATATATTTGGTTGCATTCGCAAGCGCTGCATCCTGAACACAAGTGTGAAACTGGTCTTACAGCTGTAGCTGCATATACTTATTCCATCAACAAAATATATATTTGTATAGATCAACCTAAAGACCTTGCAGCCTAATATATCTCATCCATTGACAGTTGAAAATGTAACTAGATGGTATTTATGTCACTGCCACTGTTTTTAATTACATCACTAGTATGTAAACCTAAACAGCATTCAGTCTAAAATGTCTGCACTTACAGTCGGAGATCTTGATTCTCTATACAACAGGATGGAACCGATTTTCCCAAAATATGGAATATTAGATCAGAGGTACAATGTGTCAGAAACATGTTTGAAAGTTTGCTAAACATATAGTTAATATCACCCAACTCCAAGCATAGATTATCAGTATTTTACTGCATGGTAACAGCTAATTTGTGCACAAACATCAAACAATGAATATTCTACAATACACTGCCTACACCAAGAGGATGTGTACTTTAAAATCCTTCCAATTTTTCCATGTGCTTCTGTCTTCAAAACTCTAAACCACAGTGTGTGGGCTTTTCCAAATATAAACATTACCGGAAACCTCAAGCCAGCATGACTATCAGCGCAAATCACCCTTTGGGACTGTCCAGACAGATTGCAAACAAACACACTGACCACAGTGCAAAGTTGTAATCAGAAAGGTGAAAATGTGTTATTGTCAGTAAGTAGTGGTTAAGGACAATTCACACGGAAGTTAATGAACTACTAAGGATAAACGCAATGAAAAGTTAACAGGGTGTTAGGCCTTGTTCACACACACCAATGCTTTTTTTTAGCCCTTTGAAAAACTGATCAGTTTTTCTAATGGTGCCGTCACACAGCACGATCTGGCCAGCGATGTCGGAAGCGATGCGCGGGTGCCCGCTCGCTTCCGACATCGCTGGCCAGCTGTCACACAGCATCGCTGCGGCCGGCGACACCGCAGCAATGCGGGCGGTGACATCGCTCGCTGGGCCGGGCTCAGCCCAGCGAGCGATCCTTGCTGCGGTATAGGCTGGATCGCCGCCGACATCGCTCTGGCGATGTCACACGGCGCGATCCAGCCTTATCGCAGGTCACCGGTTGACAGGTTTACGGTTCTTCCCGTAAACCTGTCAACCTGCGACCAGCGATAAAACGCGGTCGCGCCGCTCGTTTACACAGCGCGACGTTGCTAGCGACATCGCTGATATGTCACTTTTTCGGCGATGTCGCTAGCGACGTCGCCAGGTGTGATGGCACCTTAAGGGTGCCAAATAGTGTCCCCAGTGGTTCTGAACGTTTTTGAGAAGTTTTTGGACTTAGTCATTTTTTCATTAAAAACGCATATGTGTTAACGCAGGTGCCTATATGTGCCATGCGTTAACGCATGCGTTTCCCATAGGGCCGCATGTTAAAAAAACGCATACATTTTTTCAACAACCCATGCGTTTTTTTACAGCACCCAAAAAACGCTGCATGCAGCGTTTTTTGGAATGGTGGAAAAAAACGCATGTGTTGTTAAAAAATGCAGCTACACTTAAGTGCACCATGCGTTAACGCATGTGCGTTTTTTATAAACAGCTAGAAAACAAAGAGAAGGCCAAAAAAGCTGATATGTGTGAACAAGGCCTCAACCTGTATTGTACTACATTATGGAAACTTTGTTACATTCCCTATTTTATTTTCTTTCTTTTAGGCTAGGGCCACACTTAACAGTGCACCCACGTTACATGGATGACGTTACAGCAGAGCCCAGCATGCTCTAACACTGACCGCTAACGTCGGGTGCTTCCTATGAACGCTGGTCCATAGAAACCCACTGTTTACTATGGATACAGCTTCACAGGAAGGCCCAGGCAGTGCGCTCATCCGGGACACACAGGAAAACGTTGCAGACAACGTTTTCCTGTGTGTCCTGGATAAGAGCACTTCCTGGGGCTTCCTGTGAAGCTGTATCCATAGTAAGCAGCGGGTTTCTATGAACCAACGTTCATAGGAAGCACCCGACGTTTACTGTCAGCGTTACAGCAGGCTGGGCTCTGCTGTAACGTCATCCGTCTAACATGGATGTCTTCTTAAGTGTGGCCCTAGCCTAAGGCTAGGGTCACACATGCCAATCCGTTTTTGGAAGTGTTTTCCATGCCAAATCAGTTTTTTTTTTAGGCTGCATTTTGTGCCTCCTGTACCCCTGAACGTTTTTTGCGTTAACGCATACTGCTATATGTACCATGCGTTAATGCATGCATTTCCCATAGGGCCCCATGTTAAAAAAAGCATGGGTTTGTGGGAGCAGTGAAAAAACGCATGCGTTTTTTAAAAATGCATGTCACATTTAAGTCTAGGATCCGTTTTGGCATCAGTTTTTGGACTTGGATCCTGGGCTTTTGTGTGACCCTAGCCTTACAAAGCTGTAAGGTTACTTTCAGATCTGAATTTTGTCTCGGTTACAGCAGGTCAGGCAAACCAGAACTTTTGAATTTCAGGTTTTTACTTTCTTTCACATCTGCGTTTTTGCAAATCCAGCGGAATTCCGCCTTTTTGCAAAAACCAGATGCGGAACACTTGAAGCAACATTGTGTTTGTCTAATGCATTTTGCACTGGTGTTCCGGACATGTGCTGCACTTGTGTTTTCAACGCAAAAGTGACAGATTTGCGGGATAGCGATTAAAACACAAGTGCCGCACATGTCCGGAAGGCCAGTGCAAAATGCATTAGACAAACACAATGTTGCTGCAAGCGTTTGGCCATTTTCACATCTAATGCGCCTGTGCACTTGGTTGCCCTGCCTGCCCTACGCTATCGCAAATGCAATCGCAGGGGCATTTAGGGGCGTGTGCTGATCCAGGGATGAACCTGACAGCCCCGGATCAAATATCGCCGTGGTGTGAAGCCAACCTTAGATGTGAACTAGGCCTTACACATTCAGTTTTTGCTTAAAAGGCAGAATTCCCAGAGCACTAATTAGTTTAATATAGATGGTTTATTTCAACACATTTTGAAGTGTATCCTCACTTTGTCCTCAGGAAATAATGTACACCGATCAAGATGTGAAGTAGAGTGTGTAAAATGAGATTTTGACCATCGGACATGAATCGTGGAGGACCTGGAAGTTATTATGTATTACATATGCAGTGCCATCATCATCAAGAATTATCAGTGGAAGACTACTGTTTGGGCACATGAAAGGGCTCAGAAGGGAAGCAGCATTAATTGAATTTGAGTGCCATTTTGATTGCAATAGATTATGGACACCATGTAATTCATATATGAAGAGCCCCTGACATTCCAAAACAGCAGAAACCTTCCACAAAAGAACCCATTCAGGAAAATACGCCTCCCGAAGAATTTATCTATTTATGATAGGAATACTTTTGAATACACTATTTTGATATGTAAACTTTATGCTTGCTGGAGAGCACAAACATGAAGATTTGAGGTTATTTTTATTTAACTACTAACATCAGTAATAAAAACTATCAAAGAATAAACCTTGTTTTTATTTTTCCATATTGCACAATTCAGTAGTATTTTTTTACCTACATTAGGGAAGATTAATGTGCTTAACAGAAAAAGTGAATTATTGACAACTTGAGTTTATATCACTTTTGTAACTTTAAAGGAGAACATTTTAAAGTCTTTTTTTAGATTTTGAAAACAGATTGAAATCAGATGACTGTTTAATTGAATTTCTGTCTGATGATGTCACATTCTTGGTCAAAAGTGACTGCCAATAAGTAGTGACAACGAGGCACAGTCGGGGGGTTCATAAAAACCCAAAGTACTTACAGGCCTGAGGTTAAAAAGTGACTCATGTAAACATGGAGAGTCCTGCTGATTATATGAAATCACTCCATTGATATTCTATGACATAAAACAGAGTAAGATCTCACCTTCACCGAGAAACACTCTCCTTAAAACAATTAATTAGCACACAACTCTACAATAATATTTCCTGTATGAATAAGTAATATGGTTGCTTCAAAGAGAACACATTAAAATCAGCTGAAGAATGAAGCAATGAAAGACAATGACAGAAGATAGTAAAATGGTGATCAGGTTTTTGTTACCTCCCCAACAATTTAAGGTTCTTCCAAAGTTCAAGTCTGTTTTTTTTGTTTTGTTTTTTTCTTTTTTGCTTATTGGCCCTGCATTGCAACCGGAAAAAAATATGCAAATGTTATTCATACATGTTTAGAATCTGTCATCCCTTTGTAATCTATTTAACACATGGTATCTGGTCCATACCAAATGTGTCTATGGCGGCCGTCACACGCTTCAATGTTGAGAGCGATATTGTTAGCGATCACATGCACGCGCGATCGCTAACAATATCGCTCACATCGTTGGTGAGCTGTCACACAGACAGACTCACCAGCGATGTGGAGCAGCGAGATCGCTGGTAACTATGGTACACATCGGGTTACTAGGCGCCGTGCGGCGCTTAGTAACCGACGTTTACCATAGATACCATCTCCCAGCATAGGCTCTGCCGCTGGGAGATCGTTCATCATGGTGTCACACACCACGATGAAGCAGATTGAACAAGCGATGGTCGCTTGATATGAGCTCCGGCTCACAAATCTGCGATCACACAATCAAGCGATTTTACAGTGTAAAATCGCTTGATTACACGCAGCAATGCACAAACAATATCGCATAAGCGATCAAAAAGCAGATCGCTTAAGTGATATCGTGCAGGAAATTGAATCGTGTGACGGCCGCCTATAGCAAATCATTGGTCCTCAATATCCCTAGTGTCTAAGACCAGATAAAAGCAACAGAAAGTGTATGTAGTATAGTAAGAAAAGAAAAATAAAATTTGCCATGGAAAGAAGAGCAACCCTATATAATAATTGCCAGTTTCTGGCATCCAGCCACCGTGCCGCTATTCCAGCATGCACCGCGGCCGGATGCCAGCGCCGCGAGCGATGGCGCGCATGCGTGCCATCGCGAGCCGCAATTACCGGCCAGCATCATACCTATGCTAATATGGTGCAGGCTGGTGGCGGCACAGGCAACACATGCCCACGCCGCCTGCAGTCCCCCGCCAGCATCCCACCTCACCTCTCCCTATGCCGCAGACCCTGCACAACTCCCGCATTACACCCCTCAACCCCCACCCCTCCGGCACCCAAACAGCCCCGCACAAGAAGCCCGCACTGCTCCTCCGCCGCCTGCACACCCTCCACCGCCCACACAGCCTCCGGTGCCCGCACAGCCTTCGGCGCCTGCATACACCCGCACAGCAAGCCCGCACCACCCCTCCGTCGCCCGCACCACCCCTTCGCCGCCCGCACAGCCTCCAGCGCTCCAGCTACAACCACAGCATCGAGTCCCTGCTCCTAAACTTCAACCATATCACGAAGCTGCAGAAGGTAAGGAGACGACAGGGCAGCCTAGGGAGGAGAGGAGCCAAGGGAGGACAGGAGGCCAGAGACAAGAGGAGAAGAGTCCAGGGAGGAAAGGCTGGGGAAGAGAGAAGAAGAGGCCAGGGAGGAGAACCCCATCCAGTGCTAACCACTAAGCCACTGTATACAGTGCTCACCACTAAGCCACTGCACGGTGCTCACCACTCAGTCACCATACAGTGCTAAACACTGAGCCACCGTACAGCGCTAACCACAAAGCCACTATATACAATGCTAACCACTGAGCTACTGTACAGTGCTAACTACTAAGCCACTGTACTATGAAAACCACTAAGCCACTGTATACAGTGCTAACCACTAAGTCACTGTATACAGTGCCAATCACTGAGCCACTGTACACTGCTAACCACTGACCCACTGTATACACTGCTAACCACTGAGCCACCATATACAATGCTATCCACTGAGCCACTGTATACACTGCTAACCACTGAGTCGGCGCACAGTACTCACCACTGAGCCACAGCACAGTGCTCACCACTGACCACCATACACTGCTAACCACTGAGCCACTGTACAGTAAAAACCACTCACCCACCAAATGAGGAAAAAGAGGCAACCACAGAGCCACCGTCCAGTGCTAACGACTGAGCCACTGTATACAGTGCTCACCACTGAGCCACTGCACAGTGCTCACCACTGACCCACCATACACTGCTAAACACTGAACCACTGTACAGTGCTAACCACAAAGCCACCATATACAATGCTATCCACTGACCAACTGTACAGTGCTAACCACTGAGGCACCATATACAATGCTATCCACTGACCAACTGTACAGTGCTAACCACTGAGCCACTGTACAGTGCGAACCACTAAGCCACTCCATACAGTGCTAACCACTAAGCCACTGTATACAGTGCCAATCACTGAGCCACTGTTCACTGCTAACCACTGAGCCACCGTATATAGTGCTAACCACTGAGCCACCATATACAATGCTATCCACTGCCAACTGTACAGTGCTAACCACTGAGCCGCTGCACAGTACTCACCACTAAGCCACCATACTCTGCTAACCACTCAGCCACCATACAGTGCTAACAACTAAGCCACTCTATACAGTGCTAACCACTAAGCCACTGTATACAGTGCCAACCACTGAGCCACCGTATACAGTGCTAACCACTGAACCACCATATCAGTGCTAATCACTGAGCCACCATACAGTGCTAACCACTGAGCCACCGTTACAGTGCTAACCACTGAGCACCATATAGTGCTAACCACTGAGTACCGTATACAGTGCTAACCACTGAGCCACCATATACAGTGCTATCCACTGACCCACTGTACAGTGCTAACAACTGAGCCACTGGATACAGTGCTAACCACTGAGCTGCCACACAGTACTCAACACTGATCCACCATACAGTGCTAACCACTGAGCTACCGCACAGTGCTCACCATTTAGCCATCATACAGTGCTAACCACTGACCCACCATACAGTAAAAACCACTGAACCCACCGTTTACAATGCTAACCATGAGCCACTGTACAGTCCTAACCACTAAGCCACTGTATACAGTGCTAACCGCTGAGCCACCATATATAATGCTAACCACTAAGCCACTCTATACAGTGCTAACCACTGAGCCACCTTATACAATGCTAACCAATGAGCCAATGTACAATACTAACCACTGAGCCACCATACAGTGCTAACCACTTACCCACTGTACAATGATATCCACTAAGCCACCTTATACAATGCTAACCACTGAGCCACTGTACAGTGCTAACCACTAAGCCACCATACAGTGATAACCACTAAGCCACTGTATAGAGTGCTAACCACAGACCCACCATACAGTGCTAATCACTAAGCCACTGTATATAGTGCTAATCACTGAGCCACTGTATACAGTGCCAATCACTGAGCCACCATACAGTGCTAACCACTGAGCTACCGTCCTGACCCACCATACAATGCTAACCACTGAACCACCGAATACATTGCTAATCACTAAGCCTCCATACAGTGCTAACCACTGTAACAAAAAAAAAAATCACCCATCGTATACAATGCTAACCACTGAGCCACTGTACAGTGCTAACCACTAAGCTACTGTATACAGTGCTAACCACTAAGCCACTCTATACAGTTCTAACAACTGAGCCACCATCTACAGTGCTAACCACTGTACAGTGCTAACCACTAAGCCACTGTATACAATGCTAACCACTGAGCCACATGTACAGTGCATAACCACTAAGCCACCGTATACAATGCTAATCACTGAGCCACCATTACCGTGCTCACCACTGAGCCACCATACAGTGCTACCACTGCCACCATACATGCTAACCACTAAGCCACTCTATACAGTGCTAACCACTAAGCCATTATACAGTGCCAACCACTGAGCCACCGTAACAGTGCTAACCATGAACCACATAAGTGCTAACCACTGCACCTATACAGTGCAACCACTGAGCCACCGTGTACAGTGCTAACCACTGAGCCACCATATACAGTGCTAACCACTGAGTCACCGTATACAGTGCTAACCACTGAGCCACCATATACAGTGCTATCCACTGACCCACTGTACAGTGCTAACAACTGAGCCACTGGATACAGTGCTAACCACTGAGCTGCCACACAGTACTCAACACTGATCCACCATACAGTGCTAACCACTGAGCTACCACACAGTGCTCACCACTTAGCCATCATACAGTGCTAACCACTGACCCACCATACAGTAAAAACCACTGACCCACCGTTTACAATGCTAAGCACTGAGCCACTGTACAGTCCTAACCACTAAGCCACTGTATACAGTGCTAACCACTGAGCCACCATATACAATGCTAACCACTGAGCCACTCTATACAGTGCTAACCACTAAGCCACTCTATACAGTGCTAACCACTGAGCCACCATACAATGCTAACCAATGAGCCATGTAAATGTATCCACTGAGCCACCGTATACATGCTAACCACTGACCACTGTACATGATAACCACTAAGCCACTGTATGAGTGCAACCACTGCCAAAATGCTAACCACTAAGCATTATACAGTACTAACATAGCCACCATACAGTGCTAACCACTGAGCCACCGTATACAGTGCTAACACGACCACCATACAGTGCTAACCACTAGCCACATTACAATGCTAACCACTGAGCCACTTATACAGTGCTAACACTGAGTCACACATACAGTGCTAACCACTGAGCACTATACGTGCATCCTGAGCCACCATACATGCTAACCACTGAACCAGTATACAGTGCTAACACTAGCCACCTTCACATTTGCTAACACATATTGTTTGGAGGGGGACTGTATATTCAGGGAATTTTACGGCAAATTGTCATTTCACCGTACTCCCGATGAATGCATCGGCTATTTCTAGTCCAATTATAAAATGAGAATTTACCTATTTGTTTGCAAGTGAAAATTAGTAACGTCCTGCCTCAGTGGATTGAAATATTTTGTAAAATAATGTACATCGTTCTGTCAACCAGAAAAATTAGCTTGTCTCAGCAACCTTTTACTTTGTCAAAACTGTTAATTAATGCATAAAAATGTTATACACATTTCTAATTTCTCACAGTCCTCTTGGGTGCAGGGTAATCCAGTGAACTCTTAAGAAACAGAAAGATAAATGCAGTAAACAAGCCAAGTTCAATGACCATGCAAAGCTTACTCTTCCTGCTCATGTATCACTCTGCGCCCCAAGGCATTTCCTACAGTAAAAAAACACTATCACTGAGTGACCCATGTCAACATTTCCCAAATAAGGATAATGAACTAGAAACAGCAGTTTATAAAGTCAGTTACAAATTAGTTTCCAATCACTTTTTACTATATTGTGTTGCGAGGTGGTGTGATAAAAGATTTGGATGGCAGCTTAGAAGAGTTGTGAGGCTTTCTTTCTTCATTTGATTAGGATTCATTTATTTTAGCAAAAAAACATAAACGAACATGAAGCATAAATATGGGCCATGAACCCTTACATACAGTTTTATAGTTGGTGCATTCTTCTCAAGAGTTTCAGTGTTACCAGTAAATGTATGCAATGTCAACACAATCTAACTTGTAAATTATACGCTTTAGGGCAGATTCATCAGACTGGCGTAATACACACTCAACTTACTTGTAGAGCACTCCTTCCATAGTGTGGCCTTCTAAAGGAAACCTGTCATATTGCACATGTAGTCCAATGTGTGCATGGAATTGTATAGTGAAAGAGAATCTGAGCAGAATGATAAATGGGTTTGTTGGAAAAAATTGAGTATAACCTCAATTATTCATTAAAACCCCTGATGTTGTATGAATGAGTCCAGTGGGCGCTCCTACTCAGTGATTGACAAATGTCTATACATGCTGTGACCTCACTTGTCCACTGAATTAACGAGTGTTCACACACTGAAGCTCAGTGCTATGCTGCATGCATAAGCTTAGGAAGCAAGGCCCTAGACAAAAGTTGAACACCAAATCCTTAGGGCCGCTTTACACACACCAACTTCTGTGACCAACTTCTGAACAGATCTCTGGTTGCAGTGAAATCATGGACACATTGTTATATTTGTACACAGCCACAAAATGGAACAATGTGTCCATGATTTCACTGCAACCAGAGATCTGTTCAGATGTTGGACACAGAAGTTGGTGTGTGTAAAGCGGCCCTAAGTGAGATCCACACTACAAAACAGCTGGGGTGCGGCACACCAATCAGGAGTGTGCAGGTGAGAGCGGTCAGAAATGTGCTGATCTCTGTAATATATTGTAATCCCACATTAAAACAACTAGTTAATAAGGGCAAGTCAGCTTTTCTAATTTGCTCAACCAGTACTCCACAAAATAAAGAGTGCGCCGAACTGAACTACAAAGTGACACATTTAATCACCCAAATGATGTTTTATACCTTAGAAAGGCTCCAATGTTACTTTGAGGCTGAGTTGAGCCTCTATAGTTTGGGGATTTACTATATGACAGGCTGCACCATATTATACTAATCCTCCATTCCTAACAATTGACTCCTAACACTGTTCTGCCCTAAGACGTAATCATAGGATTCAGATTTGTATGATCATGGGATTTCACTCAACACAATATAAAGAATAGAATCCACAGTAAAATCTGCAAAAAATTCTAAACAAATTCAAGCTAATCACAACAAATGTATCCCGTGTGAAAAAAACAAGCTATCACCTACACACAGGAAAAGTGATAATTTACTGATTAGAGGAGGTCCAAACGCTCTGACCCACACTGATCGGCTAAACAAAGGTTTTGGTTTTTTTCAATGATGAGGCACTTTTATACGGTTACCAAATGGAGAAGCAGATCCAATCAATTCATCTTCTATGGATAGTTTACCCCTTTCTCTAATTTTAATCTGCACTGACCAGCCCCCTTGGTGGAGCACGACAACCAGAAGCTGCCCTGCAGTGGTACCTGGTGCCTACCGTCAGCCAAGTCAAACCTCACCATCAGAGGTTCTGAGAAAACTGGTTAGGCACTTAGTCATGTCCCTCTCAGGTTAAGCCTTATTCTGGGAGCAGTGGGACAACTCTCCACTTCCTCCCTCTCTCCACTCCGTGTTATAGTGTGACAAAAGGATACTGAAAACCTAGGAAAGGTAAGTGCCAATGTACAAAAAATTATAAAAATATGTATATCTATTCCATGAAAAGAATACTTGGAATCATAAATGAGTAAATAACACCAGGATACATGTTTATACGTCATATGAATTGGTTTGCCAATTAGACCACTTCCAGTGTAATTACACATAAGATCCCCTGATGAAGTGACTCAGATGGACGCAGGGTCAAGAAATGCGTTGGGATCCTGTGGTCCGAGCCGCCCCCCCTCCGTGTGCTCCGGACGGATGGCCACTGGTGAAAATGGAAAATGATCATGACTGATTATACTGACTTTGTTTAAGCACTGAGAGTTTGTAATGCTTGGTACATTTGTCCACTAGGTTTTAATAATGTTTTATGGGACTTTACCTGGGCATTAGTTAATATAAGCATGTGGCAATGCACTTGTCACTTTATATCTATGTACTTTAACCCTGCGTTAAACTTATTATACGGGAAGTTATCCATTTACTGTCACCTTCTAAATGTGCAGGGGTAAGTTTGTAATTGATGGTTTGTGCACTTTATTAACTGTCCTTTGCCCTTATTTTCTGGTTGGCTTGGGCACTTATACTCCCTATATGCGCAGGATTATATAAGATACTTAGATGGGGAATACTTGTCCCTACATGGGCATCTGTAGAGGAATATATGCATGTTGGAGGTCACTTAGCCCTTGTTATAAGAAATTAACCCCATGTAAGCAGAGTTGGACATAGTGGGTGGAGATGCCTATAATTGTAACGTAGCTTTCTGAATGTCAGTAATGTATATGTAACCCTAATCCATTGTGGTGTTTGTCCTGAGCACTTTACACCACCTCCCTTGATTTGTGTTCTAGTCGTAGAAATAAAGATAATAAATCTTGAATATGCAAAATTGAAGCTTCTACTCAATTCTTATGATTAATTCTGCTTCTGAGGGGCGGGACACTATAGAGTATGGTGTCCTGCGTCCCCTTGGATGGAAAAATCCGTATTCACTTCCAGTGTAAGTCGGAAGAAATTGCCATATACAATGTTGCCTTCAGTATGTAAATTTCACTAATACACCCACCCACATCTTAGCCAGTTACGCCAGGTTTTTTTTTGTACCATAAAAAACTTGCAAATCATGGCAGACATTATACTGACTCAAATGTTTGCAACATTTTGCTGCACTACTTGAATTTGAAGAGTGACAAAAAAGTGAGCATGGTTTTTAAGGCTAGCTTCACACCACAATTTTGTTCCTGTCCGTGGGATCCTGTTTTTTGCAGGACCCCATGGACAGGAACGAACGTGTAGAAAAGTGTGGCTAAATATGGTCCCGGATCCTCTTTTTTGCAGGATTCATTTTCTGCTGCTGTCTATGGTGCTGAAATCTGCCTGTGTCTGCTCTGCTGCTGTCCATGGTGCTGAATTCAGAGCCTGTGCATGAAATACTGCTGTCCATGGTGCTGAAGTTAGAACAGCAGGATTTCCAAGCATGCTCTGTGCAATAAATCTGATCCGGGAAACGATCCGATTTTTTTCAAGGTTTCGGCACCCATACACACCGATGTTATGGGCGCCGGATCACCCCACATTCGTTTCTGTTCGATTTTTTCACCAGAGCCCAAAAATGCTGCAGGATTCGATTTTGGGCACGGTGAAAAGTTGTACACAAATGAATCCAGCACAGAATACAGAAAATCAAATGGACAAATAGGACAAATCCGGTACCATAGGGACACATGGGAGGCAAAACAGGATCAGGTTCTGTCTGATTCAAACCAGAAAGAACCTGATGCACAAAACTGTGGTGTGAAACCAGTCTAATTAGTACATAGTGTCAAAGTTTTAGAATGAATTAATAGGAAGAAAATGAGAGAATGGAAATTATGGATAAAATCTATGCTTGCATGTAAATTTGATTTCTTTGACTTCACAAAGGTGCCAAATAATAACTCTGTTTTTTATTACTAAAACTACATAATAAATATTAATATTGGTAAATAAAGACTGAAGCACCTGATATAAAAGTGGGATATGTTAGCAAACTATTAATTTGTTCATTATAAAGTCTCCAGAACAGGAGTTTAATGCCTTTTGCTTTAACCTAATAAAACCTGTTTAATATAAACTTATTTCTAACAAAGTTTATGTAAGAGTTTATTGATTCAAGAATGAATCAGAAATATAATTACTTGTAAATAATGTAAATAATGTAAAACAAATTGCAGAATATAATACAGTCTTAAAATTATGCTAGAAAGTCTAAATTTTGTAACCGGGCATACTCTACAAACATCTTCAAACCTGAATTCAATTAGGAATATGATATTTTATATAAACAAATAGTATACCACCTCTTGTAATAACGTACTTCAATAAAATTTTGGAATTAAAAAGCAGTGACTACCTTCACATTTTGTATCCCACATTACATTATTCTGAGACAGGCAAATGTAAAACACATGGGCATGATTAGTGAGGTCATGTAATGCCGTCAGCGACCCTGAGCCCCTTCCAGCAGGAACATTGACACACTCAACTTCCCCACTGCTCAGCGGTAGTTTCTGTCCCCATCTCTACCTCCAACTCCCGAGGTCTGCATATGCCGCACAGTTCTCCCAGGAGCACACTTAGTTTGTGCGCATCTCTCCCACCTCTTAAAGGACCAGCATGAGTTTAACCAGAGCAGCCTCTCTGCCTATGGCTGAGAGCACTAAGTGTTTAACCTTAGAACGCATATTGGGGGCCTTTTAGGCTCCCAAGCATACATTTTTGCTATTATCTGCAAAATTACTTTAGTTAGAATTTTGAAACTTCAGGTATTCCTCAAGTATGTCGTTATTGATAATATCCAGTTGTTCATATCATTTTTTTCATAGGCATTTTGGTGTAACAATGCTTGTTTGGTGAACACTACATCTGTATGTACTGGGGGCCTTTTAGGCCCCCGCTATGTTTTCTCTTGTTCTCAGTAGTGTTTGTGTCTCAAGTTACTTTATTTGTACTCAGTAATGCTGGTGGAGGGGCCAGGGTGTGGATAATAACATGTGAGGATGTCATGTGACTTTTGGAGGGAGTGATAAGGCCATGACGTCATCTCAGGTCCTTCTGTACACAGTAATGAGCTGTGTATAGAGTACTGAGGACAGTATACACTGTGAGCTAATTGCTGAAGGACCTGTGATAAGATAAGCTGTTGAAAGGAAGTCTGATTCATTTTCAGTTTCTGTTTCTAAGAAGCTTGCAAAGGGTAGAGCTTGTGAGCCACAAAATTCCAGAGAATTGTACACTACCTAAAAGTATAAGAGCTGCTGAGGGTGAGAGGAAGAAGGGCGGACTTTACACTTACAGTGTGTCACACACAAGCGATATTGTTCCACTTGTAAGGAAAATGTTTGCAAAGAACATTCTTCTGAAAAAATAACATGTCAGAATTGTTTGGAAGACTAATAAACGGTAATAGAAAAAAAGAAAAGAAATAAAAAGAAAATAAAAGAAAGCTAGAATACAAATGTTGCTGCAACTAATTTGCTGTAGATTTCTATGCGTTTTTGTGTGTTTTCATATCTTTGTGTGAAAGTTTGAAAAAAAAAAAAGATTTTTTTGGTGTTTTCTGTGAAAAATTACAATTAAAATTTTGTCCACTATTCATATTTTATTTAGCAATTTTGAAATAAAACTTATGAAAGTTATGCAAGTCTGTTTTTCTATATTATTTGCATGGAGGCCTAAAAGGCTCCCAATACGTTGATATGTATATTTTTAACGTCATGCGTTCTCGGATTAAGGCATCTTCCCCTTAAAGAGGTGTCTGAACAACATAATCATTCTGTTTGATGCATGTTGCTAATTGTCAGGTCCTGTACTTTGCGCTCTAACCTGTTTTCCTATACCAGTACCTGCCATTACATAATGTCCTATGCCAATAACTGCCATACTGTGCCAGTACCTGCTGTCCTGCCATTACCAGAATGCCTGCCAATATCAGCCTGCTTATCTGTTCCAGGTATCCTGCCAGTGTTCCTGAGCCTGAACCTACTTGGCTGAACCCTGGTGTCAGCTGATACAGTAACAAAAGTCGCCCTGGAGTGGTACCTGGTGGCTACCTGCTGCAGCAAGCCTATCCTCACCATCAGAGGCTTTATTGGAGAACCAGATATTCACTTAGTTACACCCTTCCCAGGTGAGCCCAGCCCCTGTGGCACTGTGGGTGCACATCCACCCGCATGACAAAATATTAATGCTAGAAGGCATATTTTTTGTTTGCATGCAACAGCTTTTTGCAAATTAGTGGGAACAAACCAATGCTAAATTCACAACAACAGAATATGACAGAATCTGATTGTTTATGCAGTGCAGTTTTGGTGAAGGTTTTGGAGCTCACCTTTATCTTACCTTACCAAGACTTTTTCCAGCAATGTTGTGTGATTATAGCCAATCACAAAATACTACATGTAAGTAATTAAAGGGATGGGGGCAAATTTATTTTACTGTACTAAATTTTGACAGGATTAAACTAAAAAGGCAATCAGAAGCTATGTGGGAAGCTTGCCACATCCTATTTAACATATTAAAAGCTGTTTGATATCCTTACTTTAAATCCTGATTGGCCTTCACTACACTAATAATTTGCGTAATGATATTAATAAATCTAGTGAATTTTAAGACTCCTTTTAGCCTTTTCTTATTTTCTATACACTTTCAAAACTGTTTCCTGAGTCAGGGAATAATGTCTACAACAAATAACTACACTACACTGATGAGGGGCAGTTACCCTGAAACGCAGCGTCTGTAGTTTGGGGTTCTGATCTGGCACAAATCCCCTAGTCATATTAAAAGGCTTGTTGGAAAGTGATTATGACTTTGAGGAGCTACTTAAAGGTGGCGCTGCAGTAATTCCACTTCCTTACTGAAGTGCAAATTTGCATATTTCCTAGAGGAGGGATGTGGCTACAATCTCCTTACCTACTTAACTGTCTTCTTATGGTTGCAGGAAAACGTCTCTCCATAAAGTAGATGGCAAGTTCCCAGACCTTGTCTTAGCCCACTCACACAGCCAGATCAGAATATCCAACACACTACACTGATAAGGGGCAGTTACCCTGAAACACAGCGTCTGTAGTTTGGGGTTCTGATCTGGCACAAATCCCTTAGTCATATTAAAAAGCTTGTTGGAAAGTGATTATGACTTTGAGGAGCTACTTAGGGTGCCGTTACACTACGCAATATTGCATGCAAATTTGTTGGTTGCAGTGAAATCATGGACACATTGTTCCATTTGTACACGCCAATAAAACAGAACTGTGTGTCCATGATTTCACTGCAACCAGCAAATTGCCAGTGAAATTGTATGCAATATTGCCACGTGTGACGGTACCCTTAAAGGTGGCGCTGGAGTCATTCCACTTCCTTACTGAAGTGCACATTTGCATATTTCCTAGAGGAGGGATGTGGCTACAATCTCCTCACCTACTTAACTGTCTTCTTATGGTACCGTAGCAGGAAAACTTCTCTCCATAAGGTAGATAGCAAGTTCCCAGACCTTGTCTTAGCCCACTCACACAGCCATATCAGAATATCCCACACACTACACTGATGAGGGGCAGTTACCCCGAAACGCAGCTTCTGTAGTTTGGGGTTCTGATCAGGCACAAATCCCTTAGTCATATTAAAAAGCTTGTTGGAAAGAGATTTTGACTTTGAGGAGCTACTGAAAGGTGGCGCTGGAGTTATTCCCTTCCTTCCTAAATTTTGACAGGATTAAACTAAAAAGGCAATCAGAAGCTATGTGAGAAGCTTGCCACATCCTATTTAACATATTAAAAGCTGTTTTATATCCTTACTTTAAATCCTGATTGACCTTCACTACACTAATAATTTGCGTAATGATATTAATAAATCTAGTGAATTTTAAGACTCCTTTTAGCCTTTTCTTATTTTCTATACACTTTCAAAACTGTTTCCTGAGTCAGGGAATAATGTCTACAACAAATAACTACACTACACTGATGAGGGGCAGTTACCCCGAAACGCAGCGTCTGTAATTTGGGGTTCTGATCTGGCACAAATCCCCTAGTCATATTAAAAGGCTTGTTGTAAAGTGATTATGACTTTGAGGAGCTACCTAAAGGTGGCGCTGCAGTAATTCCACTTCCTTACTGAAGTGCAAATTTGCATATTTCCTAGAGGAGGGATGTGGCTACAATCTCCTTACCTACTTAACTGTCTTCTTATGGTTGCAGGAAAACTTTTCTCCATAAGGTAGATAGCAAGTTCCCAGACCTTGTCTTAGCCCACTCACACAGTCAGATCAGAATATCCCACACACTGCGCTGATGAGGGGCAGTTACCCTTAAGTGTGGAGTGGGGCTCTCATCACTTCTCGGCCTTCTGGCTGCGATCTCTCGTTGTTGCTGAATAGGTGCGAGAAATTCAGGATTTAATTGAGTCATACAGTTTGTGTTGGTACGTATATTTCTACAGATCGAAGGATGTCTTTTGTCAAGAACACTGTGAGGATTGAGGTGGACCCATCCAAAGGTGAGAAAAATTCTGTTGTGTTTCTTGTTCGTGACCTTATTGAGGCGAAAATTGGTGTCCAGCAGAAGGAGATTTACAGCGTTAATGAATTTCCTAGACAAGGTACCTATGACGTCACTTTTGATGATGATGATGATGATATCTATCTTACCATGTTTGAGTGGCTGAGGAACTATGAGGGTGATGCCTTGTTGGACGGCATTAAGTGGGAGCCTTTATTTGGTCTGCAAGAGAGGGTAATAACAGTAACCGTTTATAATCCCTTTACTGACCCACAACTGTTGCAGGACTTCTTGTCACAGTACTGTGATTATGTAAAAAGGAGAATTTTGTGTACTCACCGTAAATTCCTTTTCTCTTAGCCTCTAATTGGGGGACACAGGACCGTGGGTGTTATGCTGCTGTCCACTAGGAGGCGACACTAAGCAGAATCTGCAAAAGAGTTAAGTGGCTCCTCCTCTACAGCATATACAGCCTAGAGCAGGAAGTGCTTCTCCAGTTTTGTGCTAAAGCAGTAGGAGAATTAACAGAAGAAAGACAAGAATCACAGTAAAATAAGGCCTGTTAAGTAAACAGGCAGCCACATAATAACAGTAAGGTAAAACGTGTAACCGAACAGGCAACTACGTAATAACAGTATAAGCAGGCCTGTAAAATAAACAGGCAACTATATAACCTCTCAGGAGTAAGATGAGAACCTAGTTACGGCCCGAAACGGGCAACACTGTGGGTGCTGTGTCCCCCAATTAGAGGCTAAGAGAAAAGGAATTTACGGTGAGTACACAAAATTCTCCTTTTCTCCTTCGCCTCATTGGGGGACACAGGACCGTGGGACGTCCTAAAGCAGTCCCTGGGTGGGAACAGCAATGGAAAATCACTACTGATAAAAATAACAATGCACCTACAGGTGGGCTACTGCCGCCTGGACGGTACGGTGTCCCAGACTGCATTTGCCGAGGACTGAGAGCACTAAAGCGCTTGGTAAGCCTGTGCATGCTGACCGCGTGACTACCTTACACACTTGTTGTGCTAACTCCTGGTGCCTAATAGCTCAGAAGCCCAGTAGGTTTCGGTGGTCATAGTAGAATGTGCTGTGCCCGCAGCCGGAAAGGATTCAGCACCATGGAAGAATGGTTCTGTATAAATAAATAATAAGTATAAGAATAATAACATTAATGATATATGTATGTATTTTTTTTTTTTTTTGTAATAATGTAATAAGCACCCTGGAAGGTGGATTTAAGCTATCTGATCAAAGTATCTGTAGAGCCCGGCCTGCCTGCTGCGTTATCCTTCTGGGAGAAGAAAAAGAGGTTTCTAAAGGAAACTGTTCTGGGCGAGGATATGTGCAGGGCTCTGACGGAGCTCTAGAAACGTCGAGCCTTCTGGCCCGATGAACTGGCGGGACTTAGCGCCGTCAGAAATATATATTCAGGTAGGCGGACAAAAAGGACACCCCCAACGTGGGAAAAAACCCAACTGGACGTAGGACAACCTTGTCTGGGTGGAAGACCAGAAAAAAAGGTGATTTACATGAAAACGCTGCAAATTTAAGACTCTGCGGAGAGAGGTAATTGCCATCCAAAAAGCAACTCCCTGTGTGAGAAGACGAAGGGAATTTTTGTTCATGGCTTAAAATGTGGGTAGCGTACAGCCGTGAGAACGAGGGTCAGGACCCACGGTTCTAGTAGACTTTGATTGGGCGGAACAGGTCGGCAAAAAACTCCTTGAAGGATGTTACTTGAGGCCTGGTAGCAAGACGTTGTTAAGAGAGAATGAAAAGGGTTGAAACTTGTCCTTTGAAAGGACATAAGGACAGTCGTGAGTGTAGATCCGATTGGATGGAATTGGGAACCCTTGGGAAAGAATAGTGCTAAGGTGAAAAAAACCACGAGAAGAAAGGAAAAAGATTTTCCATATTGATGGGACATCTCTTCTGAAACCGGTGTCCGTGCTCCGATTGAGGTCGCGACACCATTCTGTGAACACCCGAGTCTCCAGGGTCATATCGTCGAATTTAGAGTCGATGAATCATGATGGTAAGACGGCCTTGAGGGGGCAGGTCTGGACAATCCAGTAGGTGTCATGGCACGTCTACTATGAAGTGGACGAGATCGGCATACCAATCGCGCTTGGGCCAGTGTGTGGCCACAAGAATGAGTTGCTGACAGTCCAGTTTGAATAACTTCACTAACTTGGGGTAGTGGAAACCTGGAGCAAATGTAGTGGAGTTGGAATTGGGTCCAGTCCAGGACCAGTCAGTCCGCCATCCATGACTGTGGGTCGTGGGACCCGGCTATGAAGCTAGGAACCTTGGCAATGAGGTGTGACACCATTACGGATACTTCAGGAGTTCTCCAGTGATGTCAGCTTTGGTTGAAGACATCTGGATGTAGGAACCCTAATCTGAGGTAATTTCTCGGCGACGGAGGAACTGTTTTTCCTAATCATCTACAAGCGGTAGAGTAACAGCCGATAGTACTGAGTTCGTGAATTCCGCCCGCCTAGTGAAGAATGTGGTAAACGTCCTTCATTGCCTGGGAACTGCGGGATTCGCTCTAGTGAATCGACATATGCCACAGCCGTGGCATCATCAGCCTGCCTTCTGAAATTGGCGGGCGGCCAGAAGAAGAGATAAAATCTTCAGTGTTGGGAATCTCGCCCAAATCTCTGAAAGGATGGGTATTGCTGACCCGATCAGGACCAATCGTTCCAAGTGTTGAGATGGAGGTACAGCGCACCTCATTCTGACTGATTCATGTCGGTGAATAGTACCCTTCAACTTGGTAGAAGAAAATACTTCCCCTGCGTACTAGTGAGTGGCTGAGTCACCGCAGGAGATACTACATGGCTGGTACTGGAAGATGACACCTCCTGATAACATCGTATAATCTTATCTCATGACGTGAGCATGGATAACTGGGGAGGCCTGAGGAGCAGGTGCATCAGAGTAATGGCTACCTGTGCTGCAACCGTCCTGCCTCTGACCGTCATGTCAGCTCTGGAAGGCCTGAGTTGAAGGAGAGTGCGGACTTCTAGTTGAAGTGCCCATGCCTATTCTCGGAGAAGTCTGACTATGGAAGTATTGAAACCGCCTTCCGAAAATACTAGAGACTGCAGTGAAAATTGGTGTAGACTTGTGGAGGATGACCAGCCAAACAAGTCTTAATAAAGTGTTCACCGTAATAGAAACGCTGCGTTCTTAATTTCTGAAGGTCGTGCGTTGATGGGTAAATTGTCCAGGCATGGAAGATTGACCACGTCCTTGGAACGCAGGAAAACCAGGCGACTGCCGTAACCTTTGTGACCTCTTCAGGAACTGTAACAAGCGTGGACGGAGGCGCCACAATTAGGATGGTCCTTGCAAAATGTAAATATGATAAGTGGCTGCAAGGGAAAACATGCAGGTATACATCCTGTATATCTAAGGGTACAAGGTATTCTCCGTGTTCCCTGGAAAATTATTATGGCGCGGAGAGAATCTGTGCGGAAAAATCTGTCCCAGGCATTTTGTCTAGCTGTTTCAGTCCAGCACAGGACGTCCCGCACGTACTTGGTAGGGACTACAAGGAAATTGGAATAGAATGTTTAAGCACGCTCTGCGTGTAGCACCGACATATGACTCCCTCAATTAAGGGGCCCGTGATGTGAGTTTGGATGGTCGTTTGCGATCGCTACATGTGCGTTGATCGAGTTTGTGTCCAACTAGACGATGATCCGCTAAATTAATTCCCAAAAGGTTGGAATCTGGATTGCTGACGGCGAGTGAGACACCGTCTGGTGCTGTGTTCTGTTCAGCAGGACTGTGTCCCTAGGGGGAACCGTGTTTCATAGGGTACCGCACGAAACATGCCACGGAGTCCCAACTAACAAAACTCCCTTATGGTAAATGGGGCGCTGAGGGTCCCATGGGTACGGTCTTGCGTCCTGTGAGACACAGTTTAATGTTCGAAGTATCGAGCTTTCCTAAATATGTTGTCCTGGTGTCCTACCAGAGATGCATAAAGGTCCGAGTCTGTGTTTGAATTGCGAAAACCCATCAGACGTCAGAGCCATCATCCTGCTGCATGCCAGTTTCCCATAAACTGCGACATAGCTGCAGACGGAATGACTGTCTATTTAGACGTAGCATTATATGCTCTGACAGGTACTGGCATCAGGGCTGACACGGTGTAAGGAAAAACCAGACCGTGCCTTATTAGTGTGTCACCCGCACTAGGCAGAGGAACTCTGCTCGCTGGTTGAGTGTCATAAGAGGGACACCTCCGATGTGGTATGACCATAGGCGAAGTCGTGTCACTGCGACGACACAATAAACACATTACGTCCATAGTGCATCCAGTGGATCACGTCTCCCCTTTGCGTACTTGAGAATAATCTGACGCCTGTTTTCTTCACTGACATTATGTATAGCTGTTGAAAATAAGGTTAACAGCAGCACAGAGTATGTCAGGAGAGCTCTGTTAGGGACTGCACACTCATTGAGGACAGCGTCGTGCAGTGTTTTATACCCAACCCAGGTCCCCTCTGTGGGGAAGGGGGGGGCCAATGCGTTTGCTGGAACTCAGCGCGCTAAGGATTAGAGATGGGATCAGTGGCGAATCCCTGTACAGCGATTGAGGCCCCAGCCTGGCAGAGTGAGCACCACCGATAGTTCAGAACGCTCCGCAGTGACATAGGAATAAACAATAGAGGATTGAATTGTCTCCCGTGTTACAGGCACAGCATAGATGGAACATGTTCTGCGATGTTCTGCACTGCCTGTGAGGAGCATTGCACCAGCTCTCTGCAGCCATTTATGACAGAAACAGGAAGGGATTGAGTTGCCTTCTGTTCTATGAGCACAGCGAAGATGGAACATGCAGTGCAAGTTCCATACTGCCTGTGTGCATATTGTGCCAGCACTCTGTGTGTATGACAAACAACAAAGGCTTAAGGTTGTTCTGGCCTGAGAGCGCAGCATAGGTGAAAGCATGCTATGCAGTGTTCCTTTGTAAAATCGTTGACATCCTGCTATACCAAGCAGGATGTAAAGAGGGCTGTCATGGCGATTTCTGCACTGCTTGTCTGGAGGAGGAGGGGGGGGGGGCGGGCCAGTGAAAAAACGCGGGCCAGCAATGGAAAGGGCGCGCAGGAGATCGCGCGATGTGGCCAGAGAAGTCTGACCCGCCCCCTTTGTGATGCGGCTGGGGCGTGGAGCACCCGCGCCGACATCAGCAAAAGGGCGGGCGGTAGGCGGGGAGGGGTGGTACTAGTAATGGTAGGCCGGAGCCGGGGCCTAAAGTTAATGGCGGCCCCGGGAGAGTGAGGGGGCTGGCGCGGAAGTCCACAAGTCCCGCCGGTTCCGCAGTGCGGGGACGCCGCCGCCAGGCTGCCCAGTGAGTCTCGCCGCCCCGGAAGCCTCACCGCTGCCACAGCAAGGGGGCACAGCTAGGAGGTACTGGGGAGCTCTGTCAACCCATGTCCTGGCCCACAGTATTGCTGGGGATCGCTGCATAGTGTGCAGGGTGCCTACAAAAGGACAGAGCAGCGTGTCCTCAACCCAAGGGCCCTGTATGATAGGAGAGATGGGGAGAGTGATGATGCTGATACCACTAGAGGACTAGCAGTCTTCTGTAAGCTCTGGCTCTTTGCAGCAGAGGCTGTGAGCAGCTTTGGGGGGCCCTGCATCCGAGGAAATAGCTATGGAGCAGACAATGCTATGGAGGGGAGGGCACCTAAAGGTGGAATCTCAACCCAAGTTCCCAGTCAGGGGGAATGGGGAGGGCGTCCGTTCATCCCATACTTTCTGGATGTTACCTGGTGCCTGGGATGTCTCCAGTCTTCCATGGGAGCCGAGGGCCCCCTTTTTGCCGGTTTTCTTCCCCTCTGTCTTGCTGCTTGCGATGGGGATATGGAGCATTGCTGCGACCCAGAGCCCCATCTGTGGGGACTGGGGAGGAATGCGGGCCTCAGAACCGGCAGGTCTGGAAATCGCTTTAACCCTGCACCTCCAACAGTGGAGGGCCGAGAAAGGAATAGCCCTTATCTGACAAAATAGCTCAACCCAGAAGCTCAACTATGGAGTCTGGGGAGGTATCTGTGGTCGACATGTCCCTTCAAAAAGTAAAGATGCAGCTTCAAAAGGTAAAAATAATGAAGAGATAGTAAGAAAGTGTGCCTCCTACAAGACACTAAGCAAAAACTGGAGAAGCACTTCCTGCTCTAGGCTGTATATGCTGTAGAGGAGGAGCCACTTAACTCTTTTGCAGATTCTGCTTAGTGTCGCCTCCTAGTGGACAGCAGCATAACACCCACGGTCCTGTGTCCCCCAATGAGGCAAAGGAGAAAAAAGGAGAGAAGCAGTATAAACGTGCTTAGCATTTTCAATTGTAAGTATAAATTTAAGGCCAGGTTAAAGAAAGATCCATCCTGCCTTGGAGGCTTCAGGTACACCCCAGTGAATTTCTTAGTTGCAGGACACAGGGGCTTTTTGACCTATGCTGGGCAACAAATGTATTGTCGCAAATGTTTCAGTTTTGGCCATGTTCAGGCTTTCTGCAGGAAACAGCAGTGTTGTCGTAATTGCCACCAGGAGGGTCATTTTGCAGGGAATTGCCCTGTCCCAAAATCCTGGGACATGTGTGGCGCTTCTGACCATGTATCTAAAGACTGTCCTGTGCATGCTGTCAGAAATGCACAGAGACGACAGGAGCAGAGGGAGAAGGAAGAAGAAAGGCAGAAGTGACAGTAGGAGAAAGTGTTCGAGAGAGAGGTCAGAAAATTTGAAAAAGAAATGTAGCGTGTGGAGAGGGAGGAGCAGAGTCGAGAAGCACGTGAGAGGGGTGGTGCTGTGCCGCAGAGACAGTCACGGAAGAGTGGTGATGCTGCTCAGCAGGGGTCATCACATAAGGATGCTGCCGCTACCCCGCAGGATGAGAAGTGCCAGCAGGAGATATTGCATACGGCTGGTGGTGCTGTTCTTTGGAAGACTCCTCGTGCAAGTACTACTGTTGCCTCTGAGATATCGATTATTGCTTTTCCGGAGGATGTATTAGGTGTATCATTGCGCCCTTCTGACCCTAAAAATATCCATGACTTTTCAGACTCTGATCATGGGTCTCGTAAGAGTCAGAGAGAGAGTAGTGGTCTTCAAAGAAGAGCCGCTGCAAAGAAGTGGAAGGGGAATGTGGAATTCAGTGGATCTGACACTAGCAGTATGGACACAGAAAATACAGATCCTGGTTAATGATTTGTGGTGGAAAGATGCCTAATGTCTCTTTTTGCTTTTCATAAAGCTTTGGTCATGTGCCAAAGGCTTTTAATTGTTTGCCACGTAACATGATGATTATTTGGTATTCTTTGTTTTGTTTTTTAGCCTTTTCTGTGTTTTTTGTAAATTTGGTTTTTGATAGTATTTTAATATTATGAAATGTATGAAATTCTCCCAGATTTGTGGAGGTTTTTTTTTCCCTTGTCTTGCAGGAGGGTGATTTAATTAACCCTATCTGTGAAATTGGGGCCTTATGTGTGTTTTTAGTCTGATAGCTTTGGTGGTAACCCAATGTTTTTTTTGTGGGTGATGTTTTTTGTTGCTTTTTTCTGTTTTTGTTTTTTCTTTAGGGTTTGTTATTTTGTTTGTTTCTAATTTGTTATAGAATCAGGTTCATTCTTTGCTCTCAAAACGTTAGAGTGTTTAAAAATGAGATGAGGCGAGCCTGCATTTATTTTTTGTGTGCATGAGTGTGGATTAATTAACCCTGTGTGTGCTGATGAGTGGCCATATGGTGCAACTGTATGGTGTGGGAGCATGGCAAACAAAAACGATGGTGTTGGTTTTTTGGTTAAGGGTGGTGGGATTTCTTTGTTTACTTATTTGATGATTGAAGTGGGGAGATGTATTTCTGCAATTTTTTGTTATAATACTGTAAAATTTTGTGTTATTAATGTTTATGCTCCTATGGGGAAACATGAGAGACAAGCCCTGTTTGAGAAGATCAAATTGTTTATTCCAGGAAGTATGCCTGTTATTATAGTGGGAGATATAAATGTTGATGTTCGTAAGGTGAATGTAGATGTGTCTGGTAAGGAGTTGCTTGGTTTGGTTGCTGATTTTGGGTTGAATGAGATGCAGAGTGCATGTGGTGTGAATCCAGGTTTAGATACTTTTTATTCTGAGAGTTGGCGAGTGCATTCGAAATTGGATTATTGTTTTATTTCTCGGACTGTTGTACGTGTTAGTTACAAACAGGAGAGTGTTTTTTTTCTGATCATGTGTGAATGTTATGTGAGTTAGATTTTAACGCTAGTAGAATGTTTGGGAGAGGATTATGGAAACTGAATGTGCGGTTGTTGGAGAGTGAGAGTTGAAAGTGGAGTTTGCATGTTTGTTTGAGAAATGGAAAAAAAGACAACATGAGTTTGTCAATATTTGTGTATGGTGGGATTGGGTTAAAACACAATGTAAAGTGTTTTTTAAACATGTTGGATATCGCTTTGCAGCATCTTAAAAAGCGATGTTTGTAAAATTAAATGCACGTTTATGTCTTCTATACCAATAGCGGGAGGGAGGGATGGATGGATGTGAAAGATGATATCGTGCAGGTTAAAAGGGAGATTAATGATTATTTGCTTGCAAGAGGGAAAAGTATAGTGTATAGGGCAAAGGTAGATATTTTAGAGAAGAATGAGAAGTGTTCTCGTTATTTTTTCAAAAACGTCTTTGCTAAACGACAAGGTATGAGTGTTGTGTTTGGAGAGAATGGTGACGAAGTGACTGGTGCTGAGATGTATGAAGAAGTGGCAAAGTTTTATGAGGAATTGTATGCAGTGAAATGGAGGGATGAGAATTTGGAAGAGGACGTGTTAAGTGTGTTGGATACGAAATTGAGAGATGGTGATAGGGCTAGTCTGATGGGTGCTCTGTTAGATGGGGAAGTATGGCGGGTGATTAGTAGTATGGCTGTGAATAAAACACCAGGTAAGGATGGTTTGCCTGTGGAATTTTATAGTGTGTTTTGGGATGTGATTGGGAAGGAATTTGTAGAGGTTTGTAAGTTTATGTGGGAAAACATGGAGATGGTTGAGAGTATGAGAGCTGGAATGATTGTGTTAATACCAAAAATAGGGGATTTGAGACATTTGAAAAATTGAAGACCGATACATTATTGAATAGTGATTATAAAATCTATACGAAGGTATTGGCTAATAGGATGTGTGGTGTTGTGGGAAATGTGATTGGTGAAGAACAGTGTTGTGCAGTGCCTGGGAGACGTGTTCATGAGTGTGTATGTATGCTGAGGGATTGTTTGTGGGAATGTGTAAATTGGAAGAAGAGGATGTTGTTGTTAAGCATGGACTTTGAGAAGGCATATGATCGATTAGCGCATGTTTTTTTGTTTTGGGTTTTGTTGAGATTGGGTTTTCCTTCTGATTTTGTTTGTAGGATTTGAAATTTTTATGAGGGGGTTTGTGGTTGTGTTCTTTTGAATGAATGGGTAGGAAGGAGAGTGAATGTGGGGTCTGGTGTGCGGCAAGAGTGTCCATTGTCACCTGTTGCTTTCATATGTGCGATTGGACCATTGTTATGTATGTTAAGAAAGGATAAAGTGATTAGGGGTGTGCAAGTTCCTGGTGGTGGTGGAAGACAGTGGAAGGTGAATGGCTATATGGATGATGTATGTGTGCTGTGTGATTCTGAGTGTTCAGTGAAAAGGGCTAAGTTGTTGACTTCTATTTTCTGTGGTGCATCTGGGTCTAGAGTGAATTGGGATAAGAGTGAATGTAAGGTTTTGGTAATGGTCCTGTGAGTGAAGATTTAGGGATAAATGTGGTGAGTGGTCCTATTAAGATTTTAGGAGTGAAATTCACGGAAGCTTTGGATGGGAAAGAAAGTTGGGAGGATGTGAAGTGTAAAGTAGAACAAAAATTGGGGTTTTGGAAGTTGCGAACCCTTTCCTTTTCAGGGAAAGTTTTGGTAATCAAAAGTGTCATTTTGCCTATTTTTCTGTACATTGCTTTGGTTTGTCCACCAGGTGATCAGTGTTTACGGCACCTAAATAGAATTGTGACTAAAAGCCTGGTTAATGGCGGTTTGGGTTTTCCAAACCTGGAGGTTTTCTTTGGCGTAAATATTGTTCTTTTTATGTTAAAGATTTTGAGTAAGGATGATATGTCTTCTTGTATGTGTCGGTATTTGTTTGGTGTGTACATGTTTAAATTGAAATGGTGTGAGAGAGATTTACGGAAGCCGGTTGCGTGTGAGGTGCATGTGTGGTATGTGTGGGCGTAAAAGTTTTTAATGAAATTTGAATTAGGTGATGTGGATGTGCAGATATTGTGTAATAAAAAATTAGTTTATAGAATAGTTGAGTGTAAGGAGTTGGAATGTGGTATAAATTGGGTTAGAGGGAGTGATGTAGAGAAAGTGTGGAAGAAAGTGAGGATGGATGGTATGTCAAACAGACAGAGTGAAATTGTGTGGCAGTCTCTGCAGGGAGTATTACTGTTAGAGAATTTCAGAGGAATCGTGGTTTGGTGAGGAGTGAGAGTTGTCCAAGGGCTGGATGTGGTGAGCGTGAAAGTGTTTTGCATGTTTTTTAGAATTGTGGGTATGCAATAGATGTGATTAGGAGAATGAGACCTTTGTGTATGGAATTGATGTGTGAATTTTTTGACTTTTGAGTTGTTTATGTTTGGAATGGGTGTTTGTGATGGTACGAAGGAGAGAGTGTTGTGGTTGATGTTGGCATGTGTGAAGGAAGTGTTGTGGGATGTGAGGAATGTGTATGTGTTTAAAAGATCAGAGATAGCAGTTAGGGACAGTGTTAGGATGGTTTTGGGAAAAATGTATACTTGCTTTTTGCGGGATAAAAAAGAAATGGCAAATTTGATGCGGAGGGCATCTGGAGGACCAAAAAGTGGATTGATTTTGTTGATGTTTCTTGATTTTTTTTGTTCTGTTCTTGTGTTTGTTATGTTGCATTTATACATTAAAGATAAAGACTTCCAATGATGATGGGACAGCACATTAGAAATGCTGTTTTTCGTTTGAAGTTTTTTAGTCTTGTTTTTTTTTGTATGACTCAAAACTTCCCCATCTGAGGGAAAAAAAAAAAAAGTCTGTAGTTTGGGGTTCTGATCTGGCACAAATCCCTTAGTCATATTAAAAAGTATGTTGGAAAGAGATTATGACTTTGAGGAGCTACTTAAAGGTGGCGCTGGAGTTATTCCACTTCCTTACTGAAGTGCAAATATACAACAAATAATAGATTTTTTACATTTTGCTTAGTGAATTTCCAAATCATCACCATTAGGACTATATTAACAGGAGCTAACTATATACCAAATATACGTAAATAATACATAATACATTATTGACAATAGGTGATTATCACAGCTCATTTAATTCCCTTTCCTGCAAAGGAACCTCTGCACAGATCACAGAGCATGCCAAAAACTTTCTCCAATAGAAAGAAAATCAAAACAACCTATAAGAGGCCGCTGATTACTAGAATGGGGAGTGGAATCTTTCTTGAATACCCCATTATTACATTTACTAGAAGAGTGTCTCTTATCTTAGAATGGGGAAGAGCAGCTTCATTCCTCTTAGCTGCAGTCATAATTAAATGTCACACATACATGCTACTGCTCCATTCATTGTCTAGGGGATGGCTAGAAAGAGCCGTATAATAATTTGTGTGATCAATTATTTCCAGTGATTCCCCCACCAGACTGTTTAGGACATCTGGATGAATGATTGTAAGGACAAGAAGCAGTAAACACCTCTCTGAGTCATGTGCTATGTCAACAGAAAAGCAACTAAGACCATTTATGTTTGGTGTTGCTTCTCATCAAAGGGAGTGTGCTACCTTGCAAATTTGCCTGTGACTAGAGTCACTACAGTAATAACTAATCCCTGAGGTGTAGAAG
Source organism: Allobates femoralis (assembly GCA_033576535.1). Lineage (NCBI taxonomy): Eukaryota > Metazoa > Chordata > Amphibia > Anura > Aromobatidae > Allobates > Allobates femoralis. Next base: position 393,710,532 of record JARQOC010000001.1, on the reverse strand, counting down.
ACATACTGAAATAACAGAAAGTTAATAGAATAATATTACTACTTACTGGTAGTCAAGAGAGGTCAAAACAATCTGAGGTCATGTCCAAGAAATGGTGCAGTAACAGCTAAGGGTAGTCAGAAGCGAAATCCAATTCAAGCTAAAGTCAGGAAACCAGAGGGACAAAACAGAATACAGAGGAGCATGCAGAAAGGGGAATCAGGTCACAAGCAGAGAATCAAGTCTAGGTAAGGTAGGGTCTGGCTCAGAGCACAGAGAGATCAGTCATACACATCCAAAGGCAAGTGTACAATTGACACTGAATAGGGCAGCAAGCTTGCTTAAGTAGAGTTCTAATCAATGTAAACTAAATGCAGGTGAATTGCAGCACAGAGCCAGCCCAGACTGACAATCTTCACAACAAGCTAGTAACAAAGGTAGTGTGGAGATCGTGACATTGCCTAATAACACTGCCATTAATAAAGAATGGGACCTAAATGTGGAGCCCACTGAGACGGGGTACTCGGTACCAGACTGGGGTATCACGGGGGTTATCACGGTGGTCTTGGTCCGGACCGTATCCTGAGCCCACAGTAAAAGGGGTTATTTACACTGGAGAAAGTCGTGACACCACCTGTGGTATGTGGACAGGGTGATCACCGCTGCTGCAGAATCTCCGGGGGTGATGGATGGCAGCCTGTGATGTAACGGCTCTCCACGGGCAGAGTCTAGTCCCCGGGGCAGTTGTGATGGAAACAGTTTGTGAGGGAGAGCAGGGCCCAAGCGCAAGAATTACACAGACTCACTGTTTTTGTAGTTTTCCAGGTCTTTTACTGAGATGGTGATTCAGCTGAGTACTGTCCACGGAGTCTGTACAGGGGCCGGGTTGCTCCCACCCTGGCCAGGTCCTTTGGCTCCCTGTTTCTTGCGCTATGTGTGTGGCCCTGCTGCCGCTTTAGCTAAGCTGCCGGCCATATCTCCCCTCACGGATACCAAAACTTGAGTCTTGTCCTGTGTTACTGACCCCGCCGTGTTGCTTCGCTGTGGTACAGTGAAGATGTGTAACCTTCACTAATCCGGTGTTCACTGTGCTGTTTGTGTCAGGCACAATTTCGGATCTGGTATCCGGTCTATGCGCTCCTCCGGGGCGAGTTTCAGGGTAACTCGGTATTCCAGGTGTGTTCCTCTGCTTCTACTGTCCCCTTTTCTCAGACCCTGGCTTGGCCTGGAACTGGACAGTGGGCCGTGGGATGAGCCTGACACAGCTCTTTGACACCAAGGTCCTTCTTCCTCAGTCCTCTCAGGAACTGAACTAACTGCCCATTTCATTTCCACACCATAATATACAGGGTAGCAGCTTTAGCTCCCCCTTCTGGCCTGGAGGCGCTAGTGTAGTGTTGTAGGTTGTGTGGGGAGATAACCCTTAGTGGTGTTACTGTGGCACATGAACCCTGGGGTGCCACATAAAGATCCTTCAAGAGCAACTTTTCCCAATCAAGGGGTAATTGGGTGATGAACAATGCTATATCAAGCACGATGGATCATCATGTCACAAGACAAAAGTGTAAATTAGGTGGCTGAGTGAACAAAACATTGAAATTTTGTGTCCATGGCCAGTAAACTCCTCAGATCTAAGACCCATTGAGAACCAGAGGTCAAATTCTCAAAGAGTGGTTGGACAACAAAACCTACAAAAATTATGAAAAACACCAAGCCTTGATTAGACAATAATGGGTTGTCAGCAGTCAGTGAATGGCCCAAAAGAATTTAGTACCTTGATATCCAGCTGCCATGGAAAATCGCAGAAGTCTTGAAAAATAATAGTCAGCACTGTAAATAATGAGCCTGCACAAACCTGGATGCATTTGTCAATAAAAGTGTAAAAACGTAGTGCATCACTGAGAGCAGCTGTCAGCGTCGAGATGTGCTTGTAGCCACCGCTCTCAGTGCAGTAATCAATGACTGTATCGCCTCCAGGTGCAGCAACTACAGTGGCATGCAAAGGTTTCGGCACCCTTGCTCAAAATTATTGTTATTGTGAACAGTTAAGAAAGATGAAAATGAAATGATAAACTTTAAAAGGTATAAAGTTAAAGATCACACATTTCCTTTTGAATTTTAGGTAAAAAAAATTATTTTCATGTTTTAAATGTAAAAAAATACAAAATGCAAAACGGGCAGATGAAAAGCACCCTGCATAGCTAGTTCCTAGCAGTAACCCCCTTTTGCAAGTATCACAGCTTGTAGACACTTTTTGTAGCCAGCCAAAAGTCTTTAAATTCTTGCTTAAGGGATTTCATCCATTCTTCTTTGGAAAAGTCTTCCAGTTCTGTGAGATTCCTGGGTCATCTTTCATGCACTGCTCTATTGAGGTCTAGCCACAGATTGTCAATAATGTTTAGATCAGGGGACTGTATCGCCCATTGTAAAACCTTCAGCTTGCGCCTTTTGAGGTGGTTTACAGTGGATTTTGAGGCATGTTTAGGATCATTATCCATTTTTAGAAGTCATCCTATTTTCAATTTCAGCTTTTTTACAAATGGTGTTGTTTCATTGTGCCCAGTGGGTTGTCCTAATCAACAATTAAAGGGAATCTATTAGCATATTTTTGTTATGTAATCTGACAGCAGCATGATACAGGCACAGAGACCCTTATTCCAGCAATACATCACTTAGATTAGTGCGTGCAGACTTTGTGATAGTATCACAATTTTATTTACCTTGCCCACACCATTGATTCACAGCTTTCTGTGTACACTGTATAATGACAGAAACTTGGATATCAATAGTGTGGCATTCTTGGACCTGATACATAGTCCCTTCATCAATAATCTCTCACATTTTATTTACCTGTATATACTCGTGTATAAGCCGAGTTTTTCAGCCCAAAATTTGGGCTGAAAAGTCTCCCCTCCGCTTATACATGGGTCAATACGGTAGGGCCGCTCATTATATATGCACTGCTCCCCCTGTTAATCAGCGGCAGGGGGAAGCAGTGCATATATGCCCCCAAATGTTGGCACTCTTCCCCCTTGTAAGGAGCCCCCCCTCCGCTGCATATCTTACCATTTCGGTCTTCTGCACAGCGCCACTCCTCGGTGCTCCGTCCTGCTACATCCGGGATCTCCGGCCGTCGCAGGCATATGACGTCATCGCGTGACAGCCGGGGATCCCGGATGCAGCGAGGACGGAACATGGAGAATGGAGCACCGAGGAGCGGCGCTGAGCAGAAGACCGGGATGGTAAGATAAGCAGCGGGGGGGGGCCCTTACAAGGGGGGCGAGTGCCAGCATTTGGGGGCTGCTATATACCCCCTGGGGGCTGCTGTATACTACCACTGGGGCTGTATATACCTCTGGGGCTGCTGTATACTACCACTGGGGCTGTACATACCACTGGGGCTGCTGTATACTACCACTGGGGCTGTATATACCTCTGGGGCTGCTGTATACTACCTCTGGGGCTGCTGTATACTACCACTGGGGCTGTTTATACCTCTGGGGCTGCTGTATACTACCACTGGGGCTGTATATACCACTGGGGCTGCTGTATACTACCACTGGGGCTGTATATACCACTGGGGCTGCTGTATACTACCACTGGGGCTGTATATACCACTGGGGCTGCTGTATACTAACTACTGGGGCTGTATATACCTCTGGGGCTGCTGTATATACCACTGGGGCTGTATATACCTCTGGGGCTGCTGTATATACCACTGGGGCTGCTGCTGTATATACCACTGGGGCTGCTGCTGTATACTTCCACTGGGGCTGCTGTATATACCTCTGGGGCTGCTGTATACCACACTGCTGGGTGCTGTATACCTGTGCTGGGGTCCACCCTCGGCTTATACACGAGTCAATAGGTTTACCCAGGTTTTGGGGGCAAAAGTAGGGGGGTCGGCTTATACACGGGTCGGCTTATACACGAGTATATACGGTAAACAACAAAACACTGTCCAAAGTGACACATTGCTGGAATCTGCCCCTACATAAGAGGTGTGGAACAATTTTTTTTTTTTGCCAAGGTCCATTTGGATTTTTATAATACGTGAACCATACAAAATTATTTTCTTGACATTTATCTGCTGTATTTAATTAACTCGACTATAATGTGATTACTGGAAATGCCTGTCTTTGGTGAGGTGTGTGATGTTAGGTGGTATAGATGATGTTGCTGTTCGCATATACTTTTCCAGGTCTGTGTTGTTCTTGAGCACAGTTGGCATACTTTTATTACTGCTCAATTAGGAGAACACATTACAACAGCCCCTTTCCTACCCCCATTTATAAAATACCAGTACGGGAAACCATGACTGATGCTGTTGTTGGCACATGCGAGGCCAGGCACGGGTGGTTTTCCAAATTTCCAGGTGGCTGCTCTATGAAATATCTTGTAATTCACTTATAATGGGAGTGATATGAGCAAGAATAAATTGAATATTTGCTATAAATACAATTACCCAATTTATAGATGCAGCTTTAGTTTCATTGCCATTCAGCACAAAAGTGGGGAGTCTTGCTACTTGAAAGGCACCTATAGTATAATAAAAATATTGCATATACTTTTTATAATTTATATGTATAATAATTTTTTATGTGTGTCATTATTTTAAGATGAAATATTAATTTATTAGTACATTCAATGCTGAATACCTGTGGCTAGCCAGCAGGAATTCTTTAAGTTTCTTTTTTTAAACAAATGTTTTCTTTATAAGTCAATGTGGTATGATTATAGGAGACTGTTTATTCTTACAATGTATTCGAAAGGACCTTCACTTCCAGCTGTGACTCAGAAATTCTAAGTCACAATGTTGGAATACACACTTATGGCTTTCTGTCATTTTGGCATTTGTAAAAATAAAAAAAGAACTCTTTTCAAAAGCATTAAACAGTTCAAGGGTCGAAAAAGGAAACAATAAGGAAATTAAGTGAACTTTTTCACTTAAAGAGTAAACCTTATTTTAATTTTTATTTAATGATTCAATAGTACACATAAAAATAAGAAACTTTGTAATATATCTTATCAGATATCTGCTTCTTTTTCCTCTTAGAATGATTTACGGTAATTCTATGGGGAAGCCAAACGCAGACACAGAAGTTCTACTACAAGTTACTCTTTAAGGTTCACCTCTATTGGTGTATAAAAAACAGTCTGGTTTTCACCCAGAACCGTTGGACAAGTGAAATCTATTTGATATTCCATATGTCAAACAAGTAAAATGCAAGTGTTTGTTTTTGTTCTCATCTAGCATCCATATGACACTCATGTGATATCCGTATGCAATGCATTTTTTTTTCTCAGCAACTATTAATCTACATTCATCTACAGGACCATTTACAGTCTTCTCTGTTACAAAAGGGTAATGTATCAGTAGCAATTAGACGACATACAAATGGCGCATGTGACGTCTAATTTTCTTGCACCAATAGACTTACATGAAGGAGTCTCGGCTACTTTATGTAACCGTACACAGCATGCTGCGATTTTTCCCTCAGGCTAAATACAGCTGAGGAAATAAATTGCAGATCCACACAAATTCATTGAATAACATTGGTGCGAGTGTAGTCTAATTTTTTACCAGACTGCACTCGGCGTATTTAAACACAGATGGGAACAAACCCAAAAGGAAAAATTACAGCAGAATGTCTGTGCTTTCCTATCTCAATAATAGGGAAATCTGTCTTCACTTCATACAAATCCTGAAATATAAATAATGCAATGGCGCTCAACTGAATAAAAGAAGACCCTGGCTTAGGGGAATATTATTAAATAATATATATTAAAAATGTAGGACAAATTAAAATAACTATAAAATTTAGGAGAGGAGTCACAGGTGGAAGATGGGTCCGTATCCATACACCAATAAAAAAGCAAAACACAAAAATAAATAACAGATCACCATGCTCACTCTAAATAAACATTATTTAGGCTTGAATTTTGTATAGGATAAGAATAGATACTTGTGGTCCCAAAGATCATAAGATATGGTCAATTTGATTAGAACAGTCTGTACCTCTACACTATTTCACTTATTTTATTTTTACTGTTTATTAATACTACTACTATTTATTTTACCATATCTGCCACCCAGCATTAACTACAAGAACCTTCTCACACAACTGCATATATCCGTACACCCTATCCAATTCTCCAATAATTCAGCGGTAAGGTTCTCCCTTCTTTAAGGTACCCCTCATCTTGAGATACTTCAACCATACAATATATAATCAAAAGGTTCTCTTGAATAATTCTCTAATTTGTAAAAAATATTGTATTCACAGAATTTTTTATGCATTACCATTCTTCAAGAGCAGTATTGAAATAATCCCTTTAAACCTCTAACCCCCCTGCCTGGTCTGCAGTCGCTGGGGAATGTAAGATTGGAATGTGAATATGGAATCTGAAGTGGGCAATCTCTATTAGGAGCACTCCACAAAACGCAAGTATAAAACAATTGGGAAGTGTAATATGGTATACTGCTGCGACAGGAATCCTTTAAATACCCTTTTGGGAAACACAGAGAAACCTCTCTTTGGATAGGAGATCTCTGATGTAAAGAAATGTGTGTGAGGAGGTGATCCCCGAATTCCTGAGAGGCTCCGCCCCCTGGAGGGAGTGACTACACCTCACACTCACTCCCAACCAATGAGTTAGAGCCAGGAAGGAGCGTGGAAGACGGCAAGTGTGAGGCGTTCCACATCGCCGGAGCGACGTAATGCGGTGACGCATCTCCGCTGTGTCACTTCCGGCGACGCGGAATAACACGTGACTGCTATGGAAGCAGTCATAAATAGTGGGAAATGACCGTGGCGGGTTGTTCAAACCACAGATGCCATGCACAGCTAGGCTGGGTAAGTGTTACCAGTGGTGAGGGCATGGAGGGTGGTATAACTACAATTGGGAAACAGGATTGAGCATTGTTGCAGTGTAACCGATGTACTAATGTAACATTTTTGCATTGCTTCAGGCATCAAAACTTTGCCATAGACCACAAGGGGGATCTGCAGCGGTGTAGCGGTCCCTGCTTCCAGATAACCATGACTCCCCTGATGAGAGTTTGACAAGAAACGCGTCGGGAGGAAGGACGTGGTGGCATACATAAATTGAACAATTATTGAGTCGGCAACCTGTTGGTCAAAAAAGCCATAGGACCATATGGAGTTGGGAAGACTCAAGTGGTAACGATAAGAGACAACTCGGTGAGATCTTTCTAATTTGGGAAATGTGGGTTTGCTGTGCTCTTGTTACATATATCTCTTTCACCTTAGGACCACAAGAGATAGTGGGACCTTGATCAAGGGAGTGAGAGATATAGGGGTGTACTTCTGGTACTAATAAAAAATGGTGCGAGGTTGGTAACCCCAGACGCTATGACCCTGTGATTATACAGGGATAGTTTTATATCACTGACACTGGTGACAGTCACAGTGCTATCTTGCACTATTGTAGTTTTTATTTTTTTGACTCTATAGTCATTTAATTAGATGACAAATAAAGGTTAGGTTTTAACCCCTTCAACCTTTCACCCTTTAATTACATTATATTGATGGGCTATTGCTTCACACTACTGGTGTAGTAAGCCCTATACCCTGCTAACATTTCCTTCTACACTCCAAAGATATACTGATAGAAAATTTAGATTGTAATCCCCAATGGGGAAAGTGATAATCATATCTGCAAACCACCATGGCATTAATATAAGTGAGTAAAATAAAGACAGTCTACTACTCACACTACCATGATTGCGTAACATACACAGACAAATTTAGAACCTACTGTACATCTCAAAAAGAGTGCCAAAAACCAATTTGTTTTTTTTTAAAGCTGGTAGTCTTCTTCATACATCTGGAGATATGCTGAGCCAAGAGAAAAGGTAAGGAGCAGAGGCGTAACTAAAGCAGGTGTAGGGGTTTTAATCAAAACTTGGCCCTGAAGTCTAAGGAGTCCCAAAAGTTCCTTTGGTCTACAGAAAAAGAGTAATGCTATTAAAGATTTGTAATAATTGCGGGCCCCATTGAAGCTTTTGCATAAGGGCACATGAGCTTCAAGTAATGGCACTGGTAAGAAAGACACTTATGACTTAGGCCCCCTTCACATTAAATTTTTTGGGGATTTGTGGCTATCCGTTGTAAAAAGGATAGCCACAGATCCACTTTTTTCACGTCCCCAAAATCGGAGACTGCTCTGATTTTGGGCTGCCTTGAAAAAAGCTGACACAATCGGACACAATCGGATCTGACGCTGTCCGATTCAAATAATATGGGGGTCTAGGAAGCTCAGATCCGGAAAAAAACAGGATGGTTTTCCAGATACAGTTTTAGTGTACTGAGTATGATCAGAAAATGCTACTTATATACAGCTAATAACCAGTGCAGAATACACAACCACAGTATGCTCACATCTTTTGCTATTCAAGGTCAGATTTTTGTTTAAATTGGTAATAAGGCAAATAAAAAAAACCTTCACAATTCATGATCATTTTCTTACATAATAACTGAATGAATAAAGTGCCATATTATAGTTATAATTAAAATAATTGCACCAATCAATATTCAAAATTTAGAAGTGACATCAATGTTGTGTATACATCCACCACTTCCTTTGGCATACATTACAGATCACTCTCATACTCCACATCCAGATGATACTTGTACTGGGCAATAATGAGACCACAAGTCTGCGCGTTAAACAAATTGTCCATTCATTTAATGTCAGGTTAACGCTAAAAGATTTTCTCATATTCAATCTGATGCCAATTTGGTTGCCTCTTGCACAAACATGATGTAATGAAGGGTTTGCTATTTTCCTATACATTTTTTACTTTGACTTTTCAGGCACAAACATTTTTTCGTTGCTGTATAGCATGTCTAATAACAGTCTACAGTGTTGGGATGTCAATTACCTACTGCAGATTAGCAGGTAGGAATTCTTGAAGAGTAGTGTGACATACCGAACATGACGGAAGGGAAGAAGCCCACATTCTTTAAATGTCATTTATTGGGACCCACAGACCTTGGCTTGTGTTAACAAAATCTTTAATACTGCATTATTCACCCACACAGTTAGTGTGAGATTTATGTGACCTATATGATTATTAACCCCTTAGTGAATGGGCACTTTTACACTTATGCTTTCATTTTTTCCATGAGCCAAAACTTTTTTATACTTCAGTCAACATGGCCTCATGAGAGCTTGTTTATTTGCAAGACAAATTGTACGTTTTAGTTACACCGTTCATTTTACCAGTTGATGTTCTGAAAAAACAAGAAAAAAATTCCAATGTGCTATAGAAATGACCTGGCCGTAGGATACTTTCCAGGTCAGTACGATTATAAGGATATCAAACTTCCAAATATTATTTTTTTTTTAAATGAAGACAAATTTGGAATTGAGACCTAACATGTGAATCTCACCTATATCTGTGTGGATACAAAGGTCTTCTTCCAACAGCTTCTGTACTTCTGATTATGCACCATGCGCCTCTCTGAAGCCAGGACGAGTACACTCAGATTCAGAGGAGCAGTAACACTGCCGAAATAAGACATGTGCATATGGAGGTTTTTCAGGACCTGGCGGTGACACCAGCTCATGGAAAGAGGGCCAACAAGTGTGGGGAAACAACGCCCCATCGACTAGTCAAAGCCCTAATTAGCACAGAAACAGCACATCTTAAGCCTTTTTTAAACACTAATTTCAGTAAATAACATTATACAGGGTTGGTTAGGCAGAGAATTTTATCATACACATGTGAATACTGCTAGGTTGTAGGGGATAAGGAACCACGCAGGTTCACTTTAAAGGGAACCTGTCACCCCACTAGGGCCTATTAAACTAAAATAGTGAAGGTGGCTCTTATGTCGCTATCCCCCCCACAATACCAAAATAATCACTTTATAAGAAATTACTTTAGGTCCCAAAGGTATACTCCCTTCCCTGGACCAAAATGCCTTGCTGCTGTTACCCCTCCTCCTGTGTTGTCTGGGTCCTTCTCCCTTTCTTTCTTTGGAGCTGCGTCGGTGCCTGTACAGTTCCCTCAGTTCTAAGGCATGCTCCGTGAGCTCTGCCCGAGAGCTCAGGTCATATGGTATAGCACAGGCACCAGATCCCGCCCTGTGGTATGTTATGCTGTATGCACACTGCAGGACTGGGAATCTGGCGAGGAGGGAACAGGCACAGTAACCCTGTTTGTGCAGGCACAAGATTCCCAGCGCCGCAGTCTGCATAAAGCATAAGACCACACAGGGTGGGATCTTGTGCCTGCATTATACCATGTGACCTCAGCTCTCGGGCAGAGGTCACAGAGCATGTCCGAGAACTGAGGAATCTGTGCAGGTGCAGACGCCGCTCTCAAGGAAGAGAGGATGAGGGTCGAGGAGGAGGGGTAACAGCAGCAAGGCGTTTAGGTCCAGGTAGGGGAGTATACCTCACGGACCTAAGGTAACTTCTTATAAAGTCTTTATTTTGGTATCCCGGGGGGTAGGGAGATAAGAGCCATCTTCACAACATGCAGCATATGTGCTACTGAAGGTGGCTCTTTTAGTTTAATAGGACCTGGGGGGGGGGGGCGACAGCTTCCCTTTAAACCAGTTAGTCAAGCTTTACAAAATAATTAATAAATAACATTTTTGTCTACTTTACATTTGCATCATTTTTCAAACATTATTTTATTTTGTTTGGATGTCAGAAGGGTTAAAAATTTCACATTTTTATGGTCGCCTGGCACCATACGTACTAGGGACCCTTCCTTTTTAATTAGTCAAATTCATAACTCCTTCCAGATTCAGACAAAGACCTTGCAATTAACATCTCACCCTGGACCCCTTACCCCAATATACGGAAATCCCTCCTTTCAGATAGATCATAGGGACCCCTCATTCTTAAACATCACAAAACAATCATATCCTATACTCAGGGACTTTGTTACTCGGGAGGGAATCAAACCCTTACATATGATCTACCCAGATGGCTCTACACCTGGGGGGGCTTGGTTTACATACGCCAGACTCAAAAACTACATCAAAACCTTACCCCTGGAGGATATCACTCGTCCCCTCCTAGGGTTTGAACAACTATGTTTGAGCAAGACTCACGTTCCAAACGCCATATCTACACTATATCGTGTCCTGACAGACCAGCACAACAGATCTGCGCCCGGGCTCATCAGGTTTTGGGGGGCGTGGGAAAGAGACCTGGGATTAAAGTTAAATGCTTCGGACTGGGAGAAGATACATCTTTTCAAATACAAATCATCGTCAACAGCACTGTCACAGGAGAGAAACTATAAGGTGGTGGCGAGGTGGTACAGATGCCCGGCGGACGTCCATGCGATATTTCCCACGGCCTCGGATAGGTGCTGGCGCTGCGAGCGTGATGCTGGTACCTACATACACGTTTGGTGGGAGTGTCCCTTAATAGTCCCCTTCTGGAGGGAAGTCAACACACTTTATAACAAAGTTATGTCTAAAGACGTAAAATTCTCAGCAGACCTAGCCTTATTGAATAGATCACCTATGTCCATAGCGAAATTTAAAAAAGATTTGCTTAGATACTTTTTAACGTCCGCAAGACGCTTAATACCAAGGTGGTGGAAACGCACTAGACGACCTTCTAGACTTGAACTGGTAACAGAACTCAATGATGTTTGTAGGTTGGAGGAGTTGGCGTCTCAGTCTCTTCCAGGTCCGGCTGCAGCCGATAGACACTGTGCCTTATGGGCTCCCTGGATCATGTTCAGAGAAACACAGGAGTTGAAGGACTGGTTAAAACAGTGGGATGATGATGATTAAATACTCTCTAGACGAACTCCAACATCAAAACCTGAGAGGAACGGGGTTCTGACTCAGGTTTGAGGTGATGTAACGCTCGGCTCCCCCCCCCCCCCCCCCCCTACCTTTTCTCCCCCTTCTTTTCTTTCTTTTCTATTCTATTTCTAAACATAGTACTACTAATGTTATTTTTTCTCATTTTATAAATACACCAGGACGAGTGTATATTACAATACAAGTTTGAGTATTCATGGTTTATGTATTTTCAAAATCTGTCAAACCTTTTGCATCCAATCTCTGTACACATACAGCAGTAACCTGTGTTATTTCGTTATTTGGAATGCTAATAAACATTGATTTAACCAAAAAAATTTCACATTTTTTCTAGAAATTTCCAAAATCTATTTCTTTATGGACCTATTCAGATTTAAATGGACTTTGAAGGGCCTATATATTGAAAACTTCCAAAAGTGATACGATTTTAGAAACCACACTCAAAAACATCTGTGAAAAATGTATTTCACCCTTCAGGTGCTACAAAAGAATTAATGCAAAGTGAAACAGAATTTTTTTTACAATTTTCCTCTAAAATGTTTCTTTAGCCTAATACGTACTACTTTTACAAGAGATTGCTCAAGAAAATGAACTCCATAATTTGTTACCCAGTTTTTTCTCAGCACGCTGATATCCCACATGTGATCAGAAAGCTCTGGACAAACAGCAGAACTTAGAAGGGAAGGAGCACCAATTGAATTGTGGAACACAAATTTGGCTGAAATAGATAGTGGACCCCATGTCGCATTTGCAGGGTCCCTATTGTGCCTAAATCGCAGAAAGCTGTAATCCCGGTACAATATGCTGTGAACGACCCTCTTTACCTGCCTGTAATTTGAAAGACATACTATAAAGAAGTGGGTTTAGGCACAGACACGGTGAGTGCCACTTTTCCTTTTTTGTCATGGCTTTTAAATCACAGAAAGACCACACAAGTGTTTAGGGAATACTCAGTATTTTGAACCCACAGGTACTACACAGAATTGAATAACATTTTGTTGTCATATTGAAAATTTTTTCCCAAAAATGTTTCTTTATTTGGCCCTAAATTTTACACTTTTATAAGAGGCAACATGAAAAAGTGGACCACACAATTTGTTACCCACATTTATTCTGAGTGCGGCAAAACCCCATATGTAATCAAAATATTCTGTTTGGACAAACAACAAGGCTTGGGATGGAAGAAGCACTACTTGAACTTTGGAACACAAATTTGGCTGAAATACTGTAGATTGCAGGCACCATGTTGCATATGCAGGGCCTCTAAGGTGCCTAAACAGCAGAAACCTGGAAAAATTAACTAATTTTGACAACTAAACCCATCAAAGAATTCATCTAGGGGCATAGTAAGCATTTTGAACTTTGTAGATGCTTCACAGATTTTTTTAAATGTGGATGTTAAAATAAAAATTACTTTTTTTCTGCTAAAATGTTTTATCTCCAAATTTGTAATTTTCATACAGGATAATAGAAGAAAAGAACCCCATTATTTGTTACAGCATTACCCCTGAATGCGGTAATACCCAATATATTGGCCAAAACTGCTGTTTGGGCATATGGCAGGCCTCGGAAAGAAAAGGGTGCTATTTTATTTTTAAAGTGTAAATTTGTCTGGAACAGATTGTGAATGCCATGTCACATCTGTATACCCCTTAACTTGCCAAAACAGCAGGAACACCCTATAACTGTCCCCATGTTGGAAAGTAGAACCCTCGTGGAGTTTATGTAGTGGTATACTGAGTGTTTTTATCCAACAGGTGATTCACAAAACTTTACAACATTTCGATGAGAAACAAAAATCTCACTAAAATATTGTATTAGCGCCAAATTTATAAATTACATGAGGGATATGAGAAATGTGAAAAATCTGAGAAAATAGAAAGGACAGTTTGTGATACAATTTTTACCAGATATGACAGTACCCCATAAGTGGTTGTACACTACTTTTTGAGCACACGGCGGGTATCAAATGAGTATGAGCGCTACTTGGTTTTAAGAATGCAGATTCTGTTTGAATAGACTGTTGGCTCCAATAGCCACACCAGAGTCACTCCATTTTGGAAACGTCACTGTTTAAGGAATTCATCTGGGCGTGTAGTATTTTGAACCGGCAGGTGCCTCATTGAATTTTAAAACATTGGAACATGGAAATATAACATTTTAGTGGTAAAAATGTAATATTTTATTAGCTGCAAATTTGTTAATGACACAAGGTTTTAATAACTGTGATGTTAGGTGATATTGACCATGTTGCTTCTAAACTGCTTTTCCAGGTTTGCAAGGGCCATAGACATCACAGGAGAGGCTTGAAGCATATATGTCACTGGGGTGGCTGAGACGTGGACAGAGAGCTCACTGGAGAGCTTGATTTAAAGGAAATGCAGTCAGAAGACCTGCCCGGGGACCGCTGAAAAGGTAATCGAGGGCCGCATGTCACCCAGGGGCCTGAGGTTCCCCACCCCTGCTGTAGTGCTAACCACTAAGCCACCATTTTGCCAACTGTGCTACACTGCTCATACAGTGGGGAAAAAAACTATTTAGTCAGCCATAAATTGTGCAAATTCTCCCACTTAAAAATATAAAGAGGCCTGTAATTGACATCATAGGTAAACCTCAACTATGAGAGACAAAATAAAGTCCTGAAAATCACATTGTCTGATTTGGAAATAATTTTTTTTTAAATTTTGGTGGAAAGTAGGTATTTGGCAAAAAACAAAAATTCATCTCAAAACTTTGTTATATATTCTTTGATGGCAATGACAGAGGTCAAACACTTTCTGTAAATCTTCACAAGGTTGGCACACACTGTTGCTGGTATGTTGGCCCATTCTTCCATGCAGATCTTCTCTAGAGCAGTGACTAGAGGGCTGTCACTGGACAACTCACTCCAAAGGTTTTCTATGGGGTTTATAGCTGGAGACTGGCTAGGCAACTCCAGGACCTTGAAATGCATCTTACGAAGTGACTCCTTCATTGCCCTTGTGGTGTGCTTGGGATTATTGTCATGCTGAAAGACCCAACCACATTTCATCTTCAATGCCCTTGCTGATGGAAGGAGGTTTGACCTCAAAATCTCACGTTATATGGCCCCATTCATTCTGTCATGTACACGGATCAGTGCACCTGGTCCCTTTGCAGAGAAACAGCACCAAAGCATGATGTTGCCACCCCCATGCTTCACAGTAGGTATGGTGTTCTTTGGATGCAACTCAGAATTCTTTCACCTCCAAACACGACGAAATGTGTTTCTATTACAGATGGGCGAGTACCATAATATTCGGAATCGCTATACCTGCAACGAGTAGGTAGCGGTACTCGCTACTCGTTGCGAGTATAACGATTCCGAATACTTTTGCAGTGTATCAATAGATACACTGCAAAAGTCCTGTAAAATAAAGGAAAAGTGGTTAAAAAATAAAAAAATCGAATACTCATCTTAACCGACGGCTGTACCGGGACCGGCCGATGCACATCCATTCATGTAAAAGGACCTGTCACTCTCTCAGCCAATCAGATGTCTGGGAGAGATCTGGCCAATCAGATGTCACAACGTCACAATGACGTAATCGCTAGCGGCCACCTGATTGGCCAGATGGAAAGGTCCTCGGTGTACCTGAGAGGACCTTTCCATCTGGCCAATCAGGTGGCCGCTAGCGAAAACGTCATTGTGACGTGGTGGCATCTGATTGGCCAGATCTCTCCCAGCCATCTGATTCCTTTTACATGAATGTATGTGCATCGGCCGGTCCCGGTACAGCCGTCGGTTAAGGTGAGTATCCGTTTTTTTTATTTTTTTAACCACTTTTCCTTTATTTTACAGGACTTTTGCAGTGTATCTATTGATACACTGCAAAAGTATTCGGTACTTGCTACTCCCGAGTAATCCTAATTTACTCGGCGAGTAGCGAGTACACGAATACCGCTATTATTCGGCGAGTGCCGAATAGTAGCGAGTAGACTCGCCCATCCCTAGTTTCTATCAAACAGTTCTACTTTGGTTTCATCTGACCATATGACATTCTCTCAATACTCTTCAAGATCATCCAAATGCTCTCTAGCAAATTTCAGATGGGCCCGAGCATGTAAAGGCTTAAGCAGGGGACACAACTGGCACTGTAGGATCTAAGTCTCTGGAAGCATAATGTGCTACTCATGGTAGCCTGTGTAGTATGGTCCCAGCTCTCTGCAGGTCATTCACTAGGTCCCCCCGTGTGTTTCTGGGACTTTTGCTCACCGCTCGAGATAATTTTGACACTACAGGGAAATATCTTGCGTGGATCTCCAGATCGAGGGAGATTATGAGTGGTCTTGTATGGCTAAGGTCACACTGGGCTATAGACCTACGTTTCCAGGCCATCGCTAATACCGGACAGCGTTAATGGCATGCGCTGCCTGAAAACAGAGGCCTATAGCAACCCATTGCTTACCTTAGTAGCAGCCGCACACAGAACGTCAGAAGGTGCGCTTTTCCTCAATGCACAGGAAACGCTGCCTGCAGCGTTTTCCTGTGCGCTGAAGAAAAGCAGCCGCCCAGCAGCTCTGTGTGTGGCTGCTACTAAGGTAAACAGAGGGTTTCTATGGACAAACATTTCCAGGCAGCGCTTGCCGTTAGTGCTGTCCGGTATTAGCGATGGCCTGGAAACGTGGGTCCATAACCCAGTGTGACCCTAGGCTATGTCTTCCATTTTCTAATTATTGCTCCCACAGTTGATGTCTTCACATCAAGCTGCTTGTCTATTGCAGATTCAGTCTTCCCAGCCTGGTGAGGGCTACAATTTTGTTTCTGGAGTCCTTTAACAGCTCTTTGGTCTTCACCATAGTTTGGAGTGTGACTGTTTGACGTTGCAGACACGTGTCTTTTATACTGATAACAAGGTCAAACAGATGCCAGTACTACAGGTAATTAGTGGAGGACAGAGCAGCCTCTTAAAGAAGAAGTTACAGGTCTGTAAAAGCCAAAAATCTTACTTGTTTGTTGGTGACCAAATACTTATTTTCCACCAAAATTTAAAAATAAATTTCTTTCCAAACCAGGCAATGCAATTTTCAGGATTTGTTTTCTCATTTTGTCTTTCATAGTTGAGGTCTACCTATGATGCCAATTACAGGCCTCTCAGCGCCGGACTGGGGTGTCTGGGGCCCACCAGGAAAATGGACTCCAGGGGCCCACCCACCTGGACCCACGCGGGCCCACCCATTCTTCAGCTAAATACAAGTACCTGTTATGCGATATACCTATTATAGTGTAGCGTGGACTATAAAACCCAGGCGGCTCCTGCACATCACTGTCCGCTCACCATTACTGTGATGTACAATTACTATAGTTTGCATTAAAGGGATTTTTTGGTGAAAACAAGTTCTCAGCGATGCACAGGTTAGGAAGGTGATCACTTATTTATTGGTGGAATCTGCACCATCAGAAAAATGTGGAGCTTTGAGCATTTGGTGATATTTTTCCCTCAGTATTTGTAAGACAAAAGCAGGAGTTGAGCAATCACAGGTCATGTTTTCTGCATTTCTCACCCTCTCCTGGTTTTGTCTTAGGGTATGTGCTCACGATCAGGAAACACAGCGTTTTGGACGCAGCGCCTTTGCGCTGCGTCCGAAACGCTGCGTAGTACAGTACTAGCATAGTGGATGGGATTTCAAGAAATCCCATCCTCACTATGCGTAGCCCACCCGCAGCGTCTTTGGAGCTGCGGTGCGGGTTGCCGGGAGTCCGCTCCTCCGCAGCATGTTTATTTCATGCTGCGGAGTCGGAAGCGGCTCCCATCGGGTGACAGCAGGGAGAAGCCGCCCTGCACCCGCCGCACATGGTGAGTACAGGGCGGCTGCGGTCTCCCTGCGGCCACCCGCGGCTTCCCTCAGGTCCGGAGGAGCTGCGTCCAACACGCAGCTCCTCCGGACCGTGAGCACATACCCTTATAAATACTGAGGTGAACATTTCACCAAATGCTCAACTTGCTTTCTCTGGCGAACCTCTGTAACTGCATCTCTGCTGCTGTGTCACAGGACAGGGAGGGGGTTAAACATCCAAGTATTTAATATCTATTGGAAATAAAGAAGTTTCCACTGATTGATATCAGATAAAACAAATCACCATCCACAATCCACTCTACCAAGACCAATAATACCACATAGAAGGCAGAAATACCACCACACCGTGACCAGATCACATATTACCACCATATAGTGCCCAAATAATGCCACATACAATACACAAATACCGCTACACCATGACCAAAGCACTTAATACCACCACATAGTGATCAAATGCTACCACATACTGCCACACCATGAGACCACATATTACCACCACATAGTGATTGAATAATACTACATACAAAGGACAAATACCGTCATGTCATGACCAAAGCACATAATGCCACCACATAGTGACAAATAATACTAAAATAATAAAAATTGTAAAAAAGCTCTGTATATAGTGTCAGTGTAGAGGTATTGCAATGATCACCATTGACATTATAAACAGGAGCTCTGTATATAGTGTCAGTGTATGTGTATAAGTAATACACATACTCACCAGTGATGTCTCTAGGACAGGTGAAGTTCTTTATCTGTCGCAGACCAATATCACGTCTTCTGTGCAGGACATCTCTGCAGAAAACAACATAGTTCGCTATACCTGACTTACTTCCAGAGCACAATCCACACTTTTCCCAAGATTTCTACACTAAATGAAATGACAAAAAAAGAAACATAGTGCCGCACTACACAGTAACAGTGCTAAAGTGTCATTCTGTGGCTGCTCATCCTTGTTCACAGACATATTTGTCTGATGGCAAAGATGTAGCAGAGCTGAAGACAGAAGACCCGTGGATTTCATCAGAACAAGGATTTTTTTTAAATTAAAGATGGAGTCCCTAAATGTGTTTTTGTGATTTATTTTTAATAAAAAAAAATTTCTGTTTTTTTTTTCTGTTTACTTGAAATTCATGGTGGACATGTCTAATTTGGCATGACACCATGACGTTTGGGCTTAGTACCAGCTGATAATACAAAGCTGGCCTGGTACTAACCCTTTTATTACCCAAGGTGCCACTCACCACCAGAGCCACTGGAAGAGGCGGCTAAAGTGCCTGAAAATGGTGCTATGAAGAATGCGCCATTTTCAGGGGTGGCTGCGGGCTGCGATTATCAGTGTGGGGGGCCAACAACGCTTGGGCCCTACCATGCTGAGAATCCCAGCCCCCAGCTGCCTTGTTTTTGCTGGCTGGCCATCAACATATGTCGGGAGCCCATGCATTTTAAAAAAAATATATATTTTACATAAGTTTAAAACAAATATTAGGCTTATCTGTCTTTTGATCCCCAACCAAGGCAAGGCCAGGTAGCTGTGGGTGGCAGGCCGTAGCTGTCTGCTTTATCTGCGGTGAGAATCAAAAAGTCTGTGGAGCGCTAAATCATGTTTTTAAAAATGATTTTTCACACTTCTATATGTGACAGACCCAACAGCCAATCACAGATGCGGTCAAAGAGGATGTGCATCTGTGATTGGCTGTTAGAGCAATCTACAATCAGCCCATACATTCTAGTATGGTACTATGTATGGGCTGCTTTCAGGTTACTCAAGCAGCCAATCACAGACGCCCATTCTCTGTGTCAGTGTCTGTGATTAGCTGTTGGGTCTGTCACACACACAGAAGTGTGGGAAAAAATAATTAATAAAAAAAAAAATGACTTAGCGCTCCGCGGAATTTTTGATTATTAGGTCAGATAAAGCAGACAGCTACAGCCTGCCACCTTCAGCTGCCTGGCTTTACCTTGGCTGGGGATCAAAAGGCAGGAAAGCCCAATATTTTTTTTTAAATTACCGTATATACTCGCGTATAAGCCGAGTTTTTCAGCCCAAAAATTGGGCTGAAAAGTCTCCCCTCGGCTTATACGCGAGTATATACGGTATATATACATATATACAGCAGCCCCAGGGGTAATACACAGCAGCCCCAGGGGTAGTACACAGCAGCCCCAGGGGTATATACACAGCAGCCCCAGGGGTAATACACAGCAGCCCCAGGGGTAGTACACAGCAGCCCCAGGGGTAGTACACAGCAGCCCCAGGGGTAATACACAGCAGCCCCAGGGGTAATACACAGCAGCCCCAGGGGTAGTACACAGCAGCCCCAGGGTAATACACAGCAGCCCCAGGGGTAATACACAGCAGCCCCAGGGGTAATACACAGCAGCCCCAGGGGTAGTACACAGCAGCCCCAGGGGTAGTACACAGCAGCCCCAGGGGTAGTACACAGCAGCCCCAGGTCCCCCTCACTGTTTGGCGCCCCCACCGCTGCGCTCATACATTACCGGTCTAGCAGCTGTCATCCTCCGGTGGCTGATCGCGGCTCCCGGCTCCGGCTTCCATCTTCTTCTGTGTCTTCCTGCATTGTGACCGGGGCGCATCGCGATAACGTCATCGCGACGCCGGCCGGTCATGTGACTTGCAGGAAGACACAGAAGAAGATAGAAGCCGGAGCCGGGAGCCGCGATCAGCCACCGGAGGATGACAGCTGCTAGACCGGTAATGTATGAGCGCAGCGGTGGGGGCGCCAAACAGTGAGGGGGACCTGGGGCTGCTGTGTACTACCCCTGGGGCTGCTGTGTACTACCCCTGGGGCTGCTGTGTACTACCCCTGGGGCTGCTGTGTACACCCCTGGGGCTGCTGTGTACACCCCTGGGGCTGCTGTGTATACCCCTGGGGCTGCTGTGTACACCCCTGGGGCTGATGTGTATACCCCTGGGGCTGATGTGTATACCCCTGGGGCTGCTGTGTACTACCTAAGGGCTGCTGTATACCACTGGGGCTGCTGTATATACTGCTGGGGCCTGCATACCACTGGGGAGGCTGCTGTATACTACCACTGGGGAGGCCTGTATACCACAATGCTGGGGGCTGTATACCTGTGCTGGGGTCCACCCTCGGCTTATACACGAGTCAATAGGTTTTCCCAGGTTTTGGGGGCAAAAGTAGGGGGGTCGGCTTATACACGGGTCGGCTTATACACGAGTATATACGGTATTTAAAAAAAAAAAAATGCATGGGCTCCCGCCATATTTTGATTACCAGCCAGTTAAAACTAGGCAGCTGGGAGCTGGGATTCTCAGCATGGTAAGGTCCAAGCATTCTGGGCCCCCCACTCTGAAAACGGCAGCCCGCAGCCACCCCTGAAATTGGCGCATTCAGGTGTTTTATCCGACTCTTCCAGCGGCCCTGGTGCGGGTGGGCATGATAGTACCGCAGACGCTGGCAGGACATACTAAGCAATGGGCATGCATGATAGTACCACCCGAGGCTGGCATGACATATGCCGGCCAATGGGCATGATAATCCTGCCCATTGCCCAGTAGTATATCCTGCCAGCCTCAGTCAAGGGTCCCAGAAAGTTACCTCCTCATCCGTCCTGCTGCTGGCTCGGAGTCCTGTACAGTGCAGCATGTAGTGTGAATGCCACACTATGGAGATGCTGCTTCTACTACTGCCAAGTGGAGGTGAGGGCCACATAGAGATTACAGGGGGCCCCTTAGGGGCGGACATAGAGATCATGGGGCCAATCAGGGGCGTACATAGAGATCATGGGGCCCCATCAGTGGCATACATAGAGATCATCATGGGGCCCACACATAGGCGTACATAGAGATCATGGGGCCCACACATAGGCGTACATAGAGATCATGGGGCCCACACATAGGCGTACATACAGATTACGGGGCCCACTCAGGGGCGTGCATAGAGGTAATCATGGGGCCCACACATAGGCGCACATAGAGATCATCATGGGGCCCACTCAGAGGCGTACATAGAGATTATGGGGCCCACACAGAGGTGCACATAGAGATCATGGGGCCCACTCAGATGCGTACATAGAGATCATCATGGGGCCCACACATAAGCGCACATAGAGATCATGGGGCCCACATATAGCGTACATAGAGATCATGGGGCCCACACATAGGCGTACATAGAGATCATGGGGCCCACATATAGCGTACATAGAGATCATGGGGCCCACACATAAGCGCACATAGAGATCATGGGGCCCACACATAGGCGTACATAGAGATCATGGGGCCCACACATAGGCGTACATACAGATTACGGGGCCCACTCAGGGCATGCATAGAGGTAATCATGAGGCCCACACATAGGCGTACATAGAGATCACGGGGCCCACTCAGATGCGTACATAGAGATCATCATGGGCCCCACACATAAGCGCACATAGAGATCATGGGGCCCACATATAGCGTACATAGAGATCATGGGGCCCACACATAGGCGTACATAGAGATCATGGGGCCCACACATAGGCGTACATAGAGATCATGGGGCCCACACATAGGCGTACATACAGATTACGGGGCCCACTCAGGGGCGTGCATAGAGGTAATCATGAGGCCCACACATAGGCGCACATAGAGATCATGGGGCCCACTCAGAGGTGTACATAGAGATCGTGGGGCCCACACATAGGCGCACATAGAGATCATGGGGCCCACACATAGGCGTACATAGAGATCATGGGGCCCACACATAGGCGTACATAGAGATCATGGGGCCCACACATAGGCGTACATAGAGATCATGGGGCCCACACATAGGCGTACATAGAGATCACGGGGCCCACTCAGATGCGTACATAGAGATCATCATGGGGCCCACACATAGGCGTACATATAGATCATGGGGCCCACACATAGGCGTACATAGAGATCATGGGCCCACACATACGCATACATAGAGATCATGGGGCCCACACATAGGCGTACATAGAGATCACGGGGCCCACACATATGCGTACATAGAGATCATCATGGGGCCCACACATAGGCGTACATAGAGATCACGGGGCCCACACATATGCGTACATAGAGATCATCATGGGGCCCACACATAGGCGTACATAGAGATCATGGTGCACACTCAGAGGCGTACATAGAGATTACGGGGCCCACTCGGGCGTGCATAGAGATCATCATGGGGCCACTCATAGGCGTACATAGAGATCACGGGGCCCACTCAGATGCGTACATAGAGATCATCATGGGGCCCACACATAGGCGTACATATAGATCATGGGGCCCACACATAGGCGTACATATAGATCATGGGGCCCACACATAGACGTACATAGAGATCATGGGGCCCACACATAGGCGTACATAGAGATCATGGGGCCCACACATAGGCGTACATAGAGATCATCATGGGGCCCACACATAGGCGTACATAGAGATCATGGTGCACACTCAGAGGCATACACAGAGATTACAGGGCCCACTCAGGGGAGTACATAGAGTTCATGGGGCCCAGTCAGGGATTGTAGATAGAGATCATGGGGCTCCGTGAGGTTAGGCTCTCACTGGACCCCAGTATGGTGCCATCAGGGAGCTCCCACAGTGTTTGCTTCATACTAAGGCGGCCAGTGATGCCCTGTGGGACCTCCCAGAGGGCACCATGCTGGGGGAAGTAGTAGAAGCAGCAGCAGCAGCATCTCCTCATACTAAATGCTGCACAGCACTACAGGCCCCCAGCAGGTGAGACTGGATGGTGGAGGCTGCAGCACAGTCTGGGATGTCTGGGATCTCCAGGCTCCAGGCTCCAGGCTCCTCAGTTACCAGGACGACCCCCCTTCTCACCCAAGCCTCCTTCCCCTGCCCCCCGCCTTTAGTCACCCTGTTGTGTGCTGGCCTGACTGGCTGCTTGGCTGCTGGGGCGGGTCCCTCTCCTCTGCAGCGACGCTGCCGGCACCTGCACAGTGAGTGTGCACACAGCATGGATGGAGGCAGTGATCGCAGGCTGTGACTGTCTCCATCTGCGCACGTGCCGGCAGTGTCGCGCTGCGCAGAGGAGGCTGGGCGGCACCGCAACAGCAGGCAAAGCACGGAGAGCTCTCTCCAAGCTTTGCTGCTGCAACACAAGAAATAATCACTAATCATATCGGCAGTGCGCCGATATGATTAGTGATAGTACAGGGGGGGGCCTCACACATCTCCCTGCAGGGCCCAGGGGGGTATGGGGGCGTGGCTAAGTGGGCGGGGCTAAAAAGTGTCAGGGCCCCCCGGGGGATCTCCCGATCTCCCGCCGGGCCAGTCCGCCCCTGAGGCCTCTCATCTTTTTAAGTGGCAGAACTTGCACAATTGGTGGCTGACTAAATACTTTTTTCCCCACTTTATGTCATCTAATAAGTGCAGTCCAATATACTTTGAGGATGGTGAAATTAAGTTCTCCATCGTCTTTGCACCTGAGATCCGATTCTCGCACACAAAATCATTGTATCACACAAAAATGACACTTGGCTCTCACATGTAGCAGAATTTGAGCCAAGTGTCATTGGTATATAGCATCTTATTCTCTGGCATTGGATGCTATACGCCAGTGTGATCCAGGCTAAGTATGAGTGTGTGAGAAAAAAGGTGAGAATGAAAGAAAAAGATGGAGAGGGAAAAAGTAAAAGAAGAAAGTATATAAGAAGTGAAAGATATGGTACAACAATAAATACTAAATAACTACATAGGAAACAGCAGAAAAAGTCATTAAAAACAGTAAAGTAGGCCCCCAAGTGAGAAGTCAGCAATGGAATTTTATTTATGTTTTGGCATTTTATGTTTCTTTTAACTGGAATTTAATAAAGCTAGTGTTTTTATTTGACTTGTGAGTACCTTAATCCTGCATATTCTCTTATTTTTGTTGTCTAGAATATTTTCCGACAAAATGTTTTATCAATCTGCACAGCATCTCTTAAGCCTGGGTTACACGCTTCAATGGTCGAATGATCCGACCAACGATCCGAATTGACCTACATCGCTTGAACGTCGTTCAATGATCGCTAGTGAAATGTCACACGTACAGATATGGCAGCAAAGATTCTGTCACAAGCGAGCGATACTTGTGGTCGTTTGAGCGCCTACGTTCTTCAGTTCTTAATAGCCGAAGTCGTAAACGACATCGTTATCAAGGTGTCACACACACTGATGCTGCAAGTTGGACGGATGATCATTGCTTGGTTTAAGGTCCGGATCACAGACCTCCGATCAACTATCAGCCGACTTATCGTTGATCCTCTCTACATATCACACGCAACGACGTGCAGAGTCGATGAGCGTATTGCAGAGTTGCACTCATTGACATTCTCCTGGGCAGTCCCCTGATTATTCAACTGACACTTGACAGTGACGAGGAGTCGGGTCCTTAATTTTTACACAACTATAAAATTATATGTTATTTTATCTGCTTTGGGTAAATACTTATAGAAACTTTTTTGATAATTTGTATTCATTTCTTGATTTCAATGCATATCTAAAGTATGGTATATATCTTTTAGTAGGGATTATTTAGATTTGTTGGTTCATACTGAAGTGCAATATAGTACCCTAATTGAAAATTAAGAAATATTTGATGGTTTATAAGATGCTATCTTGGTATGAAACTGTATAGTAGGAAGACAGGAAAAGCTGTCAATCACTATGCGGGTGTGGGAAGCAGTATTTCCTTTGATCAGTGACAGCTATTACGCCTTTTTCACATTTCTTTTTTTTAAAAAAAGCATGTGTGGCACATTTAGTTTTGACTATCTGAGTGGCCACAGCTATTAACCAAATTATTATTATTTATTTATTTATTTATAGAGCACTATTGATTCCACAGATCTTGGAATCTCTTGGCATCACGGATCTTGCCCTCTCTTGGATCTCCTCATAACGGACCGCACCTTCAGCGTCACCCACTCCCACACATCCTCCTCGCCCTACCCCCTATCTGTCGGGGTCCCCCAGGGCTCGGTTCTTGAACCATTACTGTTCTCAATCTACACTCTCGGCCTAGGGCAACTCATTGAGTCCCATGGCCTCCAATATCACCTCTACGCCGACGACACCCAAATCTACCTGTCTGGTCCTGACATCACCTCCCTTCTATCCAAAATTCCACACTGCCTGTCCGCCATCTCATCCTTCTTCTCTGCTCGCTTCCTTAAGCTGAACATGGACAAAACCGAGTTCATAGTCTTCCCCCCAAGACGCTCCCCCTCACTACCTGACCTATCCATCGTCGTCAACGACTGCTCTCTCTCTTCAGTCCCCCATGCCAAGTGCCTCGGGGTTATCCTTGACTCTTCCCTCTCCTTCAAGCCCCACATCCAGGCCCTCGCCACCTCCTGCCTTCTCCAGCTCAAAAACATCTATAGGATTCACACTTTCCTTGACCACGACACTGCTAAAACCCTTATTCACGCTCTCATCATCTCCCGCCTCGATTACTGCAACCTCCTGCTCACCGGCCTCCCCAATACCTCCCTTGCACCTCTCCAATCTATCTTGAACTCCGCTGCCCGCCTAATCCATCTGTCTCCCCGCTACTCCCCTGTCTCCCCCCTCTGCCAAGCCCTTCACTGGCTCCCTACTTCCCAGAGATCCCGGTTTAAAACATTAACCATGACATACAAAGCCATTCACAACCTGTCCCCTCCATACATCTCTGACATGGTCTCCCGATACCTACCCTCATGCAACCTGCGATCCTCCCAAGAGCTTCTCCTCTACTCCCCCCTCATCTCCTCTTCGCACAACCGCATACAGGATTTCTCCCGTGCTTCACCCAGACTCTGGAACTCACTGCCCCAACACATCAGACATTCTCCTACCCTGGGAACCTTTAAAAGAAGCCTGAAGACCCACCTGTTCCGCCAAGCCTACCACCTGCAATAAGACCCGTTCCACCACACCGCCTCATGACTGGAATTTCCTCCTCCCACTGTATCCCCACCCGCCCCTCATAGACTGTGAGCCTTTGTGGACAGGATTTCTCCCCTCTTGTTTCTGTATAACCGAGCTGTCAACATTTATTGTTACTTGTATTGTTACTATGTTACTTGTCCTAGTCTGCCCTTTTTAGCATGTAAAGCGCCATGGAATATAATGGCGCTATATAAATAAATAATAATAATAATAATAATAATGGAGCTGTACATGAAAAGGGTTACATACAAACAAGTTAAAAATACAATGAACAAGTTGACAGTGAGACTGATACAGAGGGGAGAGAGGACCCTGCCCTTGTGGGCTTACATTCTACAGGGCAGTGGGGAGAGACAGTAGGTGGGGTCTGCTCTGGTGGTGGTGGAGCGCCGGGTCCAGTGGTGGTGAGGTGGCACTGTGGTCATTGCAGGCTGTAGGCTGTTCAGAAGAGATGGGTTTTCAGGTTCGGCTTGAAGTGCAGAGTGTGGGGGACAGTCGGACCTTTTGGAGTGCAGAATTCCAGAGAGTGGGTGATGCTCGGAAAAAGTCTTGAGGACGGTTAGATGAGGAATGTACAAATGTGGAGGAAATAAGGAGATCTTGGGAGGATCAAAGATTACGAGTTGGATGATATCAGGAGCTAAGTTCAGAGATATATAGGGGGCGATTGTGGATGGCATTGTGGATGGTAAGTCAGTGTTAATAGTTTGAATTGGATATGCTGGTGAATTGGGAGCCAGTGAAGGGATTTGCAGAGGGGAGAAGTGGAGGAATAGCGAGGAGAGAGGTGCATTGGTTGAGCAGCAGAGTTAAGAACAGATTGGAGAGGTGCAAGAGTGTTAGCAGGGAGGCCGCAGAGGAGGAGATTTCAGTAGTCGAGACATGAGTTTATGAGAGTATGGCTAGTAGCAGGGTCGCACCGTCCATTGGACAGTGTGAGCCCTGAATCCCAAGCGGCAGCAGCCAGGGGGAGCGGCATTAGAGAAGGGGGCAGCGCTAGCATCAGCGGCCGGCTTCATGAGAGACGGTAAGAGGGTGGCGGCGCTCTGCTACTGTAGGCTGCAGGGGTGGCGGGGCTGGAGTCTGCTAGCATCCCCCCCCCGGTCCTCTATACGGCTCAGGCAGCAGGGAGGCTTGGTGCACCCCTGACTAGTAGTTTAGTAGATTGAAAGTTGAGGAAGGGATGGATTCTGGCAATATTTTTGAGTTGGAGGCGGCAGGAGGTCTTAAGGGCTTGGATGTGCGGTTTGAAGATCAGGGCAGAGTCAAGGGTTACTCTGAGGCAGTGGACTTCAGGTACAGGGCAAAGTGTGATGTTATTTATTGTGATATACAGATCTGGTAAGGAAGGTGCATGAGATGGAGGAAAGATGATGAGTTCGGTTTTGTCTAAATTAAATAATTAATTGAAAAAAAGGGGTCCACCATTTTTGATAACCAGCTAGGGTGAAGCAGACAGTTGTTACTGATATCACTGCTTTTTAAAGGTGCCTGATCTCAGGCAGTGCAGTGCGAACTGTAATTGCCTATGAGGAAGGTTTGTGGTGTGTCAGAACTATGCTTCATAGACTTTGTTCGTTTCACTCTGGGCTATGTTGGACTAGATGAGAATTATTTTTCTTTTGCATAAAGACGTGAATGAGGATTAGTGTCTTGCTTTATTTCTGTTTTATGTTTATGTTTCTTTCAGGTATACTATTTTGGACTATGACAGATTTGGGAACTATGGCGGATTCGCTGGACTGTGGCACAGCTGCATGGTTTTTCTTTTTTTAGTAATATGTTAAATGAGGGAAAGTTTCAGGGAGTGTTAATTGAAATACAATTATTTTTTATGTGTCTTTTTTTGGATTACTAGGTTAGTAATGGGAGTGTCTAATAGACAACTCTCTAGATTGTGAGCCCCTATGGGGACAGCGTTGCAAATGTATGTAAAGCGTTGTATAATTAACAGTGCTGTATAAAATAAATATTATTTATCAAAATGCCTTATCTTGGTCTCATCTGTCCACATGATGTTTTCCAGATATGATTTTAATTTACTAACGCACATTTTGGCACACTACAGTCTGTCTAATTTAGGTCTCTGTATTAGCAGTGGGGTCCTCCTAGGTCTTCTGTCATAGCGTGTCATTTCATTCAAATGTTGACAGACAGTTCATGTTGACAGTCATGCACCCTAAGCCCTCAGGATAGCTTGAATTCGTTTAGAACTTGATTTTGGGCTGCTAAACCACCCTCCAGATTATCCACTATTGCAACCTTTCATCAATTTTTCTCTGCTATCCATCTCCAGGGAGATTAGTTACAGTGCCATGGGTTGTAAATTCCTTGACTATGTTGTGCACCATGGACAGAGGAACATCAAAATCTCCAGAGATGGAAGCGTAACCTTGAGATTGTTGATATTTTTCAAGAATTTTGTTTGTAAAGTCCTCAGACAGTCTTCTTCTCTACTATTTGTTCTCCATGCTCAGTGTGGCACACACAAACAAATTTTATCTGGTATCAGGTGTGATTTTCATATTGCCTACTCTTGTTACTTGCCACAGGTGAGTTTGAATGACCATCACTTGCTTGAACGTTGTTTACCCACAATTTTGGAAAGGTGACAATTTTGTCTGAACTATTGTGGGAGTTTTGTGTGAAATTATGTCCAGTTTTCCCATTTTTCTTTGATGCTCAAACACACAAAATAAATGTGCATGATAAAACGTGTGATTGCAATACTTTTCTGGGAGAAATATTTTAAAGGTGCTAACACTTTTGGCCATGATTGTATATTGTGAGCCCACAATGGCAGGGTCCATCTGCACCAGCCTAGCACTGTTAGTTCACATTTATTGTATTTGTTTTATTTTTGTGAACCATCTTAACATGTACAACAACTTGGAATTAATGGTGCTTCACAAATAATAGAAATCATATCAGTCACACACCTTGTATAACAGCTTGGATCTTAACTGCCCATTTAACCCTTTAAATGATAATTTCCAACATCTAGCATATGCATTAAAGAAAATGAAGGTTCCCCTTGATGTGTTTCTGGCAACAAGTCCTGGCATTATAATTGTCAGTTCTATGTAACGCCTGGGGCCCAACAGAAAGACACCACCTATAGCTAACAAATGAGGTACCTGTTGAGACATAATTTTGGCTGCTTTCACATGAGAACATATTCTTGTCAGAATTTCAGTATCTACTTACATAATTTTCCTGTCCTGTCTATCATCCACTTCCGGCATCATGTCATCCAGACACATGATGCAGCAGCCATAAATGTACACCCAAGTGCCTTCCCCTCGGCATATCGTTGGCACCTCACCTATTCACAAAAATTGCTGCCGAGATGACATTCTTCATGAGAAAAGAGGACATACTGCTGATTTCTTATCTAGACTATTTCCTCATCGTGGCATCCAACAAAGCCATCAGTAGTGTCCTGGAAATCTTGACTATCCCCGGGTGGATAGTGAATATAGAAAAATCAAAGCTAGAACAAGTAAAGGAGCAGGTGTTCCTTGGGATTCGTCTAGATACTACTATCCAGTATTGTTTTCTTCAAGTATAAAAAATCAAAAAATCCAAGGAAAAAGAGAACTCTTACAACACAGTCAACCAGTATAAAGAAGATGTGCAATGTTCCTCCTGTGGTGCCTGAAGGCGACAGTCTCGGCAGTTCGATGGGCCTAATTCCATACAAGGGACTAAAAGCAGCAAATCATATCTGAACAGGCAAGAAATCCTTCCTACCTGAATCAAAAATTGATACTGTCTCTTCCAGTGTTGGAATCCCTAGAGTGGTGGCTAAACAACAACAATTTAAACAAAGGGGTGCCTTTGTTAGTTCCAACTCTGTTAGTGTTAACCACGGACGCAAATCCTATGGCACGGGGAGCCCACATAGGGGATCTCATGCTTCAGGGACAATGGAGTTCGGCAATGAAGATGGCATCCTCCAAACTAAGAGAGCTCTCTTGGCCTTTCAAACTTTCTAACTCACAAATGAAGATGGGAATACTCTGGGCCTGATCTTCTTCCGGCTCTGCTCAGTGCATCATTTTACTAATTTACCTCTTCCGCTCTTTGAACACAACTTTTATTCTCAGTCAAGAAATGTCAACCCTTTAAGAACACCACCAATTTGTTCACCCATAGGAATGCCATTAACACCCAGAATCGTATACAAAATGTACAGTCTTCACAGGCCCCTATCTCCTCCCTCTCATGTACTGACTCTGCTCTAAAACTTTATGATGAAACACTGCAAAGTGCCCTGGATGAAGCTGCACCTCCTACACTTAGAACAACTCAGCCCTGACAGCGGCAACCCTGGCACACACTGAAAACACGGTTTCTCCAGCGGTGCTCCAGGTGTGCTGAACACCTGTGAGAAAATCCAAACTGGCCAAAGATTTCATTCATCCATTATAAGTTTATGCTGAAAACATGCAATGCTGCCCTTCACCTCTCCAAACAAGCTTACTTCAACACCCTTATCACATTACTAGCCAACAATCCTAGAAGACTCTTTGACACTTTCCATTCCCTCCTCGGTCCAAGAGTACATGCCCTAACAACTAGCCTCACGGCTGACGATCTGGCCAACTATTTTAAGGACAAAATTGACCATATACGACAGGACGTTTCCTCACAGCATCAGAACATCATGCATTGTCTTCCCTCCTGCACTTCATCCAACTCCCTTTATGTCTTTGATCCGATCACTGAGGAAGAAGTCACCCAGCTCCTTGCATCTTCTCACCCTAATACCTGCAACAGTGACCCTATTCCCTCACATTTCCATCAATTCCTTTCCCCAGCTGTCACATCTCACCTAAGTAAAATATTTAATCTTTCCTCTCATCTGGCGTTTTCCCTCTTCCTTCAAACATGCCTGCATACACCCATTACTAAAAAAAAATCCCTCGACCAGAACTCTGTTGCTAATTACCTACCTGTCTCTAATCTCCCCTTCATCTCTAAACTCCTGAAACACGTGGTCTACTCCCGTATGATCAGCTACCTCTCAGATAATTCACTTCTTTACCCTCTGCAATCCGGTTTCTGCTCCTTACATGCCCTTAATAAAGTCTCTAATGATCTACTAACAGCTAAATCTTATGGTCACTACTCTCTGCTGATTCTCCTGGATTTCTCCTTTGCATTCGAGGATCACCAGCTCCTGCTCTCTATACTCCGCTCTATTGGGCTCAAGGTCACCGCTCTCTCCTGGTTCACCTCTTACCTGTCTGACCGCTCCTTCACTGTATCTTTCGCCGGCTCCTCTTTTTCTCCTCTTCCCCTCACAGTGGGGTTCCTCAGGGTCCCCTTCTCTTTTCTCTATACACTGCCCCTATTTGACAAATCATCATCAGATATGGTTTTCAGTACCATCTATTTGCTGACGACACCCAGTTGTACACCTCTTCTCGTGACATCACTCCCACACTACTACAAAAACCAGTGATTGTCTGTCTGCGGTCTCTAATATGTCTTCTCTCTACCTTAAACTAAATCTGTCAAAAACTGAACTTTTCATGTTTCCTCCCTCTTTTAATATTCCGAAACCTAATATTTCCATTTCTGTAGGTGGTTCTACCATTACTCCTCAGCAGCATGCCCGCTGTCTTGGGGTTATATTTGATTCAGATCTCTCCTTCTCTCCCCACATCCGATCACTTGCTTGCTCTTGTCACCTACACTCAAAAACATCTCTAGTCTTAACTGTGGCTCTAATTCATTCTCATCTGGATTAATGCAATTCTCTACTAATCGGTGTCCCTCTTACTAAACTTTCTACTCTCCAATCCATCTTGAATGCAGCTGCCAGGTTCATATTCCTCTCCAACTGCTTCACTGATAACTCTATCCTCTGCCAGTCATTGCACTGGTTGCCAATCTGCTATAGAGTACAATATAAAATTATCAGTCTCACCCACAAAGCCCTCCACAGTTCTGCACCACCCTACATCTCCTCTCTCATCTCTGTCTATCGCCCTACACGTGCCCTCTGTTCTGCAAGTGACATCATCTACAATCCGAACCTCCCACTCCCATCTCCAAGACTTTTCACGAGCTGCACCAATTCTCTGGAACGGATTACCAAAAACAATTCAATTGATTACCAATTCCCATAGTTTTTTGCGAGCCTTAAAAATGCATCTCTTTAGATTGGCCTATCACCTCACCTCACTTGTCTAATTATTCCTATCTTCCCTTTTCCAAATATGGCCTCTTGTGTCATCTGCAGAGATGAGCGATGTTCGACTCGAATAGTTCGCAATCTCAAATTCGAGTCGATTTTGGCGCTATTCGAGTCATTCGCCGAATTAGAACAATTTGGTTCCAATTGGCCAATTTCGAACATGTTCGATTTTGGATTGAAAATGCGGCAGATGCGGTCAGAAAACCGCATCTGCCGCATTTTGAGCCAAAATAAACATTCCCTAAAAGAAAGAAAGTGTTAAAAATAAAAAAATAATCTATGCTCACCTGTCCGCGGTCCACCGAAGCCTCCGGCAAGGTCCTGTGGCTTCTAGGACCTGTGGTGACGTCATGTTCTCGCGCGAACTCCGGTCACATGACCGAAGTTCCGCGAGAACATGACGTCACACAGTCTGGAAGCACAGACCATTGCCGGAAAGCTAAAATAGATATTTTTATGATTCGTAACCCTTTCTTTTACTTAACGAAGGGTCCGAATCATTAAAAATATCTATTTTACGTGACCAAGGTTCCCGCGAGAACATGACGTCACCACAGGTCCTATATCAATAGGACCTTGCCGGAAAGCTTAAAATAGATATTTTATGATTCGGACCCTTTCTTTTACTTAAAGAAAGGGTCCGAATCATAAAAATATCTATTTTACGTGACCAGAGTTCCCGCGAGAACATGACGTCACCACAGGTCCTATTATCAATAGGACCTTGCCGGAAAGCTTAAAATAGATATTTTTATGATTCGGACCCTTTCTTTTACTTAAAGAAAGGGTCCGAATCATAAAAATATCTATTTTACGCTTTCCGGCAAGGTCCTATTGATAATAGCACCTGTGGTGACGTCATGTTCTCGTCGGAACTCCGGTCACGTGACGGAGTTCCCGCGAGAACATGACGTCACCACAGGTCCTATAAGCACAGGACCTTGCCGGAAAGCTTAAAATAGATATTTTTATGTTTCGGACCCTTTCTTTAAGTAACTTTTACTTAAAAGAAAGGGTCCGAATCATAAAAATATCTATTTTAAGCTTTCCGGCAAGGTCCTGTGCTTCCAGGACCTGTGGTGACGTCATGTTCTCGCGGAACTCCGGTCACATGACCGGAGTTCCGCGAGAACATGACGTCACCACAGGTCCTGTAAGACACAGGACCATACCGGAGGCTTCGGTGGACCGCGGACAGGTGAGCATACATTATTTTTTTATTTTTAACACTTTATTTGACTTTATTTCACTTCCACAATGTATGTATATACATTGTGGAAGTGAAAAAGCCCCACAATCCCGGATTGTTCGTTTTCCGGGGTGTTCGACGGTGTTTGTCGAGCATTCGACGAACATTCGTCGAACACCCCGTCGATTTGACGAATCGAATCGAATTCGAACACCGGGGTGGTGGCTCATCTCTAGTCATCTGTCTGCACCCCCTATGCATAATATTGCACTTTATCTGTACTTGTACATATCCTGGCTGGTGACCGCTTCATGCAGCATTAATTAATCCCAATTTGTTATATTTATGGCTGGACCATATAGATGGCACTTTTACATTTACCTTTTGTACCTCCCCTATTTCCTCATAGATTGTAAGCTTGTGAGCAGGGACTTCACTCTTCATGGTTTTTGAATGTTTTGTTACTATGTATTGTCTCATATTGTCTGTACATGTCCCCTCTGAATTGTAAAGTGCTGTAAAATATGTTGGCGCTATATAAATAAAATTATTGTTATTATTTTTATCCCTATGGGCACAGATTGGTGCTATATGGCCATCCATGTGTGTCAGTTTTGTCACTGATCTGTTTGTGTGAGTTTTTTTCATGCACCCAGAATCGGAGACTGCTCCGATTTTGGGCTGCCTTGAAAATCACTGACACCAAAGGTAGGACACAGATTCGTAGCTATCCGTGTCAAATAACATGGATTTCTATGGAACACAGATTCATATTGATTCGTGACAAAAATGGATCCGTGAAACAGATCCGTTTTGCTGTACTGAGCATGCTCAGAAGCAAGGTACAGCTCCTCCCACCCCTATTTCTGGTAACTGATGACGGATCCATTAAAAAAACAATCCGTGGACATCAGTTGGAATTCGTTTGAACAGATCAGTGCCTGTCCGTGTGGTCCATGAAATTCAAGGAGGCGCACAGATGTACAAATCACGCAGTGTGAAAGAAGCCTTAGGACCAATCTGTGCCCATAGGGATAGAAGAGAGGCCAGAACGAATCCGTAGCTATCAGTTTTAAAATGGATAGACACGGATCTCAAATCACGCAGTGTGAAGGCAGCCTTAAGGTACCGTCAGACAGCACGACATTGAAACGATGTCGGCAACGATCTTGGGGACATGCGGTCGTTTTTGACATTATGTCAACATCGCTGGTGAGATGTCACACGTCTAGATATCATGGACAGCTCACCAACAATGTTCTGAGCAGGTATCTTCGCAAACCCCGCGAACGATCCCTGCTCATTGCTGTGAATGGGCGAAGTCGTCCACAACATCGTTATCGCGTTGTCACACAGAACAATGCAGCAGGTTGCTTGTGTTGATATCGGCAGGTTTTCCAACATGTTGGTAAACCTGTCAACTCCGATCCAACGATTTATCATAGCAACTTGCCAGAGTCACACGCAACGAGGTCGCAACGATGTCACTGGTACGCCTCCAAACCTGTGACGTATCAGTAATGTCATTGAC
This sequence comes from Allobates femoralis, assembly GCA_033576535.1. Lineage (NCBI taxonomy): Eukaryota > Metazoa > Chordata > Amphibia > Anura > Aromobatidae > Allobates > Allobates femoralis. Next base: position 393,675,048 of record JARQOC010000001.1, on the reverse strand, counting down.
CATGTCGTGCCGTGTAACGGGCCTTTAGAGTTCTCAGTGGTTGATACCTCTTAATAACTAACTGAAAAAATGGTCACAAATGGCAACAAATAATAGTAACAAATCTTTTCAGTTAACCATTAAAAAGTATAGTTAACATGGTACAAACATATATTTTACCATGTACAAGGATATACTGGAGAATATAATGCTGCCACATGGTAAATCCAAAGTAGGCAGGGACTGGAAATTCCAGCTAGACAATGATCCTATGAACACATCCAATTTAGTCAAAAATTGTTTAACAAAGAAAAATGTTCTCCTGCTTCAAATTCCAAATGAATCACCCTATAGAGCACCTTTGGGATGAGTTTGGGCGAGGAGTTGGGGCTCGTACCCATAGCAATAAAGATTAATTGTTTGCCAATTTGCAAATGGAATGGAGCAAGATCCCTCTATATGTCTTGAATACCCTAGTGGCTTCAGTGCCCCGTTGGTGTGGTGTAGTAATTAAAGCAAGAGGTTATGCTACAACATACTAAGTTATGGCATTGTAAACAATGAATTACTCTCTATATTGCGATCAATAAAAAGAATATGCAAAACTTTTGTCAGTCAGTTTTCTTTAATTTTATGACAATGCCTATATTCAAAAGCATTTTGGTTAATATTAAGCTTTGGTATGATGATGGCAACTGACTTTCAATTCATCACCAGAAAAATAGCATCACAACAACCAGACAGAAGCAATCACACTTAAAAAAAATGCAAAACGTTTGGGCACCACTTTCCTATGCAATGTCCATTAGCTTTCAGGAGACCAGATCCACCTAAAAGACTTTTATACAACTTTGAGTGGTCGTCTTTCACCCTAGGCAATGTAGTTACTTTATTATTTTTAATAAAGTGTAGAAAAAACATCTTATCCATAGCATGGCTTTTATATTTTTACAGTTAAGCATTTTACAAATTATAACAATGTCATGAGAACAGAATGTGCCTTACATAAATATTTGAATGGTTTCCATGTTCCTTACAAACACGAGTAATAAAAGCAATACTACTACTGTACGATGAGCAAAGAGCCTCATATCAATTACCAGTGGAAACAGTAGTCAGATATATAGAAAAACAAAATCTTTTGACATAAAGTCATTAATAACAAAGCATATATCTTGCAGAGCAGCTGTATTTGAAAGTAAAAGGCTAAGTAGAACAAACAGCCACATTCAGATATATGAAATTGATGTTCAGTCTCAAAAATTTCTAGATCATCTTCCAACTGTGATATCAAGATTACACAGGTTAACCCTTTCATGACCTCTATCGTACATGTACGACGCAAGTCGGAAGCAATTGCATGGAGCGTGCTCACTGGGATGTTAAAAAAGGGCAGTACCTGCTGGGATATGGTCTTGCACCTCACTTCAAGGATCTGCGTTGATGTAATGGGTCATGTGAGCTATGACAATGTGGTATGTGTGTCTGTCACATAATGGGAAAACACTGCTTTGACATAGTGTATGGCCAAGATTATAATGAGGTGGTACTGAGTAATAGGAACGTGCTGAGTTCAATAACTTGGACCAATAAACACACTTGGTGCCCTTTGTTAAAACATTCACTTACAACTTGTTGAGGGCAGGACCAAGAAGCAACAACCTTTGGGGACCAGATAAGCCTTCCAAACGCTGAGGCTATTTTTTTCATTTATATTGTTATTTTTAGACAGTTTGAGGTATTTACAAAATAACTTGCATTCACTGCATGATAGAATTTGAGTGGAACATCTCAGATAAAGAATGACTATCCAAACCCATCACAGGAGCTCTGTCTACCATTTGTGTGATCAAACATTTGTGTACTTTCCATCTACTTATTTTGCATCTACCTCCGCTTTCCTCTTTCTTGATTGACTACTATGGGTTTACATGAGCTGTAGAAGAGTATATTTAGATGTAAGTGGGAAAGTTCACTGAACTCTTTGAATGCCAACAGTGCACCGACTGACTGTGCTTGGTTTGAATAGTAATGTGCGATTTGGAAGGAAATCCCCGCAATCACATGCTTCATTGCTTGTTAAATCCTTTTATTCACCATTCTGGACATTTCAACTCATCCTGAGCTTTCAACAGCAGTCGGGCCAGGCTGAAATGTACAGACTATGGTGAATAAAAGAATTTAACAAGCAATAAAGCACGTGAACGCCGTAATAGTCTTCTGATTCTAAATTACCATTGCTACGTGCACCACAATTACTAGGGTGGAGTGCCAATCACCTGTGGGATGGCTAATGAATAGTCATGTGATGCTGAAAGACCCCCTTTAATATTTCCCCTTAGAACTGGTGGGAGATTTCTAGAAAAATAATGTGAATATATAATAAAATACAAATATTTTAAAAACTTTTTAGGTTCCATTTGAGCTTTCTGCTAATATACTCTACTAAGACTCCATGTGAGAACTGATAATAAAATATTAATATGATGTTTTACAGTTATTGCTAATATTAAAACTAATGGCAATATGTTTAAACTTGACATCCTTAGAATAAACACAGCTTTTCCACCCTTGAGAAATGTAGCAATTACTATTACCCCCTCTAATTTACCGCTTTGCAGATAGTTTCCACATTGAAAACTCTAAATCATCTGTAGGCTGAAATAAGATTAAGGCAAATTACAACATGGAAAAAATCGTTCATAAATAACCATAAACTACATATCTTAACAAACTGTTGACGTCAGACATAAAATGTTCCACTGTAAGTTTAGTACATAATATAGACTTCATAACTGGTCACCTGTTTTGTTGGATGAGTGTATCATGTTATGCAAAGACACAATGATATTTCAGGTGCAATGCTGCCAAACACAGGTATCTCTGATAAATCTCAACCAGACATATTGTACTCTTTAAAGGTTTCTTAACTGTTGTGACTAATAAATTAGGTTTACCGTATATACTCGCATATAAGCCGAGTTTTTCAGCCCAAAAATTGGGTTGAAAAGTTCCCCCCTCGGCTTATACGCGAGTCACTACACGGGCGCCCCCCCCCCCAGAGGTATACAGGCCCCCCATCAATATCCAGGGCCCCCCCATGCTCTGGAAACCTGTAAAGTAAGATGATTATACTTATCACTGTCCCGCTGCCGTCCCCGCTCTGCATCGCGCTCCTCCATCTTCATTCAGCGTCTTCCGGCTTCCTGTATTGGCGCCGACAATGACGTCACAGGAAGCCGGGACAGTGATAAGTATAATCATCTTACTTTACAGGTTTCCGGAGCATGGGGGGGCCCTGGATACTGATGGGGGGCCTGTATACCTCGGTCTGCTGCTGTATATAACCGTGGGGCTGCTGCTGCTGTATATAACCGTGGGGCTGCTGTATATAACCGTGGGGCTGCTGCTGTATAACCCTGGGGCTGCTGCTGTATAACCCTGGGGCTGCTGCTGTATAACCCTGGGGCTGCAGCTGTATATAACCCTGGGGCTGCTGCTGTATAACCCTGGGGCTGCTGCTGTATAACCCTGGGGCTGCTGCTGTATAACCCTGGGGCTGCTGCTGTATATACCCCTGGGGCTGCTGCTGTATATAACCCTGGGGCTGCTGCTATATAGCCCTGGGGCTGCTGCTGTATAACCCTGGGGCTGCTGCTGTATAACCCTGGGGCTGCTGCTGTATATAACCCTGGGGCTGCTGCTGTATATACCCCTGGGGCTGCTGCTGCTGTATATACCCCTGGGGCTGCTGCTGCTGTATATACCCCTGGGGCTGCTGCTGCTGTATATACCCCTGGGGCTGCTGCTGCTGTATATAACCCTGGGGCTGCTGCTGTATATACCCCTGGGAAGGCTGCTGTAACACTGCTGGGGCCTGTATATACCACTGGGGAGGCTGCTGTATACCACACTGCTGGGGGCTGTATACTACCACTGGGGAGGCCTGGATACCATCGGGGGGGCCTGTATACCACACTGCTGGGGGCTGTATACCTGTGCTGGGGTCCACCCTCGGCTTATACACGAGTCAATAGGTTTTCCCAGATTTTGGGGGCAAAAGTAGGGGGGTCGGCTTATACACGAGTATATACGGTAATTTTTTTTACAATTTCATTAGTAAGCCTTTTTAGAAACCCTGGTTCATTAGCGTTTTTTCCATTTTTCAGTTCAAACCCCATTTAACACCTTCACCCCTGGACAATTTTCCCTCCCCTTCTTCTGAGAGCCTTGACTTTTTTGTCAATAAAGCCATATATAGGCTTGTTTTTGTGGCTCGAGCTGTACTTTTGAATGCCATCATTTTACCATATAGTGTACTGGAAAATGGGGGAAAAATGTGGTACGGTGAAATTGCGAAAACGCTGAAATTCCAAAACTTTTTGGTGTTTCTTCTTTGTTTACCATTTCACTATATGGTAAAACTGACATGTCAGTATGATGCCTCGGGTCGGTACGAGTTTGTCCATTCCAAACATGTTACTTTTACATTTATCTAAGTGGTAAAAATAAACTCAGATGTATGGAAAAAAAAAACAAAAAAAACAATTGTGCTTTTGTAGCCATTTTCTGAAACCCGTATCGTTCTCACTTTTCAGGATCTGGGGCTGTGTGAGGAAATTATTTGCATCTTCAGTTGCTGTTTTTAATTATATTATCAACCTGAGGAGTTTCTTCTAAAATATAATTTTTATTTATTATGTTACAAAATGGACTGGTGCGTCCTATCTTATACAGTAAGACAATTGATACACAAGAAGGGGGAAGGGGTGTAAAAATTACCCTTTTCTTTCCCTAACTCACCCTGCCTGACAACGGAGTTTTGTACACGTAAAAAACCCAGGTGTCCCCGTTCATCAGCAGCTAGCCCTCCTTGTCCTTACACTATGCCTGTGATGGGTTTATAGCGCACCATTCACCTTACTCCCCCAAGTGTAATAGCCTGTGAGGGATCAGAAAAATGGACACGAGTGATACCCAGAGTCCGGGTCTATCCTTGGGACTTGGTGGTAATAAAAGTAAAAAACCACCCCAGACGTATCAAAAAGGTGTGTGGGAAAAATGAAATTCACAGTATGTATTCAAGACGTCTGTGACAATTATAGGTATCGTGTGGTCACTTTTCACCAATGATATTGTTGATAAGACAGGTATACAATGAAGATTCTCTGTCTATATGACCCTAAATAAAATTGTTCATACCTCCTCAAACATATTTCCCAGCACACAACAATCAAGTGATCTTTCCCTGTACCAGTATCTGGCCCAGACTATGGGATATAGACAATTCACCCACCTATAGGCCCCTTCACAGGTCAGTGGCCAGCCTGAAATGGCAGGGTGAAAAGATACACTTCATATCCTGAGGTCACACACTCGACGCATTTCAATGAGTTCATCAGGAGTGATTTAATTGGTACAGGGCCTGTTCTTCAGCCCTGGGGCACCTGAGAGAGGATGTGATGCCTCCCTCTTCAAAAATCACAATGGATGGCAGCCCACAACTGTATCACTCCCCTTTATGCCCTCAGTGTGATTGTGCCTGCTGGGAGGGCGGCTCAGGCGTGCGCTCCACGCCGTGCCGCCCCTCCCCCTGTGCGTGTCATCAATCGGAAACGCATCATCTGGCCCGTCACATGACCGCTCACGTCCATCACGGTAAACATTCCCCGTACTATCATACATATTCCCCCTGCTCTCATTTACAGGTATCTTCTGATTGCATAGGACACATGGTCCATTTTTAACATTATTATTAAAAGTTATATTTTAGGTAATACCTTTGTTAGATTATGATAAACATTCCCCAACTGGAAGTGCGCACAGTGTAAACGGGTCCCTGGGAACATCAGCAGCCGCTAGGTAGTTCCGCTCCTGTGCGATGATAGCAAAATGAGCTGTGCGGAAAACCACACACCTATCTCCCAATTAATGACACAAATTACTCTTATTTGGGGTGGAATCTATCTTAAAGGGAACCAGCCACCTAAAAATCCCTATCTAACTTATAAATATCTGTCCCTGGAGCCTAAAATGACTATTCGAACCATCCCTGACTGACTAAATCTACCTAACTACATGCACAATAAATCACTTTTTATACTTACCAAATCCTTGACTGATGGGCGTTCCTCCAGGGTCTTTGTCAGATAGGCGGGTTTCGCTGCTGTCCACCTTCTTCTAGGATTCAAATTACCCGCCCATCGCGTCCTCGCAATGAGCGGTTCACGTGCTGCAGGCCCCGCGTCACTTCTGCCCGCCGCGTCGCTGGGTCTATGACACACCCAAGCCGGCTTCAGCATGCCATCTGCGTATGCACTGAAGGTGGGCCGGGTGTAGCAGTGACGTGGCGGGTGGAAGTGACGCGGGGCCTCCAAATGGAGGCAAAGGAAACGGTGTTCTAAAGGAAAGGTGTGTATGTAAGTTGCTCATTCAAACCACATGCCCCTGCTGACCCCATTCGGTAGATCCACCTAGTTTCTTTTTTAAGGACCTCTTTGTCCCAGTTACCCCCTCTGACAGATTTCTCTACCACCTCTATTATCTGAAAGTCAAAACATCTGAGATCTCTCCCATGTATCCCTCTCACATGGCATAAGATGGGGGTGTCTCTCGCGTTTCTTATGTCCCCAAATGATCCCCTATTCTTTTCTTTAGGGGTCTTCTTGTTTTACCTATGTAGTCTATGGGGACATGAACATTGAAACAGATAGATGACACCCTCTGTTTTACAATTGCCAAAATGTCTGCTCTCAAACTCCTTCCCAGTCGTACTGCTTTAGAAGGTGTTTGATCTCTTGACATAGTTGCAATACACACATTTACCACATCTGCCATTTTTTCGTGGGTCCAACCAGGTGTCCGACTTTTTTGGTGTACAATAGAGGCTATGAACTAGTTGGTCCCTTAGAGATCTTCCCTGTCTATAGGTAATAGCCGGTCTTACAGGGACAAAAGGGGAAACCTCTTTATCTGCATGTAGTATCCCCCAATGTCTTTCCAGGATGTTTCTCACATTCTCTGACCAATCATCAAATGTCCCTATCATCCTTACCATATCATTCGATGTCATCTTTCCCTTTGGTCTGTGATGTGCTCAGGGAATATCCCTGAGGAAGGTGCCAGGAGGGGCATCCAAACGCGTAGGAAAGGAAATAAAGAAGATCTTTTGCTATCCAAATTGGATTCCTGGTAATTTGTGATGACTTGGCAGCGCGGACTGTAACACACCTTGTTTTCCCAATCCTTTGATGGTCGTTCCACGTGTGAGTGGTCGGTGGAGGTCCTGCAGCAGCCAAATATAATCCTTTGCCTTCAAGCCAGTTGTGGGTCACACAACTGGGCTAGGTGAGTGAACCTTGTTTTACCACCCACATTTGATGGTCTTTAGTGATAAGACACTATTGCGCCTCTTGTTCCCCTACCTCTTGTCTATTTGAAAGGAAAATGGCGCAGACACAGATAAAGATAGTGGACAGCTGTAATCTCCATCTGCGAATGTGCCATCTCCAAAGCCATTTTCCTTTCGGCGATCTCGTGAACTACCACGAGATGCATTCAGTGTTAACCTGCCGGGACAACCGCTCCTTTTAGCCCCTGGCCCCCCATAGCAATGCCCCATTGTACCACTGCCGTCCCCCACCTCCTGTGCCCCTGCTCCGATGCCACTGCACCCCCAAGGTAAACTGGTTCACTGATGCTTGGATTATAAGAGGCATCACATTTTCCCTCCAGTTTGCGGGAGAGAAAAAAAGCATCTTATAAACAAAAAATACGGTAACCTGTGGACTCTTTATTATACAGAAAACAGATACCTTTTTCTAATTTTCTGCAATCCTCTTTAACTCTATCTCTATTTTGGCCTCTTTGGCATTCAGTACTGGCAAAGCAGGCGGCGGCTCTATTGTCCATTGTCTGCTGTTCTTATCTTGTATATTTGTGGCAGAGCTACAGGAGTTGGCAGAAATGTATAGTAAATGGTGATCCCATTAATACAGCCACGAGCAGCACCACTCTCAGCCAAAAGATGACAGAAGTGCCATCAATCTTCACATAGAACAGCAGCGCCTCATTTTTCAGATACATGTTGCCCTACGCGTGAGACCCGCTTGTACTATCCATTATGTATTATCCATGGATACGGTATAAATGTAGGAGATCAGAATATCCCTTGAAGTGTATGTTCAGATGTAGTGGAATTAATGTGAATTTGAGTTGTAGATTTCTGGACACAAATTTTGAGGAGTTTATTGTACAATATATAATAATTTAGAGATGACTGGCACACCTACTTTTTAGGTGCTAGCTGGAAAAAAACTGTATGTATTAAAAAGTGATCCGATGTATGACTGGTATATAAGAAACTTCTTATATACCATTCATACATCCTTTAGTCATTATGTCATATATTATGTTTAGTGTGCAGCGGATCACTTTTTAATACATATAGTTTTTTCCAGCTAGCACCTAAACAGTAGGTGTGCCAGTCATCTCTAAATTTTTATTGTTACAGTTTTCGACTGAGCACCCTTCCCCCGATAGCCAAGTCAAGTTTAACCATGTCTTCTCCACCATTTTGTTGTAGTCAAGCTTCCTACCACACCCATACACATAGGTTTTAAATTGCACTCAGAGGCTTATACCCTCATATGCATTTGCACCACAGACAGAGGCATAAGGTAAGGGAGATGGGAACTCGATATACATGAGAGCACCTTGATGGACGTTATCGGGCTTACATGCAATGGCCAATGCATCAACTAAGATTTTCATTTTTCATATTGTGCCCTGAAGCAGTTTCTGCAATGTCAATTTTCCTCGTCTAAATTTGCATTAGTTTCTTATATACCAGTCATACATCCTTTAGCCATTATGTCATATATTATGTTTAGTGTGCAGCGGATCACTTTTTAATACATATTGTACAATATATGTGAAGAAATTATTTTAGAAAATAAAAAAATGGTGTTCCAATTTGTGTCCTGGGAACTGGGAAAAAAGTCAATTGCGTGGGAGCACCAAAGGGCAGTTTTGCAAGGTGCACTATTCAGGCTAGGCAGGACTGTGGAGTCGGGTCGGTGTCCATTTTGGGTGCAGTCAGATTCAATGGAAATTGAGGAGTCGGAGTTGGGGTCGGAGGTTTGACTTACTGACTTCATAGCCATGATTGTGGAGACAGAGTTTTGGAGTCTGAGTTGGTGTCCATTTTGGTGGAGTTTGAGTTGGTGTCAGGGGAATTGCAGAGTCAGAGTCGGATATGTGGCTTACTGACTCCTCAACCCTGAAGATAGGTGCGGCCCTTTCTAATTGAACATGCCTACACTAGATTTTGACAGTAAACAATTGCACACCAATTTCTGCATTTTGGGGAACTAAACCCTGACTGTACCACTACTGTTTAAAACAGCCTCGTTAAGTCAAAAGGGAAAGTTTCACCTCTTGGAGATGTAGATGTTTTTTTCTTTTGCTTTTTTTCCAGCTTTATGTTCAAGATCATGAATTTACCATGTCCATCGACATGGCCATAAGGAAACTGATTGAAGGACAAATTGTAGTTTTGAATAACATAATTAATTTTGCCACAAAAAGTACCGTATATACTCGAGTATAAGCAGAGTTTTTCAGCACAATTTTTGTGCTGAAAAGTGCCCCCCTCGGCTTATACACGAGTCACTATACAGCCTGAGTGAGGGTGGTGACCGGGGGCTGGGGGAGGCTGCAGTATGAGTGGGCGGTCACGTGGGCCCGCTCATTAAATATGCACTGCATCCTCCTGTCAATCAGCGGCAGGGGGAGCGGTGCATATTGCATATATACTTGCCTCCCCCATGGTAGCGCTCCCCCATCCTCTGTTATGTGCCCCATGCTGCCATCACAATAAAATAACAAACGTTCTTACTCATCCTTCCGACACTCTGCACTGTCTGCGGGCTCTGGGTGTCCTCTCTCCGGTCTGCCGGCTTCTAATCATGTGACCAGCGCTTCAGTGACATCATCGCTGCTGCGCCGCGGTAAGGATGGGGGAGCCCTGCAGGGATGGGAGAACCCTGCAGGGATGGGGGAGCCCTGCAGGGATGGGGAGCTGTGCCAGGGATGGGGGAGCTGTGCCAGGGATTGAGAGCCCTGCAGGGATGGGGGATCTGTGCCAGGGATGGGGGGGCTATATACCAATAATGGAGGCTATGTACTGTGATGGGGGCTATATACCAGTAATGGGGGCGCTATATACTAGTGATGGAGGCACGATATTATGAGGGGCTGTATACACCATATGAAGGGCTATCTACAGTGATGAGGGGTTATATACCAGGACGGGGGAGTGCTGCATTTACCACCCTATAGGCTTATACTCGAGTCAACAGGTTTCCCCAGTTTTTGGGGGTAAAATTAGGGGCCTCGGCTTATACTCAGGTCGGCTTATACTCGATTATATACGGTACTGAAAAAAAGAAAAAGTATTTCAAAATATAATGTAAATTTCACTTACAGAACTCCTCCTCCTTCACTACACTGTAGATTGTTACTTAATGAGAACCTGTCTGCACTACTTTGTAATGTGAAGGCATGGCGTAATAGCAAAATGCTAAGCAAAATTATACAATAAAGTGGATTTCTTTACCAAAGGTTTGATTAAAACAGTATTACAGCAATGCCATTACAACCATGCTGTTACATTACAAAATAGTGCTGACATGTTCTCTGTGAAGAACTTGTCTGTATGTTTGGGGTTGTTTTCTTGCTGGAAAATAAAATTGGAGCCAATCAAAATGCATCCATGATTTCTTGTGCATGATCAATATATGCCTGCCTGTATTTCTCAGCATTGATGACACTATTCATCTTGATCAAATTCCCAACTCCAATTGCCTTAAATGTAACCCCAAACATGCTTCACAGTTGCCTGTATACACTCGCTGTTGTGCCTATCTTCAGCCCTCCAGTGAATAAACTGCCTTCTGTTAAAGTCAAATATTTCAAGTTTTGACTCATCAGTCCAGAGCACCTGTTGACATTTTTCTTCAGTTACTATGTTTTCATGAATAAATTGAGTAACTTGGCCTTATTCCTATATCGAAGGTACGGTATTTGACTGAAATTCTTCCATAAAGGTTGCTTCTGGCCAGACTCCTCTAAAGAATAGATAGATGTAGCTGAGACCCACTAACTCTGAGCTAATGGCGCTCCTGTAAATGTTCTGATTTAGAAGGGAAGTATGTACAATGTGTATTTCAGCTGCTGTGCAAATGAGTCTATGACTTCCAACATTGCCCAATTCTTAGTGCACTCAATACTGAGAAATACAGGAAGGAACTTGTCCGTCATGTAATACCAACAGGGAGTCTGACTAGTTCCTAATTTATTCTGTGGCAGGGCAATGACCCCAAACATACAGCCAATGTAATTGAGAACTATCTTTAGTCTAAAGAGCAGTTCTGGAAATGAAGATTACAGAGCCCTGATCTTAACACAATCGAGTCTGTCTGGGATTACTTGAGTGAGTTTAAGAATTTACACCAGCCTACATCCACTGAAGATCTATGGTCAGCTCTCAAAGATGTTTGAAACAACCTTCCAGTCGAGATCCTTCAAATACAGTGTGCAAGTGTACAAGAATTGATGCTTTGATGCCATTTTAAAGTCAAAGTTTGGTTACAGAAAATATATGACTATCTATCTACCTATACACACACATTTAACTAATATCCCCTTTAACCCTCAAAAAATAAGGAAATCTAAATAATAAAAATATATATTTAATATCACTATATGTGTAATTGTATTAGATGGGCATAACAGATCTGTCACGCTTCCAGGGGAAGGCGCCCTAGAGTGGACCCACTGAGCCGTGGTACCGAACTCCGCTGGGTGAGCTGATCCTAGTTTACCCAACCCCTATACAGGGATTGTCAGGGGTAAGCCCAGGGGATCTAAATACCACAGCAGCTAGTACCAGGGGGGCGGCTCGTAAGGTTAGCCTATACTAAGGAATAGAGGAGTATTCCAGGTAACAGGGTACAAGGCTAGGAGACCAGCAATGGTGCTACCGGGGAAGAGCACAGCAAGGGTTCCAGGAAACAGAGTACAAGGCTGGAGGACAGGAATGGTGTTACCAGGGAAGAGCACAGCAAGAGTTCCAGGACACAGAGCACAAGGAAGGCCTGACCAACAGTCAGCAAGGCAGAAGCAAACTGACTTAATAATCAGGCACCTCCCATCAGTGGAGGTGGCCTGATACACCATGGGAAGAGCAGCTATTGGTCAAGGGGAGTGTCAGGTTGGACCTTGCCGGCCCCTAGAGTCACAGGGAAGGAGTGCACCTAGCGCGCCGCTGAGTAGGCTCATGAAAATGACCATAGTAATGTGCTCATGTGCGAACCCGGCAGTCAGCTGACAGGAAGGGAATATGGCGATGGCTCCGAGACACAGAACGCCTGGATGCCGGACGGCCAGTCAGCAGAGGAGCAGGAGATGCCGACCCGGGAGAGGTGAGCTGGGAAGCTGTGCCAGAGGACCTAACAAGATCTAGTAGCAGATATGGGGCTCTTCCGTATAACAGAAGTTGCTTTAACATCCCATGTGCTACTGAGTGTTAGAAGAGATATTTCCCCTTATTTCAAATGATATTGGAGAATGGAGAATTAATCCAGTACCAGTCATACGAGGAAGACAATTCAAAGTGGTTTATTGTCTATGTGTTTGAGAATCTATTGACTTCTTCAGGACAACCACATGGACCACATTATTACATGTGGTTGCCCTGAAGAAGAAATCAGTAAATTTTGAAACGCGTAGACAATAAACCACTTTGAATTGTCTTCCTCCTGTGACGGCACTTGAGGAAACCACGTTTCTTCGTTATTATTTGTTAACTCTTTGCAGGCCTGCAGCAGCTGTCTTTGAATGCTTATAGTGCTTGTGTGTCACACATCCCAACCAGGTGACCAAACCCCATAACGTTTTATATTTTTTTTTTTACACATTTGGATAAGACCCTATTGCACATTACTTTTCATTCAAAGTATAATTTTACCTCCGATTTCTAAACTCATGAATTGACACAAAATTAACAGTAGCACAAAAGAGCAGTTTCTCTAGTAATATAACATGGCCAATATATGTAATTTTAAAGGAACATCCTCAAGCTTTCCTTTGGTGCAACATTGCTAAGTAATCAAAACTACACTATTCCACTTGGTCAAGCCATAATGTTTCCTTCATCCTACACACTGCAGGTATATCACAATTTGTAGAGGTGTTAGTGAACTATAATTATAGCTGGTCCTTGTAATTAGCAACTAAGTGTTGTCTCACAAAAAAGTGGTAAAAATTGTGACGTACTAGAACCACTGGTATTTCTATTAACTGTTTATTAGTGGTTGATGACAGCAATTTCACAGTATGACCTTCATATTTGACCCTCATATTATTTGACCTTCATAATATGACCTTCATATTTCACACTGGCCACTAATTGTACTGTTTGAAAACATTTTCACAGTGCTTTGCCACAGTCAGTCCCACATGTGTTGCTTCTGATCTGAATCTTCAGAAGATGCTTTGGCCAATAAGCCATATTTAATTGAAAACAGAAAAGAGTTCAAGATGTAACCATGGTTAAAGGATGTTTGCCAAGTTTTAAAAGGAAAGCCCTTGTACTGTTGATGCCTCATTTTCCTATTACACTGTTTACATTAGCTAAGGGATAGATATTGGCTTTGAAGCATAGTTTGTAATAGCAGTAGGGTAGCAATTCAAAGGTTTATTTTTTTCATAACTAGGAATAGCTTTAAAACATACTGAAATCTGATTGGCCAATAAGCATTCCAAACCTGTGCAAATACTGCAGTAGGAATGCACACCTCAAAGCTTTCATAGCTGGGAAAAGTGTGATAATATTTTTTTTTGTAAATTTGACAACATATTCTATGGTATGCAAAAACCACACTTATTGGGTGGCGTAAGCATGTGGTTCTCCTGCAAGTCATCCTATGTAAATTAAACCTAGATAATTTAATGCTGCAGTATTTCAAGTTTGAAAAAAAACATTGAGCTTAACCTATGCATAATCCATATATTAATGCCTTGTTAAAATAACAGTTTTATGTGCAGAGAAAGAAGAGATGCTCCTTACTTGGAGGACTTACAATCACATACTGCGGTTTGAAGTAGTAATGATTCATCGCATAGTAGCACAATGACAATATTTACTTAACCCATCAGCACAATCAATCCTTTGAGGACCAATAATTCTATTTAAAAGTGGTTGGCTGGCTGATTTGTCTGGATTCATCAGGCTTGGAGGTATAAATCCCACATTTTTCAAAGCTCTCCAGTACATGCTAGCATTGAAGAGTAGGGATGAGCAGACCTGTGGATGTTTGGGTTTGCCAGTTTTGAATTAAAAGTTTGATTTGGTACCTAAACATGACCCCAGACCCCAAACCCCAAATATGTCAATGGGGACCCAAATTTTGGTTCAATACAATAACTGTAGTAAGGACTAGGTGGCAGCAAAAGGAAGCAAAATGGGGATAAGAGGGGACAATGGGGACAATTGCCCTGCAAACAAATGTGGATAGGGAATAAATAAAATAAAAATGACATGGGGTCCCCCTATTTTTGATAAGCAGCCAAGGCAAAGCAGCCCTCAGCTGTCTGTTTTACCTTGGCTGGTTATGAAAAATAGAGTGGACCCTAGGCTGTTTTCTTTAATTATTTAAATGATTAAAAAAACAGTTGTGGGATCCCTCTATTTTTGATAACCAACCAGGGTAAAGCAGACAGCTGGTATTACGCTGGGAAGGTCTATGGTTATTGGGCCCTTCCTAGCCAAATATACTAGTCTGTAGTCATCCCAGAAGTGATGCATTTTATTAGATGCGTCAATGCTAGCACTTCACCCTGGCTGTACTCAATTGCCCTGATGCAGTGGCAAATGGAATAATATTTTTGGGGTTGATTTCAGCTCTGAACTGACAGCTGGTATCAAGCCCAGTGGTTAACAATGGAGATGGAAACCCCCATTATTAATCTGGTAAGATAAATGATAAGAGGTGTAGGGACAGCCAGTATAAAGATACGAGGGGGTCAGTTTGTGGGGTCATGCGCGCCCCTCTGAGGAGCCCGGCGCTTTTGGACATAACAGATAATAGCTGCATAAGCCCACCTGAGTGGGTGTAAGGTCTCTAGGGGGACTCGGCACCCCTAGAGACATTAAACAAACATTTATTTATTACCGTAATTTTTAACTTTTAAAGAACACAGAACACTTTGCTTATCCCTGCGGCAGCCGGGATAAGCAACGTATATGCGGGAACCGCATTGCCCTGGATTACACATTCTGAGCAATCCGGTTCCCGCATTGCGGATGCTAGAACCGCTTCGAAAACTGCAGACTGCATGATTTTTCACGCAGTCTACAGAGCCGGAGACGGAAACCGGATTGCTTGTGAAGCAATCCGGTTTTTAGCATTGGGGAACGTTTCTTGATCTGGTTTTGAGCTTTTTGAAAGCTCAGACCCGGATCAGGTTTTAAAAGAAAAACGTAGATGTGACCCTAGCCTTTCTCTATGGATAATAAGGGGAGAGTAGACCCCATAATGAGTTATCATTGCATTTGGGAGAAAATGCATAACACATTTGTAGTCAACAGCTGCTGTTTTAGGTACAAGGCAGACCTCAGAAAGTAAAGAGCGCTATTTGATTTTTGGAGTGTAGATTTGTCTATAATAGATTGTAGACACTATGTCACATTTGAATAAAATAAAATAAATCACCGGCGGGCAAGGTCTCTGCACTTCTAACAAATTTACAATTACAAGAGATGGTGTCACACCACTTGGGTGACAAAAATAGTAGGGTGGAGCTGCACTCACAGTGACACTACATGAAAAGATACAAGAAAATTAAAATGACATAATAAATGAGGCTGATGCGCTAACACCCAACCACCTATGAACATTGACCTACAAATGAATGAGAGCAGTACACTAATACCTATACAAATAAACACAACTAAAAACATTTTAAGGCATATGTATCTCCCCCATTAGAACTAATATGATTGGCAACTAAGGCTAGGGTCACATTTCCATTTTTTTTTTTAAAAACCTGATCCAGTTTTGAGCTTTTAAAAAGCTCAAAACCGGATCAGGAAACGCTCCTTATAGGAGCCTATTATAAAACTTATAAAAACCGGATTGCTTCACAAGCAATCCGGTTACCGCCTCCGGCTCTGCAGCCTGCGTGAAAAATCATGCAGGCTGCAGTTTTCGGAGCGGTTCTCTGACCCGCAATGCAGTAACCAGATTGCTCAGGATGTGTAATCCTGAGCAATGTGGTTACCGCATATACTTTGCTTATCCCGGCTGCGACCGGGATAAGCAAAGTGTTCTCTGTGTTTTAAAACTTTTAATTTTATTAATAAATGTGTCTATACTGTCTCTAGGAGGTGCCCACCCCCTCTAGATACCTACCACCCACTCGGGGGGGCATACAATCATGTTATATGTTATGTACAGTAGCCGGCTTCTGGCGGCTGCTGTACTTTTTTATGAATGAAGCCGGCGGCTTCACTGACAGCAGCGCTCATACTATACCTATTGTAGGTATAGTATGTGCGCTGTCCGAGGTCCTGAAGGCTTATACAGTAAGATCTATGAGCATCGCTGCCCATGGATCTTACTGTATAAGCCTTCAGGACCTCGGACAGCGCACCTACTATACCCACAATAGATATAGTATGCGCACTGCTGTCAGTGAAGCCGCCGGCTTCATTCATAAAAAAGCACAGCAGCCGCCAGAATCCGGCTACTGTACATAAGATATAACATGATTATATGCCCACCTGAGTGGGTGGTAGGTCTCTGGGGGGGTGGGCACCCCCTAGAGACAGTATAGACACATTTATTAGTAAAATTAAAGTTTTAACACACAGAGAACAGTTTACTCATCCCTGTGGCAGCAGGGATGAGCAAACTATCCGGTAACCGGATTGCTCCGGATCAGGGGCGGAACTACCGTGGTGCAGCTGGTGCAGCTGCACCAGGGCCCCGACTGGCTGGGGGGCCCCTTCACGTCTGCAGGGGGCCCCCCAGCCGCCCCTGTAAGACGTTGTCAGTTGTCAGAGGAGAGGAGAGTCAGGCAGGGGAATCCTGCTTCCCTTGCCTGATCCCGCCCCTCCTCTCCTCTGCCCCTCCGGCTCCTGGAGCGCACTTGGCGCGGGCTCACAAGATAGGAGCCGCCGCCGCAAACTCCTCTCCGCCGGCTTCCAGCCCCACATCGCACCCCATCCTCCCAGTGCGCGTACACTGCAGAGCCACGGAGAGATGATGAGAGTAGTAGTCGGCCTGATGTCTGATGGTGATCAGTACACAATGCAGGGATTGGTCGGCTGCTCTTCCAGACCAGAGAATAACAACTCCATAGAAACCGATTCTGGGATCCGGACAGCCGCCGGCTATTCAGAGCATTGTGCTGCGATCCCCATTATACGTCCAGTGTGACTCTTCCCTGATCAGTAGAGACCAGGCTGCTGCCCATAGAGGGAGGAGGGGCCGGTAATGATCTCACTGAGCGGGAGATTCACATCAGCCACCGGGTCTGTGATCAGCAAATAACCGAGACAAATGCGGCAGTATACAAAACTATACAAGAGTCTCCACCTCTGTTTAACTCTTTAGCTCCACATTTCTAGGCGTTCTCCAGACCTGCACAGGCTCCTGGTAGATGAGGCTTGTGTTTGTGGCTAGGTGTAGATGGCACGGTCCAGTACAATTAAACCCAGGTTAATCAGGGTCAGCCAACCTAGCCAGAGAGGGGGCAATGATAGGAAGGACAATGAATTCCTGCCCTCCCCTTGTGGCACATCCAGACACAGCGGTATCCGCACTGACATTCTGCCCTGTGTCTGTATCCAGCGCTCAGGACTCACAGATGAGAACAGGCTGAACGCTTCATACTTTGTATCAGGGGCTGCAGAGAACCTGTTACACTTGTACGATCGCTGTTACATGGTGAGCACCACAACACCCCCCCCCCGGACCGCGCAGACGGCCGATGGCCACCAGCTCCCCGCTCCTCAGCATGCCTGCAACGGTCCGCCACCGGCTGCCACTACAGGAGCATGGAGGCAGACTACGAGCAGGGCAGGTAGGAGAGCCGACGCCCCCCCCTCCCGGCTCCCACCGACGGCGTCCACCAGCCCCTTCCCCCCCCCCCCGGACCTTACCCACGGCTGCACCAGGGCCCCCGGGGCCCTAGGTCCGCCACTGCTCCGGATTACACATCCAGAGCAATCCGGTTACCAGATTGCGGCTTCAGCAATCCGGTTAATGGATTGCGGCTTGTCTGAAGCCAATTGCGTTCACGGCATCCTGATCTGGATGTGGTGAACGCAATTCCTGTAATAAGTGTGACCCTAGCTTAAGCGATTGAAATTACCTCAGTCAAAGTGAAGATGGTGAGAAGATGGCACTTAAGAAGTGTGAATGTGATGAATGTACACTGAAAAAATGTGATTAAAAGAATATCAAGGGTTAACTGAGTAATTGTCATATAAAGGAGATATAAACTAAAATAGGCTCTGTATCATACCTATCAAAAACAACTGCTTGCCAAAACAGGTCCAAAACATTAATTAGACAGCCCAACCAAGGTCAGAAGATGCCTTTATCTATACACAAGAGAATAAACACAAGCCATATTACAAGGTCCTTATACTACACAGTGTGCTAATCTAAATATGATATACTGAAAAAAGACACAATCCTTTCATAGAACAATAGCTGGATTGATGCTGCTGCACCAATACTGGTCCCATAGGCAGGGGTCACATTTGTGGCAGGGCACTGTGGATCCTGATCCAGTTTTGAGCAGTAAAAGTGCTCAAAACCGGATCAGAAACCGCAGCTCATAGGAGCCTATTATAGTAACCGGATTGCACTACATGCAATCCGGTTACCGGCTCTGCTTTTGTTGCCTGCGTGAAAAATCATGCAGGCAACTTTTTTCGGAGCAGTATCTCTGCTGCAGCAAAATTCCTATAATGGCCACCCACGGGAGCCCATACGGCTGCCGCAAGGCATATGTGAATGCCTGCGGAAGCCGGCGACTTTGTTCATCCCTGCCACCGCAGGGATGAACAAGGGGTTAAATCTTAATAATCCATGTGGGCAACATGTCTCTAGGGGGTGCCTACCACCCCTAGAGACATGCTGTCCACACAGGATGGCATGTCAGGGGTTAATTCCATAATTAACCCCTTCATCGCTATTGTTGGCTTTTTAATAACTTTTACATTGACAGCCGCCGGCTCCTGCATCAGGACCAGTACACTACGCAATTTGATTAAGCACATTACAGAACAGCATCCTCAATGAGGAGCTGTCTGTCGTGCTTACGCAATTTGCGTAGGATAGTAACTGCTCTCCAGGGTCCTGGTCGCTAATACAGTAGTTCTATGGGCACTGCACAGCCATAGAACTACTGTAAATAATATCATGACCCTGGAGAGCAGCCACTACACTACGCAAATTGCGTAAGCACTACAGACAGCTGCTCATTGAGGATGCTGTTCTGCAATGTGCTTAAGCAAATTGCATAGTGTACTGATCCTGATGCAGGAGTCGGCGGCTGTCAATGTAAAAGTTATTAAAAAGCCGACAATAGCAGCGAAGTGGTTAATTATAGGATTAACCCCTGACATGCCGTTCTGTGTGGACAGCATGTCTCTAGGGGTGGTGGGCACCCCCTAGAGACATGTTGCCCACATGGATTATTAAGATTTAACTCTTTGTTCATCCCTGTAATAGCAGGGATGAACAAAGTATCCGGCAACCGGATTGCACATTCAGAGCTGACGGATTCCGGCTTAGGCTTAGGGACACAAAATGTGTCCAAATTGTGTGTAAATACAATTGTGATTACCGCATCCAGATGTGGATGCAGTAACCGCAATTGCACTTCCAAGTGTGAACCTAGCCATAGTGAATAAACCTGTATACAGTGTTGTACCTGTAGGGAAAAGAGCAGGCAGAGTGGGCACTTATAGTTGCTATAAGTGTACCTTTACACGCCACAACCAGAGGAGACATTTTTGGCGGCGATATTTCTCGCTGGAAGTATCGCCGCCAAATTGCCTCCTTATTGCGGCGTGTAAATCGGGAATTTGGCGGCGATTAGACAAATGTCGCCTGGTTTCGATTTCAGACCACTGCTCTGAAATCGAAACCAGGCGACATTGGTTTTATCGCCGCCAAATTCCCGATTTACACGTCGCAATAAGGAGGCAATTTGGCGGCGATACTTCCAGCGAGAAATATTGCCGCCAAAAATGTCTTCCGCAGTTGTGGCGTGTAAAGGTACCCTAAAAGTATGCCTGAACTCTATGGGGAAGATCAGCACTTTGTTGGTGGTAACACTGTTTAAAAGGCTGCTGCTTCCACAGACAAGTTACCTGTGCTGGTTAAAACAGGCTGCAGAAGTCACCGACTGTTCAGGGTAAGAGTTCGAGTGCTTTCTGCATCCCAAGCATTCCAGTGAGCCTGACTGTTTTCATGTACACTTGGTGGGTGACCAAGTGTGAGCCGCTTGCAGTGTTTGAACAGCTTGCACTGGGGGTAAAAGCAGAGTTATCGACTCTAGCGTGTTTGTAAAATAAAAAAATTTAAAATCCACACCCTTCTGCACCCTGAAGTGGTTTGCTTATGGCTGGCTGTATGTGGGCGGAATGCCAAACTACTCGATCAGTGTCTTCAAATGAGATTAGGGTCAAGTTTTCGACCCAAGCATACCTTTAAATTATGTCTAACTGAATCACCAGAACTCAAACTTCCACCAGTTTGCTCATCTTTACCTACTACAAGTGATTCACAAAACCTTATAACATTTAAATATGAAAGCAAAGAATTTATTTTTTCCACTAAAATACTGTTTTAGCACCAAATTTATTATTAAAATGAGGGATCATAGGATAAAATGGACAGGACAATTTGTTATGCTGTTTTTACCGAACATGGCAGTACTTGTATACTACTCAGCACACAGCAGGGAATCAGATGGGAAGAGGTGGTAGTTGGTTTTTTGAACACAGATTCCAATATAAATTATTTTTATGGCTATTATATTTATGGCTATTATTGTTTGTGGGCAAGATTTGCAGAGCAAAAATAGAACAGCAGAAAAACCTCAAAAGTGACCCCATTGTAAAAACTGCACCTTCTCAATGAATTGACTATTTTGTAACATCCACACAGTGATTTTTTTTTTTATTTTTTTTTATTTTAAGAATTGCAAACATGCCAACCTAATGCCCATACAGTGTGCCCAGCTGGTGCTTCTGGAGAACTCAGCCAGTAAATTGTTATCTGGGTTTTCCACTCTACGAAATGCCAAATGTGTCTGCTTACTGCAATTTAAGCACAGTGTGCCATTGATGTAGGGGACATTTTGAGTTGGAAACTCAGATTTTCCCTGAGTGGGAATCATGTCACTTTTCCACTGCCTTTGTTCTACCAGTAACATAGGTACCCCTTATATTTCCAGTGACAGATGACAGACTTGAGTGGGGGTTGGATTTGTGCGAGATAAATTAGAGATTTTGTTGGTAACATTTTGTGGTACCATATTTTTTGGACTGTAAGGTTAGGGTCACATTTGGGACCTTGCATCCATTTGGAAGGATGCTGTACAGGATCGTTTTTTTCCCCTTGCCATTTTATGGCATTTTTTTTTTCATTTTTAGTGGTAGCGTTAAGTCATGCGTTTCCCATAGACCCCCATGTTAAAAAAACACGTGTTTTTGCAAACGTCACTAAAAACACTTTTTTGGTGCTTTTGCAAAAACGCCTAGCGTCATACGCATTACACTTTGACAATGTGTTTTTTTGCATGGGAGTCTATGGAAGCGTTAATGCTAGCATTTTTTAACATTTCCACATGAAAAATATGCTAGCTTTTAGCACTTCCATGACACTAATGTGACCCTAGCCTAAGGCTAGGGCCACACTTGCGTCATGCATCCAGTAACTGGATCCAGTTTTTGACATGTTGAAATCTTGCAAACCGCATCCATTAATGCACCCATAGACTCCAATGCAAAAACTGGATAGCAAAAGTGCAATGCATTTACCAGATTGGGTTTTTCCCAAATCCAGTAAAAACATGGTCTGCAACTTTTTTTGGTGCATTTTGAAAACTGGATGCGTTTTTTTAACATGGGAGTCTATGGGCAATGCATCCGTTAACGCATGGTACATGTATGTACCATGTGTTAACTGATCTGGTACCGGATCCGGTAAAAATGCCTCAAAAATGGTAAGTGGTAAAACTGGATCCATTAATGCATCCAGTAAACGATGCAACCTCTCAAGTGTGACCCTAGCCTAAGAAAAACACTTTTTCCCAAAAAAATTTTGGGTGAAAGAAGGGGGTGTCTCATAATTCAGATGTTTCTGGCTCTGGCTGTAGGAATACGGGGGCGGCGGCAGAGGAGGAGATAGTCACTTGAGGCAGGAGAATGGTCACAGGAAGTAGGAGAAGGCACTCGGGCAAACATGTGTGTCAGCAGTTAAAGAAAGTAAACTATTAAAGAAATTAAATATTCACTGCTCCTCACTCACATAATCCTGTCCAAGTGTTAGCAATAAAGCCAACATGTTTTCTCTTCCTTTTTTTTTTCTTTTTCTAAGACTAGGGCCACACTTGCGTCATGCATCCAGTAACTGGATCCAGTTTTTGACATGTTGAAATCTTGAAAAATCACATCCGTCAATGCACCCGTAGACTCCAATGCAAAAAAAAGATTGCAAAAGTGCAATGCATTTACTGGATTGGGTTTTTCCCAAATCCAGTAAAAACATGGTCTGCAACTTTTTTTGGTGCATTTTCAAAACCGGATGCGTTTTTTTAATATGGGAGTCTATGGACAAACCATTTAAGAGCAGGGAAAGGGGGAGGGATGGTGCTGCACTGGATTCACCTGGGAGCAGGATAGTATCGGAGCAGGCCGTCTGTAGTCCTCCCAATAGGAAATGCAAAAGACTCCAGCACTCGACCTCAGTCTTCATATATCCAAATTTATTTGTGCAAATTAAAACATGAAGTCATGGTTGAAAAGGGGAACGTGGTCCCGCACGCTGGATGCGTTTCGGATCACATCCTTTATCAACAGCATTAGAAAACCTCCTCCCTACTTCCTTTTATACAATAAAAACACATGCTGATTAATACACACAGGTGAATAATCAATGAATATGAGCTGAAGATTTAAGCTCAAAACTTGTTACACATTTAAATATGCAAGGCTGTCCATTTTTTTCAACACGGGTAACATTGAGATGCAAAATACTTAGTAAATATAAAAATATGGCATAGTGGCACTACTTACACTAACAACATGAAAAATATGCCAATATCAAATCAAACCATGAAAAGCAGTACCACAATAATTGCATCGCCATAAAAAAAGTATATGTGTGTACTGAGCACAATGGAAAATTGTTTATATGTCAATAAAAGTAATATAGGTCGGAACGAAGATTTAGACCCTCAGAAAATCTAATGTGGAGGGTAAGTATCCAATGAGCTTTGCGCTCTAATACTTTCCTCTCTATGTCTTGCCCCTTTCTGATCCTGGGATCCTTTCTATACCTCTTACTGACAACGACTTAAGGCCCCGTTACACAGTATGACATCATTAACAATATCGCTTAAACGTCACGGATTTGGAGTCGTTCAAGCTACATAATTATGACCTCGTTGCATGTGACTCTGCAAAGTTGTAACGATAAATCGTTGGGATTGTTGATCGCAGGTTTGAGAACAAGTTCTCAAACCACACGATCAACGATCAGCCAACCTGGTATATCGTTGTTTTTGACACCACGATAACGATGTCATTCACGACTTCGCCCATTCACAGCAATGAGCAGGTATCGTTTGCTGGGTTGAGCAAACAATAACTGCTCACAACATCGTTGGTGAGTTGTCCACGGTATCTAGATGTGTGACATCTCACCAACGGTGTCAAAACAATGTCTGAAAGGACTGCGCGCCCACGAGATCGTTGCCGACATCATTACAACATCGTGCCGTGTAACAGGGCCATTAGTGTCGGGATAAACTCGACATCTGTCTGCGGCTAGCATTGTTCATAAGATTCGCCGCTGACAGGTGTTCTCCAATAAGCTTTTTAAAAGTTCTTGTCGAACATCCCATATAATCTTTCCCGCATTGGGTACATGAGGCTAAATATACCAAATTGGTGGAATTACAGTTGGTGTAGGTTTGTATGGTGAATTTCCGGCCCGAAATACGGTCCAAAAAATCCTTACTGATTTCCATGTGTTTACATACACTGCATCTTGTCCCATTGCAGGGATAGTTACCCTTTGTAGTTAGTCATTTGGGATTATTACTCTTGGATCTAAATAATGAAGTGGATAATATATTCCCTAAACACAATGATTTTTTAGGGACACATCTAAAGACTTGTGTCAGGATTTTGGAGAGTATAGGATCCTGATATAAAATCGGGATACATTTGTGGAGGGATTTGATGATATTAGTATAATCGACACTAAAACTTGTAGAAAAGGTCGGAATCCAATCCTTTTTCATGTTGTTACTGTTATATCTGCTCCTAGATTTTTCCTCCAGCAAAGTAGACCGAGGGATCATTTGTACTTTATTTTTAGCTCTACTCAAACAGTATGGTCTGTAACCTCTTTTAGTCAAACGATCAGTTATAACATTTACTTCTCTAGAATAGGAAGCCTCAGTAGAACATGAGCGTCTAGCCCTAATAAGCTCACCCACGGGAAGATTGTTAACAACATGCTGTGGGTGGCAGCTTTCAGCATGCAAAATCGCATTACCACTACTGGGCTTCCTATACAAATCAGAGCCAATGACACCAGTATCTAGATCCCCATTGAGTGTCAGATCTAAATAAGATACTGTGTTGGCATGTGCCTTATGAGTGAATTTTACATTCATGTCATTATTATTAATGTAATTGATGAAGTGTTGAAAATCGGCTGATGATGGGGGAGGACACATCATCACCAATATGCCATATGGCGATGATATCATCATTGTACCTCCCCCACCATCTTAGCCTGCCTAAGAACGGGTTCTCTTCACAATGAATGAATTTACACTCCCAAAAACTTATGATTATATTGGCCAATGAGGCTGAGAAACCTGCCCCCATTGGACATTCACATAATTGGAGATAGTACTGAGCATTAAATTTGAAAAAATTGGTATTTAAAAGGTAATCCACACACATGATGAAAAACTGACACAATTCCGGCGAGTAAATTGGTGCTGATTTTAGTCAATGTTGGAAAGCCTCAATGGCTATATCATGTGGTATGCAGCTTTACAGTGAGACCACATCAATTGTGATCCATGTACAGCTGGGCCCCCATTTTATTTTGTCCAAACTACATAACAATTGTTTTGAATACAGTATAAATCCCATTGTCTCTCTCACCAAGGGCTGCAATTTACTGTCAACCCATTGAGAAAGTCTCTCATACATGCTTCCAATGCCCACTACTTTTGGTCTCATAGATGGTGGAAACTGTGGTTTATGAGTTTTGGGCAAAGGATGGAAGATAGGAATAATGGGTTTTTCCACAAACATATATTCAGCTAGATCATTATTAATTGCTCCCAAGGCTACACCTTCCTTCATTAAATTACTGAATTTTTTTCTGGAAACTTGCGGTAGGATTGTTACATAAAGGCCGGTAAGTATAAGTATCCCCCAGCATGTGGCTTATTTCTTTACAGTAGAGACCCTCATCCAATACCACCACTGAACCCCCCTTATCAGCCAGACGGATGACTATATATGGATTTTGTTTGAGTGATTTTAAAGCAGATTTCTCAATGTAAATCAGGTTATGCTGAATGTTTGGTTCGGAATCTAATAAATTTTTTATTTCTCGTTCCATTACCTGCTGAAATTGGTCCATGGCTAGAACCCTCGAGTTTATGAGATAAAACTGAGGGTTGGACATCTTATATACAGCAGGAATGGGAATTATAGTAGGATTACAATCCAAACAATTCAGGGCAGACAATGTGACCTGTTCCTTAAATCCAGGTACAGAGGAACTGGTGTATCTATGGAAAAAGGGCAATGCATCATGTACCATGCGTTAATGGATCCGGTATCGGATCCGGTAAAAATGCCTCAAAAATGGCAAGGGGAAAAACTGGATCCATTAATGCACCCAGTAAACAGATGCAACTCAAGTGTGGCCCTAGCCTTACTAAATCTTGTCTTACTATATAAATCTTGTTTACTTTCACTTGTTTCGGACCTCTGTAGATTTGGACACATAGGCCATCACGTTCTAATAAACACGAACACCGTACACATATATTATCACCATTCCTTTTAGACAGCTTCTCTTTACCCAGGTTACCACACAACGGACGAAACCATGCACCTC
Organism: Allobates femoralis; assembly: GCA_033576535.1. Lineage (NCBI taxonomy): Eukaryota > Metazoa > Chordata > Amphibia > Anura > Aromobatidae > Allobates > Allobates femoralis. Next base: position 393,648,601 of record JARQOC010000001.1, on the reverse strand, counting down.
GTTAAAAAAAAATTGAATTTGACAATATGGATTATTTGACTATGTTTTGTTCTGTATTTTGATTATATGTCTATTAGATCCCAGATTAAGGCGTGTTGAAGCCGAAACATTGGATCCCGTTTTCAGTGTGTGATAAATAAACAATTTTCTTTTTTGAACATACAGAAAAACCTCCAGTGCATTTTTTTATCATTACTATTGGTGTGCCAGGGTACTCTGATAGACTGTTTGATTTATTCACCTGAGCACCCGTTGTGGTGAGCCAAGCTTATTCTTAAAATTGTTGGCATTGAAGCTGGCGCCGGGTGGCATTATGGGCATGGGGAGCATTAAAGATTTATTCTCTTTAACCCTAGAACGCATACCTGGGGCCTCGCAGGCCCGCCAGGTTACTTGTTTTCTATTTTCTGTAAAAGTACTTTAGTTTGAATTTTGAAAATCTAGGTAATCCTCAGGTATATAGTTGTTAGTAATTTCCAGTTATTCATATATTTTTATGTTACAGACATTTCAGTATAACAACCTTTTTTTGGGACCTTTTAGGCCCGTACTAGGTTTACATGTGATATTCAGTCTTTTTGTCTGTATTGTTGCTGGGGAAGAACTTTTATGACTCTGGGAAGAGTGTGGATTCTGCATGACAACATGGTCATGTGATCTTGGAAGGGAGGATCCCTCACAAAGTCATGTGTCTCTGACCTCATCACAGGTCTTTTTGTCCTAATTGCTGGAGCTTTGGAGGAAGAAGTCAGCTTTCTTTTGTTTGGAAATAGAAACTTTCTGAGCTCCAAAACCAGAGGCTTCTACTGCACTACAAGAAAGTGATCTGTTGGAGGTAAGAGGAGGGGGGCTGCACTTTACCTGCTTTATATCGCTTGGTGTGCTGGGACCCTAACAAAGAGTCTTATCACATACTGTTTACAGTGCACAAGCCTGATTGTAATCTTTTTCTTTTTTTCTTTTTAGTTTACTGGCATCTAAAATTACAATGGCACAGTCATTCCGCCAGCCTTAGCTGGGGTCACCAGGAGGTCAGATCCATTACGGATCCCCTCCTGGCGGACTCCAGCGCTAGTGGGAATGCATCCTTACTTTGCAATAAACTTTGAAAAGTATTTTTTTTTAGTTATTCCATGATAATTGAAAACGGGCCTAAAAGGCCCCAGGTGCGTGAATGTGTAGATTTCTATGGGTATGCGATCTAGGGTTAATGGCATACGTCATCACCCCACCAGCTGACAGCTTACTGCAGCAGCTGGCCGATCACATGTGTCCAATATTGTAGAGAATTAATATTTATTACTCCTGACGCCCATAATCCTGGGTGTGGGAATCAGTGAATATTCCAGCAGCTGATGCTGATTTAACTGGGGTTGGATGACATTGATATCATGTGCTGCTCCGTTTACACGCTGAAATCAGTTGCCGACATCAGTAAAGGACATGGTGCAATGAGGGAGCAGAAGGAAAATATGATGGGAGGCATATACTTCAAAAAGCTTATTTTTTCATTAATTCAATACAAAAAGTGAAACATGTATATTTATATGGTGTCACTACAAGCAGAGTGATCTATTTAAAGTGAAAAACATTAGAATCTGAGAGTAGTTAAAGTGTTTATTTCTGTAAATGATTATGTCTTAGGGCCCTTTCACATCAGCGTTTTTCGTAATTCGCGGCAGATGCGGTGAAAAAACCGCATCTGCCGCGTTTGCCGCATAACTGTTCCACTTGCGGCGCGGTTGCGGTTTTTTCTATGCAAAGTATAGGGGGACTTGCGGCAGATGCGGCAAGTGCGGTTTTGCACTTGCGGCAGGTGCGGCCGCGAAAAAAACCGCAGTAAGCCGCGGTTTTTTTCGCGGCCGCACCTGCGCAAGTGCAAAACCGCACTTGCCGCATCTGCCGCAAGTCCCCTATACTTTGCATAGAAAAAACCACAACCGCGCCGCAAGTGGAACGGTTATGCGGCAAACGCGGCAGATGCGGTTTTTTCACCGCATCTGCCGCGAATTACGAAAAACGCTGATGTGAAAGCACCCTTACAGACAATGAAAACCCAAAATTCATTATCTCAGAAGATTAAAGTAGGGAGAATGAAGGGTCTGAGAGACAAAATATTACATAAATAGGTATTTAGGGTCACCTTGTGTGGTTGTGAGAGTCACAGCCACTATAAAAGCATATCATGGCTGCTGCAGGCCCCAGCAAGGTGCATATAGAGTAGGTCATTCCTAAGGCCCAGTCACATATAATGACGCACCAGTGATCCTGATAATGATAACGATGTGAAGAGATCGCTGGTGTGTTGTTTTTCACATCGCTGGTAAGATGTCAAACAGGTATCTCCCCAGCGATTTTTAAAAACGATGCACCAGCGATCCAGAATTATACCAAGGTCGTTGGGAATTGTCACTCCATAGCATAGCATTGAGATCGTTGGTCATTGTCCCTGTCAAACACAACGATGTAGCGCTCCCAAGGGGAGGGCAACGACGTAGAAATTATCCAGAGCAGTATGTAACGATCTCACAGCAGGGGCCAGATCGTTGGTGTGTGTCACACATAACGACATCGCTAACGGGATCGCTGTTGCATCACAAAATCTGTGACGTTACAGAGATCTCGTTAGCGATCTTGTTATGTGTGACAGGGCCTTAACTGAGATCTGTCTTCAGGGGGGCAGGGCCTACAGAGTGTTTACAATACAGCTGATAACAGTTTCAAGTTATCTCAAGCTGGCAACCTGCTGAGCTCAAACTCCTGCTGTGAAATCTTATCTGACTTCTCCATTCACATGGCTTTGCTCTGTGCTCTGTGATAACATGGAGCAAAGCCATGGGAATACAGGAGGTAACTTGAGAGCTTTATCAGCTGTATTGTAAACACTGTGTAGGCTCCACCCCCCTGAAGACAGATCTCACTGAAGGCCACTTCACACACTACGATATCTGTGAACGATATTGTTAGCTATGTCACGTGACCCTGATCCTTCCGACATCGTTAGTGCGTTGTCACAGGCAAGGATATTGTTAACGATCTTAAATTTGGCAACGCTCCAGCTACTTGGAGAAGAACGTTTGAACGATTTTACAAAGCGGCAGGAATAGCAGAAATATGAACGACATCGTTCAAAAAGGTGTTGACTCACAGTGGCCGGGACTCCGGTTTAGACAGGCAGTAGCTTCTTCCTCCTTGTCACGGGTGGACCGCGCCTGCCGGTAGTGGGGCCCGGTTGAGTGCAGATCAAAAAGCTGAAGACGTCTTGTGGGAACAGATTAAAGGGGTTAATTTGTCGTGACGCCACCTATGAGTATTTCGGTAAGTCTTACCGACGCTGCGGGGCCTCCGGGGGATGGAATGCAGCAAGATGGAATGCTCCCCACAGGCTAAGTGGTGATCCCCGGAGGCTGGAGCTGCTGAAGATGTTGTGCGGCAGCTGCGGTTACCTTGAAGTGCGGACAGACAGTTCATAAGAAAGCACGGACACTGTAAGTCTCTGTAACGGGTGCTTTACTGTAACCAGCAGGCAATACATGGCATACAGTTTGTGGGTAGCAGACCGGGTGGACTCAGCAGTGATAGGTGTCCCTCAGAGATCCGCGGTGTTCCTCCATTCTAACTAAGTAGGTTGCCGTTATCGCCCAGGAATACCAGGTCGGGTACAGGGAGGCTGCTTGAATGCCCTATCCGGGGTATACGTTCCGGATGCTTTGGGGAGCCTTGGGTCCCTTGGTGGGTACACCGCTGGTTAGACGACTGGATTTGGCAGTGGTGGGGTGCTCCTGTAAAGCGGCTCCTCCACTCTTCTGGTTCACATAGCAGAGCTGAACTGCTGCTAGCTTCAGTACCAGCAAACCGGCTGTAGATGGGCACGGGATAATTTTGAACCCGCATTTTGATGCCCGTAATTGGTAGGGAGATGGCCGGTAGAAGATGGCCAGGGGGACACAAGGGACTGTGCGAGCCCCCTCTCCTAGGTTGCACAGCTGGGATTCTGCAGAGGGTCTTCTAGGTTGCTGTTACACCTTCAGCCCTCGAACTCCAACTGTTCTAAACTTTACACTACACACTACCCTTGCACTCCGCCCACCAGGACCTTGATTGGCCCTCTATGCTAAGTGATGCATACAGGGTATGGATCTCTGAGTTAACCATATGACTGCTGGGTCAGAGAATATTGCTGCTGCATTTATGGCTGCAATACCCTCCTGTGACGCACTCGGTGTGGGGCGCCACAGTGTCACACTGAACGATGTTGCTACTCATTTGGTTGATGGCTATCTCAAACAAAAATTCATGTGTCTTCTTTGGGGAATAAGATGCAACTGGCAGTGTCTTATCTACCGGCAGAACAAAAAGATTAGATAAAAATAAAACTGCCTAATCCTTTACTCCCATGTCTTCTATTTTATGTTACACATTAGATAATTTTGCCAAAAGGCTTTTCCTCCCAAACTCTTGTAATCATTCAACTCAGATTAAAATATAACCGTACATGCATCTTCAATGGGGAGGAGGGGAACAAGCTACTGCAAGACACCTCTTTGAAGCTTATACTTCATGAGAACAAAGTTATGACCATTATGAAATTCCAGGTACCAATTCCTTTTTTCTCCAGACATTTGCTGTCAGTCGGGAATTGGGAGGACCCAATGCACATCAAATGGTTGGCCGATCTTGCCATAGTTGGCATTTGGTTGATATTTAACTAATGTACTGAATATTAGCACGTTTAATCGCAACTAAACATAAGACCATGCTACTTTTTTTTTGCAATCCCTTTGATACATGAAAAATGTGGTTTGCATATTTTATGTTCAGGGGGGAAGCCATACTCTATATGGCGTAACGCGTGGGGTTAATTTGCTCTCTCTCACTGCTATTTGCCTACAGGTATATACTGGTGATCAAAATGATAAAACAATCTATGATCTCTAGATTTTTTCAGACAGAATGTAATCTACATTGATGAACATTTGAAGATTTTTGTGTAAGGGGTACACCATGCCACTAGAATAGAGTTTCCCAAAATAACCTAAGTTTATCAACTTAAAACCTTTATTTTACATAAAATGTGAATTCTTTACAAACCTTCAGTTCAGTTCAGTTTTTCCCTAGTTTTCAACGCACATAATGTTGCCTATCAGACCCAAATAAATTAAACTTTCTTTCATCGCTAAAATGAACTGTGGACCACTTCTCTGTCCACACAACATGTTCTTGGGGGCTTGAAATAGTTTGTGATCTTGTAAAGATGCAATATTCTAGAAATCACAAACCTGGAACTACCAACTTTTGTTGCTATGCTGATAGGGTGATCCCTTTGGCCTTCATCTGAACAACCTGCTGCTGGAGGGTTTCAGTCACTCTGGAACGGCACACCATTTTTGCAAAATGAGTGCAAACTGGAAAGTTAGGTTGCCAGTTAAATAGTGATTGTCAGATAATTAAAGAAATTTGCACAAGGTGCCAAATTAACACCAATAACTTGAAATTACACTGTGTGCAGAATTATTAGGCAAATGAGTATTTTGATCACATGATACATGTCCTACTACAAGCTGTATAGGCTTGAGAGCCAACTACCAATTAAGTAAATCAGGTGATGTGCATCTCTGTAATGAGGAGGGGTGTGGTGTAATGACATCAACACCCTATATAAGGTGTGCTTAATTATTAGGCAAATGCCTTTACTTAGGCAAAATGAGTCAGAAGAGAGATTTGACGGCCTCTGAAAAGTCCAAAATTGCGAGATGTCTTGCAAATGGATGCAGCAGTCTTGAAATTGCCAAACTTTTGAAGCGTAATCACTAATCAAGCGTTTCATGGCAAATAGTCAACAAGGTCGCAAGACGCCTGTTGGGCAAAAAAGGCGCAAAGTAACTGCCAATGAATTGAGGAAAATCAAGGGTGAAGCTGCCAAGATGCAATTTGCCACCAGTTTTGCCATATTTCAGAGCTGCAACATTAGTGGAGTATCAAAAAGCATAAGGTGTGCCATACTCAGGGACATGGCCAAGGTAAGAAAAACTGAAAAACGACCACCTTTGAACAAGAAATATAAGATAAAATAGATTTTTCAAAGGTTTGAATTTGAAAGGACTGATGAAATGTGAGTGACTCTTGATGGGGCAGATGGATGGGTCAGATGCTGGATCAGTAAAGGGCGGAGAGCTCCACTCCGACTCAGACACCAGCAAGGTGGAGGTGGGGTACTGGTATGGGCTGGTATCATCAACGATGAACTTGTGGGACCTTTTCGGGTTGAGGATGGAGTGAAGCTCAGCTCCCGGACCTACTGCAAGTTTCTGGAAGACAACTTCTTTAAGCAGTGGTACAGGAAGAAGTCAGTATCGTTCAAGAAAAACATGATTTTCATGCAGGACAATGCTCCATCACATGCATCCAACTACTCCACAGTGTGGCTGGCCAGTAAAGGTCTAAAAGAAGAAAAAATAATGACATAGCCCCCTTGCTTACCTGATCTGAACCCCATAGAGAACCTGTGGTCCCTCCTAAAATGTGAAATCTACAGGGAGGGAAAACAGTACACCTCTCAGAACAGTGACTATGAGGCTGTGGTGGCTGCTGCATGCAATGTTGATCGTAAACAGATCAAGCAACTGACAGATTCTATGGATGGAATGCTGTTGAGTGTCATCATAAAGAAAGGTGTCTATATAGGTCACTCATTTTTTTTGTGTTTTGTTTTTGCATGTCATGTTTTTTTCTAAATTTTGTGCAGTTATATTAGTTTACCTGGTGAAAATAAACAAGTGAGATGGAATATATTTGATTTTTATTAAGCTGCCTAATAATTCTGCACAGTAATTGTTACTTGTACAAACAGATATCCTCCTATGATAGCCTAATCTAAAAAAAAAACACTCCAACTTCCAAAAATATTAAGTTTTGATATTTATGAGTCTTTTGGGTTGATTGAGAGCATAGTTGTTGATCAATAATAAAAATAATCCTCTAAAATACAACAAGTGTATCTGAAAGTGTTCTCTAATTTTGATCAGTGTTCTCTTTCATTTATCTCATTTACATTTTTATTCTGTGCTTTATAATATAATCAATTTATGAAATAAGCTTAAAATACTGCTAATTTACTCATGGTAGGATATTATCACATAGGACAACACAATGACCTTAACATTAAGGAAATTGTGTGTTGTTCTCTAATTTTGATCGCCATTGTATATTGGCTGCAGTGAGAAGTAGTTAAAGAGACTTAATCTTATGGCTACTTCACAAGCTACGATATCGTTGAACGATATTGTTAGCTATGTCATGTGACCACAATAATTTCAACATCGCTGAACATCGTTAGTGCGTTGTCACACGCATGAATATCCTTAACGATCTTAAATTTGGCAACGCCCCAGCTACCTTGAGAAGAACTAGTGAACAATGTTACAAAGCGGCAGGAATAGGAGAATTGTGAAAGACATTGTTCAAAAAGGTTTCACACTGAACGATGTTGCTTGTCCACAGAATGTTAATTTGACGACAAACAATAGATTTGAGGTCAGGTTCTCAAATTTTTGATGAACGATCCAACGATTTTTAGTTTTAAGATCGTATGTTTGCACGCAACGATGCACAAACGACATCGTTCGAACAATCAAAAAAGCGTGACGATTCAACGATATCGTTAACGATATAGCATGTGAAGTGGCCTTTAGGCTAGGGTAAGACTCTGCCCATGAGCCTGGCCAATTCGTCAGAAACTTAGTTTCTGCACTGAGCAGTGCATAGCGTCAGCTATGCGGCGCCAGGCTATGTATCTCTATGGCAACCGGACGCTTACCGCAGCCGCCGTCTCCACAGAGATCTCCAGGATATGCACATTTGCAGAACGCACAGGAAATGCTGCAAACCACTTTTCCTGTGCGCTCTGCAAAAGCGCATATCCTTGAGATCTGCGGTAAGCGTCCGGTTGCCATAGGGATACATAGCCTGGCGGTATATATGTTTACCTGCTGGTAACGATATGCGCTGCTGCATGCAGAAACAGTTTCTGACGTATTGACCAGGTTCAGGGCAGACGCAAGTCTGACCCTAGCCTAAGAAGTAGGCCTATCAGCTACTACATATATTGTTGCATGAATCAGCATATTCAAACTTCAGAAAGATTACTGAATATATTTTAGCTTTGGTAACCAGAGAATGTAATCAGCTCATTCAGCACCTGCAAGGAGCATGGAGCTATGTCTCTGAGAAATTAGCAGAGCTAAGCTAAATTAGCATCACACTTCATTGTAATGCACAGTCAGAATTTCTTCTGTAGACTACTTAAACTGAATTTGGCCCAGACTGCTACTGAACCAATGTAAAATAATATAATAGAAACAGTAGGTGGCAAAGTGGCAACGGCAATTCACAGTCGACTACAAACGACATTTTAAAAACTTTATTTGCAGAAGTTAAATCCAAAATAATATTGTGGCACCGTGTTAGCCAGGAAAATCGATGTAAATACTTATGTTCCACAAAAAAAATGGGAAAAGTATTCTAGGAGTGATACCTTTATTGGCTAACCAGAATTACAGTAGCAAGCTTTCAGAGCTCACAAGGCTCCCAAGCCTGATGAAGGGGTCTTTTGGGCTGTGAAAGCTTGCTATTATAATTCGTCTGTTAGCCAATAAAGGTATCACTCCTAGAATACTTTTCTCATTTTTTATGTGGAACATAAGTATTTACATCGATTTGTAGAAGTTGAAGCACTCAGTAACCGCATATCACATGATGGACCATTACTTTTTTCGTTGAGAACTTGAGATTTAATTTAATGGATTTTAAAATAACTAATTTGTGCTGCAATATCATGATAGTCATAACTTTTATATTTTACACTGATGGAGCTGGGGGATAAACATGTTTGTTTTATAGGAAAAGCTGTAGTTTTAAAGGGTACAAATCCAGTGTTTTATTTAAAGCGCCACTCCAGCTCTGAAAAACCAAACAAACAAAATCGCTGTGGAGGTGCTATACCTATCAAGAAAACATATATATATATACCGTATATACTCGTGTATAAGCCGACCCGTGTATAAGCTGACCCCCCTACTTTTGCCCCCAAAAACTGGGAAAACGTATTGACTCGCGTATAAGCCGAGGGTGGACTCCAGCACAGGTATACAGCCCCCAGCAGTGTGGTATACAGCCCTCAGCACAGGTATACAGCCTCCAGCAGTGTGGTATACAGCCCTCAGCACAGGTATACAGCCCCCAGCAGTGTGGTATACAGCCCCCAGCACTGGTATGCAGCCTCCAGCAGTGTGGTATACAGCCCTCAGCACAGGTATACAGCCCTCAGCACAGTGTATACAGCCCTCAGCACTTTGTATACAGCCCTCAGCACAGTGTATTTAGCTCCCAGCACAGCTGGCACACACATAGCCCCCCTGCATCCAGAATATGCCCCCCCCCCCGTCATTCTTCATGCCTCCCCAGCTGTCACACATATAGCCCCCCCTGCATTAACAATATGCGCCCCCATCATTCTTTATGTCTCCTCAGCTGGCGTGCACATAGCCCCCACATCAAGAATATGCCTGCCCCCCCCTGTCACTGTATATGCCCCGGATCTGGCATGCACATAGCCCCCACATCAAGAATATGCCTGCCCCCCTGTCACTGTATATGCCCCGGATCTGGCGTGCACATAGCCCCCACATCAAGAATATGCCTGCCCCCCCCTGTCACTGTATATGCCCGGGAGCCGGCGTGCACATAGCCCCCACATCAAGAATATGCCTGCCCCCCCGTCACTGTATATGCCCGGGAGCCGGCGTGCACATAGCCCCCACATCAAGAATATGCCTGCCCCCCCGTCACTGTATATGCCCGGGAGCCGGCGTGCACATAGCCCCCACATCAAGAATATGTCTGCCCCCCCCGTCACTGCATATGCCCGGGAGCCGGCGCGCACATTTAAAACAACATACTGTTAACTCACCCTCCAATGCGCGGTCCTTGCTCACAGCTCCTCTGTTGCTCTTCCTGTTTCCCGGCCATCAAATCATGTGACCGGGCGCACAGTAATACCCGGTCACATGATTTGATGGCTGGGAAACAGGAAGAGCAACGGAGGAGCTGTGAGCAAGGACCGCGCATTGGAGGGTGAGTTAACAGTATGTTGTTTTAAATGTCCGCGCCGGCTCCCGGGCATATGCAGTGACGATGGGGGCAGACATATTCTTGATGTGGGGGCTATGTGCACGCCGGCTCCCGGGCATATACAGTGACAGGGGGGTGCAGGCATATTCTTGATGTGGGGCTATGTGCACGCCGGCTCCCGGGCATATGCAGTGACGGGGGGGGCAGACATATTCTTGATGTGGGGGCTATGTGCACGCCGGCTCCCGGGCATATACAGTGACAGGGGGGGCAGGCATATTCTTGATGTGGGGGCTATGTGCACGCCGGCTCCCGGGCATATACAGTGACGGGGGGGCAGGCATATTCTTGATGTGGGGGCTATGTGCACGCCGGCTCCCGGGCATATACAGTGACAGGGGGGGAGGCATATTCTTGATGTGGGGGCTATGTCCACGCCAGCAGGAGACATAAAGAATGATGGGGGCGCATATTCTTAATGCGGGGGGAGGGGGCTATGTGTGACAGCTGGGGAGGCATGAAGAATGACGGGGGCATATTCTGGATGCAGGGGGGCTGTGTGTGTGCCAGCTGGGGGCATAAAGAGTGACGGGGGACAGGGGAGGGTACAGCATAGCCTGGATGCCAGAGGTGACTGCAGATAGTATGCCTGCTCCTCTGTCCATAACTTGGTGCTGTTTCAGCACCAAGGTGATGGACAGCGGCAGTGCATATTAAATGAGCGGGAGCAGGAGATCTCCACGCTCTCTCTGCATCCCTCTGCATCCTGCAGCTAGCCCGCTCCAGCCCCCGACACCCCCCCCAGAGCTGCCCCCACCCATACATTCGGTATATGACTCGTGTATAAGCCGAGGGGTAGACTTTTCAGCCCAATTTTTGGGCTGAAAAAGTCGGCTTATACACGAGTATATACGGTATGTGGTATTCAGAAATGCCTGGTCTATCAAAATATAAAATCAATTAATCTGATCTGTAAACTGCCTAACAAAAAAAGTGTCCAAATGCCAAAATTATGTTTTTTGGTCGCCACCACTTTACAATAAAATGCAATAACGGGCGATCACGTTTATCCAAATATTGTATAATTAAAAAAGTCAGCTCAACATGCAAATAATAAGCCATCAAACAACACCCAAGATCCCAAAGTGAGAATGCTATGTGTCATGGAAAATGGCACCAAAGAAAAAATTATTTTATTTTATTTTATTTTTTTTTTAACCTTCTGATTTTTAGGCCAGTTTCACACCTCGGCAAGATCAGGTCCGGGGCTGTTCGGTGTGAACCTGACAGTCCCGGACCCAATTTTGCTCTAATGCAGCCATATGGGGCCAGATGGAGCCGGATGGCAGCTATGTGCCATCCGGTTTCCATCTGTTCGGGAGGATCCGTGACAATTCAGATTATTTTTCTACCGGACACAAAAATGATGCAAGCAATATTTTTGTGTCCAGGGGAAAAATCTGACAAAATCAGATATTCTGGTGTGATCCGGCCCCTCCTAACATGGGGGTCTATGGCGCAGGATCACCCCGGATACGACATAAAACCAGATCCGGGAGCCGGACGCCGATTGCTGGAACTTAGCAGCGAGCTAGCGGGAATCTTGAAATTTCAGCAGCTGCTGTTGCGATCAGAGGAATCCGGCTGCAATCTGGACCGGATTGGAGGCCATATTTGCCCTCCGGTTCTGTTTGAAAATCAGTGTGAAACCAGCCTTAGATACAAGTACAAGTTTACATGTTCTGTATCTACAAACTCATATTGACCTGAGGCATCATGCTGACATGTTCTTATTTTACCATAAAGTGAACTTGATGAATACAAAAAAGAAAAACAATTGTGAAATTTCACTTTTTTTGCATTTCACCGCACTTGGAATTTGTTTCACGTTTTCTGTCTATGGTAAAATGGATGAAGTCATTCAAAAAATTCAACTCGTCCGGCAAAAAACAAGCCCTCATATGTCTATATTGACGGAAAAATAAAAAGGTATGGCTCTTGGAATAAGGGGAGGAAATAAACGAAAATTGGAAATCGCCCAGGGGGTGAAAGGGTTAATACTTTAAAAAAAGGGAAAAACCCCATTTTCTCAGACTCATAACATTTTTGGCCAAGTTATGTAAAGGCTCCTTTTTTTGCGGGACAAGCTATAGTTTTCACTGGTACCATTTTTGAGTAAAGATCACTTTTTAATCACTTTTTATTTATTTATTTGTATATAGGAGATTAAACAATCAATACCAATTCATCTTTTTTGCTATCCATGCAGGATAAATAGTGATATGGTTTTATAGTATATGGTTGATATAACTATAATGTTATCAAATTAATAACTGTTTTTGCTTTATTACTTCTGCACAAGAAAATCACATTTAAAACAAAAATCTTTTATTTTAATTATTGTCTGTGAGCCATAACTTTTATCCTTTTAGGTACCTTTACACGCCGCTACAGAAGGTTAGAAACAACCGGGTGCTTCACGTGCACGAGCACGCACCAACGGTTGCAAACGGTACCCGATACCGCCTTTACACGCCGCTACAAGGTGCTCTGCAGAAGGTTTAATATATCCCTGGAGGCATCCCCGGGTGCCACAAGTTACCTTCTGTAGAGCACCTTCCCTCATTTACACACCGCTACAGAAGGTAATATGGGAGGACCTGGTGTAGCAGGGACAACACATAGGCGTGCCAGAGTTGTGGATTACGAGACGCTCGTATGATGATTGGACAAAGCAATAGCATCATGATTGGCCAGCCAGCGCAGGAAGGCTGGCTAATACATGACGCACGAGCAATTGTGTAGTGTGACTGGTCAACTCCTTAAATATGCCGCCCTATGCAGCGACAACCAATCGTAACGCAGGAGCTTCCACCAATGATCGCTGAAGGGGGGTGGTTTCCCGGAGGCTGTGTCACGCCCCAGGGAGTTAACTAGGTGGAGAAAAAACCTTACCGTACCGTATTTAGACGCCGCTACCATCGGGTTGAAATCAACCTGTTTTGGAGCACTGCTCTGAAACAGGTGCCGAAAGAGACGGCTGGCAACAACCTAGTTTACACGCTGCTACCTCGGGTTGATTTGACCGTGCAAGATACATTTGTCCTGGTTGTGTTCAACCTTCTGTAGCGGCGTGTAAAGGCACCTTTTCTGATCACAGAGTTCAATGGAGCATTTGAGTAACAAGCTGTAGTTTGTATTGGTACCATTTTGAAATTGATGTGTCTTTGTAAATAATTTTTTTTTAACTTTATGTGAGACAGCATGACATGAACAAAAGTGACAATTAACACTCATTGGCACCCCTGTGATCACTCTGCTGAAAGCCAACATGGTGTCATCTCCATCACGCTCCTTACATGCAGCAATTGCTATTGACCAAGGCACATAAAGAGTTATTTGATCTGCTGCAGAAATTTCAGGACAGTCCATAAAAATAGGGTATTTTTTTGCTGTGTTAGGCATTCTTTCATTATCTTTTTTTTTTAAATTCCTTCTATAAGGAATTGAATGCTGTTTTGCACTGGCTCTTCACATACTAATGGAAAGTGTAACTTAAAAGCTACTGAGGTGACGGGATGTGGTTGCAAGGTAACATGACAGTTCAGGCTGTTGTGGGGACGTCACACGCCTTCAATATCGCCAGCGATCTCATCGCTGGCGACATTGAAGGCTAATCGCTGGTGAGCTGTCACACAGGCACACTCACCAGCAATCAGTACCAGAGAGATCGCTGGTCACCATGTAAACAAGCGGGTAACTAAGCACCGTGTTTAGTTTTTGTTTTTTTTTGTTTTTTTTCCACACACCTTGGTGGTAGGTAACAAAGAAGCTTGTTGCACCAAGTAATGTTAAAAACAGCACATATGTTCTTAGATAACTAGTGATAAAGTAAAATATTTTCAATCAGTTTACAGAAAGGTCCATAGACTACCAAACCAATGACACCAATCCACCAATAAGAAGCCCCACTGTAATTTTCAGGTGAATGGATGGACCTACACTAGCAGCCACCAGGTAGATTAACTAGTCATGTAAATATTACAGAATGATATACTGGCACACCATCATAATTAATAAGAGAACTATATATTTTTCAGAAAACCGGGCAGAATATTAAAAGAACCGTTACAACCTGGTGCAGCCACAGGTGTGAGGGTTAGGATCTTTAGTAACCGCACCAAATACACACAAAGATTGAGAAGCATATATTGTAAAAGATCAATTTATATTTGCAGACTATGATGTAACAGCTGAATACCCCAGGAACCTATTCTTTCATAATAAGAAGAGTTTAACAGCAGGAGGTTATAATCACCTTCAACATTCCTCTGACCATTAGAGGGACAAATACAAGCGGCCACAATAATGCAATATGAACAATTATATGCAATAAAACCAATATATGTTAGATTCCTAAGATTTTAAAAGCTTTAAAAGTTTTTAATTATTTTTCATATAATACATATGTAGATATATGTTTGTGAATTTAAAATAAACACCCGAAACAGAGGTACTAAGACTGCATAGTGTTCTCATTTTAAAAATAAGCCATGAAGCAAAAAGGGTAGCGCTGAGTCTATCCTTAAAAATAGTCATAAACATATATATCTGTATATAGATCATATATGATCAGGGTAGGGCTACACACGGTGCCCCCAGACTTATAGCAGCAAACCCAATGCTACACTTATTTGTTTGCTCCGATGTATAAACAATTTTATGTATGCAATAAGTGTGCATCATGTTGGGAAGGGGTTAATTCTTACATACTACAACATAGAAGTCACATTAAACACTGTGTATACCATTTGTCACATAATTTGGATGTCATGGATTTGGGCTCCATGTCTGGGATCCCCCACTATTACCTATTGCTGCATTTTCCAAAAGCAAAATGTAAAATGTTTAACTTTTTAAAAAAAAAAAACCAGAAGCCCAGGGTATGTACCCACAGGACGTTTTTCCTGCGTTTCTGCTGCATTTTACGCATTCAGTTTACCTTTGTTTTTTTGCTAATGTATGGTAATTTGTTCCTGCGGTTGGGCTTCCCGCAAAAGCAATGTGTTTCACAGAAACACTGTACCCACACATTGGTTTTGTAAGTGTCAAATACTATTAAATCCCTCCAAGTTTTGCTGCGGATGGGAAAGAATGATCATGTTCTATTTTTTCTGTGCTTTTGCTGCAGACAATGACAAAAAAGCTGAAAAAATGCAGCATTCCAACCGCAGGAAAAGCACACAAAAAATGCGATAAAAATGCAGGACCTGAACACAGCAAATCTCCTGGCAAGGACCCTCCAGTTTTGCTGCGTTCAGGACTGCTGGAAAATGTCCTTTGGGCACATACCCTAATAGTGTGAGGTTCCAGCAGCTGAATCCACACAATATGCTCACTGTGAGTAAAAAGGGGATTTTCTGGGCGCATGATACTTTGTACATGGACGTGCATTGCTTTGATCTCTCCAGTGGTTTTATCAGCTTATTTTAATGCGATGTAAACATTTCTATAAATACTGTTAAATGCCAAATGCAAAATAACTGACCATTCCCTTTGCAAAGAAACTAAAAATTACCTTACAATAAAGCCAACAAAACAGAACTGATAATATAAAATTCCTTTTCTCTTTGGTCTATTTATCTGCAGCTCCGACAAGTCCCAGCATGAGATGATAGTATATTAGAACGTAGCTAAACATCAGTTATAAAGTACAAAGTATGCACATAACTTCAATAAGTACAACAGTCCTGATAAGACTAGGGACACACTTGCATTGGATGCAAGATGCTAATGACACTCGGTTCAGGCTCTGTTGCAAGCCTGAACAGTGTATCTGTGATCCGATCCTGCGATTAGATCATAGGTTCTCTTGACCAAGCAACCATAGTAGTGACCCGCATGGGGCCTTCTGCTGGCTCACTCCATGCCGTGGGTTCACTTTCTCCTCAGGCAAGTGTGGTGCAGTGGTTGACTGCCCCACAGGTGTCGGTGCTGGGACTTGTGGTTCCACGGCTCTGGCAAAGTATTAGATGTGTTGGGGCTGCAGGTTGGAAGCCAGGGGAGTGGCTGTCTAACCTGGATCCTCCTGTGGGCATGACAGATCAAACATCAAACATAAGCAAACTCCCTCTCAGTCACATGGGCTGTGAGGTCATGAAAGGTCCTTGACCAGAGGGAAAGCTGGAAGGATGTTTTTTTCCAGCGTTCACAATAGTTGAGGAGGTCTTAAGGAGCCTGGATCATCCCAGACTTGGGGAGCTTGAACCCGGTCTGAACCCGGATCGGACCCGAGTCTATGAGCCTGCAGGGGAGGCATTCCCCCCAACTAAGACTATAGCCAGCGATCCCTTTAATGAGCAGTGATTGCTGTTACGAACTAACCGGGACAGGCTGTGTATCAACCCGGTCAGTGGGGACAGTCTGGCATGGTGTGCCTGTCCCGTTCATGGATACACTGTATACAGTATGCAGTTTATGAGTGTCACGTACACACTTCTCAGCACGTGACTCGGGGTTGCACCTGCAAAGGTTAATCTATCTCCTCTCACTCAATCGAGCACTTGACCTCTGTCCTATGCTGAAAGGGAGCATCAATCACACCCCGACTCACACTGTGCACCCCGCTTCACACACACTGCCACCACTTACCAACATATAGGGTGGTAAGTCCCTGAAATAATACTGTCAACCAATCACCAGGATCACACACTTCTTAGGGCTATGAATCCTTTTAGAACAAACAAGGTTTCAGCTTATTAAAGTTTTAAGCTTTAATATAAAAGGTACAGTGCTTACATAAAAAAAAGATATAAAAATAGAAATAATAAAAGGACATACACATATGCAAACAATGTAATAAAAAGGAGAAACTTACAGAAACGTAAACTTTGCTTCCGTTGCCCGATGGGTAGAGCGGAGTTTTGGAATGATGATCACAGCAGCTTTCACTGACCCATCACTGTGACACTGCCTGTAGCTGTGTGAGCCCAGATATAGACCCAGCCGGGGGGGGGTCAGATTCTAGTCCGGCCTGCTAGTGTAACATTCTAATTCTGGGCCTCTGATTGGGCACTCACTCATTTAGCCATGCATAGATTATGTTTTAAAAATGTCTTTGTCTTCTCATTTCTCTCCAATTCTGTGGGTCTGTTTGAAGCTAGCTATCTGAGATGGTTTCTCTGGTATCTATGATCTTCTCTTTGAAGCTATCTATGTGTGTGATTTTTGCCACACTCTGCTTTCCCATCATGGCTCCCTGGGGAGACTGGAGTCAGTGTGACTGCTAGGTTTGTGTGTGCTTATATATAAACAGGTCCTGACCTCTCCCTGGATGGGCAGGGGATTTAACCCTGTTCTAGTGTCCAGTCTCTGAGATACTTATTTGCTACAATGAGGCTTGTTAATAAACCGTTGGACTTTGTGTTGCTTTGAGACACAGTTGTTTGCACTGTTTTTCGCAGTCAAGCAGTCCTCTAGGCGTGCGTCGCCACACAAGGCACAGTGCTTCTGTGGGTATTGTATGAGGTTCATACCTGGGTCACATGGATCTATATTTCAACCATTTATGGGTTTACCTTTCACCCTGGGGTCTGGATACTGAGTGTCTCAGGTAGATTCCATTTCTACTATGTATAAAGAAATTCTGGTCTATTAGTATTTACCAACAGTTGGTGACTGTACCAACATCCCTCTATGAACATAACACTGTTGCCATGGGTACTTGGGATTAGGACATTGAAATCTGTGTTGGTTATTGTGTGGTTATTAGGACTATTGGAGTACAACCCACTTTGTCCCCCATTTCAAGTAACCCACTTGGGCCAGCTCTCATTCCACTTGAGGTACTCCCAGAAGTGGTGGATATATCCCCCATATTTGATAGCTTTGCACTCTCTGATGAACTGTGTACCCCTAACATTTCCTATCACAGTGTGATTTCAGTTTGTAGTGGATCACTGTACTTTTTCCTGTAAATTGTTGAACCTTCTACTACCATTGTACTGTATGATATGTAAGAAAAATTATGGTGTCCTTTTTGTGATATAATTGCATCACAATTGTGTTATGATTGTGCAGTCCTTGTACTCGAGTAAATTGTTTTTAAGTGATTTTATATATCTTTGACTCTTGTATTTTTGTCTTGTCACTAAGGCCCCCTTCACATCACGTTTTTTACCTGTCTGTGAGGATCCTGTTTTTTGCAGGACCACACGGACAGGAACAGACAGGTCCGGATGTGAACTCCGGATGCCATTTCTGTGTCCAGATCCATGATTTTGAGGAATCCAAACCCAGAAAGAGCTGGGAGGAGCCGAGCCAGGCAAGTGGTGTCGACGCTGTTACTTTCAATTTAGCAGTGTATCTGAAATTAAAGAAAGGAATGGTTGAAAAAAAAAAATGCTCACCTCTCCGCCAAGTGTCCAACGATGCAAGGCATCCAACTCCAATGGCGGCATGACCTTAATCAGCTGACAGCAACCCGATCAGCTGACAGCATCAGCTGGGCGGTTTAAATCACCTGCCCGCTTTATTTAATTTCACTTTAGCAGTGTATGTAGATACACTGCTAAAGTGAAATTACAATGAGCAGAGAAGTTTTAGGGTACTGAGCATACTCAGTACACTAACAAGGGATCTGGGAAACAATCCTGTTTTCTTCCAGATCCAAACTCCATAGACCCCCATGTTATTTGAATCTGACAGCATCGGATATGATGCTGTCTGATTCTGTCCTATTTTGTCCGCTCATGAAAAGAGTGGACTCAATCGGATCACTGCACACACGGATGGCCATTAAAGACAAATCTGTGCCCATCTGTGCCCATAAAAAATAAAATCCAATTTGCGCCATACTGTGTTAACAATAATTACCCTCAGTATATTTTTGTATTGCTCACCTTAACCAGTTGTGCCGTCCGCACAACTGGATAAAATTGCACACTTGCGAGGTCTTTGAAATAATGAATTTCACTCTTCTGGAATAATGTGAACAAATGGCGTCTTCACCGATTTCCTCGGAGGCCAAGGATCACGTGACAGCTCAGGAGGATTATCTAAATAACGAAGGCCAGGTCCTGTAGCCCAGAGCAGCTCCACATCCCCCTCCCATAGGGAGGATATGTAAGGTAATGACTTGAGAAAGACGCATACCGCGTTGAAATGCATCGTGGTTAATGGACCCGCGTGTTGTACACATTTTCATTAAAGCCTAAAGGTAATATACTACTGGCTGTGGAGCTGTAATTATTCCCTAGCGCTTACCACATACTCTATCCTTTCTTCATTACCATCTGTGCCCATAGGGATACATGGAGGCCAAATTGGATCCGTGGCTATTGGTTTTACAACGGATACCCACAGATCCCAAAAAAAGTGATGTGAAGAGGGTCTAAATAAATAGATTGTTTCAATTGCATTTACATTTGTGATTGTCTTTAGCCAAAATCTTGTTTCCCTTGATATATAGATCATAGGTGCGGAGAGAAGGCAGATTAATCTCTCCTTATCTCTTATATTGTTGGGCTTGGTGTATATTAAACTGAACTCGGACATCATCCGTGTGCGGTCCGATGTTTCACTTGTACCCATAGACTTGTATGGGTTCGAATGATCTGAGAGTTGCATGTTTTCTCGGTCCAATACTGCCTGAGAAAAAAATTGCAGATCGCCACTACCCCATTGATTAACAATGGTCCTATTGTAATCCGAATTTTTATTGGATTGCACTCATCCGATTTTACTCATCGCGTGTCTTAACCCTAATAATAAGTAAGGTATGTAGCAATGTCACTACTGAGAAAGGCTGTTTTGGTAAGGGGTCCGACCTTTTGCACAATTTTGCTTGTTGAACTTTACACATGTTGAAGGAATAAAACATTTAATTTTTTGCTTTTTTTAGCTCTCCGCTGAAGAGATATTATTAGCCAAAGTTTTTGGCACCTAATAAGTTAGTTTTCGTTAGGTTGAGGTGAGTGTTATCAGACAGTTTTCCCTGAGGATGTGTACTTCTTCTTTCCCTTGTATGACACTGACTCATAAGAAGCCAACAACATTCAGGAGAAAGAACACCACGCTCTCACCCTATTTTAGAAAATGTTTTCTTCTTTGTGAGGCATGTAATGGCAGATCTAACTCCAAAGTGATTACAATTGGCTCTCAGCAAAAGCTCCAACGGAGCCCCTAATTATTGCAAATATGTAATCGCAATAGTCTTTTTCTATAGGCCAAAGGGAATTTTTTTCGGGCCACCAAGGCTAGGGTCCTGGTACAACTGGAACCCTTTTGTAGTTACCCCGCTTGATCTGATTGTCCTTTATGACACCTTGAGCTTTATTCTCCTGGCAGTCTATGTAGGGAGAGGAGAAGCTCAGTTGAGTTAAACCGTGTCAGATTACAAACCCTTCTGCTCTACTCTTAGCACTGTCAACTCAGATGAGCTTCTTCTTCCCTCACACTGCCTATCTGGAAATGAAGGATCAAGGGTGTCAATATAGCACTTATGTCTGTTGTTCACACAGCAACTTCTAAATACTTTGCAATGAGCTCTGTAAATATATGCCTCACATAGGAGAACGCCTGCTCTAAGCTAATAGGGGGGGGTGTTCTTCTTTCTCCAGTTTTGCTGCCTTTGTATGATTGTCCATCATCATATATGGAGAAAAACTAAACACCCCAAGTGAAAACTCTCTGATAATGCTCACTCACTTGGATTTAACAAAAATGAACTCTTTTAGTGACAAATACTTTGATTGCTAATTTCTCCGCAATGTAGAGGTGACAAAAAAATTATATTACTAATAATTATAATTATTGTGCTCTGCAAACACTGTTACAGGGTGTGTGCAGCTGTATGAGAAAAATGAGGTGAAAGATCCTCTATAAAATATAAAGTTATAAGTTAATGAACAAGAATATAATAAATGACAGGGCCAAGGGGATATAAAACCTCCCTTTATTTAAGATCTTCCTACAACATTTATAAAACAAACAATAAAAAAGATGATTACTATGATTATTTTTATAATTTATTAAGCATTTCTCATATAGCGTCATCATATTCCACAGCACTTTATAGAGATTACTATCACTTTTCAGACTAGAACTCACAATCTATATTCCCTATTAGAATTACTAAATATTCAAACGGCTAATCTGGAAGATATATCCTGGAAATCTAACCTGAAAGTTAGAGGCATTCCAGAAAATGTTTAATTGTCCAGTCTGGCTCAATATATCACAGATTTTACAAACCCCAGCACTCGCCGAACAAAACCCCAAGAGACGTGATCATCAAATTTTGCTCTTCACGTATCAGGAATAGTTTATTCGCTTATGCCAGAGACTCATGTAAGTTTTAGTGCCATATGACAATATTGTTCTCTTCAAAGACTTGTCCAAAGCCACCATGCAAGCAAGGAAAACCTTTCAAAACATCACCAAAAAACTCACCCAAGCAGGAATTAAAGGGAAACTTCAGTGAGAGAAAACTTTTTAATACAGTCACTTCCCTCCTACATGATGAAGCAGAGTCATACACTACAGTTCTAGGATCTATATATTGCTTATAATCCAATAAAATCATACCTGCTCTGCTGCTCTGACCAATCCCCATGAGAATTTCAGCATGTCAGTTTCATGCAGGAGTAGAAAGCGGATGGTGTGTCAGGGGTGTGGATGCTGAGAGCTGCAGGATCTCCCTACATTCCAGCCCCTCACACTGGCCAGCCCCATGCTCACACTACAAACCATCCCCAAATATACCATCCTATGTGACAGGGGTCCAGGCTTGAAATAGCAATCATGTCACCATGCAGATACAAATACATGCTGTGATCCTCTGCTGTATGATGATGCAGAATGTGTACCGCTATTGTAGGAGTAGAGGCAAATCATTACATTGATTCAGCTCTGCAAGGTCTCCCCTATCACATAGGAACATGGTAGCTTCCTATCCCTCCAACTTACAATGGATCGTCATCATCACTTCTCACTGGAATAAAGGATGATCCTGTAGCTCCCAGCATACACTCCCCTGACACACCTCCTGCTCTCTGCTGCTGCATGAAGCTCTCAAGCTGAAATTTTATTTCCCCTGAGGGAAGGGGAAGATCAAAGGGCAGGTATAATTTTATTGAATTATAAGTGATCTATAGATACTAGAACTGTAGTGTCCAGCTCTGCTTCATCATGTAGCAGGGCAGGAACTGTACTAAAATGTTTTCTCTCCCTGCAGTTCCCCTTTAAATATCAATGGACTCATTCAGCAATACTTCAAGTGCATCAAGGAATAAAGACCACCTCAATTCTCTCTCCAGAAGAAGGCCTGGATTTACTGCGCCAACTGGGGATTAATGACATCATCAAGGAAAAGGATTTCTCCAAAACTTGAGCCTGGAAGGGACTTAGAATCTCCTAACTTTCCAACTTGGATTATAAATATGGAAACACCGCATATTCATGGAGATCTGTTAAAAAATATTAAAGGATCTCTTCTCTACACTTCAATATTCCACAATGGGTGACTAAAGTGGACCAAAACTGAACTTTCCCTACCCACCCCTCCTTGGCCCTGGACTCGTCCAGACCAAGGCAAGCATATAGTATGCTACCAATTTGCCACTAACTTTTTTTTTTCTCAACAGGTACTCAACTGCAAAGTAAATGTATATATACGGACTAAGCAATGTTTTAAGGACAGTATAGACTGCGCCATTATTTATGCATCGGACTCTCAATAACGTATGATATGCCACAAGGTGTAGTCTATAGTGTATGTTTTCTAGAGTAAGGTAATGAGTAAGTATACAGGTATTGTATGCTTGTCTTCTCCCTTTTCTCTAAAAGAGTAAGTTACCCCACCTCTTTTACTTATCTCGAAAACCCAATAAAACTATTATTTTCTTGCCCATTCATCTTTCCTCCTCTCCTCCTTTTCCCCGACTTTATTAATACGGTTTTGTTGTTTTTGAATTCTCTTTTGTTTTTTTGTAACCCTCTTAAAAAACCTTAAAGGGAACCTAACCCCACAAACTGACCCCCCCGCATCTTTCTACCTGTCCCTGCTCCCCCTCATCATTTCTAGCCATCCCTTTTGCAGAAAAAATCGATTTTGTAAGGTAGAGAAGAGGTTATATTCACCTCGTCCTGTGTGAGTTCTCTGTTTCTGAATTAGTCTCAATGGTCTGCCAGTCTGCTGCTCCCTTGTAATTATGCACGCCCCTCTCTCCTTGCTAAGAGCATGGCCGCGTCATGAAAGGCACGGCCATGCTCTTACCAAGTCATCAAGCAGAGAGGGGCGTGCATAATTACAAGGGAGCAGCAGACTGGCAGACCATTGAGACTAATTCAGAAACAGAGAACTCACACAGGACGAGGTGAATATAACCTCTTCTGTACCTTACAAAATCGATTTTTTTCTGCAAAAGGGATGGCTAGAAATGATAAGAGGGGTTGCAGGGACAGGTAGAAAGATGCGGGGGGTCAGTGTGTGGGGTTAGGTTCCCTTTAATAAACATATTGTAAAATACAAAGAATATGGAGGATGCCATGGTCAACAGCAACATATAGATGTGAGATACTCGCATGAGTCTTGCAAGACTCACCCGTCACAGCCGCCGACTCTCTGGAGAGGATTGCGTCAGGTGCATTGAAACACATGCATCTGACCCTCTCCCGTCATGTGAGACTCATGTGAGTATCTTGGGTGCATCTGGCATACTGTGTCTCCAGCCTAATACTATCAAAAAACTTTGTATGACTCCTGACCACTGAGGACAGTTTTCACCTTCCTAAAAGACTCACATTCTTGAAATCTGACGTGTCACTGTATGTGGTAAAAGCTTTAGGGGCTTCTTTCTACTGCAGTGATTTTAGTGTTTTTTCATGATACTTTGTACTGTCAAATACATTGATAAAAATTACTTTTATTTAGAAAAAAAAATCAAAAACTTGGTGGAGTTTAGAATAATTAGCAATTTTCAAACTTAGAATTTTATGCCCTTGTAATTGACACAAACAAGTATTTAAATAACAATTACCATGTGTCTACTTTATTTCAGAAGCTGTTTTCATTATTTTTCAGAATATTTAAAAAAAACTACAAAATTCCACATTTTGTAGCAATTTAAAATAAAAAAAATTGCAAAGCATATTTTTTTTTTTTACAAACTTATTAAGTGTTGAAGTGTCTTTGAAGGGCCTATATATTGGAAAATCCCAAAAGTTATAACATTTTTTAAAACTGGACCCATCAATGCATTTGAAATGAAATTAATTCATGAAGCTTGTTGACGCTTCAGATGCTTCACAGGAATTAATGCAAGGTGCACTTAAAAACTATTAAATAAAAGTAAAAATTCTACACTTTAAACTTAAAGGGGTTGTCCTCTACTCGTACAACCCCTTCTTAACCCATTCCCGACCCAGGATGTAGGAGGACGTCATGGGCCAGTTACCAGGGTTCGATAGGAGCTCCGGAGTGGAGCTCAGATCATTTCCCCGACATCTCAGCTGATCTCATCAGTTGAGATGTCGGGCTTCCAGCACCAATCAGATCCGGGATCCGATCGGTGCTGTTAACCCCTTGGATCCAAAGGTGGGGAACATGCTGTTACCCGCCTGCATCGGAGATCCCGCGATAAAATCGATCAAGGTGACACCATCAGGATGGTCCTATCCTAGTATCAAATATTTAAAAACCTTACCAGATGTCAAGTGACGTAACCATGGTAAGGACTGAGCAGGACTTAGGGCCTCAATGGGGAACACCAAGCAATGGGAAGCTACATATACTGTATAATTTCCAGCTCAAAGAAAGGCAGGCCACACCATAATTTGCATGAACTGCAAAAAAAAAACCCACACAATGAAAACCAAAACAATACTGGAATGCAAGTGTATCCATGCAGCGTGAAGGTGCATGTTCATACAGGCCACAAAACAGAAAAAAACAAAACAAAGAAAATAAAGAAAAATGAGCAGATACGTTAAAATATGTAAATAAAGAAATTGCAATATAGCATGAAAATAAAAACAGGGTACATGGTAACATTATTTTGATCAACAATATGTAAAAGCCATCCCACCAGGCCCCAGGTCCTGCACAGTCTTTATCATGGTTACGTCATTTGACATCTGATAAGGTTTTTAAATATTTGACGCTGTCAGTATTCCAGGTTTTCCGGCTTGCCGTTTGACCATTTTGCCCTCAGTCAGCATGGAGATCATTGTTTTGTTTGCCCTTCTTCCTGTCTCGTTTACATAAAGACCTGGCTCAGGTGAGCATTCATTGCTTGAGTATACTGGTTCCTGGTCTGCTCCAGCTCAGCTGTTCTCCTGGATTCACTCACTTCAATGGAGCTCTGTGAGATCTCGGTTCACCTTACAACTTCCTGCATCGTGCTTCTGGTGCCGCTGCTTCTACCTTCAGGCTCGGACGTTCAAGTTTGTAAGCAACTTCCCGGTTATAACCGTATGTACTGTGTGCTTTGTGGAACTTGTGTTTCATTACTTACTCGGAACTGTGTTTAAACTTGTTACCCGGTCATCCGGGTGTGGGAACCTTTTGCCACGGACTATATCTTCCGGTTGTTCCAGTACAAGGATTTGTGCTATGGACTACATGCATCCGGATTTACCTGCTTTGGACTATTGGTTTTTCAGACTGCTTCCATAAGGACTGTGCTCGACGATATATATATTGGGGTTGTGTTATGTTGTGTGCTTTTGCTGTGTACTAAGTTCACCTTGTTTTGCTGTGTGTTTATAAATACTTTGCACCCAAGAACCCGTCTCTGCTCTTCATTGCCCTTAAGCGATCAGACTCCTCAAAACCCATACAATAGTATTACAGTCGCTATGATAGGACCGTTGTGATAAGGTCACCCTAACGTGGTGGTGTGGCTTTTATATTTTTATTTTCATGCACTATTAAAATTTATTTACCTATTTTAGGGTTTCTGTTTTTTTTTGTTTTTTTTCTTCAGTTTTGTGGTTTTGTGGCTTGTGTGAACATGCACCTACACACAGCATGCATATATTAGCATTTCAGTTCTAGTTTTGATTTTCACGTTGCATTTATACCAGTTCATTTCTTTGTATTTTTCTATCAAATGCTCCTGTATATAGTCCATTGCAAGCATGATGAACATTTTTTTTCCAACAATACATGTTAAGTATACTGGTCTATAATTACATGGGAAAGACCTGGAGCTTCTTTTTAAAATGGGCACCAAATTAGCTTTGCACCATTTGCTTGATGCAGTGTAGTCTATTTGAAAGGGTGCTTCCAAATAGTGCAGAACATGCTGTAACTCCATTTCACCGTGATGTGTCCTTCCTAATCTTGTCTTTAAGCCCAATATGACTTAAGATGTAGACAGATGACTATGGCGGATGCCTCTGTCAGAAATCATTTGTTGGGCATCAATCACCCATAGGCTCTAATATTTAAAAAAAAAAAAAAAAAGAATACGCTTATTTTATACATTCCTACATAGTATGGCAGGATTGTATTGAATTTGTATAATGACCAACACCCTGAAAAACCCTGTACGGCACTATGGAAAAAAGTGCAGAGGATGGTCTAGAAGTAATCAGTCATAGTTGTGTGGCGCCCCACTGGTCGGTGCGCCACTAAGGGGTACTGCACCCAGACCAGCGTGTATGGTATCCCTGTGGCCAGTGAAAGAGGAGGTTAATATGTGGCTTTTTCACCCTGCAACCACACACACTTAGCTTCAGGGGACCAATTGGTTCAACCTGTTACCTAGGTAACCAGTCCCGGGGGGAGGTTATAAGAGTGGTAGTGGAAGGTGGGAAGTCAGAGCAGAACAGTACAAAACAGAAGAAGTAGTAGAACGGGAGAGGAAAAGAGAAGAAGATAGTACAAGAACGTCTGAGGAGGACCCTTCAGGGTAAAGCACAGAAAGGGCACCCAGAAACAGTGGTGACCCAGGAAGAAGGAGGAGACCCGTATGGTAACAGGTCTGGGGAAATCCTAGTCCACAGCAGAGAACCGGCTCCGGAAGCAGTACGGGCAAGTTCAACTCCGAGCCGTCAACACCGGTCGGACCCAGGAGTTTAGCCTCTGAGCCACCTGGAACAAAAATCACTAACACTAAGAGCCAGGACCCGCGTAAAGCCACAGGGGTAGCGGTAATCCGGAGAAGGTTTTTACCCACGTTAAGACAGCAGGAAAGGAACAAGGAGACCAGGCCAGGTTTCAAGCCAGCCAGGCTTCACCACAACAGGACAGAGAAAGAGAAGTTAAAGGGACATGCTCGTAAGCCACATTAAGACACCCCATTCATTGGTCACTACCCAGGCCAACTACCCGTGATTGTGTGACTGTTAACCTGTTATTGAACTGTGTTTATCAAGTGACTAGTAAACACCAGTGTAGAGCAAAGCAAGCCTCTCTTGTCTTTTTACCGTCGAACTACAGGCTGCTACCATGACAACTAGCACAACAGCAACTCTGCCCTGGGGATCCTGCTCCACCTGCAGGGAGGAAGACCAAGCTGGCTGCAATACCATCATCTCCGGAGGTCTGACAGCAGCGCTGGTGCTATCACCAGAAACTGCAGGTGGCGTCACGAACAATACAATCCATTTTATTATTTTAATTCAACACTTTTTCAGTGACCACCAGGGCCACAGACTCGGGCATCGACCACCAGTGACATCATCCCGAAACAACGTACGAGATATGAGTACCCCTGCCTGGGTGAGTCAGTTGCCTGTGCGTTACATTTTTGAGAGATTACCATAGCTGGAAGTAGTCATAGTGGTCTGTCCAGAATTAAGTATAAAAGGAAAATTGAGTGACTTCTACTGAACATGTCACCAGTGAGTTGCTAGATTTATCTGCACTATATAGATATATGTGGTCAGCATGAGCACTTTTGTATAACTAGTTCTACCAATAGATGACTAATAGATGGGGGTAATATGGGTTTGAGTATGTTTTTGCTAATTGTCAATATGGTGATTATATGATAGTAACATGTTGTCCACATTATATAGTATGGTTTCCATTGTATGTATCAATAGTGTGTGGTTTCCATTGTATGTATCAATAGTGTGTGGTCATGGTTTTGCAGTATTTGCAGTATATAGTTTCAGTGGTATTATTGGTCTTGGTAAAGTGAGTTTTGTTAAGTGATAATACAGCGATAGTTTTTGTTATTTGGTAACTGTATGTCTATTATTTAGATGTATTAGACAATTATATCTTTTTCTTTTATGATGGGAGAACATAGACTTTGAGCAACATGCTTGTGGTGGTGAGGGGGCCTAGGTACTAATATTGCAATAGGACTCTACATCATTGATTTAAATAATTAATTATTCAAAAGTGTTTGTAAGGGCAGACTGCATGGATAGTGATTAGACCTTAGGCATCGATCGAAAGAGGAGCATAAGAAAAGTTTAAGAGTTGTAATCAGAAAACTTGGATGATTTTAATTTACCATGTACTGTCATCTTTGTGTCTGTCTTTTACGTCCATGTGACATGCATTTTTATTAATCAACATTTTAACATGTACATGATCAAAAACTGTTTCCAAGTAAATAAGGCAAAGTAACTATAAAAATTGGACACTACATAGATGATTTGTATGGAATGTGATTTTTTGTGTACACCCATAGACTTATATAAGCGACTTTCATCTAAATCAGGGGTCTCAAACTCCAGGCCTCGAGAGCCGTACACGGTGCAGCTTTTCAGGATTTCCATAGCATTTGACAGTTGGTAATCAAATTACCAACTGTCAAACTCTAAGGAAATCCTGAAAACTGCACCGTGTCGGCTCTCGAGGTCTGAAGGTTGAGACTCCTGATCTTGACTTCAAAAAAGTATAGTGAAGCTGCATTTTGTTTCACATAGAAGCATGATTTGTTTGAAAAAACTGTTACCTAAACAGCTGCACTGAATTACATTAGTCAGCATGCTGCTGATTTTTACTAGGACAGCACAAACACATATAATACGCTTGTCTAAACGACTCTTTATACTCATGCAGTGCTGTGCAAATTAATTGGGACAAAGCATTTTTTAAGTAAAATCGTAAGTTACATAGCAACGTAGTAACATAATTTTTAAAGTTGAAGGAAGACTTTAAGTCCATCTAGTTCAACCCATAGCCTAACATGTTGATCCAGAAGACGGCAAAAAAACCATGTGACAACACTAAGCTCCACATTGGGGAAAAAAATTCCTTCCTGACTCCAGATAGGGCAATCAGACTAATTCCCTGGATCAACTCCCTATCAAAGAATCTAGTATATATAACTGGTAATATATTTTCAAGAAAGGCATCCAGGACCTTCTTAAATGTTAGTAGTGAGTCACTCATTACAACATTATGTGGCAGAGAGTTCCATAGTCTCACTGCTCTCACAGTAAAGAATCCGCGTCTGTGATTATGATTAAACCTTCTTTCCTCCAGACGTAGAGGATGCCCCCTTGTCCCCGTCTCAGGCCTAAGAGTAAAGAGATCATTAAAAGGTCTTGTACTGTCCCTCTCATATATTTATACATTATTATAAGATCCCCCTAAGCCTTCGTTTTTCTAAGCTAAATAACCTCAAGTTTAATGACCTGTCTTGGTATTGCAGACCCCTCAGTCCTCTAATGACTTTGGTTGCTCTTCTCTGCACCCGCTCTAGTTCAGCTATGTCTTTCTTATACACTGGAGACCAGAATTATATACAGTATTCTAAGTGTGGTTGCACTAGTGACTTGTATAGAGGTAAAATTATGTTCTCCTCATGAGCATCCATGCCTCTTTTAATGCATCCCATTATTTTATTTGCTTTGCTGCAGCTGCCTGACACTGGCCACTAAATGTGAGTTTGTCATCTACCCATACACCCAGGTCTTTTTCAGTGATAGTTTTGCCCAGTGTTTTACAATTAAGCACATAATTATACCTTTTGTTTCCTCTACCCAAGTGCATGACCTTACATTTATCCCCATTAAAGCTCATTTGCCATTTATCAGTCCAAGCTTCTAGTTTACATAAATCCTCCTGTAAAATAAAATTGTCCTCCTCTGTATTGATTACCCTGCAGAGTTTAGTGCCATCTGCAAAATATTGAGATTCTACTCTGTATGCCCCCTACAAGGTCATTAATAAATATATTAAAAAGAAGCGGGCCCAACACTGACCCCTGTGGTAACCCATTGTTAAATGTGACCCATTCTTAGTGTGTTCCATTAATGACCACCCTTTGTTTCCTATTGTGGCACCCCTGTGACTAGGCGCCACAGGGTAGTATTACACTGAATATAAAAATGTGTTTTTCCCTGTAAGGTCATCAGTTCAGGGTTCACTTTATGGAGTTTGCTTTTACACCCACCTAGGACCACACCACTTAGAATAGGGGAACCGGTAATTTAGTAGGTCCCATAGGGGTGGGGGTGGAGCCTAGGATAGAGTAGTGGGAGTGACAGTTAGTCAGATGGTGCTGGGAAGGCAGGCAGAGAAGGTCAGGCCTGACAGCCCAGCTGACAGGAGGGAGCCCCATCTCTAAGTGGGGGCTCAGGACAGAAGGCAACGGGCCAGGACTGGTTGGAGCCGGCTGGTAACGTTGGAGAGCATCGGCAGTGCGGGTAGCCGAAGTAGTCAGGTGTTTACCACTGGCTATAGACCGACAAGCTGCGGGCCCAACATAACCGGGTTGCCACACGCACCACAAGGTATCTTGCCCCTCAGAACCACAATAGATCCAGAACCGGTGGGGTAACAGCCCGATTACCGACGTCGGGGGAGATAAATGACTCTTCTTAAATCCGGGAAAGGATAACCGTGCCTCACTGAAGGAGATCAGGGGACTGGCGGGAGAGCTCTGCGAGGGTAGAGAGTAAGAAAGATAAGTTAAACCAGAAAGCCATAGAAGGAAGGACATCTAGAGACTCCATTACAGAAAACCTGGAGCTGGTGACCGACCCCTGGTAAACCGGATTGTACCATACACCATCATATTCTGCCGGTACCTATTAAAGTGCAGTAAACTTGCTCTGGACTGTCATCCTTATTGCGGTGCCCGGAGGGCTCAGCATCATCAGCAGCTCAGTAGAGGGGTAAGAACTGCAGTACCAACATCTACTACTACTCCCCTCATCCCCAGCATCATCCACATTACTTTCATCTCTGCCCTGAGGTAAAGCTCCACCTGTGGGGAGCTGTTCCACACTCTGCTGCACCCACCATCACCTCAGCGGCCGGCTTTCAGCACCGGTACTATATTACCGGGAACTACAGGTGGCGTCACGATCCCCTGTAAATAACCATTTCTCCCATCATCATCCCTTTGAAATGATCACCAGTGCACGGCACCGGGATCCCGTCCACCCATGACTCCCTATTCAGCAGACCCGGTGGCCGAGTACCCCCTTAGCCCTGGCCGCATCACTATCACTAAGCCAGTTCTTAACCCACTTACACATATTTTCCCCGATCCCCATTGCTCTCATTTTATGTATCCACCTTTTGTGTGGCACCGTATCAAAAACTTTTGAAAGTCCATATACACCACGTCCACTGCATTTCTTTGGTCCAGTCCATAACTTACTTCTTCATAGAAGCCTATCAGATTAGTTTGACAGGAACAGTCCTTCGTAAACAGGGGTGCACCAAGGCCATCTGCCGCCTGATCCACAAGTTGAGGTCCCGGGGGGGGTGCTGTCACAGTTTTGCACCGCCGCCCCTGCAGCTACGCGTGAGGAGCGGGGGGGGGGTTGCTGTCACAGTTTTGCACTGCCGCCCCTGCAGCTGTGGGGGAAGAATAGGGGGGGGGGTGCTTTTGCAGTTTTGCGCCGCCGCCCCTGCAGCCGCGGGTGCGGAGCGGGGGGCTCTGGCCGCCAGCGCCACGGCAGGGAGACGCTGTGTGGATATGGTGCCGCCCCCTTCTGCACAGCCGGTCCCCCTGCCAGCTTGCCGCCTGAGTGAAAGGGTTTACACTGTCCAATGGACGGTGCGGTGCGGACCTGCTCGTAAACACGTTGATATTGGGTCATGAGGTTATTTTTCTTCAGATACTCCAGTATAGCATCTCTTAGAAAACCCTTTAGGATTTTACCCACAATAGAGGTTAAGCTTACTGGCTTATAATTTCCAAGTTCAGTTTTTGTCCCCTTTTTGAATATTGGAACCACATTTTCTATACACCAGTCCTGTGGTGCAGACCCTGTTATTATGGAATCTTTAAATATTAAAAATAATGGTCTATCTATGACAGTACTTAATTCCTGCAGCACTCTGGGATGTATCCCATCCGGGCCCGGGGATTTGTCAATTTTAGTGATTTTTAGACGATGCTGTACTTCCTGTAGGGTTAAGCAGGTGACATTTAATTGAGAGTTTTTGTTATCACTGATCATATTGTCTGTCATGGGATTTTCTTGTGTAAATACTGTTGAAAAAAAGTAATTTCGCATATTGGCTTTTTCCTCATCCTCATCCACCATTTCACCCAGATTATTTTTAAGGGGCCAACACAATAATTTTTTAGTTTCTTACTATTTATTTAGTTAAAAAATATTTTGGGATTATTTTTACTTTCTCTGGCAATGAGTCTCTTTATCTCAATCTTTTCTGCCTTGATTTGATTTTTACAAATGTTATTTAATTTTCTGTATTTATTTAACGCTTCATCACTACCTACTTACTTTAATTCCCTAAATGCTTTCTTTTTGTCACTTATTGCACCTCTTACCGCTTTATTTAGCCATAGTGGTTTCCTCCTATTTCTAGCATGCTTATTCCCATAGGGTAAATATTGTGCACAGGCCCTATTCAGGATGCTAATAAACGTCTCCCATTTGCTTTGTGTGCTTTATATCTCAGGACACTGTCCAGTTTATTGCACTAAGATAATCTCTCAGCTGTTGGAAATTTGCCCTCCTGAAGTTTAGTGTCCTTGTAGCCCCTCTACTACACATTTTTCAGGATAGTTGAAGTCCCCCATAATAATGACTTCTCCCTGCAAAAGAAAGTGAGCCACTTGCCAGTTTTTAATGTTTTTTTTTTCAATAAAATTCTGAGAAAAATACTTTGTATCCGTTGTTGGTTACCAGTCAGTGATTCAAACCAGTTTTAACTGCTCTGAACAGGTTTGAGTGACAACATTGATTAACAAAATGTGGTTTAACTGGTTTTAGTCAGAAAATAACAGGTAGCTGCCCCCTCAGCTTCAGTTGAGAGCTTGTTTCTGTGAGGAGTGGTTTAGTGTACTTTTTCTCTCAATGTCATTCGTGCCTGTAAAAATGGATGTTACTCCACGTAAGAGGTCTAGAATTATTGCTCTTAATGCACATACAAGTCTGACTGTAAGTGAAATAGCTTCCACCGTTGGTATTGGAAAATCTACTGTTTCAAGAATAATTCGCACACACAATGAAACACAAAACAAAAAGGGAAATGTGGAAGAAAAAGTAAAACGACTGACAAAACACTTTTCAGCAATAGTAAAACTAATACAAGAAAAACAAGTAAAGACTTGCTTTGTCCCAATTAATTTGCACAGCATTGTATGACAATAGCACCAAGTGAAAAACATGAATTTAGTGATTAAAGCCCCCGTCACACTAAGCAAGATCACTAGCGAGATCGGTGCTAAGTCACAAATTTGGTGACGCAACAGCGACCTCCCCAGCGATCTCGCTATGTTTGACACTTTGCAGTGTCCAGGCCCCTGCTGTGAGATCGCTGGACCATCTTTTGACAGTTGGGGTCCCGCTGGGCAGCATGCATCAGTGTGTTTGACAGGGACAACGACCAACGACCTCAATACTACAGGTCTGAGAAACAGGCTCCCAACTATCTCCGTATCATTCCGGATCGTTGCTGCGTCGCTGGTGAGATCTTACTGTTTGACATCTCACCAGCAAACCCAACAGCGACTCGACAGCGATCCCTACCAGGTCGTATCGTTGTCAGGATCGCTGGTGCGTCGCCAAGTGTGACGGTACCCTAAAGGTACCGTTACACGGCACAACATTGCCTGCGATGTCGGATGCAATTCCGTGGGAGCGCGGTTGCTTCGGACATAGCAGGCTGGCTGTCACACGGCAAGATGTTGCCGGTGACGCCGCGGCGATGCAGGCTGAGCCATCGCCTGCTGGGCTGGGAACAACCCAGCGAGCGATCCGCACCAATACTGCGCAATGCTCCGCACCAAGGCTGGAGCACCTGTAACATTACTATTGCGATGTTATACTGCACGATCCAGCCTTATTGCTGGAGCAACATCGCCAGGTTGAACTGCATGCACTTCAACTGGCGATGTTGCACCAGCAACTTATTGCGTTGTGTAACAGCACGATGCACTGCGATGTTGCTTGCAACTTCACTGACTCAGCAAATCGCCAGTGAAGTTGCAAGCAATGTTGTACCGTGTAACGGTACCTTTAGAGCTGTGTTCCAAAACTTTTATCCATATAGTTTACTAGCTATTGAACCAGGTGGTGAACATTTTCATTGTCACATTTAAATTTTTTTGAAGCATTACCTGATAACTAAATTTATTTATTGTGCAAACATTTCTCTGTAAACCACATTTTTGGTGTAAAATCGGTGGTCTGTCTTAAAATTTACTTGTTGATTCGGGTCATTATCTATTGCTTCCTTGGCTGCTTACCTCCCCCTTATTTAAATTTCATGCCGTGGCCATTACCCATATGGCTGGCATTTGCACAGTGCTATGTTCACTTTGTTGTTGAATCCTTTAATAAAACATCACCAAAGAGAGTGCATATGCATACTGCGATCTCCAGGCCCATAATCTTAAGGTACTGTTACACAGCACAATGTTGCATGCAACATTGCTGTAATTTTGCTGATTCGGCAAAGTTGCAGCAACATTGCTGGAGCATCGTGCTGTGTAACAGCATGATTTATCGCTGGTTGCAAGTTGCCAGGTTTCTGGACATTGTCCTAAAACCTGGCAACTTGCAACCAGTGATTTGGCAGCTAATTGCTGTGTAACACCACAACAGTGATGTTGCCAGCAATTCCGCCTATTCGCTGCATTGAAGCATATCGCTCGCTGGGTTGTTCCCAGCCCAGCGAGCGATCGCTGCTTCAACATTGCAACGGCATCCCAGGCAACATTTGCCTGTGTGACACCCAGGCAGCGATGTCGGAAGCGAACGCGCACCCGAGCATCGCTACCGACATCGCTGCGATGTTGTACTGTGTAACGGTACCTTTAAAGACACTGTCTCTGTGAGTATCAAACTGGTGACCAGTGATATTCGTAGAGATAGTGACTTCAATAAAATGACACCAGAGTTCACATTATGCGCACGCACTGACAGCAGTAACATTTTATTGAAGAATTCAACTACAATGTGAACTGCACACATGCTGGCCATCCCAGTTTTGGGCAAAAGTACGCACTCTTACCATTTCCTCCACTAACTGCTTTCCACCCCTTTAAATTATGTGCCACGGCCACCACCGTTATCCCTATGGCTGGCATGTGTGCAGTGCTATGTTCATATTGCAGTTAAGTCCTTCAATAAAATGGCACCGAAGTCAACATATACGCATGACCTCTGCCACCATTTTCATGAAGATACTGTCTCTGCAAATGTCATCTGAGACAAACTATTTATATTCACAGAGAAAATGTCTTCAATAAAATGGCAGCAGAGTTTGTGGTTTGTGCACACGCTGACTCCAGCACAATTTTATTGAAGAATTCAACTGCAACGTGAACATATCAATGCACACATACAGGCCATCCTGGCTTTGGACAGCAAGATGTATTCAGCATTATATATTAGACTAAAAGGATGGTGGCCCGATTCTAACGCACCCGGTATTCTAGAATATGTATGTAGTTTATTTATGAAGATTTAAGAATAATGCAATGAGCGATCAGTAAGGTACCGTCACACTTGGCGATCCCTACCAGGTCATATCGCTGGAGCGTCAGTACGTGGTCATTGGTGAGATGTCAAACAGTCAGATCTCACCAGCAATGCAGCGACGATATGGCGGTTGTTGGGACCCTGTCACTCTAGGGCGTAGTATTGAGGTCGTCGGTCGTTGTCCCGCGCGGCTTGGCAGGGGATTTGAATCCCGGCCGCCATATCAGCTTACCCATAACTTGGGTATTCCAATATGGTGGTTGGGGTACTTCTGCTGTGAGCAGCCGGGAGATGACTGGCTAGCCCCGGTCATCTCCTGGCTGCATCGCCGCTGACCTCCGTGTGGCAGGAGATGACCCGCGGCTACCATCGGATGTCCCTATGAGGTCATATTGTAATAGTGATCGCTGGAGCATCACCAAGTGTGACGGTACCCCCATTCTGACACGATCAGCGGGAGCCTGGTCGCTGCTGCGTGTCACAGTGACCGAGATAGCTAGCGCCAGTCGGGGTACTTCCACTGCCAGCAGCCGGGAGATAACCGGCTAGCGCCAGTCATCTCCTGGCTGTGTCGCCTCCGTGCGGCAGGAGGTGACCCACAGCTACCGTTGAGAGATCAATGGCTAGTGCCGCTAGTGCCGCTGGTTCAAACCCGCGCCAATTGGCGGCCGGATTGCACCTGTCACTGATTGATCGTGGCCCGCCATGCACGACCAATCAGCGATGCAGGATTTCGGTTACAGACAGACAGAATTAGATGATTATATAGTAGATTATTGGTTATGCTTGAGAAGGGTCTTGTTGTCCATAGCAACCAATAAAGCTCAGCTTTCACATTACCTCAGCGCTTCAGTACTGAAAGCTGCACTCTGGTTGCTACAGAAAACCAGAATGATCTTACTGTGAGGCCATCTAGTTTAATCATATGCTAAATAGTTGCAAAACAAATTTATGCATGAGATAGCCAAGATGATTGGCAATAAAAAGTCAAACATTTAAAATACTGTTACATTTTGCTTGTCACTGTGTCTGCACATGCCTGAAAAATCACCACAAAACATGAACACAATGCTTTAGTCTTTTGTTACTTCACAGTTTGGAAACTGTGAAGTGATTATTAAAACAAAGTAATTGTTTATTCTTTGGGCAGCGCTGCCCATAGATCTACTGTATAAGGCTTTAGGACCTCAAACAGCGGCGCACATACTATAGCAATAGGTATAGTATGCGCGCCGCTCTGAGGAGCCCGGCGCTTTCATTCATAAAACTGTACAGCAGCTGTCAGGAGGCAGCTGCTGTACAGAGGTGATTATAGCTTTATATGCCCACCTGAGTGGGGGTAAGGTCTCTAGGGGGAGTGGGCACCCCCTAGAGACATTATAGGAACATTTATTAATCAAATAAATAGTTTAACAAAACACAGAACAGTTTGCTCATCCCTGCGGCAGCCAGGATAAGCAAAGTATCCGGTAACCGGATTGCTCAGGATTACACATCCTGAGCAATCCGGTTATCGGATTGCGGTTTCAGCAATCCAGTTCCCGGATTGCTGAATGTCAGAAGACAATTGCGTTCACTGCATCCGGATCTGAATGCAGTGAACGCAATTCAAGATTTAGGTGTGACCCTAGCCTAACTTTAGCTTTTTTAGCATTTCTGAGACTAGTCATCTGAAGGAAGCTTGCAGAAATGACATATGTATGGAAGGGATTTTTGACATTTTCGCTTCTGAATTTAACTAAATATCTCCTTTAAAATATTATGACAACAGACTTGACTGTCATACATTTTGTTCTAACTTGGCATACAGCGGGAGCACAAATACAAACAGCAGCTTTAAATCATCATAGTGTTTCCAGTACACTCTGATTGATTACGCTTAAAAACCTAATCACTTCCAAATGTCTTTTAGAGTCAGTTATCCGCAACCCTTTCAATTACATTCACTGAGGATTTTCTGTCGATGTCCTTCACAGGCCACTTCTTACCATTTCTGGCAGCTAGCAAGCCAGCTTTAATACAAAAGTAAATTAGGAACTAAGGCAAAATAGTATTCATTTTTATTATTGGTGGTTTGTAACACGCTGATGTATTCCACAACACTGTCCAGACAGATCTCTCACATTATTCTCGCCTTACTCATGGTTACAGTCAGTTTATTTCTATTCTGACATATGCATTAGAGCAGAATTTTACAGATGCCAAGTGATTTATGTTGGAACAATATTTTAGATAGAGTATTCCTATTTCTAGGTGATTTTAACCCCTTCTTGACATCCATCTTATATGTAAAATGAAGTGACTTGTATGGAACGGGGTGTCAAACTGAGTCCTTTCTATATATGGCAGAGGCAATGTGTGTTACATATCATACACAAATCTGCAGTATATCTAATAAAGCCACAGGCAACTGGAAATCAATATCAAGAAAATACACTGCAATAAGTAATACATTGAATTCCATAGGAGCCTCAGGAACAATGGTAAAAATGAACAATTAAAATATCTCCAAATGGATCTTTATGGCCCGTTCGCATGATGTGTATTTTGCCCATATCTGCTGTG
The DNA here is from genome assembly GCA_033576535.1 of Allobates femoralis. NCBI lineage: Eukaryota > Metazoa > Chordata > Amphibia > Anura > Aromobatidae > Allobates > Allobates femoralis. The sequence continues at coordinate 393,610,024 of JARQOC010000001.1, read as the reverse complement.
TATAAGCAGCAGATCTGCACCAAATATGCAGCAGTGTGTTTTCCCAGCAAAGTCTATGGGATTTGAGAAGTCCTGTCCACATGGCACGTTTTTTTTTCTGCTGTGGATACGCTGCGTATTTTAGTGCAGAAAAATTCTGCAGCATATCAATTCTTCTTGCAGATACACTGCAGATTTGTCCATAAAAATGCTGACTCTTAAAACAGTCAATGGCAAAAAGCACTACATTTGCAGTAGATAAAATTAACCATGGGGACAGCCAAGTGTTTGGTTTATTATTTCTGACAGTTAGGTGCAGATTTTGGCAAATCATAAGATCTGCACCACCAACTCAGCATTCATCTGCCGAGGGACAACATGCGCCACTGAGGAAATGACAGTTCAGACTCTGTGGCATGATTGAACTGCACTGTGACCCAGCTAGTGCAGATTTGAATCAAACTGTCAGCATTCATCTACACAGGCCTGATGACAGCAGAGTGGCAGCCGTTTGAACCTGATTCTAGTGAAGCAGCTTTCCTATGCTATAAGAGTGCATGCAGACTAATGGTGCCGTTACACGCTAGGATATCGTTAATGGTATACTTAAGGCCACTTCACACAACAGATATCTTAGTCCAATATCTGAACAGATCTCTGGTTGCAGTGAAATCATGGATACATTGCTCCATGTTGTACACAGCCACAAAATGGAGCAATGTATCCATGATTTCACTGCAACCAGAGATCTGTTCAGATATTGGACTCAGATATCTGTGTGTGTGAAGTGGCCTTTAGAATGATCACGTGACAGTGATCATTCCGACATCGTTAGTGCTTGTCAAACACAAGGATATCGTTAACGATATCCCAATTGGCAACGCACCAGTCAAATAGGAGAGCAAGGACTGAACGATCTTTTAATGCGGCAGGAATAGGAGATTTTTGAACGACATCATTCAAAAAGGTGTCACACTGAACGATGTTGCTGCTTCACAGATCCTTAATTGGACGACGAACGATAATTTGACGTCAGGATCTAATTTTTTAATAAACGTTCCAACGATTTTTCAATCCTACATCGTTCGTTTACACGCAAGGACGCACAAACAATATCGTTAGAACGTTCACAAATCCGTGATGTTTCAAGGATATCGTTAACAATATCCTAACGTGTGAAGCGGCCTTAGGGCAGGCACACACTCTCCTAGTTACATCCGATTTTGACGGACGAGTCTCGGAAAGGGCTGGAGCAGTGACCCTGAAAGGCTTCCCCCTATCAGGACAGGGCTGGCGGCTGCTTGTGTTTTTGTGCAGCTCCACACTTCCCGTCCAGACAGGGAGAGGCTGTTCAGGGTCACTGCTCCAGTCCTTTCAGAGACTTGTCCGTCAAACTGTCGGTATAGTAGTGGTGGGATGTTCCGAGCCCTGCTAATGGCGTGTAAGGTTTCCATGAATGTAAAGGCAAATTATGCGATTCTCAATTCGAACCCTGTGATGGCCGATTTCCATCATATTTGGTAAACAGCATAGGGAAGGCACCTAGTGTTGTGTGCCCGATTGTCTCCCTCGATCCGCATATGCCATAGTCGGTACGACCTAGCTATATAAGCATGTCAATAAGGCACAATTAAGCATAAGGTTGTGATGTTTCCGAGTAACCCATGATAGACTACATGCATATAGCAAAATAAGTATGATATAACATTAAAAATCACGACACTTTTAAGAATGGAGGGGATTTTTGACCCCTTTTATGAGATATGAAGCACATTTACAAAATATGTTGTGGCTTTGGCTTTAATGCAGTCTTGCACTCCAAGCCTGTATTTTTCTACTGATTTAATCAGGCATAATGTGCCTCTAATAGGGCTGTCACATGCGTCAATATTGCGTGACGTTGCAGCGATATTGACGCGTGTGACATGCTCAATCAACCAGCGATAAATCGCTGGTTGATGGTCGCCAGGTTTTAGAACCTGTTCTAAAACCTGACGACTGTCGCCCGTGCACACGCAGCATCGCTGCATGTGACACCGGGCGATGCGATCAGCAAGCTCCCAGCGCCTCTCAGGAAGCGCTGGGAGCTGGTATCCAGGGTAAACTGCGGGTAACTAGGCAGCGCATGCTTCCTAGTTACCCGCTGTGTACCTTAGATACCAGCTGGTGAGCGGAGAAGGCTGGTAACTAAGGTACACATTGGGTATCTAGGCAGCGCGCGCTTCCTAGTTACCCGCTGTGTACCTTAGATACCAGCTGGTGAGCGGAGAAGGCTGGTAACTAAGGTACACATCGGGTATCTAGGCAGCGTGTGCTGCCTAGTTACCCGCAGTTTACCGTGGATACCAGCCTGCAGACATCGTGGAAACGATATAGAATCATTTCCACGATGTCGCTGGTAAAATGATCGCTGGTGAGTCTGCCTGTGTGACAGCTCAACAGCGATCATCCATCAATGTCGTCAGCGATCAGATCACTGACGACATTGACGCGTGTAACGGCCCCATAAGGCCAGTTTCACACCACGAAGTCATCAGGTCGGGGATGTCCAGTGTGAACCGGACAGCCCCAGACCCGATTTTGTTGTAATGCAGACCTATGGTGCCAAACAGGGACAGATAGGCAGCTATTTGCCATTCGGGTTTGTCCCTGTCCGGCAGCTTCAGGCTGCATTCGGTTTTTGTCCTGGACAAAAAAACGTTGCTTGCAGCGATTTTGTGTCTCGGGCAAAAATCGGTCAAAATCGGATCATCCCGGATACGGCTTGATCTGGCGCCCCCTAACATGGGAGTCTATCATGCCGGATCTGACATAAAATCGGATGCGGCTCTCGGACACTGGCTGCTCTAGTTTAGCAGCGACCGCTGCTAAACTTTAACACCTGGAGATGTCCCCTGCAGAGATTTCAGGACCGCAGCTGTTCTGCGCTAGCCGCGATCTTGAAATTTCAGCAGCTGCAGCTGCGATCTGCTGATTCCAGGAGAAAACAGGACCGGAGGCCATATTTGTCCTCCGGGTCTGTTTGTATGGCACACTAATATCATGAAAATAGAGTCTTTGTAACGACAAAAAAGACTGTCGTTACAAAGACTCTATTTTCATGATATTAGTGTGCGGGGCTACTCCTATACTTTAGCTTTGTTTTTTTTCCCCAGAGCACCTAAATTGGGGTTTGAGCCTGTCATATCTACTCTACATGTTTGTATGGGACAGTTAGGTTCTGTCTGGTGTTTCCTGCAAAACACCAGACAGAACCTGAAACATCACAAAAGTGGTGTGAAACTGGCCTAACAGTTGCAGGTTGATCGCAGATCCACCCGCAGCTGTTAACCAGATAAACTCCTGCTGTCACTCTATGACATCGGGATTTAACACACTCAGCCAGGGGGCTCACCCACGTGATGAAGTTGTCATGAAGTTGTCATTAAAGCTAATGTACAATTCTGGTCAGAAATGATTAAGAGCACCAACATGGAACATCATAAGCTTATTTGCTCCAAAGAAACACAAGGTCAGCTCCAATCAGTCCACTTAGAAATCAATCGGCAGAAGAAATAAAGTCCTTACAGCGTCTCAGATGGTGAAAAAATTCCTGTATTTTTCGGACCATGAGACACACTTTTTTCTCCCAGATTGTGGGGGAAAGTGTGGGGAGCATATTTTGGCCCGATTATACAGACTGTGGTGTTGTGCAGGCTGTGCTGGGGGTAGCAGTGGCTGTGGAACGGGTTGGAAGAGGGTGGCGCAGGCTGCAGACTCAGCCCATGATCGCATGTCCTCGCTCATTAGCTTACTGTAATATTCACTGCATCCCTTTGTCCATTACCTCTCAATGCTGAAGCAGGTACTGAGAGATGAGCGGAAGGTAGTGTATATTTGTCACGATCTCCAAACTGTTCTTGTCTGCTATATTACTATTGTGTGGAGGCTGTCAGTCTGTTTTGGTTGTGCTGGGTCTGTGCTGAAATCATCTGTCTTCACTTCCATTGATTAATCCTCTACTTAAGCATTCTAGCTCCTCCAGTGTCAATCATACACTTGCTGCCACCTGTGTAAGACTGATCCCTCTGTGCCTGACTTTATTCCCGTACCTGGACTTTGACCCTTTGCATGTGACCTGACTACTTTTTTGCCTGCTCCCTGTAATCTGTCTTGTCTTTCTGGTTTTCCTGACCCTGGCTCGTGAATTGGAATTCGTCTTGGACTACCCCTTGCTGTACAGTGCCATTTCCTGTACCTGACCTCGGATCGTTTGATCTCCCTTTACTTATCCAGTAAGTAGTATTATAATATTATTACTATCTGTAATTGTCTTTCTCTCCACTTCTGGGACTAGTCATTACTGTAGTGACTTGCCTCACAATATTACAGTACACTATGTGTACCGACTCCCCCATCCTGTATATGCCCCCTACTGCTGCTCACGCTAAAATAATATATAGTGTGACATACCTGTTCGCCGTGCCCTCGTCTCTCCCTCTGCAGCATCGCCCATCTTCCTTCCTGCCTGTGGCTTTGTGTGTCCCCTGGGCATCCGATTATGTGGCCGGCACCGTACAATGATGTCATAGCTACGCATCCCGGTTACATGATCGGATGCCCCGGGGATGCACAGAGCCACAGACAGGAAGCAAGACGGGCGATGCTGCAGAGGGAGAGATGAGGGGATGGTGGAGAGGTATGTTACACTGTGTATTATTTTAGCATGTGCGGCAACATGGGAGGCCATTTACAGTGATAGGGGGTACAATATCCCATGATGGGAGGAGCTATATCTAGGATGGGGGTGCTATATCCCAGGATGATATATTGGGATATATCACAGAATGGGGGGTGCTATATCCCAGGATGGAGGGGTGAAGGTGCAATATCCCAGGATGGGGGGGCTACATACCAGGATGGGAGTCTATATACCAGGATGGTGGGGCTATATGTCACGTATTGATTGCCTTGCAGTCTAGAAGTACTGCTGCTGTGGTTTAAACTAAGTCTTTTAATTTCTCTGCTATGCAGTGTGCGGTTCCACAGGTGAGGTTGCTGCAATTGTGTGTGATGGATATGACTCATGCTTAGGTGAGTGGGGACGTGCCTGGGCTGGTTGCTCCCCACCCCTCGGCCATAAATAGGTCAGCTCACATCCACCTGATGTCACTGATTCAGTTCACTTCTGGACTGTGACCTGTTGTGAGCAGATGCTGATCTGAAGCTGCTGCTTTGCTCTCCATTGGAAGTTGCTGGGTCCCGTGGTCCGTGGGTGGAGGTAAGAGCTTATGCCTAGGGCTTTGGCTTCTTGGGAGTTATGGACTTAGGCTGGTGGCTCAGACCTCCTCACCTTTAGAGGTACTTCCGAGATCAGGGTGAGTCAGGGACCCCAGTATATGGGCCTGAACAGGCTCCCCTGACTCCCTATGCCCAGCTCCATTCTACTTCTGGGCACCCCGGCCGCCCAGCATGACATTAAACAGCGACCCACTATTTCACCCCGAAGCCGCTATGTCAACACGAGCTTTCCAGGAGGTTTCTACCTTGCGGAACCAGGTGGTGCATCAGTTTGAGAAGTGGTTGGGTATCTGGTTGTGGTTCACACACTGGCTGTACCAGAACCCAATATCTCCCTCCCTGACCGATTTTCAGTAGTGAGAGATAATTTTTTTGTGTTTAGTGAAGCCTGCAAATTATATTTCAATTATATTTGTGTCCTAGTTCTTCGGGAAGTGAGGTACAGCGCGTGGGAATTATACTCTCCCTTCTTAAGGCGGATCCCAAGGCCTGGGCCTTCTCTCTGCCGACCGATTCTCCATCCATGCGGTCGGTGGATGAGTTTTTTGCAGCGCTCACCCTTGTGTATGGCGACCCTGATGCTGTCTTCTTGCTGAGTCTAAACTATGGAAGCTCAGGCAGGCAGCATGTCCGGTCAAGGAGTATTGCTCCGAGTTCAGGAGGTGGGCCACTGACACTCAATGGAACGACCCTGCTTTGAGGAGTCAGTTCTGTCTGGGGTTGTCAGATCAGTTACTAGACACCATGACTCAGTACGCTGCTCCGAAGACGCTGGAGGCTGCAATGGCGCTTGCTATAAGGTTGGACAGACGCCTAAGAGAAAGACCGGATCTGACCCTGCACCCGGTGACCATCCCTGCTGTGGAGGTTACACGTGTGGGTTCTGATGTTCCTAAGCAGTTGGGGACTGCGGAGTCTTGTACTAACCCATCTACAGGTCATCAGGTTGGGCAGCCGTGTTTCTTTTGCAGTCAACCTGATCACTTTATTAGGGTCTGTCCATACCATGCTAACCCCGCTTTTCAGCTGCAGACATCCCATGTGGATAAGTGCGTGAGTGCTGCTGGGTCTGCCATGTTGCTCAGGCCTGCTCCTATGTCTCAACCGGTGGTGGTTAATCACCCACCGTAGGATAGGAGTAAAAGCCTGTCGGCACCTCAGCTTAATGCTTGACTCAGGTGTTTTTCGGGGAAGCATGTAAGTGGGAAGGTGGTTACCCGCACTAAGCCCTTGGTGAGAAAGGTCCCTGAGACAAAACCAGGAACCATCTCTACCGTGTGCCCCCCTGAGAATAAACCTTCTGTTTGTGGGTGGAGGTAGGAGCTTATGCCTAGGGCTTCTCAGGAGTTAGGGACTTAGGCTGGTGGCTCGGACCTCCTCACCTTTAGAGGTACCTCCGAGATCAAGGTGAGTCAGGGACCCCAGTATAAGGGCCAGAGCAGGCTCCCCTGACTCCCTATGCCCAGCTCCATCCTACTTCTGGGCACCCCAACCCCCCAACGTGACACTATATACCAGGATGGGAGGCTATGTACCAGGATGGGAGGCTATATACCTGGATGGGGGACATATATTACCTGGACAGGGCCAGGGATGGGGACATTACCCCCATAACAGTGTCAGCAGCAGATCCTTCCCATAACAGTTCATTATAAGTACATTTTTTACTTAACTTTTCTTCCCATATTTTCCTCCTCTAAAATTTGGGTGTGTCTTATAGTCCGAAAAATATGGTACTGTGTCTTTATTCTCCTCAAGCAATGTTTCAACCTCATTGTGAGATTGAAACGTTGCATGGGAAGAACAAAGACAAAGTAATTTTTTCACCCTCTGAGGTGCTGTTAGGACTTTATTTCTTATGACAGCTAATGTGTTTATCATTACGATGCTCCTATAAATTCTGGCTGCAACAAGCATTTACCGCCGCTGGCAAAGCAAACCGCTTGTAACAATTCCTTACTCTGCGAGGCAGGCAAGGAGGCAGCACAGAGAGGCAGGAGGTGGGGAGGACCTCCGTGAACAGCGATGACTCCATAATCTGTAAATCCCTCTGGACTTGTTATTTCTACACTTTCTAAAGTGATTTTTACAGTTTACAGAGGGGGTAGAGACATAGGAGACCCCTTCCCTGAATGCAGCAGACATGCTGCATTCAGTGGTGCTTTCAGTTTGGAAAGCATCAGTGGGTGAGAGGTCCTCTTTAAATCTACCCACAAATGGTATCAGTATAAATGTAAACTCAAGGCGCAAAAAATAAGCTATCACTTTTAAAACTTCATGGTTCTCAGAAATTGGTGCCTCAGCAAATTTTTTCAACTTTTTTTCATAACTTAATTTAGAAATAAACTATACATGTTTGGTATCCCTGTACTCGGGCTGAGCTGAAGAATCATACTGGCAGGTCATCTTTACCATATAGTGAACATGGTAAATAAAAACTTAAATTAGGATAAGAACGGAAAAAGATTGTGTACAAAAAAAACTTTTTCAATGCTGGTAGATAGTTAAAAGCAGGATTATTATGTCCGTCAAAGAGGACAGATGAAAATGGCACAAGGATGGTACAAGGATAAGTGCAAAATGTACATACAAGTATTACATTAGGGCTTGCAGATACAACGATAAAGTGATAAATGGATACATATCCATGAGTAAAAGGCCCTTGCCCAACACGAGACACGCTGGATCATGACCCTTGGGACTATGGTTCCCAACGGTCTGAATAAGTCCCTTAGTTTTGCTCCTTTTCTGTGATCTCCTCCCCCCTTGAGTCTTCTGTTTTTGTACCTTGTATATATTTTACTTTGTTATTCTTTATTTCATTTTAGATAAAACTCTTTTTCTGATGCTCCTTTGCTTTGGTCCGGCCTGCCTGTGATTTTGATGTTTGGCTTTCCATATCCGTTCGGCATGACTTTGGTATGGCCATTATGCATCCTGGATAGCAAGGAACAAGCTGGAAACTACGGGTCTTCTTATGGATTATTCTGTACCTATTGATGTGTTTCGCCCAGGTTTATTTATTTACTCTGTTACTCATTTCCTGTTCCTAACACTCCTGTTATATGTGTTATATTCTCTACTGTGCCGCTGGTAACTGAGGCTTTAATTCCCCCTATTGGATATATGCAGGGTGGGAAAGGGGGGAAAGCAGCTCACCGAAGAAAAATGCAGTTCTTGGCTGCTAGGGATGGTCTCACAACGTCCAGTCCTGGTTCCGGTCTGGATGCATACAGATTATCAGAAAAAGTCCAGCAAGACGAAATCCATTGATACAATAGCGGTATATTTATTGCAAATCGTAGCTTCAATATACAGGCAGGCTAGTGCAAGGTACCGTGCACTAGCCTGCCTGTATATTGAAGCTACAATTTGCAATAAATATACTGCTATTGTATCAATGGATTTCGTCTCGCTGGACTTTCTCTGATAATCTGTTAATTCCCTCTAGGTTTGCTGTACATAGGGTACCGCCTTCATGTGTGCTCGCGCTTCTTCCTCCCTCCCGCAGTGGGCAGGGTGCCTACAGCCATGGATGTGCATGTCCTGGAGCCATGGTGATGCGTCCCGACTCCCGGACATGAGCGTCATCTCTTGTGGTGACGTCAGCGCATTTCCGGTTGTGTGTGGGCGGGACCAGAAGCGCGCGAGCACTGCAATATGAGCAGCATATGGTGTAACTAATGCCATTTAGGTATAAATACTGGTGTAGTCAGGGGTCTTTCTACTGTTTGGGTAAAGTGCAATTATAACAGACTTGACCTCTCCTCCCTCCTTTGACTGCGTGGTGTTGTTATATGCCTCTACACAAAAGGTTCCAACCTAGATTGCTTGTCAGTACCAGATATATTTTCTGTGATGGGGAACAGTCCTGGTGCATTACTCATGCATAATATGTGATGTATGGCACTTGCACTTTATTACAAATGTAATGTATATCTATGTGTGTGCCTTTTGCTCTTGGATATGTATCCACTTATCACTTTACCTTTGTGTAGTATGTACAAGCCCTAATGTAATACTTGTACCGTATATACTCGTGTATAAGCCGACCCGTGTATAAGCCGACCCCCCTACTTTTGCCCCCAAAACCTGGGAAAATCTATTGACTCGTGTATAAGCCGAGGGTGGACCCCAGCACAGGTATACAGCCCCCAGCAGTGTGGTATACAGCAGCCTCCCCAGTGGTATATACAGGCCCCAGCAGTGTTACAGCAGCAGCCCCAGTGGTATATACAGCAGCAGCCCCAGTGGTAGTATACAGCAGCCCCAGAGGTATATACAGCAGCCCCAGTGGTAGTATACAGCAGCAGCCCCAGTGGTAGTATACAGCCCCAGTGGTAGTATACAGCCCCAGTGGTAGTATACATACAGCCCCAGTAGTAGTATACAGCCCCAGTGGTAGTATACAGCCCCAGTGGTAGTATACAGCAGCCCCAGTGGTATATTCAGCCCCAGTAGTAGTATACAGCCCCAGTGGTAGTATACAGCCCCAGTGGTAGTATACAGCAGCCCCAGTGGTATATTCAGCCCCAGTGGTAGTATACAGCCCCAGTGGTAGTATACAGCCCCAGTGGTAGTATCCAGCAGCCCCAGTGGTATATACAGCCCCAGTGGTAGTATACAGGGCCCCAGCAGGGCCCCCCTCATAATTTGGCGCCCCCACCTCACTTGCTGGGCCCCCCCCCCATGCAGCGCTGCGCATATACATTACCTGTCTAGCAGCTGTCACCCTCCGATGGCGGATCGCGGCTCCTGGGCTCCGGGCTCCATCTTCCTCTCTGTCTTCCTGCTTTGTGACCGGGGCTCATCGCGATGACGTCATCGCGACGCCGGCCGGTCACATGACAAGGAAGACACAGAGGAAGATGGAAGCCGGAGTCGGGAGCCGCGATCCGCCATCGGAGGGTGACAGCTGCTAGACAGGAAATGTATATGCGCAGCGCTGCATGCGGGGGGGCCCAGCAAGTGAGGTGGGGGCGCCAAATTATGATGGGGGCCGTATTGACTCGCGTATAAGCCGAGGGGGGGACTTTTCAGCCCAATTTTTGGGCTGAAAAACTCGGCTTATACGCGAGTATATACGGTATGTAAATTTTGCACTTTTCCTTGTACGATTTTCTTCCGTCCTCTTTGAGGGACATAATAAGCCTGCTTTTTACTATCTACCAGCATTAAAAAAGTTTTTTGTGCACACAATCTTTCTCTGTTGTTCTCCTAATTTAAGTATTGAATTGAGAATTGTTGGCGGGTCTTAGGAACCATCGTTCAACCAGACCATATCCAATTATAGTTTACTAGCTGGGTGCCCGATGCACATGCATCGGGATTCTAGCAGAGCAAGTCTCTGACTCGCAATGGCCGCTGGGCGGCCAATGCTTCGGGCGTATCCACATGACCACGCTGACTCGCAGCGTGAGCGGACTCAGAAGGGGCAAAAAACCCATTCGTGATTATATAATAGATATGGAATTTATTATGGTAAATAACTGAAACTGAAAAAAATATTAAGCAATTACACTTTTTTGAATTTCACTGCACTTGGAATTTGTTTCCCACACTATATGGTAAAATGAATGCTGTTATTAGAAATTATAACTACCATATTTTTCGGATTATAAAACACACTTTTGTTTCCCCCAAATTGGGGTGAAAACGGGGGTGCGTCTTAAAAAAATAAAAATGTCCGCGGAAGCGGTACATGCACAGGCCATTTTCTTGAAGTCCAGACACTAGAGCATGTATTGCAGCTCGGTAATGCATGCTGGGACACCAATAATAGAGGCACCTACTGGGCACTACCATGACCCTCGCAGCTCCTGGCTTTGCTCCAACCCTCTCTGGACCCATGAAAACTGGCTCATGCACCCCCACAACCCCTACTTGGAAAACTACGTACAAAGATGGGAGATTTATGTCCCAGGATGGGGGTCATATATCAGGAGAGTAACGCTGTAAAGAAAACAAGTGCAAATAGGGTCTTATCGTTTAAAGGTTAGATGGCTTTAAAACTGTGATGGACACTGCTCACTTTGTAAAGTTGTGTAACACACAACCAGTATAGTAGGCATAAAATGGCGGCTGCTGCTGGACCCACACTTCCACATGCAATGTGGTCAACAATCCAGAGATTTCCAGGGAGAATGTGCTGTCGGTCTGCGCTGTCACAGAAAGCACATAATCTAAGGCTTCAAGTTACATCACATTTATTCTCTGAAACGCATTGCATGGATGGAATAAATGTGATATAACTTTAAGCTTTCGTTTACATGTTTTCTGTGGCAGCGCGGACCGACAGCACATTGTCCCAGGAAATCTCTATATATCAGGAGGGGGCAAATATAGAAGCATGGATACCAGGATGGGGACCATATATATATGTCAGGAGGTGGAACATATACCAAGATGGGGGCATGGATACCAGGATGGGGGCATGGATACCAGAATGGGGACCATATATATCAGGATGGGGGATATATAATACTAATGTCCATTTTACAATCATTATATAAGACAGACCCCAAGACAGACCCTATTTAACATTAAAAATTATTTTTACTCTCTTTTCCTTCACCAAATTTTTGGTGTGCCTTATAAAGCGAAAAATATGGTAATTTCGCAAAGCAACAAGCTCCCATATGTCTATATTGATTGAAAAATAAATAAAGTTATGGCTCTTGGAAGATGGGAGAGAAAAAAAACAAAAGTGGAAAAAATGGAAAATGACCATGACTTAAAGGTGTTAAAAAGGGGTGAAATTGCGAAGTTGAGACAAAGCCTTTAAAAAAAGACATCTTTTGTGATCTTTTTTGGATGGCAACAAATTATGCAAAAACACATTAGGCTGCTTTCACACTAGCGTTTTTTTTAAATCGCGGCAGATGCGGTGAAAAAAACGCATCTGCCGCGATTACCGCATACCGGCTGCACTTGTGGCATCGTTGCGGCAAGCCCCATACAATGTATATACAGTCAGCCGCGTTTATTTCGCGGCCGCACCTGCCGCAAGTGCCAAAACCGCACTTGCCGCAAGCCCGCATATACATTGTATGGGGCTTGCTGCAACTGTGCCGCAACCATGCCGCAAGTGCAGCCGGTATACGGTAATCGCGGCAGATGCGTTTTTTTCACCGCATCTGCCGCGATTTAAAAAAAACGCTAGTGTTAAAGTACCCTTAAGTATCTATACAAATGTAAATATTACGTATCTATACAAATAACCTGGAAAATTATAAAATTCTTAGCAGTAAAAAATACCAATTAAATAAAAAATTAGTCTTTTTTTTTATTTTCACAACAAAAATGTTAATAAACAGTATTTAAGGCTAGGGTCACACGTGCAGATTTTTCATGCTTTTTTGGAGACCTGCGTTTTTAAAAAAGCATGTAAAAATGCACCCATAGGCCCCCATGTAAAAAACACGCCCTAATAGCAAAAACTCATGCCTTAATAGCAAAAACTCATGTCTAAAGTGCCATGCATTTTTAGCATGAGTTTTTGCACTTATGTGAGAAGCTGCCTTCAAAAAAGCATGGTACATTAGTACCATTTAGTACCATTCAAAAATGCATGCGTTTTCCATAGGGGCCCATGTTAAAAAAACGCATGCGTTTTTAAAACAGCACCAAAAAATGGTTCATGCACTTTTTTTGGGTGCTGATTCATAAACGCATGTAAAAACTCATGGGTGCCTAAGGCTGCCTTCACACTTGCGTTTGTGTCTGTATGTGGAGGGCATGCAGACGCAAATGCAGGCAAACGCAGCCCATAATAATGTGAACGCAGCGGAGAATCTCCGCATACGTTCACATCAGTATGGTGCCCGGGCAGCCAATCAGCTGTCTCTGGGGGCGGCCGGGAGGAGGAGATCACCGGCAGAGATCTCCTCCCGGCACAGCTGATCTCCCACCGGTGTCAGCGCGGGAGATTTTAAGACACAGCTGATCTGACAGCTGTTTAAATCTCCCGTGCTGACACCGAATAGGGTGATATCAGTGCAGGAGATGAGAAACAGCTGATCGCTGCTTCAAATCTCCCGCGCCGACCTCACCTTTTCGGTGTCAGCGCGGGAGATTTAAACAGCTGTCAGATCAGCTGTTTCTCCTCGCTGACACCAGCGGGAGATCAGCTGCGGCTTTTTTTGTGCGCTTGCAGGCACTTGCAGATGAAACAAGCGCCGCGAACGCACAAAAAAATGCTGCATGCTGCGTTTGGAGTGCGATCGGAGTGCACATAAATTATGCGCATCTGAACGCAAATGCAGCCAAACGCAGTCATACGCAGACACATGCGTTCCCATGTTAAACATAGGAACACATGTGCGCAAGCGTTTGGCTGCATTAAGGCTGGGGTCACAGTAGCATTTTTCACATGCGTTTTTGGAGACCTGCGTTTTCAAAAACGCATGTAAAAAACACACCCATAGGCCCCCATGTTAAAAAACGCATGCCCTAATAGCCAAAAAGCATGTGTGACTGTCCCATGAGTTTTTGGAGCATATCCAAAAACGCATGCGTTTTTTAATAAGGGGCCTTATGGAAAATGCATGCAAAAACGCATGTACAATTAGTGCCATTCAAAAACGCATGCGTTTTCCATAGGAGCCCATGTTAAAAAAATGCATGCGTTTTAGAAAACGCATGCGTTTTTTTAACATGGGCTCCTATGGGAAACGCATGCGTTTTTGAATGGCACTAAAAGGTACTAATTGTACATGCGTTTTTGCATGCGTTTTCCATAGGGACCCATGTTATAAAAACGCATGCGTTTTCTACAAAAACGCATGCATTTTTCAAAACGCTCAAAAAAATACTACAAGCACTATTTTTAGGTGCAGATTCAAAAACGCACCCAAAAACGCAGGGAGCCATCACACACCTTACAAAACTCATGATGACATGAAAAAACGCATGAGTTTTGTTAAATCACTAAAAAAAACGCATGGCAACTGTGACCACAGCCTAAGGCACCTAAAAAAACGCATGCAGAAATGAAAAAAGCATGCAGAAAGCATGCTTAATTTTTAAAGCACTTAAAAAACGCATGCCAAGTGTGACCCTAGCCAAATATTACTCCAAAACGAATTATAAAATTTGTCTTGCATAAAACAAAGCCTCATACAGCCATTCACAGTCAGTGAAAAAAATGTAAAAAATCCTTCACGAGTTTTGTCAGTCAACAGATATTTTGACAGATTCCTAAAAAGGAATGAAAAAAAAAAACTACGTAGTTGTAAATTCACAGCAAACACTTGTGTTTTGTTAATGAGGACTTCTATTTTAGCTGGTATGAGGTGTATATGATCGAATCCCATTTTGCATGGTTCAGATATAAGCCCCGGCAGACACACTGAACATAGGGGCAAACGCTATGTGAACCCAGGCTTGGAATTAAGCTTGGGATATTTTCTGAATACTAGTCTAGACATTAATACAAAGGAGAGCATGATTTTATGCTGTTAGCACTGCTTTTCAGTGGGTGCACAGAGCCAAAAGCACATTACTTTTTAATATTTCAAATATAACATAGAAGAAGATAACTAGCCTGAATGCCAAGAGGTTTTTTTTTGTTCAGGCTTTCTGGGAAGCTCTACATTGCTGCGTATATATAAAAGAAACACGACCACAAATATGTCAAGAACCTAAGGGCTTGGAGGACAGTTTCATCCTGTTAATAAGAAGTGGGGATTTCACTTTCAAAGCCTTAGGGAAGCAAAGACTTAGAAAACCGACTACCTTCTTTTTTTTTTGTTCATTTCATCCAGTTTTACTTTGTTATACTAAGTTTACAAGTAATACAAGTTTAATGTCATATCAGACTTCTGTGTTGGGGAAATAGAAAATGTTTTTTATTAAGTTTCTTAGTCATATTTTACCCTGACAATGTGTAAAAACACAACTAAAATAAAATTGATTACTAAGAATATTTTCGCCGTTGTTAGTAATCACTAAAAATTCTAATCCAATGTTCATGCAAATTGCCTTTTAAATGAAGACATCCTAATTGTGTTAATTGTGGAAGCTTTCCAGTGTCTTCTAAGGTCGTCAATGCGATACTATTTGAAGAGATAGGCAGACTGATAATACATCCATATGCAAGCCAAGTCATGCTTACTACAAGGTGCTTAAACACATTTAATCGATGGTTCCTATTCTAAAGCCTCAAGGCAGAAAACTGTCTCATAGTTCAACGTGATGAAGTGTTCTAGTTTCAAAATTAAAGGTTGATACATTATAATAATAAAAACATTTTAAATAGTAATCAGTGAGTAGTTAGGTATTCAGGTTCGGATAAATCTAACTGAATACTTTTTACTATTCGGATTCTAATCCGAATATTGAACATAAAGCAAGTCAATGAGGAACTCAGATATTTGTCTGGGGAATCTTTTACACAAATACTTATCAGATTTGTCAGACAAATATCCAAGTTTCCCATTGACTTGCATTATGTTCCCCATTCAGAATGAATATCCGAATAGTAAAAAGTATTTGGTTAGACTTATCCAAGCCTGAATACTAAACTATTCGTTCATCACTTATTTTAAAGTCTGAAATGTGCCAATAAAAAGATTATTTCATATTAAAAGGAAACCTGTCAGCTCATTCATGTTACATGAAATATGGGCATCATGAATCAGAGACTGGCTTCTTTATTGAACCCATGTTGTCCTTCACAAAAATGCTTTGAAAAGCCACTTTCTAATGACTATTCCGAGGCACCCCGATCCACTCCTTATGATTTGCATGACATTTCATATGTGTTTAAAAGAAGAGCTCTGTCCATCATGGGAACAGGCAAGTCACTACCAGAGATCTGTCTGGGAAAAGTCATCTGAGATGCATAGTCTTGCCATTTTTTCAGAGTATGTTTTCTCTGAAACACCAACCACAGTGCTTCCAAGTAAGAATTACTTGGCTGCAATAACTCAACCATGCTCAGTTTCATCTTGCTCATGATTTGGGAAAGCTGAATCTCTTGACAAGTTCCCAAAGTTCAGTCCATGGTAGCTGTGACCAACCGCTGTGGTCCTAACCACACATATAAAAGGATAGTAGTTGTAGAGATTATGTTTTATTTGTGATGCCAGTTGGGATGTTCAGCCAGGATGTGTCGGGTACTGCAGGGGATCACTGGGAGATAGGTGGTAGTAAGCAGTGCAGGTGATGAAACCTTCCCAATCAGGGCTCACTCCCAGGGAGCTAATAGTCTGTGTACTGCATCAGGAATAAGACAGCAAGAGACAGGATGGTCACTGTACCATTTACAGTACTGTAATGTCCAGATATATTCACAGGACACAGAGTGGAGGACTTCTCACCAGTCCTCCACTCTGGCTTGTCTGATGAGAGGTTGACTCCTGTGCTGGGTTGTAGAATTGCCTACCACTGCTAGATTCCCTCATGAGACAAAAGGGTTCTTGGAGTTTGAAACTTCCAGTACTGCCTACTTCAAGTTTCAATGCATTTTTCTCCAGCCAGGCTGGTAGCTCAGATCCTGTGAGAATCCATAGTTGCTGAAGCAGGTCCTTGATCCTGTATTCTACTGAGCTTCTGTTTACTGCACATGATGCTGGGTGTTAGGGCCCACATAGCTGTTCTCAGACTCTGTCAACAGACTATGGAAGTCAGTGTGACCTAGGGACGATAAAATTTTTTATAAATGACATTCATATTTCATAATGAAAAATTAGTCAATGGTTGATCCTGTAAACTGTTTCATTCATTCGCAATAGCTTTATTCTGTTCATGTGTTGGTATTTCTTTATTCTGAATTATGTCCACCTGCTAAGGTAGAGTATATGAAACATTTCACACCTTTCGCTTCTGTATTAATTACCATAATGAGATCACAGTCCAGACCACCTATACTGAGTGATTCATCAGGAGACTATGTGTAACACTGGCGAAATACCACATGGTTTAGCTTCAACAACATTTGACAAGTTATAAATTCATCCTAGAATTTTAAAGTAATCCTGTAGCAGGTCAAACAATCATTCACCACTATCATTTGTAGATATCTAAGGCAGTAGATCAAAAGAAGAGCCAGGTAAATCATTTCATTAGATTACCATCTGATCTAAACATCAATGCCATGGGCAGTATCAGCCTTGTGGAAGGAGTGCTGGTGTAATAAATTCCATTAGCACCTTAGATATCAAATTCACCTGTGAATTCTAGCACATATGAACTATTATAAGTAGCAGTAAATGTAAATCTTAATTTTCTGTTAGAAAAGTAAAGATCTCTATATGAGACTATTTCTTCTCTGGCAGCATAATAATCCAGGATGCATTAATATAAAATCTCAGAGACCAGCCCTTCTCACATCACCTCCTACCATACCACTGGCAGCACTGCTCAGTGATGGCAGCTAAAATGCTAGTAGTATGACTGGTGATGGATGAAGCAGGTAAATAATGACAGGAAGGACAACTGGAGCTTCTGCATTTAATCATCGGGAAAAGAAGAGGTTAGACAGTCCACCTTAAGGAACGGGCAATTTTTTTTCTTTAGTTTTTTCCTCCCCTCATTCCAAGAGTCATAACTTTTTTTTATTTTTCAATTGCTATAGCCTTATGAGGCCTTGTTTTTTGCATGATGAATTATATCATATGATGTAATGGTGAGCGGAAAAAAAATTCCAAGTGTGGCGAAATAGAAAAAAAAAAAGAAATTCTGGATTTGTTTTTTTTTACTTTTTTAATTAATGAATTCATTTTACCATAAAACTGACAGATCTGGCAGTAGGATTCTCCAGGTCAGTACGATTACAAAGATATTAAACATCTATAGTTTCTAAACATTCCTCCACCCCCTCTCTGCACCTACTGTCCACCTGGAATAGGTAAATAAGAAAAGAGCACAAAGAAACCGGTGAGTGCCATTTTTTTCTTTGGATGATGACATCTATAGTTTTTGTTTTATTTAAGTAGCAAACAAAATTCAGACATTTTTAAAAGAAAAATCTTGCTTGTGTCACGACTTTCCGAGAGCCATGAAGTATAAAATTTTTGAGATCTAGGGCAGTGTGAGCTCGTGTGAAAGGCAGGGAGACAACTCATGATGTACATAGCACGTCATGGGTCCTTAAGTGGTTAAGGAATACAACTGTGTTTTTTCACAAGCTGTTAGCAGTTGCTTTTTTGCTTATTGAATGTATAAGAAAAGCCAGGTGTGAACTTCAGGGTATATTCACACAAGTTTGTTGCAGACATTTCATCAGTTCCTTTCATCAGAATGGGGTTGTTTTTGCAGTAAGCAGGGTTTCTCCAAGCCCCATTGATTTAGATTCAGCATGTTCCTATAAGGCCGGAGACATAATAAGTGAGACTAATAATAAATAATAATAAATCTTTATTTATATAGTGCCAACATATTCCACAGTGGTTTACAATACAGTGGGTCAAGCAAGACTCGTGTGAGTATCTTGGATATCTCAGTTTGTGTGTCTCTGGCCTAACTGACATTATTACACTTCAACCAGATTATTGTAGTAGGACCAGTAGCGTAGCTACCAGGGAGGGGGGCAGAGGCTACTGTTTCCCCAGGTTCCCACACTCTGAAGGTCTCACCCAGAGCTATCGCTACTTTTATCTGTAGAAATACAAAAATACATTCGGGAAAATTCACGTCCATTGTAATTGATTACGATATAGCACCACACTTGTGTTTTATTTCCAAAAAACACAAAGTATGAACAAGATAATCAAGTGTGTGCATTTTTACAAAAAGTTATAAGACAGCATTCAAAATAATTGGTCTTAAGTTGGGAAAATTTATGGAGGTGATTCCCCTTTAAAAGGGCACACACCCTGCACAAATGACACAAATATGCAAGTGCATGTGTTTGCAAAAGTAACAACTGGGTACAAATATGCACTTACCATTGTTCATAATCATACAGCAACAGTATGGAACTACAGCATGTTCGATGAGTCAAAATGTAGTAATTACTATACAGATGGAACAAGTCCCTATTATGGCACAAATACCAGACATCAA
Source organism: Allobates femoralis (assembly GCA_033576535.1). NCBI lineage: Eukaryota > Metazoa > Chordata > Amphibia > Anura > Aromobatidae > Allobates > Allobates femoralis. Next base: position 393,590,758 of record JARQOC010000001.1, on the reverse strand, counting down.
AAAATGTCCTGCCAAATCCCAAATACAGCTGTAGAATATCCTACAGTACCCATACAAGATTCAGCTTACCCATATGTCCTGCTAGTTGGAGTGCTGGTGCAGCTCAGGAGGTAGAGAGAGGCACTATGCATTTCGCATGCGTATTCTTCGAGCGGTGCAATAATCAGAGGACCCATGATGTGACCCGTAAAGGTCCTCTGATGACACCAGAAGCTTTATGGAATCACTTCCTGCCGGTGATCGACCAGTGAGGTCACTAGCAGAGAGTGATCATTTCCCCTGTGTTCAAATAGGCGTTAGCCCATTTGAACACATGGGAAGCGATCAGTCAGTGGAGTGCTGAGACCCTATAGTGGGAAAAGTAAAATAATGAAAGAAAAAAAATACATTTTTAAAAATATGAAAAAATAAAAAAACACTCCAAATAGTTTTTTTTTAACACAGTTACTTACACACATTAACATAGGACACAAGCCTTGTTTCTAAGTTGGGGTCGAGGAATTGGTGCAAGTAGTGTGGAAAAACCCGCAGCAAGAATTGACATACTGCAGATTTTTCCGCACTAAAATAAGCAGTGTATCTGCTGCACATTTTAGTGGCATCATGCAGACAGATTTAGCAAAACCCATAGGCTTTACTGGGAAAACACGCTGCTGCAGATTTGTTGCAGATCTGCTGAGTACATGCAGCAGTAGCGCACCAAATACGCGGCAAAATACGTGCTAACGGGCCCTAAAACTTGCACTGGCATGAAATAACAGAATAGAAACAGAACTGCCGATCCGCCTTTAGCTTTATAATTTTTGCAAGTTATATGGTTCTAGCTTTTTTATTACCCACAATTTGAGCTGTATTTCTAAAGTCTGATCAATTTGGGCTGACTGCCAGAATGCAAGCACATACTGGCTCAGGGGCATAACTACAATAGTTGCAGGGGTTGCAGTCACACCTGGGCCCTGGAGCCTAGGGGGCTCCAAAAATCCCTTTGGCTATAGAAAAAGCCAAATGCTATTAAAGATTTGCAATGATTGGAGCTTTTTGCATCGGGGCCATGAGCTTCAAGTCACGCCACTGCTGACAGTCACATGCTGGCTATATTCTCATTTGCACCAATGTCCTGTTGAGAGTACAATGCTGCTGCAGCTGAGCATTATTCTTTTTTATTCACCCAGCACTTTTTATAACACTGCACCATTGTTTTCTGCATCTTGATTTTAGATTGTGGCTGCACAACAAAGCACCTATTTAGCTGACAGATGCAAATCAATGCACTGACCATGATCTGTAAAAAATGCTGTGTTGCAATAGCTTGAGCTTAACCCCTTCACCACCAGCCTGTTTTCATCTTCCTGTCCAGGCCAATTTTTTCAATCCTTACTGTATGAGATAACTAGATAGGGACCTGATGCTATTTCATTGAGAGTACTGTGATGTCATGATGGGGGTGGGCTCTGTGGCATTGGACGTGGCGGCTGTCTATCCCCCCTGTCCGTTCTCACTCCCCCCTGCGGTACTGCACAGTGTGCCATATTTGCACACCCATCACTCTTTACCCCCTCTGTGCGTTTTCTGCCCTCCATGTGCTCTCTCTGTCCCTCTGTGCACTCCCTTCCCTGTGCACGCTCTCTGCCCCACATGTGCTCTCTCTGCCCCTGCTGTGGGTCTCTCCCCCGTGTGCACTCTTTGTGCCCCCCCCGTGCAACATTTTCGTATACCTACCCAGGTGACAAAAGATCGCCGCCGCGTAATACAGATTTTCTGTTGTACTTTGTGTATGTGACACAGAGTTTGGACAGCAGAGTATCTCCAGAGTGCGGGCCGGCTGGACTGCAGCATGTGAGTAACGCTCCATTCAGAATCCCTGATGGCTCACAGTGGCCAAATGTACAAATACTAGCACCAGTACTGTGCACAGCAGAGAGTGGTCCAGAGGGCAGAGCTGATACAGTGCCAGACATGTGTGCTGGGCAAAGTATTTTTTTAAGTAAAATTGTAAGTTGGTTACCAGTCAGTGATTCAAACCAGTTTTAACTGCTTTGAACAAGGTGTGAATGTACAACCTTAAGTAACAAAATGTGGTTTGACTGGTTTTAGTCAGAAAATAACAGCTAGCTGCCCCCTCAGCTTCAGTTGAGAGCTTGTTTCTGTGAGGAGTGGTTTAGTGTACTTTTTCTCTCAGTGTGATTCGTGCCTGTAAAAATGGATGTTACTCCACGGAAGACGTCAAGAATTATTACTCTTAATGAACATACAAGACTGACTTAAGAGAAATTGCTTCCACCGTTGGTATTTGAAAACCTACCGTTTCAAGAATAAGTCACACACACAATGAAGCTGGATCGTTTTCTCCAAAACAAAAAGGGAAATGTGGAAGAAAAAGGAAAACGAAACCAAGAACCAATAAGACACTTATCAGAAATAGTAAAAGTAATGCAAGAAAAACTTGCTTTGTCCCAATTAATTTGTGCAGCACTGTACACATGGTGTACCCAGGATCAAAACTAGGGGGGGAAGCCATGGTCGTTCAGGTGCGCCCGCTTCTCGTACCATCACTGCGCAGCAGCACACGGCCGCTAAGGGTCCCGTGTGTTTCACTGAGCCTCCTGCTATCCACTGCCGCCCCCCTGCGCTTCCTCTTAACACAACGGTGATGTCATGCGTTGCTACAGTAGAACGAATAAAAAGCAGGAAGCACCACCTACTCCTAGTGTGGAATAGGCAGCACTTCCTGCTTTTATGCGTTACACTGTGCAACGCTCGGCGTCACCGCCTCCTCCTGTATCTTCAGTTTTGGGAACCTGCAGTGGAACCAGGAGAGGTAAGTACAGATTTTTTTTAAGGAGTACACGCTGGCCAGAGGAGTATGGGGGAGAAAAGGGGGTGGCTCACCTTGGCTGCATTATACTGTATGGAGAATTATGAGGCTGTACTGTGCTATATGGAAGGCTGTACTATGCTAAACACAGGTCTGTGAGGGTGCATTATATTGTATGGGAAGAAACTATGGGGGTGCATTATACTATATGGAGGACTACTGATGGTGCATTATACTGTATAGAGGACTATGGATGAATTATACTATATGGAGAATTATGGGGGTGAATTATACTATATGGAGAACTATCGGAGTGCATTATACTGTATGGAGGTGCATTATAATGTAAGGAGGCATACGAGGCTACATTATACTATATAGAGGATAGTGGGGTTGCATTATGATAATTGGATGACTATGGGGGTACCTTATGAATGGGGGACTATGGGATGCATTATAATACATAGAGGACTATTGGAATACATTGTAATGTATGGAGGAATGTGGGGATGCATTATAATAATTGGACGACTATGGTGGCAGAGGAGGAGGACCATATAAACCATGATGGGGGACATATATACCACGATAAAGGCCATATTCCAGGAGGAGGCCATATACAGCAGGATAAGGGACATTAACACATAATGAAGGGGGAGAGGGGTCAATTTGTGAGTCTTTATAGGATTTAGAATGTTACACGGGGCCCATACATCTGACCAATGTGCACGCGGAAGGTGGGGTGCCTAAATTGCGCACATGTGCCCATCAGACTTGTTACGCCACGGGGAGCCCTATGGGGGGCTGTATATGACATGGGAGCCCTATGGGGGGCTGTATATGAGATGGAAGTTCCATCTCTCATATACAGCCCCCCCCAATGTCCCATAGGGCTCCCATCTCATATACGCCCCCCCATAGAGCTCCCATATCATATACAGCCCCCTTATAGGGCTCCCATATCATATATAACACCGCCATAGGACACCCAAATCATATTCAGGCCCCCTTCATAGGGCTCCTGTATCATATACAGACCCTCCATAGGGCTCCCATCATGAGAGCCCTATGGGGGGGTTGTATATGATACGGGGGCCCTATGTGGTGGGCTGTATACGATATGGCAGCCTTATGTGTGGCTGTATATGATATTGGAGTCCCATCTCATATACAGCCTCCCATACACCATACAGTCCTCATATCATATGCAACAAACAGCCCCCCATAGGGCTCCTATATCATAGGCTGCATATGATATGGGAGCCCTATGGGGGGCTGTATATGATATGGTAGTCCCATATCATATACAGCCCCCCTAATGCCCCATAGGGCTCCCATATCACATATAGCCCCATAGGGCTCCCATGTCATATACAGCCCCCCCCATAGGGCTCCAATAATGGGAGCCCTTTAGGGGTCATATGTATGAATGATATAGGAGCCCTATAGGGATGCTGTATATATGATATGGGAGCCTATGGGGGGCAGGGCTGTATATGAGATGGGAGTACATGTCATCTCATATACAGCGCGCAGCCCCCACATACGGCTCCCATATACAACCCTTGGGCTCTCCCATCACCCCAACCCCCCACCCCCCACATCACTTTTTTTTACATACATCTATTTTTTTAACAGTGTCAGTTACTGTTGTCCAACTTACTTGTCCTCTTGTGATGTCTCTGACTTCACTCTTCACTTCTGTAGCTCGCCTTGCCTCGAGCTTCTGGCTCCAGCCTCACTCCTCACCACAGCATTGTCCCCAGACGGACCCCACTCCAGCTTGCACACGCAGCCGCAGGGCCAGGGACTCAGCCTCAGCACTTCTCAGTGGTCACTTCTGAGTCCCCCTGCAGGCCTGCCAGACAGTGCCTGCCGAGCTGATCTGCAGTCGGCAGACACTGTCTGAGGCTGAACCTGAGGGCGCCCGGCAAGATGATGATCCAGGCCTGCGCCCCTGCCTGCTGGCTGCTGCAGCTGCCGGCCTGCCGCCCTATGTCACACGCTGTCTGTCATGACAGTGACACTGACTGAGGCTGAGCTGAGCGCTGCCGCTGACTGAGGAGTCGGACGGAGCCGGAAGTAAACAACTAACTGACGCCGCCCGCACTGCTACAGTGAGGTGACAGGTGGAGGGGGAGGCTGAGCGGAGGTGCGGTGGCCGCCTCAGCTCAGCAGCCTCAGCTGCCAAGTGTGACTGACAGTGCACACATATAATAACGGTACTAATACTAGGTGCGCACAGTGCCACGCTCACCCCTTCCTCATGAGGGGGGGCAGCCTCTTGGGAAGGGGCAGCTGACCCCCCCGTGCCCCATGCTGGGTACGCCCATGACTGTACATGTTTATACAGATGTGTTTTTACTCAGCACTCATGTCTGCCACTGTCTCTGCTTTGCCTGCTGGGCCTCTCTCGGCTGTGCACAGTGCTGGGTACCAGCGATAATATTCGTACATCTGGCCACTCTGCAACTGTCAGGGAGGCTGAATGGATTGTTAGTCACACGCTACAGTCTGATTGCAGTTCTGCACTCTGGAGATCCTTTGCTGCACGCACTCCATGTCACATACACAAATAACAAAGTACAACAGAAAAGATGCGCTGGAAAGCAGGACTATACAGTACTTGTGCTAATGTTAAGGTCATGTGATCAGTCACACACAGGCGGAGCCAGGGTCATGCCACCACATGAGTAAGCGTGCATGCATTTACTCAGGTGCAGCTCATAGGTGTTGGTGGTGGTGGTTGCGCTCGGTGGTTCCAGGAGTTGGTTTTGGGTGGTGTCGGTTGGGGGCAGTTGCGGCACCACTGGCGGTACTGCGCGATGGGCCAGTACCACCAGCGGGTGTCATATTTGCACACCCAACACTTGGGTGTGCAAATATGCCTGCTGCATGCATGATAGGAGGACAACCATAATGAAGTGGACAGACTACACAAGAAGATTATGTAAGTAGATAACTCTGGAACGTTTCAATGGATCCAAGTGATTCTGACAATGTTTCTTCACGAGCTCGACTTACAACGATTTCTCATATCCTCCCTGTCTTGCAACCCTAAACAGCTATTCAAGATTTTCAATTCTATCCTCCATCCCTCAGCACCTCTCCCTCTCCTCTCATCTCAGTTGAAGACTTTGCCTCCTTCTTCCAACAGAAGATTGATAACATTAGAGAACGGTTTGGAGAACAGTCCCCACAGCACCTACTCATAATTTATCAGTATTCTTCTTCCAAAGTCAGCTTTTCCACCATGACAGAAGATCAGCTCTCCACTCTTCTGTCAAGATTACATCTTACCACCTGTGCGCTTGACCTGCTCCCGTCCTGCCTCATCCCTATCCTGACCAAGCTCTTCATCCCAACCTAACCCATCTCTTCAACTGATTAGTAACACCTGGTGTCTTCCCCTCAACTTCAAACATGCCTCGATCACACCCATCCTCAAAAAGCCTCCTTTTGACACATCCTCTGTGTCTAGCTTTTGCTCTATATCACTTTTCCCTTATGCCTCAAAACTACTGGAACAGCATGTCCTTCTTGAATTGTCCTCCCACCTCTCTACCTGCTCCCTCTTTGACCGGTTATAATCTGGCTTCCGACCGCGTCACTCAACCAAAACAGCCCTAACTTAACTTACCAATGACCAACTAACTGCCAAAAGCAAGCGACATTACTCTGTCTTCTTTCTCCTGCTGTCCTCTCCTCGATACTGTAGACCATTCCCTCCTGATACAGATTCTCTCTTCTCTTGGTATTACAGACTTGGCCCTCTCCTGGATCTCTTCATATCGAACAGACTGGACATTCAGCATCTCCTTCTCCCTCACCACCTCCTCACCTCACTTCCCTATCTGACGATGTCCCCCAAAGTTCAGTTCTAGGACCCCTACTCTTCTCCATCTACACCCTCAGCATGTGACAGCTCATAGAGTCCCACAGCTTTCAGTATCATCTCTACGCTGATGACACACAAATCTACATCTCTGGACTTGACATCACCTCCTTACTAACCAAAATCCCATAATGTCTGTCCACTATTTCATGTTTCTTTTCTGCTCTTTTCTAAAACCGAACATGGACGAAACAGAATTCATCATATTTGCCCCATCTCACTCAACCTTCCGACCAGACTGATACATCAAAGTCAATGGCTGCTCTCTTGCCCCAGCCCCACATGCTCCATGCCTCATGAGTGATCCTCGAGTCTGCCCTCTCCTTCAAGTGAGAGATCCAAGCCCTTGCCACATCTAGCTGACTCCAACTAAAAAATATTTCCCGAATCCATAAATTCTTTGACCAAGAAACTGCAAAAACACTCGTACATGCCCTCATCATCTTCCTCCTCAACTACTGCAACCACCTGCTCTCTGGCCTCCAGTCTAGCACTCTTGCACCCCTTCAATCTATCCCAATCTTTGCTGCCCAACAATCCCCCTGTCTCCTTGCTATTTCCCTGGTCTCTTCTCTCTGCCGGCTCCCCATTTCTCAGAGGCTCCAGTTCAAAACCCTAACGATGACATATAAAGCCATCCACAAAATGTCTCCTCCATACATCTGTGACATGGTCTCCAGGTACTTACCTTCATGTAACCTGTAATCCTCTCAAAATCTCCTTCTCTACTCCCTTCTAATCTTCTTCCCACAATCGCATATAAGAATTATCCTGTCTATCCCCCATACTCTGGAACACTCTGCCCCAACATATCAGACTCTTGCCTACTGTGGAAACCTTCAAAAAGAATCTGAAGACCCACTTCTTCTGACAAGCCTACAACAGAAAAATGGCCACCAAGCTGGGAGGACGCGCTTCCCTGCACTCCTCAGCATTCCAGGCATTGGCGGCCCAGTCCAATGTACGGGTCGGGAGACACCCCATTGGCTCCTGCTCCCCTGCAGCTCCCTGACCATCTGAATTATGGAGCTGGAGGAGTCCATCTGACCACCCTTTGGCCCCATCTACACCACAGCAGCAGAAGGCATCCTAGCACCTGGCCTGGCATCCCAGCTCTGGTGAGCCCTCACTCAGAGGACACACCTTTGCCATACTCGGCATCCTATTCACCCCTGAGCCCCCCTGAGAGCTATTGGTGGGTACTCTGAGTGATCACTGTGCTCTGCCACCCAGGTGCTCTGTACACTGAGATGCCGTGAGAGGGCCGGACCAGCGGCCTATACCTGCGGTCCTCCTGGGAATCTCGTTGCCCCGCCTCCTGTCCGGTGACAGAAACTGCACCTGGGACTGTGTGACCGCGGCAGCTTCCCCCGGCTGCGGGACCCCCTGAGCCATTCGCCTGCACCTTCTTCCCAGTCCTGATTAACACAGTCGGGCCCCAAGGCTGAACGGCGGAGTCGGACGCCCACTAAGTTCCTCCGCAACCCCGTGCTTACTATCCCCTCGACTGCTGTCCAGCAAAGCGCCAAGCAGATCAAACCGGCGAGCCTGCCTCACACCACCACCAGCCCCCACTGACAATCCACCAGTTGGACAAAGCCAATGACTAACTTTCTGCTATGACCTCATCACCTTCTCTCACCCTTATGCTGCTTCTGACCCCTGGCTGCATCCCATCCTTGGCTGCATCTCACCCCTGGCTGCATCTCACTCCTGGCCGCATCTCAATCCTGGCTGCACCCCATTCTTGACTGCATCACTTCCCTGGCCTCATCACATCCCTGGCTGCATCTTATCCCTGGCTGCATCTCATCTTTGGCTGCATCTCACCCCTGGCTGCATCTCACTCCTGGCTGCATCTCAATCCTGGCTGCACCCCATCCTTGACTGCATCACTTCCCTGGCCTCATCTCATCCCTAGCTCCATATCAACCCTGGCTGCATCTCATCCCCGGCTGCATCTCATCCCCGGTTACATCTCATCCCTGGCTGCATCTCATCCCAGACTGCATCCCATCCCTGGCTGCATCTCATTCCTATGGCCAGCACCCTTGTACGACCTCATTAACTTTGCTTATCTTTGCACTGCTCCAGACCCCTGGCTACATCTCATCCCCCACTGCATCTCATCCCTGGCTATATTTCTTCCCTGACTGGATCTCATTCCCGGCTGCATCTCATCCGTGGCCACACATCATCCCTGCCTGCACCTCATCCCTGACTGCATCTCTGATGAATCTCACCTCGATGAGCTGCATCCATAGCTACTACTTACAATGTTTCTTCTTCTTTTCACCTTCACCCCATTCTACTCCACTTCCTACTCACCCCACTTATCCCTCCACCCACTAAGGAAGTAGTGATCTCTCCCTCGATCCTACCACTCACCTCACCCCTCCTCTGAACTGTTTCTTCACACACAGTCACTTGTCTCCAGACATACACGCCCATCAAGCAAACTCTCCTGCTCCCACCTTCTAACCCTCGTGTTATTTCTCCTACTTGCAGGTGACACATCCCCGAATCCTGGTCCCCCCCACCACATCTCCTCAGCCACCTCTAAACCATACCCACTCCCCAACACAAACTCTGGCAACCTCCATAACATTATAAACATTCATCCATCTCCCCCTCCCCAGTCGCCCTACCTGGAGCACTTTGGAACGCTTGCTTGGTATGCAGAAAACTCTCAATCATCCATGACCTTTTCATCACCAACAAACTCTCAGTCCTTGGCATCACCAAAACCTGGCTCACCCCCTCTGACACAGCCTCCCCCGCTGCACTCTCCTATGGCGGACTCACTCTTTCCCACACCCCCGGCCCTAGCAACACGTGCGGCGGAGGTGTTTGCTTGCTCCTGTCCTACAAATGCTCATTCAACCCAATTATACTGCCATCCACTGCCTCCCTCCCCTCCTCCAAGGTGCACACCATCTGCAACTTCTCACCCTGCAACCTTCAGCTGGCTGTCATCTACCGCCCCCCAGGATCTACCCCCACGTTTCTCAACCAACTCACTACTTGGCTTCTCCACTTCCTTTCTTCCGACATCCCCACTATTATCATGGGCGATTTCAATATCCCCATTGACACCACCCACCCTGCTGCCTCCAGACTCCTATCACTGACCACCTCCTTTAGTCTTCCCCAATGGTCCTTGTCAGCCACTCATAAAGATGGTCACACTCTCGACCTTGTCTTCACCAACCTATGTTCCCTCACTGACCTCTCAAACTCACCCCTCCCCCTACAACCCGCTGACTTTCTCCTCCCTCTCCCCTCCTACCACGCTCCCCCCCTCCGGTAACTCACTCAAACCTTAAACTTATTGATCTCCACTCATTCTCTGAGTCCCTTCTCCCTCTCACAGACTTAGCTTCCTCAGATGACGCCGACTCTGCTGCCACCCTCTATAACTCCAGCCCTCGATCAGGCCACCCCCTTCACATACAACAAAACCCGCACACACAGGCAACCCTGACTCACCACCCTCACTAAAGAGCTGCATCGGACATCCACGGCGGCCGAGCGGAAATGGAAGAAAGCCCTCTCCATGGAGCACTTCACCATGTACAAACAGTCCCTCACTAACTTCAAGACCGTACTCACCGATGCAAAACATGCCTACTCCTCATCTCTAATAACCGCCCTATCCCACAGCCCCAAACAACTAATCAAAACTTGCACCTCCTCCCTCTCTCCTCATCTCTGCTGACGACTTCACCTCTTTCTTCAAATGGAAGATCGACAAAATCAGAGAAAGCTTTGACGCACTGTCCCTTCGGCCCTACCCTATTACCATCCAGCCCTCTTCATCCAAAGGAAGCTTTTCCACCATGACAGAGGATCAACTCTCCTCCCTTCTGTCATGATCACACCTCACCACCTGTGCCCTCGACTCACTCCCCTCCCACCTCATCTCCTTATCCCTGCCCTAACCCACCTCTTCAGTTTATCACTCACTACAAGCGTCTTCCCCTCATCCTCCAAACACACCTTGATCACAACCATCCTCAAAAAACCCTCCCTCAACACAGCATCTGTTTCTAACTATTGCCCCATATCTCTTCTCCCCTTCGCCTCAAAACTACTTGAACAACAGTTCCATTCTGAACTGTCCTCCCACCTCTCCTCCTGCTCCCTCTTTGACCACCTACAATCCGGCTTGCGATCCCATCACTCCACTGACACAGCCCTAACCAAAGTTACCACAACCTACTGACCACCAAGAGCAAGCGAAACTACTCCGTCCTCCTCCTCAACCTATCTGCCGCCTTCGACACTATAGACCATTCCCTCCTACTACAGAGTCTAGAATCTCTTGGTATCACTGACCTAGCCCTCTCCTGGATCTCCTCATATCTAACTGACCGGACTTTCAGCGTCACCCACTCCCACACCTCCTCTTCGCCCTATCCCCTATATTGGTGTCCTCCAAGTTTGGTCAGTACCCCTACCTTCTCCATCTACACCCTCAGCCTAGACAACTCATTGAGTCTCATGGCCTTCAGTATCATCTCTACGTCGACAACACCCAGATCTATCTGGGTCTCACATCATCTCCCTACTATCCAAAATTCCAAATGCTTGTCTTCCATCTTCTCTTTATTCTCTACTCGCTTTCTCAAACTGAACATGGACAAAACTGAGTTCATTTTCTTCTCCCCAAGTCGTTCTCCCCCTCTACCAGACCTATCCATTAATGTCAACGACTGCTCACTCTCCCCAGTCCCCCACGTCAAGTGCCTCGGGGTTATCCTCAACTCTTCCCTCTCGTTCAAGCCTCAGATTCAAGCCCTCGTCACCTCCTGTCGTCTCCAGCTCAAAAACATTTCCCGGATCTGCACTTTCCTTGACCATGACACTGCTAAAACACTTGTTAATGCTCTCATCATCTCCCGCCTTAACTACTGCAACCTCCTGCTAACCGGCCTCCCTGCTACCTCCCTTGCACCTCTACAATCTATCCTAAACTCTGCTGCCCAACTAATCCACCTGTCTCCCCGCTACTCCTCGGTCTCTCCCCTCTGCCAAGTCTTTTACTGGTTCCCTACTTCTCAGAGATCCCGCTTTAAAACCCTAACCATGACATGCAAAGCCATCCACAACTTGTTCCCTCCATACATCTCTGACATGGTCTCCCAATACCTACCCCCACGCTACCTGTGATCCTCCCAAGAGCTCCTTCTCTACTCCCTTCTTATTTCCTCCTCTCACACCTGCATACAAGATTTCTCTCGTGCATCCCTATGCTCTGGAACTCTCTCCCCCAACACATCAGACACTCGCCTAACCTGGGAACCTTTAAAAGAAACCTGAAGACCCACCACTTCTGACAAGCCTACAACCTACAATGAGACCCAGTCCACCGCCCCGTCTCACAATTGGCACTACGGCCTCATACTGTATCCCCACCCATCCCTCGTAGACTGTGAGGCCTCGAGCACAGGGTCCTCTCCCCTCCTGTGCCTGTACGACTTGACTGTCCATACATATTGTACTTTACTCATCTACCCTTCCATATGTAAAGCGCCATGAAATCTAATGGTGCTATATAAATAAATAATAATAATAATAATAATAACCTGCAGTGAGCCTTACTTAGTCCACCAAACTGCCACATGACTAGATCTTCCCTCTCCTAGTGTATCCTCACCAATCCCTTGTAGAATGTGAGCCTTCGCAGGCAGGGTCCTCTCTCCTCCTGTACCTGTGAGTGCCTTGTATAGCTCGTAAATATTGTACTTGTCTATGTATGGCCCTTTTCAGATGCAAAGCGCCATGGAATAAATGGTGCTACAATTAAGGGAAAAAAAATCCAAACCTATAGGGCCCTGTGTGAAAAAGTAATTGCCCCTTTAAAACATAAATTAACTGTAGTTTATCACATCTTTGAGAAGCTGAGGTCAATTTCGTTAGCCACACCCAGGCTTGATTAGTGCTACACATGCTTTCAGTCAAGACATCACTTAAATAGGACCTGGCTGACAAAGTGCAGTAGACCAAAAAATCCTTAAAAGCTAGATACCATGCAGCAACCCAAAGAAATTTAGGAACAAATGACAAACAAAGTAATTGTGCTCTATCATTCTGGAAACGGTTATAAAACCAATTTTAAAGTTTTGGTACTCCAGCAAACCACAGTGGTGAGAGCCATTATCCACAAATGAAAACAGGGAACAGTGGTGAACCTTACCAAGAATGTCTGACCAACCAAAATAACCCCAAAAGCAGAGCGATGACAAATGAGGTCACAAATAACGCCACAACAATATCCAAAGATCTGCAGGCCTCACTTGCTTCAGTTAAGGTCAGTGTTCATAACTCCAATATACGAAACAGACTGGGTAAATATGGCCTGCATGACTTAGTTCCAAGACAAAAACCATTTATAAGGAAGAAGCACAAAAAGGCTCATTTTAGTATTGCCAGAAACCATCTTTATGATCCCCAAGACTTTTTGGAGAATACTCTGTGGACTGATGACACAAAAGTTGAACTGCTTGGAAGGTGTATGCCCCAATACTCTTGGTGTAGAAGTAACACAGCATTTCAGAAAAGTAACATCATACCAATAATAAAATGTGGTGGTAGTGGTGTGATGGTCTGGCCCTGTTTTGCTGCTTGAAGACTAGGCAGAATTGCTGTGGTAAATTAAACCATGAATTCTGCTGTTTACCCAAAATTCCTGAAGGAGAATGTCAGGCCATGTGTTCATGCCCTCAAGCTGAAGAACATTTGGGTTACATAGTAACATAGTAACATAGTTTTTAAGGTTGAAGGAAGACTTTAAGTCCATCTAGTTCAACCCATAGCCTAACATGTTGATCCAGAGGAAGGCAAAAAAATGCAGCAAGACAATGATACAAAACATACAAGCAAGTCCACATTTGAATGGCTTAATAAAAACAAAATTAAGACTTTGGAGTGGCCTAGTCCAAGTCCTGACCTTAATCCAATTGACGTGCTGTGGTATGACCTCAAAAAAGCGGTTTATGCTCGAAAAACCCTTCAAAGTGGATGAATTACAGCAACTCTACAAAGATGAGTGGGACAAAATTCTTCCAGAGTGTTGTATCATGAAGAGGCCATATGTACTAGGGCCCAGGATGTGGCTAGAGGAATCACTTTAATAGCTGCTGCTATTTTAACACAATTTATCTGCTGCCGATCTATCAGTTCTCTGATACCAAGCTCTGTATAACTACACCCATACCAATATTTTACTTATACTTTCTGTATACACTGTGCATAGGCACTAAGCTGCCTATTAGTGCTGGCAATGTGATTGAACTATGTAGAAGCATGTTTACTATTTACCTAATTATAATCTCCTACTGATAAAACAGGGATTTTATAAAAACTATACTAAGCAGCCCAGTAAATCCCTGGAATCATCGTCTTCCTATGTACCATATGCCGATGCAGTTAAAGGGGATCTCTGGGATATAGAAAAAAATGTGCCTAAGCACTAACAGGCAAGTAGCTTTCCACCTACCTGGCTGTTGTGCCTAGCACCATGTACCGCCAACATGGAGCGATCTTAGACCGCTCCTGTCGGCAATTTTGCAACTTCCGCTGATGTCATGTCGACACACAGGCGATTTCTCCACTCTGTTGATGGGCGTAATAGCAGACATCATGCTTATTGATATCCGGCTCCCTCAGTTAGGTAGTGGGGAGCTGGCTGTCAATCAGCATGTGGTTGACTGTCCTGCCCCTTCCACAGAACAGAGTGGAAAAGAAGCTGCCGCTCTGTTTAGACAGCCATGTTATCCCACGGCAGGAGCAGCCTGTACCGCTCTGTGGTAGCAGTGAACAGCGCTGAGCTTACAGGCAGGTTGGTGGCAACTACCTGCCTGTTAGTGCTTGGGCTCATTTTTTTATGTATAGAAATATCCCAAGTACAGCCTTTAAACATGCAAAAACCTGGTGACAAATTCACTCTAACGATTCCACATGAAGTGGGTGAAATAATTATTAACCCCTTCACCACCCAGTCTGTTTTGACCTTCTTGACCTGGCCATTTTTTGCAATTCTGACCAGTGTCACTTTATGAGGTTATAAATCTGGAATGCTCCAATGGATCCTGGTGATTCTGAGATTGTTTTTTTTGTGACATATTGGACTTCATGTTAGTTGTTAAATTAGGTTGATAATTTTTGTGTTTCTTTTTTAAAAAAAAATGAAATTTGGAAAAAATGTAGAAAATATCGCAATTTTCAAACTTTTCATTTTTATTCTGTTAAACCAGAGACTTAAAAGACACAAAATAGTTAATAAATAACATTTCCACATGTCTAATTTACATCAGCACAATTTTGGAAACAAAATTTTTCTTTCTCAGGAACTTAGAAGGGTTGAAAGTTTATCAGCAATTTCTCATTTTTCCAACAAAATTTACAAAGTCACTTTTTTTAGGGACCGCATCACATTTGAAGTGGCTTTGAGGGGCATTTATGACAGAAAACACCCAAAAGTGACACCATTCCAAAAACTGAGGAACTAAAGCAACGTAGAAGGAAAAAATGAACATTTTACTTTTCCCAACAAACATGTTAATTTAGCCTCAAATATTGCATTTTCACAAGGGTAACAGGAGAAAATGTACCCTAAAATTTGTTGACCAATTTCTTCCGAGTACGCCGATAGGTGGTCAAAAATCACTGTTTGGGCACACGGTACGGCTCGAAAGGGATGGAGAGCCTTTTGACTTTTTGAATGGTAAATTAGCTGGAATCGTTAGCTGACACCATGTCATTTTTGCAGAGTCCCTGATGTGCCTAAACAGTGGAAACCCCCCACAAGTGGCCTTATTATGGAAACTAGAGCCCCCAAGGAATATATCATTATGTGCGATGAGCACTTTGAACCCCAATGTGCTTCAAAGAATTTTATAATGTTGAGCCGTAAAAATGAAAAAATACTTTTCTTCCACAAAATGTTATTTTAGGTTAAATTTATTTTCACAAGGGCAATAGGATAAAATGGATCTTAAAATTTGTTGAGCAATTCCTAATTAGTACACCAATACCTAATATGTGGTGGAAAACCACTGCTTGGGCGGATGGCAGGGCTGAGAAAAGAAGGAGCGATATTTGATGTTTCAGGCGGAAAATTAGCTACCTTTTTTTTTGGACACCATGTCGCGTATGGAGAGCCCAAGTGAGCCTAAATAGTAGAGCTCCCCAACAAGTGATGCCATTTTGGAAGTTAGACCCCCCAATGAACTTATCTAAATGCATGGTCAGCACTTTGAAACCCCCAGGTACTTCATACATTGAGCCGTGAAAATGAAAATGTTCTTTTTTTCCCACAAAAATGTTATTTTAGCCTCAATTTTTCATTTTCACAAGGACAACATGATAAAATGGATCCTAAAATTTGTTGGGTAATTTCTCCTGAGTACAATGATCCCTGTTTGGGTGCATAGTAGGCTCTGAAGGGAGGGAGTGACATTTGGAACACAGATTTCAGTGGAATGGTCTGTGGGTGTCATGTCCTGACATGGTATACTAACAAATCGGGAGCACTAATAGTCTAGGAACAGTCCAAGAACAGTAAACACTTGTCCAGGCTCCTCCATATATAACCAGAAAGTGTTGCTGTTTTTGTGTACTACGACTATGTTGATTATCATATTGGTGCAGGAACCCCCTGTGATGGTTCATTTTAATTGATTTTGAACTTGTCTTTTGTCCGCATACATGTTGAATAAAGTATTTTTTATACTTTATATATTATTATGTATATTATTAGTGTGCTCCCAATTTCTAGTATGGTGAGCACCTGGCACTTTGATCATATATTACCCTTGGTGCTCCTCATTTCTCCTTATTGAAGTTGTACCTGGCTGACAACCAAAAATGCGGCGAAGCTCAATGTTGTTTATTTTATTTGTAGAAATGATTTAAAAAAAAGATGTGGGACTTTGCCGTATTTTATTGCCAGCCAGGTACACCTTGGCAGCTGGGGGCTTAAATCCTCAGAATGGAGAGGCCCAAGGATTCAGCTCCCCATGCTGTGAATTACAGCCCACAGCCGTCCCAGAATATGGCACATTCATTGAAACAACATTCTCTGACACTACACAGACTCTTCCAGTTGCCCTGGTGCCAGTGGAAAACTGGGTAATAAAGGGGTTAATGCTTTTTTATTTGCAGTTGGCACTAAGCCAAGATTCATAACGTCGAGCCTTTGTTAGACCCAGCCATTAGGAATCTCTAGTAAATAGTAAAAAAAAATACACCCCACAGAGAAAAATCTTTTTTTGTTAGAAAAAACACAAATTTAGACTCCATCATTATTACTCTATGCCCTCCGACGTGGTTCACAACGATAGTCCCACGATGCTTGATCACCTCTGCTACATCAAGAGACTGCAGCAAGGGTTCAAGTGTCCTCTTCCTACATTTTCTGGGGTTACAATGATGGTGCACTGTATGGCAATGTTCCGCCATACAGTGCACCATCACTGTGACCCCAGAAAATGTAGGAAGAGGACACTTGATCCCTTGCTGCAGTCTCTGGGGTTACAATAGTACACTGTATAGCAAGATCTGCCATACAGTGCACCATCAGTGTGATCCCAGAGACTGCAGCAAGAGATAAAACCTCCTCCAGTGATGGTGCAATGTATGGCACAACATTGCTATACAGTGCACCACCAGTGTGGCAAACCCAAGTCTCAGAGATCACCTCAGGTTGCCATGGCTACGTCTGGTAACCAATGTGATCAGCCTATTGCAATTATATGTCGATGGCCGATCACCACAGGGAGAGGTAAGTGACTGTGCGATCGCAGCATTTAGAGGGTGACACAGAGCCAGGGACAGTGATCACACAGATCACTGTCCTTGGCAGTCAGATCACTCGTCCTCAGCCTCATCTCCTCCATGCAGAGAATGAGACTGAAAGTAACGGGCACAGGATGGAGGGTGGCGGACTAAGGAGTGGAGAAGACACATGGGGGGAGGAGAGTGGGCATAGGAGGAGGGAGGTGATAGCAGTGGTGAGGGGGCACAGGAGAGGACCCTGAGTGGTGTGATCAGTGAGATCTCTGCACTCAGGGGGTAACACACAGCCAGGGGCAGCGATTGGATCACTGTGCCTGGCTGTCACATTGCTCCTCTTCAGCCTGATCTCCATGCAGGTTGTGGAGGAGAAGCAGGTAAGGCAAGCAGGCACAGGCTAGGAGGGGAGAAGACAGAGGAGGGGAGCAGACACAAGATAAGGGGAGCGGAAGGAGGAAGATGGGCGGTGGGTGGTCACAGAGCCAGAGGGGACAGACAGAGGAAGGGAGGTGAGCTGACACAGGAGAGGAGGGGAGCGGATATAGATGAAGTGTTACAGTGGGCACTTGTGGCCTGCAACGCCACCATGCTTGAGCTGGTGGGAGTAATCACTTCAATCAGATCACTTCCATCAGTGCTGGAGGGGGTGACACCCGCCCCCTCCAACGCTCCATCCTATAGAAAAGGGCTATGACAGCCCATTCTATAGCTGGAAAGTGACAATCACTGGGATTGGCTGTTCAATAGCCAATCACAGCAATGATGGGGGTGGTGTGGGGAATCCACCCCCGTGACATCAAGCTCCGGTATGCTGTGATAAAAATAGTGGTTACCGCGGCATTGGTGCTGTGATCCCGTCATGACGCTGTGGAATGCCACAGGTCGAGAAGTACCCGAAACCCATGACGTTCAACAATGTCACAGGTCGGGAAGGGGTTAAACATGTCACCAATTTTCTAAATATAAATATATGTAAATATATTTAAATATATTTCTAAAGGTAATAGTATCATGTATTTCTCATAATATATGTCTGTTACAACTCATCCAATCCACACAGGCAAAGAAATCAAACCATAGATGTCCATGAATTAAGTTATGTTTAATTATATAGAAGACACAGGGTAAAAGTCATGACAACAGCGAAAGTGTATCAGTAACTCAAAAGCAATCCTGCCACTTAGTGGAAAACAATATTAGTTCCTGATGACCTATAAAAGCTGAAGCATTACCAAGGTGCCACACAAGACACATTTCATGATGGGTAAGAACAATGACCTGTCTCAAGACCTTTGCAACTTTATTGTTACAAAGCATACTGATGGCATTAGTTACAGAAGATTTTCTAAATTATTGAAGGTTCCATTTAGCACTGGTGGGGCCATAATCCGGAAGTAGAAAGAACATAATTTCATCATGACACTGTCCATGACTAGGTGCTCCCGCAAAGATTTCAAACAGACAAATGAAAAGAATTAGCAAAAGAGTTGTCCAAGAGCCAAGGACATCCTGTGGAGAGCTAGAGAAAGACCTGGAATCAACAGGTACAAATCTTTCACATGGCATGTGTGCACACTCACCACGCAAAACTTCATGGCTGTATATAAACCATGTTTAAGCGGGTTTAAAGTTTGCTCAGTAACATTTAGATAAACCTCTGAGATACTGGTAGAATATAGTCTGGTCAGATAAGATCAAAATGTAACTTTTTAGAGGCCGTAATACACCATGTTTGGGACTGAAATAAGCTGCATATAACCCCCAAAACATCATATCAACAGTGAAGTGGAGGTGGGAACATCATGGTGTGTGACTCATTTTCAACGTATGGCACTGGTAAACTTCATATAATTGAAGGATGGATGAATGGTCAAACATACTGAGACATTCTTGATAAAAATCTGCTGCTATTTAACAGGATGAGGCGAATTAAACAAGGGTGGACATGTCAGCATGACAATGATCCCAAACACACAGGCAAGGAAACTCAATTTGTTTCAGAGAGAAAATAAAGCTGTTAGAATGGCCCAACCAATCACCTGACCTGAATCAATTAGAAAATGTATGGAAGAAACTCAAGCTGAATTCATAGAAAGAGCCCATGGAACCTTCAGGATTCAAAAAGTGTAAAAGAGTGGTTCAAAAACCAAACCTAACAATGAATCCGACAATTTTCTCCAAACAGGGGGCATCATGGAGCTGTTATCCCCAACAAAGGCTTTTGTACAAATTATTCATTAACTTTTTAGGAAATAATTTTCAATACCTTTTCCCTGTGTAATTTCTCATTATTTCACATCACTAAATTTATGAACATCTATGGTTTGGTTTCTTTGCCTGTGTGGACTGAATGGGTTGTTACCAACATTATGAAAAATTCATGTCAATAGCACCTTTAGAAATATATTTACTTAGAAAATTATTGACATGTTTAATTTTATTTCACCCACTGTATCCTATTTTATCAGTGAATCAGTTTACACCTATAAAATTATTAGTATTTATCAGAAAATCTTTTTTTTACATGACTCTTGTATGGAGCTTGAAAACTGGTGAAATTTCAATTCTGTTGAATTCTTATGTCACCCACTGTATGTATTAAGACCCCCATACACATTTGAAGGCTATTAGATGAACATTGGTTTGGCTAATCGTTACGCTGACTGCTGCCTCAGCAGTATCTCCCCCAAACACAGGAGCACTTGCTTAGCCCAAAACGTCTGTATTCTCTATGATTAAGTGACTAACAGGCATCTCTGCTAGCAGCTTATCTTCTGGAGAACAAAGTGATCTGCAGCTTGAAACTGGACTTGCCCAATCGACAACTTCCCCGCAATCAATTGATATTTGAGTGTTGGCAAGACCCTTCAATTTTGAAAAGTGCGGCCTACCTTAGTTTAATGTGTATGAGGAGCGTTAGAGAATATTCTGTTGTTCCTGCCATCTATTCATCATTTGTGGGTAACAAACAAATTCAGTCACTTAGTCTGTGCTTTAGCGGTTTCATATAAATATACAGTACATCTCAGTTTAGTTGGATCATTGAACTCCTATCTAAGTGAGATTGATATAGAGCAAAACACACTGATAAAGATCTTTACTGGCCAATCCAATTTTGTTTCACGGTAAAAGTTTAAAAAGGTCCAATAAATGTGGAATTTGTAACATCTGAAGTAACAATGGAACTGTATTTGGAACACTGTTAACTGAAAAAGACCTACGTCTGTTTATGTGTGGTAATGCTATATATAGTGGACGTATGAGATGACAAATATGAGTAGCTCAGTATATTTATTTGATTGGCCTTGCCATAGCTACCTCCTGCCTTTCTGAGTCTATGCAAATGCAGAATCACAAGAAGCCTTTCTGCTTCTGAGTTTGGAGTCTCATAGCTCTATACACTGCAGGGCAAGTTCAGTGAACTATTGGGTGATGAATGTGCAGAGATATTCTCTTTCAGAGGCAATGCTTCTAAAGGAATTTAACTCTGTACATGCATCTAATGATGCATGCAATGTCAGATTTATTACAGTAAAGTTTAGAGCAATTTGCCAGTTCAAATCTTAAATTTGACTATACGAATTAAAATGTATAGTCAACATTTGATGTGCCATCCGTTTAAATGGTTCTGCTGACAATTGCTAATCTTATCAAAAATTAGAAGGAGGGAGTATGACGTAGATTCCAAAAAGGAATTCCATTGACTGCTCCCAGATAAATTGACCCCAAAATAGCCTAAGGAAGTCAAGAGCACTAGATATGCTGATATACATTTGACAAGTACAGTGTCGTCAAAATTCAGATTTTTACTGGACGGTCAATTTATCCCCTTTATAGTCAGGCGATTTTTCATAATTGCACTTTGATTTTACTCTTCTTCAAAGAGTTATAGCTTATTTATTTTTCTATCAACATATTAGGATGATGGTTTGATTTTTGCAGCAAGAGTTGTAGTTTTGAATGACACCATTCATTTGACAAAGTAATTTACTAGGTAAAAAAATTTCCTAGAGTAGTGATGAGCGAAAACTAAAATATTCAGGTCCGGGTTATTCGTACTGAATACCATGAATACCATACCAGAGTCCAAAGGTATTCTGCATGACTTCTTGTTTAAAAAGTAAATTTTATTAAATCATCGTTAAAACATGGCAAGAAGAAAGTAAGCCCCAATCCTGGGTTGAAACATGTAAAGACTGCTAAACATGTTTTTCTGGGATTTTCAACCCCTTTTTACAAGTGATGAGCGAGCGGCTATACTCATAACGAGTAGTTTTTAATACTCGTATATTCGTCTAAATAGCGAGTCCAATGTTAGTTAATTAGCAATAGGCTCCATCCACACACATCCAGCTATAAAATGAGTCTTTCCAGGACAGGATGGGAGGGTGGGCTTTTTTACATTACTACTGCATAAAACACCTTGCTGAACCCCCAGAGAGAGCCTAACATTCAAGAGGCTCTCAGTGAGGTGCCAGCTCCCATTGATTACTGAAGGGAGCTGTCAATATGTGTCAGATCAATAATGATCCACAATTCACTCACAAGCACCAGCATTACTCGCCAAGTAACGAGTATCGCGAATACTGTACTGTCCATGTGAGTAGTGAAGAGTAATGATTACACTCGCTCATCACTACTTGTTACCTTTCTTCTTGCCATGTTTTAACAAGGATTCAATAAAATTTACTTTTCAACCAAGAAGTTGTGCTGAATACTTTGGTCTTGATTATACGCCGCTTGAGCATTTATCTGAGCACCTTCTCTGATGAAGGGTGAGCTGAAATTTGTCTGTCATGACCTATTCCAGTATTCGTCATGAATAACAAACCTAATGCAGGTCAATGAGGAACACAAACATTTTTCTGAAAGGTTTCCCAGAAACAATGCTTGAGTTTCTCACTGACTTGCATTAGGTTTGTTATTCATGACAACTACTGGAGTAGGTCATAGTATTTGGTACAAATAACCCAAACTCGAAAATTTCAGTATTTACTCATCACTACTGATGAGGTTAAATGGCGAAAAAAGTAATTCCAGGCAATAAACAACCAGAACAACCGTGCAATCCAAATACATAACACTATGCAAGGAGGAGAAACTCCATCATCGTTCACAACATAATGGGAATATTACAATATTTTTATTGTCTGTACAAGTACCTTCTGAATTATAAAGTGCTGCGGAATATGTTGGTGCTCTAGAAATAAAAATAATTTTATTATTGTGGAATCAGTCTATTTTCTGAAAGTATGTTGTATAGACATAATCGTAACATCCGTACCTATTTCAATATTTCAGGGATCTTTCCTTTCTCAAGCTGATGCTTAATAAAGGGAGACAGGATTGGCGATGGGTGCCAAAATGGCTGTGCCACAAAATCACGCCATTCAATGCTATTGAAGAGATTAAAAGCAACATTTAAATAGTTGAAAAAATAGCAATCAGAGCTGGCTCCAGTCATACCTGTTAGAAGCAGATGCTAAATCTGTAACACAGAAAGAACTTCAATAACACATTCTTATAGTAGAATTGTCCTAGAGTACCACATCAGCAAGAACACGAAAGAAATATGTGTAGGATGCACAATTGATAAAAATGAATAATCTTTATTTCATCACGTTCATGGTAAATGCTATATATTTATAGGTTAAGACACGCAATGGTAAAAGAATAAAATAATAAATAACTGCTGTTAGCTATAACAAAATAGAATTTGAATATGTCATATTAATGACCTGTAGGAAAATAGAAGCTGAGCTGTGATTGGTTGCTATAGGCAGCCTGATAAATCTCCAGCCAACAGTAAACCCTCCCCCCAGCCGGGCAGTATATGTTACCTCACACATACACATAATAGACAGCTCATGTGACTGACATCTGCCTTAATTCTCTATATGGCACGTGTTGCACATTGACTGTTTTTAATCAGATGTTTATTTTTGGAAATTAAAGATACCAGACGTATGAGGCGAGTTGTGTGAGGCGATTTGTGGACATCTGTGTCTGTCTATGTGGTGTGTGTGTGTCCCTGGGGTGTGTCCCAGTGGTGTGCGTGTGTCCCTATGGGGAGGTCCCTATGGTGTGTGTCCTTTTCGGGGGGAGGGGTGTCCCTGTAGTGTGTGTCCTTGTGGGGGAATGGGTGTCTCTGTGGTGTGTGTCCATCCCTATGGGGTCTGTGTGTTCCTGTGGAGTGTGTGTATGTCTCTGTGTCCCTGTGGGGTGTGTATGTGTGTATGTCCCTGTGGTGTGTGTGTTCCATGTGGGGTGAGTGCATGTGTCCCTATAGGGTGTGTATGTGTGTGTGTCCCTGTGGGGGTTGTCTGTGTGGTGTGTGTCTCTGTGCTGTGTGTGTCTCTTTGTGGTGTGTGTGTTTGTGTTCGGGTGCATGGCAAGTATCCAATGTTGGGGCTCCATCTTAGCTGTTACTCTTTGTGTGCATGTGGTGTGTATACATGTCTCTGTGCATGGTGAATATTCCATGTCAGGGCCCCACCTTAGTGACTATATGCTGGTATATGCTGTTAGCCTTTGGTGCTGTCATTAAGCCCCTCTCATTCACAACTGTCAACGGGTAACTGTCACTTTTTCTCCAATTATGTAGATAGGGGCCAAAATTGTGTTTGGTGAACTGGAACGCAAAGGGTTAAAATTTCGTCTCACAACATAGACTATGACGCTCTCGGGGTCCAGACGTGTGATTGTGCAAAATTTTGTGGCTGTAGTTGCGACGGTGTAGATGCCAATCCCGGATATACATACAGTTAGGGCCAGAAATATTTGGACAGTGACACAAGTTTTGTTATTTTAGCTGTTTACAAAAACATGTTCAGAAATACAATTATATATATAATATGGGCTGAAAGTGCACACTCCCAGCTGCAATATGAGAGTTTCCACATCCAAATCGGAGAAAGGGTTTAGGAATCATAGCTCTGTAATGCATAGCCTGCTCTTTTTCAAGGGACCAAAAGTAATTGGACAATGGACTCTAAGGGCTGCAATTAACTCTGAAGGCGTCTCCCTCGTTAACCTGTAATCAATGAAGTAGTTAAAAGGTCAGGGGTGGATTCCAGGTGTGTGGTTTTGCATTTGGAAGCTGTTGCTGTGACCAGACAACATGCGGTCAAAAGAACTCTCAATTGAGGTGAAGCAGAACATCCTGAGGCTGAAAAAAAAGAAAAAATCCATCAGAGAGATAGCAGACATGCTTGGAGTAGCAAAATCAACAGTTGGGTACATTCTGAGAAAAAAGGAATTGACTGGTGAGCTTGGGAACTCTAAAAGGCCTGGGCGTCCACGGATGACAACAGTGGTGGATGATCGCCGCATACTTTATTTGGTGAAGAAGAACCCGTTCACAACATCAACTGAAGTCCAGAACACTCTCAGTGAAGTAGGTGTATCTGTCTCTAAGTCAACAGTAAAGAGAAGACTCCATGACAGTAAATACAAAGGGTTCACATCTAGATGCAAACCATTCATCAATTCCAAAAATAGACAGGCCAGAGTTAAATTTGCTGAAAAACACCCAAGAAGCCAGCTCAGTTCTGGAAAAGTATTCTATGGACAGATGAGACAAAGATCAACCTGTACCAGAATGATGGAAGAAAAAAGTTTGGAGAAGACAGGGAACGGCACATGATCCAAGGCACACCACGTCCTCTGTAAAACATGGTGGAGGCAACGTGATGGCATGGGCATGCATGGCTTTCAATGGCACTGGGTCACTTGTGTTTATTCATGACTATAACAGCAGACAAGAGTAGCCGGATGAATTCTGAAGTGTACCGGGATATACTTTCAGCCCAGATTCAGCCAAATGCTGCAAAGTTGATTGGACGGCGCTTTATAGTACAGATGGACAATGACCCCAAGCATACAGCCAAAGCTACCCAGGAGTTCATGAGTGCAAAAAAGTGGAACATTCTGCAATGGCCAAGTCAATCACCAGATCTTAACCCAATTGAGCATGCATTTCACTTGCTGAAATCCAGACTTAAGACGGAAAGACCCACAAACAAGCAAGACCTGAAGGCTGCGGCTGTAAAGGCCTGGCAAAGCATTAAGAAGGAGGAAACCCAGAGTTTGGTGATGTCCATGGGTTCCAGACTTAAGGCAGTGATTGCCTCCAAAGGATTCGCAACAAAATATTGAAAATTAAAATATTTTATTTGGGTTATGTTTATTTGTCCAATTACTTTTGACCTCCTAAAATGTGGAGTGTTTGTAAAGAAATGTGTACAATTCCTACATTTTCTATCAGATATTTTTGTTCAACCCTTCAAATTAAACGTTACAATCTGCACTTGAATTCTGTTGTAGAGGTTTCATTTCAAATCCAATGTGGTGGCATGCAGAGCCCAACTCGCCAAAATTGTGTCACTGTCCAAATATTTCTGGCCCTAACTGTAGATACACACATACATACACACATTCAGCTTTATATTTTATATATATATTTATATATATATATATATATAATTACAAAATAAAGGACTGCAGCACTCTTCTTTGTGAAACAACCGCCTTTATTCGGCCATCAGGTGGGTGGTGACAACGTTTCGGGATCCTGTCCCTAGTGGCTAGAGAAAAGGACAGGATCCCGAAACGTTGTCACCACCCACCTGATGGCCGAATAAGGTGGTTGTTTCACAAAGAAGAGTGCTGCAGTCCTTTATTTTGTATACTTATACAGCAAGGAGGAGAGGAGCTGTGACTGCTGAGCACCTAGGGGAGCTGTGCTGCACCAATATACTAATCTATATATATATATATATAGAGAGAGAGAGAGAGGAAAATAGGAGCAGCACTTTTCCCTTTCAAAGTTGGTGCAATTCAGTCCAGAGTGGGGTTCATTCAAGTGCTGATTCTATTTTCCCATACATATATTGTTCAAAGGAAATTTAGCACTGGGAAATCTGGATGAAACCAGGTAAATTAATTTACACAGAGGATGATGAAGATCGTATTTTGAAGGGAGCAGAGGGAGAAACAGAATTTTTAAGTATACCCTCAGTTATTAACCTCAAGCGTAAATATGAAAATGATGTCAGGAAAATTCTGTCCCGTGAATTGCACCTAGCAATGCTAGGACAATACCATAGAAACAAGAAAATTCCAAGAGGGTTACGGTCCAATGTTTATCCTACATTATTTATGGACGATGTGGAATATTGCAATAAATTTGTGTCACTCTCTAACAAGTATGCAATGGACACAATGCTACTTAATATGGAGTATATACAACAACAAACTAATTAAATTAAAAGAAGAGAATAAAGAGACAGTAGGAGAACTGATGAATATGATTAAGGAAGAGGAGTGCATAAAATTCAGAGAGGTGATAAAAGCAAAAATGGAAAAGCAGAAGAGAGAATTAGAAGAAACAAAGAGGCAGAAGTGGGCTTGAGATTCAGAGGATTACAAATCGGGCATGATATACAAGTGGCAGAGAGAAAGCCAAAATAAATGGAGGAGAAAAGGTTATTACAAAGGGACTGATCGAAATAAGAACAGACTGTATAATAATTTTAAATCACCTGATTTTATTCCACCTAGATCCAGAAGGACTCAATTTAGACGAAGGCGAGGAGGGAGGAGGCAGCACCGCCAGCAAAAAGGAAAAAGAGAAGAACAAGGGACAACCACAAAGACCTAGCAGAAAGGATCTGAACTAGTGGTGAACTTAACTGGTAAAGACTTAACAAATGCTCAGATGGAAATATTGGGTAAAGGACTATCGTATTGTATTAGTTCACATGTGGATTGGTTTACAGTGTAACGGGAATTATATCAATTTTTTAGAAATATTATATTGAAAAGTAATTTCCGTGCTAAAAATAGTACAATAGAGGTGAAAAAAGTGAATTGAATATGAGAGAATTTGGTTTAAGAACAAAAAGTGATGATATGCCAGGAGATAGTGAGCCAGCAGTAGAAGCCTTTATAGCGGCTGTAAAAAAAGAAGTTGAAGTGTTGAGGAAGTCAACAAAAAAAGATTTGATCAACCCCAATGTTACAATAGAACAGATACAGGGTGTGCAACAACTTGTCCATGATGACGGTCTAATAGTGAAACCTGCAGATAAGGGGGGAGCTGTTGTCATCATGGACAAGGGCACATACCTGAAAGAAGCAGAAAGACAGGTACAGGACCAACAAGTCTATAGAGAACTGGACAGAGATCCAAAATTTGATGTCCAACGTAACATAATCAAAATACTAGATGAAGGTAAAGGAGGAGGAATAATTGATGAAAAATTGTATGATTACCTCAAAGTAAAAAATCCAGCCACTCCTGTGCTGTATTTAGTACCAAAAGTGCATAAGTCATTAGTCAATCCACCCAGTAGGCCCATAGTGGCCGGGATAGACTCAGTATTTTACAACATTGGAACATTTCTGGAAAAATTTTTACATCCCTTTGCATCAGAGGCTATATGATATATTCAAGATACAGGAGATTTTCTAACTAAATTGAAAGAGCACATGCTAGAAATTCCAATAACACTAGTATCTTTTGACGTTACGTCATTATATACTTCCATCAGACATGATATGGGCATAGAGGTTATAAGGAAATATCTTGAGAAAACAGATTACTCAGACCAGTGCAGACAGTTTATAATAGAATTTTTGGAGATTGTCTTAAAGCAAAATTATTTTTTATTTGGGGATGTGTACTATTTGCAAATCATGGGCACCGCGATGGGGGCAAAAATGGCGTGCTCATACGTGGGAGCAGTGATGGCATCGTTGGAAGAGGAGTGTGTCTATGTATCCCACCACTTCTGCCATGTGGAGAGGCGGTGGAGATACATAGATGATATCTTCTTAATATGGAAAGGCACAGAGGAAGAATTGAGAGATTTTTATGAGTTCATGAACACTATTGATGAAACAATAAAGTTCACCATGGTTAGTTCCCCAACTGAAATAGAGTTTTTGGATGTGAAGGTGATGGTAACAAATAACAGGATTGAAACTAGGTTCCACGTAAAAACGACAGACAAAAACAAACTATTACATTATGATATTAGTCACCCAATAAAAATGAAGAATGCAATCCCACAGGGCCAAATAAGAAGAATAAACAAGAAAGTCAGTGAAGAACAAAAAAGAGATGAGACAGTAGACACCCTAGTCCAAAAATTCAGAGAGAGAGGGTATCCCAATACAATTTTGGAAGCACAAAAGGAGAAAGCAAAACATCCTACAATGAAAAGGGATAATGAAAATAGAATTCCATTAGTTCTAACATATAGTGAAGAAACTGGTGAAATAGTAAAAATAGTAACAAAACATTGGAAGATGCTTGAGAAATGCTTGCCACAGATAAAGGAATATAAAAATCCCCCTTTGATAGCCTACAGAAGAGGCAGGAACTTAAAAGATACCCTGGTAAAGTCAGACATAGGGCCATTAAAAAGGTCTACACAGAGTACCTTGACAGGAACAATGAGAGTGGGATGTTACCCTTGTGTGAATTGTGTCATTTGCAATCTAATGTTGAAAGGTGATAGTTTTAACCATCCAGTCACAGGTATCCAGTATAAAATCCAACATTTATTAACATGCGATTCAGACTATGTAGTCTACTTGTTAGAGTGCCCATGTAAAAAGTGGTATATAGGAGAAACAACTCTGGACGTAAAAACTAGGTTAAATCTGCATCGTCATAGCATCAGAAAGTTTTGAATCTACCAGTTCCCAAACATTTTGTGGAAGCAAACTATAAAGACAAGGATTTACGGTTTAGAATAATAGACAGAGTGCCCCCATTGATAAGAGGAGGGGATAGGATAAAGAGAACTCCAGTGGATACATAAATTGGGGACATTGAAACCTGAGGGACTGAATATAGACTACAAGCTGCAGTCCATCCTTTGAATTATGATTTACATCTGATACTATGTAAAGTGATCATATTTTGTAGTAAGTGGTAAGAAATCACGTTTTTATAAGGAAAAAAAAATTTTCTCTTTATCACACAGGAATGAATATCACAAGAATGAATTGGACACTCAAGGCACAAGTTGCATATATAATTTATTTAATATACCATACCAGTATAAATCACCCTCCGTAATTTTATGGCCTAACTAGATCTGTTTAATTAAGCACATTAACACTATGTGTATTGAGCACTTTACTGTATTTTAGACACAATTTTGATGTACAAGTAATTTTAATGCACAGTAATTAATAAACTATACTGAAAAATATAGGAACATAAACATAACACAGGTCAACAAAAAAAATTTTTTTTTCTGGTGTCCAAAATATTTTAATGAATTTGGGGTATTTTTGGGGTGCTGATTCTGAATATGCTATCAGTTTTGCCAGATTGGCTCAAGTTTTTGAGATTTTTGGTATCTTATTTATAGCACTTGTTGGTAAATGCGACGCATCATCTCATTAATTTCTTTGGATTAGTACTTGAACTGAGCAGTTCTCAATATAGTTTTGTGTTAATTAGTGTTCTAAAAGTTTGTTCATAGCTTGATTTTTGCACTAACTTTATGTTGTTGTCTGTTTTCCAGTGAAAAGCATGAACTCATCAAGAAGAAGTTGTCTTAACGATCCAGACTCATTCTGTTACATTTGTGGTGAATATACACTGCCAAAACATAGAAGAAACATAACAGACTTCGTTAAAAAAGTGTATTTTGCCTATTTTGGGGTTATGCTTGGGACCAAGACAAGTTTTGGGCACCACACATAGTGTGCAAAGCATGTATCGAATTATTACGAAAATGGAGCAAAGGACAAAGAACAAGCTTCAAATTTGGTGTTCCAATGGTGTGGAGAGAGCAAAAAAATCATCATGATGACTGTTATTTCTGTGCAGTGCAAGTACAAGGATTCAATAAGCATAAGAAACGAAAATGGGAGTATCCTAACATGGAATCTGCAAGAAGGCCTGTCCCTCATTGTGAAGATGTGCCTGTACCTGTGTTTACCATGTTACCTGACCTTCCCCACCTGATGATGATGATGAAATGCAGGGTATGGAGCTAAGCATTAGTTCTGGAAGTGAACTAGAATATGAAGGAAGTTTCAGAACACCTACGCAATTTACCCAAGGAGAGCTCAACGATCTAATAAGAGACCTCAACCTCTCAAAAAGTGCATCCGAACTTTTAGCTTCAAGGCTAAGTGAAAAAAATTGTCTGACGCCTGGAACTAAAATTACATCTTACAGGACCAGAGAAGAAGCACTTCTTCCATTTTTCTGTGAAGATGACCTACTTGTATATTGTAAGGATATTCCTGGCCTGATGCTGCAAATGGGTTTACAAGTATATCGTCCTGTAGACTGGAGGCTTTTCATAGATAGTTCTAAAAGGAGTTTGAAATGTGTTTTGTTGAACAATGGCAATCAGTGTGCATCTCTTCCAGTAGCTCACTCAACTAAACTTGCAGAACAATACCAAAATGTCAAAATGGTCTTGGAGAAACTGTGCTACCATGAACATTCGTGGCTGATATGTGTTGATTTAAAAATGGTCAACTTTTTACTTGGACAGCAAAGTGGATACACAAAGTATCCTTGCTTCATCTGCATGTGGGATAGTAGAGCAAAACATCAGCACTGGGAGAAACTGAATTGGCCTCCAAGGGACACCTTGACAGTAGGAGCATCAAACATAGTGAACGAACCTTTGGTGGACAGGGAAAAAATCATTCTACCACCACTTCACATAAAGTTAGGATTAATGAAGCAGTTCGTCAAGGCATTAGACAAAGATGGTAATTGCTTCATGTACATCTGCAGATCTTTCCCTGGTCTTAGTAGCAAAAAACTGAAGGCAGGAATCTTTGATGGTCCTCAAATTTGGAAACTCATTAAAGATTCAAATTTTCCTAAGGAAATGAATGACATTGAAGCTGCTGCATGGTGTAGTTTTGTGTTGGTAGTGAAGAACTTCTTGGGAAATCAAAAGGCAGACAATTATGAAGAACTGGTACAAAACATGCTATTGAGATTTAGAAATCTGGGTGTACACATGAGCATTAAATTGCATTATCTTCACAGTCACTTGGACAGATTTCCAGAAAACCTTGGAGATTTTAGCGAAGAACAAGGGGAGAGATTTCATCAGGATATTATGGTGATGGAGGAAAGGTACCAAGGCAGATGGGACAGACATATGATGGCTGATTACTGCTGGAATCTACAGCGTGACTGCCCCAATAGCTCACATAGAAGGAAATCATATAAAAAGCGCTTTTCCAGCGATTAAATGTCTATCTTTCATGTCTTGTTCATTTTTGAAGATTACTTTCTTAAACTAGTTAAAATAAACTAAAATCAACATTTACTTTGTTAAATTTATTGTATTCATGACAATATCAATAAAGTTAATGCGCGTGTAGCAAAAAACGTCTTTTTTTTTACACATTTTACGAAAAATCTAAAAAACTTGAGCCAATCTGGCAAAACTGATGACATATTCAGAATCAGCACCCCAAAGTTACCCTAAATTCAATGAAATATCTTTGGCACCAAAAATGCTGTTGACCAGTGTAATTGTTATACATGTATATTGATATATTTATAATGAAAGAGGAATAATACTGAAAAGACTGATAATAAAAAATAAAAAAATAAAAAGGTCAGCCATAGTAGCCAGGGGAAAAAAAACTAAAAAACATAAAAGGTTAATTCTATAGAAAATTATATTCCGTTTCTTTGGACAGGAACAGATGAGAGAGGAATTAACCCCTCAAATCTGTATAATGACAAGGATAGTGTTTACCATAGTAATGTGGTACACTATATGATCAGGCTTTAAAAGATAATGAATTACCCTATATTGAACATACAGTCATGGCCAAAAGTATTGACACCCCTGCAATTCTGTCAGATAATACTCAGTTTCTTCCTGAAAATGATTGCAATCACAAATTCTTTGATATTATTATCTTCATTTAATTTGTCTTCAATTAAAAAAACACAAAAAGATTTGTCTTAAAGCCAAATTGGATATAATTCCACACCAAACATACAAAAGGGGGTGGACAAAAGTATTGGCACCCTTACAAAAATCATGTGATGCTTCTCTAATTTGTGTAACTAACAGCACCTCTAACTTACCAGTGGCACCTAACAGGTGTTGGCAATAACTAAATCACACTTGCAGCCAGTTGACATGAATTAAAGTTGACTCAACCTCTGTTCTGTGTCCTTGTGTGTACCACATTGAACATGGAGAAAAGAAAGAAGACCAAACAACTGTCTGAGGACTTGAGAAACCAAATTGTGAGGAAGCATGAGCAATCTCAAGGCTACAAGTCCATCTCCAAAGACCTGAATGTTCCTGTGTCTACCGTGCGCAGTGTCATCTAGAAGTTTAAAGCCCATGGACTGTGGCTAACTTCCCTAGATGTGGATGAAAAAAAAAAATTGACGAGAGATTTTAACTCAAGATTGTGCGGTTGGTGGATAAAGAACCTCGACTAACATCCAAACAAGTTCAAGCTGCCCTGCAGTCCGAGGGTACCACAGTGTCAACCTGTACTATCCGTCGGTGTCTGAATGAAAAGGGACTGTATGGTAGGAGACCCAGCAAGACCCCACTTCTTACCCCGAGACATAAAAAAGCCAGGCTGGAGTTTGCAAAAACTTACCTGAGAAAGCCTAAAATGTTTTGGAAGAATGTTCTCTCTTTTTGGGCAAAGGCATCAACATGGAGTTTACAGGAGAAAAAATGAGGCATTCAAAGAAAAGAACACGGTCCCTACAGTCAAACATGATGGAGGTTCCCTGATGTTTTGAGGTTGCTTTGCTGCCTCTGGCACTGGAGTGCTTGACCGTGTGCATGACATTATGAAGTCTGAAGACTACCAACAAATTTTGCAGCATAATGTAGGGCCAGTGTGAGAAAGATGGGTTTCCCTCAGAGGTCATGGGTCTTCCAGCAGGACAATGTCCCAAAACACACTTCAAAAAGCACTAGAAAATGGTTTGAGAGAAAGCACTGGAGACTTCTAAGGTGGCCAGCAATGAGTCCAGACCTGAATCCCATAGAAACACCTGTGGAGAGATCTAAAAATGACAGTTTGGAGAAGGCACCCTTCAAATATCAGGGACCTGGAGCAGTTTGCCAAAGAAGAATGGTCTACAATTCCAGCAGAGCATTGTAAGAAACTCATTGATGGTTAACGGAAGCGGTTGATTGCCGTTATTTTGCCTAAAGGTTGTGCAACCAAGTATTAGGCTGAGGGTGCCAATACTTTTGTCCGGCCCATTTTTGGAGTTTTGTGTGAAATGATCAATGTTTTGCTTTTTGCTTCATTCTCTTTTGTGTTTTTTCATTGAAGACAAATTAAATGAAGATAATAATACCAAAGAATTTGTGATTGCAATCATTTTCAGGAAGAAACTGAGTATTTTCTGACAGAATTGCAGCGGTGTCAATACTTTTGGTCAACACTGTATGGAGAAGAATGACTGAAAAATATTAACAAATTAATATAACAATGATTTGATGTAGCTCAATTTGGACAAGGCTAGCATATATATAAAGAAATAAGAACATTTGATTCCTCCATTTATAAATATTTATTGTTCTTATAAGCACAGAGCACTTTAATATTAAGGAAGCACTTTATGTATAGTATACAGTAAGAAACATAGCGTTAGTTATATGCACTAATCACTTTGTAATATAAGGCACTTTTTTATAAATCACTTATAACTTATTGAAAACAAGTATGATAATACATATAATATATCTTTAAAAAGGTGAAAAGAGGTGCTTGTATGACAGTTTTACAAAAGGAGGAAGATGCGGAGGATGGTAATAAGGAACACAACAGAAAGGTGCATGATACAGAGGAGCCACTTTGCGCATGTGCGGGAATGGCAAGATGGCGATGGCGTGACTTCCTGGTAACCAGGGAGATGCTGATGCCCGCGCATGCGCAAAGGAACTTCCGCAACACCGGGAATAGCGGTGATATGTGGTATGTAGAGGCTGATACAAACAAACTATGATAAAATCAATAATGCGACTAAGGTGTAGAAATGAGTGCCCAATTAAAGTGATTATAAGTAATATGAGCACAGTAATGAGGTTATTGCACATAAGAAATGGATTTATAATGTATAGGGAAATAATATATGTGGTGAAGCATTCTATGTAAAGGGAGAAAGTAGTAATTGTCTGGAATATGCTTTTATAATGTAAATAGAATAATAATAATGAAATAATGAATAGATGTAATGTGATGTATAAGTAGCCCAGCATTTATAAGATGTTGGTGCTGGAAGAAGGTCTTAGGATCAAAACGTCCATCACAATATGCCTGACGGCCATTAAAGGCTATTTGCATCTGAAGGGGAGTGCTGCAGTCTTCATTACTGGTATATATATATATATATATATCTACTATATAATTGCCGTAGGCACTTCCGTGTCGGACCCCGAAAAGACCGTGGCTTTGTCACTCTGTGACGTCAACACGTGCGAGCAATGGCCGCGAAGCGGCCATTGCGAGTCGCTGGCGAAAATCGAACCAGAGGCTCGGCCACAAAGTTAGCGATTTACCGCTCATGTAGCGCGAGCAATGGCTGCGAGGCCATTGCGAGTCGCTGCCTGAGCCGCCGCACCTGCCGCAAGTCCCCCTATACTTTCTATGGGGATTACCGCAACCGCGCCGCAAGTGTAACGGTTATGCGGCAAACGCGGCAGATGCGGTTACACTTGCGGCGCGGTTGCGGTAATCCCCATAGAAAGTATAGGGGGACTTGCGGCAGGTGCGGCAAGTGCGGTTTTGCACTTGCGGCAAGTGCGGCCGCTAATTAAAATAAAAAAAATTAATCTAATACAAATAAATTTAATTAAAATAAAAAATTAATATACAAATAATAAAAATAATAAATAATAAAATAAATCAAAATTAAAAAAATAAATAAATAAAATAAAAATATATATATATAATTAAAATATTAATAACATTAACTAATTCTAAGAAAATCAAATTACTCAAATAAAAAAAATTCAATTAAAATAAAAAAAATAATAATATTATAAAAATATTAAATAATAAATAATTACAATAATAAAATAATAAATAATAAAAAAAAAATTCCATATAAAAATTCATAACATTAACTAATTCTAATAAAAGAAAACAAATAAATAAAATATTCATAACATTAAGTTATTCAAAAAAAATGTAAATAAAAAAAAAAAAATAAAAAAAAAATAATATAGCTACTATAATCTAATTAACGCACGTTCTAGAATCCCGATGCATTTGCATCGGGCTCACAGCTAGTATATATATATATATATATATATATATATATATATATATATATATATATATATATACTAGATGTCGGCCCGATTCTAAAGAATCGGGTATTCTAGACTATGTATGTAGTTTATTTATGAAGATTTAAGAATAATGCAAAGCGAAGCTGGGTTTAAATCCTGTGACAATATCTTTGATTGCTTGCAGGAGAGGGCACAGCGGGTGTGTGCGGGCAGGAGCAAGCTGTGGAAGAGCAGGCGGGTGCGGGCAGGAGGGGGCCGGGGAACAGCAGGCAGGTTCGGGCAGGAGGGAGACAGGGAACCGCAGTGGGGGGTGGCAAGAGGGGGCCAGACCCCTCTGGTACTATACACACAGGTGACAGTGCTGGTGGTACTATACACACAGGTGACAGTGCTGATGCTGGTGGTACTATACACACAGGTGACAATGCTGCTGGTACTATACACACAGGTGACAGTGCTGCTGGTACGATACACACAGGTGACAGTGCTGATGCTGGTGGTACTATACACACAGGTGACATTGTTGCTGGTACAATACACACAGGTGAGAGTGCTGGTGGTACTATACACAGGTGACAGTGGTGATGCTGGTGGTACTATACACACAGGTGACAATGCTGCTGGTACAATACACACAGGTGACAGTGCTGGTGGTAGTATACACACAGGTGACAGGGCTGATGCTGGTGGTAGACAGAGGTGACAGTGCTGCTGGTATTATGTACACATAGAGGTGAGAATGGTGCTGCAGATAGTATGCGCACAGAGGTGACAATGGTGCTGTAGGTAGTATGCACAGAGAGGTGACAATGGTGCTGCAGGTAGTATGCAGACAGAGGTGACAATGGTGCTGCAGGTAGTATGCGCAGAGAGGTGACAATGGTGCTGCAGGTAGCATGCGCACAGAGGTGACAATGGTGCTGCAGGTAGCATGCGCACAGAGGTGACAATGCTGCTGGTACTATGTACACACAGAGGTGACAATGGTGCTGCAGGTAGTATGCGCACAGAGGTGACAATGGTGCTGCAGGTAGCATGCGCAGAGAGGAGACAATGGTGCTGCAGGTAGCATGCGCACAGAGGTGACAATGGTGCTGCAGGTAGCATGCGCACAGAGGTGATAATGGTGCTGCAGGTAGCATGCGCACAGAGGAGACAATGGTGCTGCAAGTAGCATGCGCACAGAGGTGACAATGGTGCTGCAGGTAGCATGCGCACAGAGGTGACAATGGTGCTGCAGGTAGCATGCGCACAGAGGTGACAATGGTGCTGCAGGTAGCATGCGCAGAGAGGTGACAATGGTGCTGCAGGTAGCATGCGCACAGAGGTGAAAATGTGCTGCAGGTGGTATACACACAGAGGTGACAATGGTGCTGCAGGTGGTATAGAGACAGAGGTGACAATGGTGCTGCAGGTGGTATACACACAGAGGTGACAATGGTGTCGCAGGTAGTATGCGCACAGAGGTGAGAGTGCTGGTCTCCCCCTTGCAGGCCCCGGTGCTCCCCTCTCCCCCTCCTGTCTTGTAGACGGCAGGGGTTCCAAATAGCGAAGCATATGTTATTTTAACCTGTCCGGGCTCCAGCGGCGCGATGCAGGTGTATCGTCCTCCGCCGCTATGTCGCCGCCCCTGGAGTTCAGGATCCAATATGGCATCCGGGAAGTCTCACGCGAGTTCCCGGACACCATCTTGGAGATAGTTGTCGCCGCCCCCGGAGCCATGGATCCGAACAAAGCCACGGAAGTGGCGCCGTATGCGACGGAAGTCACTACGGCAATTATATAATAGATATATATAAAATATATATATATATATATATATATATATATATAGACAAAAACTAATGAGACATGCACACAGTGAACACGTCTGTAGGACAGTGTTCACACCACCAAAAGACTAAATCACAAAAAGCAGTCAAACAAACATGTAATAAAACACAGTGAAGGCAAGTGCTGCTAAAAAAGTAGTAAAAAACAGGGTATTTAGTTGATACGTTTTTTGAAAAAAATGTATACTAAGCCGCTCTACCACTTCAAGGTAACCCGTTTCAGAGCAGTCCCTAGCTGATGTATTTAAAACCTGACCATGCGTACCTAAAATGAGCAACATCCAGACAGGTACAATGTCTGACTTGGACTGACTGCAGAAGACGGCTTTTTGTGAGCAAGGCTTAAAGTGGAAGGGTGGGAGACTCCCCAATCTTGCAGGAATCTTGTTTCTTGTTTCTGTAAGATTGGGGAGTCTCCCATCCCTCCCCTTTGAGCCCTGTACATAAAAAGCATATAGCCCTGCACATAGGTCCAAGTCAGACATTGTACCTGTCTGGATCCTGCTCATTTTAGGTACCAATACACATGGTCAGGTTTTAATTACATCAGACAGGGACTGCTCTGATATGGGTTACCTTGAAGTGGTAGGGAGGCTTAGTATACATTTTTTGCAAAAAACGTATCAACTAAATATCCTGCTTTTTACTACTTTTTCAGTAGCACTTGCTTTTCACTGTTTTTTTTACAACAGAGTATTTTTATACATTTGTTTGACAGTTTTTTTGTGAGTCACACACACACACACATATATATACAGTACAGACCAAAGGTTTGCACACACCTTCTCATTCAAAGATTTTTCTATGTTTTCATGACTATGAAAATTGTAGATTCACACTGAAGGCATCAAAACTATGAATTAACACATGTGGAATTATAAACTTAACAAAAAAGTGTGAAACAACTGAAAATATGTCATATTCTAGGTTCTTTAAAGTAGCCACCTTTTGCTTTGATTACTACTTTGCACACTCTTGGCATTCTCTTGATGAGCTTCAAAGCAGCAAAGCATCCCTACAGCATCACACATCCTCCTCCATGCTTCAGGGTGGGAACCAGGCATGTAGAGTCCATCCGTTCACCTTTTCTGCGTTGCACAAAGACACGGTGGTTGGAACCAAAGATCTCAAATTTGGACTCATCAGACCAAAGCACAGATTTCCACTGGTCTAATGTCCATTCCTTGTGTTCTTTAGCCCAAACAAGTCTCTTCTTCTTGTTGCCTGCCCTTAGCAGTGGTATCCTAACAGCTATTTTACCATGAAGGCCTGCTGCACAAAGTCTCCTCTTAACAGTTGTTGTAGAGATGTGTCTGCTTCTAGAACTCTGTGTGGCATTGACCTGGTCTCTAATCTGAGCTGCTGTTAACCTGCGATTTCTGAGGCTGGTGACTTGGATGAACTTATCCTCCGCAGCAGAGGTGACTCTTGGTCTTCCTTTCCTGTGACGGTCCTTATGTGAGCCAGTTTCTTTGTAGCACTTGATGGTTTTTGCAACTGCACTTGGGAACACTTTCAAAGTTTTCCCAATTTTTCGGACTGACTGACCTTCATTTCTTAAAGTAATGATGGCCACTCGTTTTACTTAGCTGCTTTTCTTGCCATAATACAAATTCTAACAGTCTATTCAGTAGGACTATCAGCTGTGTATCCACCAGACTTCTGCACAACACAACTGAGGGTTCCAACCCCATTTATAAGGCAAGAAATCCTATATTGTTAAACCTTACAGGGCACACCTGTGAAGTGAAAACCATTTACAGTGATACCTCTTGAAGCTCATCAAAAGAATGCCAAGAGTGTGCAAAGCAGTAATCAAAGCAAGAGGTGGCTACTTTGAAGAACCTAGAATATAAGAAATATTTTCAGTTGTTTCACACATTTTTGTTAAGTATTTAATTCCACGTGTGTTAATTCATAGTTTTGATGCCTTCAGTGTCAATCTACAATTTTCATAGGCATGAAAATACAGAAAAATCTTTAAATGAGAAGGTGTGTCCAAACTTTTGGTCTGTACTGTATATATACCATATACAGTTAGGGCCAGAAATATTTGGACAGTGACACAATTTTCAGCGAGTTGGGCTGTGCATGCCATCACATTGGATTTGAAATGAAACCTCTACAACAGAATTCAAGTGCAGATTGTAACGTTTAATTTGAAGGGTTGAACAAAAATATCTGATAGAAAATGTAGGAATTGTACACATTTCTTTACAAACACTCCACATTTTAGGAGGTCAAAAGTAATTGGACAAAAAACATAACCCAAACAAAATATTTTTATTTTCAATATTTTGTTGCGAATCCTTTGGAAGGCAATCACTGCCTTAAGTCTGGAACCCATGGACATCACCAAACGCTGGGTTTCCTCCTTCTTAATGCTTTGCCAGGCCTTTACAGCCGCAGCCTTCAGGTCTTGCTTGTTTGTGGGTCTTTCCGTCTTAAGTCTGGATTTGAGCAAGTGAAATGCATGCTCAATTGGGTTAAGATCTGGTGATTGACTTGGTCATTGCAGAATGTTCCACTTTTTTGCACTCATGAACTCCTGGGTAGCTTTGGCTGTATGCTTGGGGTCATTGTCCATCTGTACTATGAAGCGCCGTCCAATCAACTTTGCAGCATTTGGCTGAATCTGGGCTGAAAGTATATCCCGGTACACTTCAGAATTCATCCGGCTACTCTTGTCTGCTGTTATGTCATCAATAAACACAAGTGACCCAGTGCCATTGAAAGCCATGCATGCCCATGCCATCACGTTGCCTCCACCATGTTTTACAGAGGATGTCGTGTGCCTTGGATCATGTGCCGTTCCCTTTCTTCTCCAAACTTTTTTCTTGCCATCATTCTGGTACAGGTTGATCTTTGTCTCATCTGTCCATAGAATACTTTTCCAGAACTGAGCTGGCTTCTTGAGGTGTTTTTCAGCAAATTTAACTCTGGCCTGTCTATTTTTGGAATTGATGAATGGTTTGCATCTAGATGTGAACCCTTTGTATTTACTGTCATGGAGTCTTCTCTTTACTGTTGACTTAGAGACAGATACACCTACTTCACTGAGAGTGTTCTGGACTTCAGTTGATGTTGTGAACGGGTTCTTCTTCACCAAATAAAGTATGCGGCGATCATCCACCACTGTTGTCATCCGTGGACGCCCAGGCCTTTTAGAGTTCCCAAGCTCACCAGTCAATTCCTTTTTTCTCAGAATGCACCCAACTGTTGATTTTGCTACTCCAAGCATGTCTGCTATCTCTCTGAGGGATTTTTTCTTTTTTTTCAGCCTCAGGATGTTCTGCTTCACCTCAATTGAGAGTTCCTTTGACCGCATGTTGTCTGGTCACAGCAACAGCTTCCAAATGCAAAACCACACACCTGGAATCCACCCCTGACCTTTTAACTACTTCATTGATTACAGGTTAACGAGGGAGACGCCTTCAGAGTTAATTGCAGCCCTTAGAGTCCATTGTCCAATTACTTTTGGTCCCTTGAAAAAGAGGAGGCTATGCATTACAGAGCTATGATTCCTAAACCCTTTCTCCGATTTGGATGTGGAAATCTCTCATATTGCAGCTGGGAGTGTGCACTTTCAGCCCATATTATATATATAATTGTATTTCTGAACATGTTTTTGTAAACAGCTAAAGTAACAAAACTTGTGTCACTGTCCAAATATTTCTGGCCCTAACTGTATATATAGTTTTGAATATGAACATGATGACAAAAAGAATATTAATTTAAAATGTGTGTCCTACACATTGTTGTTGCACACAAGTTAAGGGTTAATGCATCTGTATGGCAGCCATATTATTACTCTGTGGGAAATAGAACCGTAATTTGGCCACGTGCATAAGCCATTATCGTGTACAGCTGCAGTCAAGGGAGGTGTTGGAAAAACTGAGTTAATCATATTGTTAACTAGAAATTTAATAGGCTACTGGTCATTGAATTTAGTACTGTACTAAAAAATTAATTATTAAAATTGTTAGTCAAATTTTATTATTTAAAAATTGCTTAAGGAATGACTACATCACCCACTAATAATTTTCAGTGAAAACTTAAATGGCTGACGGATCCCTTAAATATGCCCTATAGAGATTAATTTACCTAACCTGTTAAACATAACATTCAGAGACAATGCAACTTTCAGGATCTTGTATTGTATGTGCACATGTCAGGACTGGAAAGCGTTCGGGATGCAGCGCGTTGTCTCTGCGCCTGCTACACTCTTCTGCGTAGGAGAAAAAAGTGTCTCCGCATGAGATATTGACATGCTGCAGACAAGAAACCCACACTGCATGTCAGTTTACGCAATGTTAAAAAGAAGCACATGGGGTATGAGATTTTTTTAGCTCCTATCCACTTTTCTTGTACTCTACAACGCTGCTAATCCTGGTCGTGTGCTTAAAAAAAAAGGTTGTGCTAAAACAATTGTACATTTTAATTAATAGATCTTAGAGTACTTTCACACTAGTGTTTATTTGAAATCGCGGCAGATGCGGTGAAAAAAACGCATCTGCCGCGATTACCGCACTTGACGCACCTGCCGCAAGCCCGCCTATACATTGTATGGGGCTTGCCGCAACCGTGCCGCAAGTGCATCCATTAGGCCCCTTTCACATCAGTGGCTTTTTTAAATCGCGGCAGATGCGGTGAAAAAACTGCATCTGCCGCGATTAACGCATAACCGCGACACTTGCGGCACAGTTGCGGCAAGCCCCATGCAATGTCTATGGGGCTTGCGGTAAGTGTGCGGCAGGTGCGGCAAGTGCAGTTTCGGCACTTGCGGCAGGTGCGGCCGCGAAAAAAAACGCGGTCAGTCGCGTTTTTTTTTTCGGCCGCACCTGCCGCAAGTGAAGAAACTGCACTTGCCGCACGCCCGCATAGACATTGCATTGGGCTTGCCGCAACTGTGCCGCAAGTGTCGCGGTTATGCGGTAATCACGGTAGATGCGGTTTTTTCACCGCATCTGCCGCGATTTAAAAAAAAAGCTGATGTGAAAGCAGCCTTAGATGTGTTATAAAAATTTTCTTGTTACAAAATATTCATACGAGATATTCTTATAACTGTGCCCCAGTGTAATGGATGTGTCCGACTATGCAGGAACAGGTCAGATATACCACAGCTCATGGGCAGGGAAGGAAGTAATAGAAAGCATTCAAACATTACAGTCGGGGATCACAGTTGATTCTTTC
Source organism: Allobates femoralis (assembly GCA_033576535.1). Classification (NCBI taxonomy): domain Eukaryota; kingdom Metazoa; phylum Chordata; class Amphibia; order Anura; family Aromobatidae; genus Allobates; species Allobates femoralis. The sequence continues at coordinate 393,547,933 of JARQOC010000001.1, read as the reverse complement.
TGTGATGTAAAACAGTTTTTGAACAGACAATGAAATGTTCTTTTATCACAGAAAGAATCAGCTGTGATCCCTAGCTGTAATGTCTGTATACTCTGTCTTACTTTCCCCTTGCCCAGGAGCTGTGAAATATCTGACCTGTTATAGAAACTTGATTCCAGCTCACCCAGTTGCTCTATACACTCTATACTCATCTACCTAGGGCTCAGACACAGGCCTTGCCCTGGCCTCACATCAAGGGTGATAGAAATATCTATATCTGACCTGTTATTGCATGGTTGCACACATACATTACACTAGCGCACATGTATAAGAATATCTCGGAGCAGGAACATTTAACACATCCAATTGTGGAACTTATTTTTATTCCAAGATCTATCAATTAAAATAAAATGTACAAATTGTCCTGGCACAAGCCCTATAATGGTTCTGATTTCAGCAGGAAAGACCAAGCAGAATAAAAAGTGAGCAGGATATTTGATAAAGACAAGTGTATTACGGTACTTGTGGTCATTTTATGGAGGGAAGGTGAAGAGGGGTGGTCATCTGGTATTTATTTATTACTAGCTGTGAGCCCGATGCAAATGCATCGGGATTCTAGAACGTGCATTAATTTGATTATAGTAGTTATAGCTACTTTTTGGGGGAGTCCAATACTTTTTTTGGGGGGTCCAATACTTTTTTGGGGGGGTCCAATACTTATTGGGGCGCGTTCAATGCTTTTTGGGGTGCGTTCAATACTTATTAGGGCGCGTTCAATGCTTTTTGGGGCGCGTTCAATGCTTTTTGGGGCGTGTTCAATACTTTTTGGGGGGCGTTCAATACTTATTGGGGTGGTTCAATACTTTTGGCGCGTTCAATACTTTTTGGGGCGCGTTCAATACTTATTTGGTGCGCGCGTTCAATACTTATTGGGGTGTGTTCAATACTTATTGGGACGCGTTCAATACTTTTTGTGGCGCGTTCAATACTTTTTGGGACGCGTTCAATACTTATTGGGGTGTGTTCAATACTTATTGGGGTGTGTTCAATACTTATTGGGGCGCGTTCAATACTTTTTGGGGCGCGTTCAATACTTTTTGGGGCGCGTTCAATACTTATTGGGGCGTGTTCAATACTTATTGGGGTGTGTTCAATACTTTTTGGGGTGTGTTCAATACTTATTGGGACGCGTTCAATACTTTTTGGGGCGCGTTCAATACTTATTGTGACGCGTTCAATACTTATTGGGGTGTGTTCAATACTTTTTGGGGCGCGTTCAATACTTTTTGGGGCGCGTTCAATATTTATTGGGGTGCGTTCAATACTTTTTGGGGCGCGTTCAATACTTATTGGGGTGTGTTCTATACTTTTTGGAGTGCTTTGCTGGGCTAAACCTGAATGGTGCACAGGGGGTTAATCACATGTCAGGTCTGTGTGTGAGTGAAGATGTGCTGATTGACTCACTGGGTTGCAGCTGGGAGTGAGTAGGCTGGATAGGAACCTGCCAGGTGTCTGAGTGAGGAGAGGACGATTCAGAAGTTCAGAGCACTGCCATGTGAAGAGGTGCTGGAAGTGATCCGTCCTCAGTGGGTAAGTGATGGGAGCCTACCAGCTGATGTGTGCATGGCAGCCAGTGTCCAAGGGCCAGGCGGTCACAGCTGACTTTGGGACATTGAGGGGGGGGGGGGCTGTGCGGCCATTGAGGGGGGAGGGGGGGGTCTGTGCGGCCATTGAGGGGGGGGGTCTGTGCGGCCATTGAGGGGGGGGTCTGTGCGGCCATTGAGGGGGGGGGGGTCTGTGCGGCCATTGAGGGGGGGGGGTCTGTGCGGCCATTGAGGGGGGGGTCTGTGCGGCCATTGAGGGGGGGGTCTGTGCGGCCATTGGGGGGTTCTGTGCGGGTAGTAGTAGGATGATGATGATGATGATGATGATGATGATGATACCGTACTCCCCGTAGAAGGTATAGGGAGACATGCTGTGGTAGCGACTCTCAATGGATCCCCATTGAAAGTATAGAGACACGTGCGGTTGCTGAGGTAGCGACTCGCAATGGCCTCGCGGCCATTGCTCGCGCTACCTCAGCGGTAAATCGCTAAGTTTGTGGCCGAGCCTCTGGTTCTATTTTGCTCGCAGCGTGGTGACGTCACAGTGTGACATAGCCACGGCGATTTCGGGGGCCGACACGATTTTGCCTACGGCAATTATAGAGTAAAAAATTTTGTATAACATTGAAATAAAAACATTCTGAATGCATGTTTATTTGGAGGTCAGGAAAGATAATCATCAACTAAACAAGAGTTGCTGAGAAATCAAACTTTAAAGTCAAATGTACAGTGAGTGCATTGACACACCCTAAATGGATTTCCTGGCTAATTTACAAGTGGCTTCAAAGCTTCATTTCTCAGTGCTTAGCAAAGCGGTTTGCCACGAAACAGGTATCAGTTATACTACTGGCAGGGGTGCATCAAGCCCCCCTGCCACCTGAGCCCTGATATTGAGGAGCGGGGGGTGGGCTAGCAGCTCCCGGTCACAGTGAAGAGCGGGGCGGGGGGGTGAGGGTTGCTAGAGGCTCCCACCGCACGTATAGAGCAGGTAGGCAGGAGGGAGGTTTTGTCACTAGCGGCACCATGGGGAGAGGCTGTCTCTTACAGCAGCCAACGGCGCCTGTCACACAGGAAGCCGCTGTGTGGTGCGGGCGCCGCCCCCTTCTGCACAGCCGCTCCCCCTGCCAGCTTGCCGCCTGAGCATAAGGGCTCACACTGTCCAATGGACAGTGCGGCCCTGACTACTGGTGTCAGTAGTAAAATCGTACTGCATGGATCGCCTTTAAAAAAAAATTACCAAGCCCTTTCCTTGTGTAAATACAGGTCTTTTTCTAATAATACTCGCTGATCTCTCAATCCATCCTCCCCAGTCATCTCACCTCCTTCTCAGAACAGTTCTTCCACATACAATTCTTTTTCTCCAGACACACATGGCCACATAATGCCCTGTTCTGCTCCCACCTTCTATTACTCTGTCTGCTGCTCCTCATTGCTGGCAATATATCCACAAATCCTGGCCCTCCTCAAAACATCCCCACACTCATTTCTAACACCCCGCAACGATCCTCTACAAGTTTTTGCAACCCTGTTAACCTCATTTCCAGTCAGCCAATCCCCCTAACTGGAGCTCTATGGAACGCACACTCTGTCTGCAAAAACTCGTACATCCATGACCTCTTTATCACTAACAAACACTCCTTCCTTGGCATCACTGGAACCTGGCTCGCCCCCTCTGACACAGCCTTTCCTGCTGCACTTTCTTATGGCAGACTCCATCTCTCTCACACCGCTCGCCAAAACAACAAACGTGGTGGAATTGGCTTGCTCCTGTCTAATAACTGCTCCTTTACCCCAATTCCACTACTGGCTCACCCACTCACCCAGGGGCAGGTACTCAGATCTCGGACGTTGATTTGGGGTACTTTCACTGGTGGCTGGTGCCCGAGTCTGTGGCCCTGGTGGTCACTGAAAGGTGTGAAAAGTGAAATAATAAAATGGATTTGTCGTGACGCCACCTGCAGATACTGATGATGATAGCGCTCCTTCGGACTTCTGGGGATGATGTTAATGCAGCCAGTTGGTCTTGCTCCCTGCAGGAGGAACATAATCCCCAGGGCAGTGTGGCTGCTGTCCTGGTTGTTGTGGTAGCAGCTCTATAGATCAACAGAAATAAGACACAAGAGACTTTTTCTGCTCTGTACGGGTATTTACTGGTCACTCGGTAGAAGCAGTTCTCACAGGTACACAGTCACGGGTAGCTGGCCTGGATTGTGACCAATGAATGGGGTGTCTCCATGTGGTTTTGACTCTGCTCTTCCTCTCTCTTTTCGTTCTCTCTCTTCCAGCCTTCCACTAAAACTCTTATAACCTCCCCCCTGAGACCGGTTACCTTGGTAACAGGTTGAACCAATTGGTCCCCTGAGCTAAGTGTTTGTGTGTGGATACCATACACGCTGGTCTTGGTGCAGTACCCCTTAGTGGTGCACCCGACCAGTGGGGTGCAACACTACCACCCTCCGCTACTCTTCCCTCATTTGAGGTGCACTCTGTCCACATCTACTGCACCTCCAACCTCCAGCTGGCTGTTATCTACCGCCTCCCAGAGCTAGCCATCTCCACCTTTCTCAACCACTTCACCACCTGGCTACTTAATTTCTTTACTGCTGACATCTCTACTATCATCATGGGTGACCTCAACATCCCCATTGGCACTTCCACCTCTGCTGCCTCTAAACCTTTTGTCCCTGACTGCGTTCTTTGGCCTCACTCAATGGTCCTCCGCAGCCACTCACAAAGATGGCCATACACAGGACCTTATCTTCACTCGCCTCTGTTCCCTTACTAACCTTTCTAACTCATCTCTCCCCCTGTCTGACCACAAACTACTTCCTCTTCTCGCTTCTCTCCTTGTTTAGAACAGCCACTCCACAAACTCAATCATCCTTGCAGAAATCTCAAACACCTTAATTTACACTCATTCTCTGAGTCCCTTCTCCCTCTTACAGACATACTGTTACTTCTTATATGACACAGATGCCAATACCACTTTATACAACACCACAATAACAGCAGCACTCGATTCGGACGCCCCCTCTCGCACAGCAAAACTCTTACAATCAACAAGCAACCCTGGCAGACCAGCCTGAACAAAGAACTAAGACGGGCTTCTAGGGTAGCTGAGCGGAGATGGAAGAGTTCCCATTCTGCTGAGCACTTGTCCCATATATGCATTCCCTCGCCAACTTCAAATCCACATTCGCTGCCACAATACAGGCTTACTTCTCATCTCTTATATCCTCTGTCTCACAACCCTAAACAGCTTTTCAACACTCTCCTCTTATTTCTGCTGAAGACTTTGCCTTTTTCTTTAAGCAAAAGATTAATAACATCAGAGAAAACTTTAACCCGCAGCCCCCTATAACCCTCCTCATAAATCCTCAGCCCTGTTCTTCCAAAACCAGCTTCTCCACCATGACAGAAGATCAGCTCTCCTCCCTTTTCGCAAGATCACATCTTACCACTTGTACACTTGAACCGCTCCCATCCCACCTCATCCCCAACCTCGTCACAGTCTTCATCCTAACCCATCTTTTCAACCTTTCACTTACAAATGGTGTCTTCCCCTCATGCTTCAATCACACCCTTCCTCAAAAAGCCCTCCCTCGACCCATCCTCTGTGTCTAGCTATCGCCTGATATCACTTCTCCCTTATGCCTCAAAACTGCTGGAACAGCATGTTCATCTTGAACTATCCTTCTCCCTCTCCTCCTGCTCCCTCTTTGACAGGTTACAATCTGGCTTCCGACTGCATCACTCAACTAAAACTGCCCTAACTACAGTCACCAATGACCTAATAACCGCCAGGAGCAAGCGACACTATTCTGTCCTTCTTCTCCTGGACCTGTCTTCTGCCTTTGACACAGTGGACCATTCCCTCTTGTTACAGATTCTCTCATCTCTTGGCATCACAGACTTGACCCTGTCCTGAATCTTGTTGTGTTTAACACATTGGACTTTCAGCGACTCCCTCTCTCGCACCACCTCCTCACCTTGCCCCCCCACCACCTCCTCACCTTGTAGGTACTTACCTACATGCAACCTTCGATCCTCTCAAGATCTCCTCTACTCCTCTCTTATCTCTTCTTCCCATAAACACATAAAAGATTTCTCTCGTGTTTCCCCATACCCTGGATCTCTGTACCCCAACACATCAGACTCGCCCACCGTGGAAACCTTCAAAAGGAACCTGAAAACCCACCTTTTCTGACAAGCCTACAACCTACAATGATCCTCAGTCTACTAAACCGCCTCACGACCAGCTCTACCCTCTCCTCACCCATCCCTTGTAGACTGTGAGCCTTTGCAGGCAGGGTCCTCTCTCCTTCTGTACTTGTCTATGCCTTGTATTGCTAATTTTTTATGTACTTGTAATGTACATGTTTTCACATGTAAAGCACCATGGGATAAATATTATAATAATTGATGATAATAATCACTAGACTGTATATCTTAATACAAATTACAGTCACATTAAGTTCAGTTCACACTTTTATTGCACCTATGAATGTAAAGTGTGACAGCTGACTGCAGAATAATCAAAATCTGATCCTGTTTTCATATTAGTCACAGATCTTTTAAAATGTAAATGAGTAAAACATTAGATATGAAGGCAAAATGTTTAAGACACACCTAATTTACTGTAAAATTGTATATAAGCCTGTAGCTATGCTATAATTTGAGGAATTCTGGATACATGCTTAAGGGTACAAAAAGTGTGGTTCCTAGTAATGCTCTCAGTAAACAAGAGTATGAAGAATGTTCATATTGTGAATGTTTCTAATAGTTGGAATTTTTGCCTCTTATCTCCAACAAAACAGAGGTACTCCAGCACAGATACACTATACTTTATCTTACACTTTTACATTGCAGTATTTTGCATCTATATTTTAAAGCAAAATTTGAAGATGTTAAACATAGAACAAATATTACTTAAGGATTTAGGCTATATCCCACTCTGCAAATTCAATTCCATTATACTTTAGGGTAATAGTAACCAAGTCTGTAGTGCTATCTCTACCATCCATATGACACACTCCATCATGGGCAAACAAGCTTTAATGGATGATGCTTAAGGCCACTTCACACGCTAGGACAGGGGTCCTCAACTCCAGGCCTTGAGGGCCGCCAACAGTACAGGATTTCCTTAGCATTGCACAGATGTTAATGTGATCAAATGAACAGGTAATGATTCCAACCCCTGTGCAATACTAAGGAGATCCTGAAAACATGCAATGTTGGCGTGGCCCCTCGATGGCCATTGGATTTGGGGAACGAATATAAGAAGGAAAAATCGTTGGAACGGTCATCAAAAATTTGAGATTCTGACCTCAAATCTATCGTTCATTGTCCAATTAACGTTCTGGGAAGCAGCAGCATCGTTCACTGTGACACCTTTTTGAACAATGTTGTTCATGATTCTCCTATTCCTGCCGCTGTTTTACATCGTTCAAACATTCTTCTCAAAATAGCTGGCGCGTTGCCAAATTTAAGATCGTTAACTTATCCTTGCGTGTGACAACGCACTAATGATGTCGGAAGGATCGCGGTCAGGTGACATAGATAACGATATCGTTCACCTATATCCTAGCGTGTGAAGTGGCCTTTAGATCTATCATACAACTGATGTGGCATCATGGTGAAAAAAAGCCACGGTAGCACAAAAAGTAGAGCCTTAAGGACCAGTTACACACACAGATAATTGTGCAGAGATTGTTCGCAGATCTCTGGTTGCAGTGAAATCAAGGACATATTGTTTCATTTTGTGGCTGTGTACAAATGGAACAATGTGTCTGTGGCGCCCCGGGGTCCGGTAATCACATTACAAGCTTGGAGGCAAGGCATCCACCAGTGAACCACAGATATAACATATCCCAACCTGGGCCTGTAGGGGGAGCTCTAACACCTGAGGTCAGGTCAGTTGCTGACGTCAATAGAGGTCCCCTAGATATGCAGGTGCAGGGGGCGGAGCTAGTCAGTTCCTGTCAGGAGAGCTGAGATGACAGTTGAGCCGAGCAGAAGGAGGAGAGGAAGCAGAACTTGGGGACGGGAGCCGTGTTAGGCCGGTACAAGGAAACTGACAGTGTGTGGAGCCCATTGCGAGGGCCTGAAGAGGAGAGAAGGAAGATCTGGGAGTGGTAGTAGTGCCAACAAGCCCAGAATTAAGTATAATACGGACCGAGATCGTAAGGGATTATACACCCAGCGGCCAAATCCATAGAACGGATAGTTATACACCGCCCCGTTCACTGTAAAGCTAAAGAGACACAGCCGCACTTCAGAGCCCAGGAGAGCTAAGTAGAAATATAGCCAAGAAAAGGGTTCACGCTGCTTTCCTACAGCTAGTACAGAACAAAGAGGGTCACAGCGTTGCTTTATGTAGCCAGGGCCCAACAGACACAATCTAAAGGGAAAGCCTCAGGACTTGCCTGGCGTGGAAAGCCTAAAATTACCTCCAAGCTCCGGACCCCGAAAACTTTAGAAAACAGTACCTGGTACTGCCTGAGTTCCACCATTAAAAGTAAAGAAAAGACTGTTACTCTTGTATCGCCACATCATTGTTTGAGCTAATTCCTGCATCCCAATCAACACCAATAACAATTATTATCACCAGCTCAGGGATCATCCTAGCCCTACCTATGGAGGGTTTAACATCCTGCTGCATCCCAACATCATCCCCTGAAGCTGTGGATAAGCTCTTATTTGTATTTGTATTTTTTCCCCTTTTAACTGCGGTCCCTCCAGGGCCACGGAACCGGTCCACGGCCACCACCGTGACATCCCCCTGTAAACAGAGAATAAGGACCGGTCCTGAGTAACCCATAGCCCTGAGGGCGTTACATGTCCATGATTTCACTGTAACCAGAGATCTGCGAACAATCTCTGCACAATTATCTGTGTGTGTACACATATTTACGCCCTTAATGTGTAAAAATGTTTGCACGGGAGAAAAGTGGTGCTATTCTTGTCTCCAAAAATCTGTACCTTCAGACAAAATATGCAACAAAAAAGATGTCCTGCGCACAATGCGTTTTGTGGTGCATATTTGGTGCGGGGAAGGTGCAGATTTTGGTCCTGCATGTGTCATTTCATGTTAGTGACAGAAACAGGGCTTGAGCTCTATGTGTAATGTCTGTAATTGTCATTAAAATTAATTGGGAACATGTATCTAAACTGTGGAGATCTGGTGAGGGGCTGCATTAATGTTTAAAGAGAACCCGTCACCCGGAAAATGCAGTGCAATCTGCAGGCACCATGTTATAGAGCAGGGGGAACTGAATAGATTGATATATAGTTTTGTGAGAAAAGATTCAGTATAACCTGTGATTTCATCCATTTAAACCCCTGCTCTTTCTGGGATTTTGAGTCCTGAGGGCAGTCCTATCAGTGACTCACAGCTATCCTTGTATAAGTGTACATACACAAACAGCTGTCACTAACTGATAGGACCACCCCCTGGATCCAAAATCCCAGAAAGAGCAGGGGTTTAAATGATGAAATCACAGGTTATACTGAATTTTTTCTCACAAAACTATATATCAATCTACTCAGTTTCCCCTGCTCAACAACATGGTGCCTGCAGATTGCACTGCATTTTTCTGGTGACAGGTTCCCTTTAAAAACTTCTACTTTGTTGATAACACTCTTTGAAATCCCATCGGCTTTTGGAGCCAGAGTGGGGACTTCTGTGCATATTCTACGCAATTTGCGTTGGCACGCAAGCTACGCCTGTTCTTGAAAGTACTGTACGCACTGAACTGACAAATTCCGGTGTAGATATGTACGATGGAACTTCAAAAAGTGTTAATAAAGCACAAGTTTTTAAACATTAATGCAGCCCCTCACCAGGTCCCCACAGTGTAGACATATGTTCCCAATAAATTTTAATGACTATTACACACATTACCTTAGGACACAAGCCCTGTTATTGAGGCTGGAGTCAGGCAATTGATGTATTTGGTGCGGATAAACCTGCAGCCAGAATGGATATGCTGCAGATTTATCCACACTAAAATACGCAGCATACCTTATGAGTATTTTAGTAGCATCATGCGGACAGGATTTAGCAAAACCCATAGGTTTTGCTGGGAAAACATGCTGCTGCAGATCTGGTGCAGATCTGCACCAAAAACGCAGCTAAATACGTGCGATTGGACCCATAGGTTGGAAAGCTCAGCATCTTAAAAAAGCATCCTGATTTCAAACATGTTGTGTTTTCAACTATTCTTGGAACTCCTATAATAGAAAGACCCTTGGATGCATGTCTGCATTTCCATTCATGGTGACTTGAGAGGGTGCCCCTTTCTTAAAGTGGGTGCAGATTCCAAAGGTGGATATGGTATAAATATCAGAGTTGGCAAGACCCATTTACGAACAATGCTGAGAGTGACTAAGTTTCTCCTTCCCCTACATTGCTTATTGCAATTAAGTTGTATTTTTCAATGCATTTTCAGAGACAAAAGGTAAATATTGGTTCATCTCACAGTATTGCTTTTAAAAAATCATTTAGAAATGGTTGAAAAGGTAGTATAGGAGAACAGACAACTGAAAAAATCAGCTCCACCAACAAGTTTCAAACAAAAGGTGCATACTTACCTGCATAAAGACCGCCATAGGCCCGTTGCACATCTAAGCCTGGTTTTGCTTCATTTGCATTTCTACGCGTTTTTAGCAGTATAAATGCATCCAAACGCATTCCAAATGTTTTTGCCCCCATTCATTTCAATGGAAACGCATGCAAACACGCATGTGCATTTTCAAAACCCAAGAATGCAAGCGTTTTTGCAAATGCAGCCCTAGATGCAACAGCCCACATTTTTGGTTGTGTTTGCAAAAACACATGCGTTTTTGCATGCGTTTCCATTTAAATCAGTGGGGGCAAAAACGCATGCGTTTTGGATGCGTTTATAGTGGTAAAAATGCATATGAACGCAAATGAAGCAAAACACAAACCTGCATTAGATGTGAACTAGGCTATAGACTTAGGCCCCTTTCACATCTATGCGTCTGCTGCGTTTTGCTTCATTTGCGTTTTCATGCGTTTTTACTGGCAAACAACGTTTTGGGCTGCGCTTGCAAAAAGGCATGCGTTTTGCGTTTTTGCAAACGCACATGCATTTTTTACATGCGTTTTTGCATGCGTTCCCATTAATATCAATGGGGACACAAACGCATGCGTTTTGATGCGTTTTTTGCGGTAAAAACGCATGAAAACGCAAATGAAGCAAAACGCAGCTGACGCATAGATGTGAAAGGGGCCTAAGATGTCCATTTTTTACTACCTGTCCTACCTGTGGTTTTCACGGATGGAACACATAGAAATTATTGTCTATTGGACTGTTCACATATTCGTGATGTTTGTAGACTGTCTGTCCATGCAAAGATCACAGAGACATCTGTTTTTTAGTGGCACTGCAGATGAAAAGTACCAAAACAAGTCTGTGGGTTCGTGAAAATCATGGGGAGCACTTGGAGGACATTAGAGTGCAGTCCGTGATTAACACTGCAAAGTATAGGAGAGGACCAAACACTGAGGCCCTTTTCACAGCTAATATTGGGTTGCGTTAGCCTTCATTTGTGTTTCTATGCGTTTTTACCGCTAAAAACAGATGTGTTTTTGGCCCCATAGGGTTTAATGAAAAGGCATGCAAAAACGCCTGTCATTTTCAGCAAACACAAAAACGCAGCCCAAAATTTATTCTGCAACATTTTGGGCTGCGTTTGCAAAAACGCATGCGTTTTTGTGTTTGCGTTTCCATTAAACTCTATGGGGCCAAAAACGCATCTGTTTTTAGCGGTAAAAACGCATAGATACGCAAATGAAGGCACTCGCAACCCAGCATTAGATGTGCAACAGGCCTGAAACTTGGATCCATGACACTCATGACACTCATAACATTTCTTTGTGTACATGAAAAATTACAGACATCTAAATGAGGTCTGATGGCCTCTTTACATGTCCTGATATCGGCGTCCAACTACGATAAAAAGTCACATGGTTCGTGCGTTGGCCCCGATATCGTTTGTGCGTTGTATGGTGTAAATGACCAATGCGATGCAAGAATGATGCCAAAACGATATCGGGGAAGAAATGAGCAGGCTCTCCAACTGGCCGATATTGGATGGACAATCTGGCAGGATCGTGCTGTTTGAAAGCCCAACCCCGACTTGGAGACCAACTTCCCCTATTCACTCCCATGTTAAATGGTCGTTCCTGGGTCGCACGTACAAAGGGGGTGTAGACGTCGCAGTTGTGTTGCCTGCTGATATCGCCCTGTGTGACAGCTCCTATGCGATCTTTGATTTCTGCCAAAAACATGCGCGCTCCCGCGCCATTGTATCCAACATCAGAATGATGTTGGGACGTGTAAAGTGGCCATTAGGGTAGGGACACACTTCAGTTCCTGATCAGTTTTCCTCATCAGTTTTCCTGATCAGTGTTCATCAGTTTGTGTGCCAAAACCAGGAGTGAACCCTGCAGAGAAAAAGTATAATTGAAAGATTGACACCTGTGGTGGGTTTTGGAGTCACTCCTGGTTTTGGCACACAAACTGATGAACACTGATCAGGAAAACTGATCAGGAAAACTGATCAGGAACTGAAGTGTGTCCCTACCCTAAGGCTGGAAACACACTGGCGTGTGAAAGAACGGTCCGATTGACGTATCCGAGAGTCGTACGAGTGTCGTACGATTTTAGATTAGTGTGGCTTCTGTGTGCAATCCATTTTTTTTCTCAGCATCTATTTACTGTATAATAATTTACATGAACATTTTTTACAGTTGTCTGAGCTACAGAATAACGTATCCGTATCCGTGTGCAGTCCGACTGTGATCCGTATTTTGTAGGACCCATAGACTTGCATTGGCGAGTCTTGTGCGTGAATCACATACTGTCACAGCATGCTGCAACTGCTTTTTCGTCCATTTCTCGGACGAGAAGAAAATGCCCGACACTCGCCAATGTGCTCTCGGACATTGATCCGACTGCAGTGCGAGAATAACTTGCATTGCATTTGTCCAGGTTTCACACCAGTGTGTCCGTACCCTAAATGGGAAAGTTGCAAAGTAATCATACAAGAAAAAAAATATTTGTGAGCAATGTATATGGTGAGACATTGAAAATAAAGCAATTCTTAAATTATAGTAGTATGTTTCTATAACCCTTGTTAGAATGCTCATCTGCAAAAGAAAAATAGCTCAGCATGCCCTACTTTTCAGATTGCATTACAGATTGAATACAGATAACTAATGAGAAACATTTATTATGGATTTTTATGGATACTTTCTATTTTAAATCTAAATACATTTTTTATTTCTGATATATGAAAGCAATCACACACGTCACACGGACATCACAAGGAGTTAAAAAAAACAAAACAAGGAAGAGAGTTGGAATAATTAGTTGTAAATTGTCTAATGGCCGCTTTACACGTCCCAGCATTGTTTCGATATTGTATACAACGGCACGGGAGCGCGCACTTTTTTGGCTGAAATCCAAGATCGCATAGGAGCTGTCACACAGGGAGATATCGGCAGGCCACACAACTGCGATGTATATGCCCCCTTGTACGAGCGACCCAGGGAACGACCATTTAACATCTGAATGAATAGGGGAAGATGTTCTCCAAATCGTTGTTGGGCTGTCACACAGAACGATCCTGCCAGATCGTCCATCCAATTTTGGGCAGTTGGAGAGCTTGCTCATTTCTTCCCCGATATCGTTTTGGCATCATTCTTGCATCGAATTGTACATTCACACCACACAATGCACGAACGATATCTGCGCCAACGCACGAACCACGTGACTTTTCATCGATGTTGGACGACGATATCGGGACGTGTAAAGCGGCCATGAGTTTTCTGTATAAATCTCAAATGAATTTTCATATGCTCATCTGCAGCCAGCCTTAATTCCAAGATATTTCAGTTGTTAATTACGGTATGTGTTCTGTATTCTGTGTTCTATATTTGTTTTAAAATTTTGTTGCTGTTTAGGATTTACATTTTTTTTGCATTTAGTTTTAAATCATACTAATTTTGCACTGTACTGTGGGGATTTTCCCATTTTATATCTCCACTTAGTTCATGAATATTCCTCCCACATAATTTTGGGTGGGGAAGGAGTTTTTTTTATGCATTTTTTTGAGTTTTTCTCATGAGTTTTATGCAAATTCAAAAATGCTTTGACTATATCAGAAAAGCTATGAGACTTCAGGAATCCCATAGACACTCACTCACTTTTTTTACTGACTAAAATGGAAAACTGGTACATATTTGAGTGACGCAGCATGCCAATTCTTTCAGATTTTTGCAGCTTTTTTTCACAATTGAAAGCAATGAGAGTGCAAAAACAAAACTGTGTTTTTTGCTGCTTTTGTGGTGAATGGAACTAACTTTATTTAGGGTCCTGAAATCAATTCCCACCAAGGCCGAAATCTGCAAGGAGTTTGTATGTACTCACTGTGTTTGCCTATGTTTCCCCCAGGTTCTCCGGTTTCCGCCAACACTCTAAACACATAGGCCCATTGCGCATCTATGCGCCTGTGTTTTTGCCTGCTCTGCGCTTTCGCAAATGCAATCGCAGGGGCATTTAGGGGCTAGTGCAGGTAAGCGCACAGATGCATAGTTGCCCTGCTCTTGCGCTTGGTTGCACTCCGTGCCCACATTACCTGCTATGGCCGAGCGCACAACCTGAAATCCCGGAAGCGCGAGTGCGAAGTGCCTGATGTCATCGCGCATGCGCTTAGTCAGACGCACCCGGAAATGTTGCAGTACGCGTTTCCGGGTGCGTTTCACTAAGCACATGCGCGGTGACGACAGCCCAGTCACACTAGTGCTTCGGGGATGTCGACTTCTGTCGGCTGCACTTGGCCATAGAAAGTAATGGGGGCATATAGCACAACCGAGCGCAGGAGCAGTGCATCCATGCAACTATGCGCTTTCCTGCAGCTGCCCCTGAATGCACCTGCACTGGCATTTGCACAGGCGCATTAGATGTGAAAAGGGCCATACTGATGTTTAGATTGTGAGCCCCAATGGGGACAATGATGCAAATGTATGTAAAGCGCTGTGGAATTAATATCACTAAATAAATGAATAAATATTATTATTATTATTAACTGTGGATAAATGACACATCAAAAATGCAGCTTAAAAATGCAGCAATAAGACAGCAAAAAGCAGCAAAACCTGTTTTTTACTGCCAAGAGAGCAGGTTTTGAGGTAGCAAAATAGCAATGTGTGTACATAAACCTAATACAGTGTGTTAGATCTAAGGTACCCAATGATTTACAGCTGATTTCTGCTGAATTACTTTATTAGCTGTCTAAATGTGGCGCCCCTCTAATGGGACGCCACAGGGAGGTACTGCACCCCAAACAGAAGGTGTGATGTCTCTGTAGTCATAAATGAGGAGGAAACCCAGAGTCTGCACACCAGCACGCTCATAACACACCTTAGTACAGGGGACAGTAATACAGTAGGTCCCAGAGGGGTGGAGCTTAGATGAGCAGGAGATGTGAAGTGACAGTTACAGACAGTAGTCAGTCAGAAGGTGAGAGAGAAGAAGACAGACGCAGGGAACCGTGCACCCGTGACAGGAGGGCACCTTTGATATGTGGAGGTGACCCAGACAAAGAAGGGGGGCACTCCAGGTTTGGTCGGAGCTGTCTGGAGTGCCCAGGTCAACACTGGTATTCTGGAGCCGAGGCGGTTTGATTAAGTTTATCCCAAACTGCAGACCAGCACGTTGTGGGCCCTCATAAGGGAGCCACGACACCTTCCAAGGAGCCTAATCTCTGTCCCAAAGCTAGGTCCAAGACGTCAAGAGGTACCAAGGACTTAAGGCAACAGACCTGGGGACCAGTAACCAGACTCTAGTGTGGGAGAGAAGCGACCGGGAAAGTAACCGGAGGGACATCTCTGACAGACTCTGCAAAAGCCTCCAAAATCCACGACTACAACCCTCAGTGAGCTTGACTGTACTGTGTACCCTTATCATCTGGTACCAGTACAGAACAGTTTGAGCTAATTTGGTGTCTGGCTTCATTTAATCCGTCACCTGGGAGGCCTCTGCAGCACAACAGAGCCATGGACTACGACTCCTCACATCCTCCCTGCTGCCCTGAGGTAAAGCTCCGCCTGTGGGGAGCTGTACTACCAAAGCTACTTCGCCATCACCTCAGCGGCTGGCTGCAGCACTGGTAACCACTTTACCAGGTACCACAGGTGGCGTCACGTATAATCCCCCATCATCATCAGCCATTGAGTGCCCAGGGCACGGAACTGGGACCCGACCAGCCGTGATTTTCCCCACCGAAGCCACCGTCCTGGTATCCGAGTAACCCCTTCCCTGCCAGCCCGAGTCAAAAACACTGGATTTTAAGAGGCAATTCCAAGAGATGAACCACTATTGTTTTTCATTTTTGTGTACAATGCCGAGACAGTGTCATAGCTCTGTGCTCCCAAGAAATCCAGATGTGTTAGGCTGCAGTGAAAGCGCTGAATAATATGCAGCTAAACGCGGCGTCTGCAAGCCTTTCAGCAAACATCATAGCTTTTTCTGGAAGGCCTATCCAGCTTTGTTTGGTACTGCTTTTATGTGAGCGCTCTAAAGCGCCACGTAAAAGCAGGAATATTACACTGCGTCTGCACGTAGCCTAAAGGTACCTTTACACGCCGCCACAACAGGATGGATACCAACTGCTACTTCACGTGCACGAGCACGGCCAAACGGTTACAAACGGTAATCGCACCCTCTTTACACGCCGCCACAAGGTGCGCTACGCTACGCTACGCTACATCTACAGCTAGCTACATCGCCGGGTGTCTCAAGTAGCCATCTGTAGCTCATTTACACACCGCTACAAACAGCTACTATGGGCGTACCTGGTGCAGCAGGGACAGCACATAGGCGTGCTACAATTGTGGATTACGAGACGTCCGTACGCTGATAGGACAAAGCAATAATACCATGATTGGGCAGGCATCGCAGGAGGCTGATTAATACAGCACGCTCGAGCGATTGTGTAGTGTGACTGGTCAGCTCCTTAAATATGCCGCCCTGTGCGGCGACAACCAATCGCAACGCAGGAGCTTCCTCCAATGATCGCAGATGGGGCGGGGTAACACGGAGCCTGGGTGACGCCTTAGCTACATTGCAGCTACATCGCCGGGTGTCCACAGTTCCCTTCTGTGGGTTCTTTACACGCCGATACAGCTCGCTACAATCGGCGATGTAGCCATCTGTTTATGGGCTGTGCACGGATACAGATGTATCTGTAGCCGGCTGTGTCGTCCTGTCTTCAGACGCCGCTACTACGGGCGATATTGGCGCCACAAGCTACATTTGTAGCCTGTAGCGGGTTGTATGCATCCGGTTGTGGCGGCGTGTAAAAGTACCATAAGGGTACCTTTACACGCCGCTACTGGCGGGTGGATACAACCAGCTACTTCACGTGCACGAGCACGCACAAACGGTTACAAACGGTAAACGCACCATCTTTACACGCCGCCACAAGGTGCGCTACGCTACGTTACATCTATCTCTGGATACACCGCCGGGTGTCTCAAGTCACCTTCTGTAGCTCATCTTACCTCATTTACACACCGCTACAACCAGCTAATATGGGCGGACCTGGTGCAGCAGGGACAGCACATAGGCGTGCCACAATTGTGGATTACGAGACGTCCGTACGCTGATAGGACAAAGCAAGGAACCCATGATTGGCCAGGCATCGCAGGAGGCTGTTTAATACATGACGCTCGAGGAATTGTGTAGTGTGACTGGTCAGCTCCTTAAATATGCCTCCCTATGCAGCGACTACCAATCGTAATGCAGGAGCTTCCACCAATGATCGCTGAAGGGGGGCGGTATCCCGGAGCCTGTGTCACGCCATAGCTACATACCAGGTACATTGCCTGGTGTCGACACATCCCTTCTGTTGCTTCTTTACACGCCGATACAGCTCGCTACAATCGCCTGTGTAGCCACCTGTTTCCAGGCAGTGCTCGGAAACAGATGTATCTGTTGCCGGGTGCCTCCTACTGTCTTTACACGCCGCTACTACGGGGTATTTTGCCGCTACAAGCTACATTTGTAGCCTGTAGCTGGTTGTATCCACCCGCCAGTAGCGCGTGTAAAGGTACCCTAAGGCTGGGCTACACTGAAACTTTGATTGTGACACTTGATATATGTGCAAGGCATCAGATGTCAGAAGCCAAACAGAATCAGATTTTTTAAGATTTGCATGTTGCAGTACTCTCAGGGTTGCAATGTGACCCATTAACTCACAATGAGGGATGATACTGAGCAAACTTTGGCCTCGTCGCAAACTTCACAGCAGAAGTCGCAATGAAACCTTAAAGACCCCGTCTCACGCTTCAATGTGTCGGCGAACCAACCAACGATCGGACTTGACCTAGATCGCAGGAATGACGTTCAATGATCACTAGTGAAATGTCACACGTATAGATATCGTTAACGACAGAGCAATGATTCTGCAACAAGCAAACGATACTTGCAGTCGTTAACTCGCCTACGTCCTTCACTTCTCAATAGGTGAGGTCGTTAACGACATCGTTATCGAGGTGTCACACACACCGATGCTGCAGGTTGAACGAACGCTCATCGTTTGGTTTAAGGTTTGGTTCACAAACCTCCCATCAACAATCTGCCCAGTTATCAATGATCCTTTGTACTTGTCAGACTGAATGACGTCGTTACGACGTCGTTAGAACGACTGAAAACCAGTGACGTTTCAACTATAACATTAACGATATCGTAGTGTGTGGCAGGGCCCTAAAGGCCACGTCACACGCTTCAATTTCTTGAGCGATATCGCTTAAGCGATCAGTTTTTTTGATCGCTTAAGCGATATCGTTTCGGGCGTCGCTGCGTGTAAACGATCGATTTTTTGATTTTAAATCGTGTGGTCGTTCATCGCAGATTTGTGATCATGACCTCAAATCAAGCGATAAACGCTTGATCAATCTGCTTCATCGTGGTGTGTGACACCACGATGAACGATCTCCCAGCGGCAGAGCCTATGCTGGGAGATGGTATCTATGGTAAACGTCGGGTTACTAAGCGCCGCGCGGCACCTAGTAACCCGACGTTTACCATAGATACCAGCGATCTCGCTGCTCAACATCGCTGGTGAGTCTGTCTGTGTGATAGCTCACCAGCGATGTGAGCGATATTGTTAGCGATCGCGCGTGCACGTGATCGCTAACAATATCGCTCATAAGATTGATGCGTGTGACGTGGCCTTTAGGCCTAATGGCCACTTTACACACACCAACTTCTGTGTCCAACTTCTGAACAACTTAAGGCCACTTTACACACACCAACTTATCTGTCCAACTTCTGAACAACTTGCTGGTTGCAGTGAAATCATGGATACATTGCTCCATTTTGTGACTGTGTACAAATGTAACAATGTTTCCATGATTTCACTGCAACCAGCAAGTTGGTCAGAAGTTGGACAGATAAGTTGGTGTGTGTAAAGTGGCCATTACTGGTTGCAGTGAAATCATGGACACATTGTTCCATTTGTAGACATCCACAAAATAGAACAATGTGTCCATGATTTCACTGCAACCAGTAAGTTGTTCAGAAGTTGGTCACAGAAGTTGGTGTGTGTAAAGTGGCCGTAACAATAAGACAAGATTCACATAAATGAGTTTATTATTAACCTGTCTAAAAACACATCGTTTTACTTTCATTTGTGCCATCTGATTTGCCTCCATTTTTCATCTGTGTTTCTTTAATCAGTTTGTAAAAATGTAAGCAGGTAGACTTTAAAAATTAAATTTATCCATGGACTCTTCTTACAAATTGTTCAGTGATAGCAGCTGTACTATTGACATAAAACTGAAGCAAAAAGATTTTGTATTTCTTTTAAAGGGAACCTGCCAGTATGATTTTGTAATGTAAGGCTGCTTTCACATTTTTTTCCTGTCCTTGGGGATCCTGTTTTGTGCAGGTCCCCATGGTCAGGAAAGGACAGCATCCGATGTGGTCTCTGGATACCATTTGTGTGTCCGGGTCCGTGATTTTCACAGATCCAGACACAGAAAGAGATGTGAGGAGGCAAGCGGGGCACTTTCACTTTCGCAATTTATATACGGAAGTGAAAATAACTAAAGCAAGTGTTAAAAATGTAAAAAAATCCTTACCTCTCTGGCGTGTCCAGCGATGCGAGCCATTTAGTTCCAAGGGCTTAAGGACCTGGTGGGGCGGGGCTACCTAATCAGCTAATTGGTCACATGACCAGCTAGGTGTTTAAACCCTATGGATAGATGGTACGCATTGCGGGACACACCGGAGAGTTGAGGATATTTTTTTTTTATTTTTAACACATTCTTTAGTTAATTTCACTTCCGCAATGTATGTATGTACATTGCGGAAGTGAAATTACACAGGAACAGAGCAGTTTTAGTGTACTGAGCATGCTCAGTACACTAAAGTCGGGTCCGGGAAACGATTCTCAAACCCACGCTTCATAGGCCCCCATGTTAATTGCCGCTGTCCGGGTCGGATCCGATTCTGTCCGATTTGGTCTGCTGTGCCCAAAATCGGATCAGTCTCCAATTCAGGGTACAGCAAATAATGGGACAGAATCAGATCAGTGACAAATCGGATGGCAATAGAGCACCAATCCGTGCTCATAGGGGAGCAAATCGGATCCGTGGCTGTGCGTTGTAAAAAACGGCCAGAAAACACAATGTGAAACCAGCCTAAAGTGAAGACATTGCTGTAATACTGATTAAATTGATACATTTGGTGAAGAAATCTGCTTTGTTGGTCTTCTTTAACCCCTTCACTCTCAAGTAATTTTCCGTTTTTCATTTGTTTTTTCCTCACCTTCTTTATAGAGCCATAACTTATTTAAAAGCCATAGGCTGGGGTCACACTTGCGGCACAATTTTGAAATCCTGATCCGGTTTTGAGCTGTAAAAAGCTCAAACCCGAATCAGGAACCGCTCCCCATAGGAGCCCATTATAGTAACCGGATTGCACTACATGCAATCCGGTTACTGCATTCCAGTTTTAAGAACAGATTTGGACACAAAAATGTGCCTGAAGGCAATTGTGGAAACCGCATCCGGATCTGCATGCGGTGACCGCAATTACCTTTTCAAAGTGTAACCCCAGCCATAAGAGGGCTTGTTTTTTTGCTGACCAGGTTGAACTTCTGAAAAACACCATTCATGGCAGCAAAACCCATTACATAAAAGGTTTTGGGGGTTCTAAACCCTACCCATCACCTTAAACATGATGAAGTTGGGGTTCTGGTAACCCCTTTATATCCCAGACGTGCCCCTGCATACCTCATAAAATGCCTTTTAATCTGTCCTGCGCTGTATGCTAATTATTTTTTAGGGGATATATGGTGGACTGCACACTGTAGATAGAGCCACTCCACTCCATGGAAAACCCGCCCCGTTCCACGCCAACACTGCCCCGCTGCATGGAAAACCCACCCCTCCTGAGTGTATGCAAGTGAATAACAGCAACGTCATTCACAAGTCTCGGGCCTGCGCAGTGGCTCACCTCACTTTATTCTACTGAAGAGCTAGTGATCAACTGCACAGTCCCCAAAGTCTCGCAAGATTCCACTGCGCAGGTGCGATACTTCAGGCACTGTGCAGCTGATGCGACACCATAGTCTCGCTCCTGTGCAGTGGAAACACTTGCTCTTCAATAGGGCACAGTGAGGTACACCATTGCGAAGGCACAAGATTTGTGACTGACGTCGCTGTCATTCAATTGCATACACTCAGGAAGGGTGGGTTAACCATGGAGCGGGGTGGCTCTGACTGACTCACCGTGGCCGGGACGCCGGTTTAGACAGGCAGTAGCTTCTTTCTCCTTGTCACGGGTGGACCGCGCCTGCCGGTAGTGGGGCCCGGTTGAGTGCAGATCAAAAAGCTGAAGACGTCTTGTGGGAACAGATTAAAGGGTTATTTGTCGTGACGCCACCTATGAGTATTTCGGTAAGTCTTACCGACGCTGCGGGGCCTCAGGGGGATGGAATGCAGCAAGATGGAACGCTCCCCACAGGCTAAGCGATGATCCATGGAGCCGTGAGCTGCTGAAGATGTTGTGCGGCAGCTGCGGTTACCTTGAAGTGCGGACAGACAGTTCATAAGAAAGCACGGACACTGTAAGTCTCTGTAACGGGTGCTTTACTGTAACCAGCAGACAGTACATGGTATACAGTTGTAGGTAGCAGACCGGGTGGACTCAGCAGTGATAGGTGTCCCTCAAAGATCCGCGGTGTTCCTCCATTCTAACTAAGTAAGTTGCCGTTGTCGCCCAGGAATAACAGGAGGCTGCTTGAATGCCCTATCTGGGGTATACGTTCCGGATGCTTTGGGGAGCCTTGGGTCCCTTGGTGGGTACACCGCTGGTTAGACGACTGGATTTGGCAGTGGTGGGGTGCTCCTGTAGAGCGGCTCCTCCAATTTCTGGTTCGCATAGCAGAGCTGAACTGCTGCTAGCTTCGGTACCAGCAAACCGGCTGTAGATGGGCACGGGATGATTTTGAGCCCGCATTTTGACGGCCGTAGTCCAGTTGGTAGTGCACCAGGAGTAATGGTGCTCAACCGTGGTGACGGTAGGGAGATGGCCAGTAGAAGATGGCCAGAGGGCCGCACGGGACTGTGCGAGCCCCCTCTCCTAGGTTGCAGAGCTGGGATTCTGCAGAGGGTCTTCTAGGTTGCTGTTACACCTTCAGCCCTCGAACTCCAACTGTTCTAGACTTTCCACTACACACTACCCTTGCACTCCGCCCACCAGGACCTTGATTGGCCCTCTATGCTAAGTGATGCATGCAGGGTATGGATCTCTGAGTTAACCATATAACTGCTGGGTCAGAGAATATTGCTGCTGCATTTATGGCTGCAATACCCTCCTGTGACGCACTCGGTGCAGGGCGCCACAATCCCCCTTGGTGAAATACGCTTGTCCCCAAGTGTCACACTACTCAGCATTACAGAAAATTTTGTATTTTTATAACCGGCAATAAAAGAATACACTTTTATTAATAGCAGGTAAACACTTTGTGCGGACCCGGCGGGCGGTCGGCTGTCCTTTGTGAGAGTCGAGGCTATTGCCGCCAAGTCGCGGTGTTATTTGCAAAACAGGAACAGAGTCAGTGGAAAAATTCCAAACATTTAAGTCACTGGCGCGGAGAACTATGGCGCACCCGAATGGCGAACCACCCATCTGGACAAGCATACCACTCATAGGTGATTATATCGCCACTATACAGGTCGCGGGATCAGGATGTCTTCTGGGCAAGTTTGACTCAACGTCCCGGCGCCCCACAAACACCTCTTCATCCAAACCCACCTCCCAAGCGAACCCCCACCCGGTAGATAGATTAAAGGTGAAGACTCTACCTTCACGGCGAAGTTCATCAGGCAGCGGCGGTTGGCGGCGGGCCGCGGCACGGGCCTCCATGTTGGCGCGTTTACGGGCCTGCCACTCCTCTCGGCGGCGCTGACGTACATCTTCGTCGGTACGGCTCTGGGTGTGGATGTAGCTGCGACGTGTGGGCTGAGAGGGAACTTGGGCTTGGCGGGAAGTCCGGACCGGCACCCGGTGGAACGGCGCAGGAAAAGGTGTCGCACATGCATCCGACCAGTGTACCCGAGTTGAATGTACGGACGGAGGTTCCTCGGTGTCTCCCCAAGCAAAGCCGGTGTAGAGGTTCTCAGGCATGGTGCGGGACTCGTCGTCGTCGTCATCCTCTTCTCCCTCGACGACCACATTGGGCTGCTCGATGGTTGGAGATGCTGAAACAGGTTCCTCTGTACAACAGGGCGGTGGTGCTGCGGATCCTTCCACGGGGACGTCCTGCAGGGCTTCCAGGCTGCCTGCCTCTTCATCTGTAACTGTTGGTAAGGGTGTTTCGATCCCGGTCACCAGGTAGGCCTCTGTAATAGCAGAGGAGGCCTCCGGTTCAGGGGAGAAACAGGTGACAGTCTTTAGAGGTAGATGACTGTTGGCGGGTTCCTCAGTGGGAACCTGGTAGATGTCAGCTTCTTCTTCGGAGTAAGTTATGAGCTCCGGGTCTGGAGTCGGTCCGGCTACAGTTTCAGGCCGTAGAACGGGTAGAGCTGTGGTCTCCGGTATAATGACACAGTCTATAGGCTCCTGAGACGAAGTAGGACAGGTGGTGGGCGTTGGTGAGGTTGTGGAGAAACTGGCGACGTCGTCTGGTCCTGGAGTAGCTGTACCCGGTCGGCTCTGCTGCATCGCATGATGTAGTCATCTGCCTAGGCCTGCGCTCCAGCTGCGAATCGTCCATTCAACAGTCTCTATTAACCGCGCTCGGAGGTCTTGCAAAGCTTCTTGCCAAAAGTCGGGGCTGCCGTCGATAGTAAGGACAGGACCCGGATCGGTATGGCCTATGGCTGCTCTTGCCTCTGCCTCGACCTGTTGCTTAAGGTCTTGGAGTTTCATGCTGGCCATCTTGGTAGGAGAACCACACCCGTCCAACCGGTAACCGTTCTGGTCAAGAGCTGGTGAAGAAGGTTCTGTGACACTCCCACTTCTTTGGGGGTTTTTGTAGTCTAATTGTGGAAAAGTCTTTGGGGTCCGCCCCCATGGTTGATTCGAGCAATCAGGGCAGACAAAGATTTTGGCGCCTTTGCCTTCAGCCCTCCCACGAAGAGGGGCGGTGGCTCACCCCTGGGCTTGCACGTGGTGGATCCTCATGGCGGGAAAGCCATCTTGGGCGCCATCTTGGCCCAACGGTGAAAAGGCGGGAAAAGTTCTTTTAAGGACGAACAAAGTCCAAATTGTTGAAATAAAGTTCTTTTAAGCACATAATACCCGTTAGGGAACGGGCCTGCTCGTATCCTGTTCGTGACGCCAAACTCTGACTCACCGTGGCCGGGACGCCGGTTTAGACAGGCAGTAGCTTTTTCCTCCTTGTCACGGGTGGACCGCGCCTGCCGGTAAGGGGGCCCGGTTGAGTGCAGATCAAAAAGCTGAAGACGTCTTGTGGGAACAGATTAAAGGGTTAATTTGTCGTGACGCCACCTATGAGTATTTCGGTAAGTCTTACCGACGCTGCGGGGCCTCCGGGGGATGGAATGCAGCAAGATGGAATGCTCCTCACAGGCTAAGCGATGATCCCCGGAGCCGTGAGCTGCTGAAGATGTTGTGCGGCAGCTGCGGTTACCTTGAAGTGCGGACAGACAGTCCATAAGAAAGCACAGACACTGTAAGTCTCTGTAACGGGTGCTTTACTGTAACCAGCAGACAGTACATGGTATACAGTTGTAGGTAGCAGACCGGGTGGACTCAGCAGTGATAGGTGTCCCTCAAAGATCCGCGGTGTTTCTCCATTCTAACTAAGTAGGTTGCCGTTGTCGCCCAGGAATACCAGGTCGGGTACAGGGAAGCTGCTTGAATGCCCTATCCGGGGTATACGTTCCGGATGCTTTGGGGAGCCTTGGGTCCCTTGGTGGGTATACCGCTGGTTAGACGACTGGATTTGGCAGTGGTGGGGTGCTCCTGTAGAGCGGCTCCTCCATTCTTCTGGTTCGCATAGCAGAGCTGAACTGCTGCTAGCTTCGGTACCAGCAAACCGGCTGTAGATGGGCACGGGATGATTTTGAGCCCGCATTTTGACGCCCGTAGTCCGGTTGGTAATGCACCGGGAGTAATGGTGCTCAACCGTGGTGACGGTAGGGAGATGGCCAGTACAAGATGGCCAGGGGGCCGCACGGGACTGTGCGAGCTCCTTCTCCTAGGTTGCAGAGCTGGGATTCTGCAGAGGGTCTTCTAGGTTGCTGTTACACCTTCAGCCCTCGAACTCCAACTGTTCTAGACTTTCCACTACACACTACCCTTGCACTCCGCCCACCAGGACCTTGATTGGTCCTCTATGCTAAATGATGCATGCAGGGTATGGATCTCTGAGTTAACCATATGACTGCTGGGTCAGAGAATATTGCTGTTGCATTTATGGCTGCAATACCCTCCTGTGACGCACTATGCAGGTGAATGTCTGGGGATATAAAAGTGTTATTGCCGCTTTACACGTCCCGATATCGTTGTCCAACAACGATAAAAAGTCACGTGTTTCGGCCGTTGCCGCCGATATCGTTCGTGCGTTGTGTGGTGTAAATGTGCAATTCGATGCAAGAACGATGCCAAAATGATATCGTTGGGGAATTGTGCAGGCTCTCCAACTGCCCAATATTGGATGGACGATCTGGCAGGATCATGCTGTGTGACAGCCCAACAACGATTTGGAGCACAACTTCCCCTATTCACTCCCATGTTAAATGGTCGTTCCCTGGTTCGCTCATACAAGGGGGCGTATACATCGCAGTTGTGTTGCCTGCCGATATCTCCCTGTGTGACAGCTCCTATGCGATCTTGGATTACTGCCAAAAATGTGCGCGCTCCCGTACCGTTGTATCCAATATCGGGACGTGTAAAGCGGCCATTACAGGAACCCCAATTTCAGCATGTTAAAGGTGGTGGGCAGGGTTCAGAACCCCCAAAACAGGTAACAGGTTCACTTTAAACAAATAAGGCAACAACACTATAACGCCGGATGAAAACATGGCATGGTGTTTATTAAGAGTTACCAGTAATAAATAACTATAAATAATGATAAATATACCGATTAAAACAAATGAATAAGCATAACCATATAAATAACCATATAAATTTAAATGACCAATCCACCCAGCAATTTTTCCCTACAATAAACAACACGACAGTCTCTTAAATAAAATTTTAGGGGTTGGGCAGGCGGATGCTTCTTGGTCTTGGTTCAGCTGGAGGGGGAGGAGCTCTAGCTCTGTCTCTAGCTCCTCCCTCTTCTAGCTACATTGGAACTCATCAGTAAGGCTGGCTTCACACCACGGAAAGATCGTGTGAACCAGACAGCCCCGAACCCGATTTTGCACTAATGCAGCCCTATGGGGCCGGATGGAGTCAGATGGCAGTGTTTTGCCATCCGGTTTCCATCTGGCAGGATCCAGGAGAATACGGATTTTTCTCCCGAACACAAAAACGTTGCTTGCAGCGTTTTTGTGTCCGGGGGAAAAATCGGCACAAATTGGATCCTCCCGACATAAAATCGGATCCGGGAGCCAGACGCCGGGTGCTGGAGTTTAGTAGCGAGCGCTGACCTGGCAATTCAGATCATTGTCAATTTATGTGGTTATAACTTTGGTACACTTCAACGGATCCCGGTGATTCTGAGATAGTTTTCTTCATGAGATATTGGGCTTCATGTTAGTAGTAAATTTAGGTCGATCATTTTTGTGTTTATTTGTGAAAAAAATCTGAAATTTGGTGAAAAGTTAGAAAATTTCATAATTTTCTAATTTGAAATTTTATTATGCTAAACCAGAGTTATATGACACAAAATAGTTAATAAACAACATTTCCCACATGTCTACTTTACATCAGCACAATTTTAGAAAAAACATTTTTTTTGTTCATCCACAATTTCTCATTTTTCCAGCAAAATTTACAAAACGATTTTCATCATTTAGCACATCACATTCGAAGTCACTTTGAGGGGCCTATATGACAGAAAACACCCAAAAGTGACACCATTCTAAAAACTGCACCCCTCAAGCTACTCAAAACTACATCCAAGAAGATTATTAACCCTTCAGGTACTTCACAGGAACTAAAGCAATGTGGAAGGAAAAAATTAACATTTTAATTTTTCCAACAAAAAGTTTCTTTCAGCCTCAATTATTGCATTTTCACAAAGTTAACAGCACAAAAAGGACCCTAAAGTTTGTTGTGCAATTTCTTCTGAATACGCTAATACCCCATATGTGGTAAAAAAACGACTGTTTGAGCGCACAGGAGGGCTCTGAAGGGAAGGAGCTCCATTTGACTTTTTGAATGGAAAATTTGCTGCAATCGTTAGCGGATATGTCTGTCACAATGGCTTAGTCAGGATTTGCAGCTCTCTGGAACCCCCTTATCCTGCTGGACAAACTAGGTATTGCCAGAGGATAAGAAAGGAGCCCAGCTGCTCTAATTTATGTTGTACACTGCAGCACGTGGTGTGATCGGATGTATATATACCACCAGTTCCTGCTAGGAACATACGGTATATATACCTCGATCCAGTCACCCTTAGGCCCAGAATATCACATAAATACAAAAACGTTATGCTGCCACCACCGATCTCTTTCAGGTGGATCTGTCACCTGTCTGGTAACGTGAAAAGAACAGCAGGGAGGACGTGGTGAGCTCGCTCATAGAACAAGAAGAATGAAACTAGTAAATTGATAATGTTTACTCCAGAAAATTGGCAGTGTTTACAACAAGATATACAAGATATTACAAGATATTAAAGAGACAATTTACAGATATGCATAAAATAGTTATTAAAATAAAAGGTATTAAAGTAAGAAAGACTAAAACCTGTTCCATGCGGTGAAAGTTCAGTGGGGAAGGCACCCCGGAGATGGGTTGGGATTCCGGCCTTGAAGCACAGAGTGTTGCTACGTCCTTCTCTTAAGATGGAAAGAAGCCAAAATGGACGCTTTGGTTTTAAGCAAGGACCCAGAAAATCAAGCCAATCCCCCCCCTTGTGTTCACCTCCCTGGGGGCTGACTCTCTGAGATCCTCCTCCTCACAATTCTCAAAACCCCCCCATGTTTCATATTCCTGGGTGGGATGCTCCCACATTCAAAATATGTACACCATGTTTACCCTCGCGTAATTTTATGAAGATGGATATCAAATATGATATATCTATAAAGTCTAAGGATATATCCGGGCACTACCGACTTTTGACCTTATACACACTCCAGACCGCTGGAACCTGCGCACATATAGGGCTCTATTTAGGGCTAGGTGTTGCACAATCCTGTAAGTCCATTATTATACTGCTTTAAAGATGAGAAAAAAGGAGGCATCACCATTCGATGCTCTGTATTTTTTAATGTACCTTTTTGCCAGGTTACATTATAGCCAGGGAGGGGGTGGTGGAGTACTCCAGTACTAGAGTACTGACCCGTTGAAGCGGAATCACCTTGAAACGGTGCCTTTGTCGGCCTCCACCACCCCCTCCCTGGCTATAATGTAACCTGGCAAAAAGGTACATTAAAAAATACAGAGCATCGAATGGTGAGTGCCTCCTTCTTTCTCATCTTTAAAGCAGTATGATATATCTATGATGTACAGAAGGCTAGAACTCATTTCCTAGGTTTCTGATGGTTTCACGGATCTCTAATCAGTACCAATGGATTGGCAAACATGTAAATTATCTGATCATATTATTTATGTGTGTGTGGCATGAATGAGTCTTATTAAATTTGACATTAACAAAACTACCTTTTAAGACAAAGAACTTTGGAGGGAAAAGACAAAAACTTTTAGTTTCGCTTTAGGCATTTATGACTCTGCCATAAATGACCATAAATATCGGATAGGGGAGGGGGAGTGAGAGAGGGAGAGAGGGGGTTGCCAGTAGAACCTGATCTACACAAATCTGTAATGAGGGAAAATCTTATGTCAGTTTTGGCGGACTTTTCCAACATCTTAAAATAATGAAAAAAAAAAATCATACTTTCATGACAATGTGTCACACTTTCGGGGGAAGGCATCCTAGAGTGGACTCACTGGGCCGTGGTAATGAACTCCCCTGGCTGAGCTGGTCCTAGTTTAGCCAACCCCTATACAGGGATTGTCAGGGGCAAGCTAGGGGGTCTACATACCACAGCTGCTAGTACCAGGGGGGGCGGCTCATAGCGTTAGCCTATGCTACGGTGAGGCCAAACAGGGAAGGAGGCACCAGAGCCCGGGTCAGGGAAGCTGGAACAGGTTCTGCCAAAGGAGAGCACAAGGTGGGCCTGACTACCAGTCAGAGAAGCAGAAGCATACTAACACAATAATCAGGCACCTCTCAGTAGTGGAGGTGGCCTGATATACCGGAGGACGGACAGCTATTGATCAAGGGGAGTGTCAGGTTGAGCCATGCCGGCCCCTAGATTCACAGGGGAAGAGTGCAGCCGTGCCTAGTGCACCGCTGATTAGATTCATGACTGTGCTGATGTGTGAGCCCGGTGGTTAGGAGACAGGAAGGGGACCCGGCGATGGCTCCGAGACACAGCAAGCCTGGATGTCGAATGCCCGATCAGTAGAGGAGCAAAGGATGCAGGCTCAGGAGAGGTAAGCTGGGGAGCGGTGCAAGAGGACCTAACACAATGTCGTGTTTGGGAAGCTCCTGATGTGCCTAAACAGTGGAAACCCCTCACAAGTAATCCCATTTTGGAAACCAGACCCCCCAATAAATTTCTCTACCCTGTTTCCCTGAAAAATAAGACATTGTGTTATATTAATGTTTGCTCCCAAAGATGTGCTGTGTTTTATTTTCATGGGATGCCTTTTTCTCCATGATCCCCATCATCCCACTGCAGTCCTCAATATCTCCATCATCTCCCTGCAGCCCCCATTATCTTCCTGCAGCCCCCATTATCTTCCTGCAGCCTCCATCATCCGCATGCAGCCCCCATCATCCCTTTGCAGCCCCCATCATCCCTCTTCGGTCCCATCATATCCCTGGAGCCCCCATCATCCCCCTGAAGTCCCCATCATCTCCTTGCAGCCCCCATCATCCAATTGCAGCCCTCATCCTCCCCAAATACACACACACTCTCACAGATCCCCCACTGCATCCCAGGATGCCAGGCATCATACTGAAGTCTCTCAGCTGCAGTACATGTACGAGAAGCAGCGGCCAATCAGACGCTGGCGGCTGCTGGCATCTTGCACATGTACTGCAGCTGAGAGACGTCAGTATGGCGCCAGAGTAAATGCCCGTCACTGCGACCCCCACCCTGCCCTCTGATCAACCTTCGTGCCCTGCGATCACCCCCATCCCCATCCCCAACAGCGGGCAGGCAGCGAGGAATGTGTGGTGATCAAAGGGCACTGGGGTGCTTCAGTAGCCCGCGGCAGCAGATCACAGGGTACAGGGCATGATCGGTGGGCATTTACTCGGTCGCCGTACTGAGGTCTCTCAGCCGCAGTATATGTACGAGAAGCAGCAGTCAATGAGATGTCGGTGTCTGCTGGCATCTGATTGGCCGCTGCTTCTCATATATGTACTGCGCTGAGCAATCTCAGAATGGCGCCGGAGTAAATGCTTGCAGATCATGCCCCCCTCCTTCATACCCTGCAATCTGCTGCCACCGACACCTGCAGCACGACAGTGCCCTGCAATCACCCCCTACCCCCCTCTGCCTGCTCGCCGTCAATGCCTGCCCACCTGTGCAGCAGAGGACAGTGAGGGTCGTAGTGGCGGACAGGCAGCGGGGGATAGGGGATGATCGGAGAGCACTGAGGTGCCGCAGGAGCCAGCGGCAGCAGATCGCATGGTACGGGGGGAAGGGACATGATTGGAGGGCAGGGGGTAATCATAAAAAAGAGTAGTGGCAATTACTGGAGGGTGGCGGCGATTACCAAAAGGCGACGGTGATTACCAGAGGGCAGTGGCGGATTGCACGGCACCTCTCTCTTCATCCTCCAGTCCACAAAGTGCCCAACCCCACAAGGTGAGTGACCCACCGCTACACCTCCACATACCACAACTAGACCACCAGGTCCTTTTCATGGGCGCTCCACTGTTCTGTTTTCTTTCCACAGACGGGATGAGGCAGAGGAGGGAGGACAGCAACACGTCACACTGCCCCTCCACATCTGATTGGAGAGATAGTGTCACATTGAGGCTAGCTCCAATCAGATCTGGAGGGGGTGACACCAAGGTCACCTAGCTCCAGCCAATAGTCAGCACAATTGCAGTACCGGCCATCGGCCATGGCTGGATCACAATGTTTCACCAAATTTCATTGGAGAAACATTACAATCGCTGTGATTGGCTGTTCAAAGTTCAACAGCCAATCACAATGATTGCAGGCACGGGACAGCAAAGCCAAATTCCCCCCCTCCCGAGGTCAAGCAGGGGTCCCCTCTTACCTGTATTTCTGGTTACTTTTCGGCGACCCTGGTCACTGAAGCTACAGGTCCGCGATCCCGCTAGGACGTTGTGGAATGTCATAGGTCGATAAGTCACTGAAATCTATGATGTTCCGCAACGTCAAAGGTCGGGAAGGGGTTAAAGAGAACCTGTCAGCTCGTTTTTATCCCCTATCCTACCAATACATGTCCCTGCTCCTTGCTAGCACATCCCTAACCATCCCTCTCTGAGCTAAAACTGCAATATAATGCTTGAGAAAAATAAATTATTTATTTACATTTTCCTATGGAAATGAAGCATCCAGGCTACTGCATAGACTGACATGTGTGGTCTCTATTCTCCCCTGTCGCTGCTTATATTACACCCCGCTGGGTGTCATCATTCCTTCTTGTGTGCGCCACCTATTTTGAAAATCCCATCACCTCCTCATGGTATGACATGCAGCCGGATGTCATTTCAGGTCTGGTGCATTGTAGGGGCTTATAATGTGTATGGCTCGGTTTCAATATGCACACTGCGCATGTGTGGGATCTGGCCTCTGTGCAGCTCATACACCTGTATACTGCGCAGGATCGGAATTGATGTTGCGGCTGCACCTCATACCATGAGGAGCAGATATCAAGCAGAGTTGGTGTATCCTTTTTGTCTATGTCCCCTGTCTGTTTATCTGTCCCCGTGCCCAATTATATCAGTTGTGCAGTCTAGTGTACTCACCAGCCTTGGCACTAGACAGGGTGAGTAGAGGTAACAGGCAGGGACTAGGCAAGTTACGGCCAGTATGCCCGCCACTAAGGCTGGCCCTAACTGTGTTCTCGGCTGTTTTTGCCTATTTGAGGCTGGCACCAAAACACAGTTGACCACATCCTGATGTATGATAAAATAGGTACATACAGATGAAAATGATGTTCGAGCATACTTTAAGCCTCAATGCTGTCACATGCAATGTGAACCTGGCCTTAAAGAGGTGGCCTAAGTGTGGCACTACAGTTTACAATCACTCTATGTGACTGCAGACTTGTGAATCCTCACAGCATGCACGACGCACTGTCAGGTTTCTCTGAAACCGGCTTTGAGACTGTGTGGTCATGTGATCACATGTATGTAATATGCATACGTCCAGCAAAATCACAGCTCAACGTGTTCAGCCTCGTTCAATTCATGGCCTACAC
Organism: Allobates femoralis; assembly: GCA_033576535.1. Classification (NCBI taxonomy): domain Eukaryota; kingdom Metazoa; phylum Chordata; class Amphibia; order Anura; family Aromobatidae; genus Allobates; species Allobates femoralis. The sequence goes on along the minus strand of JARQOC010000001.1, from coordinate 393,515,196 downwards.
TTCTCTCACTCCCCTAGACCTGGGAACAGACGTGGTGGTGGAGTTGGCCTCCTCCTGTCCCCACAATGTACTTTCCAGGTCATCCCTCCAGCCCCATCACTCTCATTCCCTTCTTTTGAGGTCCACACCATTAGGCTATTCCATCCCCTCCACCTCAAAGTAGCAGTGGTATACCGCCCCCCAGGGTCACCCACCCTGTTCCTCGACCATTTCTCCGCTTGGCTCCCGCATTTCATGTCCTCAGATTTACCAACCCTTATTCTGGGAGACTTTAACATTCCTATAAACAGCCCCATCTCCCCATCTGCATCCCAGCTCCTATCTCTAACTACCTCTCTTGGCCTATCACAGCTCTCAAACCCCTGAGACGCACGAAAACGGTAACACCCTTGACCTGGTCTTTACCCGGCTCTGCTCATCCTCCCCCTTGGATAACTCACCTCTACTCTCTGACCACAACATTCTCTCCTTCTCACTCACTAACCCTCGGCCAACACAGCCCAATCCTACCTATCACACATCCAGAAATCTACAGGCCATTAACCCTCAAGCTCTCACAGACTCCCTCATCTCATCTCTGTCCCCAATCTCTTCAATCTCCTGTCCAGATCAGGCAGTAAATCACTACAATGAATCTCTCAGAAGCTCCCTGGACCAAGTAGCGCCCCTCACCCTCAGAACCTCCAAACAGAGAACAAAACAGCCCTGGCTCACACCACAAACTCGATTCCTCCAGCGATGCTCTAGGAGTGCTGAACGTCTATGGAGGAAAACTCGCTCACCAGGAGACTTTATCCATTATAAATTCATACTAAAAACCTACAACTCTGCCCTTCACCTTGCCAAACAGACCTACTTCACCACCCTGGTCTCCTCACTATCCAACAATCCAAAAAAACTCTTTGACACCTTTCACTCTCTCCTCAGTCCGAAAGTGCAGGCCCCCATCACTGACCTCTGTGCTGATGACTTGGCTTCCTACTTCATGGAGAAAATAGACAACATCCGCCAGGAAATCAGCTCTCAGCCTCCAAGCGCTGCCACCCCCATTCTTCCCCACATCTCCTCCGGTTCACTCTCCACATTCGACCCAGTCACAGAAGAAGAAGTCTCCAGGCTCCTTTCTTCCTCTCGTCCCACCACATGCACTACTGACCCCATTCCCTCACACCTGCTCCAATCCCTCTCTCCAGTCGTCACCACTCATCTAACCAAAATCTTCAATCTCTCCCTCTCTTCTGGCATCTTCCCCTCCTCCTTCAAACACTCGATCATTACTCCATTATTAAAGAAAACCACTCTCGACCCAACCTGCACAAATAACTACAGACCAGTCTCCAATCTCCCCTTCATCTCTAAACTCTTGGAGCGCCTGGTCTATTCCCGCCTCACCCGTTACCTCTCCGCTCACTCTCTTCTAGATCCATTACAGTCTGGTTTCCGCCCCCTTCACTCTACAGAAACCGCCCTCATCAAAGTGACCAATGACCTTCTGACAGCAAAACGTAATGGTAACCACTCTCTGCTTATTCTCCTTAATCTCTCTGCAGCTTTTGACACTGTTGACCATCAGCTCCTACTCTCTATGCTGCATTCCATTGGCATAAAGGACACGGCTCTCTCCTGGCTCTCCTCCTATCTTTCTGACCGCTCTTTCAGTGTATCTTTTGCTGGCTCCACTTCTTCCCCTCTTCCCCTCACTATTGGGGTCCCTCAGGGTTCAGTCCTTGGCCCCCTCCTCTTCTCTCTCTACACGGCCCCGATTGGACAGACCATCAGCAGATTTGGCTTTCAGTACCATCTTTATGCTGATGACACACAACTATACACTTCAGCCCCTGACCTTACCCCTGCGGTATTAAAGAACACCAATGACTGTCTAGCTGCAGTTTCCAATATCATGTCCACTCTCTATTTGAAACTAAACCTTTCCAAAACTGAACTTCTTCTGCTCCCCCCATCCACTAACCTCCCTAAATCGACATCTCTCTCTCAGTTTGCGGCACCACGATAACGCCTAGGCAGCAGGCTCGTTGTCTGGGTGTTATGTTTGACACCGATCTCTCCTTCTCCTCCCACACACAATGTCTCGTCCGCTCCTGTCGCTTACACCTGAAGAATATCTCTAGAGTCCGCCCCTTTCTCACCATGGAAACAACAAAAACCCTCACCGTGGCCCTAATCCATTCCCGCCTTGACTATTGCAATTCTCTATTAAGTGGCCTCCCCCTCACCAGACTTTCTCCTCTCCAGTCCATCCTTAATGCAGCAGCCAGGATCACCCATCTGGCCAATCGTTACTCAGATGCCTCTGCTCTCTGCCAGTCATTGCACTGGCTGCCCGTATACTACAGGATCAAATTCAAATTGCTTGTTCTCACCCACAAAGCTCTTCACAGTGCAGCACCCCCCTACCTCTCCTCCCTCATCTCTGTCTATCACCCCACCCGCTCTCTACGTTCCTCAAATGACCTTCGACTGACATCCGTACTAATCTGATCCTCCCACTCCCGGCTCCAAGACTTCTCCAGAGCTGCACCAAAACTCTGGAATGCTTTACCCCAAGAAATCAGGACTATCCACAACTTGCATGGCTTCAGGCGATCCCTAAAAACGCATCTTTTTAAGGCGGCCTATCATACTCCCTAATAGAAGTCCATTGTACTGTTGACAATGAATGGGCTATCCCTCTGGACATTACTCCTCTACAAACTCCACCAAACCAAAAAGGTCTACACAGATTGTATAATGACCATCCATGTAAGCTTAGTCCTATGCCCCATTTCCTCAAGATGCCTGGACCATCAGTGCAATAAGCCCCTGTACCTTGTGCAACCCCTATCGCCGTTTTAGATTGTAAGCTCTTTTGAGCAGGGTCACCTTCATTTCTTGCTTTATTTATTGTATTTTCTTTTTTACATTGATTCTATGCCTATTGTTTTGTATCCAATTATTGTACTGTATTTGTTCTCTACTGTAATTACTTACTGTATTATATTTTCTGTACTCTAACCCTACATTGTAAAGCGCTGCGGAATATGTTGGCGCTATATAAATAAAGCATTATTATTATTATTATAATTCATCTGTATTAAGCAACGCTCGCATGTCTACTTGGAATTTGGCTGGAAGTCACTTGACCGTCCACTACCAGCATCATAGAATCCTGAAAGTGTGAGGATTCACAAGATTGTTGTGATAGCAGATTTCATGCTAAAACTAAACAATTCTATTAAAGGATTTTTCACCAGCTGCAATCATATATTAGGGAAAGTGGTGTGCAGACACGTGGGTCAGTGGGTGCTCTTGTCCGCTGGTCCAGCTGCCTTTAGCAAGACAGCCTGGACCAGGGCTCATCCCCAAACTGAACGCCCGAGCTCCTTAACCGTGGGCGGAACACTACTTAGACAACATAGGGTGGGAGAACCACAACGGTAAGGCTTTATTGGTTCCCCAAACAGTTAACAGCATATAAAACATAACCAGCAAAACACAAACTTTAACAGGCAACAGGGTCTTACCCTTCCGTTGGCTCACCAGGGTTTAGAATATACCACAGCAAAGTCTGTAGCTAGGTGACTGGATCGTCCCAACCTGGTTGAGTCCTTATGCAGTCTTTGTTATACCAGCCGAATCCAAACATTCGATGCTGAAGTCCATGAAGAATTATAATCCAGGTTCTGATCCCCTCAGTCGGCACCGTAATGCCTAGGCCCGGGGTTTTGGCCAGCTAATCGGGTCCATAGATCCTAGATTAACTGCCTGTATCAAGTCCAGTGCACCTCTAGCCGGGACTGAAATCCCTAGACAGAATCAAAATCACCCTGGTTAATGAACAGGACTCCTTATATACCTGAGCCCTCATTGCAGGATATTGGGGATGTCACGATTGGTGGAATAAGACTGTTCTCTCATTGGCTCGTTTTCAAGCTGCCTGGATAATGTTCATTTAAATGATGATTGATAGAGAAGGGTCATGGAGGGTTTAGTATAGACATTTAGACATTTCGTATAACATCCTGACCGCAAACAATGGTGACTGAAGTAATTTACATAGTATCAGCAATACCCATACTAATACAAAGGAATTTTAGAGGATTAGCGGCAGATTACAAGTTTGCAAACCAAAATACAATATTGTCTGGATAAATAAGAAATCCTCATAGGTTATACATTAAAGGGGTCCATTTTGTCACATACCTCCCCCTTTCTTATTTTGCCAGACAGGGCAGTCAAATGTGTAATTCTCTAGTCATCCTTCTCCTCTTGGAGGCATTGTCTTTCTTAATGGTGAAGTCAGCAATCGAGGCTTCCATCTATACACCTTCCCCAGATTACCTCCCCCAGGATGGGCAGACATATTGTGGACAAGCTCTAAAATGGGATCAAGAGTTGGGCTCCCATAAATGTCTTGCTATCAATTCGCCCCCAGTTAATGGCCACAGTCTGTGTAGGTTTACTCACTGTTGATGGCTTAGAGGAGAATGATGGGGGCCAGGAACATGGATTATCCTCTGAAGGTGTGGTAGCAAGATCCACATCAGGGTGCTGCTAATCTTCTTGGATGTGGGTGTTGGCTGTGACAAACTGGCTAGATAGTCCTTTGTCCTGGGTCAGCAAGCAAAACAACAGATGTGGGGAGGCCATCCATGAGCCTCACTTCAACCTCCTCCAGGTTAGCCCCTGAAACAACAGGTGTGGGAGGGCTGCTCACAAATCCCACATCAACCTCTTCCTGGGCAGTCTCCACAAAAGCAGGCATGGGGAGATGGTCTGTAAGCTCCACATCGACCTCTTCCTGGTCAGTTCCCAAAGCAACAGGGATAGGGACGTTGTCCATAAACTCCAACTTGTCCCTGCTAAGGCAGAGTGTTGACAGGATCAGTTTCTTGTAGTTCCAGGGCTTGGAACTGGTGTCTTTCCTGATTGTCACTGGATCCATGATGTGGCACACAGTTTAATTCCTTTGGGTCAATCTCGGCGGGATCCCCAATATTCTCTGCATCCTTCTGGGCATGCCACTGGACAAACTTCTGCATCAAATCCGACTGTGTATCAGTGTCCCTGAATTCAATTTCTCGGAACTGACATGCCACCTGTAGTTGCAGTTTCTTATAGCAGCTGTACTTCCACTCCAGTCCTCGTCCCATGGCTGAGCTGGTGGGGTTGGACATGGCAGTGTCCGAAACCTGAATGCCTCACCTATGTCCTGCTAGGTATGCTTTTATGCCTCCCTGGTTGTTAAGACATTAGATGGTGTCCACGAACACCAGTCCCCTGCAGCTCCCCTGGATAAAGCAGGCTGAGTATTATCACACCGCTGCCACCAATTGTGGAGACACAGGGGTTAGTGGATGCTCTCGTTCGCTGGCCCAGCCGCCTTTAACAATACAGCCTGCAGCAGATATTATGCTTCCTCATATCTAACCTGCTCGACATTTCGGGGGAGCTGGAGCATTCCTTATGGGATGACCTGTTGGCATTGGGGGCAAACGACACATCTATTTCCTACATCTATGGGAAATTGCAGGACACACTCAGACCACTTTGCTCGGAGAAATTATTTTCAAAGTGGAAGAAACTGCTGAATGCTCCGGACCTACCGCAAAACATATTAGAGGGTTGGAGATTAGTCAGAAAATATATAACTAACGAAAGGTGGAGAGATTCTCAATTTCGCCTTATGCATGGGACGATTCAGGGTTTCAATTTACCACCTACACCTAACAATCCAGGGAGGTGGGTTCACTGCCCCAAATGTAAACTGCATGGGACAGATCTGGAGCATGGGATGTGGTCCTGTGTGGAGTCACAGTTATTCTGGGTCAGGGTAAAGGGTATGACCTCGAGACTGCTTAACATGAATGACAGTTTGAAGCCTATGCTATGGTTATTTCATTTTAGAACGGAAAGGGGAGGAGGTGGACAACAACAACCACATATTCTATTCCACAGAATCACTATGGTGGCAAAGAGGTTACTTCTTCAAAATTGGCTCAGGGACCGCGTTCCGGGGTTGGACATGGTGCGTGAGAATCTTAGAAAAGTCATGGATCTAGAATCCTTAGAAACGTTAAGAAATACAGATAGATTGGCAAAAAAGTGTTTTCTGAAGTGGAGACCATTCATTGAAGGGGAATTGGGGGATTCCGACATTAGGTTGCTTATGACGCCCTTCAAGAACTCGTCATGGCACGCCCTGGAAGATCTCAATGGAACGTTGGGGCGGCTGAAATTGACTTGACTGTTGTAGGAAATAGATAGCAGGTTTTAGATTATTTTGTGTTTATACTCTTAGTACTAACTTAACTATATAATAGAATTAATACTCTTATATAGGGTTGATTAGCCTTTCAGGCTGAGAAGTTGACATAAAACAGACAGTTTATTAACTCAGAGGACAATACATAAGATCATTTTGATCATCAGAGAGGATTCAGGAGTATATTTGTAGGATTATATTAATATTGATTCTGCTTTTTTGAATCTTGCAAGTTTCGACTTTTCTCCTTTGATCCCATCACTGTCAATGATGTCGACATTGGTGTATGTATTTTTGTTTTAAACAGTTTACAGCATATAAAACATAACCAGTCAAACACAAACTTTAACAGGCAACAGAGTCTCACCCTTCCGCTGGCTCACCAGGGTTTAGAATATAGCACAGCAAAGTCTGTAGCCAGGTGACTGGATCGTCCCAACCTGGGTTGCGTTCTTATGCAGTCTTTGTTATCCCAGCCGAATCCAAACATTCGATGCTGAAGTCCTTGTAGAATTATAATCCAGTTTCTGATCCCCTCGGTGGGCACCGTTATGCCTAGGCCTGGGGTTATGGCCTGCTAATGGGGTCTGTAGATCCTAGATTAACTGCCTGTATTAAGTCCAGTGCACCTCTAGCCGGGACCGAAATCCCTAGACTGAGGTCACTAGACAGAATCAAAATCACCCTGGTTAATGAACAGGTCTTCTTATACACCTGAGCCCTCATTGCATCATATTGGGGATGTCACGATTGGTGGAATAAGACTGTTCTCTTATTGGCTCGCTTTCAAGCTGCCTGGATAATGTTCATTTAAATGATGATTGATAGAGAAGGGTCATGGAGGGTTTGGTATAGACATTTAGACATTTTGTATAACATCCTGACCACAAACAATAGTGGCTGAAGTAATTTACATAGTATCAGCAGTACCCATACTAATACAAAGGAATTTTAGAGGATTAAGTCCTCTGAGCCTCCTAAGACAAAGAGTTGAGATGATTATATTACACATAGTCAACATCACCAGTCATCTACAAGACTCTAGGAACAATTAGTTGGCCATCACATGGTAGATAATTACATTACCCACTTTAAATACTAGCAGGCTCCTAGAAATCTTGTCTAACCCATGAGTGGCATATTACAAGTTTGCAAACCAAAATACAATATTGTCTGGATAAATAAGAAATCCTCATAGGTTATACATTAAAGGGGTCCACTTTGTCACAAGTGCTGTTCAGCATCTGCAGTCACGTATGAGGTGCACATCAGTCTCACCAGCTGCAGTCACATATTATCAAAGGTGCAGTGCCTGTGTCACCTGATATAATTCACCTCATTGGACATATGTCACCTTCACAGCCATGACAGAAATTCTAAGAAATGGTTTTAATTAAATGAGTCCATATCTCATATTTCAAGTGATGAATAACACTATGCGGGTCATGATTTACCATAGCAGACTGGATTGTAATATTGCAGACACAGTATACAGCATTATCAGCCATCTCTTGGACATGACAGAATTTCTAAACTTACTTATTAAATATCTGATTACTAAACAATGACTGTGATATACGATAAATCAGTTAGGACTTCCCAGAGAACTACCTCTGTAAAAGTTACACAAGTAAATTAATTCAGCAGATTTTAGAAAAGTACTGGGAAAGGATATGATTAAGGCTGCATTCACACATTGCGTATTTTGCCGCGTTTTTTTACGCGCGCTTTTCAAAATACGCAATGTGCCTTTTGTCTGCCTGCAAAGTGAATGGGAAATTCACTTTGCAGTGCAGACATTGCGTAAAAATACGCACTGCGTTTTCCGGGAGAAAGCGCAGCTCCGTAAACAATTGATATGTCAATTGTTTACGCAGCTACTTCTGCGTATTCTCCCAGAGGGGAGGAAGAATCCTGCTTCCTCCTCCCCTCTTTGACAGCTGTGGCGGCCCATTAGATTTCACAGTGTATTAATATACACTGCGAAATGTAAATTAAACAAAAGCAAGTGAATGAAAAATAAAAAAGAATGAATACTTCACCTGTCCGACGCCTTCTCCCGCTGTCTGGTGCCTTCTGCCGCTATCCGGTCTCCGGTTCTAAGTGAGATCTCTTCTGACAAGACCTGTGGTGATGTCAGAGGGGCGTTCCTGGGCACTCGCGGTCATGTGATACATATCACATCACCGCGAACAGCCAATCAGCGCTGGGAACGCCCCGGGAATGCCCCCCTCTGACGTCACCACAGGTCTTCTCAGTACACCTCTCACTTGGAACCGGAGACCGGAGAGCGGCAGAAGGCACCAGACAGCGGGAGAAGGCGTCGGACAGGTGAAGTATTCATTCTTTTTTATTTTCCATACATTTGCCTCTGTTTAATTTAGATTTCACAGTGTATATTAATACACTGTGAAATCTAATGGGGCTGTCACAGAGGGGAGGAGGAAGCAGGATTTTTCCTCCCCTCTGTGACATCACTGCGCTTTCTGGAGTAAAGAAAGCGCAGTGTGTGAAAGCCCCTGCGTATTTTGTTGCGCTTTTTTGCGCGGCCGAAAAACGCGGCAAAAAGCGCACGCAAAAAAGCGCAGCAAAATACGCAAATGTGTGAACGTAGCCTAAGCATGTGTTGTAATGGGGAAAGGTTTTGTTGAAATTCTGTGCTAAACATCCAAAGAATTTGATTTTCTAACTGGAAACATGTGAAGCCACCTGAACAAATTGAAATATGTCCTGGCCTGGTTGGAGCTTCTATGAGGAGAAATCCTAACCCCAATCAGCACTTCACCTGAATAAGAGATTACATGGACATGACTGCACTTAATCACTTTATTCAGATGCCATTGTGGAGGTCAGATATTGCAAGGTAGCAGTCTACTAACAAGAAAACCTTATAGCTTCAGTAATTAGTGAATGAATAGTTTTGGGATAGAATGCGCAATAGAGTCTTATCTGATAAAACGATAACAGGTAGGCTGAGATGAAATTGCTCACCCTAGAGGGTTGTGTCACATACAACCAGGATGAAAGGCTCCAAACAACTGCTGCAGTACCCACAGGCTGAAGCAATAGGGAAAAAACAGAGGAAATATGTGGAATGCAACTGCACTGCCGTACAATCGACCATACGCCAAGGAAATTGGTGAATGCAAGTGGCTTTATTCACTTATTGTCCTGATGAAGGGGTGAGGAATACACCTTGAAGCCCATTAAATAAAGCCACTTGCATTCACCGATTTCTTTGGTATATGGTCCGAGTGTACAGCAGCGCAGTTGGATTCCACATATTTCCTCTATTTTTGCTACTAAAGTTCTTTTTAGGAAGTACACCCGCCAAACAGAACACTAGGTAATGCAGCTGTGATTATACTGTATTAACCTGCCACCGTTATCTAGGTGACTGTATGTATTCCAGACTCTTCACAGCTCGTTGACTCAGCACCATCAATAGCAGTTGCCGGCCAATCAGAGGCCAGCAGATAACGTCGGTGCATGCTGTTAAATACGGGCCTCTGATTTGCCGGTGGCTGTTGGCCTATGATTGGCCGGCCACTGCTGGAGTTTGACTGGCCATCGACTTACATCTGTGATAGCTGAGCCAGAGAGCTCAGATCGGTGCCCGGAGTACATACAGCGTGGACCACTGAGGATTGGTAAGAAAAGGTGTGTGTGTATGTGTGTATGGTATGTGTGGGTGTGTGGGGGCTACAAGGGTATGATTGTGGTCTGGCAGGGGATGATGGGGACATTGCAGGCTGTAAGGGGATGATGTGGGCTGCAAGGGTATGATGGGGATATTGGGGGCTGCAAAAGGATGATGTGGACATTGGGGGCTGCAAAAGGATGATTGGGATGATGGGGGCTGCAAGGGGATGATGGGAATATTGGGGGCTGCAAGGAGATGATGGGGGCTGTAAGGTGATGATGAGGATGTTGGGGGCTACAAGGGGATAATGGGAACTGCAAGAGATTGATGGATATATCTCTGCAAATAATCACGAACATGTGAATAATGACCCCATAGACTATCTCAGATATAAGTGTTATCTGTAAAAACATTGAATTCAATCTTATGCAAAAATCGTATGTCTGAATGAGGCCTTGTGCTGAATTTTATAGGTGGATTATCCTCATACAATTGCATTAGATGCAGAAAATCTGCAGGTAAAAATGAATGTGTTTTTAGTCCATTTCTACTGAGGAAAAACACTAAAAAAAACACATGTAAACCAGAAATGACTGTATCAATAAAGTTTTGTAAAAGCTAAATACCAGTAGGTATCAATAACAAAGCATGTTTACTGTTTTAATGACATGCTATGAAAAGATAATTCATTTTGTTACTGAGTTCTTAACTGAATTTGCTTTTATGTGAAATTAAATTTTTCTATTAAAATTCATTGAAATGCTATTAATCTGTTCCAGCCTCTACTTATGGCCCCGCCATCCTGGTACACAGCCCACAATCTGGTACTGTATATATGACTCCCCAATCTGGTACATGAACCCCATTGTAGTATATATGATCCCCATCCTAGTACATGACCTCCAACCTGGTACATGATACCCCATCCTGGTACATGGCCCGAATCTTGGTAGATAACCCTCATCCTGCTACATAACACCCCCACCCTGATATATGGCACCCCCATCATGGTACATGGCACCAATCCTGGTACATGACCCCCATCCTGGTACATGACCCCCATCCAGGTACATGGCACGACCACCCTGATACATGGCACCCCCATCCTGGTACATGGCACCCCCATCCTGGTATTTATCTCCCCCCTTATTCTGGTAAATGGCACCACATCTTGGTGCATGTCCTCCATCATGTCACACACTTTAATAAAAGCGTCATTCTCATCATGGAGCAGCCGACAGTGCCTGAGAGCACAGCGTACACTTGCTGATCAGCTGACCCTCTCACATACTGATCAGCTGACCTGTTATTGCTGATCAGCTGATGAGTGCTCACACACAGTGAATTGCCTGCATGATGAGGACCCATGCTGGGGACCGGAGGGAGGGTGAGTATAAGTTTTGTGTATGCGTGTGCAGCATGATGCAGAAAGCTAATCAGTGTGTGGGAGTCCCGCACTTCCACATGCAGATTAACTGACAGAGAAACTGTATTTGCTGCTCCCATGCCCAGGATGATTAGCGGGGGGAGGAGGAAATATTCAGTTGCTTAAAGAGGACCTGTCACGCTCCTGGTGCTTTGCTAACTAAATGCACCTCTGAATGTGAGGCGGTCGACAGGTCAGGGGGTACTCGGATACCGGGGCTGGTGACGACTCGGATGAGGGATCACGGCTGGTCGGTCCCCGGTCCCGTGCCCCTCAATAACGGGGATGGTGGGGGGATAATGGTGGTGATGGGGATTGGTTACGTGACGCCACCTGTGGTACCAGGTAATGTGTACAGCAGCGCTGCGGCCGGCCGCTGAGGTGATGGAGGGCAGCTCAGTGTAGTACAGCTCTCCACAGCGGGGATGGATGAGGAGAGTCGTAGTAGCGTCTCTGCAATAAACGCTGTGGGTGGCGGCGGTGAAGCAGGCACACACACAATAGTCTTTCTTTCGGTACCTTTTACTGATGACCGGTAACAGGTACAGTCCAGGGAAGTAACCAGGTCCTCGGTGCAATTTGGGACTTTCACCTTGGAGAGTTGTGAGGTCTCTTCTGTCACTGTGTACGGTGGTTTGAGGTAAGCTCTGCCTATAACTGAACTCGTCGTTCCTTCTTCCTCTCAGGGTGTTACTCTATAACTGACAATGAGGTCCTTCTGTGGGGTCCCTCTACTCCTCTTGGGCCCCTGGTCCTGTGCTTGGCCAGGTTCGAGTGTCTCTTACTTTGTTTCCTCAGGGGATTAATTCCGCCTGGTCCTTCTGGGCTTTTCCTGCTGCACTGGATGCTTAGCAGTGTCGGACTCCGGTGTCCGGGTAAACTAGAGGGAAGCTGGGTCTGTTCCCTTCCTTCTTTCTCCTATTCCTCCACCGGCCTCCGACCCTCTCCCTAGGGTGCAGCACAGCTGGGTCAGTGTTCCCTGGTCCTGGGCCTGGTTTTATCCCAGCGACCAGCTCCTTCACACCTGCTCTCTCCTCTCACTGTAACTAACTGGAACTAACTGACTCCTCCCCTCAGGCCTCGATCTTCTATAGGGGATCTGGCTTAAGGCAGGCAGTAGAGCTCCCCCTCCAGGTCAGGGGTGGATGGTGTTGTGTGTACCAAAGTGTAAATCCCTCCTTGCACCGGTGGGTCCTGTGGCAATCCCCAGCAGGTTGCCACAAATGCAGCATGTCTGCTGCATTTTGCTGCATTCAGAGAAGGGGGTCTCCCATGTCTCTAGACCCCCTGTAAGTTATTAAAAAGACTTTAGAAAGTGTATAGAAAAAGAGTCCATTGGAACTTATTCAATAATGAGTCATCACTGCTGCTGGTGTCCTCTCCGCCTCCAACCTTCTGTGTGCCACCTCCAGCCCTCTCTTGTTCAGCCTCCTGGGGAGGACACCAGCAACAGTGATGACACATACAGGAGGCAGAACAAGAGAGGGCTGGAGGTGGCACAGACAGGGCTGGAGGCGGGGAGGACACCAGCAACAGCGATGACTCATTACTGAGTAAATCCCTCTGGACTCCTTATCTGTGCACTTTCTAAAGTCTTTTTAACAACTTACAGGGGGGCTAGAGACATGGGGGACCCCTTCCCTGACTGCAGCAGACACACTGCATTCAGTGCTGCATTCAGTTAGCATAGCACCAGGAGGGTGACAGGTACTCTTTGATAAGCAGGAACATGTGATCATACAGTAGCAACTCATCAAGAAGCAAAAAAGTTAAAGCACGATGGCTCTTATCTCAAAAATGTATACATCAGTACACTCTTAAGTCGAGGTACTACTATACTCAATTTAGATCAGAGGCAAATAACTGGCACTAATCATGTATCTAACTGAAACTAATCTACAGCTCTGACAGGAAAAACCTGATTTCTCCAAAATCTATAACTCCAAAATATTGAAGGGATTCCATCTAAACAAAAAAACACAGTGAAGTGAAACTGAAAATGGAGGAGAGATGGACAGCACTCACCAACCTCAATATGATCATCTTTATTAGTGAAAGTTCATAGAAAGGAGCAGCTAGCACAAGGGAGATGCGTTCCACTAAAGGAGTGTGCTCACGATCAGGACGCACTACGTCTTGGATGCAGTGCTTCCGAACCTACAGGAACCCACGGATGCATGCAGGGAGACGGCAGCCGCCCTGAACTCACGATCTGCGTACAGCCAATGGTGACCGCTTCGCATGAAATTAACATGTTGCGGATATGTGTAAGTCTGGAAACCCACACCACAACTGAAAACATGCTGCGGTCGGGAGAAGATACAGTGGGCATGGGAATTCTACAAATCCCATCCACTATGCCGCTACTGTACATCGCAGCATTTTGGATAGCAAAACGGTGCTTTTACTGATCGTGAGCACACAGCCTTAAAATGCACCGAAAAACACATTAAGAAAAATGTAAGCAATCTAATTAACTTAAAGAGGACCTGTCACCAAACCAGGCATGGTGATCTAATTACAGCACTGGATGCAGCATGTCTGCAGCATCCAGATAAGGGATCACCCATCACTTGAGCAGCCCTGTACCCTGAGATAATACACTTAGAAAACTTACATGCTCCAGCCACTAAGGAGGTGGCTAGGGGCTGCAGCCAAGGGCAGATTCACACCCCCTGCATGTGTAATCTGCCCACCGCTGCCAATCATTCTCTCCCTGTCTGCAGCATTTAAACAGAGTTTTTTTTCTCTCTCTCCCAGAAATGTCCGTTTAGCCCCGCCCCCTGAGGGACGGGGCCAAACGGCAAGTTCTGAAAAAAAAAGAAGCTCTGTTTAAGTGCTGCTCAAGAGGGAAAGAATGATTGGCAGCGGTGGGAAGATTACACATGCAGGGGGTGTGAATCTGCCCTTGGCTGCAGCCCCTAGCCACCTCCTTAGTGGCTGTAGCATGTAAGTTTTCTAAGTGTATTATCTCGGGGTACAGGGCTGCTCAAGTGCTGGGGGACCACTTGTCTGCATGCTGCAGGCATGCTGCATCCAGTGCTGTAATTAGATCACCATGCCTGGTTTGGTGACAGGTCCTCTTTAAAGGGTGTTCGGTCTAAAATGATAATTCTGCAGTCGTTCTGTGTGACTGCAGAATTATCAATCCTCCTATCGGCAGCACTGTGCACTTCGACAATTCAACAATTTGTAAGCTGGGAATGGATTGCAATTATGTGATATGCATGTTCCCGGCAAAACAAGACTAGTGGGTGTGGCCCCCCTCAATAGAAGTGTATGGAGTGGGGGCGTCCGACTAGTGAACTTGGCCGCCTAGTGGGCGCAGCCTTGTTTCATAAACGTGCATTAAGCGAGGCCACACCCACTAGTTGGGGCCTCCGGATGCAGTGGCTGGGAATATGCAAACAGCATAACTGTGGTCATTTCCCAGTTTAGAAACAGTGAATCCTTGCAACGCACAGTGCATGCGGTAGGAGTTATGATAATTCTGCAGTCACATGGTGTGACTGCAGAATTATCATTTTAGTCTGGAGAACCCCTTTAATAAGAGTAGAAAAGCTGCAACATGAAACACCTACCAAATACACATTGTGGGAAGTTAGCCTTCATGTGACTTACCACATATAAAATAACAATAGCTTCTACCTAAGCTTTGTGTTCTTAATTCATGTATGTACAGTACTTCAGAGGGTATAAAGAAACAATACAGCACAGTATCCAAGTTTTTGCCATGATCTGACTTGATTGCTTTTTCAGGTTTTGCATCTGGTTTATGGCCACATACACATATGCCTGGTAAAATGAATTATTCTCCACATTTGTGAATGCCCTCCTATGAAGCAAATCGCTAACTAATGTATTTTCCACTAATGTTACACTAACAAAATAGATACAAACAATTTAGTGAGCAGTTATAAATAACTACGTAATACAAATGAAACACAGATCTATCTGTACTAATGTACCATGAAATTGATACTCTTAAGAAAATACAAATGTAGTCATGTTTCTGTTGGTAAGAAAAAAATCAAAGTGGAGTTTCTGCATTATGTGTTAGGCCCCCTTCACATCACGGTTTATCCCTGTCTGTGGGGATCCTGTTTTTTGCAGTCTGTGTCCGGATCCGGGATTTTGAGGGATCCGGACTGACAGAAAATACTGGGAGGAGCCAAGCCTGCAAAGTACAGGCAAGTATGTCAGCACTGTACTTTCACTTTCGCAGTGTATGTATATACACTAAAAAAAACCACTCCAACTTCCAAAAATATTAAGCTTTGATATTTATGAGTCTTTTGGGTTGATTGAGAACATAGTTGTTGATCAATAATAAAAATAATCCTCTAAAATACAATTTGCCTAATAATTTTGCACACAGTGTAAGGGCACAAAAATCATGTTGCTGACACATTTCTTAAAATAAAAATAAAGTTGCCAAACTCTTTAACCCCTAGACGACAGCCTAACGTCTACAGACGTCCGAAAAAAAGGGTACTAAAGCCCAGCCGTACGTCTGTAGACGTACTGCTAGAAAAAGCCCTGTAGCGCCGCCCCTGGAGCTAATACCTCTAGGGTGTCAGCGTACCGATTGGAGCTGACACCCTAGAGATTAGTAATTAGCTCCTTTTGTACCCGCACCTGTAATGTGATGACCGGTAAACACCGTTTACCGATCATCACATTACAAAAGTGAAAGTGCTTTCTAAAAAATGCTTTCACTTTGATCCGACATGAAAACACATGTCGGATCAAAGTGATCCATTGACATCTAAGGCCCCTAAGACCCCTCGAGCCCCCCCCCGGCCCCCCACACCTCCATCCACCCCCCCCCCCTTCCCCCGTACCATTCAAAAATGGCGGCGGTGTGCTGCCTCCCCTGCATCTCCATGCAGCCTGACATGTCACACATGTCAGGCTGCATGGGAATGTCCTCCCCCGGTGCTCCTTAGTCCCCCTCTGGGTCCCCCAGCCTCCGGACACAACCCGCTCCCTCCCCCGGTGCCCGGTGTCCGGTAACCACGTTCCTCCTTCCCTGGTGCCCATATGCCGACCCCGCCGCCTCTAAACTCCATCTGATGTGATCAAACATCACATCGGATGGAGTTTGCAGACCCCCCCGTTCCTCAGTAAAGTCCCCCCCACCTCCCCCTCACCACTCTTACCTACCAACGATCCTGATTCCGGTCCCGGGGTCCTCCGGTCCTGGGGGCTTCTCCTGCCGGCGGCTCCTGCTGCTCTCCTCTGCGACGCGCGCCTCCTCTGTGCGCGCACCCTGGTGTGCGCGCACGGGCGCGCCGCTGTTCTGTTAACCCCTGCTGTGCGGCCCAGGGAATGACAGGTCATGAACTCAGTGAGTTCATGACCTATCAGAATCCTCGGGTCACAAGGGGTTAACTGTGCTGTTCATGGTGGTCTCCACATCAGATCACCATCACTGGTGATCTATCAGGATCCTGGGATCCCATAGGGATCCTGGGATCACCACTGATGGTGATCTGATGTGGAGACCACCATGAACAGCACAGTTAACCCCTTGTTAACTGTGCTCTTCATGGTGATCTCCACATCAGATCACCATCAGTGGTGATCCCAGGATCCCTGTGGGATCCCAGGATCCTGATAGATCACCACTGATGGTAATCTGATGTGGAGACCACCATGAAGAGCACAGTTAACCCCTTGTTAACTGTGCATTTCATGGTGATCTCCACATCAGATCACCATCAGTGGTGATCCCAGGATCCCTATGGGATCCCAGGATCCTGATAGATCACCACTGATGGTAATCTGATGTGGAGACCACCATGAAGAGCACAGTTAACCCCTTGTTAACTGTGCTCTTCATGGTGATCTCCACATCAGATCACCATCAGTGGTGATCCCAGGATCCCTACGGGATCCCAGGATCCTGATAGATCACCACTTATGTTGACCTGATTGGAGGACCGCCATGAAGAGCACAGTTAACCCCTTGTGACCCGAGGATTCTGACAGGTCAAGAACTCACTGAGTTCATGACCTGTCATCCTCCTGACAATGAACCTGCTTTTATAGCATATGGGGGATGCCCCATATGCTATAAAACTGAGAATCGTCGCGGGACCTCCCACTGGACTACGTCGGACCTTCCCACTGGACTACGTCGGACGAAGAATGAATAATAAAGATGGAGTCCAAGTAGTGTTTGTGTTTTTTTTTTTTTAATAAAAATATTTTTCTCTGTCTTGTGTCTTTTTTACAAATTACTAGAGATTCCTAATGGTCCGGTCTAATATTGGCCAGACGTTATGAATCTCGGGCTTAGTACCAGCTGAGAAAAAGCTGGCATTAACCCCTTATTACCCAGTCTGCCACCGCTACACGGCAGCTGGAAGAGCTGGATACAGCGCCAGAAAATGGCGCTTCTATGAATGCGCCATTTTCTGGGGCGGCTGCGGGCTGCAATTCACAGCGGGGGGGGCCCAGAAAGCTTGGGCCTCCCTACGCTGAGGATTCCAGCCCCCAGCTGCCTAGTTGTACCTGGCTGGCCCAAAAATATGGCGAAGCCCACGCCATTTTTTTAAAAAATTATTTCATGAAATAATTTAAAAAAAAAAGGGACTTCCCTATATTTTTGGTTTCCAGCCAGGTAAAACTAGGCAGAAGGGGTTGGTGGCAGCCCGTAGCTGCCTGCTGTACCTGGCTGGACCAAAAATATGGCGAAGCCCCACGTCGTTTTTTTTTTTTATTTAATAAAGAAATACTAAAAAAAAATGCAGGGGAGGAGACAACCAGGACACAGTGTCTCCGTATCTTGTGCACATGCTCTAAAAGTGAGAAATTGTGTGAAAAAAAGAAAATGTTCAATATGACATTATCAAATTCTGTGAAGTAGCTGTAGGTTCCAAATGCTCACTATACCCCTAGATATAATCCTTGAGGTGTCTAGTTTCCTAAATGGGGTGACTTGTGCGGGAGCTCCAATGTTTAGGCACATAGGGGCTCCCCATATGCGACATGGTGTTCGCTAACTATTGGAGCTAATTTTCCATTCAAATTGTTAGCGGACACCATGTCGCATATGGAGAGCCCCTGTGTGCCTAAACATTGGAGCTCCCCCACAAGTGACCACATTTTGGAAACTAGACCCCCCAAGGAACATATCTTGATGCATAGTGAGCACTTTCAACCCCCAGGTGCTTCACAAATTAGTCTGTAAAAAGGAAAAAAAGAAAATTGTGAAAAAAAGTACTTTTTCATTTTTACGGATCAGTTTGTGAAGCACCTGGTGGTTCAAAGTGCTCACTATGCATCTAAATAAGTTCCTTGGGGTGTCTAGTTTCCAAAATGGGGTCACTTGTGGGGAGCTCCAATGTTTGGGCACATAGGGGCTCTCCATACGTGACATGGTGTCCGCTAACAATTGGAATTGTAAGTGGATACCATGTCGTGTATGGCAAGCCCCTGTGTGCCTAAACATTGGAGCTCCCCCACAAGTGACCCCATTTTGGAAACTAGACACCCCAGGGAACTTATCTAGATGCATAGAGAGCACTTTAAACCCCCAGGTGCTTCACAAATTGATCCGTAAAAATGAATAAGTACTTTCTTTTCCACAAAAATTTTCTTTTTTCATTTTTACGGATTCATTTGTGAAGCACCTGGGGGTTCAAAGTATTCACCACCAATCTAGATAAGTTCCTTCGGAGGTCTCGTTTCCAAAATGGGGTCACTTGTGAGGGAGCTACAATGTTTAGGCACACAGGAGCTCTCCATACGTGACATGGTGTCCGCTAACAATTGGAGCTAATTTTCCATTCAAATTGTAAGCGGACACCATGTCGCGTATGGAGAGCCCCTGTGTGCCTAAACATTGGAGCTCCCCCACAAGTGACCCCATTTTGGAAACTAGACCCCCCAAGGAACTTATCTAGATGCATAGAGAGCACTTTGAACCCCCAGGTGCTTCACAAATTGATCCGTAAAAATGAAAAAGTACTTTCTTTTCCACAAAAATTTTCTTTTTTCATTTTTATGGATTCATTTGTGAAGCACCTGGGGGTTCAAAGTATTCACCACCAATCTAGATAAGTTCCTTGGGAGGTCTCGTTTCCAAAATGGGGTCACTTGTGAGGGAGCTACAATGTTTAGGCACACAGGAGCTCTCCATACGTGACATGGTGTCCGCTAACAATTGGAGCTAATTTTCCATTCAAATTGTAAGCGGACACCATGTCGCGTATGGAGAGCCCCTGTGTGCCTATACATTGGAGCTCCCCCACAAGTGACCCCATTTTGGAAACTAGACCCCCCAAGGAACTTATCTAGATGCATAGAGAGCACTTTGAACCACCAGGTGCTTCACAAATTGATCCGTAAAAATGAAAAAGTACTTTCTTTTCCACAAAAATTTTCTTTTTTCATTTTTACGGATTCATTTGTGAAGCACCTGGGGGTTCAAAGTGCTCACCACTAATCTAGATAAGTTCCTTGGGAGGTCTCGTTTCCAAAATGGGGTCAATTGTGGGGGAGCTACAATGTTTAGGCACACAGGGGCTCTCCATACGTGACATGGTGTCCGCTAACAATTGGAGCTAATTTTCCATTCAAATTGTTAGCGGACACCATGTCGCGTATGGAGAGCCCCTGTGTGCCTAAACATTGGAGCTCCCCCACAAGTGACCCCATTTTGGAAACTAGACCCCCAAGGAACTTATCTAGATGCATAGTGAGCACTTTGCACCCTCTGGGGTTTTACAAATTGATCCGTAAAAATGAAAAAGTACTTTTTTTTTACAAAAATGTTCTTTTGTCCTCAATTTTTTAATTTTCACATGAGCAACAGGATAAAACACATCCTAAAATTTGTTGGCCAATTTCTCCTGAGTACACCGATACCTCATATGTGGTCATAAACCACTGTTTGGGCGCACGGTAGGGCTCAGAAGAGAAGGAGCGCCATTTCACATTTTGAATGGTAAATTAGCTCCAAAAGTCAAATTGCGCTTCTTCCCTTCTGAGCCCTGCCGTGCGCCCAAACAGTGGTTTATGACCACATATGAGGTATCGGTGTACTCAGGAGAAATTGGCCAACAAATTTTAGGATGCATTCTATCCTGTTGCCCATGTGAAAATGAAAAAAATTGAGGCTAAAAGAACATTTTTATTGGAAAAATTAAAATGGCCATTTTTTGTTTCCACGTTGCTTTAGTTCCTGTGAAGCACTTGAAGGGTTAATCATTTTCTTGAATGTAGTTTTGAGTAGCTTGAGGGGTGTAGTTTTCGGAATGGTGTCACTTTTGGGTGTTTTCTGTCATGTACACCCCTCAAAGAGACTTCAAATGTGATGTGGTCACTAAAAAAAAAGGTTATGTAAATTTTGCTGGAAAAATGAAAAATTGCTGATGAACTTTGAACCCTTATAATGTCCTAACCAAAAAAATTGTTTTTTCCAAAATTGTGCTGATGTAAAGTAGACATGTGGGAAATGTTATTTATTAACTATTTTGTGTCACAGAACTCTCTGGTTTAGCAGAATAAAAATTACAAATTTGAAAATTGTCAAATTTTCTAAATTTTTGCAAATTATTTTATATTTTCACAAATAAAACACAAAAATTATCGACCAAAATTTAATACTAACATGAAGCCCAATATGTCACGAAAAAACAATCTCAGAATTGCTAGGATCCGTTGAAGCGTTCCGGAGATATAACCTCATAAAGGGAGAGTGGTCAGAATTACAAAAAACGGTCTGGTCATTAAGGTGGAAATTGGCTCCGTCACTAAGGGGTTAAACCTAATCGTGAATGATCTACTTACATAATTGCCTTGGGACCGGATGTCGAGATGTCACTTTTCGTCTTCATCTGATTGGTGAAAGTGACCGCCATCAGATTGGTCCTCCTGAAACAGAAAAAGAATATAACCGCCATACTGGCACACCCAAGTGCCAATGTGCCGGCTGCATGCAGATGCTCACACCCCGTTCCTCCGCCGCTGCCTCCAACTCCTCCGTTGCCCCCACTGCTGTGCCATTTCAGTGCTCGCCACATCCAACCGCTGTTGTATCACATGACCTGGTGCATATACCAAGGATCACAGAGACAAAGGATGAAGATGATTTGTCCTGCTGTATATGAATGAAGATGGACCAAGATCTTAATGGAAACGGTGTTTATTTCAACCGATTTCTAGGCTGTGTCCCAGCCTCTTCTTCAGGAATACATCATATAAATTGATTAAATGATTATATGGTGTATACCTGAAGAAGAGGCTAGGAGAGACTTGAAACGCTTTGAAATAAACACCACTTCCATTAAGATCTTGGTCCATCTTCATTCATATACAGCAGCGCAGATTGTCTTCATCCTTTGTCTCTGTGATCCTTGGTATATGCACGACCATGCACATGGAATGGTGGATCCAGCAGCAGCTGAATAAGGCAACTATACCGGTTGTGGGTCACACAACTGGGCAAGGTGAGCAGTATTACACTGATTATTGGTCATAAATTAAGGCGACAAGACCCTATTGCGCCCTTGTCTGCCCCTATCTACGTGACCTGGTGCGTCACACAGGTCCTTCAGCAGAAAGACATAATCCTTGCACTAATAGGAATAGGACCTGCGTGACACGGCATGTCACATGAGCGGCAGGTCACGTGAGTCGCCTAGTCACAAAGGTCCTTTCAACGCAAGGATCTATGTCCACACACAGCTGTCGGTGGATGTGGCGAGTGCTAAAGCAGCACAGCAGTGGGGGTGATGGAAAAGGTGGAGGCAGCGGCGGAGGAGGACCTGAGGGTGAGCATCTGCATTCATACACAGTACACACACACATATACATATACACACATATATATGCATATGTCTATGTGTGTGTATATATGTGTATGTATGTGTGTATATATACACACATAAATACACATACATACACACTCCCTAGACATACATATATATTCACACAGAGACACATATACACATACACACATACCTACACACACATACACGTACATATACACACATACCTACACACATATACATACACACATGTACATATACACACATATACACATATACATACACTATACATACACATACATACATATACATATACACACATACATGTACATATACACACAGTCATACATACATATAGACTGTGACGCACCGCCGGCATGGTCCCCATGGCCAGGGCGCATCACATGCAGGATCAGGGTATGATCCTGTCCACACTGGCCGGTTTTACTGTGATGACGTGGTGTGAACCTATCCGGAACACAAGGAGTTAAACCATTGGGTCTGACTAAACAGTCAGTGAAGTGACCCGTTGAAGTGTATGTGTATTCTATGGCTTATGTAAAAGACCCAGCGAGTGTATGTAGTCCTACGGGAGGCAGATGTATGCACTGTGCCAGGCGGGCATAGCCGCCATTGTGTCCGACTAAGTAGTCAGTGAAGGGACCCATTGAAGTGTATGTAGCCCAACGGGAGACAGATGTATAAATTGTGCCAGGCGGGCATAGCCGCCACTGGGTCCGACTAAGTAGTCAGTGAAGGGACCCATTGAAGTGTATGTAGCCGTACGGGAGGCAGATGTATGAAGTGTGCCAGGCGGGCATAGCCGCCATTGGGTTCGACTATAACAGTCAGTGAAGGGACCCGTTGAAGTGTATGTACCGGTGGTCAGAAGCAGGGGTTAGAAGGGCTCCTAGAGTGGGGAAACTGTGGTTGAACCAGGTGAGCGCTGGTCTGGACGTGTGGCGAGATATGTCCAGGAAAGAGCCCCTTGAGGATGCATGGCATACCCGGGACTCAGGTTGCTCAATCCCTGTTCTGAACCCAAAGGAGCCACAGTCCATGGAGGATCATGTGATGGGCTGTGAGCGTATGAAAGGACGTATGTGATCCATGGATGATGATGTGATAGATCACATGCGGTGTGGAAGAGCCCCGGCCAGGCTGGTCCGGACGTGTGGCAAGACACGGCCGGAGGGTGCCTGTATTCCGGGGTAGTGTAGAGCTGGGTAAATAAAGCCAGGCGGCTAGTACCGCCATTGGGACCCAAAGGGCCTGTTGATGAATTGATGAATATGGTCAATTATGTACTGCTAATGTATGGGGAATGTGAGATAGGCCGGAGGCCGTAACCACCACGGGAGCGGTTGTTAGTGCTCCAAAGGGTTGAAAGAGAGGTGGTGACTGGTCCCGGGTAACTCTAGGACGTAATGTGCAATATATGTGTTCTGTAATGTTATATGTAAATGTATTGTGTGTTTATGTATTGTGCTTATAATCAATGTGCAATGTGTCAAACATGCTACCCGGGTTATATTATGTATGTGAGCAAAATAAACGGGTAGTCATTGGTAAAATTATAAGCACGTGTTGGTGTTGTTATGCCGCAAGGGAGTTCCCCGGTCACTATCTCACAAGACACATAGACATACATACATACCTACACACATACATACACACAAAAATATACACAGACATACATACACACCTACACCCATACCTACATTCTCAGACCTACACCAATACACATATACACACATATATGTACATATACACACATACCTGCCCACCTAAATGTACATATAAAACCAAAAATACACACCTACACACGCATATACATATACATACAAACACCTACATACATATACACATACATATACGTACGCATACACACATATAGAACTCTGAGAAAAGACAAATCTGAGGGCATCATCAAAGTCATAGAATAAGATCCTAGGATCCATCCCAAATATATGTGCAGAAATGTGCAAGCCACATAAGAAAAACGGGATGATCACAGAATATGAATATTAAAAAATGTTTTATTTTATTGAAACATTCAAAACAACAGCAAACAGACACTAAACTTTAATAACAATTAAAATTGTGTTGAAACACAACATGTAACTGAACACCTATAGTACAGCAGGCATGAATAATCAAAGGTAGTGGATAAATCAGCATTGAAATCAGAAGAAAATTCTATGCATAAATCTGATTAATTGCCACAGTACCAAGTTTAACATGGTGCCGCCATCAAGTCAGTCCAAACCTTGCTACATAATGTAACCCATTACCCATAAATCCAAAGACACTGGTTGAAGCCTATGTACTCCAAAAACAGGAGCCATGTCAAAGTCCTCTCCACACTGACCTCTGGACTCAGGCTGGTGCAAGCCCTCTTTGGTCCATCTTGTGGTAACTATAACCTGCGTTTTAACTTCTCACCCTTAATTACCTTACCTATGCAGACTCTCTTTCACATGGCTCCTGTTTTGGGGGCCTTACTACGCTGAGAATTACAGCCCCCACTGCCGGTACCTTGGCTGGCAATAGAAAATACAGTGAAGCCCACGTCAATTTTTTCTGTACTTATTTATTTCAATAATTAAAAAATAACAAATAGAGCACCTCTGAAATTTTTAATTGCCAATGAAGGTAACACCAGGCAGCGTAGGTAGGCAGCCAGTAACTGCTGGTTTATCTGCGCTGGCAATAGAAAATTCAGCAAAGTCCAACACATTTTTCACCAGGAAATTAAACTGGGGGTGAGGGGAGCGCACATAAGAAGACATCTCAAAGGAGAGAGCAGACAAGCAGAGAAGGGGAGAAGACAGCACAGGGGAGAGAGTGCACAAGGGGAAGACAGCTCAAATGAAAGAACACAAGAGGGGAGAAGACAGCAACCTGGGGGAGAGACAGCTCAAAGGAGAGAGCACATGATGGGAAAGAGTAGACGGGGAGAGCGAGAGTGCAAGGGGGAAAGAGACGGCCACCATCCCCAGCGCCACAGAACCTGCCCCATTGTGACATCACCACCCTCCCGATGTAACAGCATCAGGCCTCCATCTAGTACTTCGGATATCTAGCAAACAGTTCCATTACAAAGAGTATACAATTCAATACAGAATATTGGCAGACCATCCAATTGTATTGGGCCTCACAACTCTACCCTAACATCAATCAGTGAAGATAAGGACAGCTGAATCCCAACATGCTCAATTCTTTGATTCCGTGGAAGAGAAACCACCAACAATGATATTTGGCAGCGATTGAATCTTCTCATTCTTATGCCATACTGGGGTTCTGAAGCAATGGCTGTTCATCAGACGAGCATTTTGCTGACAGGTAACTAATATGCATGTCAATGGTTGTTGCACACATGTGCATATGATTAGTACTATGCACAATGTGCTTTGACATGTCCTGTGTGCCGTCTGGCCTAGAGCTTCATGGATGACTTTTCGTTGCTTTTAAATATTTTCAATTCTAATAAGATAGATGACAGGAGCAGATCTAAAAAGGCAGAAATAACAAGAAACTTAATGGAAATATGGCACAAAAGCATACAAATGCATAGAGTTCTTTACTATGACCTACTATAGAACAAATGTTTGTTTAGGTGAGCTAGAAAAAAGGCCTGGTTTTGTATTTTTGTAACATTCTTTGGCTTATTAAATTCAAGTTTTACATACGCCTGGGATTCGGTCTTCAATTGCTCACTGGAGGTTCTTCATTCATTAGAAGTGCCAATTCCTGGCACTTTATCTGGCTCTTCCCAATACTCTGGTGCGGTGGCATCGGGGTGATATAAGGGGTTAATGACAGCTGATGAGTGACAGCTTGTCATTAAGCCCTGGATTGGTAATGTCACTCATCTTCTGATATCCACTTATTACCAATCCATTAAGTGAACAGTTAATAAATACACAGAGAAAAATCTACCGTATATTAGAAATAAATCATACACACAACCCTCGTTATCCAATTTAATAAACCTAGACATACCCGTCCGACGATAATCCACAACGATGGTCCCACATGGTTCTCTCGCACACTGCTACATCCAGATTCTGCAGATAGGAAACAAAAGCGTCCTCTCCCTGCAGAATCTGCAATCACATTGAGATCCGTGAGGAGTGATGACATCATTCACTGAGGCACTTTGGGCTCCCCGTGGCAGTGTACCCTGGCTGCCCACAGTGGAAGTGAGTTCACTGCCGCAGGGAGTCCTCAGTGACTCAGCGAGTGACATCACCACTCCATCCCACAGGAATGGTCACCTGAGTTCAGATGTGTATCTGAACTCAGTAACTCCAACCGTGACATCAGAACTCTCAAGTGGAAGGCAAAACTCAGGTCAGTTTTGAGACCCGGTGTGAACGGAGGATCGTGGAGGGTTAAGTGAGAGTAATAAAGATGGAATTGAGGTGTTTGTATGTTTGTTCAATTAAAATGATTTTTTTCTGTGTTGTGTATTATTTGCTATTTATTAGAGATTCATAATAGCCAGGTCTAACATTGGCCCGACATTATGAAACTTGGGCTTAGAATCAGCTGGCAATATTCAGCTGGCATTTTCCCCCATTTTTACCTAGTCTGCCACCACCACAAAGCAGCTGAAAGAGTCGGGCACAGGTCCAGAGATGGCGCTTCCATGAACGCACCACCCTCTAAGGCGGCCGCAGGCTGCAATTCGCAGGAGGAGGATGGGCAGCAGGGACGTCGCTATGCATTAAGAATTGGGGCTGCAGCCCCGTTTCTTAGGCATAGAGCCCCGAATCTCGCCGGCGGCAGGGCCGCATCATTACTGAGCCACTATGAGCAATGCACTCTGCTCAGGCGGCGATAAGCTTCTGAAGACAGGGGGCGGCAGCGCTGCGCTGCCCCCTGCAGGCAGATAATATGGTGCCGTGCTCCTGCAGCCCTGTTTGTTGTGAGTCCAGGCCCGGACTGACAACTGGGAGCAGCGGCGGCCGTGCAGCCAAGTTATAAACACGTCAGCCAGAGAGAGCAGCAGGGGCCATGACTACTCTCCTCTGACAGCTGTGTTTGTGAGGGCCCAAGGAGACTGACAGGAGAAGGGGCGGGAGGAGAGGTGAGGGGGTGGGCCCCAATTGCCTCCAGGCCATGCTCCTTCACCTCCTCTGTGGGCCTCGGATTGTTCCACAGTGCGGGAGCCAGCAAGATGAGCTGCTGCTGCAGCTGCTGGTGGTGAGTTGTGTGTGTGTGGCTTATCTGGCTGTGTGTGGCTGTGTGTGGCTGACTGTGTGTGTGTGTTGTGGCTGGGGCTGTGTGTGTCTGTGGCTGACTATGTTTCTTTGTGGCTGGCTGTGTGGCTATGTGGCTGTGTGGCTGTGTGTGGATGACTTTGTTCTGCGTGTGGCTGTGACTGTGTGTGCCTGTGGCTGACTTTGTGGCTATGTGGCTTTGTGTCTGTGGATGACTGTGTGGCTGTGTGGTGGAGGCTGGCTGTGTGTGTGTGTGGCTGTGGGTGTCTGTGGCTGACTGTGTGGCTATGTGGCTGACTGTGTATCTGTGTGGCTGTGGCTGGCTGTGTGTGGCTGTGGCTGTGGTGCTGTGTGTGTCTGTGGCTGACAGTGTGGCTATGTGGCTGACTGTGTCTGTGTGGCGGTGTGGCTGGCTGTGTGTGGCTAACTATGTGTCTGCATGTGTCTGGGGCTGTGTGTAGCTGGGGCTGACTGTGTGGCTGGCTGTGTGTGGCTGGGGCTATGTGGCTAACTGTGTGGCTGGAGCTGTGTGGCTGTGGCTGACTGTGTGGCTTGCTCTGTGTGGTTGGCTGTGTGTGGCTGTGTGTCTGTGTTGCTATGTGTCTGTGTGTGGCTGTGGCGGGCTGTGTGGCTATGTAGCTGTGTGTGGCTGGGGCTGTGTGGCTGACTGTGTGTCTGTGTGGCTGACTGTGTGTCTGTGTGGCTGGGGCTGTGTGGCTGGCTGACTGTGTGTCTGTGTGTGGGTGGGGCTGTGTGGCTGGGGCTGTGTGTGGCTATCTGGCTGTGGCTGGCTGTGTATGGCTGACTATGTGTCTGCGTGTGGCTTTGTGTCTGTGGCTGACTGTGGCTGGCTGTGTTAGTGTGGGTTTACCACACTAACAACCTGTTAGTGTGGTAAACCCGCGTTGGAATACAGTGCGCATGCGCGAACTGTAGTAAGATGGCGCCCGAAAGCTTCCTGTGCTCTTTAGTAACACAGAAGCGGGACGCACATTGAATGACGTCATTTCCGGCGCGACGGACCCGGGCAGCGTGGAGAATCGTGCATGGAGGAATGGGTAAAACAGGTTAGGGGCATTAATAATCATAATAGACCGCAATGGGTACTGTCATCACGCCACCTGGGAGGAGGATTTAACCAATTAAGGGCATGAAAGAGGCATTATGAGAATAAGCAACTTTGATGCACTGTTTAATGATTATGTGGAATTAATGTCACATCTCACTAGTATATGGTCAGGTATTGGGTACTGAACGGTCTGCATATTGAATGTATAATGTGTAGATTGCATAAAGGGTTTTTATTAATGTGTATGTATTATGTAAATTGTGTGTGTTATAAAAGGAGGAAAAGGGGCTGAGACTAGTTGCTAGACAAAAGTCACTTGGTGGCTGAAACGTCGCAGGTCGCCCTGTAGGCCCGATTAAAGGGATTGAAGATCTAATTTGGGGTGCTGCTGTCGTTTTTCACGCATATATTTGACAAAGAGTGGTTTGTTGGACAGATTTGCACCCATATTTGGTGCTGCTCAAAAGTTTTTCATTGATATATTTCCATTGTTTGAGATTTGCACCGTTACTACTTGTAATGGAACCAGGAGTGATGCATTATTCCCCTGACGATGAGGAACGGATCCTTAAGGGCGCGGACCAGGATGTCGCATTTTTGAGTGCCCCCTCTGTGATTAATATAAAACGCAAGTATGAGAATGATTCAAAAAGACTTGTTTCCCTTGAGCTGCATGTGGCCACATTAGGCCAATATTATCGATCAAAGAGGATCCCTAGGGGTTTAAGGTCTGGCGTGAGACCAACATTGTTTATGGAGAATGCAGTATACTGTGAAAGGTTTGCCGCTATGTCTGACCGCTATTCTTTAGACACCATATTATTAAATATGGAATTCTTACAGGAAGAGATTACACGGTTGCAGGCTGATATAAAGGAGACTGTGTCATCATTAAAGGCAATTTTGAGTGAAGATGAATGTAAAAAGTTTATGGAGACTGTCACTACTAAAGTGGAAAAATTAAAGAAAGATTTGGAGGAAACTAAACGAGTGAAGTGGCTAAGAGACACGGAGGATTATAAATCCGGAAATGTATATAATTGGCAGAAGGAGCCACAACCGGGTTGGAAAAAGAAAGGTGGTTTTTGGGCCCGACGAAATAAAAGGAGTGATGTGAGATTATATGTAAAACCTATTGACTTTGTCCCTCCTAGATCATGTCGACGAAGAAGGGGAGGACGTCACCACCGGCGCAACAAAAAAGAAAAACAGAGACAGGAGACAGAAGCCGAACAAGAAAAAAGAGGGTCTTTAATAATGAATATATCGGGTAAAAATCTGAATGAAGCCCAAGTAAATGTATTAGAGAAAGGTTTAAATTTTTGCCCCACCAGTCACGTTGAGTGGTTTAATGTGGATGTGGAATTGTATAAATTTTTCAGGTTGATTAGGTTAAAGCATTGGTTTTCCAAAAGGAAGGTGTTACCAAAGATTAAATTGAGTGAGTTCTGTCTGGGTGAGTTTAAACTACATAAAAAAAGTGAGTTTGATCCGGATGAGAACGTGTCGGCCATTGATGCATTCATAGCGGCGGTGAAAAGGGATGTGAAGGAGTTAGAGAATAAGGGCACGTATACTTATAAAAAACCTAATATAACAAAGGAAGAGCATTTAGCTATAACTGAGCTGGCAAAGGATGAGGATTTGATTATAAGACAAGCGGACAAAGGAGGGGCGGTAGTCGTACAAAGTAGACAAATGTATTTGGAGGAAGTGTTCCATCAGTTAAATGACCAGAAAGTATATAAGAAGCTTGAGAGAGATCCAAAACATGATACACAGTGTATTATATCTAAAATCTTGGGAAAGGCAGAATTGGAAGGTGTTATTGATGAGGATATGGTTGATTTTTGTATATAGGAGCATCCAGTGACCCCGGTGTTATACACTATCCCAAAGGTGCATAAATCTATTGAACAGCCCCCGGGCAGGCCCATTGTGGCGGTATTAATTCAATATTTAACAACCTGGGAATTTTTTTGGATAGGGTTTTATTGCCTATAGCCACATCAGCAGCATCCTATATCCAAGATACGAAGAGTTTTTTGGAAAAATTAAATGAGGTAGAATTTAAGGGAAATTGTATACTGGTATCATTTGACGTCACATCCTTGTACACCTCCATCGACCATGATAGGGGTTTACTGGCAGTGGCCTCCAAATTGGATAGCACATGTTATACACCTGAAGCTAAACAGTTTATTGTGGATTTATTAGAAGTAGCCCTTAAGTATAATTACTTTTTATTTAGAGACACCTTCTACCTCCAGTTGTCCGGTACTGCTATGGGTGCAAAAATGGGATGTTCCTACGCAAATACCATGATGACGGTACTAGAAGAAAAGTTCATCTATCCCTCAAGCCATTTTTGTAAAGTACTTAAGTGGTGGAGGTATATAGATGATACATTTGTGATATGGGATGGCACGTTAGAAGAATTGGAGGTTTTTCATGTCTTCTTAAATACTATTGATGAGTCTATCAAATTCACAAAGGTAGTTTCAGACAAAGAGATTCAGTTCTTAGATGTATTGGTAAAATTGGAAGAGGGACAATTAAAAACCACGTTATACACGAAACCTAGTGACCGAAATAAATTGTTGCATTATAGTAGTCACCATCCGGAACAATTAAAAAAAGCTATCCCGCTGGGTCAACATAGACGAGTAGATAGAATTGTAAGTGACGAGCAAGAATTAAGGGAAAAATTTGAAATACTTACTAATAAATTCATTCAAAGGGGTTACCCCAAAGGCCTATTACAAAATAGTTTGGCTCGCATGAAAAGTAATAAAGAAAAGATTGCAACAATGAGTAAAATGCCGGCGAGAATCCCCTTAGTAATGAAATATGGGGAAGAATCTAGGGACATTTCTAACATCGTTCTCAAACACTGGCCAATGTTGGGAAAGTGTTGGCCGGATGTGGAGGAATTTAAATTAAAACCTTTAATTTCGTTCCAGAGAGGGAAAAACCTGAAGGACAAGGTATCTAGATCAGATTTTGGCCCATTGAAAACGTCCAGGCAGGCCACTTTAACGCGAGGGGTGAGAGTGGGTTGTTATCCCTGCGTATCCTGCGTGAATTGCACGTACATGGTGAAGGGCACAGAGTTCTCTCACCCGCAGACAGGAGAGGTGTTTAAAATTCGCCATTTTTCCACATGTATGACAGACCATGTCATTTATTTATTAGAATGCCCGTGCAAACTGTGGTATGTAGGTGAAACCACGCTAGAATGCAAAACTAGAATAGGACAACATAGAGGTACAATACGTCAGAAAAGGAAAGACCTACCAGTACCAAAACATTTTTTGGATATGAAGCATACGGAGAAGGACCTAAGATTTAAGATTATCGATGTGGTACCCCCATTAAGGAGAGGGGGTGATAGGGATAAGTTGCTGCATGTAAAGGAATTACAGTGGATAAGGCGTCTTAATACGTTAAAACCAAATGGGTTGAACGTTGAGTATAGGCTGGCAGTCGCTATGTGATTTATTCCATATTCAGTTAGGAGGATAATGCTGTAAATAATACTAGTCACTGTTTTGTACACTCACACTGTTTGATACACTGTTTAATAACCTGTTCGGTTTCTTCCAGCACCGGCACTTGGGTTGAAAACCCTCAAGAATCCCATTGGAGGGTGATTGACGTACCAAGCGGTCATATGTGAAGAGTGTCCCTATCATGCGATTATACCCTAGAAAAGGTTTTTTGTTTAATATTGCTCCATACATTGGTCCACTGAATGTGTAAGTGCCATGTGGATAGAATTCTGTTACCCTTATTAAAATCCAGTATAAGTAAAATATACAGGTGTGGTGTATAATATATTATGAACATGGGGGTAGGTGCCAGAATGTGATTGGTGACGATGAGTGGTCCCCGTGGATCTGAAAGGGCCATGAGGTGGAGTATGTTAACCCCCCTCGTTTGCACTATATTTGGTGCATGAATTAGGCCTATAGATAAGGGGACGTGTGTAGGTATGATTGCACTGGCATCCCCTGTATAATATATGTGCAGCCCTATATAAGTATTAATATACATACAAGCATCAAAATACATCAAATTGTATAGGATGGGTATTGTAGTACCCGTTTAGGAGATGTAGCGAAGGTCCAGTGCTATTATTATCAGCATAGCCAGGAGCAGTGACTGCCCGGGGGTCTTAGTGTGGTAAACCCGCGTTGGAATACAGTGCGCATGCGCGAACTGTAGTAAGATGGCGCCCGAAAGCTTCCTGTGCTCTTTAGTAACACAGAAGCGGGACGCACATTGAATGACGTCATTTCCTGCGCGACGGACCCGGGCAGCGTGGAGAATCGTGCATGGAGGAATGGGTAAAACAGGTTAGGGGCATTAATAATCATAATAGACCGCAATGGGTACTGTCATCACGCCACCTGGGAGGAGGATTTAACCAATTAAGGGCATGAAAGAGGCATTATGAGAATAAGCAACTTTGATGCACTGTTTAATGATTATGTGGAATTAATGTCACATCTCACTAGTATATGGTCAGGTATTGGGTACTGAACGGTCTGCATATTGAATGTATAATGTGTAGATTGCATAAAGGGTGTAATTAATGTGTATGTATTATGTAAATTGTGTGTGTTATAAAAGGAGGAAAAGGGGCTGAGACTAGTTGCTAGACAAAAGCCACTTGGTGGCTGAAACGTCGCAGGTCGCCCTGTAGGCCCGATTAAAGGCGATTGAAGA
Organism: Allobates femoralis; assembly: GCA_033576535.1. NCBI lineage: Eukaryota > Metazoa > Chordata > Amphibia > Anura > Aromobatidae > Allobates > Allobates femoralis. The sequence continues at coordinate 393,482,056 of JARQOC010000001.1, read as the reverse complement.
TCTAATTTGGAGTACATATATATATATATATATATATATAAGCGCTATGGTATATGGTGGTACATTACAGTGCATGTATAGCAGCACTATAGTTTATGGCGGTACATTACAGTACATGTATAGCAGCACTATGGTATATGGCGGTACATTACAGTATATGTATAGCAGCGCTATGGTATATGGTGGTACATTACATGTATAGCAGCGCTATAGTATATGGCGATACATTACAGCTCATGTATAGCTGCACTATGGTATATGGGGGTACATTACAGTACATGTAAAGTAACACTATAGTATATGGCGGTACAGTATAGCACATGTATAGCAGCACTATAGTATATGGCAGTATATTACAGTATATGTACAGGTGCACTATAGTATATGGTGGTATTTTATAGCACATGTATAGCAGCACTATAGCATATGGAGGAACATTATAGTACATGTATAGCAGAACTATGGTATATGGCGGTACATTACAGTACATGTATAGCAGCACTACAGTATATGGTGGTACATTACATTTCATGTATAGCAGCACTATAGTATATGGCGGTACATTACAGCACATGTATAGCAGCACTATGGTATATGGCGATACATTACAGCACATGTATAGCAGCACTACAGTATATGGCAGTATATTACAGTATATGTAGAGGTGCACTATAGTATATGGTGGCATTTTATAGCACATGTATAGCAGCACTATAGTATTTGGCGGTACATTACAGTACATGTATAGCAGCACTATGGTATATGGCGATACTCCGCTACCCCCCCCTCCCCGCTCCTCCACAGTAGCGGCCTGTGTCTGGCGCGCGATTTCAGCGACAGACGCAGGAAGTGCTTAGACGATTATATAGTAGATAGGGCTGTATATACAAGATAAAGAGCCAGCAGTCTCTAATGTGTATGCAGCTGCCAGTCTCTAATGTGTATATTGGCGGCAGTCTTTAACGGGTATACTGGCGGCAGTCTGTAATGCTTACACTGCCGGCAGTCTGTAATGCTTACACTGCCGGCAGTCTGTAATGCTTACACTGCCGGCAGTCTGTAATGCTTACACTGCTGGCAGTCTGTAATGCTTACACTGCCGGCAGTCTGTAATGCTTGCACGGGCGGCAGTCTGCAATGCTTACACGGCCAGCAGTCTGTAATGCTTACACGGCCAGCAGTCTGTAATGCTTCCATGGCTGGCAGTCTGTAATGCTTACACGGCCGGCAGTCTGTAATGCTTACACTGATGGGAAACTATGTAATATATGCTGGAAAGGAAGCCACCCACACTGCAGTGATGTGGGTTTTATTTAAATTTATTCCGAAAAATGCAGCTCAGGGGGCCCGAGCCCCGGATGTTTTTTGACCCTACCAACGCCCCTGATGGGCAGAATGCTTGGGCTTCCCCATACTGAGGATTCCATCACCTAGCTGCTTAATTGTACCTGGCTGGAACCCAAAAATACAGCGAAGCTGTACGTTGTTTATTTTTAATAATTATTTAATGAAATAATTTTAAAAAAGGGCTCCTATCTATTTTGATTACTAGCCAAGTGAAACTAAGCAGCTGGGGGTTGGTGGCAAGTCTGTACCTGCCTGCTTTACCTGTGCTGGTGACCAAAAATATAACAGAGCCCCATGTCATCAGCGCAATATATACCCACTAAATATGCAGAAAATACTCAGTGTGAACACTGTTTCGTATTTAGGAACTAACATTGAGGTCTATGGGTGAAATTCACGGCAAAATATGCTGCAAGAATTGACATACTGCAGATTTTCCCACAATAACAATCGTGGCATTTCCGCCACAGGAAAACCTGCAGCATAGGCACTGGTCTTCTGCATTTACATACACTTTGCTTGCACATCACTATGCTGCTGATTTGTGACAGATCTGCAGCATATCCGCAATACATTTTTGTAAAATACGAAAGAAACCCGCTGCATGCTGTGTAGGCCTATATAATAAAGCACACATTTATCTGCTCTGTGTTTAAAGGGAACCAACCACCTCAGATCACCCTAATACACAGTTAGTACATGTCCCTGCACCCTACCTTTCCAGCACTGTTTTTGTGTAAAATCTTGCATTAGTATAACTCATATAAAGAGTTTATAAACTTACAAGCCTGGTGACTTCTGGGCGTATCCCTCCTTCTGTTATACTTCAGGGCTGTGCATTGCATGTCTGTGCTCCCAATCCCTCCGTGCCTGCTGCCCTGCCCTGATGGGCGTGATCGTTATCTCCTCTGCACAGAGGGAGGGGGAGCACAGCCATGCAATGAATGCACAGCCCTGAAGTATAACAGAAGGAGGGATACGCCCAGAAGTCACCAGGCTTGTAAGTTTATAAACTCTTTATATGAGTTATACTAATGCAAGATTTTACACAAAAACAGTGCTGGAAAGGTATCCTTAGGGTGCAGGGACATGTACTAAGGCTGTGGTCACAGTTTTTTTAGTGCCTTTTAAAAACGCATGCTTTTTTACATACGTTTTTCATGTCAGCATGAGTTTTTTAAGGTCTCTGATGGCTCCCTGCGTTTTTGGGTGCGTTTTTGAATCTGCACATAAAAATAGTGCTTGTAGTATTTTTTTGAGCGTTTTGAAAAACGCATGCGTTTTTGTAGAAAACGCATGCGTTTTTATAACATGGGTTCCTATGGGAAACGCATGCAAAAACGCATGTACAGTTAGTACCTTTTAGTGCCATTCAAAAACGCATGCGTTTCCCATAGGAGCCCATGTTAAAAAAACGCATGCGTTTCCGGAAACGCATGCGTTTTTTTTTAACATGGGCTCCTATGGGAAACGCATGCGTTTTTGAATGGCACTAAAAGGTACTAACTGTACATGCGTTTTTGCATGCGTTTCCCATAGGAACCCATGTTATAAAAACGCATGCGTTTTCTACAAAAACGCATGCGTTTTTTACAAAAACGCATGCGTTTTTGGATATGCTCCAAAAACGCAAGGGACAGTCACACATGCTTTTTGGCTATTAGGGCATGCGTTTTTTAACATGGGGGCCTATGGGTGCGTTTTTTACATGCGTTTTTGAAAACGCAGGTCTCCAAAAATGCATGTGAAAAATGGTACTGTGACCCCAGCCTAACTGTGTATTAGGGTGATCTGAGGTGGTTGGTTCCCTTTAACAAAATAAGGGGAAACACACCCTGTGTTTTTTGTTTTTTACCCCTGGATTTCCTGGCAAAAAAAACACTAAAACTGTGACACAGTTTTTGCTGTGGTTTTGATACATTATCTTGGCACAAAACTCACATGCATTGTGTTCAATGTTTTCATCTGCATCTCCTGGTCAAAAAAGGCACCAAAACAGCAGTTTTGATCTTTTTCTTAATGCATCGTGTTTAATGTTCCATCTGCATCTCCTGTCCAAAAAATGCACTGAAAACTTCAACCCACAATTTTGGTGCAATTTTGTCACAAAACTGGCATGCATTGTGTTCAATGTGTTCATCTGCATCTCCTGGCCAAAAAAAAAATCACAAAACCGCTATGCGGTTTTTAACGCGATGTTGATGCGTATTAATAGTGCAATCTTGGCACAATATTGCATGCATTGTGTTCAATGTGTTCATCTGCATGTCCTGGACAAAAAAACAGCTAAATGCACAATGCCGTTTTTTATGCTTTTTTTAGTGTAATTTTGGCTATGTGGCAACATAGAATGTGAGCTGCGGTTTTTGACGTCCAAAATACACATAATGTATTAAAGCCCTGCACAAAGAAGTTGGTGGTCTTTTGGTGCATTTTTTGGTGTATTTTTGCTGCGTTGTTCATGGGGATTTTGATACATTTCTTAGCAATTATTCACTGTTGTGACTGTGAATAGAGCTGGGCTTAAGGCTGAAAAAAGAAAAAAAAATGGTTTCTTGAAGTCATAATGTGATGTGAGGTTCCGTTGTGTTTTTGGTCATGAGGCAGGTACGGGCTGCCACCGACCCCCAGCTGCTTAGTTTTTTCCTGGTTGGTATTCAAAATACCGTAATTACTTTTTGAAATAATTAAAAAAAAAAAAAAAAACAACAACATGCAGTTTTGCTGTATTTTTGGCTTCCAGTCAGGTACAACTAGGCAGCTGGGGACCGAAATCATCAGTGTGGGGAGGCCCATGTGTTACAGTCCCCCCTGCTGCGAGTTGCAGCGCACAGCCACCCCAATAAATTACAATTCATAGAATCACTTATCTGCACAAAGGGAACCACAAGACGCAATAGGATCTTATCTTTTATAAAAAAAATAGAAGCAAGCGGTGGGATCCGCAACCAGTTTGAACACTTCAAATAGCTGCTGGACCTCCACTTCCACGCATGTGGTGGTGAAGATATATAATTCAGGAGGACGGTGTGCCAATGGTCCACGCTGCTGTGTGTGAATAAAGACCACAGAGAATCTATAGGCAATGGTGCTTTAATTCAGAGCAAACTTCGCTCCTTTATCAGGAATTGCAGCCATAAAGATAGCAAAACACATGGCAGATATATAATGGTGCAAATACGCAGGGGTGTTCACATAATGCATTTTTCGTGTAGATTTGGTGCGTTATTTGACAGAAAAAATGCATGATTGCTGAAATGTTCTGTCTCTCTCTCACTCTCTCTTTTGCTCTCTCTCTTTTCTTCTTTTAGTCTGGCTGGCAATAGGGATGGGCGAACCCGAACTTTAAAGTTCGGGGTCCGTACCAAATACATAGGCCCTTTTCACATCTAAGCCTTGTCTGTGTTTTGCTTCATTTGCGTTTCTATGAATTTTTACCGCTAAAAATGCATCCAAACGCATGTATTTTTGCCCCCATTGATTTCAATGGAAACGCATGCAAATACGCAAGTGCATTTTCAAAACGCAAAAATGCACACGTTTTTGAAAACGCAGCCCTACACGCAAAAACCCACATTTTTAGCTGCGTTTGCAAAAACCCATGCGTTTTTGGGTTTTGAAAATGCACGTGTTTTTGCATGCGTTTTCCATTGAAATCAATAGGGGCATAAACGCATGCGTTTCTGATGCGTTTTTAACGGTAAAAACACATAGAAACGCAAATGAAGCAAAACGCAAACCTGCATTAGATGTGAACTAGGCTGTAAAGTTTGGTCACAGACCCCAAATGTGGACTTCATCGAGAATTCTGTGTTAAGGTTCAGGTTTACATTGGGCGAGGAGCTGTAAAAATAAACAAACTTGTGATTAAACATCAGCGTAATACTTACTGTGTCTACTTCTGGATCACTGGTGAGGGGTGCAACAGTCAATCACAGATGCTGTCACAGACAGTGGGTATCTAGCACCAGGGTAGATGCTAGAATGTATGAGTTGTTTCCAGGTTACTCCAACAGCTAATCACAGACGCCCATTTTTTGTGACTGCGTCTGTGATTGCTGTCCTTATGGTTGCAAATCCTGATGAAGGAGCGAAGTTTGCTCTGAAACGCGTTGGCTGTAGATCCTCTGTGGTCATTATTCACACACAGCAGCGTAGACCATGTGCACATCGTCCTACCGACGTACATTGATAGAAGCGCCACTATTAAAGCTGTACTTGACTCCTCCAGCTGGCCTATGATGGTGGCAGACTGGGTAATAAAGGGGTTAGGCTGGTTTCACATTGTGTTTTTTTGCAATTCGTGGCTGTCCGTTGTAAGAGGTCAAGGTTGATGCGGTCATGTGACCGATCAGCTGATCGGGTTGTCACATGACCCATCAGCTGAGCGGTTTAAATCTCCTGCCTGCCAATCGGTTTTGGCGGGTAAGAGATTTAAATCGCTCAGCTGATGCGGTCATGTGACCAATCATCTGATCGGGTAGCCCTGCCCCGCCAGGTCCTTAAGCTTGGAACTAGATGGCGCGCATCGTGGGACACACGCCGGAGATGTGAGGATATATATATATATTTTTTTAACCCTTGCTTCACCCTTGCTTGAAAGTGCCCCGCTTGCCTGCGCTTTGCAGGCTCTGGCTTTTCTGTGTCCGGATCTGTGAAAATCACAGACCCGGACACAGATTTGGCAACTGGAGCCCACATCCGATCTAGTCCTTTCCTGTCCGTTGGGTCCTGCAAAAAACAGGTTCCCATGGACAGGAAAAAATCGCAATGTGAAACCAGCCTTTATGCCAACTGAATATTACCAGCAGATGTGAGTAGGTGACGTCACAGTTGGGTTAATGAAAGGATACAGTAGTCGCGGCTCTGGTGTGAGCTTAGATGAACTTTCTTACGGTCGTCACTGACGGCAGTAATGAGAAAGTTCACCTAAGCTCACACCAGAGCCGCAGCCATTGTTTCCTTACATTAAACTGACTGTGACGTCACCCACTCACAGCCGGAAGTGAGTGTGTCAGTGGTTCCCAAGCTGATCAGACGTTGCACTGGATTGTGGATTATCGAGGAGGGTTTACCGGTTGTAATAAAGATGGCAATGAGGCATGTATCTGTATTTATTCTAAATAAAGGATTTTCACTATGTGGTATAATTATTACTATTTACTATGAGGTTCATAATGAGCGGTTCTAACATTTGCCCGATATTATAAACCTGACTTAGTGCAGGCTGGTAATATTCAGCTTGCATTAACCTCTTTATTACTCAGTCTGCCATCATCACAGGGCAGCTGGAAGAGCTGGGTGAAGCGCCAAGTATTGGTGCTGCTAATGAAAGTACCAATTTTTGGGCTGCTATTATATAGCCTGGGGGTGGTCCAATAATTACAGGCTTCTTATGCTGAGAATACTAGCTCCCAGTTGCATGGGTTTTATCTAGTCTGGCATTCAAAAATTGAGAATCAAAAATACAGCGAAGCTCTATGTAATTTTTTTTTTATTATTTATTTTTACACTACTATGACGTCAGTCAATTGATGAGGGATGCAACCGCCAATCACAGACGCAGTCACAAAGAGTGGGCATCTGTTGGGAGTAACCTGGAAATAACCCATACAATCTAGCATCTACCCTGGTGCTAGATGCCCACTGTCTACGGCGTTTGTGATTGACTGTTGCACCCCTCACCAGTGATCCAGAAGTACAAGTGCGTGGACAAAGTAAGTATTACGCTGATGTTTAATCACAAGTTTGTTTATTTTTACAGGTCCTCGCCAAATGTAAACCTGAACTTTAACACAGAATTCTCTGGGAAGTCCACGCTTGAGGTCTGTGACAAAATACTATGTATTCGTTATGGACTGTGAACTTTAAAGTTCGGGTTCACCCATCCCTATTGCCAGCCAGACTAAAAAAAGAGAGAGCGAAAGAGAGTGAGAGAGAGACAGAGAGAAAGACTTGAAAATCATTTCAGGTAGCCTGAAATCCTTTTAGAACATTTCAGTAATCATGCATTTTTATGTCCAATAACGCACCAAATCCACACGAAAAATGCATTGTGTGAACACCCCTGCGTATCTGCACCATTTTTTCATGATTACAATGAGGTCAATGGATAAAAAAGGCAACAAAAAACGCACCAACAATTGACATGCTGCCAATTTTTTCTGCATCCAAATCTGCAAGGGAAAAAAACGCAACGTGGGTACAGCACTTTAGAAATGTCATAGACTTTGCTGGCTTCAGGATAGGCATACAAAATTTGGCACAGATTTGTCAAACGCATAAAAATAGGCACCATGGGCACACATGATATGCTTTACAATTAATTACAAAATTTATTGAGAGACAAACAATCATAAATGTACTGGGAAATGGTGACACGTTAAAAACACACGGCTGATAGTAAATGATACATACAAATTTTATGAAAAAAGGCACTCAAAAGGGTACCATCAGACCAGGACACCTCACCGGAGATATCGCCGGCGATGCACGGGAGCGCGCACGTTTTTGGCGCCCCGCCAGCGTCGCATGTTTACACGCAGCGATACCTCCGGCAACGCACCAGCAATGTTACAGGTGGCATCGCCTCTGGGGTGTCTACAAACCCCAGCGGCGATCCTGTAACATGCCTGTAACATCAGCGTTCACCATGTTACATGGGGCGATGTGTACACATCGCCCCAGAGTGCTCGTCTGGTTTCAGAGCAGTGCTGGGAAACCAGGTGACCATTCAGAGGCGATATTTCGCCTCATTATCGCCCCTTTACACTAGGCAACACAGCGGCGCTGTCGCCAACGATAGGTCACGCCCCTGCGTCGCCTGTGTAATCGGCGGCGATATGTCCTGGTGTGACGGTACCCAAAGTGTCATACTGTGAGGTTACAATCTCTGGTCATACCATAATTACATATACATAGCATGAAAGGGTTAACATTCAATAGTACAGTGTATATTTCCAAGTGGATTATGTTATATCCTGTCAGCCAGCAATCAAGCTAATGCATTGGTTTGTTACCACAAAATTAATCAACCTATACTGACCACAGCATTACACATCTCAAAGAGTTACTAGTAAAGTGCATCGTACCAAGTAAAGTGCCAGTGCAGGGAACAGGGGTGGACCCCCCTCTGGGCCAGACTCCAACGTACATTTAGATGTGTTTCAGGAGTGGTGCTTCGTCATCGGGAGTACCGAGTATAATGATAGCAGGGAGTGTCTAATCACAATAGTTTTTAACTGTGTGCCAGCAGCTAATATGCAACAAACTATTGTGATCAGACACTCCGGGATCCAGTGCGCATGCCCGTGCTTCCGTCTGTGTGCCGTCGTCATGACAGCGTCCTACACGCTTGGCCGCTCGCTGCCTGTTGCCGGGATAGCCTCTCCAGCTTCAGGGACTGTGGACGGGACACTGGAAATGACGTATCGGGACCCGGCGGTATGCGCACATGTGCCACTAATAATGGATTCCACGGCAGCAATCAGCAGTACAGGTGTGTAATGGATATAAAAACCCTGATAATCCACTTGGAAATATACACTGTACTAGTGAATGTTAACCCTTTTATGCTATGTATATGTAATTATGGTATGACCTGAGATTGTAACCTCACAGTATGACATTTGAGTGCCTTTTTTTCATAAAATTGTATGTATCATTTACTATCAGCCGTGTGTTTTTAACGTGTCACCATTTCCCAGTATATTTATGATTGTTTGTCTCTCAATAAATTTTGTATTTAATTGTAAAGCATATCATGGCTCCACTCTTTCCCATATTTTGGCAACTGTTTTTATGCTGAGTCGCTGAGCTGATAATCTGGTGACAAACCGAATCGGCTCTATATTCAGCCATATGGATTTACTTATTCTGACCGTGGGCACACAGCCTAAAAGTTGGATTCAAGCATACCCTGCTGCTCCATGATACATTTTAATTGCACTATAATTAAAGAGGACCTATCACCCCCCCTGGTGCTTTCAAAAGTGACAGCTTCACTGAATGCAGTGTGTCTGCTGCATTCAGTGAAGCTGTGCATTAAGGTTTTAACCCCCCTGTACCCTGAAAAAAACACTTTGCAAACTTTACAGTTAAGAGGTCACCTGGGTCGGATCTGATTAAGAGGTCCTTGCTGCTGGCACAGTCCTCCCTGCCTCCTTCTTGTGTATTCCGTCCCCAATATGTGTCTGCCACCGCCTCCTCTTGTTCTGGGTCTGCCTCCTCTTCTGCTACTGCTCCTTGTGACGTCAAGAGCAGAAGAGGAGGGCAGACCCAGAGGAAGAGGAGGCGGCAGCAGACACATAGAGAGGGCGGAACACACAAGGAGGAGGTAGGGAGGATTGTGCCAGCATCATGGACCTCTTAATCAGACCCGACCCACGGGTCCTCTTAAATGTAAAGTTTGCAAAGTGTTTTTTTCGGGGTACAGGGGGGCCAGAGCCTTAGTACACAGCTTCCCTGAATGCAGCATACACGCTGCATTCAGTGATGCTGTCACTTTTGAAAGCACCAGAGCTGGTGACAGGTCCTCTTTAAAAGACAAGGAAATCTAGCTAGCTGCAAGCAATGAACTTCACACAGAACTTCATACAGAAGTGTTAGGCTATATGCTCACGATCCGGAGGCAGCCGTCCTGTAGTCATGATCTGGGTGAAGGGTGGCATATTCCTGTGTGCAGCCGATGGTGAACGCTGCTGACTCGGCAGCATGAAATGAACATGCTGCAGAGATGCGGAAGTCCGGAAACCTTCACCGCAGCTGAAAACACACTGCGGTCGGGTGAAGCATAACGGGCATGGAATTTCTACAAATCCCATCCACTATGCTGCTACTGTACAATGCAGCATCCAAAACACTGCTTTTACTGATTGTGAGCACACAGATGTAACCAGAAGTGCTGCAGATCACTGAAGAACAGCTCATGCCACTTTGACCTCATCTGTAGTAAAGGAAGATGAAATATTCAGCAACAACTGAATTCTGCTCTTGGATGTAAATTTCATTTTGTTTGTCCACACATAGTCAATTTTAATTACCGTATATACTCGTGTATAAGCCGACCCGTGTATAAGCCGACCCCCCTACTTTTGCCCCCAAAACCTGGGAAAATCTATTGACTCGCGTATAAGCCGAGGGTGGACTCCAGCACAGGTATACAACCCCAGCAGTGAGGTATACAGCAGCTTCCCCAGTGGTAGTATACAGCAGCCTCCCCAGTGGTAGTATACAGCAGCAGCCCCAGTGGTAGTATACAGCAGCCCCAGAGGTATATGCAGCCCCAGAGGTATATGCAGCCCCAGAGGTGTATACAGCAGCCCCAATATACAGCAGCCCCAGTGGTATTGCAGCCCCAGTGGTATTGCAGCCCCTATATACAGCAGCCCCAGTGGTATTGCAGCCCCAGTGGTATTGCAGCCCCTATATACAGCAGCCCCAGTGGTATTGCAGCCCCAGTGGTATTGCAGCCCCTATATACAGCAGCCCCAGTGGTATTGCAGCCCCAGTGGTGTATACAGCAGCCCCTATATACAGCAGCCCCAGTGGTATTGCAGCCCCAGTGGTACTGCAGCCCCTATATACAGCAGCCCCAGTGGTATTGCAGCCCCAGTGGTATTGCAGCCCCTATATACAGCAGCCCCAGTGTGTATTGCAGCCCCAGTGGTATTGCAGCCCCTATATACAGCAGCCCCAGTGGTATTGCAGCCCCTATATACAGCAGCCCCAGTGGTATTGCAGCCCCAGTAATGCAGGGCCCCTATATACAGCAGCCCCAGTGGTATTGCAGCCCCAGTGGTATTGCAGCCCCTATATACAGCAGCCCCAGTGGTATTGCAGCCCCAGTAATGCAGGGCCCCTATATACAGCAGTCCCAGTGGTAGTATACAGGCAGCCTCAGTAATGCAGGGCCCCCCCCTCATGCTCCGGTCTCCTGTAAAGCAAGTTATACTTATCAGTGCCCGCTGCCGTCCGCGCCCGCCGCTGCCGACATCCCGATCCTCCGTCTTCATGCATCTTCTTCCTGTTTCCTGTGCGCGTCGCCGGTAATGACGTCACTGCCTGCGACGCGCACAGAGCAGGTAGAAGATGAATGAAGATGGAGGATCGCATGTCGGCAGCGGCGGGCGCGGACGGCAGCGGGCACTGATAATTATAACTTGCTTTACAGGTGACCGGAGCATGAGGGGGGGGGCCCTGCATTACTGGGGATGCGGGGGCTGCTGTATACCGCTGTATACAGCAGCCCCCGCACTGACTCGCGTATAAGCCGAGGGGGGTACTTTTCAGCCCAATTTTTGGGCTGAAAAACTCGGCTTATACGCGAGTATATACGGTAATAATAAATAATTGAAAACAATTGAAAAAAATGGACGTATATCGTATTTTTCATTACCAGCCAGGTACAACTAGGCACCCGAGGGCTAGAACCTTCAGTGTGGGGAAGCCCAAGCATTCTGAGTCCCCCACGCGGTGAATTGCAGCCCACAGCCGCCCCAATAACCGGCACATTCATTGAAGCGCTTTGTTTTGGTGCTGTACCTCAGTTACCCATGCCTGTGGCAAACCCTAATTCCCATCTTTAATAACAAAAAATCAAGCCCTCTGATGATAAATTCCCAGGTGAACAACTTTAGCTCTGCAGATACACTTCTGCTCACAACAACTACCAGACTGACAATGACACCCGAATGATGTGAGAAAAGTCATCTAAGTTCACAGCTGAGCCGCGTCAGACGACCTTTTAAACAGCATCACGGCACACAGTAAACAGCCATAAGTGAGAGAAGCGCTCACTTTACGGCTGGGATCCACGTGTCGTGATGCAGTTTATGGGTTCATCTGAGTTTACAGATGACGCAGCTCAGCTGTGAACTTAGATGACCTGTCTCACAGCACCCGGATGTCATTGTCAGCCTGCTAGTTGCTCTGAGCAAACGCATGTCTGCTCACAGAGAAGCAGCAGAGCTGAAGATGTTCGCCTGTGGATTTATCGTTGGAGGGTTTGTTTTTTGTTATTAAAGATGAGAACCAGGGATGTGTTTTGTGTTTTATTTCAATTAAAATGTTTTTTTCTCTGTGTTGTGTTTTTATTAATGTTTACTAGAGATGAAAGTTAGAATCATAATGGATCTGTCATGCATTATGTAAAAACCAACATCATGACAACAGTTTTAACAAAACCCACTGTTGCAGAAGGGTTTCTAGACTCAACTCCAATGTTACATACTGTAAAAAAAAATGAAAAATGAATAGAAAAAGCCACAGAATTTCTTATAATTTCCAAAAACAGGAAATTTCTGCTGCATGTTAGAATGGATTTAGAAATCCATACTAGATTATACCAGCTGTGGATATAAAAATACATTGTACATGCTAAAATCTGTGAAGTTTATTTTTCTGAAAAGTATGCACAGATTGTATTATTTGATATATAGACGTACCTTTATATTTGAAGGTCTTACGGCATTTTGAACCTAATGCTACATTCACACACACCGTTTTTGATGCATTTTGTGAGGCTCCATTTTTGGTGCAGAAACATGAAAGTGTGTGAATGCTGCTTAACTGTTACTCACCGAGTCACGCTTCCCAAGTGATTCTTCAGCGATGTCCTCTAATCCCCGGAGGCCACAGTGTCGCTGTCTCTAGGGCCATGCGGCCTGCACATGTGACTAAGTGATGTTGCTCAGGCACATGGTGCAGTGCCAGGTCCTTCCAGCAGGTCTTGTGGCCTCAATATGAGGAGATATCGCTGGAGATCACCGGAGGAGCGCGGCGAGGTGAGTAAATGGCACAGGCGAAAAACGCCCAATAATTGAAATGCTCATTCTTTTTACGGATCTGTTCTTGAGCCCATAAACGGATCCGTAAAAAGTGCAGTGTCTGAATGCAGAATTGTGAAATGCATTGAGTTGACTGGGACAGCCAATGTCACTATGTTTCACTGCAAATAGAGGATTCATAAGGAACCAGCAATGACAGTGCACTAGCTCACTGTGTGAATGTAGCCTAATGCTTAATTTCCCCTTGGGATTTCATTAAATCTGATCTACTTACGGTAACTTGATATCCATGAAAAGCAACTCACTAAACCCTCACATTTTAATTGTTGTCTGCTAAACATGACTGTTAAGGACAAGAGCTCACAAAATATAACGTAATGTGTTATTCACATGTACTCTTAAATTCTTGTGACAATTTTGCGCCAAATTGTTGCAGACACCAATGAGAGTTGTTATCAAGCAGTGTCTAAAACAAAAGCACACACTGCAGCTGCTTGTAATGCAACATTACAGGTAGTAAAATCCACACAAACTCTGATTTCATATTGGACAAATAAATGATAAATGCTAACAGTAATGTTATTTTGGACTGGAAAGTACAGCTGCAAGTAGGCCACATTTTAAGGATGTATCCATATCCACATACTACTGTGTATAAGCAGATAGTGAATACGTTGATCTAAATCAGGGGTGGGGAACTCCAGGCCTCGAGGGCCACCAACAATGCAGGTTTTCAGTATTTTCTTAACATTACACAGGGGTTAGAATTACCACCAGTGCATGTGATTCCATTATAAAGGGCTATAACTCGTGAAAAACTAAGGTAATCCTGAAAACCTGCACTGTTTTCGGCCCTCAAGGTCTGGAGTTCCCCACCCCTGGTCTAAAGGCTCATTATTTAAAGCAAAAACATATGCTGCATGGTATACTTTTAATCTCTTTTTATTGAATTTTTGAATACATTACAAGGTATATATATATATTTGCAACCAGAAAGTACAAAATAATGAAACACAGTAATAATAACAGATATATATGAGTTGGGGAATGACCAACCAAAAATCGTATACACCCTCTTACAAAGTAGGGTCATCCAGTCCCTTATTCACAGTCCAGAACACTAGAATAAAATAACCCTTCTCTGAGTACCGTGGTACACAGCCGAAGGGGGGATAAAAGAGCCTCACCAGAGATGTTATAACAATGGTCTTCTCATCATCAATTTGGTTGTGTACAAAAGAACATTCATTGGGAAATCTCATACTGTAGTATCTCCTTTTTTGTCTGATCCCATGCTAGCAGAGCCTTGGAGAACTCGCCCAAAGTTGGGAACGTCAAAGACGAACCCATCATCCGTGGAGTTTCTCCAGCCTATGTATATTTTATTCGATTCCAGAATTACTGGAATCTCGAGAGAGGGTGGGCTAAAATATAACTTTTCAAAACCAATATGTAAAGAACATTACAAAAGTATATGAGAGGTAAGAAAAGAGGGAGGTAGAAAGATAAAAGAAAAAAAGAAGGAGTGGGGAGATAAAGAGGGCAAATCTAGGATCATTGGGGTCAGGTAAGGAAGAGGGTTAAACCAGAGAGGGGTAGGGAAGAAGGATTACCTCGGCCCCATGTCGGTCATAAGTCATGTCTCTGGAACGACCTCGGAGAAGATACTCCTGAAGTCGACCGAATCTTGGAAAAGAATCCATTCGGTCCAAACCACTGAAAACTTGTCACGAGAACCCGAAGCGTCAGCCGCTAGCTCCTCCATCCGGAAAATATCCGTCATTTCTTTGAACCATCAAGCAAGGATGGAACCTGAAAAGTTCTCCAAAATCTCGGGATTAAGGCGCGGGCGGCCAAGACACAAAAACGGAGGATATCCCTCTTATGAAGCCTAATAGGCCCTGGAAAGATAGATAGCAGAGCCACCTCAGGACAGCACTCAACCTGTTTACCTGTTATCTGAGTGTAAGTCCTGAATACCTTAGACCAGAACTGCTGTATTTCCCTGCAGCTCCAACAAATATGGAGCATTGACCCTGATGACTCCCCGCAACGCCAACAACTGTCTGTAGTGTCAGGAAACCGGACATAGGTACCATCTGGTGAGCAGCTTGTAACTTCTTTCTTGCGCAATACAGGCATTAGCTAATTTGTGAGTAAATAGAAAGCATTTCTGCCACTCACTATCTGAGATGTTCCTATCCAGCTCCTTCTCCCAAGCACGCTGGAAGTATAGGGTGTCCTGATCTCTCATGGACCCTAAAGCCTGATACAAAACAGATATTTTACGCTTCGGGGGTGAATCTTGTTGGAACAATCTCTCCAATACATTGGGTGTCAATCTCACCCTGCACAAACGGCCGGCCGGAAATAAGAACGATTTATACTGGAGAAACTCGGACCATCTAAGTGGCCTAGTAGGATCTATAGATTGCAGTTCCCCCATCGAGGGTAAATTACCATCAGATAGGGTCTGTCTCATTCGGGTATCGTTCACACTCTGCCAACACAGAAATCTTTGCCTTCCGAACCCAGGTGTGAAAGTTGGGCTACAAAAAAGGGGAGTGAGAGGGCTGAGTCTGTCATCTGAATGGAGCGCCTTTGTCACCGAGTGCCACACCTTCAAAGTAATCCTGGTCATGTCAAGTAGGGGAGCTATTTCCTTAAAGTTCCCCAAGGGAGTCCATAGAAGGTGTTTCAGTGGGATCCCCAGGCCATCCTGCTCCACCTCAATCCATCTCTTGGATGATGCACAATAGTGCCAATCTAATGCTCTGGTGAGAGAAGAAGCCAAAAAGTATGTCTTTATGTTGGGTAGCCCGACCCCTACCTTGGATTTAGGTAAGGATAACATATTAATCTGTAATCTAGATCTCCTCCCACCCCAGATAAATTTGATATCAAGTGATTGTAATTTAGAGAAAAACGTCCTGTCCGGTAAAACAGGAACTGTTTGGAAGATCTATAAGAGTCGGGGCAAGACATCCATTTTTATGACATTCATTCTCCCGAACCAGGATAGCTTTAATTGTCGATAAGATGTAAAAGCCGCCTCGACATTTGTCAATAAGGGTTGATAATTAAGCCTAAACAGTTGCTTAAGGTCCCTCGGAATAAGAACGCCCAGATGTTTAATGGCCTCCGTCCTCCATTTGAACGGGAACTGTCTAGACAAATGAGCCACCAAGTCTCCGGGCAGGGAAATGTTGAGCGCTTCGTTTTAGAACAGTTCATGGTATACTTTGTCCCTATGCATAGAAAAGCACAGTAGCATGAAAGAATTGTAATTATGACACTGGAGAAGTGGGTTCAAAGTCAGCCAATTGAACAAATCAGCACGGAGATGACAAGCTGTCGTGTTTTTTCCTTCTCAGGATGGAGTAACACAAGGGTACGAAAAATCTGACCAATTTTCATCCAGGAGAGAGGAAATCTGTTTTATATTCTGTATGTCCTGTGAGTACTTTGTGATTGCAATTTTATTCTCGCCCAGCATCCATAGGACATCTGTGTGTTATCTGTATGCAATGCGTTTTTTTCTCAGCCTTATTAGCTATTATTGTACACTGGCGATCAAAATAAGAGAACACATAATTTCCTAAATGTTAAGGCCATTGTGTTGTTCTAAGTGAAAATATCCTAACATGAGTAAATTAGCAGTACTTTAAGCTTATTTCATATATTGAATATATTCTAAAGCACAAAATAAAAATGTCAATGAGATAAATGAAAAAGAACACTAATCAAAATTAGAGAACACTTTCAGATACCTGCAAATAATAGGTATTAATCTAGCACCTGGTGCTAATTTCCTTAATTATCTGACAAATCCCTTTACCTGGCAGCCTACGGCCGGCTTCACACCACGGTTTTCTGCTGTCAGGTTCTGTCCAGTGTTTTTCAAGATTCACTGGACAGAACCTGACAGCACAGGATGACCAGAAAATGTGGGCAAATATGCCCTCCGATGCTGTGTTTTGCAGGATTCATTTCTGTTCGTTCCTGCTGCTGTCCACGGTGCTGAAATCTCAGCCTGCGTGTGCTGTGTAGCCGTCCATGGTCCTGAACATTCAGTCCGTGTGAGCAATGATGCTCTCCATGGTGATAAACGTTCAGCGGTGGCTCTGAAATGCTGCTGCTGTCCATGGCGCTGAATGAGCGCGGCAGCGCTGTTCTGTAAATGGCATACGGGAAATGATCCGATTTTTTGCCAGATCCAGGGTGATCCGGCGCCCATAGACTCCCATGGGTGCCGGATTAACCCGGACCCGGGAGGATCCGATTTTGTCCAATTTTTGCACCAGAGACGAAAAATGATGCTGATTCTGATTTTGTGTCCAATGCAAAATCTGACAAAATCAGATCAAAGACAAAATACAGCAAACCGGATGGCCAAATAGGACCAATCCGGCATCATAGGGATACATGGGGGCAAAACCTGATCAGGTTCAGTCCGGTTTCAACCAGATCGGACCTGAAAGCAGAAATGCAAAAATGGTGTGTCCAGATGAAGGCCAAAGGGGTTATTCTATCAGCCAAAGCAACAGAAGTTGGTAGCTCCAAGTCTGCGATTTCTAGAAAATATTGCATATTCACAACATCACAAACTCTTTCAAGTCCCCAAAGAAGGCTGGTCACCCTCAAAAGACAAATACAAAAAAGGACAAGATAGTGTGGAGAATCTTCATGGGTAATCGTTTCAACACTGCTGGTAGAATAGCTGCCACGTGCTCACTGCTCCTCAGTCCACGTGAATTGCTCTGCTGTTGTTTAAACAAGAGTTTTTTTTTTCTTTTGACTCAGGGTTGATATTGAAGCTGCAGTTGCTGAATGTGTGGTGGGCAGCTCTGCAGGTGGAGGTATAGGTTTATCAGATGATCACTCTGGTCTTTAAATAGACTCCCCTTCCTCCAGAGGGCGTCGCTGATAACAGTTTCTCTGCCTTTGACCAAGCAAGCTAAAGTTGGCTCTGCTCTGCTGAAGCTTTGCGCTTAAACCTGTAAGTTGCTGTTTTCCTTTGTCCATGGTGGGAGGTGAGAGGGAGTAGTACAGGGCTGGTTGAGGAGTTGACAGACTAGCTTCCCAGTTGCCCGTGCCAGTTACACCATCCTGCTTTCTTCCCTCATCCACTACACATATGACATTATCGGCGACCCTACCCACTTTTTCTCTGAACCATTATGTCTCAGGCTGCTGCAGCTGATGAGTTTGCACAACTGATGTCAGACTGCAGCTGTAGAAAGTTGTGGGGTATCTGGCCATGGTTCATGCTCAGGCTGTGCCGGAACTCAAAATATCACTCCCTGACCGATTTTAATGAGGGAGATAAGCTTTTTGCGTTTAGAGAAGCCTGTAAACTATACTCATATTTCAGGCTTTGACCTCATTCATCTGGGAGTGAGGTGCAGCATGTGGTTATTATAACCTCCCTTCTTAAGGGGGATCCAAAGACCTGGGCCTTTTCCCTCCCTCCAGTCTCTTCAGTGTGGCAGTCGGTGGATGTGTTTTTCACGGTGCTAGCTGAGGTGTAGGGTGAACCTGATAGAGTGTCACTGGCCAAGTCTAACCTCCGCAAACTCAAGCAGGGGACCCATCCCATTGAGGAGTACCACTCAAAGTTTCAAGGATGGGCTACTTACACCAAGTGGAATGACTCTGCCCTCAGGAGTCAGTACTGCATTGGTCTGTCATCTAGACTACAGGACACTCTGGTTCAATATCCTACACCTGAGTCATTAGAGGCTGCGATGACCCTGGCCATCAGGGTTGACAGATGTCTTAGGGAAAGACCTAGACCTAATTTGTTCCTTGTAGCCGTCACAGTTACAGATTCTCCGTCTGTTGCGGTTGGTGAACCTATGCAGTTGGGTAGATTAACCGCTCGTGTTAAGCCCCCTGCAGTTCATCAGCCTAGCAGAGTATGCTTCTACTGTGGGCAAACAGATCATTTCATTAATGTCTGTCCACACTGCCCCAAAATCGTCATGCAGTCTCAGATGCCATACACCTTGGGTTGTCTGGAAAGAGACGACCAGATAGTTTGTATTTACTTCCCGGCTAAGTCTCAGTTCACACGGTCTGCTAAGGTGGTGGTGGATGGTAAAACTGAGACTGTGCTGGTTGATAGCGGAGCAGGAATCAACATCATGGATTCTCACTTTTCTCAGACTCATAGGCTCTTCTGTAATGCATTAGTGAGACCCATTCCCATCTCCACCATTGACTCAGCTCCTCTCAGCAGGTTCTTTCCCAAGTTGTGCATAATGTGAACATGAGCATAGGAACACTTCACCAAGAGTTCCTATCCTGCCACATCTTGGAGAACCTCTCGACTCCCATTGTCTTGGGCCTTCCGTGGCTGAAAAACTTAACCCGGTGATTGATTGGTAGGCCAGAGAAGTAGTTACCTAGGGTATTCCCTGTGAAGTTAATTGCCTGGGTACTTATGTTTCTGCAGTGCTAATGACTCCTACACCTCCAGTTAAAGTGGTTAGGAGTTTGTTGGGGGGTGTGGGTGGAATTCAAATCTCGCTTCAGACTAATGGTGGCTCTAGGCGTCATCATAGGAAGAGGGTCGGGGAAAGGCGGTCATGGCTACTGTGCACCCTAAGAAAGGGAGTCCTGGGGTCCAGGTTGACGCCTCTGTTGCTTGCCGTTCTAAGTATGTAACATCTGACTGTTACCGCGTTTGTGGAAATAAACGTTCAGTCCAGACCTGAGACTGAATGATATTGTATGTGTGTTATCTATGCACATCAGGTGGAGATCTGCAGCTGGGGCACCTAGTTCTGGAGTGATTAGTCAGTTTAAGATATCGGCCATTTTCAATCCTATGCTATACCAACTCGAAGTACCCCAATGCTTAATATCCATAACACCTTTCATATCTCAACTCTCAGGAGATGTGGATCCCTTGCTGATGTGTCTAATTTAGGGTTCGGAGGCCACTTATAAAGGTGGGTACTGTTACGTGTTCACTGCTCCTCAGTCCACGTGAATTGTTCTGCTGTTGTTTAAACCAGGGTTTTTTTTTCCTTGGACTCAGTCAGGGTTGATATTGAAGGTGCAGGCTGAATGTGTGGTGGGCGGCTCTGCAGGTGAAAGTATAGGTTTATCAGGTGATCATGCGCCTTGCCTTTAAATAGCCTCCCTTTCCTCCAGAAGGCATCACTGTTTCTCTGCCGTTAACCAAGCAAGCTGAAGTTGACTCTGCTCTTTTGAAGCTTTGAGCTTAAACCTGTAAGTTGCTCTTTTCCCCTGTCCGTGGTGGATGGTGAGAGAAAGTAGTACAGGGCTGGTTGAGGAGTTGAGGGAGTGGGTGGTAGCTCGAACCTCCTTGCCATCTGTGGTACCTCCAGTAATAGGGCCAGTCAGGGACCCCAAGTCCAGGGCCAAACTAGCTGGCCAGTTGCCTGTGCCCGTTATACCATACTAGTTGCCCGTTATACCATCCTTCTCCCTTCCCTCATCCTCTACATGAGTGATAATAGCTCACCAGTTCGGCACTGAACAGGGTAAGGATCTGTCTCGTCATACAGTGATACAGCGTTTAAGAGTATTTGGACTGAAAGCCCACTCTGTAGTGACCAAAACTCTCATTAGCAGAAATAATCAAAAGGCAAGACTCACCTTTGGTGAGGAGCATGTTGTGTGGACAGAGGACAAGTGGTTCACAGTTAATTTTAGTGATGAAAGCACATTTGATTATTTGGCTCTGATGGGAAACATCATGTTCATTGAAAAATAGGGGAAAAAAATGAACCCAAAGTCTGTAAAGAAGTCAGTGAAAGGTGGTGGAGGAAATGTTATGGTTTGGAGAATGTTTTCTGCTGCAGGTATTGGACCTCTCATATAGCTACATGGCAGACTGAATGCAAGTGTGTATCAGAACTTTCTTTAGTAACACTCAAGCAGCCAGCAATTTTCATGCAAGCAATGCTCCAAGTCACATAGCAAACAGGGTAAGGCCAGTTTCACACCACAGTTTTTTCGGGTCCGGGGCTGTCGGGTGTGAACTTGACAGCCTCGGACCTGGTTTTGGGCATAATGTAGCCCTATGGTGCCGGATGGCAGTGATTTGCCATCGGGTTTTGTCCCTGTCCGGCAGCATCAGGCTGCATTAGATTTTTGCTCAGGACACAAAATCGGAGCTTGCAGCATTTTTGTGTTGAGGGCAAAAAGTTAATCAAAACCGGATCGTCCAGGACCCATTAACGACAGAAAATCGGATCTGGCTGCCGGACGCTGGGTGCTAATGTTCAGCGGTGACCAGCGCTGATCTTTAGCACCTGGAGAGCTCCCCACTGAGATTTCAGAACCATGGCTAGCGGGATTTTGAAATTTCAGTACCTGGAAAGCAGCAGCAGCCGCGCAGTCCTGAATCCGGCAGAAAAGAAAACAGTACCATAGGGCATATCTGCCCTCCGCTTCTGTTTGCTCGGAGCAGTCAGGCTGTGTTCGTTGCTTCCTGCAAAACACCGGACACATCCTGACAGCTCAAAACCGTGGTGTGAAGTCGGCCTAAAGATTGAAACAGAAAACATTGAAACAATGAAATGGCCAGCCCAGAGTCCTGATCTAAACTAAATAGAAAAGCTCTGGAAAATCCTTGGTGACAAAGTTATGGGCAAAAAAAACCACAACAGTCACAGAACTGTGGAAGAGACTGGAAGAAGAGTGGCTAAAAACACACCAGAGCAGTGTGAGAGACTAGTGATGTCCTGTGGTCACAGATGTGCTGAAGGCATTCAAAGCAAAGGCCTGTACACTTCCTACTGATTGGTGACCTTCACAAAATTTAGTTTTAATCTTTCCCTTTGCTACAGTCATTGCTGTTCTCTAATTATGATTCTGAATTTTGTGTACAATTAAGATTTTAAGTTGGTAAACTTTGCTTATTTTGGGATACACTGTTCTAGTGGCATGATGTATACCTTATACAAAAACCTTCAAATGTTGATCAATGTAGATTCTGTCTGAAAAAATCAAGTGATTATACATTGTTTTCTAATTTTGATCACGAAAGTACATGTATTTAAATGACCATTTACAGTGTTCTATGCTTCAGAATGGTAATGTATCATAATGTAAACGGATGATTCGTGTGCTGTCCGTTTTTTTCACTCGCACCAATTGACGTGCATTGGTGAGTCTCGCATAATTAAGGCATGCAGTTGCAGCATGCTGCTACTTTTTTCTCATCCAGGATCTAGATGAGAAAGAATCATCACAGAATCGCTCATCTGCTCTGACTCATTTTGTAACATTGACCCGGGTGCAATGAGAGATTTTCTCTTATTGCACTCTTATGATACATATACTCGAGGCCGCTGAGAATTGTAGGGAATTTAGAGTCCCATTGGAGAGCCAAAGAGTGATAACAATGTTTGTAAAGTTTTGTGAAATAAGTTGGTGCTATATAAGCAACAAGAATAAACAATAATTACAATCTCCTATACAGTAAGAAAAAAGTATTCCAACACATAAAAGTACAGTACACTGGGTGAATGGGGTACCCTTCACTTATGGGCAGCATGATGGCTCAGTGGTAGCACTGCAGCCTTGCAAGGCTGGGGTCCTGGCTTAAATTCCCACCAAGGACAACATCTGCAAGGAGTTTGTATTTTCTCCCTGTGTTTGCGTGGGTTTCCTCCGGGCACTATGGTTTCCTCCTGTCGCACCTGCAGGGACCAGGGTACTTGGAGCCGGACCGTACTGTGTCTGGGGTGCCACGGGGGTGTGGCCAGGCTCCGTGGTCCCAGGTGTGGCAATAAAAAGGTAAAAAGTGAATAAAGTTTTTATGGGGTGTTCTTTGTGACTCTACCCATGGGTCATGGCCAATGTGGCAACCGCTGCCGTAGGGTCTGCCGGGGACGGTGGTAGTGGCGGCAGCTGGGATGTTAAGCCCTCCACGGGTAGGGCTGGGTCCCAAGGCAGAGGGTGAGGTCCTGCGCGCCCAGGATGCTGCACTTTTCTTCCTCATGCAGCTTCTCCAACTGGCACTCACAGATAGCAAAGTATGGCTCTGCAGGCGAGCTGCTGCAGTTACTGTCTCAATAAGTCACACACAGTTCTGGAGTTGGCCCTGTATTTTACTTTCCTCGTTACTCAACACACAGTTCACAGTGCTTCACAAGCACAGTTCTTTGTACACAAGCTGTGGGCCGGGTCCACGTAACTGTCACCAGCTGGTGCCATTACTGCAGCGCGAACGGTTCCTCTGTGTCACTCCCCTCAGTGTACCTCTCGGGCCCTTCTGTTCTCTCTGCTCTCTTGCATACGGGTTCAATCCAGCCGTCACGGGCTCTACAGTGAGTCATTCCACACTCTGGGTCACAAGCCCTAGTCCGATGGCTTTGTCCTACTCCGTACCGGTTGTTAGGTCTTGGGGACTTGGATTTCCCGTACCCCACAGGGTGTCTTGTGGTTAGGGGCATAAAGCGTTCCCGGCCACATCTACAGAGCCGGCACTCTGGTTTCTCTGGCCCAGCCACCAGTGACCCGGGTTAGTAGGGCTCACCTGGCTCCTTCTACCGTCCACAGTTTTCAGCTTTGAGCTCCCAGCCGGCCATTAGTGGTGCAGGCCGCCGAGCCCAGTTGTTCTCAGTCTCTGTTAGTCAGTACTCAGCTGAAGGGTGTCTCGGCTTGGGGATGCTTCCCTTCTCCACCCTCCAGGGAATCTCTCTGTCTACTCCTACTCCTCTCCCATGGAAAGCTCTAGATTGTCTCGCCCAACTTAAGTGTTTCTAGGTTCTTTCTTAGGTCTAGTTCCTCCACCCCTTTGTCTGAGTTCTATTTACTTCCCACCCACGCTTTGCTACTCCCGTCACCCCTCGCCCGACCTGAAGTGACTTGGGCTCAGTGTCTGAGTGTGGGTGTTTTTGTAAGTTGACTGTCTTAGGGTGGCTTCACACTGCGGCGTGATCCGGTTCGGGCTGTCAGGGGTGAACCTGACAGCCCCGGACCGAATCAGCACACAAAACCGGAGGGCTAATATGCCCTCTGGTCAGGCGTGCATCCTGCCGCAGCTTGCAGGAAGCTAGCCGCGGTCCTGAATTATAACAGCGGCATGCAGCTGCTGGTATCCGGTTCCCGGATATTCCCGGATTGGGGCAATCCAGCCCCATAGGCTCCCATGTTAAGGGAGTGCCAGATTGCCCCGGAAGGATGCAGGGGAATCCGGGAGACACCAATTAGGTGCAAATCGGACTCCCCGGACCCAAAAACGTTGCATGCAACGTTTTTGGATCCGGGAGGATAATCCCACTTCTCCCGGATTCTACCGGCGAGATGGCAGCCAGATGGCAGATAACTGCCATCCGGCTCCATCCGACCCTATAGGATACTATGGGGCCAAAATCCGGTCCGGGGCTGTCACCCCTGACAGCTCCGGACCGGACCTGACCGCAGTGTGAAGCCAGCCTTACCTGTCCCGCTGCAGTTCACCCTATAGCCGCCCGGTCGCAGTGGCGCCACACTCACACATTTTCAAACAAACACTGATAGGATGTTTAGACTGTGAGCTCCATTGGGGACAGTGTTGCAAATGTATGTAAAGTGCTATGGAATTAATAGTGCTATATAAATGAATAAATATTATTATATATAAGAGTAAAACAAAATGTGAACAGACTCTAAGCTGAAATGGTAATTTGACCAGAAATGCTTTCATAATAAATGAAAAACAGGTTTCTGGATATCAAAAGGGAATTTGTCTTTTGATGAACTAGGTATATTGAGACTCCAATACGTTTAACACTAAGACAAGATCACCATCCTGCTGGGGTATATTGAACAAATTATTATAGTAATATGGGTGCATTTTGTAGCTATTCACTTTGGTTTGAATCAAATGAATAAACTTGAGCTAATGAGCAATGTCATGGCTGCATCTTCAGTCTGCTGACATACTTGGTACTAAAACAAGAACGCAGCTGGTAATGAATCTCAGCTGTTGTGCAGAGGTCAAACATGGAACCAAGAGAGAACATCTCAGCGTCTTTACAACATTGGCTTTTATGCCTGGTTGCTAATCGCACAGTTTAATTACACAGTTAAGAATATGAAGCCGCATTTCCGTATTTCTACATTTTTATTTACCAATGTTGTACAGTAGTACTGGGTTCATATGTTCCAGAAAAGACTTAACAGCTCAATTCCAAGGCAGTTCTCTGAATATGAGCTAGCCAGGCCAAACCTTGAAATATTCTCCAATTCAATGAATATGGTCACAAGCCGAGCACAAATTCTTGTGGAAATGGGTAAGTAAAAGCGTCTGTGAGACATCAAAACAAGAATGTAAATTCAGCAATACAGATTCTGTAATCCTGGCTGCAGTAATACGACCAGCATGGACATAAAAGAAAAAAAAACTCACACCTTGTAAAAAGAAGGAAAATGTTCTATATATGCCAATTATACACAGATTAAAGGCAATAATGTGACCCGAACTCAGTTTACCCCTGTAAGGGCGAGAATCTTCATTTCATAATTTGATGTGGAATGTGCAACCAAGTCAATAAAACAAATATTAGACATGAATGTCAGTAGCTGACATGTCACTGCCTTCTAGTAATGTCCTAGTAGTAAGAGCTGAATGTTTCCTGAATATAGAGATTCTCTGATGGGGGTACTGTAGCATGAGGCCCAATTCAGATGTCACTGGGTTACGTATTTGTTCTTCCTCCGATTTTTATGGAGCGAACAAGTAAACATTACAATGTGTGGTTCTAGTTCCATGATTTTGTTTACTTGTGGACCTAGTGGTCCACAAAAAATGAGAAACTGAATTTGATCCAAGTCAAAGATCAGAATTACCCATACAAGTCTATGGGTCATTGGAAATCCCGGACAGTCATGGATGGCATCGGTTGTACAGCCCTTGTGCTGTCTGAGATTAACATTGCACTGTATAGATGATGTTTTGCAAGTTGTTTCATTTTTCATCAGTGAAAAAAAGAGATCAAATACTGATGTAAAAAAACTGACCCACTGACCAAATATTGATGAAAATCAGTTTTAAAATAGTGATTAACAACTGTATGTGATTTTATGTATGAGAAAAATCCTCGAGAGGCCCAAGGTTCATCATTTCACAATATTGCAAGTGTGTACAGTAGAGTGTCATTAAAAGGGTTGTCTGGCCTAAATCAACAATTGTGGGGGACGTGACTTGCCTATGGCGGGATAAGCAGCAGAAGAACTGAGCTCCCATGCACCTGCATCACAATGCAAGGAAGGAGACAAAATTTTGGCTTCAAACCGTGGGATGGTCCATAGGTGTAGGTCCACAACCGAGGCAGCAGCTCTGGAAAGCAAAGTAGTAGATATATCCTATTTTTTAGGATCTATATTGGGATCTATTGACTCCCTAATCATCATCAGGTAGCGGCTTTCTATCCAGGATGGCACCGACACTCACCCCCTTATTGTTGTGTACATGTAAAATGGCTCCGTCCTTGACTGCTGAGAACTCTAGGGCTGTCAGTCTGCAGGGGCTTGCACACAGGAGAAGATAGCTCCTGCAACATACGGAATGTTATATCTTACCATGCCACTATCTCGGCCTATGTTGGGCCCAGTCTCGGAGCAGTGTGGGGCTGGATTACCTTCTCCCCCCAGTAACCTATTGTCACGCTTAGGAGGTGAGGGAATTAGGTAACTGAATGGTGAGAGGGGCGAGGGGATTCATGGGGAAATGTATGTCACCCTTACACTGGGGGTCCCTTGGCTCGCCCTGCTCTCAGAGGTACCTCTGATGGTGAGGAGGTCCGAATCTCCACCCTGTTTTCTTAAGCTCCTGATTAGCCCGAGGCTGAGGGCCCCTACCTCCATCCACGGGTCGGAATCACGGCTACTCCCAAAGCAAGGACTTCCGCACAGCAAGAAAGCATCAGCACAGCACAAAGACCAAGAGTAAATAACTCTATCAGCAGCGTCTGACAGAGAACATCTGAAGAACATCTCCAGAATTCGCCCCTTTCTCACCTTGGAAACCACAAAAACCCTCACTGTAGCCCTGATTCACTCCTGCCTTGACTATTGTAATTCTCTCTTCGTTGGCCTCCCCCGCACTAGACTGTCCCCTCTCCAGTCCATCCTTAATGCAGCAGCCAGGATTACCTATCTAGCTTCTGCTCTATGCCAGTCATTACACTGGCTGCCTATATACTATAGGATCCATTTCAAACTGCTTGTTCTCACCCACAAAGCTCTTCACAGTGCAGCACCCCCATACATCTCCTCCCTCATCTCTGTCTATCACCCCAGCCGTTCTCTTCGCTCTGGAAGTGACTTTAGACTCACTTCTGCATTAATCCGAACCTCCCACTCCCGGCTCCAAGACTTATTCCGAGCCGCACCAATTCTTTGGAATGCTCTACCCCAAAAAATTAGATGTATCCACAACTTAAATAGTTTTAGGCGATCCCTAAAAACACATATTTTTAGGGCGGCCTATCATGATCCCTAGTCAGTCATCTAGACATAGCCTATCCGCTCGCCTCAAGTGGATCACATATAACTGGTTGTGGCCACTTATTCTGCTCCTATCTGTTCCCCATCTCCTCAAGTTGACTATACTATCGTTGCAAATGAGCACCTATACCTTGTCACCCCCCACCTCATTGTTAGATTGTAAGCTATTTTTTTGCTCCAATTATTGTATTATGTTATGCTTTGTATTGTATTGCTTTTGGCATTGTATTGTATTTTCTAATTGTTTATGATTGTTTAAATGTGAGCTTTGTATTGTGAATGTGAAGCGCTGCGGAATATGTTGGCGCTATATAAATAAAAGTTATTATTATTATTATTATTATTATTAGAGAATGGGGAAAGCTATTTAAAGCCAGGGGAGAGGATTCCAGATGAGTCACACTCAAGTATCACATCAACCCCTCAACCAGCAGCTGAGCATAATAGTGAATGCAGATCTGGAGCACAACACAGGAGGCACGTGAGGACCAAGACTTTCACATCCGTACCTCATGCAGCCCCAACACACACAGCAGCATCCAGCAAAGTCAGCGCAATCTAAGCGTGTGACACCTACAGCAACAGGGGGCAATTCTAAACATATTAGGCCACCTCAGCCATCAGAGGTGGACTAGGACTGGAAGGCTCATATGAGAGCCATCCCAACTAACGAATGGATAAACACTTTATTGGGCAGATTAGAAACCTCTCACAAACAGGATAAGTTTGCTCTTAAAGGGAACCTGTCAGGTAGTTTATGCCTCCCCAGCTATCACTGTCTGTAGCTGTAGCTTTATAATACCAGTCTAATCATCCCTGTCTGAGCTCATACTGTAATGTGAAAGGTGAAAAAAAAAAGCATTTATACACTTACATTTTAGTCCCCACCTTGGAGGAGGGGGACTGTCTGGCAGGATAATAGTTAACTCACTTTTATCTTGGATGGCTAAAGGACCTGTGTGATGTAACGATCATGTGACCATAGTGGGCGGAGCTAAGCCAGCAAACGTATTATGTTCCATGATAACTTAGCTCCGCCTATAGTAGTCACATGGTTGTGACATCACATCAGGTCTCCCAACATGTTCTAGCACAAGGCTGAAATGTTAACTATTAACCTGCCAAACAGTCCCCGTCCTCCAAGCTGGAGACTGACTGCCTCATTACATAAGGAAATGTCAGTGTATAAATGCTTTTTTTTCACCTTTCACATTACACTTTGAGCTCAGACATGGATGATTAGAATAGTATTATAAGCTGGGGAGACATAAACAAGCTGACAGGTTCCCTTTAATTTTGAGATGCAACAAGTAGAGCTGCGTCTTGTGAACATAGAAAACACTTGAGAACAATTCTATAACCATTTGTATTTACACAAGCTGGTTTTCCAGGAATACTCTTTGCAGATAACAAACATTTTAACCATTCGGATGATATTAAAAACCTCGACAGGCGCAAAAATGTGTACATTCGGGGTCTTAGTGAGATGATGGAGCCAGCACAGCTAGAGACACCGGCTGAGAAATACTTTGGAGACCTACTATAATGCAGTCACTGAGACCATATTGAGATTGAGCGGATTTATGGAGCACTGGTTCCCAAACAGACAAACCCCCCACGCCCTAGAAATGTCATCTGCAGGATCCATTTTTAGAATGAAAATGAGGCAAGTTTGATATGCTACAGGCAGGCCTGTGCAGTCGGAGATGTGGTGTCGGTGTCCATTTTGGTGGAGTCGGATTCAGAAAAATTGAGGTGTCGGAGTTGGATGTTTGGCTTACCGACTCCACAGCCTTGACTGCAGGGACAAAAGTTCTGGCTCCTTCTAGGGATCCCCTCTCTCCATACTTTTGGACCTTGCAAACAAAATCATATAATTGCGCAGAGCCCTAAAGCCTCTCCTGAGCTAACTCCGTTAAAGGTACATACTCTAGAAAAATGCATATTCTTTTCAACTTTCGGCAACAGTGAATCATAAATCTGTGAACTTCTGGTCAGTGGCTGACTTTCCAAAATTTGGGGGGACTTTTGAACTTTCTATGATAAGCCTCCCAGATTGGCACACATGCAGCGCTCCCCCTGGCCTGCCAGAGAACAGTGGAAATCAACAAAGAATTGGAATAGCAGAGGATCCCCTACAACTGCAAAGATATACTGAGAAATATCTTGGTCGTCTTGGGCACAAAGGAACCTATAAATAAAACTGTCCAATGACTTGCAGAAGGCAGACATCACATCCTTACGCCAATAAGTTTTATCTATTTTACATCAAAGGTCGTTATGTGTAAAGGTACCTTTACACGCCGCTACAACAGGGTGGAAACCGGGTTTATGAGACAAATGTATCTTGCACCGTCAAATCAACCCGAGGTAGCGGCGTGTAAAGTAGCTTGTTGCCACCCGTCACTTGCGGCACCTGTTTCAGAGCAGTGCTCTAAAACAGGTTGATTTCAACCCGATGGTAACGGCGTCTAAATACGGTAGGGTAAGGTTTTTTCGCCACCTAGGTAACTCCCCGGTGCGTGACACAGGCTCCGGGAAACCACCCCCCTTCAGCGATCATTGGTGGAAGCTCCTGCGTTGCGATTGGTTGTCGCTGCATAGGGCGGCATATTTCATGAGCTGACCAGTCACACTGCACAACTGCTCGAGCGTCATATATTAGTCAGCCTCCTGCGCTGCAGGCATCATGATGTTATTGCTTTGTCCTATCAGTGTACGAGCGTCTCGTAATCCACAATTCTGGCACGCCTATGTGTTGTCCCTGCTGCACCAGGTCCTCCCATATTACCTTCTGTTATGGCGTGTAAATGAGGTAAGGTGCTCTACAGAAGGTAACTTAAGGCACCCGGCGGTGCATCCAGAGATAGATTAAACCATCTGTAGAGCACCTTGTAGCGGCGTGTAAAGGCGGTATCGGGTACCGTTTGTAACCGTTGGTGCGTGCTCGTGCACGTGAAGCACCCGGTTGTTTCCACCCTGTTGTAGCGGCGTGTAAAGGTACCTTAAGGGATAAATTACATAGGAACTGTTTTTAATTTGTGGATAAATAATACGGAAATTGCTGGCTAAGTCTTTTGATCTCAGGCTCACCCAACCCACCATTCTATCTATAAACTCTGTTATTGGGAGCTTGGTCCACTCCATTTCTGAGATATTAGAGGAATTTAGCACCTGTACAGGAGACTCCTATGTCTCAACAATGTGTTACAGAATACTTGTTGGGGAGGTATTCTCCTGGTCCTGTCATGGATGAGGAGTTATCCTCCCTTGAAGTGGATTTCTTGGAACTGCAGTTGAAGGAAGTTGTGAGAAAATTTGAAGGTGGAGAAAAGTCCAGGGCCTGATGGATTCACTCCAGGATTTGATAAAGTGTGTTGGAACTCCTGAGTTTCCTTAATGCTGAAGGTCTTTAACGCCATTTTGGGAACTTCCCACTGCAGTCAACCCAGGTTTGTATCATATATGTATATGTATCATATCTTTAATTAATGTTTACATTTAAATTATTTTCCAAAATGACTGCATTAGGATTACATCCTTACATACACAAATTAATACATACAAAATATGTGGGTTTTGTCCCTGGCAGCGAGGCTTGGGACCCTACCATAAAAACCATGCCTCTGGTTTCTAGGGCTCGTCTGAATAAAATCCCTATATGTATGCAATTGGTTGATGCTGAAAAAGCCACTGCTCTCCATCAACGATTAGGAAACTGGATAATTTCCTCAAGTTGGTCTAAATGGACGTTTGTTGGCACCCTTTAAAATAAGCAATGGGACTAGACAGAGGTGCCCCCTGTCCCCTTATTTATACATTTTAGTGATTGAATCTTTTTGCTCTCCCTCAGTAAAAGGGATTCAGGTGGAACAAAATGTACATAAACTTGCCCTGTTTGTGGATGACCTTTTACTTAATTTATCTAACATCCCTTCTATAGCAAAAGTATTTGATGAGTTCAGTAAATTGAGTAATTTTAAAGTGAATTTACAAAAATCAGAGTTACAGTACTTATTATCAACTTCGCCACGAATGAAATGGGCCCTCTTACATCTATATTCCCTTTTCGTTGGAGTAATCAATCTATCAAATACCTGGGGATCCATATGTCTGCCGACCCACTAGATAGTAACTATAAGGGAAGAAAAGCGCACATTGTGTATTATTTGATGTCAAATGGAAAGAATGGTGTCAAGACCATTCACCTTATTGGGTTGCAACACCACAGTATGTATAGTGCTGTGCAAATTAATTGGGACAAAGCAAGTCTTTACTTGTTTTTCTTGCATTAATTTTACTATTTCTGATAAGTGTTTTATCAGTTCTATGTGTTGTTTTCCTTTTTCTTCCACATTTCCCTTTTTGTTTTGGAGAAAACAATCCAGTTTCATTGTGTGTGTGACTTATTCTTGAAACGGTAGATTTTCCAATACCAATGGTGGAAGCAATTTCTCTTACAGTCAGACTTGTATCTTCATTAAGAGTAATAAATCTAGACCTCTTCTGTGGAGTAACATCCATTTTTACAGGCACAAATCACACTGAGAGAAAAAGTACAATAAACCACTCCTCACAGAAACAAGCTCTCAACTGAAGCTGAGGGGGCAGCTAGCTGTTATTTTCTGACTAAAACCAGTCAAACCACATTTGGTTACTCAAGTTTCTACACTCACATCTGTTCAAAGCACTTAAAACTGGTTTGAATCACTGACTGGTAACCAACTTATGATTTTACTTTAAAAATGCTTTGTCCCAATTAATTTGCACAGCACTGTATGTCCAGCTGCAGCAACCACTAGTCCTTGGGACTCTTGGACAGCAGTGCATTATACCTATCAATATCCGCTACGTGAACCCACAAGATATGTTTCATTTATATTAAATGGTCCTTAAGTGCTCCGTAGATAGGGAACTTATGTTGTGGAAAAATCTCCCTCTTTCATGGTTCGGCAGAATTTATGCCTTTAAACGGACTTCCCGCCTAAAATAGTATTTTTTTTTTTTCAAACTATCCCATGCAATGTAGCCGAGTCTTTTTTTTTTTTTTTTATAAAAAAGGAGAATGATGAGGAACTTTATCTAGCATAGTAGGCCAAGGTTGGGTCACACTCAATTGACCAGATTTAGAGAGGCGGGAGTGGGCAATTGAGTTTTAGACCTGGAAAAATAAAAGTAGCAAGCTTCGTGTAGAAACAAGCTCAAGGGTTTTCTGTTTATCTTTAAAAGTTAATTTGGTAAAGATAAATTTATCTTCCATACTTTTCACCCTAGCTAATGTGTGGAAGAGCCTTGCTAGACACTTTGCCTAACTAATGTTCCGGGACCCCTTACACCCTTGTTAGGCAATCGCTAGTTCCCTTGCTCAGTGTATGGCTCTTGTTCCGTGTTGCTTCCTGAGTCACAGGGTGCTATCCCACATATTCAAGATGTCATAGATCAATCCGGCTGTAAGTCCTTCGAGACGATTTTGAGAGGTAGTAGAAAACTAGGACATTGGTCTCAATATTTTCAGTTGTGTAGCGATCTTAAATCTCTGGATCTGGGAAACCACAGCTTGTTACCTCCCCTTTGAGCAGCTGTGCCTCTGTGCAGAAGTGCCATCACATGCCATCTCTGATTTCTGGTGTGTTCTGTAATGGCACCTCCCAAATTCAGATGCTCAAGTAGGTTCCAATCAATTCACTGTATGAATAAAAAACTTGGCACTCTTTGGCCAAACCTTTTGGCCATAAGACTTTGGACCTTCCTCCGTGTGCTTAGGGGAGTCACTGAAAATGAATCTCTCTGGAAATCATGTAGTATTAGGGTAAGTTCACACTTACCGGCGGGTTTCTGGGCGGCGGGTGGGCGGAACCCGCTAGGAAGCTCCGGCGCCGTGCACCGGCTTCCGTGCGGGTATGTGCAGCGGGAGCCGGGCGGTATCCGGCGGCTGCCCAGCGGGTTCTCGGCGGCGATTCTGCAGCGGCTGGGAGCAGCACATGTTTCTGCTTGCAGCCGCTGCAGAACCGCCGGTTTTTACAGCATGTTCATTCTTTGCTAACCCGCTGGGAAACCTGCGGGTTAGCAACGGATGACGCTGGGGAACCGCCTTAATGTGCACAGCCTTGGGCTGTTTACATTAGTTTTAATGTTAATCCAAACGCTGGTTTGGATTAACATAAATTAACATAAAACTAATGTAGGCAAAACGGCGGTTTACACAGGTAAACCGCCGAAAAACAGCCCAGTGTGCACATACCCTTAGAATATAAATTGTGGAGCCACAGGAGAGAAAAACAGATCATGATTGCTGGTGGGACTGACCAGGGTATCCATCGCTGGAATTGATTTATAACATAATAGTGTCTAAGGAGGCAGGAAGGAAACCTCACGACTTTATGAAATATTGTCAGAAAGAAATGGGTCATGAAATTCCTTAAAGGGGTTTTCCAATGAATAAAGTTAATTTAAAAGTTCATTTTAATCAATAGATCTTGTAATAATAATAATTTCCACAATTAGATGTGATTAAAAAATGTTCCTGTGCTGAGATAATCTTATAATTTGCTCCAACTACATACAGTTTTATATTTGTTTCTGACCGTGCATGGAGCATTGCTTTGATCCTGGGCAGGGGAGGACAAAACAGAGTATACAGACATGACAGCACATAATGACAAATAATTCTTTCTTTGAGGTAAAACACTTTCTAGAAACAGGCAGAGAAATGTTTTAATCAGCTGTGATCCCGTGCTATGTAGTGTCTGTATACTCTTTCCCTTCCTCCCATTCCCAGGAGATGTGGTATGATTAGACCATGTCCCTTGTATGATCAGACACATCCATTACACAGAACATAGCAGGGACACATATATAAGATTATCACAGCACATTAACATTTTTTTTAAACACTTTCAACTGTGGAAATTATTATTCCAAGATCTATTGATTAAAATTAACTTTATTTGTGCTAAAACCCCTTTAAGAAATGTGTTCAAAATCCTTTGCTCTAATTCCTTGCTAACTTGATCCTTCCATGGTGTTCAGCATAGAAATTAATTT
Source organism: Allobates femoralis (assembly GCA_033576535.1). Classification (NCBI taxonomy): domain Eukaryota; kingdom Metazoa; phylum Chordata; class Amphibia; order Anura; family Aromobatidae; genus Allobates; species Allobates femoralis. The sequence goes on along the minus strand of JARQOC010000001.1, from coordinate 393,447,404 downwards.
TATAACCAGCATCAGATGATGAAACATGTGACTTTTTAAAGTGGAAGGAAATGGTCCAAAAACTACACCTGAGAAAGGACTAACAAAGAAGTACCAGCAAGGAAAGAGTCCTTAACCCCTGCAGCACCAAAAGAAATATACATTTAAAAACCAGAGTTTAACAAGGCAATGTGACCCTGAAGTCCCAAACTCGTCAAAGGTCTCCCAAGGATGGGAGATGCCCATGATAATTTTTATGTGTTTACTAGTTATTCTATATTGTTTATTTTCTTATAACAATAAAGATATATTAGATATAAAACAAAGTCTGCAGTCACTCTATTTGATGGCAAACTTGTAAATTCTGTACGCTGTGAGAATTTGCCAGTATCAGATCCAGGAGTAGCGGTCAGGAGGCCACAAGAATGCAATATGCATATTTTCAGCCCGAATCCAACTAGACTGTTTCTGACGTGCTCAATGCAAGTGTATTGCGCAATATTGGCAACGGTCTAATTGGATTCAGGCCGGGAGTATGCATATTGCATTCTTGTGTTCACACAGCTGCTGACACCAGAGAATCCTTACAGCACGGACAACCCATTCAAGCATGCAGAAAACATTTATAGTATGTCCCATTGCTAGATGAAATGCAATTCTGCGACAACCATCTGAGAGTATAGAAGAAAAAAAATATCACTAATGCCACAATTATTTTTCTTTTGATAGATAGGAAAAGAGCTGGTTTTACCTTTGCTGCTCAAAGTTCTGGTGGTACATGCGGTTTGTCCTAAAGAAGAACCCAGTTACAAGCAAAAATCACCTCACAGCACCTCATGGAAAACAGAGTTATATCATTACCCTAAAGTGGGGCGCACGTCACTTCCAATGAGTCCTCTCAGATAACGACCAATCATCAGACATTAATAAGGACAATGCCTCACAGGTTGGTGAATTGCATCACGTTCTTTATTCCACCTCTGGTTGTGACGTTTCGATCCAGCAGGGATCTTTCTCAAGCACAGTACACATTGCGTTAACCCCTCTTAAATAGTGGAATACCACCCCCTCATTAACAATAACCAATCACAAGCATATACAAACAATTATAAAAATATACCATAGATCCTAAAGTTAAAAAGGCCCCAGTTAAATATCAGTTGGAAGAACATAATTATATCACTTCAATCGCCCCCTCTGATCACCCATCGCAGTAATATGCATAGAGGTACAGTCCTAAGACATTGGTGGTGTCCATAAGCAAAAACAAATCTCCAACCAATCAGAGAACAGCATTCTCATTGTCAAGGAGAGTCCCAATGTCATCCATTTCCGCCTCTTCCTTCTCTCTATCCAATTGGTGGGCACACCGCTCTGCACACACACCGGCGTCCTTCTCCAATTGGTTACAGGTTCATCTCCTCTGTGCATGTCCACAACATGCTTGCTGCCTGTTAATTAATCATAAGACCTCTGTAATATGCATACGCAAACCACATAATCCAAAATACCTAAACACTGTAATGTAATTCACGATTCACAAACAGATCATTACAATTTTACATCTCATTAACCCATCCTTGTACATAGAAGGGGATTGCCGTCAGAAGAGGCATAAAAACTGAGAAGTCATCCCATGATGTATATGTGTGGCACCCCTCTGGCTGGCGCCACAGAGAGGTATTGCATCTAGTAAATATGTGTGGTATCTCTGTAAGTTGTGGGATCAGGGTTTAACCTGTGGAGTCTCAAGTTACACACACACACAGGACTAGGTCAACTTAGCATAGGGGGGACTGGTTATTTAGTAGGTCCCAAAATGGGGTGGAGCCTAGGTTAGAGCTGTAGAAGCAGGAAGTTAGTGAGAGAAGTTACCTCAGACAGTGCTGGGAAGGCAGTCAGGAAGGACAAGCCTGACAGTACCACTGACAAGAGGGATCCCCATCTTTAAGTGGGGGCCCAGGACAGAAGGAAACAGACCAGGACTGGTTGGAGCCAGCTGGTCAAGTTTGGGGAACACCGGCAGCTTGGGAAGCCGAGGCGGTCAGTAGTTTACCTCTGGCTGCAAACCGACGAGCTGCGGGCCCATAGTAATCGGGTTGCCGTTAGCACCACAAAGGCATCTCACCCGTCAGGACTGAAACCGGTTCAAGACACTATAGGTAACGGGCCAAATTCCGGTGATAGTGCGTTCCTGCTGCTTCCGTCCAGCCCGTTAAGGAACTAGCCGTACCAGCTACAGACCGTAGGACTGGCGGGAGAGCTCTGTGAGGGTGGGAAAGACAGAGAAGAGTAAAGTAGACCCTGAAAGACTAAGAAGAAACATCTGGAGACTCCATAAGGGGGACCCTGAACTGGCAACAGTCACCCAGTAAACCAGACTGTACCATGTTTCATCTTAACATCTGCCGGTACCCAGTAAAGTGGAGTTTGAGTTGAACTGGTTTCTGTTATTCTTCTCGCCGGTGCCCGAAGGGCTCAGCACCATCAGCAGCATCCCATCAGAGGGGTAAGAACTACAACAATTACTCCCCTCATCCCCACCATCATCCTCCATCACCGCTGCCCTGAGGTAAAAGCTCCACCTGTGGAGAGCTGGACCACACTCTGCTGCACCCATCATCACCTCAGCGGCCGGCTTGCAGCGCCGGTACCTATATTACCGGGAACTACAGGTGGCGTCACGTTCCCTTGAAAATATTCCCTCCCCACCATCTAACAAATGACAGCCAGGGCATGGAACCGGGAACCCGACCACTTGTGATTCCCCAGTTAAACCATCAAACTCAGGCCCGGTATCTTAGTACCCCTTGCCCTGGGCTCATCACATACATATAACAGTCACAATACTTGTACCATATAGGGAATATATAGTCCCATCCGGGCTCTACCATAAAATGCCATACATTATTTTGCAAGAAGAGCAAAAACATGCTAGGTAATCCCTCAGTACTTAATTAAATCACAAATAGCGACAAAACTACAATTCTATCATCACCAGTCCCAATCTATATTATTCATAATCGTGATATCCTAAGATGCTCTCACTTATACAATATGGTTGAAAACATCTCCATTATACAAAAAGTCAATACCTAACTAAACAATATATTCCTGACAGTAGTATTAGCACATTCATAGATAATAGTCTTTTTATACGTATAACAACGGGATAACAAACATTACGTCACCTCTTAAAGGGCCATACCACCATGCATACACAGTAAGGGGAAGGAGGGAGAGAAAAAGAATCTGCAATCCTATATTTGTTCATATCACTCGTAGTCCAATTTAACCATCAGATGAAATATCTGGGGTAGAGTGAAAAGTGAGTTAAAAACAATACAGTGAAAATGATTAAAGGAGAATCATCATATCCACAGAAATCATCATATTAACATTGGTCTCCAATTAAACAGACAAACATGTTGGTTGTACTCTATGTTGATACCTTTAGGTCTCAAGGTTTCAAGTTCACAGATCCACCTTAGTTATTTTTTCTTCAAGAGGGTCACTCTATCTCCCCCCCCCGTCTAGTTGAAGGAACGTCATCAGTAATCCTAAAACGTAACTGGTTCACAGTATGTCCCATCTCTTTGAAGTGTTTTGGTACAGGTAGTTCAATTAATCGGTCCTGATGGTACTTTTATGTTTGCTAATCCATTCTCTTGCCTCCACAATTGTCTCCCCCATATAGCGGAGGCCACATGGACAACAGATGGTATAAACTACAAAACTACTTGTACAGGTATATCTGTTTTGAATAGTGTATTTTTTACCAGATTGCGGATAGAAAAAATGCTGACCTTTAAGCAGATTACCACAGAAAGCATATCCAAAACACGGAAAATTTCCCACACTTGGCCAGCTAGATGTGTGTTGCATATACCTTTTAGAATTATCGATATCTGAATTTACCAATTCATTCTTCAGGTTTCTACTCCTTCTAAACGAGAATAGTGGTGGAGGTTGGAACCCTTCAACATCTATGATCTTTATTTAATAGTGACCAATGTTTTCTGACAATATCCATAACCCTTCTATTCAAACCATTATAAAAAAGATTACAGACATTCTTTATTTTTACACAAACAAGATGGCAAACTAGGTTTGAAAACAGGTTTTTAAGGGTCCACAGCAATAGATCCAGTTAAGCACCTAGACATAAATCCATAATACACATAGAGTACCGTAAATGGTAATACAATACGTATCAAATTTCCAAACCAAATGTTGCCAGGCTCATTATATCTACACTATAGTGAGTGCAATTAGAAGGGTTAGGAGCAGGAAAAGTGCTAGTGCATCAATTCTTTGTTTGTAAAGTGCTTATCTTATATACATTCCTGTCCAAAGAATAATTCTACACTCCCACTGAACCTCACGAAGATAAGTGCCGTGCTCTGGATTTTTGGTATACAAGGAAAAAGTTAGGACCTGCGTGCTGTGTGCACCTGTGTAATCCTACAGGTCTCTATAACATTTTGAATGTTTTTCTCCTCCAACTCCATTCTATACTTGGAGAGGGTATCATCAACTTTAGATTCAATGACTTTTTCTTCTTCAACTCCATTCTATATTTGGAGAGGTCATCAACAACTTTAGATTCAATGACTTGTAGCTCATCTTCTGAGGTACTCTCAAACAAACGTCTTGTCTCCTCCAGCTTCTTTTTCAATGCTTCCATTTCTTCTCTCGTGCTAATACTTCTGTCAGTAATATATTGTTTAGTTAGGTATTGACTTTTTGTATAATTTAGATGTTTTTAACCACATTGTATAAGTGAGAGCATCTTAGGATATCACGATTATGAATAATATAGATTGGGACTGGTGATGATAGAATTATAGTTTTGTCACTATTGGTGATTTATTTAAGTACTGATGGATTACCTATCATGTTCTTGCTCTACTTGCACAATAATGTATGGGGTTTTATGGTAGAGCCCAGATGGGACTATATATTCCCTATATGGTACAAGTATTGTGACTGTTATATGTATGCACAACATGGGATGACTTTCCAGTTTTTATGTCTCTTCTGACAGTTAAATCCCCTTCTATGTACAAGGAAGGTTTAATGAGATTTATAATCGTAATGAACTTTTTGTGAATTGCAAATTCCGTTGCCATGCAGTATTTAGGTATTGTGGGTAACGCGGTTTGTATATGCATATTACGGCAGAGCGGTGTGCCCACCGATTGGATACAGAGAAGAAAGAGGCGGAACTGGATGATGTCAGGACTCTGGATCTCTGTGACAACGAGAATGCTTTTCTCTGATTGGCTGGAGATTTGTTTTGGCTTATGGAAACCACCGATATCTTGGGACTGTACCTTTAAGTATATTACTGCGATAGGTGATCAGAGGGAGCGATTGAGGTGATATAAAAGTGTTCTTCCAACTGATATTTAACTGGGGCCTTTAGCTTTAGGACCTATGGTATATTTATATAAATTGGTTGTATATGCTTATGACTGGTTACTGTTAATGAGTGGGTGGTATTTGTCCTAAAAAAGAAGTCAGTAAGACTTTGAAATGCGTAGACAATAAAAACTCACTTTATATCTTCCATCTTGTTAACCACCGTTGGAAATGTCAGCAGCACAGAAAAAAACGCTCTTTCCCTTTCTATCATGTTATAACTGTTTGTGGATCAGCAGCAGCTGATTGTTGAGTCAAATATAGTGGGTGGATCTCACACAACTTCTCCAGGTGAGCAACACTGACTTTATTCACAAATTCCTTTGTAGGATAAGACTCAATTGAGCCTTCCATTTCTCCCTAGTACATCACCAATTATTTTTCTATCTGACTTAGCAGATCAGAGGCATACTGAGGTGCAGTAGCAGATTCATGCTCTTCATTGGCAGCCCTTATTATACCTGCACGTATGAAACCTTAAAGGCTGCTTTACACGTCGCGATATTGCAACGCAACAATGATAAAAAAGTCACGTGGTAGGGGCGTTGCAGTTTTTATCGTTGGTGTGTTGTGTCGTGTAAATGGGCAACGTGACGAAAAAGCGATGCATCTACGATATCGTTTTGGGATTGTGCATGCTCTTCAACCGTGAACATTGGCTAGGCGATCTGGCAGGATCGTGCTGTTGATAAAACAACTACGATTTGGAGCGCAACTTCCCCTATTTTCTCCAATGTTAATTGGTCGTTCCCTGAGTTGCTCAGACACAGTGTGAAAAAAGGGCGTACTACATAGTTGCGTTGACTGCCGATATCTCCCTGTGTAACATCTCCTATGCAATCTTGGACAAGTGCTAAACACGTGCGAGCTCCTGTGAAATCGTATGCAATATCGGAACGATATTGTGACGTGTAAAGCGACCTTAAGTCTTTTTATATATGTATTAGTAATGAATCTTATTAGGTGGTTAAGTGATTGCATTTATTCAAATGCAACTTCCCCCACTGAAAACTAATACCAATTTCCCACCTCACTTTATGAGAAATAAATCCCAATACCTTAGTGTGTAAATTCAAGTTTTGCATAGCTAGAAATGACAAGTGACTGTTCTTTGGTGTTTATTAGCTTCAGTGACGGCAGGCTGTCCACTTCTTGTATTTATACCGGTATATATATCCATGCATTTTATGTTTCTGAAACTTTGTACTTCCTCTCTGCTGAGAAATATACATTAGTTCATGCAAAAGTGAAATGCTTTATTCCATCTGCAAAGTGCCCCATGACAAAGCATTTAATATATTGAATTTAGACACATTTATCAAGCCGATGTGGTACACTGGGCTTAATTTCTGCATGATACAACAGGAGTGCAAAGATGTGAGAATCGATTTGCAGGACCCCAGTGAGACCGTCATGCCAGCATTTTGTTGCTAAAAGAAACTAACCCTGCAAACCACCTCTTAACTACCGACATCCGCAATGCTTCTTCTGATTAGTAGACCTGACGCAATATCATGTGTGCATCAGATCAAAATAAAAGGTGCCGAGGATGCCACCAAATTGGGAGGCAGCACTGACTAGGCCTTTGGTCCTGCATGTCTTCTTGAGTACCATTCTTTTCAAACTCCTCTTTGGGCATGGAGTAAAACGAAATGCCCAGTTACACACACAGATAATTGTGCAGATATTGTTTGCAGATCTCTGTTTGCAGTGAAATCATGGACACATTGTTCAATTTTGTGGTTGTGTACAAATGTAACATTGTGTCCATGATTTCACTGCAACCAGAGATCTGCCAACAATCTCTGCACAATTATCTGTGGTGTGTAACTGGGTCCTAAGAATGCAGTGATAGCTGAGAACCCTTTGGTAGTCAAGTGAATAGACATTGCTTCAGTACATCCCCAGTAGTCCCCTAGAGTAGCAGTATGCATGCCATGTTCATGAAATAATAAGGAACAGAGGACATGGGATCTTGGGATCTGCATTCACAGGGGTTCTTAGTAGTGATAAAGTACACTATACATGACCTATCTTATGATACTGGGAATAACCTGTGGTGCATATTACATGTCTAAGATTAGTTCCCTCATGTAAAACAATTTTTTAGGTATTTGTTAGGCACATGACTTACCACATATACACAAATACAAATACCCCCCAAACTATTCTTTTGCTATAGGTTTGCTATAGGTTTGGCCAGTGTATGCCAGGATTGCACAACCTAAATTCTACTTAAGGCTAGGGTCACATTTAGAATACAAAAAGCGGTTACCGCATCCAGATCCGGATGTCGTAATCTCATGTCCCTTCGGACACATTTTGCATTCTAAATGTGTCCCTAAACCCACATTCGGTAACCGGATTGCGCAATCCGGTTGCCGGATGCTTTGTTCACCAGAGTTTCAATGTGCACTGGCCATAGAACTGATGTTTAAGGCTTCAGCACCATGGATAGTGGTGGCTACAGTACACAATTGGTGTAAGCACCAAGGACAGCTCCTTATTGCGTACTGATACTCCTGCTTACACCAAGGAGCCGCCGGCTTTCATTCAGAAGTTTACAAAGCCGACAATAGCGGCGATAAAGTAATACAACCTATTAACCATTCACATGCCACTGGAAACGCAGATGCAGTTTTGCGGCAAAAACACGCGTAAATAGACGCAACAAATATGCAGAGTGTGAACAGGGCCTAAAATCTACATTTTTGCAGTGCTTTTTTACGCGCGCGTAAATGCAGTGGCAAGTAATTCTGGATACGCAGTCCAGCAAAACCTATGGGTTTTGCTGAAATCCATTCACATGTTGCACTTTTGTGTGTTCTTTACACACAGGCTTTCACTGCAAAAGTGTGTGCGTAAAAAGAATAGACGTGTCAATTCTTTACGCTTTTTTCTGCGTGCTTTTCCCATAGCCCACATGTTAAAATGGGCTTTGGAAAAGCGCACAGAAAAAAGCGCACTGTGTGAATGCAGTTGCTCTTTTTGGCCTGTATGCAAGTAAAAAAGCGCAACTGCAAAAAAGTGCAAAGACTACGCACCGTGTGAACGTAGCCTAAAAATGCAGTCAACTAATGTGATAACTAATTTATTGTGTATGGTACTTTTTTTTTAATTTAATTGCAGTAAATGGCATAGAGGTGGATACATATGCTCAGGTGTTGGATGGATTTTCTTTTTGGGTTTAGCAGTAGCAATACAAGTTGTTTTAGGTGTTTGGGAGTATACTGGAGTTGAAGGTCTGCAGTTCTACTAATGAAGAAGGAGATGAGTCCATGGCTCTGTCAGTGCCATAGAGAATGAATGGTGCAGCGGTTGAGCATCTGCACTGTTGTTCCAGTCTGATGGGGAGAAAAGTGCCCCGCTCTGCTGTTTGGTGGGGGCCAGCAAATAAACCCCAATGAGGTGGTCACCTATCCTATTAAATACACTTATAACAACTGAATACACAATCCACAGAACTAATGAGATGATTTAATAATTTCCCATATACTGCTGATCATCTCATAGGAAAAAATCTCAAGCTATCTTAATGGGTGCAGGGCCTGGCAAGTACATACAATGTAGCACACGTGTCCACTGCTATACACTGTCACATATGTGTCTGCAATGTAACAACTTCCCAGGAAACAGATCCACAGACAGCACAAGTCATTGAGGAGGATACACCTCTCAGGCTGCCCTACAATACCGACCAGATGTAGGGAACACGTGATAAGCACAGCCAGGGATCACACAGCCCTCCTCTGCTGCAGGTGCTGCATCCATAGACACTGATCTCATACACTACACACAGTGGGCACAATTGGCAGCTTACCCAGGAAGAGGCGCAGATCCAGGAGAATCTGGGGGGGTCCTCCGTTCAGCTGGTACAACAGCGAGCCCAGGCAGAAGAGCAGCAGAGTTGCCATGCAGAAGCCATAGTCTCGCAGAGACAACCTGGGGAGCCCGTTATTGGGGACATGATGATGGCTGATGTGGTGGTTATTGTTAGTGGTCTTCTTCATCATATCTCCTCCTTACACAGCCCGGCAGGAAGAGCTCACCCATCCGCCTGGAGAAGACAAGAGCTGCTGCCTTCTGGCTCATTGGAGAAGTTGGAGGCTGAGTTTGTCAGAAGCCTCTTAAGTTAGGAGCTGCTTCCTTTCCATTGGCCGGATGCTGGAGCTCACTGGTCACTTGTAGTTCTGCTTCCTCCAGGCTGGGCTGACCTCTGCTGCGGTGTGAGCTGCACTGTGGAGACCGGAGTGTAAGTCCTCTGCTATCCCTCCTGTCAGTCCTCTACCATCCTCCTGTCAGTCCTCTGCTATCCTCCTGTCAGTCCTCTACCATCCCTCCTGTCAGTCCTCTGCCATCCCTCCTGTCAGTCCTCTGCTATCCCTCCTGTCAGTCCTCTACCATCCCTCCTGTCAGTCCTCTGCCATCCCTCCTGTGTGTCAGTCCTCTGCTATCCCTCCTGTCAGTCCTCTGCCATCCCTCCTGTGTGTCAGTCCCTCTGCTATCCCTCCTGTGTGTCAGTCCTCTGCTATCCCTCCTGTCAGTCCTCTGCCATCCCTCCTGTGTGTCAGTCCTCTGCTATCCTCCTGTGTGTCAGTCCTCTGCTATCCCTCCTGTGTGTCAGTCCTCTGCTATCCCTCCTGTCAGTCCTCTGCTATCCCCCTGTGTGTCAGTCCTCTGTTATCCTCCTGTCAGTCCTCTGCCATCCCTCCTGTGTGTCAGTCCTCTGCTATCCTCCTGTGTGTCAGTCCTCTGCTATCCCTCCTGTCAGTCCTCTGCTATCCCCCTGTGTGTCAGTCCTCTGCTATCCTCCTGTCAGCCCTCTGCCATCCCCCTGTGTGTCAGTCCTCTACTATCCTCCTGTCAGCCCTCTGCCATCCCTCCTATGTGTCACTCCTCTGCTATTCCTCCTGTGTGTCAGTCCTCTGTTGCGGTCTCCGGCCGCACTGTGTCAGTCCTCTGCTATCCCTCCTGTGTCCCGTCCTCTGCTTTTCCTCCTGTGTCAGTCCTCTGCTATCTCTCCTGTGTGTCAGTCCTCTGCTATCTCTCCTGTGTGTTAGTCCTCTGCTATCTCTCCTGTGTGCCAGTCCCTGCTATCCCTCCTGTGTGTCAGTCCTCTGCTATCCCTCTTGTGTCAGTCCTCTGCTATCCTTCCTGTGTGTCAGTCCTCTGCTATCCTTCCTTGTGTCAGTCCTCTGCTATCCCTCCTGTGTGTCAGTCCTCTGCTATCTCTCCTGTGTGTCAGTCCTCTGCTATCCCTCCTGTGTGTCAGTCCTCTGCTATCTCTCCTGTGTGTTAGTCCTCTGCTATCCCTCCTGTCAGTCCTCTGCTATCCCTCTGTCAGTTCTCTGCTATCCCTCCTGTGCTCGCAGTCCTCTGTTCGGTCTCCGGCCGCACTGTGTCAGTCCTCTGCTATCCCTCTGTGTCAGTCCTCTGCTATCCCTCCTGTCAGTCCTCTGCTATCTCTCCTGTGTGTTAGTCCTCTGCTATCCCTCCTGTGTGTCAGTCCTCTGCTATCCCTCCTGTGTGTCAGTCCTCTGCTATCCCTTCTGTGTCAGTCCTCTGCTATCCCTCCTCTGTGTCAGTCCTCTGCTATCCCTCCTGTGTGTCAGTCCTCTGCTATCCCTCCTGTGTCAGTCCTCTGCTATCCCTCCTGTGTGTTAGTCCTCTGCTATCCCTCCTGTGTGTCAGTCCTCTGCTATCCTCCTGTGTCAGTCCTCTGCTATCCCTTCTGTGTCAGTCCTCTGCTATCCCTCCTCTGTGTCAGTCCTCTGCTATCCCTCCTGTGTGTCAGTCCTCTGCTATCCCTCCTGTGTCAGTCCTCTGCTATCCCTCCTGTGTCAGTCCTCTGCAAATCCTCCTCTCTGTGTCAGTCCTCTGCTATCCCTCCTGTGTCAGTCCTCTGCTATCCCTCCTCTGTGTCAGTCCTCTGTTATCCCTCCTGTGTCAGTCCTCTGCTATCCCTCCTGTGTGTCAGTCCTCTGCTATCCCTCCTGTGTGTCAGTCCTCTGCTATCCCTCCTGTGTCAGTCCTCTGCTATCCCTCCTGTGTGTCAGTCCTCTGCTATCCCTCCTGTGTGTCAGTCCTCTGCTATCCCTCCTGTGTGTCAGTCCTCTGCTATCCCTTCTGTGTCAGTCCTCTGCTATCCCTCCTGTGCTCGCAGTCCTCTGTTGCGGTCTTCGGCTCCACTGTGGAGCGTCCTCTGTTATCCCTCCTCGCAGTCCTCTATCCCTCCTGTGAAGCGTCCTCCGTGCTCGCCGCTCCCTCCCTCCTTGCCTGACTTCTCCTCGTCCTCAGTCCCAGTCTCCCGCGCTCTCCGGTGTCCTTCTCCTCAGGTTACCCGGGCTATCACATTACCATTCTCCCTTCTCCACATCAGTAAGTTTTGCCTTCTTTTTGCAACGTGCAAATATGGAAGAAAGTTGTTTTCATTTCTTGCTTTTTCGCCTTGACCATCCCCCCACATTCTCTGACTTTTCTTTATTTCCACACCAGCGACCTCTTGGGGCTTCAGCTGAATTTCTCTGTCAGGGTTTATTACTGGAGAGTACAGCTTTACTCAGTGAGAGAACTTGGGAGTTAGTGTAGAAAATGTGCAGATGATTCAACTGTTACCTCACAAATCTGCTAAAGAAACAATACATTCATGGCCGAAAGTGTTGGCACCCTTGACATTGTTCCAAAAAATGAAGGATTGTTGCACTTACACATGTTTTGTTATACATGTTTTGAAAAGTGCTATGGAATATGTTGGTGCTATATAAATAAAATTATTATGTACACATTTATTTCCTTTGTGTGTATTGAAACTAAACAACAATAAAAAACAAACAAAAAAAGACAATTTGGACATCATTTTACACTCAACCCCAAGAATTGGCAGTACAAAATCGCTGGCACCCTAAACTTAATATTTGGTTGCACGGCTTTTGAAAAAGACGACTAATCAATCGTGTCCTACAACCATCAGCAAGCGCCTTGCACACTTAACTGGAATTTAGGGCCACTCTTCTTTTTCAAACTGCTCCTGAACAATTCATTTTTCAATTCAATTCAAATGAGCTTTATTGGCAGGACTATATACATAAATCAGAATCAAAGTCTGCACTGGTATACAAAAGTACACGCCCCCCCCCCACGCCACCAATGAGTGAAGAGTATGCAAAACAGCTGCGCGCATTCAAAATTTGCATCTAGCTGAAACCCAGCGACAGCAGCGCATTGGCGCCACTATCGCCGGGATATACGCATCCGGCCGCGGCCATCGTCAGGAGATCAGTGGCGTTAGCTGCTCATGTCCTGACGGTGGCCGCAGTGCGTGCGAGCCAGCCAGGAGATGACCGGCCTCAGCCAGTCATCTCCCGGCTGGCTCGCCGCGGACCTCAGGGCACAGTAGATGAGCCGCAGATATTGTTGGGAGATCGGCGGCCGCGGCTCATCTACTGCACTGAGAGGTCCGCGGCGAGCCTGCCGGGAGATGACAGGTGTCAGCCGGTCTTCTCCTGGCTGCTCGCCACGGTAGTACCCTGACCGCCATATTGGAACACCCACAGTATGGGTATTCCTATATGGCAGTATTCAAAATTGGCGGCAAATACGCGCCGCATCTCTGATTGGTCGCCACCACCCATGGCACACCCATTTGCTAACACCACTGTGGGCTTGAGCGGCGTCATCGTGCGGCGCCTGTCTGCACGTGAGCCATGGTGACCCGTCCCGGATCCCGCACATGCGTGGTTTGCCACTCTGCCGACTCATCACTTCCGGTGTGCCGCACTTCTGGGTGAGGCGTATTGCAGGTGGAGGAATAATGGCAGTATGCATAAAACACCAGGTAGCTGGGACATTTCAGCATATCCCCCTTGAGAAAGTTGGCGCTACCATGCTAAGCCAGCGAAATGCCGCATCGGGGCTAAATTCTTTCTGGTGACCACTGGACATAGGAATCTTGTTTAAGCTACAGTATGATGTGTATGGAATTTTTACCATGAGATGTTGATCTTAACTACAGTTGTGGCCAAAAGTATTGACACCCCTGCAATTCTGTCAGACAATACTCAGTTTCTTCCTGAGAATGATTGCAATCACAAATTCTTTGGTATTATTGTCATTCATTTAATTTGTCTTCAATGAAAAAACACAAAAATAATTGTCCTAAAGCCAAATTGGATATAATTCCACACCAATCATAAAAAAGGGGGTGGACAAAAGTATTGACACTGTTAGAGAAATCGTGTGATGCTTCTCTAATTTGTGTAATTAACAGCACCTGTAACTTACCTGTGGCACCTAACAGGTGTTGGCAATAACTAAATCACACTTGCAGCCAGTTGACATGGATTAAAGTTGACTCAACCTCTGTCCTGTGTCCTTCTGTGTACCACATTGAGAATGGAGAAAAGAAAGAAGACCAAAGAACTGTCTGAGGACTTGAGAAACCAAATTGTGAGGAAGCATGAGCAATCTCAAGACTACAAGCCTATCTCCAAAGACCTGAATGTTCCTGAATGTGTCTGTGTGTCAATGTGTCTACCGTGTCATCAAGACGTTTAAAGCCCATGGCACTGTGGCTAACCTCCCTAGATGTGGAAAAGAAAAATTGATGAGAGATATCAACGCAAGATTGTGCGGATGGTGGATAAAGAACCTTGACTAACATCCAAACAAGTTCAAGCTGCACTTCAGTCCGAGGGTACAACAGTGTCAACCCGTACTATCCGTCGGCATCTGAATGAAAAGGGACTGTATGGTAAGATACCCCGAGACATAAAAAAGCCAGGCTGGAGTTTGCAAAAACTTACCTGAGAAAGACTAAAACGTTTTGGAAGAATGTTCTCTGGTCAGATGAGACAAAAGTAGAGCTTTTTGGGCAAAGGCATCAACATAAAGTTTACAGGAGAAAAAAAGAGGCATTCCAAGAAAAGAACATGGTCCCTACAGTCAAACATGGCGGAGGTTCCCTGATGTTTTGGGGTTGCTTTGCTGCCTCTGGCACTGGACTGATTGACCGTGTGCATGGCATTATGAAGTCTGAAGACTACCTACAAATTTTGCAGCATAATGTAGGGCACAGTGTTGGAAAGCTGGGTCTCCCTCAGAGGTCATGGGTCTTCCAGCAGGATAATGACCCAAAACACACTTCAAAAAGCACTAGAAAATGGTTTGAGAGAAAGCACTGGAGACTTCTAAGGTGGCCAGCAATGAGTCCAGACCTGAATCCCATAGAACACCTATGGAGAGATCTACAAATGGCAGTTTGGAGAAGGCACCCTTCAAATATCAGGGACCTGGAGCAGTTTGCCAATGGTTACCAAAAGTGGTTGATCGCAGTTATTTTGGCTCAAGGTTGTGCAACCAAGTATTAGGCTGAGGGTGCCAATACTTTTGTCTGACCCATGTTTGGAGTTTTGTGTGAAATGATCAATGTTTTGCTTTTTGCTTCATTCTCTTTTGTGTTTTTTCATTGAAGACAAATTAAATGAAGATAATAATACCAAAGAATTTGTGATTGCAATCATTTTCAGGAAGAAACCGAGTATTATCTGACAGAATTGCAGGGGTGTCAATACTTTTGGCCACAACTGTATGTGATTATCAGTCGATTGACTTGTTATATTAGGAGGTACCAATTATTATATTTTTCAAACTAGGAAATACCAACTTATAAATGTTAAAAAATCTCTTTATTTGTATCAAAGATTAAAATGTGATAGACAAACCAAGGGGAATTAGACAAACATACACATTTATATACATTCCTGGGGGTTCAGCATATATAATTTCTCTAATAATGACATAGAAGATCATAGACTTTTACCCAACAAGATAACAACTAAGTCGTCCTTAGGGTATAGTTTTATAAGTATAGACGTTTGTACTCTAGTGTCTCGTGCCCAATGTGGGAGAGGGACAACTTGTAAGAGAGAAATAATACAGATTTCAAACCCCTATATGGATTTCGAACAATGTTCTGAAACAGTTAATGAAGACCTTCCATTAGATTACTGAGCTCCCAGTATACATATGGATTAAACCTCCAACGCTTGACGCGTTTCGCCTTCTCAATGTCAGAAGGCTCATCAGAAGACTTTTGGGGTTACAGAAATAGTGTTCCGTCTTATAACCGTACATGCCAAATAAACAAATTCTTCGATAAGGCAAGAATACCCAAAAAGGTCAATAAGCAATAGATAGAGAGACCACGAAATTTTTCTAAGGTATTTGTTGTATGGTCATGAATGGGGCATCCAAAGAATTGGACATACTAGGGCATAGATAAACCACTATGTAGTCATCCTGTGTCTCTGAATGCCTCACAACTGTATGTGCCCAATATGAGGATATAGAACTGAGGTGTTGAATAAATCAGTGATTCTATTTATCACTTAGCCGTATTGGCAGTGATATTATGAACTTTGCACTTGCCTTTATATTTTTATGTATCTGCTATGTTGAACCTGTAATATGGAGTTTTTACTCTGAGTACACTTGTCGCATAACCCTTTTGAATTTGAGATATATACACTTTACTAGATGTTATATTGTTAACCCTGATACTGTTTTATAAGATCAAATAAGATCTACCGTATATACTCGTGTATAAGCCGACCCGTGTATAAGCCGACCCCCCCACTTTTGCCCCCCAAAACTGGGAAAACCTATTGACTCGCGTATAAGCCTAGGGTGGACAATGCAGCAGCTACCGGTACTGAAAAATTTCAAAAATGAAAATAGATACGAATAAAATTTTGAACTTTTATTTCAAACAGAAACAGTAAACAAACTCTGTAAGAGGAAAAGAGGCTCACAAAACCAATATGGTGTCAAAAATACAACTTTAAAAGTGCAAAACCCTGAGTTCAATCAGCAACCAATGTAAAATACAAGAGTTAAAATCCTTCAAAACTGGATTCCTCCTCATCATCTGTACTCAAATAGAACCTCAACTTCTTCTGGTGTGAGGCTGTCAGCATAGACATTATCATCATCATTGAGTTCGCAGTCATCATCATCGCTGCTGTCGTCCTCATACAAAGCGCTGTCTTCACTGCCATCTAGAGCATTACTAATGCCACATTTCTTGAAGGCACGTTGCACCATGTCCTCTGGAATATCTTCCCATGCATCGCGAACCCACTTTGCTATCAATTCTGTGTTGGGCTTCTGCAGATTTCCAGTTTTTGTCAGTTGGGCTTGACCAGATGACATCCAATCATGCCACATCTTTCGCACACGGTCTTTGAAGGGTTTGTTTAAACTCACATCTAGAGGCTGTAATACAGATGTAAGCCCGCGTGGAATAACGGCCAATGTAACTTGGGACGACTTTGCCAATTTTTTATGCCCTCAGATGTGTGGGCTCTGAACATATCCCAGACTAGCAGTGATGTTTTATTCTTTAAGGCTGCTCCTGGTCGTCCATTCCAAATTTCTTCCAGCCATTTTTTTGTTCCCCCGATCACTGGTATATAGCACTCCCATCACAGTATATGCCCCATTACAGGTATATAGCCGCGATCACTGGTATATAGCGCTCAAATCACAGTATATGCCCCATTACAGGTATATAGCCCTGATCACTGGTATATAGCGCACCCATCACAGTATATGCCCCATTACAGGTATTTATATACCTGTAATGGGGCATATACTGTGATTTGAGCGCTATATACCAGTGATCGCGGCTATATACCTGTAATGGGGCATATACTGTGATGGGAGCGCTATATACCAGTGATCGCCCCGATCACTGGTATATAGCGCTCCCATAACAGTATATACTGTAACCCAGTGTGACGACCATCCACTGTGAGGCTGAGCTGCTGGTAAGGCAGCACCCCGAGAAACCCCGAGACCCTTAACCCCTATACAGGGATCTGGAATTATAGCGGAGCCCTGGGGGTAGCTGCCTATTATGAGCAACAGAGCAGGGAAGGTCGCCAGGGAAAAAAATCAAGACCCGAAAAACGAAGTCAGAAGTCCGAGTCAAAACCGAGAGGGCAGCGAAGGTACAAAATCATCAGGCAGTAGCAGAGTCAAAAATCCAGGCAAAGGTGAAGGGCAAAAACCAAGAGGGCAGCTGAGGTACAAAATCGATAGGCTGAAGCAGAGTCAAAAATCCAGGCAAAGGTCAGAGTCAAAACTAAAAACACACACACTATCACTGAGGAACCAAAACTATATCTGGCGGCCTGCAATACAGGCGCCAATGTATTTGAAGGGCGCGGTTACCTCCCATAGGCTGGAGCTCACAGCCTGATGACCTCATCCAGACCGCCCCTAGAACCAGGCCAGATGGAGATGTACGACTGGCTCCACCCACCCCACCTCTGACAGAAGAACGCAGGCTGCGCCTAACGGACACCTCTGCAGGGCCCGCTCCTCTGCGACCAACACCACCCAGAGGGGAAACACAGCGGCGCTCAGCAACAGAGGCAGACGTCGCGGGAGCAGTTCCATATGAGGACAAGGCACTCCTATCACCGGCGCCACTAGCCGAAGGAATCCGGCTCCTACCAGCGGCCGAGGCAGGAACACCGGCCACCGAGTCCAATGGCGATGTGACACCCAGCTTTCCCTCACTAGACGTCTTTCCCCTGCTTTATTATGGTATTACTATTCTTTCCCTGACAACCCAGCTTTTCCCTGCTCTATCAGCTCACAATGGCTCCTCACCTCCTTCCTTGGGGCCAGAAACTGTAATTAAAGTCCCCTGCGGCCACACCTTGTTTTAGGACAATGTCTGGCCGTAGGGGGACTTTTTTCGTCTTTTTTTTACATGGGCACAGGTGGACAGTGACTATTGCAGGGGGGAGGGACACTGTCCTGCCCATTACTATTGCATGGTGGAGGGATACATTACCCCCCATTGCAATAGTAGGGCGGAGGGATACAGGCCCTTTACTAGTGATCATGAGGCGGAGGGATCTGGGGCCCCTGTGCCTCTCTCCGGTGCCACACAGACTGGGACGCGGGGACAGGAGCCAGGAGGATCATGGACGGGATCGGGGCTGCAGCAGAGGAGGATGGAGGTGAGGTGGAGGGATCCGGGCTGCGGTGGTGAATGTCTGGGCGGGCGGGTGTTACAGCGGCGCAAGCAGGACCCCGGTGGTCCGAGCATGTCCGTGGGAGCATATGAATGGGAGCCCATTCCAGGTGCTACCACCAGAAGTGCGAAACCTCGGGTCCCACTGGGAGGACAGTCACCACCTACTAATCCAAAACAAATGAGGTGCATCCAGCGTACATTCTGCTTACTTAATGTGTTTATTGACACATAAATAAAAACATCACAACCCCGTGGGGTCCCGATATACGCGTTTCGGGATCCTCCCCTTAGTCGTTAGCACAGTGAAAAAACATAAGACGTTCTTTATATCTATATACATAATCAGCAGTTTTGCGCTTCCGGCCACACGCGCTGCGAGCGATGGCGCGCATGCGCCATCAAGAGCCACCGACACTGGCCGGAAGAGCAAAAATGCTGTCGCCGGACACCACGTACCACCACCAATGCCCGCCGCTCCATGTTCCCGCTTCCCCGCCCGCCAGGGCCGCACCGTCAATTGGACAGTGTGAGTCCCAAGCGGCAGCAGCCAGGGGGGCGGCATTAGAGAAGGGGGCGGCGCCAGCACCAGCGACCGGCTTCATGAGAGACGGCGGCCGCCCCAGGCTCCCCAGGTAAGATGGCGGCGGCGCTCTGTCATTGTAGGCTGCAGGGGCGACGGGACTTCAGCCTCCTATCACCCCCCCCCCTCGTTCCTCAACTAAGGCACCAGCCGCCTGTATACTCTGCTCCCCGCACTGCCGCCTGTATACTCTGCTCCCCTCACAGCCGCCTGTATACTCTGCTCCCCGCACAGCTGCCTGTATACTCTGCTCCCCGCACAGCCGCCTGTTTACTCTGCTCCCCGCACAGCCGCCTGTATACTCTGCTCCCCGCACAGCCACCGATGTACTCTGCTCTCCTCACAGCCCCCTGTATAGTCTGCTCCCCTCACAGCCGCCTGTATATTCTGCTCCCCTCACAGCCGCCTGTATACTCTGCTCCTCGCACAGCCGCCTGTATACTCTGCTCCCCGCACAGCCGCCTGTATACTCTGTATACTCTGCTCCCCTCACAGCCACCTGTATACTCTGCTCCCCTCACAGCCGCCTGTATTCTCTGCTCCCCTCACAGCCGCCTGTATACTCTGCTCCCCGCACTGCCGCCTGTATACTCTGCTCTCCTCACAGCCGCCTGTATACTCTGCTTCCCTCACAGCCGTCTGTATACTCTTCTCCCCGCACAGCCGCCTGCATAATCTGCTCCACGCACAGCCGCCTGTATACTCTGCTCCATGCAAAGCCGCCTGTATACTCTGCTCCCCTCACAGCCGCCTGTATACTCAGCTCTCCTCACAGTCCCCTGTATACTCTGCTCCCCGCACAGCCGCCTGTGTTCTCTGCTCCCCGCACAGCCGCCTGTATACTCTGCTCCCCGCACAGCCGCCTGTATACTCTGCTCACCGCACACCCGCCTGTATACTCTGCTCTCCTCTCAGCCACCTGTATACTCTGCTCCCCTCACAGCCGCCTGTATACTCTGCTCCCCTCACAGCCGCCTGTATACTCTGCTCCCCGCACAGCCGCCTGTATACTCTGCTCCCCGCACAGCCGCCTGTATACCCTGCTCCCCGCACAGCCGCCTGTATACTCTGCTCCCCACAGAGCCGCCTGTATACTCTGCTCCCCACAGAGCCGCCTGTATACTCTGCTCCCCACAGAGCCCCCTGTATAGTCTGCTACCCACAGAGCCGCCTGTATACTCTGCTACCCACAGAGCCGCCTGTATACTTTGCTACCCACAGACCCACCTGTATACTCTGCTACCCACAGACCCGCCTGTATACTCTGCTACCCACAGAGCCGCCTGTATACTCTGCTACCCACTGACCCGCCTGTATACACACAATTATTTCATCGGGCCTTTTTACTAGTGTTATCTAATCTACTTATATAATCGGGAGTTGGAAATTCGGGCACTGTAGCCGAATCCCAGACTCCTTAGCGGCACTGCGAGTGATGACGCGCAGCGTCATCACGAGCCGCAGCCGCTCTACAGTTAAAAAAAAAAAAAAAAAATCCTCACCTCTCCCCGAGCCCCCGCCGTCTCCCGCCGTCTTCCGCTAGGCTCCCGGTGGCTCTGCAGGCTCCCGGTGCCTGCAGTGCTCTTCTATTGCACTCAAGGACCTGTGGTGATGTCAGAGTCACGTGACACCAGCTTACTCCATGCTAACCGCGGGTCACGTGACTCTGACATCACCACAGGTCCTTGACTGCAGTAGAAGAGCACTGCAGGCACCGGGAGCCTGCAGAGACACCGGGAGCCTAGGGAAGACGGCGGGAGACAGCGGGGGCTCGGGGTGAGGTGAGCATAATCTTTTTTTTATTTTTTTTAACCCCTGCCTTGCAGGAGCGCCACCACAGACACCTCTATACTCTGCCACCACACAGATGCCTGTATACTATGCCACCACAGACACCTGTATACTCTGCCACCACACTGATGCCTGTATACTATGCCACCACAGACACCTGTATACTCTGCCACCACACTGATGCCTGTATACTATGCCACCACAGACACCTGTATACTCTGCCACCACACAGGTGCCTGTATACTATGCCACCACAGACACCTGTATACTCTGCCACCACACAGATGCCTGTATACTATGCCACCACAGACACCTGTATACTCTGCCAACACACAGATGCCTGTATACTATGCCACCACAGACACCTGTATACTCTGCCACCACACAGATGCCTGTATACTATGCCACCACACACACCTGTATACTCTGCCAACACACAGATGCCTGTATACTATGCCACCACAGACACCTGTATACTCTGCCACCACACAGATGCCTGTATACTATGCCACCACAGACACCTGTATACTCTGCCACCACACAGATGCCTGTATACTATGCCACCACAGACACCTGTATACTCTGCCACCACACAGATGCCTGTATACTATGCCACTACAGACACCTGTATACTCTGCCACCACACAGATGCCTGTATACTATGCCACCACAGACACCTGTATACTATGCCACCACAGACACCTGTATACTCTGCCACCACACAGATGCCTGTATACTATGCCACCACAGACACCTGTATACTCTGCCACCACACAGATGCCTGTATACTATGCCACCACAGACACCTGTATACTCTGCCAACACACAGATGCCTGTATACTATGCCACCACAGACACCTGTATACTCTGCCAACACACAGATGCCTGTATACTATGCCACCACAGACACCTGTATACTCTGCCACCACCACCACACACGCATGTATACTCTGCCACCACCACACACGCCTGTATACTCTGCCGCCACCACCACACCCGCCTGTATACTCTGCCGCCACCACCACAGACGCCTGTATACTCTGCCGCCACCACCACAGACGCCTGTATACTCTGCCACCACCACCACACACGCCTGTATACTCCACTACCCACAGAGCCCCCTGTATACTCTGCTACCCACTGACCCGCCTGTATACTCTGCTACCCACAGACCCCCCTGTATACTCTGCTACCCACTGACCCGCCTGTATACACACAATTCATTTCACCCTGCTCCCGATGCAATTGCATCGGGCCTTTTTACTAGTGTTATATAAAGACCACTACGCAGATGTGAACAATTACAATTAAAACCAAACACATTTTAACCCTTACCAATCTTTACAAGAGAAACCATTGGAACCATACAGCACAATTCAGTTGTACATATTAAGGGAAATTATCCATATAATTAACATACATTTTTGCAATACCAAAGGATTGCTAAAATTCCATCGCAAAAATGTTGTAAAAAGTTTTGTAAAATTTGTTTTAAATATCACAATTGATTTAATTATATAATTTAAAGACATCTTATTTATACTTAATTTCATTTTTATTTTTGTTATTTCATTTGAAAAGGTCCATGAACTGAATTGAAATAAAATTATATGCAAACTAAATATCAGTAAAATATGAACCATGAAATATTATTTCTTGTATATCACATTACCTTATTTCATAATTATTTTTAATGTTAGTTTGCGTTATTCTTTTTCTCTTACTGTAATGGAATCATATTTATAAAAGATCTTTAAATGCAAATATAAGTTATTATAAATAAACTCATTGTTCAGAATGCATCAGTTTACATAAATAGTGTTCTGATAATAACCGCTTTGACTTTGTTCTTATTTCAAGTGGAAGTCATTAAAAGCAGTTAACAAGGCAGACATCAGAGAACAATAGCCCAGAGTATAGACTCTCGTTTTGGTCATCAGTCTGAAGGTGACATAGATGTTTGCCACATAAAGCTATATTTCTCTAATTATCATACAAAGCAAAAAGAACATTTGACCTATGTCCCATTACTATATGAAGGCCATGGAAGGTGATTCAAAACGGCTGACAACAGAAAGCAATAACCCTCACCAAAAGTTGATATTTTTATTCTTTATTTTTTATTTTTTAGCTGTAATCTACTTTCAGTATATGTTATTAGATGTTATTTTGGGGTACTGACTTTTCTATTGCAACTCAATCGGGCTAACTAGCACCGACAACGAGAAAAAAAAAAAATAGGGAAGAAAAAGGAGGGATTCACAACAGCTGATAACAGAGAGTAAGAACTAGATAAAGAAAAAAAAATATAGGAAAGGAAAAAAAAGAGGGATTCACAACGGCTTATAACAGAGAGTAAAAATTGTATATTGTATAATGTGAAGAAAAAAAAATTTATTTATATTAAATAAATTTAATCTAGATTTAAATATGCAAATTTATAAATTAAGTTGATTATTTTCTAATTTTTGGAATCAATAAAAACACTATCCTTAGTATAATGTACCCATAAATTCCAATCATTGTATATGGTGCATCCAAAAAAGTCCTGCTGCTGAGGTTTATTGTTTTAGTAAAAATACCATGATTTAGCACATGAATTCAAGCCTTCTGGATATTGCGAACCAAGTCTAAGAATCCAGTACAGTTCTCTGTTGTGTACCTCTTTTTCCCAGTCCCTGCCCCTATATGGCAAAGGACGCTTTCAATACCTTTCACACTTAGTGTGGACATGTCCCCCTTATGTTCATCTCTAAAATGCCGAGAGAGACCTGACATGCCTGTACGTAAGGTGTTTGAACTGGGATTGGCTGCTGAGATATGTTCCGATAAACGTTTCTTCAAAGTTCGTGTAGTACAGCCTACATATTGTTTTTTGCTTACTTCACATGAGGCCACGTACACTATATGGGTCGTATTACAATTTATATATGTACGTATTGAAAATCTTACCGTATTCTTATTGTCACTGAATGTATCTGTTACGTCTATAAATTTACATAGTCCACACCTACTTCCTCCACATTTGAATTAACCTTTTGTGGTAAGCCATGTTGGTTTTTTGGGGGACTACTGATAAAAACACTAGGTGAAACAGTGCTGGCAATATCTTTCTCTTTCTTAGCTACCATTCTCCAACCATTAGACAATATTTTCCTCAATGCCGGATCTTGATATAATATTGGAACATTTTTATTAAAAATTGCTTTGATTTTTTGAAAGTCACAACTATAAGCTGTAACAAATGTATTCATATATGTGTTTTGGGTGTTACTGGAAAAATGAGAAATTGCTGATTAACTTTAAACCCTTGTAACTTCCTAACAAAGAAAATTGTGCTGATCTAACATAGACATATGGTAAATGTTATTTATTAACTATTTTGTGTGACATTACTCTCTGGTTTGACGGAATGAAAATTAAAATGTTGAACATTGGAAAATTTTCAAACTTTTTGCCAAATTTACAATTTTTTCACAAATAAACGCAAAAAATATCCTCCCAAATTTACCCCTAACATGAAGCTCAATATGTCACGTAAAAACATTCTCAGAATCGCTAGGATCCATTGAAGTGTTCCTCATAAAGTTGGTCAGAATTGCAAAAAATGGTTGGGTCATTAAGCTGCAAAGTGACTTGGTCCTTAAGGGGTTAAGTAAAAATACATTTATTTACACACATTACAATTAGGGAGGAGATTGCACAGGGCAAAGACAGCTCAATGGAGAAATCACATGAAGTAAGAAGACACTTCTATAGATCCTCCCAGCTGACACGAAACAGCTGTCATCCTGATACTATGCTACGCTAGTCCATCTGCCACCACATGTAATTTTAAGAAAATGAAATAAAAAGGTTTTTATGAGGCAAGATCTGGCGAGTGCCATTTTTCTTTATTTTTACAAATGGACATGCCTTAACCTGGAATGAGCACCACCAGTATGCCTGTTTTTTCACACATAACACTCTAAAATACCATGTCTGTATCCCCAGAATAGTTTTTCCTAAAACAGAATGGTGCATTTAATGTGATTGTTAATCATTATTATGATAAAATAATCAAAATATTTAGATAAAACATAATAATAATTCATAATAATATTCAGCACATTCTGCATTGAACTATTGTACCCAATTTATTACATATTTTAGGAATCAGAGTTGGTCCATTTTATATCAACTTCAACTTCGACTCATCCAAAATGGGCTTCGACTTTGACTACATGACTCCGACTCCACAGCCCTAGATTTTATTACAGGAAGAATGTTGGTACAGAATTGATGTATAAAGTTCTATGATTTTTTTAATATCATAATATTGGCGACTAAAGGGTGTACTGAAAACTATTTTATTTAAACCAGTTGGAGCACTGTGCGTTTTCTTTTATGTTGTTTGGAGGTTTTTACTATCAGAAGAGAGAAACCTCTGGATGGCTACATCCAAACAGTTTTGTGTATAACCCCCTTTTTCTTAACTTTGCAGAGGCAATTGCACATTCCTCACTAACAGCTAAATCATCAGAGCTGTTTCTATAGACCCGTAGAAACTCACCATAAGGTATAGACCTTGTGTGCAAGAACTGGGAGCTTAACAGTTAGCAATAGATTTTATACTGTATCTTCGCAGGTGTATAGTCACCAATACGAACTAAGTCCAAGAAATTAATCTGGGACGCAGGGTCAGAAAAGGTAAATCTCAAGGAAACATCATTACTATTCACATAATTAATGAAGTGGGATGTCACAAAGACTTAGTCAGGACCTGCAGCTCTCTGGCGCCCCCTTAACCTGCTGGCAAAACACGGTATTGACAGAGGATAAGAAAGGAGCCCAGCTGCCCTAATTTATGTTGTATACTGCGACACGTGATGTGACAGGATGTATATATACCACCAGTTCCTGCTAGGAACGTATATATACCTCGATCCAGTCACCCTCAGGCCAGAATATCACATAAATGCAAAAAACGTTATGCTGCCACCACCGATCTCTGTAAGGTGGATCGGTCACCTGCTCTGGTAACGTATAAAAGCGGGGTTACAGGTCAGATCGTCATAGGACAAGAAGAACGAAACTAGTAAATTATAATATTTTACTCCCAAAGATCACAGTGCTTATGTAAAAAAAATATACAAGATATTACATAAGAGACAATTTACAGGTATGCATAAACAGTTATAAAAATAAAAGGAATAAAATGAGAAATTGCCAGACCTAGCCACGCGGTGACAAACTTAGATCTGTTGGGGGGCGGCTCCCCAGAAAGGTAGGATTCCTCCACACAGCGATAGTTTTGCTATGTCCGTGCCCCAGGTGGAATCAGCCCAAAAATGGCTGCTCTGGTTTTAATAAAAGCAGAGAACCTGTGGCCCCCCTCGTAGAGTTACCACTCCCCCGGTGGAATGGTCCTCTGAGACCTCCTCTTTCACCATGCTTAATAAATCTTCATTCTTCATATCTGGGGATGGGGTGGGCCCACATCCATGATATACACCTCATGTTTACTTTCATTTAATTCTGATAATTTGATACCAAATATGACCTATTTATGAGGTTCAGAATGCCAGAACTCATTTCCCAGGTTCCTGAGTGTTACATAAATGCACAAGACATGTCATTGAATGTGCAAAAATGTGAATAATCTAAAAATATGAATTACCGTATATACTCGTGTATAAGCCGACCCGTGTATAAGCCGACCCCCCTACTTTTGCCCCCAAAAACTGGGAAAACGTATTGACTCGCGTATAAGCCGAGGGTGGACTCCAGCACAGGTATACAACCCCCAGCAGTGAGGTATACAGCCCCCAGCAGTGTGGTATACAGGCCCTCCCAGTGATATACAGGCCCCAGTAGTATCGTATACAGCAGGCCCCCAGTGGTATACAGCAGGCCCCCAGGGGTATTCAGCAGGCCCCCAGGGGTATATACAGCAGGCCCCCAGGGGTATATACAGCAGGCCCCCGGGGGTTTATACAGCAGGCCCCCGGGGGTTTATACAGCAGGCCCCCGGGGTACATACAGCAGGCCCCCGGGGGTACAAACAGCAGGCCCCGGGGGTACATACAACAGACCCCCGGGGGTATATACAGCAGGCCCCCAGGGGTATATACAGCAGGCCCCCGGAGGTACATACAGCAGGCCCCCAGGGGTACATACAGCAGGCCCCCGGGGGTACATACAGCAGGCCCCCGGGGGTACATACAGCAGCCCCCAGGGGTACATACAGCAGGCCCCCGGGGTACATACAGCAGGCCCCAGGGTACATACAGCAGGCCCTCAGGGGTACATACAGCAGTCCCCCGGGGTACATACAGCAGGCCCCCGGGGGTACACAGCAGCCCCAGGGGGTACCCAGCAGCCCCAAGGGGGTACCCAGCAGCCCCCTGGGGGTATCCAGCAGCCCCCTGGGGGTATCCAGCAGCCCCCAGGGGGTACCCAGCAGTCCCCAAATGCTGGCACTCGCCCCCCTTGTAAGGGCCCCCCCCGCTGCTTCTCTTACCATCCCGGTCTTCTGCTCAGCGCTGCTCCTCGGTGCTCCGTCCTTGCTGCTCCCGTCCTGCTACATCCGGGATCCCCGGCCGTCTGCGATGACGTCATATGCCTGCGACGGCCGGAGATCCCGGATGTAGCAGGACGGGAGCAGCGAGGACGGAGCACCGAGGAGCAGCGCTGAGCAGAAGATCGGGATGGTAATATAAGCAGCGGGGGGGGCCCTTACAAGGGGGGAGAGTGCCAGCATTTGGGGGGCATATATGCACTGCTTCCCCCTGCCGCTGATTGACAGGGGGAAGCAGTGCATATATAATGAGCGGCCCCACGTGACGGGGCCGCTCATACAGCAGCCTCCCCCCGCCTCCTCCAGCCTCCACAGCCCCCACCACACAGCCTACCGTATAGACCCGTGTATAAGCCGAGGGGGAGACTTTTCAGCCCAAATTTTGGGCTGAAAAACTCGGCTTATACACGAGTATATACGGTATGTGTTTGTGGGTTGAACAGGTCTTCTTAAATTTGACATTCACAAAACTATCATTCAAGACAAAGAACTTTTTGGATGGACAGCTAGAAGCTTTAGCTCTGCCTCAGGTATTTATTGCTCTGCAGTCGTAAATAGTGGATAGGGGTGGGGGAGAGGGAGAGTAGGGGTTGCATGTAGGATTGAATCTACAGAAACCCCTCAGGATAGAGAAAGCCTTATATGTAGGTTTTGGCTGCTTGTCAAACCTCTTCCAATAATGAAACATATTCATACTTTCCAGACACCTCCCCCTTTTCGACGACACTATGGAGGAAGAACCTCTCGGTACTCCTCCAGGCGTGTCCCTGTGGGCTTCTCCACCGGGATAACCAATCGGCATTGCCATGCTCGCTGCCTTTTCAGTGTTTCATGGTAAAGTCGTACTGCTGGAGTGTGAGGCTCCAGCGTAGCAACCTTCTGTTGGTAACCGACAGGGAGTTCAGCAAACTCAGGGGGTTGTGGTCGGTCACAACAGTGAAGGGGAGCCCATACAGGTAGGGCTGTAAGCGTTGCAGGGCCTATACAATGGCCAGACACTCCTTCTCTATCGTGGAATAGGCTACTTCCCTCGGTAGGAGCTTTCGGCTGAGGTACAACACTGGGTACTCTTGGTTCCTCGAGTCGACCTGGATGAGCACAGCACCGAGGCCAAACTCACTTGCATCAGTCTGTACTAGGAATGGCCGCTTGCCGTTAACCACCCTTAACACAGGGGAGCTGCTCAGGGCAGTCTTCAAAGCCTGGAAGGCCACCTCGCAGTCTTCGGTCCAATCAACTGCATGGGGTAGGTTCCTCTTGGTGAGGTCCGTGAGAGGCTTCGCAAGGCTACTAAAGTTTGGCACAAAGCGCCTATAGCACCCTGCAGTGCCCAAGAAGGACGACACCTGCTTCTTGGTCCTGGGGGTGGGCCAGGACACGATAGCATCCACCTTTCCGGGCTCTGGTTTCAGCGTGCCCCCGCCTACCCAGTGACCCAGGTAGTGGACCTCGTTCATGCCCATCTGGTACTTTCCCGACTTAATGGTGAAGCCTGCCTGGTGGATGCGCCCGAGCACCTGCCGCAGATGCTTGAGGTGGTCCTTCAAGGTGGAACTGAAGACGGCAATGTCATCCAGGTATGCCACCGCATACCTCTCCAGTCCCTGGAGCAGGGAGTTAACCATCCTCTGGAAAGTAGCGGGGGCATTTTTCATGCCGAACGACATGACTGTGGATTCGTACTATCCAAAGGGGGTGATAAAGGCGGACCCCTCCTGGGCCTCAGGGCTCAGGGGAATCGCCAACTCAGATCCATAATTTAGAAATAGCTTGCACTAGCTAACCGCTCCAGCAGATCCTCAATGCGTGGCATTGTTTGTGCATCAGAGGCCATGATAGCATTGAGCCCCCTGTAGTCCACACAGAATCGGGTGATCCGGTCCTTCTTCGGCACCAGGACTACAGGTGAGGCCCACGCGCTCTTGGACCATTTAATCACTCCCAACTCCAGCATCTCATCGATCTCCCGGCGCATGACATCCTGCATCTGAGATTCGATAGGCTGTCCGCCGGAGTGGGGCATGATTACCGGTGTCCACCTCATGGACCTCCACCTCCGTCCTGCCAGGCATGATGGTGAACACGACTTGGAAGGATTCCAGCACTGCTCGCATCTGAGGCCGCTGGCCTGTGGATAGCAAGGTGCTTATCTCCACATCCTCTATAGACCCGCTGGCCTTTGCTTTGTCCAACATGTCCAGGAGGGGATCTTCCTGCCCACCCTCGGGCAGGTTGCAGACCGGTAGGACACAGGGCCCACGTTCTTGATGAGCCTTCATCATGTTAACGTGAAAGGCCTTCTGCCTATCCCGCTCGGGGTCAAGGATGACCACGTAGGTGACTGGGTTGAGCTGTTGGTGAATGACGTAAGGGCCCTCACAGGCTGCCTGAAGCTTGTCCTTTGGTACGGGGACCAGCACCCACACCATCTGACCCACCTGGTAGGTCCGCTCTCTGGTCGTACCAATGTTTCTGGTCAGCCTGGGCTTGCGCCATGTTTACATGCACCAACTGCGTCAAGGTCTGCATCTTGTCACGGAAGCACATGACATACTCTACGATGGACACTCCTGGGGTGCTCGGCTCCTCTTCCCAGGATTCTCTTACCAATCCAAGGGGTCCCCGGACTCGCCTGCCATACAGGAGCTCGAAGGGAGAGAACCCTGTTGAGGCCTGTGGGACCTCTCGGTAAGCAAATAGCAGGTGTGGGAGGTAACATTCCCAGTTGCGTCCCTGGGACTCAATCAGCATTTTTAACATCTGTTTGACGGTACTATTGAAGCTTTCACACAAACCATTGGTTTGGGGATGATACATGCTTGATACCAGATGCTGCACCTGCATTTTCTTACAAAGAGCCTTCATTATGCGAGACATGAACTGGGTTCCCTGGCCGGTAAGCATCTCCCTGGGAAATCCTAGTCGGCAAAAGATAGCCATCAGGGCATCCACCACCTTATCTGCCCTAATTGAAGACAGAGCCACTGCCTTGGGATACCGGCTAGCAAAATCTACCACAGTAAGGATGTAGCGCTTTCCAGAATTGCTGGGTATGGGCAGTGGTCCCACGATATCCACAGCAATCCGCTGAAAAGGCTCCTCTATCACTGGCAAAGAGATCAGGTGGGCTTTGGGAGCTGGCCTTGATTTTCCCACTCTTTGACACGTGATACAGGAGCTGCAGTAGTTTGCCACATCTGTCCCCATTTTGGGCCAATAGAAGTGGTGAGACAACCAGGCCTTGGTTTTACTGACCCCAAGTGTCCAGCGAGTGGAATCTCATGGGCAATTCACAATACCTCATCCCTGAATTGGTAGGGAACGACTAGCTGTCGTTCCCCAAGCCATTCCTGTTACCTGCTCTGGGTCTCTAACTGAGGAAGTTCCAGAAGGCAGAGGGTTACTGGGGTTCTGGGAACTCCGACTGCAGGTGACGGCGGCTATGCAGGCCATCTCCCCGGGGAATAACATCTTCCCATCAGCCTGCCTGGCCGTGGGTACTACTTCCCCATCCTCCCCTGTTACCTCAGGAGCAGTGATAATCATAGGGCAGCTACCATCCGCCAGGTCACTGTCTGTTGTGATACTGGTCAGCTGCACGGCACCACCTGCTTCATGGGCCCCGTGGCTCTCACCATCACCCTTAGCACTGACGCTTGCTCCTGTTAGGGGATCCTCAGCAATATCACCCCGCAGTGTGACATGGCTGAGTTCTCCTGTACCTCCAGATACATCATCAACATCATCAGTTAAAGCATTGACATTCCCATCATTAGCATTAACCTTACCAACCATATCAGATCGGGAGGGGAGTCAAGGACATAATAAGCAAACATTTTCCCCAAATCAGTCCCCAGCAAAACATTTGTGGGCAAGTTATCGGACACCCCCACTTCCTTCACCCCACTCCCCGCACCCCAATCAATAAAAACCTGGGCCATTGGCAAGGGACAGTGGACGCCCCCAATCCCGGTGACAGTCAGGGCTTTTCCCAGGATCAGCTCTTCAGTGGATACCAGTTCGGGTCGGATGAGGGTTCGTTCAGCCCCAGTGTCCTTCAGGCCCACAGTGATAGTGTCCCCCACAGTGACAGACTGCAAATTTTTGCAGGCCCTTCCAACTGGCCCACCCACAAAAAAAACTGATGCCTTCTGCCCTAGAGCCTTGGATGGGAGATTCTTCCTCTGCTTCTCTGGGCAAGTGGCACTGAGATGACCGGTCTGGTTGCAGGAGTAACACTTGCGGGGATCGGATACCGGCCGAGTGTTGGCAGGGGGGCAAGGCCTCCAAAAGGTCGGCTGGCTGGGGCAGGGATGGTGGTTGATGGCTTACCCCCCTTCCAGCTGGTGATGACCCACTTCCATCCCTCTGGTCTCCGGTTGGCCTCGTAGGTGTCTGCGATCTGTGCTGCTTTGTTCACATCTGGGGGCTCCCTATCCGTCACGAACTGTCGCACCTTAGCTGGACAAAGATGCAGGAATTGGTCTTTCACCATCAGGTCCTTTAGGGCATCAAAGGTTTTCACAGACAGTCCTTGGATCCACTGCTTAAAGTTGGTTCTGAGCCCGTGCACCACATCACTGTAGCTTTCGTGTGGTCCACTCTGGGGGTTCCGGAACTTTCTATGGTACACCTCAGGAGTCAGCTGGAACCTCTGTATTAGGGCCTACTTAATGGCATCATAGTCCCCGCCTTGCTCTCGGGGAAGAGCCACAAATGCCTCTAGCGCTTTTTCTCTCAGCGCTGCGATTAAGTACGGGGCATACTGGTCACGTGGCAGCTGATACTGTAAGCAAGTCTTTTCAAAACCCCTCAGAAAAGTGTCCAAGTCACCTTTGTCATCCAGCACAGGGAAATGCTCTGGAAGGGGCTTAAAAGTTGTTGAACTAGTCGATTCACAGTTCAGTGGGGTAGATGACTGCCTTCTCAGCTGGGCCATCCGCAGGTCGTGGTCTCTCTGAGCTTGGGCCTGCCGCTCGGCTCTCTCAGCCTCTCACTCAGCTCGCCGCTCTGCAGCCTCCTGGTATTGCTGAATGAGCTTCAGGCGTCCTTGATAATCCTCGGCGGGACAGTGCTGTAAGGCCATTTGCAGATAGGGGTCCACGTTGCCCTGGTCACTGACGCAGCGTGCGTCTACAGGTGGGACCTCTGCAGGAACACCGGCTAGGACTTGGCTTGAATCCAAAGGTAGGGCCTCAGCAGCAGCACCATCCATGCTTTGACTGACCTCTGCAGCCGGGAGCTGTGCACAGCACTGACAAGGCTTTGGCTGGCCTCTCCATTCTCTGGGCTGAGGTGACGGGCTTGCTCTGCTTCAAGTTGTGCAAGCTCTGCGACCATTTGTTCTCTGGTTTTGCCTTTGGGGTCAAGGCCTTTGGTCGTACATATTCCAACAAGAACGTTCTTTTTCTGCTGGTTGTACCAGAGCTCTCCAACCAAGACCATGATTTCCAAACACAAAAAAAAAAATAGAATAGAAAACGAAGAAGGGTAAGGGTAACTGCTACGCATACAGTATTGTCTCAGATCTAATAAACACTGAGTTCGATCTTCAAAACGTTTGTGCAGAGTTCTCGTAAGAACCGTGCAAGTGTTTAGTGAGAGGAATGATTGCTCAAACCAGATCACTAATGTCCTATGATCCCACCGCTCTGCCACCAATTGTCACGAAGACTTAGTCAGGACCTGCAGCTGTCTGGCACCCCCTTAACCAGCTGGCCAAACCCGGTATTGCCAGAGGATAAGAAAGGAGCCCAGCTGCCCTAATTTATGTTGTATACTGCGACACGTGATGTGACAGAATGTATATATACCACCAGTTCCTGCTAGGAATGTATATATACCTCGATCTAGTCACCATCAGGCCCACAATATCACATAAATACAGAAAATGTTATACTGCCACCACCGATCTCTTTAAGGTGGATCGGTCACCTGCTCTGGTAACGTATAAAAGCGGGGTTACGTGTCAGATCGCCATAGGACAAGAAGAACGAAACTAGTAAATTATAATATTTTACTCCCAAAGATGGCAGTGCTTATGTAAAACAATATACAAGATATTACATAAGAGACAATTTACAGGTATGCATAAACACTTATAAAAATAAAAGGAATAAAATAAGAAATTGCCAGACCTAGCCACGCGGTGACAAACTTAGATCCGTTGGGGGGACGGCTCCCCAGAAAGGTAGGATTCCTCCACACAGCGATAGTCTTGCTATGTCCGTGCCCCAGGGTGGAATCAGCCCAAAAATGGCTGCTCTGGTTTTAATAAAGGCAGAGAACTTGTGGCCCCCCCCTCGTAGAGTTACCACTCCCCCGGTGGAATGGTCCTCTGAGACGTCCTCTTTCACCATGCTTAATAAATCTTCATTCTTCATATCTGGGAGTGGGGTGGGCCCACATCCATGATATATACCTCATGTTTACTTTCATTTATTTCTGAGAATTTGATACCAAATATGACTATTTATGAAGTTCAGAAAGCCAGAACTCATTTCCCAGGTTCCTGAGTGTTACATAGATACACAAGACATGTCATTGAATGCACAAATATGTGAATAATCTAAAAATATGAATTATGTGTTTGTGGGATGAACGGGTCTTCTTACATTTGACATTCACAAAACTATCCTTCAAGACAAAGAACTTTTTGGAGGGACAGCTAGAAGCTTTAGCTCTGCCTAAGGTATTTACTGCTCTGCAGTCGTAAGTAGTGGATAGGGGAGGGGGAGAGAGAGAGTGGGGGTTGCATGTAGAATTGGATCTACAAAAACCCCTCAGGATAGAGAAAACCTTATGTGTAGGTTTTGGCTGCTTGTCCAACCTCTTCCAATAATGAAACATATTCATACTTTCCTGACATGGGATACAGTGGAGACATCATCTAACCAGATCAAAAATTTCCTCTTATCTCCTTCAGTATCCTTCAGTGAAATTCATTTGGACCTGCATACTTGAATTAATTTATGTTAGCTAAGTATTCCCTCACTATCTGTCTGTTTACAAATAGCCTGGATTTACCATTTTCATCCTGTAAAAATGATTTAACTTTACTTTTCCGTTACTATTGATATATCACAAAATTCCTTTTTTTATTGCATTTGATGTCTCTCGCAAATCTTAATTCATTATCAGCTTTTGCTAATCTGATATAAATTTAATTACAAGATATAGACCTGATCCATAAGGAGTTGCAACTTTCAGGTCCCAGATTCGTCATAGGTCTTCCTAGGGTGGGAGACACCTGTGACAGTACCACCCCACCCTTCTACAAAGGGCCTCAGGACCTGCACCACTGGGCCTGCCAAGAAAAGACATATGGAAAGGATGCACCAACCAACTGGTGTTCACTTCTGTTGTCATCTTACCTTCAAGATATACAGCCCTGCTCATGTTTGTTGGCACCCATGAAGTTTAAAGGGAATTTGTCAGGTTAAAAATCCATATGTACCTGCTATCATTTTCTAATTCTTCACTCTAAGCTCTCTCTATTGATGTATTTCTTTTATTTATATTTCCCTGCTATCCTCTGTAAACTTCAAATAATGATATTCATTCTATCTGTCACTCACAGTCAATGATCCACTTAGTTCTTTGCTGTTCACTGAACATTGGATGAAATTTCACGTCCCAAATTCACATCACTGCTCAGGAGATCAGTGGGGGGGGCTGTATCCTCCTCCCTCCTCTCTGTGTTTGCAGCAACACAAGAGGTCAAATAAAACAAAGTCTCTCACAGCACAGCAGGGATATCTGCTTAGAGAAACAAATGGAGTAGTTACCGTATATACTCGTGTATAAGCCGACCCGTGTATAAGCCGACCCCCCTACTTTTGCCCCCAAAACCTGGGAAAACCTATTGACTCGTGTATAAGCCGAGGGTGGACCCCAGCACAGGTGTACAGCCCCCAGCAGTGTGGTATACAGGCCCCCCAATGGTAGTATACAGCAGCCTCCCCAGTGGCATATACAGGCCCCAGTAGTATATACAGCAACCCCAGTGGTATACAGCAGCCTCCCCAGTGGTATATACAGACCCCACCAGTATATACAGCAGCCCCAGTGGTATATACAGCAGCCCCAGTGGTATATACAGCAGCCCCAGTGGTATATACAGCAGCCCCAGTGGTATACAGGCCTCAGCAGTATATACAGTAGCCCCCAGGGGTTATACAGCAGCCCCCAGGGGTTATACAGCACCCCCCAGGGGTTATACAGCGGCCCCCTGGGGGTACCAACAGCCCCCAGGGGGTACCAAACAGCCCCCAGGGGGTACCAATACCAAGCCCCCAGGGGGTACCCAGCAGCCCCCTGGGGGTACCAACATCCCCCCAGGGGGGTACCCAGCAGCCCCCTGGGGGTACCAACAGCCCCTGGGGGTATCAACAGCCCCCTGGGGGTACCCAGCAGCCCCCTGGGGGTATCAACAGCCCCCTGGGGGTACCCAGCAGCCCCCAGGGGGTGCCCAGCAGCCCCCAGGGGGTACCCAGCAGCCCCCTGGGGGTACCAACAGCCCCCAAAAGCTGGCACTGTCCCCCCTTGTAAGGGCCCCCCCCGCTGCTTATACATTACCATCCCGGTGTTCTGATCGGCGCCGCTCCTCGGTGCTTCTTCTTCATCTTCCCGTCCTCGCTGGCTGCATCCGGGATCTCCGGCCGTCGCGCGATGACGTCATATCGCTGCGACAGCCAGAGATCCCGGATGCAGCCAGCGAGGACGGGAGGATGAAGAAGAAGCACCGAGGAGCGGCGCCGATCAGAACACTGGGATGGTAATGTATAAGCACCGGGGGCGGTCCTTACAAGGTGGGACAGTGCCAGCTTTTGGGGGGCTATATGAACTGCTTCCCCCTGCCGCTGATTGACAGGGGGAAGCAGTGCATATATAATGAGCGGCCCCACGTGACGGGGCCGCTCATACAGCAGCCTCCCCCCGCCTCCTCCAGCCTCCACAGCCCAGAGGTGCCGTATTGACCCGTGTATAAGCCGAGGGGGGGAATTTTCAGCCCAAATTTTGGGCTGAAAAACTCGGCTTATACACGAGTATATACGGTACCTTATCTAGATCAGGTAAGGTAGACCTGCAATAGCTCTCTTCTTCCGTGTCCTCAACGGAAGCTCCTGAAACTGAAACCAGACACAGGGCAAAGGGAGAAGGGAGGAGGGAGGAGAGAGCTGCTGAAAAGGAGTGCAAAAAAAATGAACAGTTTAACACAACAAGACTAATCATTGTCAATATAATGCCTGCAGGATCTGAAAATGCTTGTAACAAGGAAACTACAAAGGGTACAGTAATGATTGTACATGTTTTTAAAAGGTCTGCCCAGACACTATTGAAGAGTAATATTAGTATAATACTGAAAAATGACCCGCCATTGTCCCTTTAAGTACATAATGTGGAATATCTCCTGAAAAAAATTATCCAAGTGAAACATCTTTTTTGTATAGAGCGCTAATGTTAAATACAAAAAAAATGATAAACACCCATTTTCAAAAAAAAACAATGTGAGGGAAAAATGGGAAAACCTAAAGCTTGCTGTGACACTGTAATGTACTGTACGATTACTCAGGGATCTCCCTTGTGCAGACTTTATTAGGGGTGAGAGTTACAGCAGTGCAAGGAGAGGGAGCAAGATGGACTATGGCTTGCCTTTTCGTGCGGTGTGCACTTGTGCCTGGGTCCTGTGGAAGAGCACACCGAACATAACGGCAAGCAGTAGTCCGTCTTGCTCCCAGTTCTTACACTGCTGTAACCCTCACCCTAATAAAGTTTGCACAAGGAAGATCTGGTGATGCTGCTTTCTTCTTTTACTATGAATTGCTAATGAATTTTGACGAGCACCGGAGTTGTCCCAGCTGTCTCTGAAGGGACCGGAATGAGGGGCTGGATTAGGCCATTGTTATATGGTATAGTGTGTAGTCCTGGCACTTCTAATTTGTTTACACAGGGATCTATTAGCAGAAGGGAGCTCAAACACACTGAAACCAATTTAAAGGTGAACATGTCTATATTAAACACACGTGCAGTGAAAGGGACACTGTCAGATGGCACAGAAGCAGGTTTGCAGGAAAAGCACTGAGCAGGTCTCAAATCTGGAAAAGGATTGGAAACACAGGAAAAGCCAAAGTGGAATGCCAGATGAGGTTAATTTGAGGATCACAGGAAGCAGGGAGGCAGGGATTCGACTGAATACTCAAGAATGGCTGTACGGTAGGCTCAAGTTTATAAAGGCAGAGAGGGGGATGACATGAAGCAGCGGACACCATTTTCATAAGTGGCAAAACACACAAAATGCCAATAGAACATCCAGAGTCCTAACAGACACTGGTATTGGCACTCTTTCCATTAATTTAATGTGGAAACTCATTTTGACTAGCCTGAGGTAAATCATATTTGAGAAACACCTGTGATAAATTGTCAGTGTCCATGTGACATGAATTAGCCAATGAATGATGACTTCAGCGTTTTACAAAGACACATGTTAGGCCCCGTTCCTTTGTCACAATGGTGAAGAGAAAGGAGCTGTCTGAGGACATCAGAACTGCTATTATTAGCAAACACAAGACCTCCAAAGGGTATAAGGCCTCTCCAAAGACCATGGTATCCCAGTTTCAAAAGTGTGTAATGTTTTTAAGACATTTGCCATACATAGAACCATCATGAACCTCCCTGGATGTTGGGGAAATAGGAAAATTGACAAGAGATGTCTTCGAACGTTGGTGCAGATGGTGAAACAAACACCACGCCTGACATCCAAAGACCTGAAGGCCTCACCTGGAAAAATCTGGGGTCAGGTTATAAACAAGTACCATAAGCTTCACAATAAACCAAGCAGAACTTTATGAGCGAAGGCCAAGGAAAAAAACATTGCTAAAAAAAAAAGACATGAAAAGGAAGCCTGATCTTTGTCAAAAAGTATCTTGACCAACCACAATCTTTCTGGGAAAATGTTCTTTTGGCAGATGAAGCAAAAATAAACCTTTTTGGCAATGCAATGCAACAATTTGTTTATAGTAGGCTGAATTGATTTTATAAGGAAAATAACACACTAACAACAGTTAAGCATGGTGGAGGCTCTGTAATGCTTTGGGGTTGCTTTGTTGCACCTGGTACTGGAGGCCTTGACAGCACAGGATATTACAGGTATTACAAGAATCATGAAATCAGAGAATTTTCAAGAGATTTTGGAGCGATATATTCTACCAAATGTAAAAAAAACTTGGTTTGAGTTGAAGATCATGGTTCATCCAGCAAGACAATGACCCAAAGCACACATCCAAACATACACAGGAATGGTTGAAAAAAATAATTAACTGTTTTGAAAGGGCCGCAATGAGTCCTGACCTCAATCCCATTTTAATTCTTTATGGTGAGCTGAAATTTGTCATTGGGAAAAGAACCCTGCAAAAATTCAAGAGCTTGACCAAACTGCAAATGAATTGTAGGAGAAAATTCAAACTGAGAAGTGCAAGAAGCTTATAGATGGCGACAAGAAAAGTTTGGAGGCTGTCATCAATGCTAAAGAGTGTGCAACTAAGTATTAATTATGGGTGTTTTTATTGCTGCACATGCCATTTTTTCTGTTTCTTCTTTGAAATTGCAACATGTAAGATGACAATGTTTTATAGTTAATAAAACCTACAATATTGACTACACGCGCCAGTTTACAGACCCACACAGAACATATAGCCTACAAAAATTGTGAACTTATACCCCCTGATTATCTTGGAGTAACAAGAGTCACAAAAGTTTACATCCAATGCAAAACTTTCCAAGTTTATTAAACTACAATCTAATACAAAAAATTACAGAGACAAATAACTAAGTGATAAACAGAGCAACTAGTGAGTGGACAAGCTACCCAGGGGGAAGATACATAAATTGGCTAAAATAACCATAGGCAAGAGGGAGGTTGCTTTGATGGTCCCTTCATAATAAACAAGTGTGGCCCCTAAGCCATCCCATGTAGCTCAATTCCAGATTATCCATATAACCGTAGGTGTTAACATATTAACAATAAGGGTACCTTTACACACCTAGCAACAGGTATCCACCGCACGTGCACATTTTTGACGGTTGATACCGATCGCCAATGCCGCATGTACACGCCGCCATTGCGTTGTCAACTGAAGGTATCTTTGCTCCCCGGAAGTTCCGACAGATCCTGCGGATAACTTCCTCTTGAATACCTTCACTGCTTCACACGCCGCTACCACAAAGGAATATGGGCGTATATCTTTCGCGCCGCAAGTACATAGGCGTGACAGAGTTGTGTATTTCGTGACGCTGATTGAACATCGCAATAGCGTCATGATTGGGCAGCCTACGCAGGAAGGCTGGCTGATATATGACGCCATTCCAATTGTGTAGTGTGAATGGATAGCTCTTTAATTTTGGCGCCCTGAGAAGGGACAGCCAATTGTAACACAGTAGCCCCCACCAATGATCGCTGATGGGGCGTGGTATCCATGACACTGTGGCACGCCACTGGGAAATCACTAGGTGACGCAAATTCCATCCCTGTTCCCCGTTTAGACGCCACTACCATGGCAATTGTGCCTTTGTGTTGCCTTGGGTTTTTGAGCACGGCTGAGCAACAGGTATTCGAATCAACAGCGGGTAACGCGATCAACTTCCCAATTTACACGCCCCCATTTTGTAACAATTTCATGGCAACAGACACAAAAATCTCCAATGCCGGACAGTTGCTGCCGCCAAGTGGCGGCGTGTAAGGGTACCTTAACAGCTGGCAGTAGCAGCGCTCATGCAGCATGATGTGTCAAGCAGGCTGACACATCACATCCCGCGCATACCAGAAGCGACGAGGAGGAACGTCATCCACCCGATCACCACGGCAATGCAGGCGGGCACGGCAGCCAGCGCTAATACAGTGCATGCATGCCGTGCACTCCATCAGTTGCTTAGCACCCGCATAACAAATCTTTGTGCGGTGGCACGGCTCAAATAGCTGAAGAATGATCACGGGGGAAAGAATAGAGAAGAGAAAGAGGTCACAATATATGAGGAAATTACAATATATGAAGATAGAGCAAGAAGATTAGGAGTAGAAAGGAAGAAAAAGTATATGACTATGCAAAAACCAGGTTCTGGGTAAAATCAAACAGTAAGGGACCATGGGCAAACAGTCTACATCATAGTATGATTATTGTTACAAGTAACCCATATGTTAGTATAAACAGGTCAAATGCTGACTCTAGAAAAAAATAAACACAAGATAAAATACGAACAGCCCAGTTGGTATCAGTCACAATTCATGTCCAGAATTAATGGTTCGCTTCTGTATGAATTTCTTTCCAGTCTTCTCCATCTTAACAACATCAATCGAAAGACACATAGAATTAGAAGGACCTCATGTAGAGCCTATAAAGGGACATGTAGGAGGGGGAACAATTAAAATCAGATTAAAAATGTGAGAACTACCACATTTCTCTTGTCTTACAAAAATGATTTCAAGCTCACTGTCTCATTTAACCCGTAAGGCAGGGGTCTCAAACACGCGGCCTGAGGGCCGCATGCGGCCCCTGGGGCTTCACTATGCGGCCCGCGGCACCTTGTACAACTTAATGATGCATTACCCCAGTGCAGGGGACCGCTGCAGTCCCCGCTGTGTGATGACTTCGGTCCACGGCACTAACAAGCTCTGCCACTCAGCAAGATCAATGCAAGCTGCCAGCCAATGAGAGGCCCACAGCTGATGGTGGAATATGACGTCACATGCGGGCCTCTGGCTTACAGATTACATTGATCTTGCTGAGCAATAGAGCTTGTCTGAGCAGTGGCTGGAGAAAGTCATAGCACAGCGGAGGCCAGAAGGCAGCACAGCGGGGTCTGTGGCCCCCTGCACTGCAGCGATGCATCATTAAAGTGAGAAAAGTGTGAGTGTGTGAGTGTGTGTGTGTGTATGTGTGAGAGGGTGTGTCTATGAGTGTTAGTGTGTGAGGGTGTGCGTTTGTGAGTGAACCAGGATGAGGGACATCACTACTAAAGGGGATCAGGATGGGAGACATCACTACAAAAGGAGATCAGTATGGGGATATCACTACAGAAGGGGACCAGGATGGATGGAGGACATCATCACTACAAAAGGGGATCAGGATGTGGGACGTCGCTACAAAAGGGGATCAAGATGGGGGACGTTACTACAAAAGGGGATCAGGATGGGGTATGTCACTAGAAAAGGGGATCAGGATGGGGGACATCAGTAGAAAAGAGGATCAGGATGGGGGACATCAGTAGAAAAGGACATTACTACAGAATGGGGACATTACTACAAGAAGGGGATCACGATTTGTACTTTACTACATTGAGCAAAAAATTCTGGTATTACTAAAAATATCACTTAGTCCTACAAGGAATGCGGCCCCCCGCTATAAATGTTTTTCTATGTGCGGCCCACCAACCCAGATGAGTTTGAGACCCCTGCCGTAAGGTGACACTGTATTCAGCAATGTTATCCATCCTATTTCCTTCTGAAGGAGGTGTCATTTAACATTACCCTCTTTTGCACCCATATAAACGCGGTCAATTCCCTTAACTACTAAACCACGAGGTTTAGACCCATGGACACTGAGAAAATATCGGGGATGGTTTTTATTTTTTCAACATCTGAGACACTAGCTGCATTCTTGATGTCCCTGACATGTTCCTGAACTCGAACCCTCAGGGACCTAGTTGTCATGGTAATGTACACCATGCCGCACTGGCCTCCGTTCCACATGCGATGTGGTGTACAATTTTGAATGCCTTTAATCCACCAGAGTTGTGGAACTCCTGGTTCCTAGGAATATATTCATAGACAAAGCAATCCCCACAAGGGTATGGTCCCTAGGGGCGCCCCTGCTCCCAAGCATAAATTTACTCGGGGGGGGCACATAGTGGATGGTTGTTAACAAGTCCCTAAGGTTCCGCGATTGCCGTCAAGTACTGGCAGGTTGTTTAGTGAGGGAACGGGATAGATCTCTTTCAGAGAGAAAGACGGGCTAGTGACTAGAAAATGTATCATGAAGCTCCCACCACTTGGTATCTTTTGTTTGGGGCCAGAGGTTGGAGCCAACAAAGACTGCCTATCCTTTTCAAAAGCCCTCTGATAGCCCCTTTGTATGTTGTGGGGTGGGTACCCTTTCTTCCTGAATCTCCCTCCAGGATGTGCGCGTGCCTGTGAAAGATATCATCATCTGAACACACCCTCCGTGCTCTAAGAAATTGTCCATATGGGATAGATTGTTTTACCGTAATTGGACTGGATACACCGAGGAGAAGTGAAGGAGTGAATTTGTCGATGTGCTCTTCTGGAAAATATCAGTTTTTAACTTCCCATCTGTGGACTTTGTGATGACTAAGTCCAAAATGTCCAGGCTCAGCCGGCTATATTTCCAGGTGAGCTTGATGTTTAAATCATATATATTAAGATGATTTAGGAAGTTGTCACGTTGCGATGTGGAGTCATGCCATATGAAGACGACATCATCAATATAGCATATCCAAGATATAACATGCTCATGACCAGGGATTTCAAGGACCTTATCCCTCTCCCACAGCACCAGGAGCAAGTTTGTATATGAGGGTGCATCGACCATCCCCATCACAGTACCCTGGAGCTGTAGGTAAGGATGGTCCTTGAAAATGAAAAAATTGTGGCTTAGCAGAAAACTCAGTAGTTTGATGACAAAGTCTTTTAAGACTGTACCTACCTTAGTCATGTTCAGAAAGAATTCTGCCACTCTCAGCTCCTGATCATGGCATATAGAAGTATATAGGGACTCCACATCACAACTGACCAGGAGAATGTCATTGTCCAAAGCCACTCCATCAAGTATCCTCAACACATCCGTAGAATCCTGCACATAAAAGGGAGGGTGGTTACACAGGGTTTCAGGTAAAAATCTGCAAACTGGCAAATAGTTTCACAAAGACCCCCTATTCTGGAGACAAATGGTCTCCCAAGTGGTGAAAGGGGTCCTTGTGAACCTTCAGAAGATAAAATGTAGGAACAATTGGGTATTCCGGGAGGAGAGAATCTCTCATGTTAGG
Source organism: Allobates femoralis (assembly GCA_033576535.1). Taxonomy (NCBI): domain Eukaryota; kingdom Metazoa; phylum Chordata; class Amphibia; order Anura; family Aromobatidae; genus Allobates; species Allobates femoralis. The sequence goes on along the minus strand of JARQOC010000001.1, from coordinate 393,403,967 downwards.
AGTGATGACCTGGGTCTCAACTCCATTATCCAACAATAATCTCAAAGCATCCTTAAATGGCAGCAGCGAGTTAAGTGGAAGTCTTTGATAATAATTGTGATTGTTCATGTTGTCTAAATGCCTCCTGCTCGTACATCTGCCCAGGCCACACAACAACATTCCCACCATTATCCACAGGCTTTATTACAACATCTTTTAGATTTTTCAAGGACTTCATGGCGGATCTTTGCTCCCTGGTCAAGTTGTCATTTTTGACAGATGTTTGTGAGTTCATCATATCTTGTTTAACCAAATGCAGAAAAATTCCAATTTGTTGACACCCCGCCAAAGGCTGGAAGTGCTGTGAGCGGCTGTGAAGATGTCCAGGAACACTGATGTTATCAGTTACTCGATTTTCCTTGGAGTGGGAGACCAGATCATGCAGAACCTGTGCCTCCTCATCTGAAGAAGAGGGAGAGGCATCAACACCATATTGTTTTTTCAACATTAGTTTTCTGCCAAATAACTCAAGATCCTTTATTAACATAAAAAAATCTAATTTTTCCGTGGGAGAAAAGAAAAGCCTACGCAACAGGACCTCCCACTGTGGATCAGTAAGGATGTGATTAGATAAATGGATTACCTTTAATTTCTCTGTTTTGGGTATCTCCTCCTCATATTTTAACATAGTAACATAGTTTTTAAGGTTGAAGGCAGACTTTAAATCCATCTAGTTCAACCCATAGCCTAACATGTTGATCCAGAAGAAGGCAAAAAAAAACCATGTGGCAACACTAAGCTCCACATTGGGGAAAAAAATTCCTTCTTGACTCCACATATGGCAATCAGACTAGTTCCCTGGATTAACGCCCTATCAAGTATCTAGTATATATAACTGGTAATATTATAGTTTTCAAGAAAGGCATCTAGACCCTTCTTAATTGTTAGTAGTGACTCACTCATTACAACATGATATGACAGAGAGTTCCATAGTCTCACTGCTCTTACAGTAAATAATCCACATCTGTGATTATGATTAAACCTTCTTTCCTCCAGACATAGAGGATGCCCCCTTGTCCCAGTCTCAGGCCTAAGAGTGAAAAGATCATTAAAAATGTCTCTGTACTGTCACCTTATATATTTATATATTATTATAAGATCACCCCTAAGCCTTCATTTTTCCAAACTAAATAACCCCAAGTTTAATAACCTGTCTTGGTATTGCATACCCCTTAGTCCTCTAATAACCTTGGTTGCTCTTCTCTGCACCCGCTCTAGTTCAGTTATGTCTTTCTTATACACCAGAGACCAGAATTGTAAAAAGTATTCTAAGTGTGGTCACACTAGTGACTTGTATAAAGGTAAAATTATGTTCTCCTCATGAGCATCTATGACTCTTTTAATACATCCCATTATTTTATTTGCCTTTGCAGCAGCTGCCTGACACTGGCCACTAAATGTAAGTTTGTCATCTACCCATACACCCAGGTCTAATTCAGTGACAGTTTTACAATTAAGCACATAATTAAACCTTTTTATTTCCTCTGCCTCAGTGCATGACCTTACATTTATCCCTATTAAAGCTCATTTGCCATTCATCAGCACAAGCTTCTAGCTTACATAAATCCTCCTGTAGTATAAAATTTTCCTCCTCTGTATTAATTACCCTGCAGAGTTTAGAGTCATCTGCAAATATTGAGATTCTACTCTGTATGCCCCCTACAAGGTCATTAATAAATATGTTAAAAAGAAGCGTACCCAATACTGATCCCTGTGGTACCCCACTGTTATCTGTGTCCCATTCTGAGTGTGTTCCATTAATAACCACCCTTTCTTTCCTAACACTAAGCCAGTTCTTAACCCACTTACACATATTTTCCCCTATCCCCATTGCTCTCATTTTATGCATCAACCTTTTGTGTGGCACTGTATCAAAAGCTTTTGAAAAGTCCATATACACCACATCCACTGCATTTTTTTGGTCTAGTCCAGAACTTACCTCTTCATAGAAGCTTATCAGATTAGTTTGACAGGAATGGTCCCTCGTAAAACCATGTTTTTATTGGGTCATGAGGTTATTTTTCTTCAGATACTCCAGTATAGCATCTCTTAGAAAATCCTCTAGAATTTTACCCACAGTAGAGGTTAAGCTTACTGGCCTATAATTTCCAATATCAGTTTTTGTCCCCTTTTTGAACATTGGCACCACATTTGTTATATGCCAGTCCTGTGGTACAGACCCTGTTATTATGGAATCTTTAAATATTAAAAATAATGGTCTATCTATGATGGTACTTAATTCCTGCAGTACTCTGGGATTTATTCCATCCAGGCCCGGGAATTTGTCAATTTTAGTGATTTTTAGTCAGTGCTATACATCCTGCTGGGTTAAGCAGGTGACATTTAATGGAGAGTTTTTGTTATCACTGATCATGTTGTCTGTCATAGGATTTTCTTGTGTAAATACTGTTGAAAAAATGTAATTTAGCATATGGGCTTTTTCTCATCCACCATTTCACCCAGACTATTTTTAAGAGGCCAACAAAATAATTTTTTAGTTTTTTACTATTTATGTAGTTAAAGAATATTTTGGGATTTGTTTTTTACTTTCTCGGGCAATGAGTCTCTCTGTCTCAATCTTTGCTGCTTTGATTTGCTTTTTACAGATGTTATTTAATTTTCTGTATTTATTTAATGCCTCATCACTATCTACTTGCTTTAATTGCCTAAATGCTTTCTTTTTGTCACTTATTCTGCCCCTTAAAGCTTTATTTAGACATAGTGGATTCCTGCTATTTCTAGCATGTTTATTTCCATAGGGTATATATTGTGCACAGGTCCTATTCAGGATGCTACTAAATGTCTCCCATTTACTTTGTGTGCTTTTATGTCTCAGGATATCGTTCCAGTTTATTGCACTAAGATCATCTCTCAACTGTTGGAAATTTGCCTTCCTGAAGTTTAGTGTCCTTGTAGCCCCTCCGCAATAACATCTAATTAAAGGATGCTTAAAAACGTATTATTTTATGATCACTATTACCCAAGTGACCTCCAACCCGTATATTTAATATGCAGTCCGGCCTGTTGTTTAATATTAGGTCCAGCAGTGCCCCCCTTTTTGTTAGGTCCTGAACCAGTTGTGAAAGGTAATTGTCTCTCATAGTTGTCAAAAACCTATTACCTTTACTGGAAATGCAGGTTTCTTTTCCCCAATGTATTTCAGCGTAGTTGAAGTCCCCCATAATAATGACTTCTCCCTGAGTTGCTGCTTCATCTATTTGCTTTATGAGGATATTCTCCTCCACTTCCATTATTGTTGGAGACTTATAACAATCTCCTATCAGTAGTTTATTATTTTTTCCCCTTCCCCTTATCTCCACCCACAGAGACTCTACATTTTCATTAGATTCACATATATTGTCACGCAGGATGGGTTTTAAGGATGATTTTATGTACAAACAGACACCTCCCCCCTGGCTTATTTGTACGGTCATTTCTGAACAGACTATAGAACCATATTTGGCCACTTACAAATATCAATTGCATTTAGCAGAACCCTAGCACGGGGGCGATTGTAGCATCTGCGTCCATCCATGCCACAAGGAGGAAACTGGTGGTATTACTAGACACGAGGTCACCCCAGGGCGGCAGCCACTCCAGGCAATGTGAAACATAGTAGAAACAAGAATCACAGAGAAGAGGGGTAAACCCCAGTCATTATAAACTGTATATATGCCTCTCATCTGTAGGATTTGTAGAAAATACCCTCCTATACATTTTAAATCATGCTTGCACAATGGAGTTAGCATATTATACTTTTATTTATTTATCTCAAAAACAAACAAACAATGGTCAATCCCACACAGGGATCATATATAGGTGTACAGTAAGGCCAATGTATTGGTCTGAAATATTGACCCACAAAATTATCAACAGCAACACTAATTCACAAAATAATGCTAGAGCACTTAGCTAATGTAATGTATCACCTTTGCATTCATGTAAATCAGTGTTGTGACAACACATGGAAAAGACAAATAGGAAATATGGCCTCTTACCTAAGTATAGAGACTTTACATGCAGTGCTCCATTATGGAGAGACATACTGCAGCCCACCATTATAGCCCAGTTGTATAACTATTTAGATATTATAGTGTCAATCACTATCTAAGTAAAGAAGCTTACCCATGTGTGTATAATATCGGGGTCAGCACTCCGACCAGTGCCTAATGTCGTTTCGGTCAAAAAAAACTTTCTCAAGGGCCGTAGTGTCAGTGTCCCATCCTAAGCTCTTTATACCCTGTTCACGTCTGATATCCGGACCTCCATAGCGTCGCCAAAGCAGTGACGCCACCGCACGCTCCAATGACGCGTTATCATCGCCTCAGCATCTCCATGATACGCGACAGCGCAACGGCGTCTTTAGGAAGACGCCGCCGCGTCATGCGCAGTAAACAAAATGAAGCGCCGGGTGTAGACACCTCCTGGGGTGCACATGCGCATAGCCATAGCGACGCTAGGGGAGAGCGCAGAACAGCAGTGAGCGTCATAATGACTCCACAGTAATATATATAAGAGATACCCATATACAGCATGCCTCTGTGTATGACAATACTACTTTTTTTTGTCAGAATCCATACATCACAAATCCACAATGGTTCTTTATAAACACACATATGAAACAAGGACTGAATCAATCAGTCATCTTCCAAGATATACGTTATTATCTCATAGACAAATGTTTGTAAAAGAAGGGGGATTTTTTAAATGCCCTATGTAAATACTTAAGTCCCAAAAAAAAGCTTGAGAAAAGTATTATAGAAGTGATACCTTTATTTGCTAACAAGAAAAATTATATTTGTAAGCTTTCAGAGCTCAAGGCTCTGTCTGATGAAGGAGCCTTGAGCTCTGAAAGCTTACAAATATAATTTTTCTTGTTAGCCAATAAAGGTATCACTTCCATAATACTTTTCTCAACCTTTTTTTTGGGACTTATGTATTTACATCGATTTTTCTGGCTAACACGGTACAACAATATTATTTTGTATTATACTCTTAAATGCCCTATAAATGTGATTTCAATAGGCACTAATTAGAATATTGTGCAACAAAGAAAGTCCAATGTAATATGATCTATGTTCTCTTCATGGACAAGTCGACATGCCTCTTCACAGAAAGCTTGCAGCTGGAAAATCTCCTTTCACCATAAAGACACCTCCGCCATTATACACAGAACCGGGAATGGATCAGGACAAAAGAAGTAACCGATCAAAGACCATATTACTAAATTTCAGAGACAAAAACACAAAATTAAAATCAGCATAATGATCATAATAATCAGACGTGGCTCACTAAAATTAATGAGGTGTTTCAGGATGAGTCCAATGTTGATTTTAATGTAAAGCATAATGATTGTCAGGCAGATATTAAAAAAATTGAAGTTGCTATTACATAAAAGGACGAAACTCTGGTGGAATAAGGGATTCCTGGAGAAATACATTGCAAAAGGCCTTTGTGGAGACCCGGGGGTCAGTGGGTGCTCTCGTCCGCAGGACCAGCCGCCTTTACAAAGACAGCGTGGACCAGGGCTCATCCCCAACTGAACGCCCGAGCTCCTTAACCGTGGGCGGAACACTACTCAGACAACACAGGGTCAGGGAATCACAATATTAAGGCTTTATTGGATCCCCAAACAGTTAACAGCATATAACGCATAACCAAGTACAACACATAAATGTAACAGGCGACAGAGTCTCACCCTTCCGCTGGCTCACCAGGGTTTAGAATGCAGCACCGCAAAGTCTGTAGCCAGGTGACTGTATCATCCCAACCTGGGTTGCTTCCTTGTCCTTATGCAGTCTTTATCACAGCCGAATCCGATACTGAAGTCCTTGTGGTTCTTTAGTCCGTGTTCTGATCCCCTTGGTCGGCACCGAAATGCCTAGGCCTGGGGTTATGGCTCGCTAACCGGATCCGAAGACCCTAGATTAGCTGCCTGTCTCCAATCTTCAATCTCCAATCTAGTGGTCAAAGTGAACAGTCCTCCTTATATACCCTCAGCCCTCATTGAAGGATATTGGGGACGTCATGATTGGTGCAATAACACAGTCTTTTCATTGGCTGAACTCCAATCCTCATTTAACATATTTTAGTACTATTGCAATCCAAATGCTGATTGATATAGCACCTAGCAGTGATACAATGGAAGGTTAGGATGAGACATTCAGTCTCCAAACCATGACATTAACACAATAGTGGCTGGAGCCTCAATCAACATTCACAGGGTAATAGACAATGGACGATTAGCATAATTAAGTTCTCTGGCCTTCAATGACAAATAGGTTAGATAATTACATCACCATGCTAAACTTTAAACCACGGTAATCTATGAGAATACTGTAGGAAATTCTCCTTGGCCATTACAAGTTTACAAGCCAATATACAATATGGTCTGGATGAATAAGAAATCCTCCTACATTATATATTACAGGGGTCCATTTCGTCACATTCCTCCCCCTTCTTATTTAGCCAGACAGGATAGGCTTCCGATCATCCTTTTCCACCTGTCGGGACAGCCCATCCGCATTTCCATGGTTCTTGCCTTGTATATGTGAGATAGAGAAATTGTAAGATTGTAACGCCAAACTCCACCTAAGCAATCGTCCATTGTCCCCAGCAGTGCGATTTAGCCAACTCAATGGATTGTGGTCAGTGATGACTGTGAACTCATTGCCATAGAGGTAGGGCTGCAATTTTTTTAGAGACCAGACTATGGCCAGGCATTCTTTTTCTATGGTGGCGTAGGCCCTCTCTCGATCCAACAGTTTCCGGGAGAGATAAGCTATCGGATGTTCCTCGCCGTCAGCCCCCACTTGGCTAAGTACCGCTCCTAGTCCTGTGACTGATGCATCCGTTTGGACAATGAACCTACGTCGGAAGTCAGGAGCAGTCAGAACTGGGCTCTGGGCTAGCCGGTCTTTCAACTGGAGGAACGCAGCTTCACATTCTGGGGTCCAGATAAGGTTGCGGGCATATTTTTTGGTTGTGAGGTCAGTGAGTGGTTTTGCTACGGTGCTGTAATTGGGGATAAATTTTCTATAATAATTTGCAGTGCCCAAAAATGCGCGGACCTGTTTTTGGTTGACAGGGCACGACCACTGGGTAATTGCTTCTACTTTTGCCGGTTCTGGACGAATGCACCCACTTCCCACTCGATGACCCAGGTATAGCACCTCGGCCATCCCCATTTGGCATTTGTCAGGTCGGATGGTGAGCTGGGCTTTGGCTACCCTTTGCAGAACCTGGGACACATGCTGAAGATGCTCTTCCGAGGTGTCGCTGAAGATAGCGATGTCATCCAAATAGGCCTGGGCATACCCTGACATCCCTCTAGTAAATGGCCCACCATCCTCTGGAAGGTAGCTGGGGCATTCTTCATCCCAAAAGGCATGCTGGTGAACTCATATAGGCCAAAAGGGGTTATGAAAGCGGATTTCTCTTGAGCCTCTTTTGTGAGTGGGATCTGCCAGTATCCCTTGTTCAAATCGAGGGTGGATATAAACCGAGATCCCCCCAACCGCTCTAGTAGTTCATCCACCCGGGGCATGGGGTAGACATCTGTAACTGTGATCTCATTGAGCCGTCTATAGTCCACACAGAAACGAGTACTTTTGTCCTTTTTTGGCACCAGCACAACACTGGCAGCCCATGGGCTTTGGGAAGGAACTATGACTCCCATATTTAACATGTCATCCACCTCGGCCTTCATCATTGCCAATACCGGGGGTGTCACTCGGTAGGCGGGTTGGCGTAGCGGAGTGGATGCCCCTGTGTTGACATGATGCCAGACCAGAGGTGTTCGACCAGGTAAACTCGTGAACAGGGATTCATATGGTCTGAGTATGTCTGATAACTGTTGCTTCTGTGATGGACAAAGCTGTTCCCCCAGTGATACATCTTTTACCCCCATTTCCCTTTTGGAGTCCACTAATAGGTCTGGGATCTGGTCTGTATCAGGGTCATCTAAATCGGGACAACAAACTACTAAGTTGGTGACCTCTCTTTCCTCATAAACTTTTAGCCTGTTAACATGGTAGGTACGCTCACGAACACCTGCTCGATCCAGAGCCACAGTGTAGTCAGTATTGCCACATTTCTTGGTAATAGTAAATGGACCCGCCCACATGGCTTGAAGCTTGTTTTTGCGTACCGGTACAAGTACCAGGACCTTCTGTCCACAGGCAAATTCTCTGAGTCGGGCAGCGCAGTCATAACATCGTTTTTGCCTTTCCTGAGCCACTTCTAAGTTCCCGTGGGCTAATGCCATGAGGTGCCTCATCCTTTCCCTAAACTTTTGAACATAGTCCAATATGGGAACCTCTTCTGTGGGGAAGGTGCCCTCCCAACTTTCTCGTACCAGCTCTAAGGGCCCCTGTACTTTTCGGCCATACAGCAATTCGAAGGGGGAGAACCCAGTGGAGTCCTGTGGCACCTCCCGGTACGCAAAAAGGAGCTGCTGCAGGTTTTTCTCCCAGTCCCCCCCCTCGGCCTCTACATAACGGCTAATGAGCTGTTTCAGGGTTCCATTGAAGCGCTCACACAATCCATTCGTTTCAGGATGGTAGGGTGTTGTGCGCATGGGGCGGACTCCATGTTTCTCCCAGAGGGTCTGAATCAGTTCGCTTTGGAACTGTGCCCCCTGGTCAGTTAATACTTCCTGTGGAAACCCCACCCGGCTAAAGATGTCCAGTAAAGCTTGAGCCACATGCTCTGCATCTATGGAAGTCAAGGCAGTGGCTTCTGGGTAGCGGGTGGCGAAGTCTACCAGGGTGAGGATGAATCTCTTTCCGCTGCGGCTGGGGATGGCTAACGGGCCTACTAAATCAATGGCAACTCTCTGGAATGGTTCCCCAATCAAAGGCATGGGTTGGAGTGGGGCACGACATGGGGCTCCGCCCATACGTTGACACACTGGACAAGAGGCTCTGTATTTCTTTACTTCTTGAGTGACCCTTGGCCAAAAAAAACTACGCAACAGGCGGGTCCGGGTCTTTCTGGTCCCCATGTGCCCAGCTGCAGGAACATCATGAGCTAAGCGCAATAGTTGGGATCGATATTGCTGGGGTACTACAAGCTGATGTACACGGGTCATAGGTTTTTCTGGGCAGGATGCGGGCTTCTCTCGATATAAGAGGCCTCTTTCCCATCTATACACCTCCCCCTGATTTCCTCCCCAGGTTGGGCAGCCGCACTATGGATAAGCTCTAGGGTGGGTCTGTCAGTTGGGCTTCCCTGAACTCCTTACGATCTATCTACCCCCAGTCAATGGCCACAGTTTGGTTTGATGTACTCACATTGGTCGGCTCAGAAAAGGAGGCTGAAGATCGAAGAGGAGGGTTATCCTCAGATGGGTTGGTAGAAAGATCTGCACAAGGGTGATGCTTGGCTTGGCTGCGGGTGATGGCGGAGACAAACTGGCTGGATAATCCTTGTCCTAGGTCATTTCCCAAAAGAGCAGGGGTTGGGAGGCCGTCCACGAGCCCCACTTCAACCTCTGCCTGAGCCTGTATTCCACTGACCTTGACCATCTGGATGTGGCGATTGAGGTGGGCCTGTGTACGGTGTCCATCCTGCCGTATGGTGTGGACAGGGTAGATCACTTCCTCAGCTACTGGCGTATCTTGGGGGTAGTATCCTTCAGGCATCACTGGTTCATCTCTGCATATGTTGACTGAGTGGGCTGGCAGACGGGCTCCAGGCATAGGGCCCCGATTTTGAGGACACTCTTTGGCTATGTGTCCAAGGAGCCCACACGTATAACAGCGCCGTGGTTTAGGCAAGTCACGGGCCCTGTTGGTAAACTTTTGCCCTGTTGGGGTTTCTGCGGCATAGCGAGTTAGTCCAGCACGGGAGTCTGGAGGTCGCTGGTATCCATGGTTGATGAACCTCCTGGGATCGGTGGGCCAATTGGGTCTCCAGCTGGGTCGGTTGGCTGTAAATTCGTCAGCCAATCGGGCTGCTTGCTCTGGGGTGTCGGCTTCCGGTCCGCCACCCATTCTCGTATTTCTGGATCCATCTTCTCCATAAGCTGTTCAAGTACTATCATATTCCGGTGGGCAGCAGCGGAGTGGGCAGCACGACCATCGAGCCAGTGGTTACAGTGTCGTCGGAGTTGACTGCCGAATTCGACATAGGAGACACCCTGGCGAGACATAGTCCGGAACTTAATGCGATATCTCTCCGGGGTTATGGTAGAAAGGGCCAACAAAGTGTCCTTAATAATTCTATAGTCCAAGCAATCCTGAGGCCCAAGTGATCTGGACAGCCTCCTGGGCCCGACCAGGCAAACTTGACCACAGATATTTGGGCCACTCAGCTGTATGCACCTGGTGCATTCTCATATCATCTCAAAGTTTTGCAAGTGTTCATCGATCTCAGTGTTGGATTCATTCATCACTGGCACGTCACTGTAGCGAAGGTGAATTCCTTGGTGGCGGTCTATCGTGGGGGTGGGCGCTAATGGTAAGGAAATTGGAGCTCCCAACACTACTTGCAGAACACCAGCCATTTCTTCTCTTGAAGCTTCAGGCCCCAAAGCAGCCAAGCACTCCTTCATTTGGACTGCTTTGGACCTGGTGATGTCACGATATTCACTGGATCCATGACGTGGTACACAATTTACATCCTCTGGTACCACGTCGGCGGGGTCCTCATCATCCTCACCATCATTCTGGGTGTCCCAATGGACCAATTTCTGAATCAAAGCCGACCGAATGTCAGCGTTCCTGTATTCAATATTTCGCCTCTGGCACAGATCCTGTAGCGTCCATTTACTGCGGCTGCCGTATCTCCTCTCCGGCCCTTGTCCCATGGCTGAGCTGGTGGGGTTGGACATGGCAACGTCCGAAACCTGAATGCCTCACTATGGCCTGCTGGGTACGCTTATATGCATCCTTGGTTGTTGAGCCCTTGGACGGTGTCCACGAACACCAGTCCCCTGCAGCTCCCCTGGATAAACCAGGCTGAGTAGAATCCCACCGCTGCCACCAATTGTGGAGACCCTGGGGTCAGTGGGTGCTCTCGTCTGCAGGACCAGCCGCCTTTACAAAGACAGCGTGGACCAGGGCTCATCCCCAACTGAACGCCCGAGCTCCTTAACCGTGGGCGGAACACTACTCAGACAACACAGGGTCAGGGAATCACAATATTAAGGCTTTATTGGATCCCCAAACAGTTAACAGCATATAACGCATAACCAAGCACAACACATAAATGTAACAGGCGACAGAGTCTCACCCTTCCGCTGGCTCACCAGGGTTTAGAATGCAGCACCGCAAAGTCTGTAGCCAGGTGACTGTATCATCCCAACCTGGGTTGCTTCCTTGTCCTTATGCAGTCTTTATCACAGCCGAATCCGATACTGAAGTCCTTGTGGTTCTTTAGTCCGTGTTCTGATCCCCTTGGTCGGCACCGAAATGCCTAGGCCTGGGGTTATGGCTCGCTAACCGGATCCGAAGACCCTAGATTAGCTGCCTGTCTCCAATCTTCAATCTCCAATCTAGTGGTCAAAGTGAACAGTCCTCCTTATATACCCTCAGCCCTCATTGAAGGATATTGGGGACGTCATGATTGGTGCAATAACACATTCTTTTCATTGGCTGAACTCCAATCCTCATTTAACATATTTTAGTACTATTGCAATCCAAATGCTGATTGATATAGCACCTAGCAGTGATACAATGGAAGGTTAGGATGAGACATTCAGTCTGCAAACCATGACATTAACACAATAGTGGCTGGAGCCTCAATCAACATTCACAGGGTAATAGACAATGGACGATTAGCATAATTAAGTTCTCTGGCCTTCAATGACAAATAGGTTAGATAATTACATCACCATGCTAAACTTTAAACCACGGTAATCTATGAGAATACTGTAGGAAATTCTCCTTGGCCATTACAAGTTTACAAGCCAATATACAATATGGTCTGGATGAATAAGAAATCCTCCTACATTATATATTACAGGGGTCCATTTCGTCACAGCCTTATCCCTAGAGTGTTACGCATCCACGTATATCTTCATTTATGGTGAAGGTTGATTGATTCAAAACCAGCTGGGAAAATGATGCCGATGTTTGTTCAAAACACTTCATGGAGCTGTTGATTCAATTAAATGATCAAACGGTCACAGAGCTAGAAAAAGAAATTGATAAAATTCAGATGAACTTAAGTCTGAACTTACTGACGAACAACTTGGCAAATTAAACTCAGACTTGGAAGGTACATTTAAGAAGTGGGAAGAGGAGATTAAAAACGTGAAAACAAAAATGTTTCAACGTGATATCAATGACAAGAAGAACAACTTGGTATACCGTTGGAAAAAAGGAAAAGCTAGTCCATGCCTTCCCCAACCAAGAACAGAACCAACTTCTCCATCGACATCAGTAGCAGGTGATGAGTCTGAAGTTGATGGCGTAGAAGGAGGCCAACCGAGTGCATATGACCTGCAGAGTGGAGTTCAAAACCCCAAACCACCTAAGACAGGCAGAGGAAAGAGTAAGACAATTTCACCAAGTGAGGTACAAAGTTCCAAGCATAAAAAGAACCAGCTGGAGGTAATAAATCTATCATCTCATGAGTTTACTTACAACACAGCGTGAGGTCCTCTAGTTGGGTCTTTCCTTTGCACCGACAGGGACTTTTGACTCGTTCACCGCTATAAAAGATCTTTATCTCTTTTCAAGGAAACTTGTCTTGAGCAAGCTTCATCAGCAATCAATAACTGAGGGCGTAACATTGACTACAAGAGAGGCTGAAACTCTTTCAGCACTTGAAGAATTAGACACCAATCAAAGTATATTGTCTGCCTGTAGACCTTTAGATCAGAACCCCCAAAATCAATTTTGCCGAGGACTAAAGTATTTCCCTACTTGTCCGTATGTCCACAGGTAGACATATTTACCAAACTCGTCCGCGAGGATTTTGAAAAAATTCCTAAATATCCTTCCAAAAATAACCTGACAAGGGATCAACGTCAGGCAATTCAAGAACTAAAACTGAAGGACAATGTGGTAATCAAAAGTGCGGACACGGGGGGAAATGTGGTTATCTGGCCAGTGGTAAAATATGAAAAGGAGGCCTTTCGGCAATTAAAAGAACAAATACCATATACAAAACTTGCTTATAACCCGGTAAAAACCTTTAGGAGCGAATTGATCGGAATATTAGAAATGTGGGCATACATGTTCAGCGCGGCGAGGAGATAGGCATGCCACAGTGGTTTACACCGCGCCCCATACACGCTCATTGGACAATGCAACAGCGTTACAATTGGTCAGCCTGCTCCGGATGGCTGGCTAATACATGACGCCATTGTCTATCGGAGTTTGTCACAAATACACGCTCGTGTACTCTATTGTGGCTCCTGCAACACACTTTCGAGGCACAAATGTGTCGCACAGGAGCAGTCTTGTGCAGTACAGTGGATTACACTAACAATGGCTAGGTGTACGTCTGTAGGTGATAGCGGTAAGGTACAAACAACTCTATGGACATATGTGCCTGCATTGGTCCACGCCATGCCAGAGGTGCCATGGCTGAACTAAACTACAGTGTTGGCCAAAAGTATTGACACCCCTGCAATTCTGTCAGTTAATACTCAGTTTCTTCCTGAAAATGATTGCAATCACAAATTCTTTGGTATTATTATCTTCATTTAATTTGTCTTCAATGAAAAAACACAAAAGAGAATGAAGCAAAAAGCAAAACATTGATCATTTCACACAAAACTCCAAACATGGGTCAGACAAAAGTATTGGCACCCTAATACTAACCTTTAGCCAAAATAACTGCGATCAACCGCTTCCGGTAATTATCAATGAGTTTCTTACAATGCTCTGCTGGAATTTTAGACCATTCTTCTTTGGCAAACTGCTTCAGGTCCCTGACATTTTTAGATCTCTCCACAGATGCTCTATGGGATTCAGGTCTGGACTCATTGCTGGCCACTTTAGAAGTCTCCAGTGCTTTCTCTCAAACCATTTTCTAGTGCTTTTTGAAGTGTGTTTTGGGTCATTGTCCTGCTGGAAGACCCATGACCTCTGAGGGAGACCCAGCTTTCTCACACTGGGTCCTACATTATGCTGCAAAATTTGTTGGTAGTCTTCAGACTTCATAATGCCATGCACACGGTCAAGCAGTCCAGTGCCAGAGGCAGCAAAGCAACCCCAAAACATCAGGGAACCTCCGCCATGTTTGACTGTAGGGACTGTGTTCTTTTCTTTGAATGCCTCTTTTTTTCTCCTGTAAACTCTATGTTGATGCCTTTGCCCTAAAAGAGAGAACATTCTTCCAAAATGTTTTAGGCTTTCTCAGGTAAGTTTTGGCAAACTCCAGCCTGGCTTTTTTATGTCTCGGGGTAAGAAGTGGGGTCTTCCTGGGTCTCCTACCATACAGTCCCTTTTCATTCAGACGCCGACGGATAGTACGTGTGGATACTCTTGTACCCTCAGACTGCAGGACAGCTTGAACTTGTTTGGATGTTAGTCGAGGTTCTTTATCCACCATCCGCACAATCTTGTGTTGAAATCTCCCGTCAATTTTTCTTTTCTGTCCACATCTAGGGAGGTTAGCCACAGTGCCATGGGCTTTAATCTTCTTGATGACACTGCGCACGGTAGACACATGAACATTCAGGTCTTTGGAGATGGACTTGTAGCCTTGAGATTGCTCATGCATCCTCACAATTTGGTTTCTCAAGTCCTCAAACAGTTCTTTGGTCTTCTTTCTTTTCTCCATCCTCAATATGGTACACACAAGGACACAGGACAGAGGTTGAGTTAACATTAATCCATGTCAACTGGCTGCAAGTGTGATTTAGTTATTGCCAACACCTGTTAGGTGCCACAGGTAAGTTACAGGTGCTGTTAATTACACAAATTAGAGAAGCATCACATGATTTTTCAGTGCCAATACTTTTGTCCACCCCCTTTGTATTTTTTTCATTGAAGACAAATTAAATGAAGATAATACCAAAGAATTTGTGCTTCCAATCATTTTCAGGAAGAAACTGAGTATTATCTGACAAAATTGCAGGGGTGTCAATACTTTTGGCCAACACTGTATATAGTTTGATTCCCTGGAGGTTGAAGGAGGAGAGCCTTCTTGACAGCCTCCAGTTCAGCCCGTTGTGCTGACATGTGAGCTGGCAACCGGACGAGACTCTGGGTGCCTGTGGTCTCATCCAGCACTGCAAATCCGGACACATACGTGCCGTCCAGACAGAAACAAGAGCCGTCAACAAAGATGACCCTGTCTTCTGGATGTCTGTCGGTCCTGGTTATTTGTGGTGTACTGGATAGTGATGGTTGACCACAGTCATGTTCGGTCCCTGTCATGTTTAACAACTGGGACAGAACATACTTTGCCTTGTGGTCCACTTTCAGATTCCGGTCACTGAGGTCCATGATCCATTTCCCGAATCTCTGTGGGGAGACTCCATGGAGTGTATATCTGAGCAAAAGGACCAAAGGAGAATGTGGTGTCTGTACAGTCAGTGATCGGAAACCTACAATATGCTCGGTGGTTTTAACAGCATAGTGTATGGCAGTCAGTTGTTTGGCACATTCATCGAACCCTTGTTCGACCGGCGAGAGTAGCCGGGAAAAGTATCCCAGTGGTCTACTGTCATGTCCTATCTGCTGTAGAAGAACAACAGAGATAGACTCAATCCCAGCATGTGATTTTCAAGATTCAAGATTCAAAGGAGCTTTATTGGCAGGACCAAATACACCTCAGTTGTGCCAAAGCAATTGTATAAAGGGAATAGGGATAGGGACTGTGGGGATGTTGGGTAGGAGCTGTAGGGAAGGTGGATGGGGCGGATCCAGGATGGGGGGCTATAGTCCATGGCATAGGGAAGGCGGATGGGGGCAGATCCAATGTGGAGGCTATAGTCCATGGCATCATAGTTCTTTTTCTCGCAGTCTATGGCATTCGCTCACATACCGCACTGCTATCTCCACTGCTCTCTCTTCTTCTCCCAGCAGGATAGATGTTTTTTCTTCCTCCTTCATGGTGATGAAATCTGGGAAGAGATGTGAGAGTCTCCTGAAGTGAGTGTCACTCACTACTGAGTATTTGGAACAGTGTAGCAGGAAGTGGGTTTCGTCCTCCACGGCCTCCTGGTCACAGTGTTGGCACAGTCTTTCCTCCCTGGGCTTGTATCTCTGCCTGTGTCGACCAGACTCGATGGCCAGACTGTGGGCACTGAGTCTATATCGGCTCAGGATCTTGCGGTCTCTGGGATCCGGGAGTTTCTCCAGATATGGTGCCAGTTTGTAGTCTCTCTGTAGACTCTGGTACATGGTCAGTTTCTGTGAGCTGAAGATATCGTTCTTCCAGTCAATGACATACCTCTCTTGGCCTTCGTCTACCATCTTCCTGATTCCGGCTTTTGTGAGGTTGTGATTGGTGTTCTGGTTGTGTTGGGTTTGGCTGGGCTGTTCCGAGGGTTCTGGTTTTTCTGTTTCACCTACATGTATCAGGGCTTTATGGTGATGGCAGCTTGGATTGCTCCTATGCAGGTGAGCCCGGAATGACAGCGCCCTGGAGAAGGTGCTTACAGAATTCCAGGTGGAATATTTCTGTTGGGCTGGAATCCCACCTTGACCAGTATGGGTAGGTGTGAGGACCCCAGACTTCGCTGCCATATAGGAGGATTGGGGTGATGATGGCGTCGAAGATTTTTAGCCAGACCCTCACTGGTGGCTTCAGGTGGTAGAGTTTCCTTCGGATGGCATAGAAGGTTTTGCAAGCCTTGTCTTTCACGGTCTCTTTGGCTTGTTTGAAGCTCCCTGACCGGTGAATCTCTAAGCCCAGGTAGGTATATTTGTCTGTTCCTGTGAGGTCGCAGTTGTTGAGGACAAATGGCGGATGCTGGTCTGATCTTCTCTTTCTCCTCTGGAACACCATGGTGTTGGTTTTCTTTAGATTGACCGGTAGGGCCCAGGTGGAGCTGAATTTCTCTAGGATTTTCAGGTTGTCTTGGAGGCCTTTCTCGGTTGGTGACAGCAGCAGCAGGTCATCTGCATACAGCAGGAATTTCACCTGAACGTCATGGAGGGTGAGACCTGGTGCGGTGGAGGATTCCAGAGCAGTAGCCAGCTCGTTGATATAGATATTAAAGAGCGTTGGACTTAGGCTGCAGTCTTGTCTGTCTCCGCGGCTCTGTTGGAAGTAAGCCGTTCTTTTGCCGTTCACACTCACGCTGCAGCGGTTCTCGGTGTAGGAGCTTTTGATGACATCGTAGGTCTTCCCTCCATTCCACTCTCCAGCAGTTTCAGGAATAAGCCCGGGTGCCACACCGAATTAAAGGCCTTTTTAAAGTCCACAAAGCAGGCGTATATCTTCCCATTCTTTGTATTGTAGACGTGTCTCTGAATGAGGCTGTGCAGGGTATAGTTGTGGTCAGTGGTGCGGTGGTTCGGCATGAACCCTGCTTGGCTCTTGCTGAGGACGTTGTGCTCAGTGAGGAAGGTGAGGATCCTCTTGTTCAGGATACTGTTGAACAGTTTTCCCAGGTTGCTGCTGACACATATGCCTCGGTAGTGTAATGAGGCCTTGGTTCGAGGTACGGGGGAAGTAGCCGGCACTCATCACAATATTGAACACTTTGACCATTGCAACCTGTATTTCTGGTGGGCTGTACTTCAGCATTTCTGGTAGGATTCCATCTAGGCCACCGGCTTTTCTACACCTTACGGAAGAGATCCTCTCGGCTACTTCCTGTAGTGTTATAGGTGTATCCACCGGGTTTTGGAAGTTTTTGATTTTTTCCTCCATTGCTTTTAGTTTTGCCATTATGTTTTCCTGTTCTTGGCTTAGTTCTTCCTTTGGAATGTCTTTATAGAGGTCTCTGAAGTACTGGAGCCAGATGTTGCCATTTTGGATATAGGTGTTGTTTTTCTTTTTTGTGCCCATGTGGTTCCATAGTTCCCAGAAGGAGTTGTCTTGGAGTTGGTTAAGCTTGGTAGAGATGTAACTCTGCTTCTTCCTCCTGAGGATGGTTTTGTATTGCCTTTGTATGGTGTCATAGGCTTCCCTCAGACCCGGGTGGTTGGGGTCTCTGTGTTTCTTGTTGGAGGCTGTTCTAAGGGTCTTCCGTACGGCTTTACATTCTCCGTCAAACAAACCATTGACCTGTGTTTCTTTAGGTCTCTTGTAGTTGACTTTTTTAAGGTCGGACAGTCTGGCCATTGCATAGAATATGTTGTTGAGGTCCTTTGCGGCTTGACTCACTCCCTCTGGGTTAGGCTTGTACTCGTAGTTGTAGAAGTGGTGGAGCATCCGCTGTATTTCAGGGCTGCTGGAAGCTTCTTTATACTTTGGTGCCGACCTTTTGGACCATTTATATGATGGAGGCCGGCTGAAGAGGCCGCTCTGCTGTGGCTTCTGATTGGATGGTTTCTCTGTAGATTTCATGTACAGGAGAAGTTGGCTGTGGTCTGACAGGTGCGTTTGCGAGGTGACTATGAAGGCGCTGACATCTGCCAGGTTCATGTCTGTAATGGCGTGATCTACTACACTACTCCCTACATGGGAGTTTAGTGTATACCTTCCTAGGGAGTCACCCTTGCTTCGGCCATTAAGGATATGAAGTCCTAAACTTCTACATACGTTCAGGAGCTTTCTGCCACTTTGTTGACTGTACTGTCATAGCTGTTTCTCTCCGTGTGCAGAGTCCTGGCCGTCATTCTCTGCTCCAAGTATGTAGATGTTTCCATCCGTGGTCAGGAAGTCTTTCTCTATCCCAGTTCTTGCATTGAGGTCTCCAAAGATGAGAACTTTGCCCAGTGCCTGATAATGGGCGGCTTCTCCTTGTAAGATCTCGAAGCAGTCTGGATTGAAGTAGGGGGACTCTGGCGGTGGTATACAGATGGCGCAGAGGTAGACATCAGACTGACAGGTGAGGATGGAGCTGCTGATTCTGATCCATATGTGGCTGCTTCCTTTCTTCACCGGTTTGATGTGTTGATGGAGCTCCTCTTTATACCAGATCAGTACTCCTCCTGAGCCCCGTCCCTGTTTGATGTTTTTATTTTTCTGGGCATGAACCGAGAATTCCTTGTATCCAATAGGCACCAGGGATTTGTTTTCGTCTCTGGTCCATGTTTCCAGGAGGATCTGAATGTCTATATTTTTCAGTCTTTGTATAAAATCAGGGTCCTTTGTTTTACATCCAAAGGTCGAGGCGTTGAGACCCTGAATATTCCAGCTGCTGATTGTAAGTGAAGACATTGTTCTGTGTATCTTGTGTGTATATACCTTGTAATGAGTATGGCTGTGTGGGACACACTGGAATTCTTTCTGATTTGTAGAGGTGCCTGGTTCCATCCAGTCACATTAGTCTCTCATACAGTGCACTGAGCAGGGTCTTTAACTCATCCATATCTCTGTTCTGCATGTGTCTGTGTGGGCTCGGTGGTCCCCTCTGTGGAGGTCTCCATCTCTGATGGTGTGATATTGGCTGCATGTGTCTGTGTGGGCTCGGTGGTCCCCTCTGTGGAGGTCTCCACCTCTGATGGTCTGATATTGGCTGCATGTGTCTGTGTGGGCTCGGTGGTCCCTTCCATGGAGGTCTCCTCCTCTGATGGTCTGATACTAGGTGAAGAGCTTTGTTTCCAGCATCCGGAGGTAGGATTGGGGTTTTCTGCTCTTTCATTCTCAGGAGTCTTTCAGTGTGGTCATGGTCACTGTTGGATCCAGGCCTGGGGTCTCTGTTTAGCAAGATGTCTTTCAGCTCTTTGGCCAGAAGGCTGACCCCTTGTTTGTTGAGGTGTTTATTATCGTGCAGGTGACTGATGTTTATGGAGAGGTGTTGTGCCAGGGTCACATTTGGCACAGCCTTGATCCTTTCAGTCAGTTCCATGTTGATGGTTTGGGTGCTTTGCCTGGATATATCCTTTCTTGGGAGCAGCGATGACAGAATGATTTTGGTGTCTGGGAATTGTAGTTTTGTCGTCTTTGCCAGTTTAGTCAGTTGCTCTGCGATCTGCTGGTGCTGGTCTGGTAGATTGTTTGTACCCGTGTGTATAATAATATGCTTTGGGTTGGTAAACCATGGATTACTGATGACCTTTGTCGACTTTTCAACGTTTGTACAGCGGATTGTACGGACCTGTTTTCCTGGGAATAACCGCTGTGTATCTAGGTACATCCCATTTGAGTCCATTATTAGGACAATATCAGGACTTTGTGGTGTCTTGGGGGGTTACAGTGCTGCTGATGGGGGGCTGTGATGCTGGCTTTGCTAGTGATGGATATTGGGAGGGTTGGCCAGGATAACTATAAAATAATCTCTCATTTCTCAGTGGTAGGGTTACTACAGAAAGGGATGCCAATTCAAAACCTACTGCTTTCTTCTGCTGTCGGGATTATAACGGTCACCCCAGATGTTTGATATCTATCCAGGGAGCCGCGATATGGCCCAGCATGTGCCTGGATGGCCATTTCTCCATCTGGGTTGGGGGTGGCTAACACAGGTGCAGAAGAGAGGTCACTTTTCAGAGTTGAAAAGGCCTCATCCTGTGCTTTTGACCAGCCCTGGAGTGAGGGTTCTTCTCCTCTGAGGAGTTCATAAAGGGGTTTTGCTTTGGCAGCAAAATCCTCTATGAATTCCCTCATAAAGTTGGCTACTCCCAGAAACTTCCATAAGTCTTGTAGAGTGCCAGGCCGAGGTAACTTGACCATAGCTTCCACTCGGGCCGCCACAATTCCTTTGGCTCCAAAAGAGATCTGCACCCCGAGGAAAGTCATCTCTATTCTGGGCAAATTTGCCATGTGAGGACTCAGCTTGAGTCCAGATTTAGATAGGAGTCCCAAGAGCTCCCTTAACAGAATCAAGTGTTCTTCCATGGTCTCTGTGTGCAGGAGTAAGTCATCTACATTTGCAGGAGACATTCCAACCGAGAAAACACGCTCTGTACGGCCGCCAGTGCCTGGTGAAAATACGTAGGACTACTGTGCAACCCCTGGGGGAGTACATTAAACATGCACTGTTTGTTCCCCACTGTGAAAGCAAATTTGTACCTACAGTTTTCTGTGAGTTCAATAGAGAAGAACCCATTGGCGACATCAATGGTCGAGAATATGCGGCTTTTGCCACTTATCCTTGCCACTATATCAGGAGTTTGTGCAACTAAGGGGGCAGACATCGGAGTGTACTTATTAAGGACAGGTAGGTCTATGGTGAGATGCCACGCATCAGTGTCCTTTTTCTTCACAGGCCATAGAGGGTTGTTGCACTTTGAATTCCCCTCTATGACCACACCCTTAGTCTCCAATTCCAGGACAATGTTGGCTATAGACTGTGTCGCTTCCAGTGGAAAGCAATATTGACGTTGAGGGGGTGGGTCTGACCCCTCTATGTTCACCTGGACACCAATCAATCTGCCACAGTCGTTTTTACCCTGGGCCCCAGATCAGGATGTTCGTATACAATGGGTTCAAGGTCTATATTATGCGAGACCTCTGGCCGTTTGTGTTCAAGCATATCACCTGAATTCTCCATTGCCGGCAAGGGTGGTCCCAGACACTGGTGTTGTATGACCCACACCTTGGATTGTCTGGGTCCCTTCCACACAATCGAGTTTGCCAAATCTAGGATCCATCCATTTTGGGTCATTACATCAGTTCCGATGATCTTGTCAGAACCAGACTAGTACCACATTGGGATCTTGAGGGTTAAGTGTCTGGCAATATAGACAATCACTTCCTCAATTCTGTGGGCCTTCACCCCCCCCCCCCTTGTTGGTGATCAAATCCGATCACCACACACTGAGGGCTGTTTGGATGCAAATCATGTTTGATATTTGTAATGGAGATTTCTGCACCAGTATCAAGCATAATTTGTGTGTCCTGATCTTTAATTCTGGCTTTTATGTGGGGTCTCCCTGAAGAATCCAGTATGACAGGACATACTGGAGCCAGCTCTTTAGGGATTCCTAATTGTCAATCGATATTGACAAGGATTCCAGTAGGTACCTGAGAGGTACATACTGCAATTTGGAGATCCTCAACCGTAGTTCTATTTGTGGTATCAGTAGATTCCACAACCACATTTTGGTGTCTGCGCTTGTAAATATCCCCGAGACCCATCAGCCTGTTCGCCCACTGTTCTGGCGTAATTAGGTTTCATCTTGAAACCATTATTATTGCCAGATTTTTCAGGGCTGTTTCAGTTTCGTACCCACTGAGGACAATTTTTCTTTATGTGTCCAAATTGCAAACAGAAAGCATTGAATGCTCCCTGTCCTCTCAAATGGTGGGGCCGTGGGGTGAACAGCTGACTTCTTTCTAGCATGGCGCACACGTTCATCTTGTGATCTAACTTGTACAGGCACATGTTCCCTAACCTTAACCGACTTTTTATTGTGCAGTAGATCTTGTCTACACTGCTCAATAATCATTGCCGCATCAGTGAGCAATGGTTCCCTTGCTGCGCTCAACCTAATTGCAGTATCAAGGTATGGGAATTTTTCCACAAACATGCGGATCATGCCTTGTAGAATACCGATACCTTGATCCATAGTGACCTTCCTGTACATAGCTTCAAACCGACTACACAGCGATAAAGGTTCATCGTGTATAGTTGGTCTGAACTTCATTAGGATTTCTGGAGTAACGTCCCCGTGGCCCGTTGCCAGTGTGATGAGTAAGGAAAGGAGTTCTTCCTTATCATGAAACTGTCCATTTCTGGGTTCCGTTCTCCCTTTGCCTCATACCTCCGATTGAGGTGTGTAGGCAACCACAACTGGAACAGCTCCATTCGAAGTTCTGGAGCCACAGAATATTTATTGCAGTGACCTTCAAAGATATCACATGCAGTAAACGCATCTAGACTGGAATCATATTTTGGGATCTCCTTGCAGATCTGTAACAGAAATGTTATCCTTTCCATACTGTTACAGTTAGGATAAAATTCCTCTGACTTTACTGAACGATTTGGCGGATAGGAAGTGGTGTGATCCCTTTCCCACCAACCTCCATATTCCCAACTCTCGTCCTGACCCTGGAAGCGGGCGCTACGTGTATGCTCCCTTCGAGTTTGAGTGAAATGTAGCGACCGTTCCACCTGTCCCCTGGACTCTATAGCTCCGGATCTCTGATCCATGGGAGACATGGACCCTGTTGCTGCGGTCTCCCCATCCTGTGCAGTACCCGAAACACAGACCTGTTTCGTGGGCAAAGGCACCATGCTATTTGTACCAGGCCGTGACAGATTAGAGATGACCTGTTGCAAATTCACAATCGTTTGCGACTTTGCAGCCAGATCCTCTCTAAGTGTGCTCACTAGTGCATCCATAGATGCAACTCTGCTCTTGAACTGATTTATCTCAGTGTACAGACTGAGAAGCTCTCTGTCCATGTCAGAATAATAGGTTTCCCAGCCCCTGTCAGCTGTACACTGGGCCCTTTCTTCTAACTCAGTTTCTAGTGTGTGTATACGTTTAATGCTCTCCACACAACTATGGCTGTGTAGGTTATCCGATGTGGAAACTTTGTCTGCTTTTCTTGTGCTAGCAAGTGTTCCCACATGCTCCGGCCTGCAAATGCTGTCCTCAAGAGTATACACAAATTTTGCCAACATTTGGAGGCGTTTCTTGGTTTTGTGGAAAACACTTTTACTAATACAAACTCTATCATGGTCCAGTAAAGTTGACCAGAGCATCTCTGTGGACTTATATACAGTGGGCAGTATTGGGTTAAATGTGCTATTTCTACACAAGTTTTTGAGGGTGGAGAAGTTCATACTCACCTGTTCAGATGCCATGTTGCTTGGTTTCATCTGTTCCTTCGTCCCTCTTGAGCTGCTTGGAAAAAGGTCCTTTTTCTCCGGAACACCTTCTTTCCTGACCAGCTGGACTCCTCAGATGAACCAAACGTTGATGGTGTTTGAACGAAGTGACGTGATGATCTCGCTCGCCGATAGACGTGTGTATCGTGTAAAGGAATCAGAAAAATCGTTAAAATCAGAAAAATGTTCTCTGATGAGGACTTTGTCCTGTGTCTGACTAAAATTGAAAACTGTGTCACTCGTATGGACTATCAGGGCACTGAACACACAGAATAACGGATCACGTCACCATGCCTCCTGTTATCTGTGTCCACGTTCTTCTGGCCTGATCCGACAGACGATGACCACAGGATTTCACTACAAAAGACACTAAAACAAAACCTCAAACAGTGGGCCTAGGCTCACCAATATGTTGTAGGCTGGTTTTGTTTATCGGTTATTCCTGTCGGTTATGACCACAATCACCGATATCCAGAATCTTCCCTTCCTTACCGCTTTCTGTTCCTATGCTGATTAACTATATATATAATGTATTTACCGACAACTTAATGAAAATAAGTCTGTTCTAATAAATTAATATTTATTAAACACAACCCAAAAAGTCTACAACAATAACATATATATTCTAGATAGCACGATAAATAATACACAATACAATTACTGTTACAATATGTAAAACACCCACAGTTACTAACAATTATACCCCACTCACGTTATCTAACCATACATGCACACTATATTAATTAATTACATCCATTCGCCTGCCCCTAGCTATCCCTGAACATAGACAGAGTAATATTATGAGAGAGAGAGTGTGTGTATAGTAGAAGTAGATAGAGAAGGAAAAGTTACAGGGAAGATACAGAGGAGAGATAGGGGTGATACTTAAGCTAGGTCTTGGTGATTCTATTCCATCGAGAGTCCTAAGTAGAAAGAGAGAGCTTTTGTGTCTCAGAGTGCATTTTAACCTGTCCCTCAGCTGTGCTCGTGACGGACACACCTCCTCATCCATGCACTTCTGACGGGGGTTTTAAGGGTGCACACTCACCGTGCACTCTATTGCAATAACCTAAAGCTTACACTATAGATTGGCTAACAATGTAAATAATACTTCTTAGAGATACCTTAGTGATGTCTACACCTATCACCTTAGACATCTTGGCTGCTGCAGTTTGTTAGAAGAAAGGGTGAGAATAATCCTTTGTGCCAGCAGCCTGTAGATCTTTGATATTTAAATTAAGAGTGTTATCTGATGGCTTCCCACACTGAAATGCAAGAATGGACATCTTCTGATATGGTAATTAACCATGTCAGGAGATGAACAGATTTTCATCAGATATAGCTGAACTGGTCAATGTAATACTACAATATGAAGGGACATTTATTATGGCCTATTACACCAATGTGGGCATAAATATAGATATATACACATACATACCCACAAAGAGAGAGATATATTTATGTGTCATATTAATTATTAATTATACCATCACTTCCCCCTCAACACATTGTAGATTGAATAGACTTCTCCTCCATGCTCTATGGTGACCCAAACCCATCTCCCCTGATCATCACACTCCTGGGACAGCAGATTAAATACAACATTACGGTGGAACAGTATCACTACCCCTGCATGTTTACTTTGAGCTGACGAGCCCACTACTTTCCTCACCCACAATTTACTGAGCCTAATAAAATCCTCTCCCTTTAGATGGGTTTCTTGAAGCAATACAATATTGGGCGATTATCTGTTCAGATGTCTCAGTATCTTTACTCTTTTATTTGGGGATCTTAGGCCTTTCACATTCCAAGAGATGACCTTCATAGTCCCTGTCACTACAGCCTATTACCTTTTGCTTTGTTTTCCTTATGGGGGTTCTAGTGATTAAAAGAAGATCCTCAGGTGGTTAGAGAGGGGTAGAAAAGAAAGAAAAAAGACTTAAAGATATGAAAAGGGATTGAGATTTAAACCTTAAAACAAATAAACAGTGAGCTCTCAATACAATGTAGTGTATTTCTAGCTTCTTACACCACTAATAGCGTTGTGGACTTCGCTACAAAACGAAAAAAGGGCAAGAAAAAGAAAAAATGAAAACCTGTGGGAAGAAGCATATCCCACACCACACATTATAAACAATTGTCAAAGTGCCATCTGCATCTTCTCCTCTGCTCTGATCTTTGCATAACTCTTTGCCTTCCACCCCTCCAGAACACGTGTCCCTTCCCCAAATAAGGGGCAGATGAGCATGTCCTACCAAAGCCCATCTTCATTAAGGCGCAACATATATCAATTGGCAGTACTCAACACGTTACCAACAGCATCCAGTCACCTTGGGGATGCACCGTTCTATTTATAGAAGAAGTGTCTGGGGGGTGAGACCCATCAAGAGCAAGCTGTATATGATGCAGTCCATTTCAATGGTGCTTCATCTGCGCCGGCCAGATGCCCTCTGAGGCTTTGGTGTTGAGGGGAAGCTGTCTTCCTCATGACCTGTTCTTCGTTCTGTGCTTTTTGTGTTTCGCAGAATTTTTTCCATGTGTTTTTCTGCATCACTTGCCGATTTGTGGATGAGGTTATCACCGTCATTTTGAAAAATCCTCAGTGTCACTGGGTATTGTAGTGCAAAACCTTTCTTTGCTTGATACAGTGCTGCACATATTTTACTAAAGGCTCTCCTGCATTTTGCCACCTCTGCAGAATAGTCTTCAAATAATAGGACTTTTTTTCCTCTCAAAGTAACTGGCTGGGGATATCTTCTATATGCTCTCATTATGTCAAACTTATCATTATAGTCCAGGAATTTCATGATTACTTCACGTGGTCTGGATGTCCAGTCATCAGATCCTTGATTGTAAGATCATAGATCTGGCCCAACTCTGTGAACCCTTTCGACCCTACAACCATGATAAATTCCCAGGGCCATTGGTAGGTCTCTTTCACAAAGTCTTTGTGGTTCAGCTACACGGACTGACTCGGGGAACCCCGCTAGCCTTAGGTTGTTATGCCTTGACCTGTTTTCTGGGTCCTTGACCTTCTCAGACAGGCGGTTTGTTTCCGCAGTTGTCTCTTTAAGCCGCGAGGAGAGCTGTATGCTAGCACCCTCCACTTGTGAGACCCTCTACTCCAGCTCCACTATCCGTTCTTTATGTTTCTCACTTCGTCTTGGAGATGCTGGAGGGCCTTCTTGATAGCCTGTTCCAGGTTCTTTTGGATGTCTGACATGATGTTACTTACCACGTCAGCCGCCAGTTTGCTAAAATCTAATGATATCAATCTTGAAGTAGATTTTAATACTCGCATATTCATCCAAATAGCGAGTGTAATGTTAGTCAATTAGTGATAGGCTCCTCCCACACACATCCGGCTATGAAATTAGTCTTTCCGGGACAGGGCGGGAGGATGGGCTTTTTACGATTTCAATGCCTAAAACACCTTGCTGTACCCCCCAGAGAGAGCTTAACATTCAGTCTGCTGTCCTTGAGGTGCCAGTTCCCACTGTTTACTGAAGGTAGCCGGCAATTTGTGTCCAGATCATTCAAGATCGACACATCACTCACAAGCACCAGCGTTACTTGCCGAGTAATGAGTATCGGATACCGTACTATCCGTGGAGTAGCGAATAGTAACAATTACAATCACTCATCACTAATTTCAGCCGAAAATTCTAGAAGGAGCCATACAGAAGATAATTCTTCTGCCCGATCTGGAACCTGTACCAATTTCCCAGTTGGGAAGATATACATTCTTGTGTCTGAACCATCAGTCAAGTGTGATTAATAATCTGAATCACTTCCATGTCTGGATATGCCTTGTAGAACACTTAGAGATTACTCTTCCAGACCTCAGATGGCTAATAAGTATAGGTTCCAGGAACTCAAGATTAGAGATGAGCGAGTATGCTTGTCACTACTCGGTACTCGCACGAATATCACGGTACTCGGGCTACTCGGCGAGTACCGAGTAATCTCGCGATACTCTTGCTGTGCTCGGGGTCCACCTCCCTGCATGTTGGCGCTCTTATCAGAGCCAGCCTGCATGCAGGAATTGGCTGACAGACACTGTAATGCCACAGCCATGTTGATTGTGGCATTACAGTGATTGGCTGGCCGCACAGCGTCATCAGGTCTTTATAAGGCCTGACCGCGCTGTGCTCGTCACTCTGCGCCATTAGACAGTCAGTGTAGGGAGAGCTGTTGCTGATTGAGGGACAGATTTGTGGCCTTTCAGCTAGTGTAGGCACAGGGTTGCCAGTTTATTTACCACAACAGTCCTTCTGAGGACTACTAGAGCAATATACAGACAGGCAGGGAGGCAGGGTATATACCAAACTTCGCTGTGCCAGTATACCAGCCTGCATCGCATCTGGGGCTGGTTTCCAGGCTCATCCATCCCAAAAACCGTGCTTTTAGGGATTTATTTAGCTCACTATAGGCAGGAGTAGGTTTTAGCTCAAATTAGGGTACACCAAAAGCCTTGTGCTAAAAACCAACTCTTCTCTGCACTAATTTAGCATCTAATTGCTGCTACTGTAGGCTGCAGCGTTAATTAGGGTACACCAAAAGCCTTCTGCTAAAATCCAAATCTTCTCTGCACTAATTTAGCAACTAATTGCTGCTGCTGTAGGCTGCAGCGTTAATTAGGGTACACCAAAAGCCTTGTGCTAAAAAACAACTCTTCTCTGCACTAATTTAGCATCTAATTGCTGCTACTGTAGGTTGCAGCGTTAATTAGGGTACACCAAAAGCCTTGTGCTAAAAACCAGCTCTTCGCTGCACTAATTTAGCATATAATTGCTGCTACTGTAGGTTGCAGCGTTAATTAGGGTACACCAAAAGCCTTGTGCTAAAAACAACTCTTGTCTGCACTAAATGTGCATCTAAGTGCTGTTACTTTAGGTTGCAGCGTTAATTAGGGTACACCAAAAGCCTTGTGCTAAATACCTATTCTTGTCTGCACTAAATTTGCATCTCAGTGCTGCTACTGTCTGTTGCAGCGTAAATTAGGATACGCCAAAAGACACGCTATTGTAGTCAGCATTAGTGTCTGACTAGTCCACCTGCAGGGCCTTAATTTCAAAACTTAGGGTCTTGCTAAAAACATACTTTTGTCTGCACTAAATTTGTGTCTCAGTGCTGCTACAGTCTGTTGCAGCGTAAATTAGGATACGCCAAAAGACACACTATTGTAGTCAGCGTTTGTGTCTGATTAGTCCACCCACAGGGCCTTAATTTAAAAACTTAGGGTCTTGCTAAAAACATACTCTTGTCTGCACTAAATTTGCATCTCAGTGCTGCTACAGTCTGTTGCAGCGTAAATTAGGATACGTCAATAGACACGCTATTGTAGTCAGCATTTGTGTCTGACTAGTCCACCTGCAGGGCCTTAATTTCAAAACTTAGGGTCTTGATAAAAACATACTCTTGTCTGCACTAAATTTGAATCTTAAGTGCTGCTATTGTCTGTTGCAGCGTAAATCAGGATACGCCAAAAGATACGCTATTGTAGTCAGTGTTTGTGTCTGACTAGTCCACCTGCAGGGCCTTAATTTCAAAACTTAGGGTCTTGCTAAAAACATACTCTTGTCTGCACTAAATTTGCATCTCAGTGCTGCTACAGTCTGTTGCAGCGTAAATTAGGATACACCAAAAGACACGCTATTGTAGTCAGCGTTTGTGTCTGATTAGCCCACCTGCAGGGCCTTAATTTAAAAACTTAGGGTCTTGTTAATGGTGGGTTTACACACACCAATCATTGTGTCCAATATCTGAACAGATCTCTGGTTGCAGTGAAATCATGGACACATAGTTCCATTTTGTGGCTGTGTACAACATGGAGCAATGTGTCCATGATTTCACTGCAACCAGAGATCTGTTCAGATATTGGACACAATGATTGGTGTGTGTAAACCCACCATAAAACATACTCTTGTCTGCACTAAATTTGCTACTCAGTGCTGCTACAGTCTATTGCAGCATAAATTAGGATACACCAAAAGACACGCTATTTTAGTCAGCGTTTGTGTCTGATCAGTCCACCTGCAGGGCCTTAATTTAAAAATTTAGGGTCTTGCTAAAAACATACTCTTGTCTGCACTAAATTTGCATCTCAGTGCTGCTACTGTCTGTTGCAGCGTAAATTAGGAATACGCAAAAAGACACGCTATTGTAGTCAGCGTTTGTGTCTGACTAGTCCTCCTGCAGGGCCTTAATTTCAATACTTAGGGTCTTGCTAAATACCTACTCTTGCCTGCACTAACTTTAGGTTAATCTCTTTTTATTAGTTATAGAAGAAAAAGACAAAACAATACAAGTCATACGAATAAGTATAAATCAAAACCTCAAATGAGGAATTCACAATAGGATCATCAAAACAAAGTAACATTCAATGTACAATCACAGAATTATATACCCTCCTCAGGTATAAGGTGATCTATTTCCTGTTCATAAACCACAGATAGGGGATTGAGAGACCCCTCTCTTGATCAAGGAACCTACCGCAATAAAGGGGTTGGTATTCTCTCGAAAAATATTATAGTATCAAACTCCCCTTTGTCAGATTGAACAATAGTAAACAGGCAACTATTGGTGTATTACTTAGTAACTCTTTACTGATTTCAAAGCATCAGTGAAAATTAGACCTCGCGGGACCTTCAAGAAGTCCAGGCCCTCTAGAATAGGTTTGCCTCTAACGGGGTTCCTCATGGTAACAGGTATAATGCTCTCATCAATATTGCTAGAGCTTCATAAAAGGGTAAACCAAAAGATAATCCTCAAAACTAAGACTATTAAAGAGGACCTGTCACCAAACCAGGCATGGTGATCTAATTACAGCACTGGATACAGCATGTCTGCAGCATGCAGACAAGGGGTCCGCCAGCACTTGAGCAGCCCTGTACCCCGAGATAATACAGTTAGAAAACTTACATGCTACAGCCACTAAGGAGGTGGCTAGGGGCTGCAGCCAAGGGCAGATTCACACCCCCTGCATGTGTAATCTGCCCACCGCTGCCAATCATTCTCTCCCTGTCTGCAGCATTTAAACAGAGTTTTTTTTTCTCTCTCCCAGAAAGTCCATTTGCCCCGCCCCCTGAGGGGCGGGGCTAAACGGGAGAGAAAAAAAACCTCTGTTTAAATGCTGCTGAAGAGGGAGAGAATGATTGGCAGCGGTGGGCAGATTACACATGCAGGTGGTGTGAATCTGCCCTTGGCTGCAGCCCCTAGCCACCTCCTTAGTGGCTGTAGCATGTAAGTTTTCTAACTGTATTATCTCGGGTTACAGGGCTGCTCAAGTGCTGGGGGACCCCTTGTCTGCATGCTGCAGACATGCTGTATCCAGTGCTGTAATTAGATCACCATGCCTGGTTTGGTGACAGGTCCTCTTTAAGTTGCCTAGAGTAGGTAAAAAAAATAAAGAGAAGAAAAAAGGATAGAGATATTACAAGGGAAAATATGAACTGGGTTAAATTAATAGGAGTCAGGATAAGAGGGGAATGGGTCTAAAGAGGGGAGGGAAATAAGGGATAAGGGGGACCTCGAACCCGTGCCGACCATTTATCATACCATCTAATCAACCTCAGAGGGAGTTCTCCCAAAATCAATCGCGTCTTGGTAAAGAATCCATTCTGTCCAGGTCACTGAGAATTTGTCACGAGAACCTGAAGCATCAGCCACCAGTTCCTCCATTCTAAATAGGTCCATCATCTCCTTGAACCAGTCAAGTAAGGAAGGTACCTGAGGAGTTTTCCAGAATCTCGGAATTAGTGTACGAGCGGCTGAGACACAAAAGCGAAGTATATCCTTCTTGTTAAGCCCAATGGGGCCTGGGAAGATGGATAAGAGAGCTACTTCAGGGCAACACTTAACCTGTTTACCTGTTATTCGTGTGTAAATGCCGAACACCTCAGACCAGAACCGCTTGATTTCACCACAACTCCACCAAATGTGGAGCATCGTCCCTGGTGCTCTCCCACAACGCCAACAACTGTCTGAAATTTCAGGGAACACATGGTGTAAGTCAACAGGGCATAAGTACCATCTGGTGAGCAGTTTGTAGCTCCTCTCTTGTGCGATACAGGCACTGGCTAATTTGTGTGTAAATAAAAAGCTTTTCTGCCACTCGTTGACAGTGATGTTCCTGTTTAATTCCCTCTCCCAGGACCGCTGGAAGTATAAGGAGTCCTGGTTGCACAGGGAACCTAAGATCAGATACCGTATAAGGCCAAAATTTTGCGCTTCGGGGGGGAGTCCTGTTGGAACAATCTCTCCAGTGGATTTGGTGTCAATCTCACCCTGCACTCATGTCCGGATGGGAATAGGAATGATTTGTATTAGAGGAATTCAAACCATCTAAGAGGTCTAGTAGGCTCAATAGATTGGATCTCCCTCATTGAGGGTAAATCCCCATTGGATAGGGTCTGTCCCATTCCGGTGTCGTTCACACTCTGCCAGCACAGAAATCATTTGCCTTCCAAACCCAGGTAGAAAAGCTGGACTGGAAAAAGGGGGGGCGAGAGGACTAAATTTGCCATCTGTAGACAGTGTTTTTGTCACCGAATGCCACACTAGCAGAGTGGTCTTGGTCATGTCAGAAAGGGGGGGTAGTCCTTTTATATCCTTGGGGGGAATCCAGAGTAGATGTCGTAGCGGGATCTCCAGACCAACCTGCTCCACCTCCACCCATTTCTTGTAGGACGCACAATAGTGCCAGTCCAGGGCTCTGGCAAGAGAAGAGGCTAAAAAGTATCTATGAATATTAGGCAACCCGACCCCTCCCCTAGATCTAGGTAAGGAAAGTATATTAATCCCCAACCTAGATTTCTTCCCGCTCCAGGTATATTTAATAATGAGAGATTGTAATTTAGCGAAAAACATTCTGTCCGGGGAATAGGCACCGTTTGAAAGATATACAGGATTCGGGGTAGAAC
Organism: Allobates femoralis; assembly: GCA_033576535.1. Classification (NCBI taxonomy): domain Eukaryota; kingdom Metazoa; phylum Chordata; class Amphibia; order Anura; family Aromobatidae; genus Allobates; species Allobates femoralis. Next base: position 393,371,207 of record JARQOC010000001.1, on the reverse strand, counting down.
ATCCATTTTAATAACGTTCATTCTCCCGAACCAGGATAGCCTCAATTGACGGTACAAAGAAAAAGCCTTCTCTACGCCAGATAGTAGGGGAAGATAGTTCAATTTGAACAATTGTCTAAGATCTTTTGGGATGTTAACTCCCAAGTATTTAATAGCTTTCTCCTTCCATTTGAATGGGAACTGTTTGGATAAGTGAGATACCAAATCTCTAGGTAGAGAGATATTAAGAGCTTCCATTTTGGAACAGTTGACCTTAAAGTTACTCAACCGCCCAAACTGTTCGAATTCCCTCAAAATTGAAGGGATAGAGATCAGAGGCTGTGAGACATAAAGGAGGAGATAATCGGCAAATAATGCCGTCTTGTGATGATTGTGACCCAGCTCAATCCCATGAATGTCAATATTGGCTCTGATTGCTGTTGCCCATTACAATAATTTATAGCAGGGGTGATAATGGACATCCCTGCCTGGTCCCGTTCGCAATACTAAATGAGGAAGACAGGGTTCCCCCAATCTTCACACTGGCAGATGGGGAGGAGTATAGGGCCATGATTCCGTGTAAAAATCGTGGGCCCAGGCTAAGTTGAATCAGCGCCTCCTTCATAAACCCCCAGTGGACTCTGTCAAAGGCCTTTTCAGCATCCACAGAAATCAGACCAAGTGGAGCTGAAGAACTTTTGGCCTTAGCTATAAGGAGGAGGGTCCTAATAGTGTTATCCCTAGCCTCTCGGCCTCTGACAAAGCCCACCTGGTCCGAGTCGATAACGGAAGGGAGAAGTGGAACTAAGCGGTCCGCTAGTATTTTAGAGAATAATTTAACATCCACATTCAGTAGTGAAATCGGCCTGTAATTTGATACTGAAGATGGGTCTTTCCCAGGTTTGGGTATGATGCTGATATGGGCTTCTAGAGACTGAGGCACGAAATCAGAGCCCCTTAAAACAGAAATAAAAGCCTCTAACATTGCGGGAGTCAGCTGGGTCTGAAATAGTTTATAAAAGTTAGGCAAGAATCCGTCTGGACCCGGACATTTCCCTGACGGGGTAGACTGGATAGCCCGTGACAATTCCTCTTCTGAGAACTCCTCCTCTAACATTGCACTAGTCTCCTTAGCTAGTGTAGGGATCGCTGTTTTATCTATATATCCCCTAATCTTATCTGACAATTCCAGAGGAGGCATATCAGACAAATGTCCCTTGATATTGTAGAGATCAAGATAATACTGTCTAAATTCCTCCAGTATTTCCTTCGGCAAGGATGTGCGACCTCCCGTTTTAGTGGAGATGGTTGAGACAAATGACGGGTTTAACCGAGGATGAAGCAGTCTGGCCAAGGGACGCCCACTCTTGTCACAATTAGTGTAAAAATAACTCCTAGATTTCTCAGAATATCTACGGTATTTTTGATCCAGTAAATCTTTAAGCTCTTTTTTCTTTAAAGCCAGGTCGGAAGAGTCTTTTTAGCCAAGGTCTGTTTATGTGCAGTTTCTAATACGTGAATCTGAGAAAGTAAGTCTTCCACTAATTTTGCATTATTTTTTTTCAGACGAGTGCCATGCTTTATAAAACACCCCTCTCAATACACATTTCAGGGTCTCCCATTTTGTGGGATAAGGGATGGGGTCAGAAGCGTGGTCTCGGCCATAGGACTTTATAGTCTCCTTAACCTCCTTCAAACACACCTCGTCCTTCAATAAATGTTCATTGAGTCTCCAGGTCCAGGGTCTGCTACTTGTGTCTGGCAAATTAAGAGTCAAATAAGTGGGGGCATGGTCTGACAATAAAATATCCCCTATGGTTGCCTCAGGGTTCCAAGAAAGTAAGTTATGGCTAGTGAAAAATAGGTATAGTCTACTGTATGAGTCATGTACTGGGGAAAAGTACATGAAATCTCTCCCTTGTGGATTAAGGTCCTCCAGATGTCTATAAGCCTCAGAGTGTGAAAGAGCTTTTTAACGGAGACAAGCCGTTTATTCGGTATATATGTCTTACCAGAGGATGAGTATGCCTCCGGGTCCAGGGTGAAATTGAGATCCCCTCCGATAATGGTTGATCCTTCCGCGAAGGCTGACAACCGCAATAGATACGACCTGCACATCTTTGTTTGAAACCTATTAGGCAAGTACCAATTAACGATAGTTAGCAAAGATCCAGCAATCCTCATCTTAAGAAAAATGTATCGGCCTTGTGGGTCAATACAGGTATCAAGAATCTCGTGTGTCAGTGACCTGTGGACCGCAATGGATACACCCTTTGTTCTCGCTTCGGGGTTCGTACCATGGTGCCAATCAGAGAAGTATCTGTTACGGAGACTCTGTACATGTCCTGATTTGAAGTAAGTCTCCTGTAACATCAGGATCTGACACTTCTGCTTATCAGCAGAGTATAAGATTTGAGACCTCTTTTGGGGAGTATTGAATCCCTTTACGTTGAGGGAGCAGATTTTTAAAGTTGACATGGTCAGCACTGGGATCGAGGTAAAGGAGGGAAAAAAACGAAACTGGGAGACGAATAAAGGGGTAGTGAACAGAAAGGGGGAAGTATAGAAGGGGTGGACCGGGGACCCAAGAGTGAGAGAATTAAGCAAAATACCCAATTATTTAGTAGAAGAGAATAAAAGGGAAGCAAGAAGAAAAGAGAGAAAAAAGAAAAGGATTGGGAACAGAGAAATTCCCAGAATAATCTGGAAAAGCGGTTTGGGGTGGTCTATTCGACCAGTCTTCCTAAAAACAGGTGACTATATCCCGGTGAGGTGTAGCCTGTCCACCAAGGAGTTGTCCCCTTCACTCCGGGCCACATTTGTGAACATAAGAAATAGAAACAGATAAGAATACTATATCCAAACAACAACACCTAAACCTGAGTAAATTATTTAGAGTTATAGTCCGGTATGTATAAGACATCTGAGCCGGTAAATATTCTACGGACCCCGTGTTAGACTACCTTCACACTAGATTTTGAAGGGAGCCAATGCTGTCCGATAAATTCAGACAGCATCGGCTCCCTTCTGATGCCTGGAATCGGATGCCAAATAGGCATCCGATTCCGGCATTAAATCGTAGCCTCCGGGCTGAAAAAAAGAAAAAAAAAAAAGTTTATGCTCACCTCTCCACGAGCCCCGGCCGTCTCCTGCCGTCTCCTGCCATCTCCTGCCGGCTCCTGCCGTCTCCTGCCGACTCCCGCCGGCTCCCGCAGGCTGCCGGTGTCTGCAGAGGTCTTCTACTGCAGTACAGGACCTGCGGTGATGTCACCATAGTAACCTGCTGTCACGTGACTGTGACATCACTGCAGGTCCTGTACTGCAGTAGAAGACCTCTGCAGACACCAGGAGCCTGCGGGAGCCGGAGGGAGCTGGCAGGAGATGGCAGGAGACGGCGGGGGCTCGTGGAGAGGTGAGCATAAACTTTTTTTTTTATTTTTAACCCCTGCCTTCCAGTTTGGAGCAGTTTTACTGTACTGAGCATGCTCAGTACAGTAAAATCGGGTCCGAGGAGACATCCGATGTATCCTCGGACCTCGCTCCATAGGGCCCCATGATAAATTGATCGGACCAAATCGGATGTGCACTAAGGCTGCTTTCACATTACGGAATTTTAAAATCCGATGCTGTCCGATAAAAATCGGACAGCATCGGACCGATTTTGGGCCCCATGCAGCCCTATGAGCATCGGACCGAATCGGATGTGCACTAACTGCCATCCGATTTGGTCCGATCCAATTCTGTCCGATTTTTTTATCGGTGCAAAAATCGGAGCACCGAAAATAAAATCTGACAGAATCGAATCGGACCGAATCGGATGGCATTTAGTGCACATCCGATCCAACCCGATCAATTTAACATGGGGCCCTATGGAGAAGGGTCTGAGGAAACATCTGATGTCTCCTCGGACCCGATTTTACTGTACTGAGCATGCTCAGTACAGTAAAAATGCTCCAAACTGGGAGCGCAAGGGTTAAAAAAAGGAAAAAAGTTTATGCTCACCTCCCCCCGAGCCCCCGCCGTCTTCTTGCAGGCTCCCGGTGGCTTCCGCAGGCTCCCGGTGTCTGCAGAGGTCTTCTTCTGCTGTACAGGACCTGCGGTGATGTCACAGTCATGTGACCGCGGGTACCATGGTGGAACCTGCTGTCACGTGACTGTGACATCACCGCAGGTCCTGTACACATGAAGAAGACCTCTGCAGACACCGGGAGCCTGCGGGAGCCACCGGGAGCCTGCAAGAAGATGGCAGGAGACGGCGGGGGCTCGGGGGGAGGTGAGCATATACTTTTTTTATTTATTTTTTTTTCAGCCCGGAGGCTACGATTTAATGCCGGAATCGGATGCCTATTCGGCATCCGATTCCAGGCATCAGCATCAGATGCTGTCCGATTTATATAAAAATCGTAATGTGAAAGTAGCCTAAATAGCATGCTGCGATTTTTGCACCGATAAAAAAATCGGACAGAATCGGATCGGACCAAATCAAAAGGCATTTAGTGCACATCTGATTCGGTCCGATGCCCATAGAGCTGCATGGGGCCCAAAATCGGTCCGATGCTGTCCGATTTTTATCGGACAGCATCGAATTTAAAAAATCCGTAGTGTGAAACCAGCCTTATACTGATAAATTAACTTAGTACATTATATGAATAACAGAAGAAACATGCGAAACCTTAGCATAGAGATAATTTTACATAGAAAGATGAGTCGTCATGAATCACCGTCTCCATCATTTCCCCTGAAAAAAAAAAACATTAAAATGCAGGGGAACAGTTAGTATAACTTTCGAGACTGAGAAAGAATCCTCATCCTCATCCATTGTTAAACGAACCCCTTCTCCATCCTCTGTTCCTTCCTCTCCGTGAAGACCCCTCCTCCTGTCTCCCCTCAACGCCTCCAGGTTCATCTGCATCCAGTCCAGGTATTCATACTGTCTCGGCCATTCCTCTGGCGAAATAGTCACTGGAGGGAGCCCCAGAGCCCCAGAGCCTCCGTGAACTCCGGTACTCCCCTAGGATGAGTGACGTAGTGGAGCACTCCGTCTCTCCGCACCTGGAGACGAAACGGAAAGCCCCAAGTATCTCCAGCAAGGGTCGAAACGCCCAGCTCCTTAGGACCAACACTTTTGGGAAGACCTCTGATCTGGATATTGTTCCTCCTCTCCCGGTTCTCCATGTCTTCCTTGGAATCTAACATTCTTTCTAACTGAGAGGCTTGTGAAAAGACTTTGTCTTCTAATATCCGTAGCCTCTCATCTACGTTCTGGGAGGATGATTCAGTAGAGGATACTCTCATATTGAACAAGGTATAAGAAAAGAGCGGCACTCACCGGAGTTGCGACATGCGGAGTCCTTTATTTGGGTAGTTGTTACATGGTGCAGGGAGGGGGACCGGGTGACGACGGCACCGTTTCGGGCGTGCTGCCCTTCAACGGGTCACTAACAACTGCAAATGTCTGCTTCTACCTTATATAGGTGGAGCAGAACCGCCTACAAGACATCATCAGCAGCTGCAACAGGTGCACATAATCATGTGAACAAGTTAAAAACACAACATAAACAATTTACAGAAAGTACACTAAGGAACTGATAACCAGAACTGTCTCAATATAATGTCCTTATACAGAAACGAGAGCTTATACTTACATTGTTAAGATTTTACAGAGCAGATATCCAGCAATAGAGCCGGGACACTACCATGACTTCTGGGTCATGTGACCCGTCACATGATCGCAAAATAGGCGCGATGTGATTGGTCCATGTTTAAGCTGCTGCCACAGCTGCAGCTGTGAGCCTGCTACAAAGCAGAGCATAGGCAGAATGTTTGTTTATATTCCCTAGGTAACTGGGGAGGCCAATCAACATCTAGCCATAGTATTACGCTGCACAATAGTAAATAACAGGGCTAAGCACTACTCCACTGTTTATTTACTTACCATATGCTAGGTTTAGTGTGGAGTTTTATACAGTGCTGAAACAAGTCACTGACTGTTTACCATCTCACTATTGCAACCCTGATTACTACCTGCATCCATAGAAGTCAGGTCGTCCCCCTGCACCATCCCTGAACCCCCGCTAGACTTCGGACCTACTGGAGAGGATAGAAAACCATTACACAGCCCTAGGGAGCTTCATATAAAAGCTCTTGTGCCCGCATACAGCAAGGTCGGGAAGTGAGGCCGGTTTTAGAGGACTACTAACCATCAGAGGGAATCCGAACTACTTACTCCTACAGAAACACGGCCATATCTAGTTTATCGTTTAATCCAAGTGCTCCTTGAGCATTAAGCTCCAGGATCCATTTGGCTTCCATTTGTAGAAGTCGTTTGTGGTGATCGCCACCTTTATTAGATGGCGGAAGACTGGCAATTCCCGCGAATCTCAGCACCCCGGCATCCCCATTATGACAATCGTTCATATGCCGGATTAACCGAGGAGATCCTTTGTTCTTAACAATAGAATTGAAATGCTCTCTTACCCTCACGAACATGGGTCTAATAGTCTTGCCTACATAGAACCTTTTACATGGGCACCATATGGCATAGACTACCCATTTAGTTCGACAGTTAATAAAGGAACTGACTTTGATTTTATGGCCGCCTAGTTCGAAACTATTCCCTGCATGTAATTGCGGACACCAGTTACAATGTCCGCATTTAAAGTTGCCTCGCGGTCGTTTCTGTACTAGCCAGTTCCCCTTACTCTCTGTCGAACTATACCGTTTGCGTACTAAGTGATCTCCAAGGTTTTTGCATCTTCTGTATGTCACAACAGAAACCGGGGTTAGCCTCGCTAAGGTCCTGTCAGTCTCTACCACGTGCCAGTGTCTTTTAATGGCAGTTGCGATACTATTAAACATAGGCCCATGCTTAAAACTGAAATAGAATGATCTCCCTTCAACAATGGGGTCATGCCTCCCAACCCTGTCTCCCGTACCTCTGCCTGGGGTGTGTAGTCGAGCTTTTTCTCTAGCTTGTGCGAGGACATCCGCTGGATATCCTCTGCAACGGAAATCTGACTCAAGTTTGTCAGCCTGTTCTTCAAATTTGTCATTACTGTTGTTTATACGGCGGAACCGTAGGAACTGGCTGTATGGAACTCCAGTCCTGGTGTGTAAAGGATGAGCACTCCGTAAATGGAGTAAAGAATTCGTCGCGGTAGGTTTCCTAAATACTGACCTCATCAGTCCTTCAGCTGATAGGTCTAGTTTAACATCTAAAAACTCCAATGAGGAGTCACCAAAATTGGCAGTAAATAGCATGTTAAAGGAATTATTATTTAGGAAAGCGACAAAATAAAAAAATTCCTCCTGACTGCCCTCCCACACCACCAGGACGTCGTCCACATATCTGATATAGTGTTTCAGGAATTTAGCAAAAGGGTTGCAAAGCGAGTACACATAATCTTCCTCAAATATTGCTAGAAACAGGTTGGCCAGAGTGCATGCCACCGGCGTGCCCATAGCTACTCCTCCTCTCTGGCCATACCAATTATCTGCAAAACTAAAGACATTATGTGACAAGATGAACTCCAGAGCCTCACACACAAAATCTGTCATGTTGGTATCTACCTTGTTGTTCACCAAGATCCTTCTCACTGTCGAAACCGCTAATGACTGCGGGATCCTCGTGTATAGGCTTTCAATGTCTAAGGAGGCTAATTTGTAGCCATCCTTCCACGCGATCTGATCTACCATTTGGGTAAATTCAAAAGTATCTTTTACTAAAGAGGGTACCGCTTTTAGAAAGGGGTGGAGAAACCAATCGAGATATTTTGATAATGGTTCTAGCAGAGAGCCCACAGCGGAGACGATCGGCCTACCTGGAGGAGATTGTTCATTTTTATGTATCTTTGGAAAGAAATACCAATGAGGCCTCGAGGGGAACTCCGGGTACAGTTTCTCTGCCTCTTTAATGGACAGCACGTTTTTATCTACAAAGCGTCTCAGAAAAGAGAATAATTGCTTTTGATGTACCAAGGTCGGATCCCCTCTCAATACCTCATAGGTATCTCCTTGATTCAATTGTCTATAAGCCTCCTCCAGGTAAGCCGATCGCGTCAGCAACACTATGCTGCCCCCTTTGTCCGCCCTGCGGAAGATGACATCTGGCCACTGTTTCATTTCACTCAGAGCAGCTTCCTCGCCTCTTGTCAAATTTTTCACTGGGTGTGGATAGACTAAAGCCCTGACATCTCTGTCAACTAGTTCAGAGAATAGTTCTAAATTGTCATTCTGGGCCACTGGGGGCATGAAGCAAGATCTAACTCCTCCGGTGAAAGGTGGTCTATCAACACTCAATGAACCTTGTGACGCAAGATGGTTATCATTTATCCCTAGAACCTCTTCAATCTCTGATTGAGTTTGAGCACCCAACCCTCCTCCGGGAAAGAAACCTAACGGGCCTATATTTTCTGCGTGAAAAAAGGTTTTAGTGCGACATTTTTCATTGACAGGAGTGTGGCAAGACTTCTGTGTTTCAAAATATTTACATAGTTGTAGCTTCCTAACAGATTTGAATAAATCTGCTCTGAACAGCCCGGAGGCTACGATTTAATGCCGGAATCGGATGCCTATTCGGCATCCGATTCCAGGCATCAGCATCAGATGCTGTCCGATTTATATAAAAATCGTAATGTGAAAGTAGCCTAAATAGCATGCTGCGATTTTTGCACCGATAAAAAAATCGGACAGAATCGGATCGGACCAAATCAAAAGGCATTTAGTGCACATCTGATTCGGTCCGATGCCCATAGGGCTGCATTGGGCCCAAAATCTGTCCGATGCTGTCGGACAGCATCGAATTTAAAAAATCCGTAGTGTGAAACCAGCCTTATACTGATAAATTAACTTAGTACATTATATGAATAACAGAAGAAACATGCGAAACCTTAGCATAGAGATAATTTTACATAGAAAGATGAGTCGTCATGAATCACCGTCTCCATCATTTCCCCTGAAAAAAAAAAACATTAAAATGCAGGGGAACAGTTAGTATAACTTTCGAGACTGAGAAAGAATCCTCATCCTCATCCATTGTTAAACGAACCCCTTCTCCATCCTCTGTTCCTTCCTCTCCGTGAAGACCCCCTCCTCCTGTCTCCCCTCAACGCCTCCAGGTTCATCTGCATCCAGTCCAGGTATTCATACTGTCTCGGCCATTCCTCTGGCGAAATAGTCACCGGAGGGAGCCCCAGAGCCCCAGAGCCTCCGTGAACTCCGGTACTCCCCTAGGATGAGTGACGTAGTGGAGCACTCCGTCTCTCCGCACCTGGAGACGAAACGGAAAGCCCCAAGTATCTCCAGCAAGGGTCGAAACGCCCAGCTCCTTAGGACCAACACTTTTGGGAAGACCTCTGATCTGGATATTGTTCCTCCTCTCCCGGTTCTCCATGTCTTCCTTGGAATCTAACATTCTTTCTAACTGAGAGGCTTGTGAAAAGACTTTGTCTTCTAATATCCGTAGCCTCTCATCTACGTTCTGGGAGGATGATTCAGTAGAGGATACTCTCATATTGAGTTTATGGACTTCACCCCGAAGTTCGGTAGCCTCGACTTTGAAGGATGCCTCCATCCGAGTAATAAAGCCTTCCATTTCCTCTCTCCTGTCCCCCTGGAGCGTTGGTCGTCAGTATCTGTCCTGGAAGTAAGGGGGAACTGGTGTAGGCAGAATTCTGTAGTGGTATGTTTGCTAGGGTACAGGGGGGTCCCTCCATATTTTCTACAATGGGTCCCTTTGGTAAGAGAGTTTGTGTGCTCCTTTCTCCCACTGCTCTTCTCTGTGATGCTTTAGCATCAGTCTGTCCCCCTTCCACTGATGTACCAGTCAGTGCTTGTTGATTGAATTTTCCCAAGTTAGAGGCAGCATGCATATCATCCTGATGATACCCCTGGACCTCAATGGTGTCCCCTGTGATTGTCAGAGTGGCGTCTCTGCCATCTTGGGGTACTGGCTGCATGTTAAGGGCCAGGACCTCCTGTGTAGCCGCCTTTCCACTGGCCTGTTGAGGTGGTGGAACGAGCCCTGGAGGCAGCAGCTTAGTAGAAGCAGCGCCTCCAACTTGCATAGCGCTTGTCAGGAGAGGGGGAAAAGGGACACACAATAGCGGCTTCTGCTCCCCGCTCCAGCATCTGCGGTCCCTCCTGCTGTGCGAATGTCTCCTCCATGCCACCGCCGCCCTCAGCAGCGAGGTGCGGCCTTTGTTCTGCCGCCTTGTTTGCAGCGCCGGCCGCCATCTTCCCTGCGGCCATCTCCTGCTCCAGGGCTGTGCTCTGGAGGTAGTGGGAAATCCTCCCTGTGGGGGGTATAGACGGCTCCCAGGCTTCCTGAGAACGGTTGCTCTTCTTCTTGGATGGCATGTGGGTATATTTGAGGGGTCTGGTACCGGCTGTTCCAGCCCGGTGGTGAATTAAGGGCAGGAGCTCCAGCGTTCAGCTTCTGCTCCCCTCCATGTCCAGGCCACGCCCCCATGTCCAGGCCACGCCCCCGTCTGCACTAAATTTGAATCTTAAGTGCTGCTACTGTCTGTTGCAGCGTAAATTAGGATGCGCCAAAAGACAAGCTATTGTAGTCAGCGTTTGTGTCTGACTAGTCCACCTGCAGGGCCTTAATTTCAAAACTTAGGGTCTTGCTAAAAACATACTCTTGTCTGCACTAAATTTGAATCTTAAGTGCTGCTACTGTCTGTTGCAGCGTAAATTAGGATACGCCAAAAGACACACTATTGTAGTCAGCGTTTGTGTCTGACTAGTCCACCTGCAGGGCCTTAATTTCAATACTTAGGGTCTTGCTAAATACCTACTCTTGTCTGCACTAAATTTGCATCTCAGTGCTGCTACTGTCTGTTGCAGCGTAAATTAGGATACGCCAAAAGACACGCTATTGTAGTCAGCGTTTGTGTCTGACTAGTCCACCTGGAGGGCCTTAATTTCAAAACTTAGGGTCTTGCTAAAAACATACTCTTGTCTGCACTAAATTTGAATCTTAAGTGCTGCTACTGTCTGTTGCAGCGTAAATTAGGATACGCCAAAAGACACACTATTGTAGTCAGCGTTTGTGTCTGACTAGTCCTCCTGCAGGGCCTTAATTTCAATACTTAGGGTCTTGCTAAATACCTACTCTTGTCTGCACTAAATTTGCATCTCAGTGCTGCTACTGTCTGTTGCAGCGTAAATTAGGATACGCCAAAAGACACACTATTGTAGTCAGCGTTTGTGTCTGACTAGTCCACCTGCAGGGCCTTAATTTCAATACTTAGGGTCTTGCTAAATACCTACTCTTTTCAGCACTAAATTTGCATCTCAGTGCTGCTACTGTCTGTTGCAGCGTAAATTAGGATACGCCAAAAGACACGCTATTGTAGTCAGCGTTTGTGTCTGACTAGTCCACCTGCAGGTCCTTAATTTAAAAACTTAGGGTCGTGTTAAAAACATACTCTTGTCTGCACTAAATTTGAATCTTAAGTGCTGCTACAGTTTGTTGCAGCGTAAATTAGGATATACCAAAAGACACGCTATTGTAGTCAGCGTTTGTGTCTGACTAGACCACCTGCAGGGCCTTAATTTCAAAACTTAGGGTCTTGCTAAATACCTACTCTTGTCTGCACTAAATTTGCATCTCAGTGCTGCTACTGTCTGTTGCAGCGTAAATTAGGGTACACCAAAAGCCTTGTGCTGAATACCTACTCTTGTCTGCACTAATTTAGCTGTATACATTCAGCAAAACATTGAAAATGCGCAAGTCCAGTGGCAAGGGACAAGGAACTGGACTGGGTGGTGCAGGGAGAGGACGAGCCCGTGTGCAAGCTCGAATTGTGCCACGACAAACGCCCACATTATCTCGCTCGACTTTCTTGTCACAATTTCTAGGTGAACGCAGCAGTACTCCACTATTAAACCAAGACCAGTGTCAACAGGTTGTTAGTTGGATAGCGGATAATGCTTCCAGTCAGTTTGGCACCACCACAAACACCCTGTCTTCAACACGGTCAAGTGTCAGTAGCCGTGAGAGTGGACTGCACTTTCCACACCTTGATCCTCCTTCATCCCACCATGCCGAGTGCCAGGACCCGGACATAACTGATCCCACACTTGGACACTCTGAAGAGCTGTTCAGTTATCCATTCGCAGAATCTAGCCTCTCGCCAGCTCCAGTTGAAGTGGGTCATGAGGAGATCGTATGTACCAATGCCCAAATATTTGAGCAGCCACGGTCTCATGAAGGCAACGGTGGGAACGTGTCTCAACAAGAGGTGGACGATGATGAGACACAATTGCTACAAAGTCAGGAGGAGGACCATGGTGTTGAAGTGGAAGACGACGTGGTGGATGATCCAGTAACTGACCCAACCTGGCAGGAGGACATGCAGAGCAAGGACAGTAGTGCACAGAGGGAGTTAGGCGTAGCATCACAACAGTCTGGAAGAAGCAGGGTGGTGTCCGCAGGCAGAAGGCAGGCAACCGTTCCTCAGAACAACACGAGTGATGTTGCCAGTATAACTGCTAGGTCTTCCCGAGTCTGGCTGTTTTTTAAGGTGTCTGCAGATAATTAAAAAAAGGCCATTTTCAACACCTGCCATGCCACCATCAGCAGGGGTAGCAAAGCTAGCAGCCTGACCACCACCAGCATGATCAGGCACATGGCAGCAAAGCACCCGACTTTGTGGGATGTACAGCAGAGTACAGGAGCATTGTCTGCGGGTGACACCGCTGCGTCTTCCACTGTTGTGCGTCCAAGCCAATCCCCTGTCCATACTGCAGGCGAAGATGCCTCCTGTCCTTCCCCTGTACTTGCACAACCAGAAGGAGCACCATCATCAGCCACGTCCTTGTCCCAGCGCAGCGTTCAGTTATCCTTACCCCAAACTTTGGAACGCAGGCGCAAATACGCTGCCAACGCCCCACATGCCACAGTTCTAAATGCACACATTTCACGCCTGCTTGCACTGGAAATGTTGCCTTTTGGGCTGGTGGAGACGGAAGCATTCCATAACCTGATGGCGGCGGCTGTCCCACGTTACTTGGTCCCTAGCCGACACTATTTTTCCCGGTGTGCCGTCCCCGCATTGCATAAGCACGTGTCCAAAACATCATACGTGCCCTTAATAACGCAGTTTCAGGCAAAGTCCACCTAACCATGGACACGTGGACAAGTGCTTGCGGGCAGGGCCGGTACATTTCTCTGACGGCACACTGGGTTAATATTGTGGAAGCCGGGACCCAGTCTGACCTTGGGACGGAACACGTCCTTCCGACACCGAGGATTGCATGCCCTAACTCTGTCAGGGTTTCACCCAACGTGTACAGCTCTGGCACGTCATGCTCCTCAGCCTCCTCCTCCTCCACTTCACCCTCCACAACAGTCCCAAGCTGGAAGCACTGCAGCACTGCCTCGGCTAAGCGGCAACAGGCTGTGCTGAAGCTAATATGCACAGGTGACAAACCCCACAACGCTGAAGAGTTGTGGACAGCTCTGAAACAACAGGCAGATCACTGGCTCACACCGCTGAACCTACAGCCAGGCATGGTCGTGTGTGACAATGGCCGCAACCTTGTGGCGGCTCTGAGGCGAGGCAAGCTGACACATGTTCCATGTGTGGCCCATGTGCTCAAACTCGTGGTTCAGTGGTTTATTAAATCGTACCCGGAGCTGTCTGATCTGCTCATCAAAGTACGCCGCCTGTGTGCCCATTTCAGAAAGTCACCTACTGCTTCTGCCGGCATTGCCGGCTTTCAGCGGCGTTTGCAGCTTCCGGCTCACAGACTGGTGTGTGATGTCCCCACGCGTTGGAATTCCACACTGCACATGTTGGTCAGGATTTGTGAGCAGAAGAGGGCAGTTGTTGAGTAACGGCATCAACTAGGCCTTCGGTGTACGGTTCAAACTCCACACATAAGACCTCAGGAGTGGACATGGATGTCCGACATATGTACCATCCTCCAAAACTTTGAGGACTCCACCAAGATGGTGAGCGGCGATAACGCCATCATTAGCGTCACAATCCCGCTTCTCTGTCTTCTAAAACGCTCTATGCTCAAAATCAAAGACGATGCATTGCAGGTGGAGCAGGATGAGTTGCAGCAAGAAAACGTACTGGGTGATTACACACAGCCCAGCCTCATCTCATCCCAACATGCATTGAAGGACTATGACGAGGAGGAGGAAGAAGAAATGGAGCTACTTTCATTTGGAAATGACGGAAATACCTGCACAACCGTCAGACCGTCGGTTGAGCGGGGATGGCCAGAGGACAGGGGAGAGGAGGAAGAGGAGGAGGAGGATGAGGAGGAGAAGGTCAGCATGGCCAGTCATGCTGTTGGTGAGGACCCAGAAGTCTTGACTGTTAACAGTCTAGCTCACATGGCTGACTTTATGTTATGCTGCCTGTGTCGTGAGCCTCGTGTTATGAAGATCTTGACGGACTCTCATTACTGGTTGGTGACACTTTTAGACCCATGCTACAAAGAGAACTTTATTTCTCTTATTCCCGAAGCGGAGAGCTCTACAAAAATGCTGCAGTACCAGAAGGCCATAGTGGCGGAATTATTAAAAAAATTCCCTTCTGAAAACGCTAGCGGCAGAGGTCACGATTCTGTGGACAACCAACGTGTCCGGCACAGAGAGACACAAGTACAATCCAGCAGAGGTAGGGGAACACTCTCAAAGATCTGGGACACTTTTCTCAGCACCCCCAGTACCACAGGTCCTGAGGTGCGGGGTAGTGTCAATAAGGAATGCAAAGTTTGCAAAGATGCTGAAGGAGTACCTTGCTGATCGTACTAAAGTACTCCTAGACTCTTCTGTGCCTTACAGTTATTGGGTATCCAAGCTGGACACGTGGCAGGAATTGGCTCTCTATGCCTTGGAAGTCCTGGCTTGCCCTGCCGCTAGCGTTTTGTCAGAGCGTGTTTTTTAGTGCCGCAAGTGGAATCATTACAGTTAAACGCACCCGCCTGTCAACTGAAAATGCTGACAAGCTGACTTTAATCAAGATGAACAAGGGGTGGATTGGGCCTGACTTCACCACACGACCACCAAATGATAGCGGAATTTAAATTTGGTGCCGGTAGATTCCCATGCACCTCCGCACTCCCACACATCGGTACAGACTTCATGTGTTTGGCTACTTGCTGAACTGCTCCTCCTTCTCCTCATCCGCCACCATCATATAATCAGTGTGACGGTGGTTCATGATGCCACAAAAGCATAATTTTTGGACATCATATTTATGATGATGATGCACCTAACCATTGTACAGTTAGGCATTCGTTTCATGTATACCCCACAGGGGTAAATGTTTTAGTCCATGCTTCCAGAATGGGCATTACAAGTACAGGAGACCCGCTCCTTTGTAATGAGAACAATTTTTAGAGGCTCTCCTCCATGTTTCATTCCAGGGGCATCGCAATGCCTCCCAATTTTTGGCTTCCCTGACTAGGGAAATAGTACAGCAGACTCACTTGCTTGAAATGGGCACATTAGTTTATAAGGCTCTCATGCACGTCTCTATCCAGGGGCATTGAAGTGCTACCCAATTTTTGGCTTCCCTGACTAGGGAAATAGTACAGCAGACTCACTTGCTTGAAATGGGCACATTCGTTTATAAGGCTCTCATGCACGTCTCTATCCAGGGGCATTGAAGTGCTACCCAATTTTTGGCTTCCTTGTCTAGGGAAATAGTACAGCAGACTGACTTGCTTGAAATGGGCGCATTAGTTTATAAGGCTCTCATGCACGTCTCTGTCCAGGGGCATTGAAGTGCTAGCCAATTTTTGCCTTCCCTGACTAGGGAAATAGTACAGCAGACTCACTTGCTTGAAATGGGCACATTCGTTTATAAGGCTCTCATGCACGTCTCTATCCAGGGGCATTGAAGTGCTACCCAATTTTTGCATTCCCTGACTAGGGAAATAGTACAGCAGACTCACTTGCTTGAAATGGGCGTATTAGTTTATAAGGCCCTCATGCACGCCTCTATCCAGGGGCATATTGGTGTCTCCAATTTATGGCTTCCCTGCGTAGGGCAATACTGTAGCAGATACACTTGCTTACAATGGGCACATTTTTTGAAAAAGCCCTCATGCACGCCTCTATGCAGTGGCATCTTGGTGCCTCCAAACCTTTGGCTTTCCTGCGTAGGGCAATAGTAAAAAAGACACACTTGCTTCCAATGGCCACATTTTTTAAAAAGGGCCTCATGCACGCCTCTATCCAGGGGCATATTGGTGTCTCCAATTTATGGCTTCCCTGCCTAGGGCAATAGTAAAAAAGAACCACTTGCTTCCAATGGCCACATTTTTTAAAAAGGCCCTCATGCACGCCTCTATCTAGGGGCATTGAAGTGCCTCCCAATTTTTGGCTTCCCTGCCCTAGGGCAATGCTACAAAACACACACTTCCTTGTAATGGGCACATTATTTAAAGAGGCCTTCATTTACGTCTCTTCCCAGGGACATGGGAGTGCCTGACAATTTTTTTTTTTAAATCTTTGATATAATCCAAAAAACTAACATACACCAACCCTGTCTCACAAGTGGGTATGAGCCCTCAATATTTTTTCCATGAAAATCCGTTTTGGTTTAATTTTGTAACGTTTTCTTGACAGTCCGTAAAAGTGGCGTAATGGTCTGACATCAGTTGACATCAGTGACCTTGGGGTCTGAAATGCTTCCAGGGGCCTTCCCCATGCTGTTCCCATGTCATTTTAGCACTGTTCTGATACTTTAGTGACATTTTTAGGCTTTTTCAATGCTGCCGGGGGTCATGTCAGAAAAATACTCGGGTCTCCCATAGGATAACATTGGGCTCGGTGCTCGGGCCGAGTACACGAGTATCTTGGGATGCTCGGCCCGAGCTTCGAGCACCCGAGCATTTTAGCACTCGCTCATCACTACTCAAGATATCTACAGCTATTCTAAACTGAAAATGCCTGCACTTGTCCAGATCCCTGCCACTATGCAGTTTGAGGCTGGGCAATTACCGGCATGCGAGACTGGCTGGGAATCCACATTTCCCCAATTATAGCAGTGTTGAAAAAGGTCAAATTAAAACATAACCTTTAATGATTTTAATGATTTCTATTAAAAGAGGAACACATAGAGTGTCCACTCAGGAGAGATTAAAATCCAACAAAACATACAAATACAAACCAAAAAGTGCTCAGTGAAATGGATAATGCCGTGTTTACACTTCTTCGCACTTAGCTGATACTCTATAAACATGAAGGGATCACATGATTGAGCTTCATAACTCAAACGTGTCTATAGACAACCATTTTGGTTAGCTCAATCTTAGTATTGTCTGGTCTTAATGGTGGAAACAGAAACTAGTCTGTCTATCAAGATCTCAGACAGTATGTGTAATAGGAGACACACCATTTAATCGTATGTAAAGGAATGATCTCATCAGTATGTCTTCCACTGTCCACATCCTTTGGTTAGCCCTTTTGAGACCACATGCCCTTTTGCTAGTGACACTCTGATTCCTTATGCTAGCAGTATGCCATCATGTTTTTTGGTTTTTCTCATTGTTTATTGCCTTTTATATGTTTTGGTTATATTTGTATGTGTTAAGTGCTCTATTGTTCTTTCAGATTTACACTTACCGTTTTGACTGTTTAAGAATATTGTTAATACAATCCTCTAGGGGTCCAGATATCATCTTGATGTCATTGTATTCTCCCTTGACATCTCATGTGTCTCACCACTGGCGGAGACCATGGAGTACTTGGAACCGGGCCCTCTCGTTGTCGCTGGGGCTGCAGGATGTCACGGTGGCGTGACCCGGTCCGTGATCCCCTCATCGGGCGAGCAGTTAAAAAGGGGGAATTGGAAAAATGGAGAAAAATAAAATAAAAGTGTGTCGTGATGCCGTATATGGGATAGCCACTGCTGCAGTCGGGACCTCTGGGGATGATAGGAGTAGCACTGAGAATGGTTCAGCTCTCCACGGGAAGAGCAGGTCCCCAGGGCAACCGTATAGTTTATGGATGTGCAGGGGAATAATAGGCCAGCGGGGCTGTACTGCTGTTAGAGTTCAAAGTCACACTCAGGCAGGATGCTGCTGCGGGCTCGGCGGATCACTCTACCAATCCTCAGGGGCGGGAATCACAGTCACACACACAGAGCTGAGCTTCAACCCGGTTTGCTTCACTTTCTCAGCAGATGGTTACAACACAGTGCAATGACGGTTCTGGTAGGTTCATAGCAGCCGGGAGGGCTCATCGGAATTACTCCCTTTGTGTTCCTTTCATGGGCCTCTCGGTCTGTCCGCATGCTAGCTATGATCCAGCTGCCACAGGCTTTTAGTGGGCGACCTGCTGGGTCCCCTAGCCCTAGTATGGCGACCTTCTTTTCGCTGCGCTGTAGGTTGGGTCATGGGACATACACACCCCGCAATCTGCTGGTGTTTGTGGTTGGAGCATAGAGCATCCTGGCCACTTCAGCAGAGCCAGCACCCTGGTTCCGGCCCAGTCCCTCAGTGTCCCCGCTAATTCAAGCGCACCTTCTGACTCTCACTTCGGTCTGCAGCCCGGGACTCAGACAAGCCTCGTGGTGGCACAGGCCACCGGGTCTGTGCCCTTTCAGTCCCGTGTGATGTTCTCGTCTCTCCTTCTGACTGAACTTGACTCTCTGGCGTCACTTGGCTGACTGGCTTCCTGAACTTGTTGTTGTCTAGTTCTGTTGCCTCCCCTAACCAGGTCCTGTCTGTAACTTCCCACTTTCCACTTGACTCCACTCGCCATCCTGTTGCTGGGCATAGAATCCCTAGTCTTGGGATCAAGAGTGTGTTGGGTGTGTGTTTGGGGTGACCACAATTACCAATCCTGGCTGCTGTGCCATCTAGTGGCGACCGGTCCGCAAGGGTGCCACACATGATCACGTCTCTCTCCAGGACTAAGTGCCTCCAGGTCCGCGCTGCTGCCTCAAAGAAGTATTAAAGACACCAGAATGCTTTGAGTAAAATCTTTTCTGCTTTATTTCCGATGCGTTTCGGAGAACAAATCCCAGCTCCTTTCTCAGGGAACACATGATCACATGGCTGATTGTCGTTAGTGCTCTTTGTGTATATAACTGTCAGATTGTATCTTGCTGGTCCATTGCTTGGTGTATTCCTGAAGAAGAGGCTGGGACAGCCTTGAAACGTGTAGAAATACATACCGCTTCCTTAAAGATCAGGTCCATCTTCTTTCATAAAGCAGCACGGATCGTCTTTACTGCATCGTCCATGTGATCTGTGGTTTGTGCTTGGCCATCCATGTGGAATGGTGGATCCAACAGCAACTGGGCAAGGTAAGCAGTTATTTGCAATATAATTGATCATAAAAAGGAGATATGAGCCTATTGCCCCCTTGTCTGTCCCTTTAGGTGACTCAAAAAATAGTACAATTGCAAGGTCTTGGTCCAGTATGGAATTTTCTCCTACCCTCCTATATAAGAGATTACAAGCTATCATTCCTGTTATGCATACACAGGGCATGATGAAGAATAGTGGACTCACTAGACCACTGATTGTGCAGTGGTAGCTGTATACCCCATACTCAAGAGACAGGAGAATGAGCTTCATAAAACCAAAGATATTTATTAAAGAAAGTTTAACAAAAGGGAAAAGTGTCTGAGGGGAGGACCCTCTGGATCATGACACTGTAGCAGAGCACCGGGCAAGCTATACCCTTGTACAGAAATTTCCCTATTACAACACTAGGAGACCTAAATCCAGTGAATCCCGGACCAGAGGGGTGACTCGTACAGACTGGATTGTGGAGACTGTTAAATACGGGCTCTATCAGTGAGAGAATCCCGGAGCTCCGTGTAGTCCCAGAAAAGACTGATCCAGCCAGTATTGGTATCGAAAGCATTCATGAGGAAAGGCTTGGCCGGCCTGGAGTGAGGTCTGGAGTGTCCAGAGGGATCCAGGATAGAGAACAGCCAACAGAGGATTCTGTGGTGACACAGGTGTTTGTATAATGCAAAGCAGCAGACTCCCAATTGCAGAACACAGCAGAATGTGGCCTGAACAGGTGGCTACAATCACACGGAATGAAGATGTTGCCCAGGCACCTCCCTTAAGGGGAGGGTGCCTTTTATGCACAGAGCATCACAACAGAGACAGCCCTAATGGAGAACAGGTGCTCTGCTGCTTAAGTTTGTGTAGGAGGTGAGGCACGCCTTCTAAGAGCATTTCCAGGAGACCTGTCAAGGGGATGCAGGTTCCTAGCAGAGAAAGGAGTCATCGATCGTCTGGAGCCACGGACAGGGTAAGCAGTACTAGTGGGACCGTGTGATAGATACATCTGAGACCGGACCCGCAGCTGAGGGCATGTCAATTCACTATAATCATTACATAAACAAGCAAAGCAGGTTGAAACCTCCCCCTCTCATGTCAGAGGTGGCTTAAAGTTTCTTTCAGTGGACAGAGTCAACGGTAACCAGATTATTGACCGGGAGTTTGGTCACTGAATCCAAAAGTGTTTAGACGGAATATACTGATGTGGGACTCTCCAAAGATTGACCTTAGGGTGACCAGAGAGAAAGCCATAACAGTGAACTGATTCTCCCTATAATCGGACAACTCTATGGCGAAAATCACCATCTAGCATATATTTATCTGCTGACATCCATGATGCCTAGGTTATGGATGAAGACCAGGCGGAATCAGGTGTCCTTCATAGCCATTCTTCTATTCTGGACCAAGAGCGATGAATGCGCTCTCCCCTAAATGAGTCTCAGTCTTGGACTGGGCATTGCTTCCTGAGCTAGACTTGACAAAGAGGACCATAGCTCAGCAGACAGCCAGGGGAATATGCCTCGCAACAAGAGGTCACCTGCTCTAGAAGTTTATGAGCTTGGGTCAGTTCTGGAAAGTTCCCCTCTGGCAGAACCTAATCCTAGGACTAGTTTGGCGTCAGCACCCTTACGGATGAGGTAAACACATTCTCTAGAGTCTCAGTCTAGGACTGGGCGTCGCCTCCTGAGGTAGATTTACAAAAAGGACAAATGGCTTAGCTACCTCCACCTCTAAAGTGCTCAGGGCCTTTAGATTGGAGAATAAGGTCATTGGCCTTATGAAGGGTGTGAGGCCAACCTTACTGAGAACCACAGGTTTTTCAAACAGGGTTTTGGTTACATAAGCTCACTCTAGGAGTGAAGCCACTTACAGGTCCACCACACATATAAGGAGGATCTATGTCAGAGCCTGACAACTCAGTCTGATGGTTTGGAGGCTGACCACCATTGCTGAGATCCAAGGTTTTTTTTGTTTTTTTTTTCCATCAATAAATGTTTATTAGAGTTATACATCTTAAACAGACACATGGACATAACAGTAAAGTAACTGGTAAATCTTTGTCCAATAGAATTTAGTAACATTTAGAAGCTGTATACAGGGAGACAATACTTTGGGCAAGCACGTGGTGCAAGTACCACTAGAATCTCCCAACTTCAAGTCTGGGACCAAAGTCTTTGTGTCAGCCTCTATCAAATTCAGGGGGGGGGGGGAAGACGACATGAGAAGGAGGCGGACTAGATAGACAAGGAGAGGGAGAAAGTGATGAGGGGGGGAACGAAGTAAGAGGGGGTAAGGTGAAGAATAGAAGAGGGGAGATGCCTGAGTTAGGGGTTAGGAAAAGGTAAAGTCGAGAATAAAGAGGATTCAGCGGGGGAGATACAGGGCAAGAAGGATAAGAGGAATGGAGGGAAAATCCAAGGGAAAAGCAGAGGGCCTCAACAAGGGATCTGGATCCCCAGGGGGTGAGCTGCCCAGCAATCCCAAGCCTCTGCCACATATCGCTTCTTTTTAGAGTCCATAGCTAAATAATATTCATAGCAGAATATTGAGTTTAATTTGTCTGTTAAGTCCTCATATTTGGGGGAGTCACCTCTTTCCATTTAGCTGCTACACATATCCTGGCTGCGGTCAGGACAAATATGACAAGAAGCCTAGGTACCGGCGGGAGGGCTTCGACCCCTATGTGGAGGAAAGCAAGTGGGGGAGCAAGGAGGGCCTTAATTCCTGTAAGAGACTGCACTAGGCCGGCTGCTAAGGTCCAAAAAGGTGCCAACTTAGGGCAACCCCACCACATATGGGCTAGGTCTCCCTTTTGTCCACACTGTCTCCAACACAGGGGGGAAAGTCCCTGTTTGAATCTAGCTAACTTAGAGGGAGGGGTATACTAACAAAGGTGGATTTTCTTTAATAGTTCCACGTGGTTTATGCAGTGAGTGGCTTTCATGGTGACTCGAGTTGCCCTCTCCCATTCGTCTGTATCTGCAGAAAAAGCTAGGTCTCCCTCCCATCTCTTCATATACGGTGATTTTGTCGGGACGTCATAATTCAAGAAGCCCACATACATAGTTGAGAGACCCCTAGTGACTCCAGGGCCCGATAAAACAAATTGTAACAATGGGGATACCCCCGGAGGTTTAAGGTCATGATGGCAGGATCCAGAGCGGAGAAAGTGCGACATCTGACAGAATTGTAGGAAGGAGCGAGCCATCTCAGGGTGTTTGGCTACGAAATCCGGAAAGGTCATTAGTTTACCCAGGCTCATCAGGTCACTCAGCCTCTCAAGACCATGTTCCCTCCAGCCAGAAAGGTTCAGCGAGGGGATGAGGAGCTGAAAAGCTGTAAGAGGAATCTCAGTGACTGGCAGGCTGGACCAACGCCCCCCCAGCCCCCGTAGCCCCCCCCCACACCTCAAGGAGAGCACGCATCGACCATAGCATCCAATTTGTTCGCAAAGGGCCCAAGGAAGCTGCTGCCAAGAGACTTTTAAGCGAGCCTCCCCTAGATTCACTTGATTCAATTTGTAACCACCCCTCTTTCCCCTCATCTCGCCACCAGCTTTTTGCGGCCTCCAACGTAATTGCCTTAAGGGAAGAGGCAATATCCGGAACCCCTATACCACCCCTAGCCAGCTGAAGATACATTATTTTTCTCTGTACCCTAGAAGTTTTATTAGCCCAGACAAATCTGTTGATCAGAGCCTGGAGGCGGGAGAGCAACCCGGACGGGTACTGTATTGGTAGACATCTAAATAAGTATATAACTTTAGGAAGCCAAATCATACGAACTGCCTGTACTCTTGCCATCCACGACAAGGAGACAAGGGCGTAGGTCTCAAGCGCCTCTCGTAGGTCTCCCAACAGCAAATTGAGGTTATTATAAGCTATTTTTACAGAGGGCCCGAGGGAGACCCCCAAATATGGGATGCCCCCTGGACACCATTAAAAGGGTTACGTCTGCGCTAGACGTTCCGACTCCGAAGTAGGGACATGTATGGGGAGAATCATAGACTTGCCCGCATTCAATTTATAGTAAGAGATTTGTCCGAATAGATTTAGCAATTTCACTATCCCGGGGAGAGAGGATGTAGGGTTAGCGGTGGCAATAATGACATCGTCGGCATATAGGCCTACCACGTGTCTCCTTTCCCCCACCAATATGCCCGAAATAGATGGGTCCGCTCTCAGAGATGTCGCGAGAGGTTCCATAAGAAGAGCAAAAATCAGGGGGGAAAGAGGACAGCCCTGCCTGGTGCCATTAGTGATTGAAAAGGCTCTGGACAGGAAACCAGCAGAAAATACCCTCGCACAAGGGTGCGAATACAGACTGAGGATCGCCCTTAATATAGATCCTGAGAAGCCGAAGGCACTAAGGACTTCCCGGAGGTAGCCCCAGTGCACCCTGTCGAACACCTTCTCTGCGTCTAAAGACAGGAATACACAGGGACCCCCCCTCCTCTCAGCGATCTCTATCAAGTCTAACATTCTCCTAGTGCCATCACAAGCATGTCTATATCGCACAAATCCCACCTGGTCTGGGTTAACCAGCATAGGAATCACTTCTCCCAGTCTGTTGGCCACTAATTTTGAATACATTTTTAAATCTGAGTTTAGAAGGGAGATTGGACGGTAATTTTCAGGTCTGTCCGGGGCTTTCCCACTTTTGGGAATTGTTGTTATTGTTGCCTCTGAGGCAGAGTCCGGAATCGAACCTCTGATTTGCCATAAGGCAAACAAGCACAACAAATATGGGGCCAGGACAGGTCTGAAGGTCTTATAGTAGTCGTTTGTGAATCCGTCTGGGCCTGGGGCAGAATTAGATTTCAAAGATCTAATCACTATTTCAATTTCCGATAGAGTAAGCAGCTGGTTCAGAGTTTCCAACCCTTCGGGGGAGACGGAGAGGAGGTCCAGATCCCGCAGGAACTGTTGTATCACTTCCACAGTGGGCTGTAGTGTGGTCGCATCATGCTTTAAATTATATAACTTTTCATAGTATTTTGCAAACACTTCCACTATTTTTTGCGGATCTCGAACCAACTCCCCCTCTGCTGTTTTCATGGAGGTGATCATGGATATGGCCGCTCTCTACTTAAGTCTACGAGCCAACAGTCTCCCCACCCTATCACCCGCCGCGTAGTATTTGGTTTTCATTTTTCTAAGGTTCACCTCATATTGATGAAGAAGGAGTGACCTAAGTTTATTGCAAAGGTCCAGTATCTGGGAGAGAAGACAAGGCAACGGAGCAGATTTATTAGCTGTTTCAAGTCGTTGAATGCGGGAGACCCACTCCATTCTCAGACCCTCTCTTTTCCTTTTCCTGTGCAGCTTTTTGCAAGAGGAGCCCCCGGAGGACCGCCTTATGGGTATATCACAGCGTGTCATCCGTGACCTCCCCGTTGTTGTTCAGGGAGAAGAAGTCTTGCAGCTTCTCTTCAAAGTCAATGACGGTCTGGGGGTCCGATAGAAGACCCACGTTTAATTTCCAATGTCGAGAGAGTCCACCTCCCGATCCCAACCTGATCTCTAGTGAAATCAGAGCATGGTCCGACCATGTTATAATACCAACCTCCAAAGCCACACATGACTCCAAGGTGGCATCGTTCACAAGAAAGAGATCGATCCTGGAATAGGATGAGTGACTATGCGAGAAAAAGGAGTAATCCCTTTCCTCTGCATGTAGGTATCTCCAGATATCATGGAGGTGGAACTCCCGACAAAGGGGGCCTAGAATCCCACCTCTCCATGTAACCGGAGAGGAGGAGTCCAGTCTCTCTTCCATGACCGCATTGAAGTGGCCACAGACAATCAGTTTACCCTCCGCCACCTCCCTCAATCTCCCAAACAAGGACCTCAGAAATTTAATTTGACCACTATTCGGGGCATAAACGTTCACAGCTATGTATGTTGAACCTACAATTTCGCATACCAAAATGAGGAACCTGCCCGCCTGGTCTGGTATCACTTTAACCATATGGAACTGGACCATATGCTTTACTATTATGCACACCCCTGCCTTTTTTCTATATGGTTGACATAAAAAATGTGTGGGAATAACCCGTTGTGCAGGATTTTATTGTCCACTTCCAATAGATGTGTTTCTTGAACACAAATGATATCTGCTGAAGCCCTTTTCACCTCTCTCCAGAGAATGGACCTTTTCACAGGGGTGTTAAGCCCCTTTACGTTGAGCGAAAATATCTTGATAGACATTTTACATTTGACAGCTTTAGTAAGACCAACTGCTCAACCCCAAAGAGGAAGGGGGGGGTGAGAGGAATATAAAGAAGATAGGAACACCTGAGATGATAGATAGGGAGGGAGGGATTATGCAGCAGATGAAAGAGTAAGGAGGGGGGTAGAAAGTGAGAGAAAGGGAAAAAACACTAGGGAAAAGTAGAAGAACGAAAGGTATCAACTAGTACTATAACATAAAGAACAGATATGTAAACTGAATGGTTCCAACCTCGGTTGGAGATAATGGACGTGACGGGGGGAATTCACGTCAAGTCCGCCTCCAGAGTACCTTACAAACAAACTAGGCCCCTGGAAGGCTTGGAAGCTTTGCCGACTTGCGCAGAGTATCCTTAGCCGGGTTAAGCCTCTCAGCCAAAAGAAAGAGCTAGTCACTCAGGACCGTTGTGCCATTCTTTCCCGATTCATTCATGGGACCCTTCCCTCCTCTGGGGACGCTCTGGAGTTTCGGTCAGGATCCGGACGTGGGGACGGGAGCTTGCCGGGGGACTCCAGGTTCCATGTTCTGAGAGTCTTCCTTAATTGGGTGGTAGACGAGAAGGAGTGCCTCTTCCCCTTGAATTTAAAATTCAGAGAGACCGGAGATCCCCAATTGTAAAAAATGCCTCTGTCTCTGAGGGTTTTACAGCTGGAAGCAAATTTACGTCTGCGAGACAAGGTGCCGGGAGAAAGATCAGGGAAGATCGCCACGTTGGTGTATGGGTCTTGCTTTGGGGATCCCAGCCTCATTCTCAGCATTAGATAGTCTCTCACAAGTGGTCTCACCAGCTGTACCAATAAATCCCTCGGGATTTCAGGAGGTAGTCTCGCCGGCTTAGGAATCTGGACAGTACAGTACAGGCCCCACGTCTTCCCTCCCGCACCCTCCACCATGTAAAGATCCCTAAACACAAATAAAGCTGCAAAGAAGTTCCTGTGTGCGGCTCCTATCTTTACCCCCGAAACCGAAAGGATGATTTTGACATTTGAGGACCTTAGCCTAACAGCACCAGAGTTACACAGTCACAGGAACATAAGTATTATCTGAAGTGCATTACTGGGTTCAGAATTTGAATCTCTAAGACCGGTTAGCCAGAGGGTCTTTGCTTAATACTCAGACGGCTGGAGGCCCTTTGAACCCCTGAACTCTGGAGTGGCCTTTCCTAATGCCTAAGACAAAACTCTTGCTAGCTGTTACCTGATCAAGATGGTTGAGCAAGCTACAGGCTTTGTCTTAAAAAGAACCCTACACTGTATTTATAAAGGGTAGGGTCAATGTAAGGCTTCTTCTCCCCCTTCAAACCAAAATAGCCATCATCAGGAAATCTTCATTAATTGATCTCTCTTCAGGGTTATGTCCCTGAAGCAACATTGTCTCAGGAAGAGGATCTCCTCCCCCTTGACATTTTAAATATTTAGGAGTCTATCTTGTGAAGGTTCAGAACTTCAGAAGGGTCGAAAACTTACTAGTACTTCATGCAGGAGTGTTTCAAGGGAAGAAAACCTCAAAACCTTCTTTGTCAACATGGATTTGTGATTGCATTAAGCTATGAGAATGCCAACATGCCATCACTCCAGTTCACTTCTGCTCTTTCTGCTAGGGCAGTTTTCAACAACCTTATTTTGATATAATTTATTTTATAGGGCTCAGCGCTCACTACCACCCCCTTTATTCCTTATGTTAAAAAAAAATTTCTCATATGTTTCAACTAAAACAATTTATTGACACTCAAAGTACATTTTCCATTCAAAAAACATAAAACATTTAAACATTTTTTGTATATATAAAAGTTTTTCTTCCAGTTTTTCTGATTTCTGATGACACCTTTGCGTATGTCTTCCTTAATCTCATGTGTTCAAAGTTATGCGCTAAATAAAATTGAAAAAAGGATAATATATTATACTTTGTATATGAATCCCTTTGATTATTAACACTATCTTTTACTGTATGTGGTTACTCACATTATTCTACTGATCATACCACTTCAATTAATGTTGCGTGTTCTTTTCTTCCCAATGTTCTGCTAGCCCTGTTTCTATTTAAAAGAGCAATATTTTAGTTATTTGTTTAATAAAGTGTATACTATTCTATTTATCTGTATTTTATCCTATTATACCAATGCTGATTATGTTTTGACGTTCCTGTTCTCACTTGGCACGTATCTGTCCACAGTTCCTCACTTCTCCGTGAACTGTCATCTACTGCTCTACAATCATTACAATTGTATATGCACAATTCTATCACGCACTCTAGCGTGCTCTTGCTTTTTACTCACGATCTCTCTCGTTCTCTTTTTTCTTATCTGTCCTTTCTTATTTCTTTTTCTTATTTTTCTTGTTTCCTTCTATGAAGCGGCGTCCATACACTGTGGCCAGTGGTGAGGCCGCACAGCTTCAGGGATTACTTCCACTTCTGTCACCAGTCTGTCACGTCACTGCGTAGTTGCGTCGTCATGATCTCTATAGGTAGGGCTGCTCAATAGGTCGGTGGGGCTGTCAATCAACGCGTTTCGTGAGATACGTTTCACTTCCTCAGGACTGGCTCCCACTCGTCCTCCTCTACTTTTTATAGGGTATTCCACTCAGTCATTAGATTTTATTTGTCCAATCCCTCTTTTTGTTTGGACATTGTTATAGTAACACAGTCATCTGACCTGGCCTGCCCAATCTGCTTACGGGTTACAGGCACCTATATATATCGTTCTTATATGGCGGTCTCTTTCGTCACAAAATGTTCTCAGTCCAATCAAGATTTTTGTTTTGCTGTTGTTATAGTTAGCAAGTTTTAAGCATTAACGTTGTTATGGTTACCAAGTCATATACATCAACCTCTCCACTCTTCTATTGTACTCCAAACAGCTATCTATATATATCTTTTCATGGGCTTTTATTGTTTCTATATTATCAGGTATCCATATCTATTTTTAACTAGATGTTTTTATAATAATAGTGTTTACATTTTTTGTTGTTATAATCAGTGCTTTTTTTGTAAAAACAGTATACGGTACACTGTCTATGCACAGCACGGAGCTGGGGACATGGTGGTACACTGTGCACAGCAGGGAGCTGAGGACATGGTGGTACACTGTCTCCCGCCACCTTAAAATTGGTCTGTTTCTCATCCAGGAGAGTCGGACGAGTTACATCCGTTTTTTGGTCCATTTGGCAACTGCTGTGCGAGTGTCCGACATTTTTCTCAGATCACATCCGTGTGAAATCCGTGTTTTTTCTCAGCAGCTATTACTGTATAATCATTTACAAGAACATTTTACAGTGTTCTCAGTTACAGAATGAGACTGTATCGGTGAAAAAAACAGATGCCTCTCGGATGGTCCGTGTGCGGTCCGTGATTTTGTCGGACCTGTAGACTTGCATTGGTGAGTCACGTGTGTGAATCGCAGACTGTCGCATGTTGCAACTTTTTTCCCATCCTGAATCTGGATGAGAAATAAAGCGTCCGACACTCGCCAATCTGCTCTCAGAGATTGATTGCAATGCGAGAAAATCACACATTGCACTCATCAGAGTTTCACGCCAGTGTGTCCATACCCTAATACTAAAATCCATATAGTAATCCTACAGTGTAGGGCAGATATTTTGATTTAGACAGAATTATAATAACACTCTTATTTTTAAGGGCACCGTGTCAGGATGTGCTGTAAAAAAGTGGAGAAGATGGAAGTCTGCAAAGACGTGAAAAGTCATCATGGCGTCAGGACAAGATAAAGAAAAGAAAAAGACGACCCCGATCAGATACAAGGTCATCTATAAGGTACCTGGGTGGAAATGATTATTTGTGATAATAACATTCTCATCAGTACTGAGGTTCATGTTTGGTCTGATGAGGACTGGTAACAACAACTCCCAGTAGTTCTTACCATTAGTAAGGACATTCTGGAAGTTGTAGGTTCATGAGATACAAATATGTATATGAGCCTGCCCAGGAGAACTACAACTCCCAGCACCCAACACACTGCCCAGAAACCATACAGTAATGCCAGAACAGGCAGGAGAACTACAATTCCCAGCACGCCACACCCTGCCAACACAGGAAGGTGGAGGCTGCCGCATGGAGGCAGAGACACCTGGTACAGCTGCCATTATCACCACACATAGCCCCACTCCTCCTGCAACCCGTCTGTGACTAAATGGACCCTTTCAATATAGGACATATGATGATTTCTTATGTAACTCAGACATATCATATTGTATATAGGCTTGTAAACTTGTAATGGCCAAGGAGAATTTCCTACAGTATTTTCATAGATGACTGGTGTAAGTTTAGCTTGGTAATGTAATTATCTAACTTGTTTGTCATAGCAGGCCAGAGAACTTAATTATGCTAATCGTCCATTGTCTATTACCCTGTGAACGTTGATTCCATGTACAGGGGCCCCAGCCACTATTGTTTAAGTGTCATTGATTGCAGACTCAATGTCTCATACTAACATTCCATTGTTTCACTGCTAGGTGCTATATCAATCAGCATTTGGATTGTGATAGTACTAAAATATGTTAAATGAGGATTGGAGTTCAGCCAATGAAAAGACTGTGTTATTGAACCAATCATGACGTCCCCAATATCCTACAATGAGGGCTGAGGGTATATAAGGAGGACTGTTCACTTTGACCAGCAGATTAGAGTTAGATTCTGTCTAGTGGCCTCAGTCTAGGGATTTCGGTCCCGGCTAGAGGTCCACTGGATTGGAGATTGAAGATTGGAGACAGGCAGCTAATCTAGGGTCTTCGGGTCCGATTAGCGAGCCATAACCCCAGGCCTAGGCATTTCGGTGCCGACCAAGGGGATCAGAACACGGACTAAAGAAGCACAAGGACTTCAGTATCGGATTATCGGATTCGGCTGTGATAGACTGCTTAAGGACAAGGAAGCAACCCAGGTTGGGACGATACAGTCACCTGGCTACAGACTTTGCTGTGCTATATTCTAAACCCTGGTGAGCCAGCGGAAGGGTGAGACTCTGTTGCCTGTTACATTGTTGTGTTTTGCTGGTTATGTGTTATATGCTGTTAACTGTTTGGGGATCCAATAAAGCCTTGATGTTGTGATTCCCTCACCCTGTGTTGTCTGAGTAGTGTTCCGCCCACGGTTAAGGAGCTCGGGCGTTCAGTTGGGGATGAGCCCTGGTCCACGCTGTCTTTGTAAAGGCGGCTGGGCCTGCGGACGAGAGCACCCACTGACCCCCGGGTCTCCACACCGTCCTCCTCTCCTCTGTCCTCCTGCACCCCCATCCTCTTCTCCTCCTGCACCCCTGTCCTCCTTCACCCCCGTCCTCCTCTCCACTGTCCC
This sequence comes from Allobates femoralis, assembly GCA_033576535.1. Taxonomy (NCBI): domain Eukaryota; kingdom Metazoa; phylum Chordata; class Amphibia; order Anura; family Aromobatidae; genus Allobates; species Allobates femoralis. The sequence goes on along the minus strand of JARQOC010000001.1, from coordinate 393,340,409 downwards.
TCCTGCTGCTCCTTTGTCCTCCTGCTCCCCCGTCCTCCTCTCCTCTGTCCCTCCTGCTGCTCCTTTGTACTCCTGCACCCTCATCCTCCTCTCCTCTGTCATCCTGCACCCCGTCCTCCTCTCCTCTGTCCTCCTGCACCACCGTCCTCCTCTCCTCTGTCCTCCTGCACCGTCGTCCTCCTCTCCTCTGTCCCTCCTGCTGCTCCTCTGTCCTCCTGCACCACCGTCCTCCTCTCCTCTGTCCTGCTGCACACCCGTCCTCCTCTCCTCTGTCCCTCCAGCTGGTCGTCTTCTCCTCTGTCCCCCTGTTCCTGTCCTTCTACCCTTCTACCCCCCTGTGATCTACTCTGTCCCCCTGTTCCTGTCCTTCTGCCCCCCTGACCTCTTCTCTGTCCCCTGTTCCTGTCCTTCTGCCCCCCTGTCCTCTTCACGGTCCCCCTGTTCCTGTCCTTCTGCCCCCCTGTCCTCTTCTCCTCTGTCCCCCTGTTCCTGTCCTTCTGCTGGACTAGGTGACACTTTAAGCGATACCATTTTAATTTACATGTGACTTTTTGAATTGTGTTTTTGTTAAGTCTTATGGAAAAACTCCAGTGTGAAGCCAGCCTTAGGCATACAGGCACGTGACCGCTGCAGCCAATCACTAACCAAGGTATGTATAATGTATATGTTCTAGCCAGTGTTTGTCTGCAGCGGTCACTCAGAGTCAGGCTCCATATACACGTCATCAGATCTCCTCTCCCAATAATTGCTCTGTAGAACAGGAGCCTGGCGGCGATTTGGGAATGGCGCAGACAGCAGCATGGCCTGTCCGGGCACTGGGGAAGCCGGGTGACAGACTCATCGGGTTACATGTGCCCCGCAGAGCACCAGGCCCAGGCACCGGACACGTTACCTGTACGGTGGTGGCTCAGTGTGTGACCCCCTGCGCACAAGTCTCCGAACGGCAGAGGATGCAATGGACGCTCCGCGATTGGGACTGCACGATCACATGACCCACCGGACTCTTGAGACAAACAAGCTCCACACACAGCACGTGTCTGATGAAGGGGCGTGGTCTATCGGAAGCTCCAACGGCGTTCACTGAACTGAGCGGAGTCTGACCTGACAGTCTGGTGTGTATATATGTATAGGTCACCTGCTGTGTAAATACAGCCCTGCTGCCGCCCCCACACACGTGCCACCTGGGGCGGACCCCCCCCCCCGCTACGCCACTGCTGGAGCCGCCAGGAAGACACACACCCAGGGCTGCCACTAGGAATTTCGGGGCCCCTTACTGCCAAAATTTTGGGGCCCCTCTGAGACTCCACCCAGCCTCCATCCAGGCTCCGCCTCCACCCAAACATACATTATATTTATAGTGAAAAATTGGAACAGCACCAAAAATTACCTCCATTTATGTGCAAAGCTTTCCCAACCAGCAATCCAGATGGTTCCTTACAATAGAGTAAAAAATGGAAAAATGGCACAACAAAATAGAAAAAAGTGGACTTTATTGCCCACACATGTGGCCATACATTGGGCAATAAAGTCAAATTTTCTCTATATTTTTGTGCTGTTTTTCCTTTTTTATACTCTCTATTATATATTACACACACTTAACACTGCTATGGGCTGAATACACAATAGCTGTATAAACAATAGAGAATACACAGTAGAGACAGCTGCTAGCTGTATACACAATAGAGATGGCTTCGGGCCGTATAACCAATGTAGATGGCTGCTGGCTATACACAGTACAGAATACACAATAGAGACTGCTGCTGGCTGTACACAATAGAGAATACACAATAGAGACTGCTGCTGGCCTGGCCACATACACAATGGAGATAGGTGTGGGACAAATGCACAGTGAAGATGGCTGCGGGACAAAAGCACAATGGAGACAGCTGTGAGACATATGCACATTAGAGACTGCTGTGGGATGTATACACATTGGAGACTGTGCAGGACGTATACAATGTATAGAATAGGCTAGCCCCTTCTGTAATGGGTCAGCACTGTCCAGTGGGCTAGCCCTGTCTATAATAGGCTAGCCCCTTCCGTAATGGTTCAGCACAGTCCACAGTGGGCTAGCCCTGTATATGGGGCCCCATATACCAGCCAACTGAGACGCCGTTACCCTTGCCCTGACTGCCACTCCCCCTCCCCCTGGTCTGCTGGCAGGGCCCATATACAAGCACCCAGCTAAGCCGCCATCACCCTGCCCTGGCCCCTGACTGCCCACCACCCCCAAGCTTGGCTTGGCGGAGCCTTATACACCAGCGACTAGCCAGCTGCCATCACCATGACCTGGCCCTGACTGCCCGCCCCCCGCTGCCATTATGGCCATAGGCCATTTGTCCTGTCTTATTCTCTTACCAGTTAGTGCTGCCTGTCAGCCTCCTCCTCCTGCCTGGCTGGCTGTCTCCACACCAGCTCCACGTGCTGTGGTGGGGCCGGGGCCGCGTCCGGTCCATCCTCACCAGCCCAGGCTCCCAGGTCCACCAGCCAGCCTTGATTTTGTGTGTCTTCTGATGTTCTTGGACTTCTTCAAGAACTTCTGGTGGTGGGTGAGAAAGGGTAATGGCGTCTGCCTGGCCCCTCTCTCCCAGCCTTTCTTTGTCCTGATGGCAGGGATGCCAAGGCAGGGATGGACAGGGCAGGGATGGGCTGGGCAGGGATGGGCAGGGCAGGGATGGACAGGGCAGGGCAGGGATGGGCAAGGCAGGGATGGACAGGGCAGGGATGGACAGGGCAGGGATGGACAGGGCAGGGATGGACAGGGCAGGGATGGGTAGGGCAGGGATGAACAGGGCAGGGATGGACAGGGCAGGGATGGACAGGGCAGTGCAGGGATGGACGTGCCGGGCCCTGACTATAACTTAAACACTTAGTAGGCTGGTGGGTGGGCCTGAGCGGACCTGTGTGCAGTGAGGCCTGGGGTGGGCAGTCCGGGCCCTACCTTCATACAGTGTCTACTACACACACAGAGGCTGAGCAGAGGGTGGGTGGACCTGGGGCTGGGCCCTTGTACTGAGGAGGGTGGCTGGCTGCTGCTGTACCGTGTGAGTCCACCGACCGCGAATCCAGTGGGCGGCCGCGGCAGGCGAGCAGCTGTGGCGCGGCGGCGCCGCTCAGATTCCGCACCGGGCCGGTAGCTGCAGCAGGCATCGGCGCATGGCAGTGACAGGCGCCGGTGGGTAGCACTGGCTGCAGGCAGGCAGCCACCAGCTGCTTGGTCAGAGAGAGCGCTCAGCAGTGGCGCCGGCTAACACAGTGAGCCCTTTCTCCTATCTCTGGCTGGTGCTGCTTCTGCGGCAGTGGTCGCCCGGCGCCGCGGCTGTGAGTGCACGAGCGAGCCACACACACAGGAGGCTCCCAGCAGCCAGCTGAGGAGGACACATAAGAACACATGGGGCACAGCCTCAGTCTGCCACGCTGTCTACAACTCGTGCTGGCTGGGGGGGCGGGCCTCCTTGCTCTAAATGGCCATGCCCCCTCCAATAATTGGCGGGCCCCTTAATCAGTAAGGCCTTAATGGCAGCCCTGCACACACTGCACACTGCCGACGGCCCTGGTGGCAGCAGCAGAGATAATGGCGGTGCATTTTCCAGTACGCCGTACCGGTATGTACCGCCGGTCTTCAGATTTTCCGGTACGGCGTACCAGTATGTACCGCCACAAAAAAAGCACTGGTTATAATTATTTAAAAGTTATTATGATGTTTTCAAGAGACCTAATTCTTCTATACCATGTAATTTTTCGCTCCTTCTATATCCATTTCCTCACCATCCTCTACCTGCTTCAGATTTTTTCATATGTCATCTCTTACTCATGTCTATATACATATTCTGTAGTATTACTGTAGGTGAATTTCTTCTTATTGAAAACCAAAGAATTCCGCATCTTGATTTAGTCCGCTAGGCGCAAGTGTATTTAATTCACTAATCCACTGCGTTTCATTCCTTGACATTTTGGCTATATGGTCTCCCCCTCTCCAATTTTTATTAATCCTTTGTATAGCCATAAATTCTGTTCCTTTGATGGATGATTGGTGATGTTCCTTATAATGTTTACTAAGGGGATGTCCTATAAATCCTTTTCTAATATTTCTCAAATGTTCCGACATCCTTACTGATAACGCTCTTGAGGTCCTTCCTACATATGTCTTTCCACACGGACATGTAATCACATAGATGACATTGGATGTACAGCATGTCAGATTCTCTTTTATTTGAAAAGTCTTTGTTTTTTCCGTGTTAAAAAATTCAGATATAACTCGCTTGGAAATGTTCGTCATTTGACATGGTTTACAGCTCCTACATGGTCTAAATCATATTGTTCCACAGATTGTCGTCATCTTCTTTCGGTCCATTTTTAGTTGTCTCACTGATGGGGCCACCAAATTTCGGATATTCTCCCACATACTCTCCTATTACTCTATCAGATTTTAAATGGTGCCAATGTTTTTTTTATAATTTTCTTAAAATTTCCATAGTTCTCATGGAACTCTCAAATCAGTGGCAGATTTTTTATTTATTCATGTATTGATCTTTCCTCCTCTTCTTTTTTCTGATGTATGAGGAGCTGTTTCCTGTCAATCTTCTCCACCTCTTCCATACATTTTTACAGTTCATGTGGTTTATATCCTTTGGAAATAAAGTCTGTCTTCATCACACTAATTTCCTCTCTAAATTCTTGATCATCTGTGCAGTTCCTTTTTAATCTAAAAAAATTGGCTTTTTGGCATGTTTTGAATCCATCGTGGAAGATGACAGCTATTTGTAGGAATATAGCTGTTGGCATCAACCTGCTTCTTTTTTTTGTTTTTAATTCGTTGTTACTGATATATATTTCCAAATCTAGAAAGTTGATAGATGTTCAACTTGTTACTCCCGATAATTCCAGACCGTATTCATTACTATTTATTTCCTCTAGGAATATTTTCAGATTTTCCTCCTCCCCCTCCCAAATGAAGATGACGTCATCTATAAATCTCTTCCACAGGATCAATTCCTTCATTAATTTGCCTTCTGGGTAGATTATAGACTCCTCCCACTCCACCACATATAAATTAGCATAACCCGGGGCGAAGCAAGTCCCCATCGCTGTTCCGCACTCCTGGCGGTAAAATGTGCCGCCAAATTTGAAAAAATTATGTGTCAATATAAAATGGATTGCTTCAGTGATGAATTGGACCTGCTGATTTTGTAAGGTTTTTTACTTTCTTAGGAATTTTCCTGTGGCTTTGCATCCTTTTTCATGCTCTATAACAGTATACTGTGATCTCACATCCAGGGTTCCCAAGATAAAATTAGCCTTCCAATCAATTTTATCCAAAATTTGTAGAATATGCGTAGTGTCTTTTAAATACACTAGAATATCTGGCACAGATTTTTGTATAAATTTGTCTATATAGTTTGATAAATTGGCTGTCAATGAATTTATGCCAGATATAATTGGTCTTCCAGGTGGTTTTTCCATATTTTTATGGATCTTTGGGTTTATATAGAAGATAGCCACAGATGGTTTTTTATTATTCAGATAGTCATATTCTTTTTTATTCAAGATTTTAATCCTTTTTTTAAAAATCCACCTAAGGCCCCTTTCACATCAGCGTTTTTCGCTGATCGCGGCAGTTGCGGTGAAAAAACCGCAACTGCCGCGATTACCGCATAACGGCCGCACTTGCGGTTCACTTGCGGCAGGCCCCATACAATGTCTATGGGGCTTGCGGCAGGTGTGGCGAGTGTGGTATCGGCACTTGCGGCAGGTGCGCCCGCGAAAAAAACGCGGCATACCGCTGACTCTCCTATATTTACCGTTTTTGTTTTAGGGCGTTTCCATCCTCTAGTACCTCTTTTTTGTTTTTTGCTCTTGCCCTGAAAAAATCCCGTTGTAGATTTGTTTGTGAAAAACTGATTTTTTCTTTTTTCTTTTGCACTTTTTTTGCCTTTCTTGTGGTTTGCTTAGGTTTATTTTCTGATTGTACTTCATTTGACTTTTCCAGTTCCTCTATGTTCGCTCCTTTTGTAAATAGAAACAGGGCTAGCAGAACATTGGGAAGAAAAGAACACGCAACAATAATTGAAGTGGTACGATCAGTAGAATAATGTGAGTAACCACATACAGTAAAAGATAGTGTTAATCAAAGGATTCATATACAAAGTATAGCATATTATAATTTTTTCAATTTTATTTAGCGCATGAGTTTGAACACATGAGATTAAGAAAGACATACGCAAAGGTGTCATCAGAAATCAGAAAAACTGGAAGAAAAATCTTTTATATATACAAAAATTTTTTAAATGTTTTATGTTTTCAGAATGGAATATGTATTTTGAGTGTCAATAAATTGTTTTAGTTGAAATACATGAGAACATTTTTTTAACATAAGGCATAAAGGGGGTGGTAGTGAGCACTGAGCCCTATAAAATAAATTATATCAAAATAAAATTGTAACAGTAGAGATAGACTGCACAGGCAATCTCTGGGGCCCTACAGCAGCATAACACGCAGATTAGGAGAGCAGCTTTTCTTTCAATAGCTAGCTCCGGTGCCTATATATATATATTTATATATATTTTAGAAATAAGAATAAGTTTTCAACAACCTGAGCAGAAGGACATTATGTATCTATGGACCATAGATGTCAATCAGCTACATGGTCCAAGCTGATAACTTTAAATACTACAGGCGAAGCATCCTCTGCTTCTTCTACTACTTTTGACAGATCTTTCTGGACTCTATCTTAAACCTTCCCAAATAAATACATGCTAGATGCTATATTTTGCTGCTGAGGTTGAAGGGGAAGATTTGATTATTATGTTAATCGGTTTTCCCCTAATCCAAAAGCAGCACAAGGCTCTCACCCTGAAATGCTATGTGTTCTGTTATTATGGTGGTGACGTGTTATTAAACTGGTGATCTCAGGGAGGCTCCCTCCTTTCTGCTGAGGGGAGGCATGGGGGAGGAACCTGTAAAACTTATTACAAGTTCTGCTTTGTCCCGCTGGCGCACAGGGGCATGGTAACTCCATATTGTGCTGCTGTTGGACTAGGAGACATCAGATTAACACAATAATTCAATTTTTGTAGGTCAAGATGATGTTTCAAGCTATACCATTTTATATGTAACTTTTTGATTGCATTTTATTTTCACTTTTTTTTGGCGGCATAATAAGCATTGTTTTTTGCCACGTTTTTCATTTTTAATGGTGTTCACTGAAGGAGTTAACAAGTGTGACAGTTTTATTGAGCAGGTTGTCCTGAACATGGCAATACTAAATAAGTGTACTTTTTTGTTTATTTTTATATAAATACACATATTTACTGGTATAATATTTTTTCTTTTGTTTTTGTTCAATGTGTAATGTTTTTCTTTGTCATTTTTTCTTCAGCTTTTTTACTCAGTTCCAGGATGGGACATCAACTTTCCCTGCTCTAATTGCTAACCTCATGCTGTGCAATGCTTTTGCATTGCAGGGTATCAGATCAGTGTCTCACACATAAACTCAAGGCAAGACCTCACAGGCCACCATACCTGGGCTACTCTTCAGCCATTAATCAGCAGGAGGTCACCATAGAGACCATCGGCCCACAACATGTTCACAATTGCGTTGTGCTGATTGGAGCAGAGAGAGAGCTCCAAATGCCCGGCACTGGTGCTAGAACTGGTCGTGGGTGTTACAGCAGAATATCAACTACTAGTGAAAAGGCCCAATGCAATTGCATCGGGAGCGCGGTGAAATGAATTGTGTGTATACAGGCGGCTGTGCGGGAAGCAGAGTATACAGGCGGCTGTGCGGGGAGCAGAGCATACAGGCGGCTGTGCGGGGAGCAGAGTATACAGGCAGCTGTGCAGGGAGCAGAGTATACAGGCGGCTGTGCGAGGAGCAGAGTATACAGGTGGCTGTACGGTTGTGCGGGGAGCATAGTATACAGGCGGCTGTGTATACAGGTGGATGTGCGGGAAGCAGAGTATACAGGCGGCTGTCTATACAGGCGGCTATGTGGGGAGCAGAGTATACAGGCGGCTGTACAGGGAGCAGAGTATAGAGGAGGCTGTACAGGGAGCAGAGTATAGAGGCGGCTGTGCGGGGAGCAGAGTATAGAGGCAGCTGAGCGGGGAGCAGAGTATACAGGTGGCTGTACAGCTGTGCGGGGAGCAGAGTATACAGGTGGCTGTGCGGGGAGCAGAGTATACAGGCGGCTGTGCAGGGAGCAGAGTATACAGGCGGCTGTGCGGGGAGCAGAGTATACAGGCGGCTGTGCGGGGAACAGAGTATACAGGGGGCTGTGCGGGGAGCAGAGTAAACAGGCGGCTGTGTATACAGGGGGCTGTGCGGGGAGCAGAGTATACAGGCGGCTGTGTATACAGGGGGCTGTGTGGGGAGCAGAGTATACAGGCGGCTGTGTATACAGGGGGCTGTGCGGGGAGCAGAGTATACAGGGGGCTGTGCTGGGGAGCAGAGTATACAGGGGGCTGTGCAGGGAGCAGAGTATACAGGGGGCTGTGCGGGGGAGCAGAGTATACAGGGGGCTGTACGGGAAGCAGAGTATACATGGGGCTGTGCGGGGAGCAGAGTATACAGGGGGCTGTGCGGGGAGTAGAGTATACAGGGGGCTGTGCGGGGAGCAGAGTATACAGAGGGCTGTGCGGGGAGCAGAGTATACAGGGGGCTGTGCGGGGAGCAGAGTATACAGGGGGCTGTGCGGGGAGCAGAGTATACAGGGGGCTGTGCTGGAGAGCAGAGTATACAGGGGGCTGTGCGAGGAGCAGAGTATACAGGGGGCTGTGCGGGGAGCAGAGTACACAGGCGGCTGTGTATACAGGGGGCTGTGCGGGGAGCAGAGTATACAGGGGGCTGTGTGGGGAGCAGAGTATACAGGTGGCTGTGCGGGGAGCAGAGTATACAGGGGGCTGTGCAGGGAGCAGAGTATACAGGGGGCTGTGCGGGGAGCAGAGTATACAGGGGGCTGTGCGGGGAGCAGAATATACAGGGGGCTGTGCGGGGAGCAGAGTATACAGGGGGCTGTGCGGGGAGCAGAGTATACAGGGGGCTGTGCGGAAAGCAGAGTATACAGGGGGCTGTGCGGGGAGCAGAGTATACAGGGGGCTGTGGGGGAGCAGAGTATACAGGGGCTGTGCGGGGAGAAGAGTATACAGGGGCTGTGCGGGGAGAGAGTATACAGGGGGCTGTGCGGGGAGCAGATGATAGAGGGGGCTGTGCGGGGAGCAGATGATAGAGGGGGCTGTTGGGGGAGCAGATGATAGAGGGGGCTGTGCGGGGAGCAGATGATAGAGGGGCTTGCGGAGAGATGATGGGGGCTGTGGGGGAGCAGATGAGAGAGGGGGCTGTCGGGGAGCAGAAGATAGAGGGGACTGTGCGGGGAGCAGATGATAGAGGGGGCTGTGCGGGGAGCAGATGATAGAGGGGCTGTGCGGGGAGGCAATGATAGAGGGGGCTGTGGGGGGAGCAGATGATAGAGGGGGCTGTGCGGGGAGCAGATGATAGAGGGGGCTGTGCGGGGGGCAGATGATAGAGGGGACTGTGCGGGGAGGAGATGATAGAGGGGTCTGTGCGTGGAGGCGATGATAGAGGGGGCTGTGGGGGGAGCAGATGATAGAGGGGGCTGTGCGGGGAGCAGATGATAGAGGGGGCTGTGGGGGAGCAGATGATAGAGGGGGCTGTGGGGGAAGCAGATGATAGAGAGGGGCTGTGCGGGGAGCAGATGATAGAGGGGCTGTGCAGGGAGCAGATGATAGAGGAGGCTGTGCGGGGAGCAGATGATAGAGGGGTCTGTGCTGGGAGGCGATGATAGAGGCGGATGATGCCTTAGTTGAGGCGCGGGGGGGGAGGTGATAGCAGGCTGCTGCCCCGCCGCCCCTGCAGCCTACAATGACAGAGTGCCGCCGCCATCTTACCTGGGGAGGCTGGGACGGCCTGCGTCTCTGAGGAAGCCGGGCGCTGATGCTGGTGCCACCCCCCTTTGTAAAGCCGCTCCCCCTCGCTGCTGCCGCTGGGGACTCTATCTGACACAGTCCAATGGACGGTGCGGCCCTGGCGGTGGGGCAGCGGGAACATGGGGCGGGGGAACGGCGGCCATAGGTGGGGGTAGGTGGTGTCCGGCGACAGCGTTTTTGTGCTTCCGGGCATTGTTGGCGGCTCGCGGTGGCACATGCGCGCCATCGCTCGCAGCGCGTGATAGCGGCACAGTGGCCGGAAGCGCAAAACTGCTGATTATGTATATAGATGATACATAGCTGACAGCTGTGATGACTTCGCTGGTGCTGCGTGTGAGCTGGTGTGATCATAGCATGTATGACGATTTCTGGGTTTATAAATATTGTGATGTAAAAAATATCTGTAAGAAAATTCTTAAAGTTCACTATATTCTGGTTTAAACAATAGGTCATTTTCTGATTATACATTTTCTTTAAATTCTTGCTTCTGTTTTACATGTTTTTTTTAATCAAAACATCCTGGCATAATGCACCTCTATTTTGCATTCAATAAATTATTATTTTGCAAATTAGCACACGCTTATATGAGTCATATATCGCCATCGTTCCCACGGAAGAACAGTATCAACAAGAAATAACAGGACCTTCTGAGGTAATTACTGCTATGGATGATGCCAATAAATTGCAAATTATTAACCTTTCTTCCTACCAACTTACGGAGACTGAAGTCTCGTTGCTGCAGAGGGGCTTATCTTTTTCCCCTACTTCGAATCTAGATAAATTCACTGTAACCAAAGATGTCTATCTCTTCTGTAGGAAACTTGTGTTCAAATTATTATACCATCAACCTTCCTTGGTCGACTCGATGACAACTCAGGAAAGACGGGCTTTAGAAGATTTGGCCTCTATAACATCGGAAGATGATGTAAGCAACACCAGTGACCGCTTTCCGTTGAGACTCCCATCTCAGGCAACTCCTCCCTTGTCGGCTTTCCCCCTTATTCAACTGTTCTTTAAACGTGTGATGGAGGAGGTAAGTGCATTAAAGGAAACACCAGGAAGATACCAAAATCTTACCCCATTAGAACATAAGGCCCTCCATGATTTACAGAATAACAAGGATTTTTTGATTAAAGAAGCGGACAAGGGGGGTAATGTAGTCTTATGGCCTGTTTCACTTTATCTCAGGGAAGCCAAGCGCCAACTCACCAACCGACAGAATTATTTGGTATTGCCTTCGGATCCCACCAAGATCTTTAAACGTAAGCTGGATGACCTTCTTGCACAAGCCTTCAGCCTGGCATTGATCACAAAAAAAGAAAGGGAGCTTCTGGTAACCAAGCATCCGAAGGACCCTACTTATTACATGCTCCCTAAGATCCACAAGGATCTACAGGAACCTCCAGGTAGGCCAATCATTTCGGGAATTGGGGGCCTATTTGAAAGACCATGCATCTACTTGGTTCCATTGACATTCCCATTGGGTCTCTCATGAGGTCTCCCATCCAGCCCGTGACCAAGGCTCTCACTGCTTAGCTTCAAGAGTCTGTCAAGGGCATGCACAATGGGTTTACAATGGCTGCTGACATGCTGGCTTCCCATCTGTGGGACTTTTCTATAGGCATACATTAGTAAAAGTCAGTTTTAATTACAGTCAATGGCTTCTACTCTTACCAGCCCTTTGGCCTGTCAAAAGTCAATGCAGCCATGGTCTCCCATTGACATTCCCAATGGGGACACCCATAGAGACTTCTATTGGGTCTCTCATGAGGTCTCCCATCCAGCCCTTGACCAAGGCTCTCAGTGCTTAGCTTCAAGAGTCTGTCAAGGGCATGCACAATGGGTTTACAATGGCTGCTGACATGCTGGCTTCCCTTCTGTGGGACTTTTGTATAGGCATACTTTAGTAAAAGTCAGTTTTAATTACAGTCAATGGCTTCTACTCTTACCAGCCCTTTGGCCTGTCAAAAGTCAATGCAGCCATGGATCTCCCATTGGGTCATAGACTCTATGTCTCATGAGGTCTCCATCCCCTGACCAAGGCTCTCACTGCTTAGCTTCAAGAGTCTGTCAAGGGCATGCACAATTGGTTTACAATGGCTGCTGACATGCTGGCTTCCCATCTGTGGGACTTTTCTATAGGCATACATTAGTAAAAGTCAGTTTTAATTACAGTCAATGGCTTCTACTCTTACCAGCCCTTTGGCCTGTCAAAAGTCAATGCAGCCATGGTCTCCCATTGACATTCCCAATGGGGACACCCATAGAGACTTCTATTGGGTCTCTCATGAGGTCTCCCATCCAGCCCTGACCAAGGCTCTCACTGCTTAGCTTCAAGAGTCTGTGAAGGGCATGCACAATGGGTTTACAATGGCTGCTGACATGCTGGACTTCCCTTCTGTGGGACTTTTGTATAGGCATACATTAGTAAAAGTCAGTTTTAATTACAGTCAATGGCTTCTACTCTTACCAGCCCTTTGGCCTGTCAAAAGTCAATGCAGCCATGGTCTCCCATTGACTCATTGGGTCTCTCATGAGGTCTCCCATCACTGACAAGGCTCTCACTGCTTAGCTTCAAGAGTCTGTCAAGGGCATGCACAATGGGTTTACAATGGCTGCTGACATGCTGGCTTCCCATCTGTGGGACTTTTGTATAGGCATACATTAGTAAAAGTCAGTTTTAATTACAGTCAATGGCTTCCACTCTTACCAGCCCTCTGGCCTGTCAAAAGTCAATGCAGCATGGTCTCCCATTGAGATTCCCATTGGGTCACCCATAGGACTTCTATTGGGTCTCTCATGAGGTCTCCCATCCAGCCCTGACCAAGGCTCTCACTGCTTAGCTTCAAGAGTCTGTCAAGGGCATGCACAATGGGTTTACAATGGCTGCTATATGCCTGCTTCCCATCTGTGGGACTTTTGTATAGGCATACATTAGTAAAAGTCAGTTTTAATTACAGTCAATGGCTTCCACTCTTACCAGCCCTCTGGCCTGTCAAAAGTCAATGCAGCCATGGACTCCATTGGGTCACCATAGAGACTTCTATTGGGTCTCTCATGAGGTCTCCCATCCAGCCCCTGACAAGGCTCTCACTGCTTAGCTTCAAGAGTCTGTCAAGGGCAGCCAATTGGTTTACAATGGCTGCTGACATGCTGGCTTCCATCTGTGGGACTTTTTATAGGCATACATTAGTAAAAGTCAGTTTTAATTACAGTCAATGGCTTCTACTCTTACCAGCCCTTTGGCCTGTCAAAAGTCAAGCAGCCATGGTCTCCCATATGGGCTCTCATGAGGTCTCCCATCCAGCCCTGACCAAGGCTCTCACTGCTTAGCTTCAAGAGTCTGTCAGGCATGCACAATGGGTTTACAATGGCTGCTGACATGCTGGCTTCCTCTGTGGGACTTTTGTTAGGCATACATTAGTAAAAGTCAGTTTTAATTACAGTCAATGGCTTCACTCTTACCAGCCCTTTGGCCTGTCAAAAGTCAATGCAGCCATGGTCCTTTACCCATAGAACTTCTATTGGTCTCTCATGAGGTCTCCCATCCAGCCCTGACCAAGGCTCTCACTGCTTAGCTTCAAGAGTCTGTCAAGGCATGCACAAGGGTTTACAATGGCTGTGACATGCTGGCTTCCATCTGTGGGACTTTTGTATAGGCATACATTAGTAAAGTCAGTTTTAATTACAGTCAATGGCTTCACTCTTACCAGCCCTTGGCCTGTCAAAAGTCAATGCCAGCCATGGTCCCCATTGACTTTGGGTCTCTCATGAGGTCTCCCATCCACCCTGACCAAGGCTCTCACTGCTTAGTCAAGAGTCTGTCAGGGCATGCACAATGGGTTTACAATGGCTGTGCATGCTGGCTTCCTCTGTGGGACTTTTGTATAGGCATACATTAGTAAAAGTCAGTTTTAATTACAGTCAATGGCTTCCCTTACCACCCTCTGGCCTGTCAAAAGTCAATGCAGCCATGGACTCCCATTGGGTCACCATAGAGACTCTATTGGTTCTTGAGGTCTCCCATCCAGCCCCTGACCAAGGCTCTCACTGCTTAGCTTCAAGAGTCTGTCAAGGGCATGCACAATGGGTTTACAATGCTGTGACATGCTGGCTTCCCATCTGTGGGACTTTGTATAAGCATACATTAGTAAAAGTCAGTTTTAATTACAGTCAATGGCTTCTACTCTTACCAGCCCTTGGCCTGTCAAAAGTCAATGCAGCCATGGACTCCCATTGGGTAACCCATAGAGACTTCTATTGGGTCTCTCATGAGGTCTCCATCCAGCCCCTGACCAAGGTCTCACTGCTTAGCTTCAGAGTCTGTCAAGGGCATGCACAATGGTTTACAATGGCTGCTGACATGCTGGCTTCCCATCTGTGGGACTTTTTATAGGCATACATTAGTAAAAGTCAGTTTTAATTACAGTCAATGGCTTCTACTCTTACCAGCCCTTTGGCCTGTCAAAAGTCAATGCACATGCCCATGAGTTCCCATTGGGTCCTAAGATTCCCATAGCCCTGTGACCAAGGCTCTCACTGCTTAGCTTCAAGAGTCTGTCAGGCATGCACAATGGGTTTACAATGGCTGCTGACATGCTGGCTTCCCATCTGTGGGACTTTTGTATAGGCATACATTAGTAAAAGTCAGTTTTAATTACAGTCAATGGCTTCACTCTTACCAGCCCTTGGCCTGTCAAAAGTCAATGCAGCCATGGCTCCATGGGCACCCATAGAGATTCTATTGGTCTCTCATGAGGTCTCCATCCAGCCCTGACCAAGGCTCTCACTGCTTAGCTTCAAGAGTCTGTCAAGGGCATGCACAATGGGTTTACAATGGCTGCTGACATGCTGGCTTCCCATCTGTGGGACTTTTCTATAGGCATACATTAGTAAAAGTCAGTTTTAATTACAGTCAATGGCTTCTACTCTTACCAGCCCTTTGGCCTGTCAAAAGTCAATGCGCATGGTCTCCATGGATTCCATTGGGTCACCATAGAGACTTCTATTGGGTCTCTCATGAGGTCTCCCATCCAGCCCTGACCAAGGCTCTCACTGCTTAGCTTCAAGAGTCTGTCAAGGGCATGCACAATGGGTTTACAATGGCTGCTGACATGCTGGCTTCCCATCTGTGGGACTTTTGTATAGGCATACATTAGTAAAAGTCAGTTTTAATTACAGTCAATGGCTTCTACTCTTACCAGCCCTCTGGCCTGTCAAAAGTCAATGCAGCCATGGTCTCCCATTGACATTCCCATTGGGCACCCATAGAGACTTCTATTGGGTCTCTCATGAGGTCTCCCATCCAGCCCCTGACCAAGGCTCTCACTGCTTAGCTTCAAGAGTCTGTCAAGGGCATGCACAATGGGTTTACAATGGCTGCTGACATGCTGGCTTCCCATCTGTGGGACTTTTTATAGGCATACATTAGTAAAAGTCAGTTTTAATTACAGTCAATGGCTTCTACTCTTACCAGCCCTTTGGCCTGTCAAAAGTCAATGCAGCCATGGTGCTCCCATTGGGTCACCCATGAGACTTCTATTGGGTCTCTCATGAGGTCTCCCATCCAGCCCCTGACCAAGGTCTCACTGCTTAGCTTCAAGAGTCTGTCAAGGGCATGCACAATGGGTTTACAATGGCTGCTGACATGCTGGCTTCCCATCTGTGGGACTTTTGTATAGGCATACATTAGTAAAAGTCAGTTTTAATTACAGTCAATGGCTTCTACTCTTACCAGCCCTTGGCCTGTCAAAAGTCAATGCAGCCATGGCTCCATTGGGCACCACATGAGACTTCTATTGGGTCTCTCATGAGGTCTCCCATCCAGCCCCTGACCAAGGCTCTCACTGCTTAGCTTCAAGAGTCTGTCAAGGCATGCACAATTGGTTTACAATGGCTGCTGACATGCTGGCTTCCCATCTGTGGACTTTTCTATAGGCATACATTAGTAAAAGTCAGTTTTAATTACAGTCAATGGCTTCCACTCTTACCAGCCCTTGGCCTGTCAAAAGTCAATGCAGCCATGGTCTCCCATTGACATTCCAATGGGACACCCATAGAGACTTCTATTGGGTCTCTCATGAGGTCTCCCATCCAGCCCCTGACCAAGGCTCTCACTGCTTAGCTTCAAGAGTCTGTCAAGGGCATGCACAATGGGTTTACAATGGCTGCTGACATGCTGGCTTCCCATCTGTGGGACTTTTGTATAGGCATACATTAGTAAAAGTAGTTTTAATTACAGTCAATGGCTTCTACTCTACCAGCCCTTTGGCCTGTCAAAAGTCAATGCAGCCATGGTCTCCCATTGGGTTCCCATGTACATAGAGACTTCTATTGGGTCTCTCATGAGGTCTCCCATCCAGCCCCTGACCAAGGGCTCTCACTGCTTAGCTTCAAGAGTCTGTCAAGGGCATGCACAATGGGTTTACAATGGCTGCTGACATGCTGGCTTCCCATCTGTGGACTTTTCTATAGGCATACATTAGTAAAAGTCAGTTTTAATTACAGTCAATGGCTTCTACTCTTACCAGCCCTTGGCCTGTCAAAAGTCAATGCATGCCTTGACTCCCATGGGTCACCCATAGAGACTTCTATTGGTCTCTCATGAGGTCTCCCATCCAGCCCCTGACCAAGGCTCTCACTGCTTAGCTTCAAGAGTCTGTCAAGGGCATGCACAATGGGTTTACAATGGCTGCTGACATGCTGGCTTCCCATCTGTGGGACTTTTGTATAGGCATACATTAGTAAAAGTCAGTTTTAATTACAGTCAATGGCTTCTACTCTTACCAGCCCTTTGGCCTGTCAAAAGTCAATGCAGCCATGGTCTCCTATTGACATTCCCAATGGGGGCACCCATAGAGACTTCTATTGGGTCTCTCATGAGGTCTCCCATCCAGCCCCTGACCAAGGCTCTCACTGCTTAGATTCAAGAGTCTGTCAAGGGCATGCACAATGGGTTTACAATGGCTGCTGACATGCTGGCCTCCCTTCTGTGGGACTTTTGTATAGGCATACATTAGTAAAAGTCAGTTTTAATTACAGTCAATGGCTTCTACTCTTACCAGCCCTTTGGCCTGTCAAAAGTCCAATGCAGCCATGGTCTCCATTGACATCCCAATTGGGCACCCATAGAGACTTTCTATTGGGTCTCTCATGAGGTCTCCCATCCAGCCCTGACCAAGGCTCTCAATGCTTAGCTTCAAGAGTCTGTCAAGGGCATGCACAATGGGTTTACAATGGCTGCTGACATGCTGGCTTCCATCTGTGGGACTTTTGTATATGGCATACATTAGTAAAAGTCAGTTTTAATTACAGTCAATGGCTTTCCACTCTTACCAGCCCTCTGGCCTGTCAAAAGTCAATGCAGCCATGGACTCCCATTGGTCACCCATAGAGACTTCTATTGGGTCTCTCATGAGGTCTCCCATCCAGCCCCTGACCAAGGCTCTCACTGCTTAGCTTCAAGAGTCTGTCAAGGGCATGCACAATTGGTTTACAATGGCTGCTGACATGCTGGCTTCCCATCTGTGGGACTTTTCTATAGGCATACATTAGTAAAAGTCAGTTTTAATTACAGTCAATGGCTTCTACTCTTACCAGCCCTTGGCCTGTCAAAAGTCAATGCAGCCATGGTCTCCCATTGTCATCCCATAGAGACTTCTATTGGGTCTCTCATGAGGTCTCCCATCCAGCCCCTGACCAAGGCTCTCACTGCTTAGCTTCAAGAGTCTGTCAAGGGCATGCACAATGGGTTTACAATGGCTGCTGACATGCTGGCTTCCCATCTGTGGGACTTTTGTATAGGCATACATTAGTAAAAGTCAGTTTTAATTACAGTCAATGGCTTCTACTCTTACCAGCCCTTGGCCTGTCAAAAGTCAATGCAGCCATGGACTCCATGGGTCACCATAGAGACTTCTATTGGGTCTCTCATGAGGTCTCCCATCCAGCCCCTGACCAAGGCTCTCACTGCTTAGCTTCAAGAGTCTGTCAAGGGCATGCACAATGGTTTACAATGGCTGCTGACATGCTGGCTTCCCATCTGTGGGACTTTTCTATAGGCATACATTAGTAAAAGTCAGTTTTAATTACAGTCAATGGCTTCTACTCTTACCAGCCCTTTGGCCTGTCAAAAGTCAATGCAGCCATGGTCTCCATTGAATTCCCAATGGGACACCCATAGAGACTTCTATTGGGTCTCTCATGAGGTCTCCCATCCAGCCCCTGACCAAGGCTCTCACTGCTTAGCTTCAAGAGTCTGTCAAGGGCATGCACAATGGGTTTACAATGGCTGCTGACATGCTGGCTTCCCATCTGTGGGACTTTTGTATAGGCATACATTAGTAAAAGTCAGTTTTAATTACAGTCAATGGCTTCTACTCTTACCAGCCCTTTGGCCTGTCAAAAGTCAATGCAGCCATGGTCCCATTGGTCTCCCATAGAGATTCTATTGGTCTCTCATGAGGTCTCCCATCCAGCCCTGACCAAGGCTCTCACTGCTTAGCTTCAAGAGTCTGTCAAGGGCATGCACAATGGGTTTACAATGGCTGCTGACATGCTGGCTTCCATCTGTGGGACTTTTGTATAGGCATACATTAGTAAAAGTCAGTTTTAATTACAGTCAATGGCTTCTACTCTTACCAGCCCTTTGGCCTGTCAAAAGTCAATGCAGCCATGGTCCCATTGACTGGTCACCCATAGAGACTTCTATTGGGTCTCTCATGAGGTCTCCCATCCAGCCCTGACCAAGGCTCTCACTGCTTAGCTTCAAGAGTCTGTCAAGGGCATGCACAATGGGTTTACAATGGCTGCTGACATGCTGGCTTCCCATCTGTGGGACTTTTGTATAGGCATACATTAGTAAAAGTCAGTTTTAATTACAGTCAATGGCTTCTACTCTTACCAGCCCTTGGCCTGTCAAAAGTCAATGCAGCCATGGACTCCCATTGGGCACCCATAGAGACTTCTATTGGGTCTCTCATGAGGTCTCCCATCCAGCCCCTGACCAAGGCTCTCACTGCTTAGCTTCAAGAGTCTGTCAAGGGCATGCACAATGGTTTACAATGGCTGCTGACATGCTGGCTTCCCATCTGTGGGACTTTTGTATAGGCATACATTAGTAAAAGTCAGTTTTAATTACAGTCAATGGCTTCTACTCTTACCAGCCCTTGGCCTGTCAAAAGTCAATGCAGCCATGGACTCCCATTGGGATCACCCATAGAGACTTCTATTGGGTCTCTCATGAGGTCTCCCATCCAGCCCCTGACCAAGGCTCTCACTGCTTAGCTTCAAGAGTCTGTCAAGGGCATGCACAATGGGTTTACAATGGCTGCTGACATGCTGGCTTCCCATCTGTGGGACTTTTGTATAGGCATACATTAGTAAAAGTCAGTTTTAAATTACAGTCAATGGCTTCTACTCTTACCAGCCCTTTGGCCTGTCAAAAGTCAATGCAGCCATGGTCTCCCATTGAATTCCCAATGGGCACCCATAGAGACTTCTATTGGGTCTCTCATGAGGTCTCCCATCCAGCCCTGACCAAGGCTCTCACTGCTTAGCTTCAAGAGTCTGTCAAGGGCATGCACAATGGGTTTACAATGGCTGCTGACATGCTGGCTTCCCATCTGTGGGACTTTTTATAGGCATACATTAGTAAAAGTCAGTTTTAATTACAGTCAATGGCTTCTACTCTTACCAGCCCTTTGGCTGTCAAAAGTCAATGCAGCATGGTCTCCATTGACATTCCCATTGGGTCACCCATAGAGACTTCTATTGGGTCTCTCATGAGGTCTCCCATCCAGCCCCTGACCAAGGCTCTCACTGCTTAGCTTCAAGAGTCTGTCAAGGGCATGCACAATTGGTTTACAATGGCTGCTGACATGCTGGCTTCCCTTCTGTGGGACTTTTGTATAGGCATACATTAGTAAAAGTCAGTTTTAATTACAGTCAATGGCTTCTACTCTTACCAGCCCTTTGGCCTGTCAAAAGTCAATGCAGCCATGGCTCCCATTGGTCACCCCATTGGGTCTCTCATGAGGTCTCCCATCCAGCCCTGACCAAGGCTCTCACTGCTTAGCTTCAAGAGTCTGTCAAGGGCATGCACAATGGGTTT